>JALJVW010000206.1:73668519-74919948 GCA_024865655.1 Emberiza elegans
TACAAAAGATGTCTATTACTCTCATAGATTGTTCACACCAATAGAGTGAAGATTCCCACTTTTGTAGAAATTTTTGTGTCAGAAAGAGTTCTATCTACTAAATACCTCTCATGTATTATTATTTTGTAGTCTGTTTCCTCTTACTTTCCATGTCCATGTCTTGATTTGTTAAGAAATGCTTCTTTTAAATCCTTAAGGCTTGCCAGGGTGAAATTTTGTCCAGAATTTCTAGAGTGAATTTTTTATTCTACCCTTACATTATGACAAGATTTTAATTTTGTGGATTAATGACAAAACTCCCCAAGCCACAGTTTAACCCTGTCTTCTGTGTAACTGTTTTGGTAGGGAACCTCCGTTTCAGCACATCCCCCCAGGCCATGGGCCTTAATCAGCATTATCCTTGTGCACATCACAGCACTGCCCAAAGGTCCCAGCTGGAGAGAGGCCCTTGTGAGACTGTGCAAGTTTCCTGGAGACCTGAGTTTTTACCCCAAGCTCTCACAGCCTGGGCTTTAGAGCCTGCAACTGGCAGGGAGCAGATAGAGTTAAGCTCAGGTGTAGGGCCAAGGCTAACTCAATACAACTATAATAAGTAAGTGTAAAAAAAGTAGGAGGAAGTTAGAAAAGTGAGAATGAGGATGTAATTGATCAGAACATGGGCCTGTAGAGACAACTTACTGTACAATTTGAGGGTTATGAGAGCAAGGTACCAAAAGACAGCTTTTTTAATACTTCCTCAGTAAAAGGAAGTTGACTTTCTTTCAACTATTCATGAGTTTTGTTTATTATTTTTTTCCCTCATTTCTTCCCCCATCTCTATAGTAACTTTCTTCATCTCACTTTTCTTTATTTTGCCATTCTTTATCTCTTGATAGTGATGCATGTGTGAGATTGTGACATTGCTACAGTATTTACCTTTGCTTTACCCTTTTATCGTCATCACATTTCTTTGCATAACTTGGGCCTGAGACATTTCATAGAATCATAGACTAGTTTGGGTTGGAAGAGATCTTAAAGATCATCCAGTTCCAACCCCCCAGTGTAGGCAAGGACACTTCCCACTAGAATTGACTTCACTTTCTCAGTGAAGTTTGATTATTTGCATTTATGGAGACGGTACACTGAGGTCTACATAAACAAGTATAGCTTATAAGTACTGGCTTTCAGGTGCACTGTTTGTGGAGAATTTTTTCATTTCTTTTAAGAGAAGCAGAGAAGGGGTAAGAGCAGAAACCTGTGTTCTCTTGCTTTTTTTCTCCTCCCTCAAAGAAACACCGAGCCAACACTGAGCTTCCCCAACTATAATTAAATTTATGATCCAGAAAGATACATTAAATTATTCTCCGTAGTAGCAGCACACAGGCTTCTTTCATTTATCAGAAGATCCTTAAAGTAAGGGATTGTAGCTTTTCCTGTCAGAAAGCTTCCTCCCTTTTCATGAGATTCTACAGCAAATGTGTATTCTGGTAATCCATAAACTTTAAGTATCCACTTGTGGGCCATTATATTGTTTGCTCTTCTTCACAAATGTCATAAATGGGTGTACACTTTGATAGGTTTTAAGTGATAAAAAAAATATCTTTTTTAGTGTACAGTACAGCAACACAATTGTAATTAAACTTAGATAAGTTTAGGCCAAAGGCATCAGAGTATTTATGTCTTGTGTTTTGCATCTCTTTCCAAGTTATTTTATTAACACAGGGTGTCTTTAATTATGCAGAACTGCAAACTGCATTATTGATATTCTACAAACATTAACTACAAGTGTCTCTAATGAAGCAGGAAGAAAACATGCTTTCTTGTTATTTGTCAGGACTTGCAAAGCACTAAGTATTTCAAATGCTCTCTTTATATTGCGTAAAGTAGAAGGGATCTGAGACTTGTGACATACCAGCTCAGCATTTATACTTGGCAATACATGTATACATGCATCTCTCTATGCACATGCATACAGACATATATATGTGTATGTATATATGTGATTTCTAAAGTGGATTTAATATGCTGACCTGCCCTGAAAATGAAAATGAGAAATAAAAATAAAAAAGAAAGAAAGAAAAAGAGAGATTTCTGCAGTAATAATGAACTCCAGCAGAATATGATGGTTTATGTCTCTCTTGAACATTATGTCTTAAGAACTGAAATTGTCATCTAGAAGAAGAAGAAAACAACTAAGAATTTTTGAGATTCAACACCAATTTGGCAAAATTATTTTTAACAGACACACAATATCCGGGCCATAGCAGACAGAAAACAATATCCTGTTACCTAAGTGTAAATGCTAACATAAGTGTGATAACATTGCTTAGCTAAAGTGACACATATTAAGGCCATATAGCAGCGGGGGCTCAACTGCAGTATTTGTGCTTTTATGTCTTTAGATTCTGAGTAAATCTTGGGCATGGGAGGGAACCTGAAAGTGCCTTTCAAGAAAATCTCCCTAGGACCTGTTGCTAAACAATAGAGGAAGCTGTATAAGGATCCCACGCTCATTTAATGACCTTGAAATCTAAGGGAAATCTAAAGATGTTTGATTTCTTTGTTCTTGCATATTATAATAGAAAAATCTTTGGGAGATATACAACATCTTTTCCTATGGAATGATTTTAAAAATAACATTGGTGTAGTATCATCAGCTGTTTTCCCCAGTAAAAAAAGAAACACAGGGAAGGTATCAGTCCTTAATTTCTATTGAATAGCCTCTGAGACATTACCTTGGAGTAAATTGTGTCTTAAAATTTTAGTATACTTGTGTTTGGGGCTAAAATAATGTCACCCATGCCGGGACCATGAAACATTTTGACTCAATGCCCTGACTGTGGTAAAATGAATTTTGAATTGCTGCTTTTATGTCATATAATTCAAATGGGACAAAAAAAGAGTCTGTGTATGATCACAGTTCAAGTGATGTCTCAGACCTAGACCAGTGTGAATGTTTAGATTTAGCCTACACAGGCATGTTGGAGGGTTGATTTCTGTAGACAGCAATTGAAGTCACAATGAAAATCCTTGGCTAAATTGGCTTCTTATGCTACTGGTTTAACTGAGATGTGGGGGTTCACCCTCAACATTTCATGTCTGACTTTTTGTATTGAGTATTGGTGTAAACAAAATAAACAAATACTGGCAGAACTGAAAAATGTAACTATCGTGTGGTGCTGTTGGGCTGGCTCTTCCTGTCCCGTGTCTTCCACAAAAAGGGTGAAAATCAATTAAAGTGAAGTGTGGTCACATGAAAATAAATGATGTCAGGATCCACAGTTCTTTGGCCCTAAGAGCTTTCAAAGAGAAACTTAGAAAGATGCACAAGAACTGGATCAAGAGTCTGCAGTGTGTCAATGAACTGCTGATGGATGCAACACGACAACATAATCAAATCTCATGTGTCTTTGCAATGACATACCAAGCCTGCAGAATTCAAAACGGCTTAGCTTGCTGAAAGCCATGACCAAAACATGTTTTCTCTTAGCTGCAACTATTTAGAAGAATTCAAAACTAATTTTTTAAAGGAAATTCTCTGCTGTCCAGAAAAAAGAGGCTTCTATGACACAAATATTGTTAGTGATATAGAGCTTGAACCGAAAAAAATCCAATTCAGCCAGATGTCATCTTAAATTTCCTATCAATGCTTGAATCTGTGGGAAAGATATGACACCTATGCTATATTAATTAAAGCCCAAGTTCCCTGTTTCGGATTGTATAAGAATCTTTCAAGAAGTCTATTGAAAGGATTTTCAATATTTCATACTTCCAGTGTAGTGTCACATACTGAATGTGTTAGAGAGAAGACAGTCTGGCTAGCAAATTAGAGATAATAACAGCAAATCTCGAGTACACTAGTCATTATGTTTATTGTATAGTCAGATTACACACACTAGTTCCTGGTTTTTTTCTTCCTTGGTGTGTTCAGCATGTTGTCTCAAGGAAACAGTGCTTGATTACATACTTCTGGTTTATATTTTACTCTCTGTAGGTGTACACATTAAGATGTTTTTCTCATATTTTCTAGTCCTACATTTTCAGTTAGTTTTTTCCCTATTGCATGCCTTGCACACCAGAAGTACTTCTGTAATTGCCATATCACAGTGTAAGCTTTTATGTAGACTGACTAATTGGTAAAAGCTGCTTTTTATGCTCCTGTTTGTTCTCTGAAGTGTCATTTGTGCTGTTCAGTATTCAGTTGTATTGGGTATTAACAGTACTTTTGGGATTTAAAAGTAATGACTTGCTGATTGTCCTTCAGAAAGCAATTTCCAAAGCAGCATTTTTCTTCCACAGGCTTATGTTACTATATTAATTAATACAATATTTTTGTCTATATCAAAACTATGGATGTTTATTAAGCTTGCATACATATTTTATTACATTCATTTAATAAAGAGCAAAAATACATCTGAAGGAGAATAATAACACTTTTATTTTTTAGTTAAGAAAAGATGTTCTGTCTATGTGTAATCTTACACGCAGATGTGCCCATGGTAAATATCCATTCTGACATTCTTTGAAAATGGCCAGAACTGTATATTTAGACACACACCAGACAGATTTAAATTACAAAATGGTATTTTTTTCATAACTTTTTTTTTACTTGCGTCTCCTTCTGAATACTCTTCCTGTCCCGTGTCTTCCACAAAAAAGGGTGAAAATCAATTAAAGTGAAGTGTGGTCACATGAAAATAAATGATGTCAGGATCCACAGTTCTTTGGCCCTAAGAGCTTTCAAAGAGAAACTTAGAAAGATGCACAAGAACTGGATCAAGAGTCTGCAGTGTGTCAAGGAACTGCTGATGGATGCAACACGACAACATAATCAAATCTCATGTGTCTTTGCAATGACATACCAAGCCTGCAGAATTCAAAACGGCTTAGCTTGCTGAAAGCCATGACCAAAACATGTTTTCTCTTAGCTGCAACTATTTAGAAGAATTCAAAACTAATTTTTTAAAGGAAATTCTCTGCTGTCCAGAAAAAAGAGGCTTCTATGACATAAATATTGTTAGTGATACAGAGCTTGAACCAAAAAAAATCCAATTCAGCCAGATGTCATCTTAAATTTCCTATCAATGCTTGAATCTGTGGGAAAGATATGACACCTATGCTATATTAATTAAAGCCCAAGTTCCCTGTTTCGGATTGTATAAGAATCTTTCAAGAAGTCTATTGAAAGGATTTTCAATATTTCATACTTCCAGTGTAGTGTCACATACTGAATGTGTTAGAGAGAAGACAGTCTGGCTAGCAAATTAGAGATAATAACAGCAAATCTCGAGTACACTAGTCATTATGTTTATTGTATAGTCAGATTACACACACTAGTTCCTGGTTTTTTTCTTCCTTGGTGTGTTCAGCATGTTGTCTCAAGGAAACAGTGCTTGATTACATACTTCTGGTTTATATTTTACTCTCTGTAGGTGTACACATTAAGATGTTTTTCTCATATTTTCTAGTCCTACATTTTCAGTTAGTTTTTTCCCTATTGCATGCCTTGCACACCAGAAGTACTTCTGTAATTGCCATATCACAGTGTAAGCTTTTATGTAGACTGACTAATTGGTAAAAGCTGCTTTTTATGCTCCTGTTTGTTCTCTGAAGTGTCATTTGTGCTGTTCAGTATTCAGTTGTATTGGGTATTAACAGTACTTTTTGGGATTTAAAAGTAATGACTTGCTGATTGTCCTTCAGAAAGCAATTTCCAAAGCAGCATTTTTCTTCCACAGGCTTATGTTACTATATTAATTAATACAATATTTTTGTCTATATCAAAACTATGGATGTTTATTAAGCTTGCATACATATTTTATTACATTCATTTAATAAAGAGCAAAAATACATCTGAAGGAGAATAATAACACTTTTTATTTTTTAGTTAAGAAAGATGTTCTGTCTATGTGTAATCTTACGCAGATGTGCCCATGGTAAATATCCATTCTGACATTCTTTGAAAATGGCCAGAACTGTATATTTAGACACACACCAGACAGATTTAAATTACAAAATGGTATTTTTCATAACTTTTTTTACTTGCGTCTCCTTCTGAATATAGTAAGTAAAGTTTTCATTTCAGAGACAGGAATGTCTGATTTCTGCTAATCCCACAACTTTACCATATTCCAAGCCTGCAGCAGAACCACAAACAGGGATTCATTTGCTCATAGCATGAAGGAGAGGCCCCAAGTGAATTTATTCTCTTTCTCAGTTTTTTCTTTACATTCCCAGGGAAATGTCATACAAGCTGTCTGGAATTGGTTACTGAGGGACATGGTCTTTCAAGCAATTTCTCATCAGCGTTTCTGTTCTATAGGGAAATAAAATGGAATCTTGCTAAATAGTGAGTGAGAATTCAAGGCAGCTATTGATATGATACTTAATAACAAACAAATATCAAATGATCATGGAAATTATTACTGGCTCTGTGCTTGCAACTATAGTATGAAGAATTTTCTTCCTTCACATTTTTATATGTAAAATATAAGTAGATTTGTAAGCATTTACAGGATCGAAACTGAATACGGCTGTGCTATTTTAACATATTGATTATTTCCACACAGTGGGGTCCTAGATGGTGTTTGGGTGTATGATTTTAGGTGAATGTATGTATTAATTTTTTCTGTCACTCATCAGCTAGGTGGTTGTTTGTTTGGGTTTTTTTCTTTGTGATATTTTTTTTTAAATCTCAATAAAGTGTTTTTTTAATTGAGATTTCATAGATACTAAAAAATTAAGATATTTAGGCCTTTGACTGCATGCAGAAGTTGTCCTGCTAAAACAGCCTAATTCCCTGTATCCTACTGTGCTGAGCTCTCATCTACGTGTGACCCTGAAGAGGGCAGTCCAGAGACCCTGGATTTGATCCTGCCACGTGATCAGTTTTGCAAACTCAAATGTGTCCTCGTGTTTGGTAGCTCAGCTACCAAACTGTTCTCTGGAGACAAAGAGAACAGTGCCTATGCCTGTGACCACAGTAACCCAGAATTTTATCAGTATCAAAATCAGTAGTCTATAAATTCACATTTAAACTCTTCATGAGATTCTGTGATTTAAAAAAAAAAGAAAATCAAGGTTATCAATTTGTCAAGTTTTGAAATTTTTGAAACACTGAATCTGCATTTACCTGAGCAATGAAGCCTCAGCACATGCATCTCTTACTTTGCTTATTTATTGTGTTGAATGCCCTTGAAAGGAGCCTTAATCTTTGACAAAACAGATTGCACTATGGTTATGTCCCTCAGCATTCCCTCCATGTAGCAGTCAGGCATTTTGGCGTGGGCAGTCAGTGCCTGTGCAAGGCAGCTGAATTCTCTGTCTTAACATGAATGCAAATGTCCTTTTGCAGAGCTCCCTCTGGGAATGTGCACAGTAATATCACAACACCAACCTGAAGTCACAGACATTTGCAGTCACTGCCTGTGGGGATAGAGGAGACAGTGAGGGTATCCTGACAAATACTGTACTTGCCTTTTGTCATTATACTTTCACAGGACAAGTGTGGCACAAAGGATTACGGAGTCAATGGCTAGTTCCTATTTAAATATCAAATGTATTTAGAGAGAGTCCCATGATGATGGGAATCAATCACCTGCTAATGTTTTAAGCACATAGAAAAATGTACAGCCATAGAAATAGTGCTTAAAATAAAAGTAATGTTTAAAATGAAATGAAAATTACACATTAAGGAAACATTACATAGATATGAGAGGAAATGCAGACTAATACTGAAAGATTTTAGTAGTTACTGTGC
The DNA here is from genome assembly GCA_024865655.1 of Emberiza elegans. NCBI lineage: Eukaryota > Metazoa > Chordata > Aves > Passeriformes > Fringillidae > Emberiza > Emberiza elegans. The sequence continues at coordinate 73,676,258 of JALJVW010000206.1, forward strand.
AAGGTGTAGGTTTTTTTTTTAATAATCAAAGGATTTAAAGAGTGAGACAGTATCATGATTTTGGGGCTATGCATTTTCCCTTGTGAGTTGGAAGGCATTATTCACAGTAAGTTAGTGTAGTATTTTTGTGATTTGCTAGTATGACAGCTAATGTTCATAAAGCTACTTCAGGCTGTTGTGTTCACATCAGTGATTTGCCAGAGAGAAGCTGGCAACTGATATTGGTTCACTTTTATGGATTTGATCAGATACTCATACGTTCATTGAAGTTTTTTTGTGATTATGTTTTAATTATATCTTTAGTCCCATCCAAAATGTTTTCTTGCTCATACAAACAGCAATGCCATAAAGCAAATGTTCATCGTTATAGTCTGGGATGTGTGTTTATATTCAGAAAAAGTTTGTAAGCAATTCATATTTTCTTTGAAACAGGAATCTACTTATTCATGTTTTGCAAAAAACCACAAAATAAAACCATGCGATGTGTTTACAGTAAATAGTACTTATAAAAACCTAGGGTGGCTCTTTGCAGAAGTAAGTTCAAGTATTCTCTACATCTCTCAGGAACTAGTATACAGGGAAAAAACTAACAATTGTGTTGGGAAAAAGGCATCTAAATTTATGAAAAATAGTGGCTTGCAAATTTACTATGCAAAAAATGATGTGTAGTGAATTTTACTTTTCCTCAGACATATTTAGAAATTTACAGACTTTGGGAAGCTTAAGAATATACTTGACATATGTTTCTACATGGGCTGGTTTTGTGCCTGTACATAGTTCTGTTTGTCTCATGGCAAAAAAAAATCTTTTACTCAACAGTGTTAGAATTAGGCCATATTGTATTTTAGATCCAGTATATCTCTTTTTTAGAAGTCTGTTCTTAAATCTCTCTTTTATACTTTGCTGTGCTGCAGTCACTGCAGCTGTAATGAGTAAATGCTGTAGCTTTCAGTTCTTACCTCTGGGACAAATAATAAGAAAACTCTGGAACAGATGGAGTGGGCTTTCTCATACATGTTATCCATTAATGTCAAACAACAAGCTATAGAAAATGTTTCTATTACACAGGTGAAAAGAAGATAATAATATCACCTGTTTTCAATAGTGCCTACATTCACACAGTTTAAATTTCACTTTGTCCCGGTGCCTTACATTACCTATTGGCTCTTATGTAGACCACAAAAGGTGCTGAGCCCATGGGAAATGCTAGATGAAATGACTTAAAAGGAATTTAGGCCATGTGACTACAGGCCTTTCTATATTACATACATACTGTAGACCCAGTATTCTCCTTCCCAGCATTCTAAGGAGGCAGTATTTCTTGTCTTCTGAGATGGAATTACCATTTTGCAGCATTAAGGGCTTGATCCTACATAGCCACTGGTATAACTCCAGTGATGCCCCACAGTTTAGGCCACTCTCAGGTTTCCAGTTCAACTTGGCCATTGCTGAACAGAGCAGTAGTATGCTGGGTTAGTCAATGCCGCTTCTTGGACTTTTGACACCTGTGCACAAATTTGCAGCTGGCTCAATTTTAATGTTCAATCTACTGATTGAACTAGACAATTGTAGACAGTTGTATTTTCACACTTATGGGTATGGATTCAAAGTATTTTTGTTCCAGTACCTCTGTAGAAATTAATAACAGGCACTTTTACTGAGTAGTTAACCCTGCGTATCTGAGGGCTCTGTTTGTTTGTTTTTGTACATGCAAATTTGGAAAATATTTTAACTTCCCTATAGTAAATTTAATGGTCAAATATAGTGCCCTTTGGCAAAGTTTCTTACTTAGATGAAACATTACCCAGGTTCATTACCACAAGGCTTCGTTTTATCAAAGGTGTTGAGATGCAGTAATTCTGGTGATGATAAAGCAGGAATAGTAATTAAAGTGTATACTTAAAAGTACTTGAGAACAAATCCACTTGCAAAGGTACTTCTCATTTTGGATTTTGGAGCACTTTGTAATATAAAGGAACCTCTTAATCTAGAGAAATTATGATTCAGTATTCAACATATCATCATTTTGATGGATAGTCTCTAACTGCAGCCTGTATTACTGCACTGGGAAATTCACAAGAGCCAGGGTTAATGAAACTGCATGGGTTTCAAATCTGTCAAAATGGGCTGCCTGAGAGACTGGCTTATGCCTTTGTTCTTAATGAATGCCACAACAAAAAGCATTCCTGTGGGCTTTCTCTTTTTTTTTTTTTTTTTTTACTGAACATGCTTAACAGTTAGTTAACATGAAAAGACCTTCTTGCTTTCTTGTGGTATTCCCTGGTAGGGGTCTTTTTCATAGTGTGTACTTGTTCATGAAACTTTGCACCAAAAATACTGAAGAAAAAGATACCAGGAAAAAAAAAGCACACCATTTTTTAAATAGTAGCTACAGATGTAAATAATATATGCCTTTCTTTTGGAAATTCCATTAGACAGAACTTTCTTGTGTTACAAAATGGAATGTGAGACTCAGAGGCAGAGTACTTTGGAGTAGAAAGACCAAGAAACTGAGAAGCTCAGAGCATGAGAACCAAAACCCCCCCTTCTCCTAAAGTTCAGAATAGTTTCTCTGTGTATGATTAATGTGGTAATTGTTATTATTAAACATTAATAAAGTAGCAAGAAAATGTAGGAAAAAGTATGCTGGAAAAAGTATGCTGAAAAAAGTAAAGGTTTTTTTTCCTTCCTTTTATTGTTAGTCTGTTTCTCCTTTATGCTCGTATTATGATTAGGTAGATTTTTAGTCATAACGAAGTAATTCTCTCCTCTAAGTCTTCAAACCTGGTTGATTTTTGTTATTTTTTACCTTAGATAACTTTTGATCATAATTGTATTTTTGGGAAACTCCTGTGTGTGGCACTACTTATCACAGCTCCTCCAAAGTTATTCTATTCTTGTATGTAAGGATACTGAAACTTGTGAGGAAATGATATATGAACATGCAAAACTCATAAGTTATGGAGCAGTTCTGTCCCCTAAAAGAGAAACTGTGTTCTCTGGAGGACTGTTAACATTTCTACTTTTCAACTCCTGTTGGTTTCCAACAGGGTTTTGTTTGTTTGCTTGGTTTTGTAAGATTCAATAAAAGATAAAACTGTGGAAAAGTGCAGGTGAAGACTTTTCACTGGGAAAATTTTTACTTTCTGAGATAATTTTATCGTTGCTAAGTTCCAGAACATCTCAATAAAGAAAGAGACTGTTAGTAGTTATTTTAAGAATGAAACACTGTCCTTGTAGTCAAAGTACTGAATATAAGTTGATCCAAGTTATTGGATTGATTGTAGAAATGTTGCAATTCTTTTTATTACAATTTCTTCTTCATAATATCATCTTGAACTGAGAAATCCTTAAGGAGAAGCTAAAGGAGGGTATATTGGACTTCAAGAAAGCATACGTTAATTCAATTTTACTCTAAGAATAATATTGAACTCTGAAAGACAAAAATTACCCCTACATTTTACAGATCTAAAGAAAATATTTCACTGTTGTCACAACTGAACATTTTTAATGTTCTTATGTAATAGAGAAATAAAAGACATGATCAGTTCATATGGACATGAAGGAACCTATGTTTTAGGGTCATGCTAGTGTCATTCGGGAATGCATTGTGTCACTTCTGCTATATGGCATGGTCCTCTATTTTAATACAAGAGAAAGTGCAAATAAATAAATGGAAACCAGAAAATCTCAGCTAAACTTCAATGAAATATCTAGTTTTCAGTAGCTGCAGTTGTGAGAGCCCATGGCATACATGCTATGGGGCAGCTGGAGGAGATTTGGAAAATGGATGAGGGGAGGAGTTCCTTCATCTATGAGTTCCTAGTGTGAAACTTGGCATGGAACTTTAATGTAGTTGCCATTCGAGGAGGGACAAAATAAAAAACCATGTCAAACCCTTTTTAATGTCCTACCTGACTTTTTACCAAAGAAAGCACATTGGGTTTGTTTTTACATCAGGAATTAGTCATTTAGTTGATCTGATGCAAGTCACTAGTAGATGAGCAAAATTCTGTAGAAACAGCAAGAGCTAGAAACTGTTGAAAAGCAATGAAGGAAAGCTGTGGTTGTACCACATTTCTAACACAGAACAGAAGAATGGGACAGCAGGTTGTATCCTATTGTTTTGTTAAGTCCTATTGATTGCTAATGCCAAAAATGGGGTTTTTGTTTTTCTCCCATGAATTTATTGTTTTTGATTCAGAGCTCATCCTATTTAAGTGTTACTTTCATGATCTGAATAAATTTCCTAAAATGAAAAGCAAAAAATCCCAGCTGGTTTTCCCGTGCACTTAAGACTGCTCTCATTACCTTCATGACAAAACTGTGGTTTTTACACCAGTTACCTAAGCCATCATCCAGTCATGTTTCTCTGCATGTTCAGGATCTCAGCAGATGCAGGAAATACTTGCTTATGTGCTGCTGGCAACACCAGAAGCTGAAGTTCCCCATTCTCTCTGAAACAGCAGCAGTATGCAGAATGTCAATTTACAATTTCAGGCTTCAAATTGGTTACTTCGTAAGGAAAACCTTGCCCTGCTGCGCTGACAATGCAAATAAGTAATCTGAATAACTGAGAGGAAATCAGAGTTTTCACTTTAAAAAGTCTGGTCTTTTTCCCACTCTTGTTTGTGTTCTATACAAAAGTTACCTTTCTGGTCAGCTGGAGGAATTCTTCAAGCATAAAAGCTGAAATTTTTCTCTCAGCTTCAGAAAATCCACAGAAATTTTATTCTTCTTCTGATTAGAAGTAATCCATGTAATAGGTTAGTAGGACAGAGTACTTTTTAAAGCCTTTTCTGCCTACAGCCTTTGTGGAGAGCTCAAACCTTGGATCAGTTGAGGCAACTGCTGAGACTGGATCATTGACAGCTCACCCATAAACTCTCGTTTTAGAAACGAATATGTTCTAATTTCTCTGACTATTGTGAGCGAGAATGTATGCAGCTTTTTCACACTATACGTGCTTTTTGTAAATATCTAAAAGAGAAGCATTCCATTGGGTTCACATTTCTTCTTTTAATTTATTCATGTGTATGTACATTGCTTTTCTCCTGCAGTTCTATGGCCCATTACTGCATGAGTAAACTGTGTGCAGATTTTGCAAGTCTCTGCCAGAAGATGTTTATTACTCTCATCATTCTTATGAAAATCATGTTCCAGCAGATTCAGGCAATGTGTAAAACATGGTATGTGTGAATTGGCCATTTCACACTACACTTACAATATTGCCAGCAATAATAATACCAGGGAAGGGGCCTTTGGGAAGGGGATCGACCGTACGTTAATTTGGTCATGAAGCTCTGATATGTGATCTTTGTAAAGCCCAGAGGTGTAATGAACAGTTAGCTGCTTCTCAAAAGTCAGTATCAACTGCTGACAGAGCTGACAAGCCAAAGTACTGATGCAGAAAAGAGCTTGCCAATTTTTCCACATTTTGCCCATTTTGGGAGTATGGTTGTACTGTGTCTTGAGGGTTGTCTTACTGAGTAAGAGAAAGTGCTCTAAAAAAGTTTGATCTTGCCTAAATAGAGAAGAAAAATATACTCCTGACTGTTTAAAATTTCTCTAGTAAAGCAGTGCATATTCTGGGTAATTGCAGCATGGTCATATGGCCAGTGTGAAAGTTTCAGGCATGCTGATTAAATAGTTCTTGTAGTAAAAGATAGATCTTTGTTTGTTGCATTAATAGTAGTAGCACTGGAGCACCCCTATTGTTTATCTCCTTCATTCAGATGCCACTTCTGCTGCTTGATCTGGTTTACTCTTCATTTGCCTTTGCAGTTTCTGTGGAGTTCTTGGATTCCTCTGCTCTTTTTGTCCAGTGAATACCTTTTCTGTGTGCTCTGCTTGAGATACAGATGACTTCATTGCTTAGGATTCATTATGTTTTGGCAAATGTTTCTTGGATTTTTAAAAACTCTAAAGACTTAAGTTTTATTTTAAGCAAATGAATTGATAAATGGTAAACCTGAAGGGACCAAAATGATCAATTAAATAAAGGCCTAGTAAATAATCAGACTGTACTACTGGCACATGGCTTTTTGTCACTGCCTTCTCATGGTTTGTGTTTAAAAGTGGGCATGATTACAGCAGCAAGGGGAAAGTTTCTCTTTCCTCAAAAAGCATCCATTATTTCCTCACAAAGTCCATTGTCCAATATATGTTTAAACAGACACCTAAGGCAACCTTAAAAACTAAAAATTATCAGATTAGCAAAATAGTCTAAAACAATTCAGTCAAACTGTGATGTCTCTAGATTTTTTTTACCTAGGTGTTTGTCTCCCCACTAATATTCAGGGCTTACAATAAACCTGGAAATCTGTTTTTCAGTGTTCATTGGGTTTTTTTAACTGGCAGTACTTCTTCCTTTCGGTTTCTCCCAACCCCTTGTAAGAGGTATTATTATCTCTGTACTTCCAAAAAGAGAAAGTTGACTTTCATAGCTAGAGGAGATCTCTCCTTGTCAGCACAGAAATTCAGTATCTTAGGTTGGATATAGTTGTTTAAATTTCACTCGTGAGCATTTCAAGGAGATGTTTTTAGTCAGTTGCTTTAGAATAATATTCCTAGTTTGAAGACTTCACAAGATATTTAAGAAAACCACTAACACAATAACCAGTAGGTTTCAGTTCCATCTAGTTATACTAAAACCTGTTCCTTTGTTTACAGTTTCTTGTCTTCAAGTCTGTATCTAAACTATGACATTGTTTGATTTCAAGATCTTGTTTATTTTGTCAAAAGCTTTAGAAGCCCATATAAATATTTGCTATTTCTTCTTCATTCACTTTTGTTTACAATCCCCAAAGTGCTAAATAGAAGACAGTGACACATTGTAGGAGCTGTGCTTGCCTGTCCCTACATGTGTAATTTATTCTTGTTACAGTTGTTTCAGCACTTTTTTTTAAACCTTACTAGAGCCTGGCTTCCATAATCACCCCTATACCTTTTTGAAGGATAGACACAAATTAAAATGCTCCCAAGTCCCCTGAAATAGTAGATAATTGTAGGCAGATAACTTTTTTGCATGCTACTCAGCCATTTCATTCTGCAATTCCTTTAGGATATCTGCAGGAAGATTAGTTTGTCTCCATGTGTAATTGCAGTTAATATGTATTTTCTCTTGTAACCAGGCCAAATCTGGGGATATGGCTACTTCTGAGAGGATGCAGAACATTAGCTGACTGTGTCCTAGATGCTTAATGAGAGTAGACATGCATCATTCTGTAGGTGAGGAACCTGTGAGGAGCATGAGCACCAGAACTATGGGACTCTGTGCAGAATGCATTTGTCCTGCACTTTTATCTTTTTTATCTTTTAGTAGAATAAGCTAGTGAAATAGGTAATGGAACAAGCAGAATGTATCATAAATCTCATGATACTTAACAGGAATGAATCAGTAGTCTGTACTTAAAGAACAGATCAGACTGAGGATAAACAGTTGGCAGGTGTGTGGAGGGAACAACTCCTTTACACCCAAAATGGTCAGGAAGAAACCAATCACCAGTTTCTGAGAGTCCATAAATCTCCTGACTGATAGGTGTAACAGAGAGGAGATGATACTCAAGGCAGTCAGTCAGCAGAGCCTGGAAGAACTTTTACATTTGAATCTCAGACATAAATTCAAAGTGAGCATACTCTTGGGCCAGGGTAAAATTGCTGATCACGGGCAGTGACATTCAGGAGAGAGGTTATGTTTGTTAACCTTAACCAGGAGAGAGGTTATGTTTGTTAACCTTAACTTTTGCCTCCAGTGTGTCAAATACATCATGAAATCCCATGTATCAAGAGTAAGCAATTAAAGAAATATTCCATCAGTAAATATAAAACTTTAGTTGAAGCAAGATTAGTCTAAAATTGGCTTTTACTTGTGACCTTTCGTATCCAGTGCTATAGCTAACAGGGAGGTTGCAGTGCTGTCATCTCCAGGGAGGAAGAAAATCTAAAATGGTTCATGGAACTGCTGGGAATCTTTTCTGTCAAGGAAGGGTTTTGTAGCCAAATGCCTGCCCTTGCAGGAGAAGAAAAGGAGAGAGACATTTCACAGCCACAGACACACCTCTTATTATTCCCACATTAGGTGCACCCTGCCTCAGGTATTCTATGGAGAGGTATTTGGCCAGGTACTGCCTCACTGCAGTACTCCTGCCAAAAGTAATTCAGTTGTTTGGAACTTACCTTCTGCTCATTTCTGATGCATTTTAAGTATTCTAATGTATCAGTCTCCTTCTCTTGCTGAGTCTTAGAACTGAATATTTTAATATTTTTATTTGAATTTGTTTTGTTTTGAGTCTTTTACTTTCACTATCGAAATTTGATCTTAATTTCCTTGCGTCCATCTGTCTGTATGAACTATTTTCTTTTTTTTTTTTTTTGCTGACCCTGAATAAAAGCAATAATATCCCCACAGCAGTCAGCTCAAAAACCCCTCTTCGAACCTTTCCTAGGCTCTCAGAACATTCAGTTGGATTTGTCCAAAGTGCTAACCACAGAGGCTGCATCTCTGTTTTTAGATCTCCCCATTAAGCTGCGCTGAAGTCGCAGTGGGAGCTCCCAGCTGGCCCTCGCTGCTGCAGGAAGGCAGCAAGGGATGGCTCAGGCGTTCAGCACCTGGTCACACACACACAGAAAGCTATGCACAGATGGAGCTCTGCTCCTCTTCAGGCTGTAACAATATTAAGAAATCTAATTTATATACAGAGGGCTGTAGTTGCCTGTTACTGCTGTTTTATTAGACTTTGTTTTCTCAGTGGGGTCCTGCCCCATGGCTGGGGATTGTGAATGTTAGAACAGTGCTCTGAGGAAATAATGTGTAGGGAAAATATTCAGACTAGTAATGCACAGCAGCCTTATTTGCAGACCATGCTGTCATTGTACTAGTCACTGTTTAAATACACATTCCCTGATCAAGAGACAATTAACACAATGGCGTTTCTAACATTTTTGTTTTCTGTTATTTGGGCTTCTATCTATACAGGTGTAATTGATTTTTAAGTGTAGTCTTCTCTCTGTGTTATATTCTAAATGTTTAAAATAGTGACCTACGCCCAACTCCCCTTATATGTGCTGTGCTCCCCGCTGCATGGTAAAAATAGGCAGCTCTGATGTGGGACTGCTTTGCTGCTTCTTTAGAGACATCCCTATTTCCTTGCTCCTTCAGTTCATCAACTCTGGCCTCAAGGTGCTACACCAGTGCTCTGAGGGCCATTAACTGCTTGCACCATGTTTGGATCAGACACATCTATCTAACCTTATCTTTGAAAGGTCTGGAGAAAATAACATTGGAAAGGAGATCTTCTGTTCAAGCTTGTGCCCTCTTGACTAGTTTGAATTAACACCCACTTAGAGGGGGTAAGAAGTCAAAAATGTGCCTGGAAGGTTAAACATTAAGTATGCAAAGCTAGACTTCCAAACTTCCTTAATGCATGAAAATGTGTATGTAAAAAATGTCTGAATAAACCCAAAGTTTAACAGTTGATACATTTTAAAGTGTGGGAATTTTAAAGCCTTTTTGAGGCTCCCTTTTGTGGGTTGCCTTCAGGGGAGGTGAGACAAGTTTCTAACCTTTGCAACCATCTCAATGGAAGAGAGGGAAGGAAGAACACACAGGCAGAAAGAAATCTCAAATTTCATCTTGTTGTGTGATCTTGGAAGGGCTTCAAGAATAAAAAATTTTAAAGAGAACCCCATAGGTGCTACATGATCTGCATTTTGTCAGTCAGGCTTACAATTGCCACAGGAGACACAGATTTACTGCCAGCACAGTCACCCCTCTTCTCAGCTGCCTTGTCTTTCTCTTCCCCTTCCCAGCTCTTAGGTTTGTAATTGACAGCTCTTCCAAACAGTTTCTGGTATTTTTGGGGTATTCACCCTGGATGTTTCTAATAACAAAATGCGCCCCAGCCTTGCCTCAAGTTAATCTTGTCTCACATTTCATCTTGTCCTTTCCTATTTTTAGGGAGAACTCGTCTGGCTTACCAAAAATACTCCTTTCCTTTGCTTTTTTTAGACATAGTTTGTTAAAGTTGGGCCAGATTCCTGATTCAGTTCGTAACATGTCTGTGTTTCAGTTGCCTGGGTAAAGCAGGGGTAACTGTGAGCTGTGGAATGACTGCAAATGAGGGGGTGTGGGGTTAGCAGGAACTCCATAATCTGCAGAAGTCTGTATATTGTTAAATTATAGCCTCAGTCCCAACAGTTAATAGAAATATCTGTACCAACAGTCCTGTGCAGGAATACAAATAGGTTTATTGTGCTGAAATGCAGATGTATTCTCTATACCAAAGCACCGAGAGAGTCTTTGCCTTAGACTTTGGTCAGAAGTGTTCAGTAGACCCACCTGATTAAGGTGCAGCCTATAATAATCATGGCAGTCACTCAGTATATTTTAAGTAGTGTCCATAAATATTTCCAGAGTGGTAAAACCCTTTGTTTAATAATTTTCCAGTCTAGCTGCTCTTCATGTCACTTTATGAGTTTCTGAAGTTCAGAGCATTTGTGAGATAAAGGCAGTTGAACATCAGTCATTTAAGTAAAAAAAAAAAAATAGCCCAACCAACTGAAGTTGGTTTAGGATCTTTGTAAATTTTTTTCTGAATTTATCATACCATCTATCACTTAGTCATTTGGTCCTGAGTAAGATTGAAAAATGATATATGCAGCTTGCTGCCCAGTGTCAGCACTGACAAGCTTGTGTGACTGCATTTGAGCTGAATATTTCAGCAAATAGCATAGCCCAGCAGCAATTGCTGAGCCCTGTCTATATCCTCTCCTTGCAGTGAGCAGGGATTTTTCATTTCATACATCATTTACAGCTTGCCACAGTGATTCCAGTTAGCCAGGATATATTTCCAACACAAAGAGAAGAAAGAGAAATATGTATCATTTGTTGCAAATTTAATTACACTACAACATCAAAAGCTACACTAATGGACAAAGAGTCAACTATGCTTAACTCAGAGTTAAATAAGATCTGTTTTCTTCTTGCTCAAGAATTCTGCCAAGCAATTTTGCTGCTTTGATACATTGCATCCATAATAGTCAGTGCACATACTTAAACAGGTACAGTGCATATATCATCCATCAAAGTATTTTACAAAATAACAGATGCCTTCAACCCTCTTGGTAGAATTGCCTTGTTAATGGCACTTATTCCTGCTGGAAAGTGCAGTTCCCATTTCTTTAGCTCCTGGAGAGTCTTTAGCTTCCTCCTGGGCAAGACAATCAATTAGGAAGGGGGGTCTCAGCAGGGATCTACTGACTGCAGGATCTGTGTGACCTTAAAGGGAAGGCTTACTTCCATTTTTCTTTTTTTCTTCCCAGAGCCCTATCAACATGTCTGTATTCTGATCTGCAGTAAATAGGATAGTTTTTATTAGTCGTCTGAGCTGATTTAAAAATAAATAGAGAAACAATGAACCCTTTTCTTCAAAATGCTGGAAAACTTCACAGTTTCTGTGAAACTCTGGTGATCCTGAGCATTTTCCTTTGAGATCAGGCCCACAGATAATGCATCTATAGAAACACATGTAAGGAACACGCACCATAGACCTTGATACCTTCTTTCTTTCCTCATTAGGTCTTCATAATAATTTCTCATTAGAAACTAGAATGATTCTTTCTATTTTTAAAGACCCAGAATCACAGAGAAGGCCCAGCAAGATCTCTTGGTTTTTGAGACATTTGCAAAAGCTTCATTTATTGAACTGCCATGACTGCTGAAGCCTACATAACAAATAGGAACTTGTCTTCAGTTGAAATGCAATAAAGGCTGAATTTGTAAAAAGTAGAATATTTGAAAGATACAAAAAAAATCTAGAAAACATTGGTATTAAATTGTGAATCAGGATTAAAGATAGTAATTAACAGTGTTTGGGATAGTAAACAGAGTGCTATTGTATCACAAATTTTCAGGGTCTGGGTGTGCTGGGGTGCCCACTAGCAATTTTGGGATTGAGGAATTTACTTCAAATGGAAGAAGACTTTGAGATTTTTCTCCTCCCCACATTTCCTGTGCTTTCCCTCATAATGTTCTCCTTAGCTTTGCAGGGATACATCAATTTGCCATTATGTCCTCATCACCACTGAAATAAGTTTGAAGTACCTACTGTGTACAGGGGTAGGAGAGCAACAGCAGTAGGAGCTTACCTCAAATAAGGCTCATTATTTAAAGAAAAAATCCTGTGTAAAAAGATGGTGGTATTAGAGTACGAAAGTATTTCACCTGTTTCCAAGGCACTACAGAAGGAGAGCTTGGGGCAGCTGTGCAGGGAGCAATGCACCTTCCATTAGCAAATAGTCAATGGAGTCCTGACGGGGCAATCCATGGCATAACAGAATTTTATTTCAATTCTTCAAATGACAGTAAGAAGAAAAAAAACTGGCCAAGTCTTTCCTGGAATTATCTGTGGTTGTCAGACTTTGTCAATGCGCTTTTGACACTTTCTTTAAAGTTAGAAGAGCAGGGAAAGCTAAATGCCTGTAGCCTTGTTGATGCTGTTTCCTTGTAGGGGAAACTGAATTGATGAGCTGTGTTTGTTCTTTCAATTTTCATTTGTCAAAACATATAAGGTCATCACAGTTGCATGTATTTCACTTTAGGAGATGAACTGCTATAATTAGTAACGAACACTTATTTTTTACTTGCTTTGATAGAAGCCGGGAGTATTGGTAAAAAATCTTAATTTCAGAGTGAATTAGATTAGCTTTTTGTTGTTGCCTGTGTTAAACTTTTTTTTTTTTGTGTAATTAGCACTCAGTAAATTACTTTATTTCTGTTTTGTTTAATTGAGGTACTGATGTCTGCAGAGGAACATGATACCAAGGGGTTGGGGTTTTTTTTCCTACTCTCAAGGGGCTCTCAAGAGTTTGAAACTAGAGACTCAAAGCTATAAGGAGTGCATCAAGAGCTGTCCCAACATCTTTTAAAGAGCCTTTCCCTTCATTGCTGCATAAAGGTGAACCTAACTAGTACAGAAGACAGCTTGAACAGAAGCAGACAGAGCTGAGCTGCCAGAGGGAGCATGGCTCGCAGGCTGACCCCTCTGTGTAAGTGAATGTGTGTTTTTTCCTTGCTGAGAGGGCAAGACTGGTACATTAATGAGCCATCTGCCTTGCTGGGACACAGTTTTGAGAACAACATGCCTTCCTGTCCTTTTCATGCTCTGCCCTCTAGAAAACGTAGCTCTACCTTTCCTTATGACACGACACTCCGTCATATCAAAGGATAAAGAAATCAGTGATGAAGAGAGAATTAGGGAAATGAGGAGAGTTACAGGACAGAGGGCTTAATTAGAAGGATAAAAAAATCAGGGAAGAAGAAGATTTAATGAGGTTCCTGTTTATTACTTCTGCTAATTTAGGAAGTCTTGCTGCTGGCTGTGGCACTGGAAGGTTAAATTGTACAGATACTTTCAAAATTAATATTGCAGTGAGTCAGAATACAGGACTTTAGTATTCACTTGCATTTAATGGCTATATCTCAGCCTCAGACTGTAGTCATGTTAAGTTTCAAAAGCCTCAGCTCTTTCAGGGGTAAACTGCTTGTTCCTTTCTATAACAGATTGGTCTAAATTAAGGCTGCTCTGCTCTGAGTACCCTCATTTACATGTTGTTACAGACTTTTGTCCTTTTCCCCCCCTCCAGTTTCCCATGAGTCCTGTTTCTGCTTGGACTCTCTCTAGTTCTGAGCTTCACAACTGTTTGTGGGGCAGAAATGGCTAACCCAGAACTACTAGAAGAACTACCTTAACTACACTTACTGCATCCTTTGGAATTCTTACCAGCAGCCCTGCAGTGTTGTTTGTACCTGCTCTAAACACAGGCTGGACCTGGGTGTCCCATGCTGGCCAGTCAGAGTCAGCAGAGAGCATCATGGGCTGTAGGTACAGAGTGGATGCATTATCTGGTGACTGATGTCTGAGGTGCTGTGAGAGTGGTTCTGTCTTGGCATGACAGAAATTGTACTGAGCTTCTTTCTTCACCTCATGTACTTAATTTCCCCCCCTGACTTCCTTTATGAATTGGTCTATCCACAAACTAACATTTTTAATGCCATGCTTCCCAGCTGAGATTATAATGTTTCATTTTTACCATGTGGTGTTTCCTTTTATTGTCACAGGCAGTTTTATGAATAGCATTCCATGGCTACACTGGTGGTTGGTGCATTTTTCTTCATTATTGTCTTACTTTTAACATTACCATTTTTAGAGCTAGAAAATGGCAATTACATAACTTTCCTTCTATGTGACATATAAAGATCAGCAAGTTAATATTTATCAAAACTTGGAGGATAGAAGGGATTATACATGCACTGGACATTCAGGAGCCAGGATTAGATACATGTTTTTTGACAGATGTGGATTTTTCTATAGTTCTCTAAGTTATTTGTGAGTACCCCCACGGATTCTAGGAATTATTAGCAGTGATCTTTATTTCTGGGATTTAACTTCTAGGGTAAACCAAGATTTAGGCCTTAAGGCTGTCCAATGTTTATAGTTACTATACTCATGGTTCTGTTTTTCAGATGACCTTTTGTCACTCTACCTCTAATGTAGATCCTGCTTGGCTGTCATTAATATCCCAATGTGCGGAATTTATTTGATTTCCCATAATAAATTTATGGCAATGACACCAGACCAGTCAAATCCTGTTCACTATGCCTGAGATACTCTGTGGCCCAGGGCCACAGTTGCCTTCTTGTGATCTCCTGATCAGTGCTGCATGCCAAATGGGATTTCAGGTTGGATGAGATGCTGACCTGTCATACAGCACCAGGCAAATGTGTCCTTCTCATCTGAAGCCTGGTGCCAAAGAGATCCTGCATTCCTGTGGGACAGACTGCAGGCAAGCCTGTCCTGCCTGACATGGTCCAAGTGGAGGTGGAGTCCTTTCCAGGCTGGCTGGCTCATGAAAAGATGAAGGGTTGATAAAATGGAGATGCATGTGCCACACTGGCTGCGTTGATAGAGGTCAAGTGAGGCAATTTCAGCTATTACACACTACCCGAAAGCCAAGATTTTCTTTTTCAGTGCAGGTTGTCCTTGCTCCTGTTTGCTGTTATTGATACACTAGATAGTATTTTGTGATAACAATATCATCAGGGAGAACCATGCCATGTCAAGAAAGATTTTTTAATACAATCTATCACAAGAGCAGTAAAAGAAGCACTAAAATATGGAAGCAGCTGTGTCATTTGAACAAAACTAACTTTTGCAGAGTTACAGGTCTAGCAGAAAAGCTGCCCTTTGAAATTCTTACATCCAATGACAGCTCTTTCCTGGTATTTCCAGCCAAGTAGCTGGGAGTGTGACATCATGCTTCTCAGCAGATATTATTAACTCAATTAAGTTAAAAAGATATAAAGTAAATTACTGCATCCTAATTATACAAAAAATGGATAAACAAGCAACAAAAAACAATTATATAATTCACTCTGAAATTAAGATATTTGAACCACTAACAATTTAAATCAAAGAAACAGTAATAAAATCAGTGTAATGTTACTAATTACATAATTTCATCTTCTGAAGTCAAATACATAAATTTTTGTTGACTTAGTGTATTTTGGCATTTATAAGTGTAGAAAAGGAGCAAGAACTGGCTTGTCTTACACAGCAGTGCCGAGATCTGCAACATCTTCTGCAGAGTGAGAAGCTGAGCTTGTAGTGATGGGGAAAAATAAGCTTATAAGGAAGTTTCATGCAGGCTGGTAGGCTGTGCCCAGGTAGGAAACTGGCACTTGGCATCTTGCATTGTTCATACAATTGTATGAACATAACAATTATAATTCTTATGTACAATTTCTAATTTACTGATTATAATGTCTGTTCCTACATAAAAAGTAGGAACTTCTATATAGACCTTAGAAGGAAAATTGTGGGTTTTTTTAGAGTTAGAAGCTGAGCTTGCAGTCATGGAAGAAACGCAAGGGTGTGTAATAATCAGTGCCCACAATGACCCCAGGTTTTCTAACAAAATCAGCTCTCAAAAGATCTGACCCATCCAAATACAGGCTGTGGAAATGCACCCTTCTACACCATTGCCTCATACCAATCAATAACAATTCAATCTTGGCAGAATTCAGGCAGCACCTATTATAAACCATCTAAAACTGAATTGCTGTCAAAGAATTAGACATGAAGAGGATTGCTGAACTAGTATCTGATGGGAAAAAATACTGCCATAGTCTAGTACAGTGAGACAGTTTCAGGTTGCTCAGTGACAACTCCTTAAAAATACAGAATTATACTGGAAATATTATAAATATATAAACATAAATTAAGGTTGACAGCCTCAGCTTTGATCCTAGAAAGAACTGAGGCAAGCAAAAGTATGGTTGTACTTATCATTCCCATTGGTCAGAAATCTGCTTGACCCATGTCTTGATTCAAAATAAAAGATAGATTTCACTCCCAAGTATTTCATTTGTTTAAAGCTCAAGTTATTCCTGAATGAAAAAGAACTCCATTTTCTTTTTATTGGAACAGAGGAGGGAAAGGTATTGCAGCATCAGAGAAAATCAGAGGAATGCTTTTCCTTCTTTTTTCTTCTTATTTTTTCCTTTGCAGAACTCAGTGCTCTTACTCTTGGATGCCTATATTAAAATGCTTTCCACCAGATTGCTATTTCATCTCTTTGTTCTAATCTGAGGGCAAGCAAAGCTTTGCCACTAATTGGGTATGTCCTGTGACATAGTATGGAAGAGGAAATGTTCCCTTTCATAACAGTGTTATTCCAAGTAGACATTTTATTATTAGCTGTCTGCTAACACAAAAAAAAAAAAAAAAAGTGAAATACTTTTTTTCCTTAACAGTAAAGCAAAAAGCACCTCATTTTATATACCG
The DNA here is from genome assembly GCA_024865655.1 of Emberiza elegans. Lineage (NCBI taxonomy): Eukaryota > Metazoa > Chordata > Aves > Passeriformes > Fringillidae > Emberiza > Emberiza elegans. The sequence goes on from JALJVW010000206.1 coordinate 73,693,102, forward strand.
TACAAGAAGCACCCAACAATAAGAGTAATCTTCTGCTACTTAGAAATTTGGTTAGGGGGAGGTACCTGGAGAATGTTACTTCTGGAGCTTACCGATGCTTTTAGGACAGGGTTGGAAGGATGGTACAGATGGGCTCATTATTCAGTACCCCTGCTGCCTAGCTAAGTGCACTGTTACAGATTGCTGCCATGGATATGCTGTGAAGCAGCTCTCACTACCCAGGGAGATGAAACGGGGCCCATTAGGGAAACAAGAAAATGTGAGGTAATGACTGGTTAATACCCTTGGGCGTGAGGGTAGAAGGTATGTGCTCTTGAACCGTGCCTGTCAGTGAGTGAAGAGGTAATTTCCATGTTCTCTTGGACTGGTGTCCAAGGAAACCATTTTGGATTGATAGGGGTAATCAAATGTTACTTTAATTTGTGGGCTGCGTGCACATTTGTAAGTCGGCCATTTTACCCCCATGGTGTTTCTCCCAGGGCACTCCTGTCCACAGAGTGTCTCACCAGTTTCTCCTCCTGCCTGCATTTTTCTTTACCTCCTGCGGTTGACATCTTTCCTGCCAGCTGTGTCTTTTCCGCAAGGTAATTCTCTTCACTGCTGACTGTGGTCCTGGGGGATTCCAGGGCTGTCAGCCACACTTCTACCTTCTGCACTTCTGTCTCCTTTCCCTGCATGTTTTCCTTCCTTTGCTTCTCTCTTGCCACCACTGCCTTCTGTTTCTTTCCTAATCAGGACATCACTGCACCCTGTAAAAAGGGAAAGGCTCAGCCCCAGTTAAGAATCATGGAAAGGGAGTGTAACAGTTAAAAATCACTCTGTGAAGAATATCTTCTGAACAAGAAAGCCAGAGATTAAGGTTTTAACTACTCAAAGAGGACAAAATTGCATTTGTGGTTATAAATAGACTTCAAAAGGAAATACAATTTTCTTTTTTTTTTGATGGAGAATAAAATACTTGGCTCTGTATATGACACTGAAAATCTCTGTGCTTCTTGGTTCTTGAGCTTGCAACTTTTGCTTATTGGTGACAGTATCTAGCAGTCGACAGCTGCCTTTGACAGAGTGTAGTATGAACTAGTATTCACCCCATATGTTTTCTCTGCTGAACATATAGAAAAAATCACAAAAAATATCAAAAATGGTCAGAAATTGGTACAGACTTACTGAGACACAATAGATTCTTCTGTACTGTCAGTTCTCTTCTGTTGAGAGTCCCTTCTTGCTGCTACCTTGGCATATAACTCAGGTACACCTCATGACTGCATCCCCACTTATTGTAGCTTTTCAGATGATAAAACCTACGAAAAAAGATATTTAAGTGTCCCATTAAGAACACGTGAATGCTGTGTTTACATTGTTACCCAAGAGTACAGTAAATTAAGAAATTTTCTAGCTTTTCTTTGATTACATCAATGCAGTTTGTAAATATCACTTCAGGAGCATGAGGCGGTCCCCTGAAGATAACAAGCAGCTGTGCCATGTGTGGTGGTAGCTCAGTGTGCACTGCTGCGATCAGCGCATCAAACGGCTTCGTTCCAAACACATCGGGTATGTCACGGATGCAGCGTGGCTCTTACAGTTTGCTTTTAATTTACCCTTTTACTAACTGTATTATCTTCCCAGTAGAGCTATTTATCAGGGTGGCGATTAAGTAGCGTCTACTTTACATTATGTCTTTTGAAAAATATCTAAATTAGGATGATCTAAAACTCCAACAAATTATGGGTACTTCAGTTGCTTCTGTTTGTGCTCCATGGGCAGCAATTTACCCAGTGTTTTTCCAATTCAGCTAAATGGGAGACAGCTGGGGGTTAGCAAGACTCATCTTACCAAATCATAGATATTTTAAACAGCTGGCAATAAACTGTAATTTATATCTATAATGTAAAATATTTATCCAGAAGAAGTACCTTTAGAATATACTTGAAAACTGCATCTGAGCTGACATGAAGGAGAGCTTTGTATCTTATTGCCATGGGCTAGGGCTTCAATTTATAATTAATTTATATGCTGTTCCTCTGAAATGCTGTAACTTTTATTATTAATCAATTTAAATTGAAAAAAGTAGTAGTTCTAAGAATTAAAACCAGACTTCCTTCAGTAATTGAATTCATCAGACTAGTTTCATAAGCAGTAAATGCGAATGAACTCTGAGATGAGAACATCAGTGAATCTAAATTCATGTACAACGGGAGCTTCACAAAGTCTGTATTTCACTCACAGTCTTTTCTAAACTGTTATCAGTGATGCTCTGAAGGGGCTGAACAAATGAGTTTTCCACTGCCCTGACAGTTATGATGGTTCTTAAAATCTTGACTTCACTTTTCCCCATTTCTGAATCTTGAAGGTTTTAAATGTACTTCCTTTAGAAATCTCTTTCCACTCTCCAAAACCTGGAGATACTCTCTCAAAACAGAAGCACTGTTACGAGACTTGAAAATCACTCTGTTTCTGCTCTTCACTAATTCTTGTAACGTGTTGTTACATCTTCACTGAACTCAGTGGGGCCAAAGAGTTTTATCCCCGAATTTGATGATTTTGTGGTAGGATCCATGACATAGACATAATGCAAGCTGTCTTAAGTGATCAAAATATCTGAGGGACCACTTTTACTCTGTGACATTGACTAAAACCAGGATGATTTTTGTTCTTTTTGTAATATAGTCAGTGCATGTAAGGAGATGAAGGGATGCACTGAAAAGCTGGAACATTTGAGCTGCCTGCAGGTAAAAAAAATGAACATGTAGGAACTCAGAGTATCCTCAAGCAGCAACTATAACCTCGAGAAGTAATATCATTATTAATCTTCACACATATAGGTAAAACCATATTTTTCTAATGTTCCAAGTAGTGTTACCGCTAACTTTTAGATATTGAAATGTTTGTTCTGATGTGATAACATTTTTTCAGGTGGGATGGAATACTGTTGGTAGAGTTTGCCACTCCATGTAAAGCCTGAAGAAAAAAAGCAGTAGAAGCACACTTCCAGTGGAATTTGCATTCTTTCCTGCTTTGCTATCTGAGGGAAGGTTAGTAACTGCTATTTTCTGTTAATCTCAAACGCTTGGTAAAGTTTAGCTGTACTATTGGTGTGGTACTCACCAAGGAGCTGAGCCTCTGTGGTAGCTAAATGCATGTGGCAGTCAGTTTCTAAAGTCTCATCTGCCTGTGACTCCATTGAGGATGACTGAATATCTGCACTATGGCAATACGGTGGCAGAGACTAGAAATTAGTAAATAAATGCATTTGGTGTTTTATTTGGGGTACTTGGCATTCAGTCTAATGTTCTGGAGCTCTAATGCAGTCGTAGCCATCTGCTAAGCAATAGTAAGACACTACTGAATAGTAGTGCTTTTTGAGATAGCCCAGTCTTCAAATTAGCTGGATTGCTCTTTTTCACTTTGGAGTTACTTTAAATAATGATTTTGCCCTCTGACATTTTTCTCTACTAAATTTCACTTAAAATTTTATTTTTCTCTTTTGTTCAGTAATTTCTGCTGTAAATTTAGAATATGGTGTTATGTGGTAAAAGATGCACATATGCTGCTTAGGCTGAATTTTGAGGTCTTATGACCAGTGTTTTTATTCTTAATACCTTAATAACTTTCTGATATATTAAAATATTTTTCGTAATGACACAAAAAGGTGTTTTTGTTTTTGCTATTAATTATTATTTCATTGATCAAAACGATGCCTTATAATTTTAGCATACCCTTGTTTATCTGAATTTTCCACTGGGAGATTTTCTGTGGTCCATAAATAGCAAAGATAAAACATCAGCATAGGGATTAGCTACCTAATTGGATCCTGTTAAACACTGAGTGACCCAACTTAATAAGATATTTGGCTCTCTTTTGTTATCTTTTTCTGCCTCTGGTTTCTGATTCTTGTTTTATTTTTTCCCAAATGTTACAAAGTATTTTTGTTGTTTATTTGGTTTTGTTTTGCCAAAAGTACCAGAAGCAATAGGAGTAATAGAAGTAGAGATCTTGGGTTTGGCAAGCTCTAGTTAAGTCTCCCTGGCACTTATTTGACTATGAAGTCTAGAAACACTTCATTGAAACGGTGTAAATTCTACAGTGTGTGGCACTAAGGGAGAAACAAAGATGTGGTAACCCAAATACTGGTTTTCTTAGAACGTGATACATGACTCAGTGATTTTTGGAGCTTCTGTATTCATCTGTGCTGTGTATTATCTAAAGCATCATTGCATTCTGTTGGTTGTTTTGCTTCACCCAAAGCCCCTCTCCTGCTTTTCAAGACCTAGTCAACATTGCTTATTCTTGTGGTTCCTTTCTCAATTCTCCATATATTCTTTAGCATCTCTGTCTAGAAAAGGGCACATTAGGAGCATAAAATAAAATTGTATTACAGTGAAGCTCTCTTCTGTGAAGGGACTGTGATGGTTTTAGCACTGCAACAGCAATGACAGCTGTAGTCCAAGGTTTATTAATGTGATTTCTTTGTAAATATATTTACTAATCTGGTTTATTTGCAAAATTCTCTCGCTTTTGGTGAAAATACATATGTAAATATATAATCCTATTTTCTCCATACATTTCCATTGTGGAAATGGAGGCAAGCTGGAGACAACAGGTGAACATACCCAAATGGATTAATCTGTAAATGCTGCACAGTAAAATTCTTATACAACTGTATATTCCCAGTGCATTCTATGGTCTGCATGCCTGTCACCATGATAGAACATAATCTCTTTGTTTATAACTCACTCTGATACTTTGAGATTTTTTGTTTTATTCTATGCACACCAAACTAAAATGTAATACGCCTTGTAATCAATACCGGAGTTGAATTTAGGACTCTGATACTATAAAATATTTACTTGAAGAAGGAGAGATGCATCAGCTTTTTCCCAGGAAGCTATGAATAAGCTAATGAAAGAAGGGAGTACGCTATAGCCACAATTTATGTGGTAACAACTGCAGACTTGAAAAGCAAATGCTAATAGCATCTTCTGCATTAGTTATGCAACAAAGCAGTACTTTAAAATGCACATTTAAAATTTAATTTACTAATATGCTAAATTTTGCAAGTTTCTAATCTTTGTTTTATTTATAAATCTCAAAAAATCAACAACCATGGCATTGTGAATTCTAGATAATGAAGAAAAGGTTAAATGTGATAAAATAAATTAGTGTCCATGCTAGAAGCACATAAAAGTAGAGCTATGCAAAATGTACCCCCCCAGGCTATTTCTGCTTCCCATAGGTGGCTTCTGTAAATACAGAATTTTGTATTTATCTTAAGTTTTCTATTGTTGAATGACTTGCACATTTTCCTTTGCACTTCTATCCACAACTGTTGATGCTTCTTTGAGTGATTTAAGCCCATGAAAAGATGGAGTTGAAAGACTACAGCTACATCATAATGCCAAGAAAAAGGGAAAAGTGGATAAAATCTTCAAATGACAAACAAGAAAGAGAAATCATGTCTCAAAATTCCCTAAATGGACTTTCTATGCCAAAGTAGGCTAACATTTAGGCATGTGGTCCCATCAGCCAGGAAGAAGGTGATTGGAGTTTATTCAGTATTTTTTCATTTTTCTTGGATTGGCAATTTTACAGTTTTCAGTATAAAGGATTTCCACTAGACATGGTTAAAAATCTAGTCAAAAACTTCTGTTACAAGAAATTTAGGAGTGAATTAATTTCATACCACAATGCCATCACAGAAACTGCAATCTGTCACCTGCCTCTCAGCTATTTGTTTTGTCCCCACATTGCAACATTTCAGTATGTTCTAATTTGTTCCAGAAAAAGAGAAATGAAATACTTCTTTTCCTATTTTTTTTTATTTTAGGTATAACTTTTATTCTCATTTCATAATCTGTAAATTTTATTCCTGAGGCCTACCCAAAAGGCAATATTTTTAGAATGATAGATTTAATCCAACTACTGGAATATCTGCTGCAAAGTGCTGCTGATCCAGATATGAAGTGCTAGGTTGTGGAGGGCTGCTCTCTTTTCCTGCTTCTGATTACTGGGTCTGATCATTGGGAATACTGTACAGCCCTGGAGGCTGAGAACAGAGGTAACAACTACACTTTTCTCATTCCTCTTGAGGGATTTCTTCCATTCCATTGATTTTCTAAATAATAATTAAAACCCCTGACTGGTCAAAGGATCTTGTAAAGTTTTTCCAAAATAAAGTATTTTGGTTTTGATTATATTTTCCTATTTCAGCAACATGTTAAACTTCTGATTTCTGTCTGGCTGGTATTATGAAACACATTGTCCTTTCACTTTTATTATCTGATGTTTGTGCTTGCTAGCTAATACCAAAGTATGGGAGTGGAGGATTTAAAAAAACTTAAGCTGTTTTTAAATAATTCCCTCCGACTATGGCTTCTGGAGAAAGCTGCCTTAGATTACACCAGCTTTTCTGTCTTCATTGTGAATCAGAGTGTGAAGAGAAACGTGTCTTCTGCTGAACAAATATGTGGCTTTAGGAATGAAGGAGTCAATTGGGTAATTTAATTTAAATTTGTAACATATTTAAATCTCTTAATTATCATTGGCAGATTATCTCAGTTATTATTGTCTCTTTTCTGATTTCAGAATTCAGTCCTGAGGGCTGTCTGAGGGTATTGGTTCTCAGTTCCTTTCTCATAATCTTACTTTGTCTTGCATTGCTGTATGCTTTAGTAAGAAATTTTGCTTTGGTTTATTGAAGCTCCTGTGCTTGCACAAATAATGGCTGCCTTTTTCTTTCAGATTATGTCTCTGAAAATGAGTGGCAAGATGGTATATACTTAATTTCTGAAGTAATACCAATCTTTTTCTTACTTGCTAGAAGCAAATTAAACACTAATTATAATACTTACAGTATGTGGGTGCAAAAAATTTCCCCAGTCTTGGGTACTTATAAACAAAAACTTTTAATTTTTTACTTGAAAAGTGCTACCCATTGAAGGAATATGAGCTCAAATTTTATTGCTATAATAGTGGTTTTGGTTGTTCTGAGTTGTTTCAGAGGGCTTTCATAAACATTGCCATCCCTTCCAGCCAGTCACAGCAGATTGCCATGTGTGCCCTGCAAATGCTTCCACCCGAATTGCAAACAAGTGATAGCCCAATATGGCACCCCAGAAAAAGATACTCAAACCATGGAACAAGTATCAAACTGCTGTTCACGAGAAGCTGTCCTCATGTGAACCACAAGAATTCATTCTGTCAAAACAAACAGCAGAACAATTCAGCTGGGTGACAGATTTGGATATCAGCTTGTATTGTTGTTTCTCAAATTGTTTAACATGAGAAGACATTTCAGCATTTCTGTGTCTGCAGCTGTTTCACATCAGCCCTTTGCTTTCTCTGTCCATGCCTGCCTGTTCAGTGTGGACTGAGCACGGTGGGCGGCAGGAGCTGGGGGGAGAGGAGAGGCACAGTGCCCCAGCTCTCCCTCCGCCTCAGCTGGTGACCAGGCAAGGCTACCAGGGTGGCGTGTAGCCCTGCACTGCTCCTCTCTACCAGTAACTTTGCCCTGCCTCAGCTGAAGCAGATGTTATAAACTACTGGATTTTTCTAGTCCTCTCCCAGGGAAGTAATAAGGCAGAAACAATTCCTGTGCCTGTTCCCCCACTTATGTCAGGCCAGGGCCTTGGCTGTGTGTGAGTGGCACTGTGTGAAAGAGAGTGTTTGTTCTTGGCTTTGGAGGACCTTCCTCCTGCACACTGAAGGGAGAATTGTACAGTTTCGTGTAGACAAGTTCTTAAAATTTTTGTTGCCTTAGTGTAAACACATGTTGGAGATACTAGGATGTTAATGAGAAATTTCTCCTCCCACGTACAGCTTTACAACTGGCTGTGTAGCCCAGAGGCCTAATGTGTCTTAAACTGCAGAAGTTCTGTAACAGTCATTATTCTGTGTCAGGACAAAATTACCTTGTAGGAGCATTGCATAATGTCTGGTATATTAATCATTAGAGATATTTTTGCAGCACTCAATTATATTAAGAAGGCTGGGTTATGTTCTGATCTTTCTAATAGTCACATGTAAAGTACTGAAGCCTCCATTATTTTATAATAAGTAATGCATATCCGACAGAATAATGCATTATGCACATCCTCTCCTATATGACTCTAAAGGTCAGCTAGTGACTTGAATATTTTTGTCCTCCAGAATATTTCACTTTAAGGGTTCATTAGAAAGAACATCTTTCCCCTTTCAATATGTTCTAACAGCAGGCTATCACAGTACCAAGTTTGACTATTTTATTTTCTACAAAGTAAAATTGTGTGAGCCATGGCCATTGCACACATTCACTTACAGTTATTAATTTAAAAGCATTGCAGGATCAAACTAAGCCAGCTTTTACTGGAAGGTATGACAAAAGTAACAGCCCAAATGCTGCAATTTACTTTGGGTAGATGTTTCAAATTCAGATGTAATAACAGACACTAACAGGCACTGCCCTAATTTATGGATTCTGGCATTGCCAACAGGTACTTAGTTCTTAGTCTGATTGCTGTTTCTTCAAAAAATGTACAAGTAGACTTTTATTTTTGAAGTGTGGAACCCTGCAGTAAGCCTTAGTGATTGTCAAAAGCTGTATCTCATTTCAAACACACCAAACTCTTATATTTAGCAGTGGAAAATATTTTTTCCAAAGCTGTTGACTTAAAGTTTAAATGTCTTATCCTGTTTGAATTCCCAGGAATGCGGGCTCATTTTCACAAGCAGTTTGATTTCTGTGGTATTTTAATTACTATCCTATTCAGAAAACACGTGCAGAAGTGAGAAGAGGCATGTTTTGCCTGTGCAGTGATTGCATGTGCATTGCATCTGTGAGCCACAGAAGATTTGCCCAAACCAGCTGATGGGAACCATGCACATGAGGTCCAATTATGTTTAAAGAATCAACTTAACTTTGAACATAAAAGTGCTACCCATATACTCAAAATGATAATCTCATTGTTACAATTTTGCTCTACAAGTGTGCTACTGGAAAATTGAAGCGGAAAGTAAAGCCTGTACCTTAACAGACTAGTAAGATGAATAAAAATGTAAGATAGGGCCCAATATAGTTTCCTCTCAGTAGGAGTGCCTCTGACCTTTGCTTTCTCAAATATTTAGTGTCTAGATCTGAAGTGGCTGTTTCAAATGCTATACAGTTTCTCTGTTGTTGTTGAGAAGCTCCTATTTGATAGAGCTGAATTATTGTGATGGGTTAGTCTGGCAGAAAACTGGCTGGAGGTTTTGTGATAGCTTTGGGGCCAGACCCTAATCAACAGGCCATATGTTTAGATCCTTCTCTAACAGATGACTGTGCGTGCACGCTCCCAGGTGCAATGTCATTGGGATTGTATTTGCAAACATAAACTAGTGACATTCAATTATGTTCATAGGCAATGTTGTAAAAGCCACAGAGGAAGTAATTTACAACACTAGCACAGTATGCAATTCTTTGCTTATAATCAATTTTTCATTATATAGGAATATGGTATACTATGTTCAAATTTGTTTTTCTAATTTGTTGAAAGAGCTGATAATGTGTAAAGTTTGTCCCTTTCAAGTAACTGACATTTGAGAAAGTAGCGGGCCAGAAGAAATTGCTAATAAAGCAATATCAATATATTTTTATGAAGTTTTAATTAGAAACAAAACCCTGAACCACCAGTGTTTGGGCCAGTTCCTGAGATGAATTTTACTCCTTTTTTCTCTTGGAGCATGTATCGTGCTGCCAAAGTGAAGTGGAGCCTGCATGCACCACACAGCTCATTGCAGGTTTGCTCTGGCTAGAGTTTGCTGTTTCTTTTCTATCTGATTCATTTTCTTTCCTGAGATAAGAAAGATAATGCCAGTTTTTGGTGACAAGTTTTCTATTGAAACTATCAAACAATTTTTTGTGGGCTTAGAAAATATTTACCATGTTGGATTGTTTCTGTAAATGTTCAGATTAGGACCAGTTTCTAGAGACTAATGGCTCAGTGGACTCTCCAGTCTTATTTCAGCTTACTCTGGTGCTAAAGTTTCTTTCATCTTTTAAACAAGCAAGGAAATTTTAGATACCCTTCTGTCATGGGAAGTATCTGATGATGGAACTTCTAAGTTTGTCAAATTGAAAATATTGTTAGCAACATATTGAGCCATTGTGCAGTTCTTATAACAGAAATAAATGAATGAATCATATTGCGAACAAAATTATTAGTTTAGGAGGTAATAAATTCTGTGACTGACTTTATTTAACAAGTGGGTTTTCTTTCTGTGGTCTCTTAACTTGGAGGACTCCTGAGGCCCCTTAAAGATAATCCTGTCCAAGCATGCATTATGTGTCTTTAAAGAACTACTTTCTAGGTGTGTCTATTTATCAGCACTGAGGTTGCATTAGGGACCATACCCTGAAAATTACTTCAGCTGTAAGTTTGAAAGCGATAAAATACAAGACATGAGATGTTCTAAGGGAGAAGCATTGCATATTGCAACCCAGCTAGAGGGGAACAATGGCTAGCATGAGCTTGGAAATGGTAGCATGGTCTTGAAAAGCTGATATGCTCATGCAGGCAGTATCTCCATCTATTCACACATACTGTCTGTCACTTTTCTTCATGGTGAAAATTAAGCCCAAGCAAATCTAAATTGAATGAAGAAAATTGAACCAAGTAATTACTTACAAATAATAAGACTTTTCATATTCTCTTAACAAAATTGCATTAAATGTTCTCTTTTCTTTACATGCCTACATTTTCCAGAAGATTTGTGTATAAAAACTGGTGCATTTTTACCTGGTGTTATATCTAATAATATTAGATAAATTGTCTAATTTCTTTTTTCCAAATTTTTTTTCCTTTGATTTAAGGATGTTTGATTTAACAGCCTTTGCCTTACTTTTCAGTAGCACCAAAATATACTGTTATAGTTTTCTTTTTTGTGGTGGAGTGGCAGACTGGAGGATTTGAAAAATAGGTAGAAAAATAGGCTCAGACCTACATAACTACATTATGAAAATTGAGAAAGTGCAGTATAAGGTCATGCTGTAGCAGAAAAAAAGATAATAAATATATTAATATAAAATAATAGGAAATTATATTTGAACCTCTATTTATGGACTTTGCATGTTGCTAGCTAGTTATATCATGGCTCTTGTTCTCTATACATTATCTTTTAGACTATTTCAGAGTGAATTTTCTTTTGTAATGAAGAGCATATGATTTATATAGCAATTCATAGATGCAACAGCGAAACATTGAGACAATAGTGATTGCTAAATATTCATATTGGAAACCCTTATTGAACTTTCTGGTTTTGTTGGAATAATTTTATATCAAATTACAAGTACAATTTAGGAAAGTTTTTTCTCATTTTGTGAGAATGTATTCACATACATGTCTGACTTAATACTTCAATTGAAAACAATGGACATAAGTAAATTTTGCCCTCAGATGACCAAGCTTAGTGTACCAGCATGGAGTGTGTGGTGGTGTCTTGATCCTTTGAGGTATGCTTATCCTGGTGATTGAAATTGATTTCAACTGGACTCAAAGATGTTCTGCCAAACAGACAATGGCGATTGAATCAAGTATTAAACATGAACTGCACAAAAGATATCAATTTTTTTATTTCTCTTAGGTTTATTTATAACCATAAACAGAAAAATGGTTAAAACTAAAACAGGAGAAGTATTTTCTGGGATTCACAAAAATATAAGTAAACTGTACACCCCTATATTTATAAGTTAGAATAAATTCTCTGTCAGTGTTTAAACAATGGTCATAAAGCTCAGAGTTACCAGAATAAAGAATCATGTCTTGATAAAACATTTGTCTACCCTTGTCTACCCTGCAGCTTCCCAGTGAACAGATGACAAGTATATTTAGCAGAGCTGAGTCTTTATTTTCCAGTTTTAGTCAAGAAATTGGACAAGGCCAGGGAAACACAAGTCGAAAGCTGAGGGTAATCCAATCCTTACCTTTGCTTCTGAAATCTTGGTAGTTTTTGACTGCCATCTTAGAGTGTTTGAACTGCTCACTTAGGAAATTAGATGTAGAAGAGCAAATTGAAGGCAGGTGCAGCTACTTATCATGTACAGGCATAGCCACCTCTTTGCTGAAAACATGCAAATCAAATTTGGAAATGATAGCACTGGCTCTGCAAACCATGGGATCAGTTAAATGTTTGACAGGGAAGAATGTATGTTCGTGACATGACTTGCCCCGTGTTCTGAGGGCAGCATTGAAACCATAATTCTACTTGGTGGAGCCATAGATCAATGAGAAGATGGTCTCATAAAGAAATTGTGTCAGGCAAGGTCATCTTCCTCTTGTCTGACTTCCTGCCATATAAAAAGCGACTCATAAAATGTTCACTGTACATGCTCTTTGAATGACTCTTCAAGCAAAAGAGATTGATGACTGAAAAAATAATCACAGCAGTTTACTCAATGAATAAATGCTGAATAAATCTTTCTGCTTAAAGGATGACCATGAACAAATATCAAAGTATTTAAAGTTAGTCTGTATTTGATATTTTCTGAATAATTTTAAGAACAGCAAATCCATTCCTTTCTTAATGCTTCCTACTCTTTATTGATGTTGTAGATTAGTTGCAAGTGAAATGTGTGTTATTGATTCCCCTTCAGAAAAGTATAACATTTCAAGTCAGGTGGGATTAGCGTACCTCAGTGTTGTGATAGATCTGCTGTTTACAGTATCCCTCATGCTCCTATGGCAGCTAAACCAGGTGCTCAGGAGGGCTTCACCAGCAGGAAAAACCCAGCCTGTGTGTCAGGGAATGCCCCTGCCTCCTGCCCCAGCATCGGCTGTGCTGCCAGGGCTGGATAGGGCTGCCTGCTCCAGGCTGCGTGTGCAACGCACCCAGCCCGTGGCAGGAAATCTGCAGGCAAACAGCAGAGAGGGGACACTGCTTGTGTCAGATGTGTCCTTTGGCCCACGTACCTCGAGACTCCTTCACTGACAATGTGTGCAGGCCATGCCTTTGTAACGCCACTCAGAAAAGTTTAAACTTATTTGGTTTTCGCTGTGCTCTTGAGAACATGTACCCCTGTCCCATTTGATTTTTCATTATCACAACTCTGACCAGAGTGTTTGGAAATTCTGTTGCATTGTTCCCTCTGAAATATAGTACTGTTTAATTGTAGAATTTTATATGTGAGTTTAAAATCAATTTTAATTCAACATATTTTGGTTTTTTAATGCCTAGAGTTGCCCATTTGCAGTATAACTGGGCTTCTGTTTCAGTCTGCCACAGTAGTGCCTAGGCAGGGCAGAGAGCAGGATCATACCTGGGCACTGAGGAGGGGCAACTTTGTTTCTTTCCTCTTCTCTTTAGGATTCAGTTCTGAATACTTAGACTGGTGTGACTGCAAATAATTAAATCTAACTGAATAAAAAACATCATAATGCCATAAAGTATTTTCTTTGCTGACATAATCCACCACTTACTTTTTATCAGGGTATCATAAACTCAAACCCCTTTGTTAGGTTCTTTCACAAAATTAGAAGGGCTACTTCATCTTTACATTTTTGTTATAGAACAGGTTCCAAAGTCTCCAATAGGTAAATAATACATGATAAAATCTACTGAAGTTATAGAACCCTTGACTAGTACTTTTCTTTAAATATTAAACATTATTTTTGAAGTTGTTTGAACTATGTACAGTTTCACACAACAATTTTCCTGTTAGAAGGGAAATATGCCATCCTCAGCCAGTTTTTTGTTTGATGTCCATGAATACTAATGCTAGTAGAATCTCTTATTAAATGTAGTAGTTCAGAATAAACTATATGCAAGCTCTGTAATTATTAAGTTCTGTATAAAGGGAAAGGAAAAACTTATGAGCTAGAGTTGCAAACTTTGTGCTTGTTACTTGCTAATGCAACTCTCAAAATTATCTTTTTTTTTAAATTTTTTATTCATTGTAAGATAACTTAGGCACCCCCAAAATTAGACATAAATAGACAAATCTCCCTTCTAAATATATTTTGAATAAAAAAATTCCTACTACAAATCTTAATTTCATATGGCTTAAGGGACTTGTAGGGCTTTCCCTGTTTTCCTACCTGGTAGTATGTCTCAGCCTCTGAAATTTGATGACAAGTTCTTCTGGAAAACAGAGCTAGGACAAAGAAAAAGTAAGTGCTGTAAAGAAACTTTCTGTAAGATATGTGGCTTAATAAAAGCTTGATTTCAGCAGAGTACTACAGCAAACACATGCTGGGCTTCCAACCATCCCCTGTCTCTGAATGCTTCAGTGACACAGTCATTTAACTCAGGGTTTATGTGCATCCAGCAGAGGCTGTCTATTATATTGATTTCAGAAATTTCCTATTACAATATTAAATTTCTTTGTCACATCTAAATGGTTGGTTCTTCAGCTATTTCTCAGACAAAATTCTTTTTCTTTGAAAACTGGAAAAACTCCAGAGAATAGTTTATTCATATTTTTGGAGCTGGATTCATTATTAGTTATATTCATAATGAACTTACAGTACTTATGCAATGAGATTTATGAAAAAAATTAGGGTATCAAAATTAGTGTATCATTAGTATAAAAAATTAGTGTAGATTAGTGTATCAATGGGGATGGGGAAGGGCTGCCATTCTAAATATAGCCCAAAGTCTTGGTTGAATGCACAACATAGTGAAAATTAACTTTTTTTGTCAGATTTTCATAAAATTAGGCTAAGTACTAACTACAGGGCTATGGAATGCTTTATTTCAGAAAAAGGAAAGAAGTATTGATATAACTGATAAGAAGAAAGAGAGCTATTTAATATTAATGTAGATCTACCATAATGGGCTATTTGTATATTTGCATGCATACTGATAGATGCAACAACTATTAGGGTGTCTCTGTAGGATTGGTTTACACTTATGCTTCAGAATGAGCTTGTTCTTCTGTGCTGGTTGCTGATCTCACATTTTACAATAGATTCCTTCCTTATGCCACTTGTGGGGTGCTCAGATGCTGCTCTGCTTGTGCATTGTAAATACCTACAGTGCATAGGAGAAGCAAGTAATGGGGTCTGTGTCAGGGGATGCAGTACTAATGAAATTTGGATTGGCAATGAGTTATATGGCATCAATAGGAAGTAAAACTTTCTGATTAGAAAGAATGGGCACAGGTAAAAAGCTGTAATATGAGACTCGACCTTAAGATAAATCTATTTAAAAGACACTGACAAACTTTATAAGAGAGCATTTAATCTCAAATTAACGTATGATTAATTTGCGTTATTTTAAGAATAAATTGACTGAAGTATTTGTGTAACTTTATTATAGACATTTGAAATTAATCTTTTGGTAAAGCACTTTTAATTCTCCTTTGTTCTCATTATTTTGGCTGCTATCCCCCTCTGTGCCTCGTTGGCCTAGAAATGACTTGCAGTGCCTATTCCTCTTGCTGCTGCTCTTCTGTTGAGGAGTACATTTGCTGCCTCACTTTTACAGTCTCTTCACAGCTCTTTTCATAACCAGTTCAATTATAGTATGCCCAGATTTTTTTTCTTGAGTAGATTTCTAATTTTGGAACTTTCAATCCCCAGCCAGTAGAGTAATGAAGACTCCTTGGTCTTGTAACTGATATTCAAAGTAAGAGAGTTAGCTAGTTATTTTATGTATTCACTGTGGGCAAAATCTCATCCCACGCCAAAAGGCCTGCAAGAGGCCCCATCATTGCTGAAGCCCTCAGGGCCTTATTCGTCACTTCATTTTATGTCAGCCTAAATCACACTGGAGACATACAACTGTGGATCAGTGAATTTAATTCAAGTACTAAATCTTTACTGAGAGGACTTTATGTGGGTCAAGCACAAGGAAAATGGGGAAACAATTTTTACCCTGTGAACCTATGTCTGAAGAGTGGCATTTCTGCATTACTTGCTACTCTGGACTAGCAGGGACTGTTACACTGTGCCACTTGCATAGAAATTTGGGTCACTACATATTTAATGGAGAATCTCTGACCTATTTCCAGCCTTTAACACTGGGCTATGTTGGTCCTTGAAGGCCCGAGTTTAAGAAACCTCCTCTGTGGTGCATGAGGGTGGAGAAACCCCTTTCATGCCTAGCCTTCCTTTTAATGCATCAAATATCAATGTGAATAGTAAAGTATATCCTGTGTGTATCCTTAATTGATACCAGCATGCAAGCCAGCTCTTGGAGTGAGAGGTGAATTTTTAGGTGCACCTCTGGACCACTTTAGCTATTAATAGTAAGATTTAAAAATTATTTTGCACTGACTGCAGTAGACCAGAATTTGGTCATAGGAAAAGTTGCAGTATTGCCATAGCAACACTGTTTACTGAATGTTCTGGTTAAGGCAAATGAATAGCAAAATAAGTAACAGAGCGATGGATGAGCACTTTAAATAAGCCTAAATCAAATAATAAACAGCAATAGCAAATGGACACATATGATGAATGTTTTTAGTACTTCTAAGGTAATTCAGAGTGGACTGGCTTTGCAAAGATCAAAATCCTTGCATTTAAGATCGTGACATGTGAACCAGAATGAATGATCAAAATTTATTGGTGTCAAGACTTTACAGGAAGTCTATTGCACATTTGAGTAGACCTTGCAATGTTTTATAAGCTGGATAGAAAGCTGTTACTTTTCTTGTCCTTAAATATTTTTCAGAAATGTTGCAGAATAGCTTGATAATTTGCATTAAACAGTTTGCTGCAGAGGAGAATGAGCTTTCTAATACAGTTCTAGCTCATGAAAATGTTTCTAAGATCAGGACTGAACAATGTGCAGAATGCAGATCTCCAGGAATAACCAAACAGTGTGTCCTCATAAGGTGATTTTTTACAGCAGCTTGAAGCTGTTATTCAACATGAACTTTAAGGTAGGTGCCAGGTAATGCTCTAAAGAGGAGTATAGGGATAATTACTAAACTCCATTAAAAAATATCAACAGAGGTAGAAGATCTAGAAATAGCAAAAGCTATATCTGTACAATCAGATAAGCATAGGATGTAAGTCTTCAAAATAATGGATGGAGTAGATAATTGAAAATTCTATTTAATGAGTCCTTATGTTGTTATGTAAGGACTGCCACAGAAACCATTGAAAACATGGAAACAAGAGTGTGTCCACTGTGAACAAGAGAGTTCAGAGAACTCAATGAACTAGAATTTAGAAGCCATATGGGATGTTAGTATTCCACTTACTGTCTGTGTGGGAGACAGAGGAAGGCATTGTCTGCTGAAAAAAAGAAGGAAACTCAAAAAACAGGAGCTGCCAAAATAAAATCAGTGTTTTGGGATTTCTCAAGAGTCAGGAAGACTCAGACTCTATGAAGTAATTTCAAAAATGTATCCCAACAGAGCCTTCAAATTACACTCACTCTCTCTAATTAAGAAAGCCAAGTGTAACATAACAATAGATAAATCTAGGGCCAATGTTAAAATCTGGGCAAAAAACTTACCATTACTTTGGCATGGAAATGAATGACCATCTGTTTACTAGCAAGAACATGTATCATTCATTTCAAGACCAGCAAAGAAAAAACAGCATGCAGAATGTAGTTGCCACTTCCTTACATGAAAATATACCGCATATTAAATTTCATATTAAATATGAAAATCATGAGCTATTTTGCCAATTAACACCCTCCTACTTAATCTAAGACAAACATCTGAACATTCTTTATCCAAAGCTGTCCTGCCTAACACTGTGCTGAGAATGCATCAGATAGATAAAAGACTAATTGCAAAATCCTGTTTGGGTGAGACTTAACAATTAAAATCACCAAATAATGCAAAATGTGTGTACACAATCTGCAATATCCACTAATTGCTGTTAATTCTCCTTTATATTTGAGGTAATGAAAAATGACTTCCCGTAAGGATAGTCACCACTTTCAGGGCTAATATTTCTTTTTATCTGTTGGTGATGCCACTTGTTCAGAGTTAAGGTAGACCAAACATTTTTGCTATCTGAGAAAAAATATTGGAACAAAGAACCCGTAAAAGGCACATGTATGTCTGGATATGGCGCAGCTCTGAGAGGTATAGAAAAGCAGGGATTCTTGGTACTGATTTTCTCAGAAAATGCTTAAGCTCATACCACGTCTTGGAGATCAGTACTGATCCTCTGAACTTAAAATGGAAGGGGATCTCTTGTGCTGGATAGGCTGGGGCCGGTCACAGCAAGGGGACTTCAAGCAAGGCAAGAGGACTTCAAAGAGCACAGCACTCTAGAGCCAGGTCCCAAACTTAGACACCTGCAGGGCGTTTAGTTGGGCAGAGGCTCTGCAAGCCCAGGCATGATAATTCCTCCTGCACCTGGGAAGGCCCTGCTTTTGTGGTCTTATTAAGCAGCAGGACCAGAGAAAAAGTGCATTACTTTTGCACATCCATAGCTTTGGAGCCATGTGAGTAATTTCATCTCTGGAAGCAATAACCTACTGGGCTCTTTCCATCATCTTTATTAACAAGGTGGTGTTCTGCCCTTATTGCTCTCTCTCCCTCACTGCATCTTTTTAATCAGGGAGGGTGAGTTCAGCCCTTATTTAAAGTAGGATGCTGCACAGCTGTGTATTAACATGGTCTTACATACTGGGATATGGAAACATTGAAATTCCTTTTAAATCCCATTGCTCCACAAAATTCATGCTTATTGAGGTAGCTGGAGGTGTGACATAAAATTGATTTTGCAGCACTTAAGGGCTTTTGATAATGGGGAGGGGGAAGAGGAGAAACTTCCATCTTCTCTCTTCTCTGGGCAGTGACAAAATAATCAGAAGAGTGATAAACAATGCAAACCAACCAGGGCATGGCCATGCACACAGTCTCCAGTGTGGCTCTGGTGGGAGAGGGTTATGTGTAAAAGTCACCTCCATAATGCAAGTGTGAGCTTTGTGTTGAGGAGGGTTCCTTTGCTTTGAGGGTCTTTCAACATACAACCACTCTGTCTACTGGGAAGATAAAAACTCCTCAACTTCCCCCTTGCCTTTCTTGGTTATCCTGTGTCAGAAAAGCCTTCACATCTATCAGAAAGAGATCAATTTCCAATGTGGTAAGAATGATTCTAGATCCCAGACTTCAGCAGTTCTCTGTTTTTGGCATTATAACAGGTTTTTCGGTGTCCATGTAAAGGATGAAGTGAAACTGCTCTTTAAAACTGAGAAAAATCTTATTTCTTACAACAGTTAAAGGCTTAGTCTCAATGAACCAGAAGGAGCAGAAATCTTATTTTTCATTCTATTCTCTCACTTGCTTTCCCTGCTGCTCCTCATTACTCAGATTGCTGAACTGTTATTTGATGATAGAAAGATCCGTGACCTCACCAAAACAATTTTTGTTAACTCAAATCATTATCTTGTGACACAAAGTCTGAGACACATCTGCCATTGCTCACATTCTGGGTCACTCTGCAAACATCTGATTATGATTTGATAAACAAAACCATTCCTCCAGTGAATTTTTGACAAAGAGGCTATGAAGAAAGCCTGAAAATGCTGTGGAATTTAGCTGCTTTGTAACCACCTTTTTGTGGTAGATTATGGTACTGAAGAAGAGCCAATCGCTTAAAAAACAAAAACAATTTAAAGAGTGAGTCTCTATTTTATTAGTAAAAGTAATCTGTTAGAATGTCCCTAAAGATACTCTGTGATTAGTTTTTGTTTTGCAAAGCAGCAATTTAATATACCAACTGCTTTCTTCTTGTGAGTGAATAGGATGATGGGGGTATTTCCTGATCCTCTTTAAAATGTAATTGGTTCTTTAAATGTAATTCCTATCAGGCTTAATTAAAAAAAAAAAAAATACAACAACAACATTATAACTTGCGTATATATACTTCTAGATATCTTCTGTATTCTAAAGTAGAATTTCCTCCATGTATTTTTCCTAAGAGTCAGTCCCCTCCTTATATTGTTAGTGTATTTTGGTTCTTAAGCTTCTCTATTCACCTAAAAACACCCCCTACACGCTCGTGGTTACTTATCTCTTCACTTACCTATTTGTTGTTAGCATTTTTGTTCCCAAGAATGTGAATAATGGTAGATAGCAGGGTTTGTGTCTCATATTTCTTCTCATGAAATCTTCATTTTGTGAGCAGAGTATCTGAGACATGTTTTCCGTGGAATTTTTGTACATTGTAGACTGTAAGTAAAGACTCACGTGTAATGTGTTCTTCATTCTGAAAACTTTCAATCCTCTCTTTACTGTGGCTTTCAGTATATTTGTACAAGAAGTCCACCTCAGGTGTGTTGTCTATAATTTTCCAAGTGTGGCAAATATTTTCTGTACATGGAAAACACATAGAAAATTATCTGTTCATGGTGAAGAATTGCATGTTTAATCCCCATGAATTAGTTGTTTACTTAGAGTTTGTGGCTCGAGTGACTGTCCCTTTGCGTAGTAATGAGTATAATAGATGCAGGTACACTGATGAAAGCACAGCTGAATTATCTGTGCTTCAGTGTGGGAAGTGCAGAAGTGTTTGTTTGTTTGTGCAGTTCTCATTCTCTCCTGTTGTGACAGGGAGATATCTGCCAGCGCTTAGTACTTGCAAAATGCCTCCAATGGCAGTTTTTCCATCTGACACGCTACCTCTTTGCAGGTCTCTTGAATACTTTACACCAGCCAGCACACTGATGCTCTAGCTGAGTGTAAGCAGTTTTACAGGTTTTCTGCAGGCTTTTATTACAGCTGTGACACTAGATTGATGGACTGTTTCCATCTTGTTCTCTGTCAATTGTACACTGAAAAGAGAACTGACAGTGTGATGGATGCAGAATAGTGCCACGTTAGAGAGAGAGCTACTGCAATAACAGTGGTTTGAACCCTAAAGTGCCTTTAACCTCATGCAGTTGACTTTAATTTATTTTAATTTGAAACCTAACAAAATCTAACACCACGGAGAAGACAGGTGGGGAGCATAGTGGGTTTGTAAAATAATGTGAAAAAAAGATGACAGTCGTTCTTGGAGGTCCAATTAGGGCAATTCTGTGCTTTAAAGGAAGAAGTCCTCCAGGAAGCTTTCAAAAGAGAGAATATTGTTATGCTCGAGACAAAGTCAAAGGTTAGCCTGGCTAGAAAGAAGATGTACTTTCCACTGAGGGAGCAGGGGAAGAAGGGCTTGCTCTGTCACAGCAGGGAATACCCAGGTCTTGCCTGAGAACCAGGCTGAACTTGCCAGGGAGCAGGCTTTTGGAGGCTGTGTCAAAAGGAATGCTCTCCGAGACAAGCCAGCGTTTTCTTTGAACACGTAAAGGTTTAAGGTTTATTTACTGTTTCAAAGAACTAGTGGTGTCTCCTCCAGAGAGATGAGAGAAAGTAAGAGGGAATACTTGCACTGCTGTTTTAACCTTTGAAATGCCATCAATGATTTTGTTAAGTTGGTGGTTTACTCCTCAGCACAAAGGGAGAGCTGGGGGTCCAGGACAGGACTGTGTGTACAGTCCTGATTGTGCTTCATCTGCCTGGTGAAGTGAAGAGGCTCCTGTGGGAGTGAGAAGGGAGGGGGTGGCTGCACAAGGTCTCTAGTGTGGATGTTGAGCTCTCTACCTCACACCTTCTGTTATCCCAGTGTTGAGATGAGATAGACCAGGGTCAGGCTGATGGAGAATGAAACCTATGAAACTAATGACAGCCTGCTAGGATGATTTGAGGGGCTCATTCCCATCTAAGTTCCTGTGTAATTTAATCCCTCTTTTTGTTAAAGTTTCAGAGCACATTGTTCTCTGGTGTGATCCTCAGAGTCAGTTGCTAGAACAGAGCAAATACTACAAGACAGTGCTAATTCAATTTTTAAGGTGATTTCATCCCACTTTTTTTATTCTTTTGACATACCTGCTGCTTTTATTTTGGGGAGTAGCTTACCTTTTGCTGAAAGACAGTGCAACAGTGATTGCTAACAGGAAGAGCAATGGAAGTGGCCAGTTTGAAAGAACACAGGATGATGTTACAACTGGGAATGAGGGCACATGGAATTTCACTCTTAGGCTCTGTAATCAGACAACTAAAATGTACTGCGAATGGTATATTTAGTCAAAATCCTCTTGACTGATTTTTATTTTGTATATGAAACAAATTTTATATGCATACAGTCAACACCAATAATGATTTGAAATTGCTGATTAATACAGGCTGGTAGATATTTTTGATTTGTTTTTGATCAGCTAGTAAATACAGAAGACCATGAATTAATTGGATTCACCAATCATTAAAGATTTTTAACTGAAATTCTTAGGATGGTTTAGGATTGCATCTTAAAATTATTCATAGCAGAGTTTTCTAATAAAAATCTACTTGATGACATATTATTTGGAGATGACAATACAATAAACATGGATTTTACCCACATGGGTGGACTTTTATTCGAATGCTAGCTGATCATGTTCAGTTCTAGTTTCAGTAGGTTCAGTTCAACTGAAGTTAGAGCTGTACCTGCTTTTATCAGACCTGTACTTATCATGGCATGACTAAATACATAGATGCCTTAAATAAAAGATGAGATGCACATCCAGAGTCTTTGAATAATATTGACAAAAAGTGGAATCGATCTTGAACCAAGTTGATGTTGAAGTGAGATCTTGAAGTCATGCAGGGATCATAAGCCTTTGATAGCACAGTTAATAAAGGAACAGAGGGTAATGAATCTTAGTCTCTTGAAGCTGATGACATGGAAAACAAAGCTAAAAGTACAGCTACTAAAGTAGTGTGAATCCTCAAATCCTCAAAGTCGTTTTTTCTTTCTGGATCATACTCCTGTGACATAAAGTGGCCCAGGGGCTTTTTTTAACCCAGAGGACTACCAGAAATCTTTTCAGTTGTGGATTACTAGAGTAAGCCTTGTAATATCTAGTATTTTATTTGATAATGAAGATTTATATATATATATATATATACACACATACATAATTTTGGGTTAGAATAAAGTTAATCCCCTGAGCAAATTTTCATTTTTCTGAATGGTTTTCCTTATTTCTGCTTCTTTAATTTAAGCATAATGCCTTTGATATTGTAACAGGACACAATAGGATGCTGTGATCCATTTTAAATGAGATTCCATAAAGGACTCATAGTCTTTTTCTTTCCCAGAAGTTACTTGTTCTGGTTTTTTTCTGTATGGCATGGTATTTGTTGAACCATTAGAAATATGTTCTGTGTCAACATTCACAACAATAAAATGTTAATTTTCAGGGAATGAAAGAGCTGCTGAGTCAGCTTTTAGAGAGAAAAACAAATAATAAGAATTATCTCAACAAATGAGAAGGGAATATGGGGAAACCTCTAGACTTTTAATGACTTAAAATCAACAGAATTTTAATACTTAGCCAGCCTAAGCTAAAGTGAGGTGGTATAGCACACTGAAGTCAGTAGCAAGATTACAGTGTACATTCACAAAGAAACTGAACCCGTGTTCATAAAATAGGAAAGGATTTTAAAGAATTCTAGTTCACCATAACCTGGGTTTTGTGGGCATGAGTTTTAATGGATAGGATAAGAGCAACCCTACAGGAAATGCTGTCTCACTGAGAAACCACATGTTCTGCCATGCGCTCTTAGCCTCTTGAGGACTGCTGTACAGCCTGTAACTGTGCCAGCAGTAATGAATGTTACTCACCTGTTGATTAAATTCTTCTCACTCCTTTTGGATTTATCTTCTGGAAAATGCTGTGCATTCTAAGAGTCATCTTTAGCATTTTAATTTCAAGTGCATGACAATGATAAACAATGCTCAGATGATAAGAATACTGATACACGTTAAGTTTAACTCTGCATTTTTTGGCCTGCAAGACTTTTTTTTCTTTAGATTCAACTGTTTTTAAGCACTTCTATCTTTAAATTACTCATAAACTGCCTTGACTTATCTCAGCAATTTTTTTTGCTTTGTAGGGGAAGGTGTACTTGGGATCTGATTATACCTGCCTCATATTGACTTCTCTCTTGTATAGAATTCTTGATGTCCTTGGATATCTGGCATTCATAAGGAAGAGTGTAAATCCCTGTATAATTAGATGGAAAACATCTAAAACTCATCTAGTCAACTTGCAAGTGCTGTGCCTGAGAAATCTAATAGCTTCTAGACACCAAAATTTAAAAAACAGCCAATAGGGAAGAGGACTGATTATTGGGTTAACTGTTTACAAGAAGGGGTCAAAGAATTGCTTTCACCCTTGCCACAGAGATTTGAGCAAAGTTAACAGGACTCTAGAGGTGCTGGGAGAGAAGAATTAATCACTAAAGAGTATTTTAGTTTGAATGTCTGTTTGTGAGTTCTGACACAGAACTCTGGTAAGCAGTGTGTTGTTAATATGAGTTTTGAATAGAATTTGGGTTGTTTTTTCTTTTGTAAGAGTTTAAATATTAAATATTGAAAATGACGCTGAGACTATGTAAGAGACTGAAATACTTAAGTTCTTGAAAGAACAGAGGGGTATTTTTTTGTAGTAAAAAGATCAACTTTAGAGGATAACCTTATTTGAAGAGAAAATTGAGTCTTGTGTATACTAAGGAGTCTAGTGCAGTCTAGGACAGAGTCAAATCTGTTTGCTAAGGGAAGAGATGTTTACTATATATGTAAATGGAGGACTTTAGCTTTGTTCAAATAGTAAACAGATCATTAATGATAGATAAGGTGTAGTTATCAAGGACAGATCTAGAGTCATCTACAGTGTAAAATCAGTTGGCACTATTTTCCTTGTTACTAAGCCAAATGAGGTAGTGCACAATCCTAGTGATCTGGTGCCCAGCCTACAGTCGATACATTTTCTTTCAGTTTTTTCAATAATCAAAGTTTCAAGGTGAAAAATGAGTCAAACTTTGTTTCCTCTGTACAGGCAGAATTTTGCTGTGTTTAAAAAGCTTTTTTCCAAGTAAAAGAAAAATGTTTTGTAATGCATTGTATTTCAATTTAGCCCTGAGGAATCAGACACAGTTGGGCAAATATGGGGCAGCCTCAAAGCAAAAGTGAAGAAAAAAATACTCTCTGTCACTGTGGGATCCCCCCTTACCTCTTTATTGGCTTTTGTGCTCAAGATCCCTCTGTCTGATCCACAAACCAACAGTGTAAGAAACTTTTTCTCAGTATTGTGCTGTATTTGCCTAAAAATGGTTCCAAAAACATCCCTAAAATTATTAACTGCATCACTTAGTTACTTCTAAGTTTGGTGGGTTTTTTCACTTCACAGATCACAGTGCAAAAGATTTTATTTGCCTGCTCAAGAATACATAGACTCTATTTTTAAAAATTATTTTTAAAGCATAGAGAATATGCTATCTTTTATGTTGCATCATCAAGAAATAGGATTGATAGAATGCACATTCCTTGAAAACTGGCCTCTCAATTAATATAATTGCAACAAAATACAGAACATGGAAAACCTATAGGAATTTTAGCAATGAGAGCCTCTTGACTCTTTGAAATAAGGATCAATTTGCAGATCTAACAATCAGAGAGAGAGAAATGTTTTTGACATTGAACTGAAACACATTTGGCACCAAAATCACTAAGAAACAACGAACATCAAACAATGCTATCTTTAGAAGTCACTTTTCAGAGTAGTGGCATTTTAAGAGAACACTGTAGAAGTTCCAACATTCAAATATACTTTAAAGTAAGCAAATACACAGGAAATGTCACCCAAATACTAAAGGCATAGAGCATCGCCAGACTATACAGACACTTAGTGTTCACATTATTTATTTTTGAATTGAAAGGATTTTTTGAATGTGAACTATATTTTTTCTGGTAAATACAAGTTCTCACAGTGATAACAAACTTGCTTTATAGGTAAGAATTTGAAAAATAAACTTCCTCAACAAATGTTTGTTATATATCCTGGCTAAGAAGGAAGGCTAAGAATCCTGTTTGGTGTTCATAGGTGAAATCCTTTCTGAAATGTGAGAAGTCAAATGCTATGATTCTAATTTTAGAACTCATCACTCAAATATGCTTTTACTTCACTCAGTTTTAGACAGTTTCTCACTTAAACTGCAATGTGCTCAATTTCTTACATGTTGATTTTGTTTTGCAGACAAATGTGAAAATTTGAATTAGCATAAGAATTATGCAAAAGTTAACAATGAAGAGACACAACTAAAGGGCTGATCACCGGCTCCTGCTGGCTTTAAAGTGAAAATATTGAATTTTCTGTCACAAGATCACTGTACAGAAAGTTAATTACTGTATTATAGTCACCTGATTACACTGCAGTGATCAAGAATATTTGTGTAGCATTTGTGAGTCTTGCACTTTTGTTGTGAGAGATTGTACAATTTGATTTACATCTAAAACCACTGCAGGTGTGATATCACTTTTCTCTAGCAGAAACACATCACACTGCTGTGATATTCCTTAAATTCCACTAGTGTTCAGAATAGTCAAATAAGGTAAGTGGTTTGTTATCACTGCCATAAGTGTTTATATCTCACGGTGACGGATGTCTGAGGAGTGCAGAGTGTGTAATTGTAGCTGCTCTCCCCAGGGATGTCAGCACCTCCCTTATCTCTTGAAGGCCCTGATGAATGGCTCTGCAGCCTGGGCAGAGGCTGACTGACTTTGCTCCAACTGGCCATTGCTAAGGCATCCCTCACCAAAGGGGGCTGGCCCAGATCCCACATCTCTGCTTCTGGTTTAGACTCCATTCATGGGATATGAAAATGTATTCGATTGTATTTTAATCCACATGATATTATGGGATGCATTTAAGAGAATGGCACTTCCCCTGCATCAAGGCAAGTGTTAACATGTGTTTCCTGCATTCTCTTTGATGCTGAGAGCAGAATTTGGTGAATTCCTGCTGCTAGTAAGCATCAATTGAATATTTGGTGGAAGGCCCTTTGAAGGAAAGGGCAGCTGCTTCTTCAGCCAATCCATTAGCCATATGCTATTTTTTTAAGACTTCTGTCACTGTAGTTGATGTTCTAGGCAAAATGGAAAGATCTCTGATTGTAATTAAATCATAATCTCAGCTCTGAATACTATCAGCAAATAAAGCATGCTGCTTCACATCAAATGTGCAACAGTGTGATAAGGATCATTAATTGAAATAGGTTAGTTCTTAAAAGCCATCAGTTACAACACATTGTGTTACAAAAATGTGGCACTACGAATCTGGTAGATTCTGGGGAATAGACCACATTTTTACATGCATCACAACATTTGTATTATCTGTACACTAACCACTTTTCTCCCTATATAGCAATAGAGTGGGACAATATTTTACAACTCTAGCATTTCCAATTAGAAATAGTTTTGACTTCAATGAACTGTCTAATAAAATTATGTCTGTTTTCATACAATGGCCCATTTAAAATGTATAAAAACTTATTTTTATTTAAAATACTTTTACTTACATTTGAAATAATTTTGCAACATTTAATTTTGTTTAATAAAGATTAACTGTTACATTCTGAGCTCTTAAATAAAACACTATTCACACTGAAACAATTTTTTATTTTTCAGAATTTTCAGTGGTCCCTACGTAGTCTAATTTTTTTTCACTATTCTACTGTGATAATGAGACTGTCACTTCTGGTAAAAATGAGTAACATGATCCATGGCCTAATAAAGACATTAAAGAATTGAGTCTGGGAGGTCTAATTTATATTCTGATAAACTCTCTTCCTCTATTTTTAATGTATGTACTTCAGAAGGGAAAATAAACAGAATTTTAAGCAGAATTTTAAGTGGAACTATAGCCCCCTACAATTGTATGTAACTTCTAAAATTTGAGTGTTCAGATGCTAGTAGAAAATGATTATAATTAAATTAATGCATTTAATATTAAAGTTTATTATGAAAATAAATTAGTTACTTTTTTTTATATGTGTTTTCTAATATTATCCTAAACTTATGGATATCTGTCAAGCTCCCAACAGGCAAGGAAAGCCTGTGTGCTGTACAGTTCCTGACAGCAATTTTGCTGTGTTTTTGCAAGCAAACAAACCTGCCATGTTTTAGAAATAATTAACAGCTGTGCTAGGTAAGTGTTTGCAAACAGCAGCTCTTCACAGGAGTCTTTTGTAAGGCTTGTTTGTACTTCTTTTTGTCCTAATAGTGTATAAATCCCTGCCTCTTTCATTAGGTTACTCTTCAGTTTATGGATTCAACCAAATGGACCAAAAACTCTGTGTCAGAAAAAAATTCTCATTTTAATATCTTGTTTTTTGCCTGAAACAGTTCATTATTCATGATGGTGTATGGACTGCATGTAGAACTTGGCTCAGGCATGCTCCTTCCACACTTGGGTCTCAAGTGAGCTCTTAAAATGGCCTTAACACATTCATGAAGCTTTTCATTACAGTCTAGTCCAGTAACAGGAATGATCAATCTCTATCATGATCAAATGACAAGGCATGTGGAGCCTGCCTCTGTTTAACCAGTTGGTGTCATGTGTAGGGTTTTATCTGCTAGTTACATCTTGAATAAGTTTGTGCTGGGGCACACTACATTCTTCTTGGACGTTTTTCAGAAGCTCTTTTACAAGGCTATGGAAATAAGAACAGATTTCCCCCCCCTCCCCCCTTATGAAATAACTTTGAATTTTTTCCTCTTGGATCTTTAGCACGTGGAGATTAAATGTGTATCCATAGCTGGGGATATTCACAAAGTTATCATTTCCCATAAGTTTATTGTTTAGATCAGTCATGTCCATACCCTGCTTGTTGACATACTCTTGACTATTTGTATTGACATTTATGGTCTGCATTATATTAATGGCTATGATTACCTTCTAAGATTGTTACATGTAAGTGAATTTGTCCTCTCAGAGGTACTTCTTCTATGTCTGTGTTGGTTTTGTAGATTCCTGTGCTTGCTGAGAAAGACATGACTAATGGTTCAGGATGAAATATAACCTGATAAGCTGTCAGTGAGAGATATACATTACATGTGCTAGCAGGAGTCCAGATGTCAGTGTTATAGGATACTATTCTCCCTTCAGCAGTCCTTAATTGAGATTCAGCTTTGTTTTCTAGAATTTATGAAAGTCTTAAAAATTATTGAACAGAGATATTTGAGACTGGAGAATGGATGTTTGATGTTTCACATTCATTTCCAAACCCATTTTATTTATGTAGGACTTCTGCAAAATACTGTAGGTGACTTCTAATTCTTCATTCCACAGATAGGTGTATTTTGTTGAAGCAGGCCTAGCTCCCAAAAACAATCAGTAATGATTTTCCTTTTATTTCTATATTTTCAAATATACTCTGGAAAATTAGGAGAGAGAGAAAGAAATCAACACTCATTGAAAGGTGGCTTATTTTGTATTTTGAATAATGCATGACCTCTCTTTTTAACTCTGTTTTTTTTCTTTTTCCTACTGTCTTTTTGATCTAAAAAATGGTAACAAGGGTGCTTAAAGTTAGGGAAGGTGTTCTAGTAGTGAAGATGCAGGAACTGGGATCCAGGAAGACTGACTTTCCTATCCTGTTCTTCCACAGGCCTTGAGGATATTATATCAGTTCACTTGGTGCTTCCATCTCTCTACCCAAAAACCCAGACAATCTCTCAAGAATCATACGGCACATAAGCAGCCAATAACCACTAGCTGACTTTCATATCCAGTGATGAAATTTATGATACAAATGGAAAATATTATGTGCTTTTACAAATCGTGGCCAAATACAAAGTATCATTTACTAACAAGAGGGCTTTGTCTGAGTTAAAAGAACTCAATAGTAATCTTATAATGTGGTTTCTGTCTTCCAGTGATGAACATGTGTGGCTGGTTCTACCATTTCCTACGAAGTGATTCTCTTTTCTGACAGTAAAAGTAACAAGAGGCTTTGCAGTCATGAAGGAGGTGAATTGGTTCTGATTTATACAAGATTTCATTGCTTTTCTCTGTAAAAATCTTTCATAATTATGAGATTCCAAGATAATACATCTATATACCCACACTTCAGTACTGTAGTATTTTACTCTGTACTCAAAAAAAAAAATTATGTAATTTATTTGCATTTATTTACTTTTTCTGCATTTTTCTTTTCTTGCTTCTGGTCAGGTTTAGTTCCACTTTGAAAACTGGAATGCCTTTAGGTACCTAAATGGGGTTTGACTTTTAATATAAAACTTTGTAAATTATTTAATTATCATAATAGTGTGTTGTAACTCTTAAAGTGGAGAAGACAGCTTTGAATTTCATAAAAGTGTAATGTCTTATAGCAGTAAAACATCAAAGTATTCTATATCTTCTATAACATTTGTTAATGTAGAATTTAAGTTGACACCTGCTTTCTGTTGGCAGAGGAATTCACTCAGACTTGGGTAGACAGGTGACTGTTGATCCTCGGCACACAAAACCAACTGATTATCTGAGACCTGTTCCTTCTGCTTTTCACAGAAATGAAACTTACAAAGGAGTTTAGAGCTGCCCTGGAGGGACCACAGTGACAGCATCATACAGGCAAACACCAGCTTTTCTTCCTCAGCTGACATTCCTCTGGAAAGACAAAGCTCATTTGATGTTTTGGATCACTAAACTAATACTAGGAAGCTTCCAGAAACAGTATTTTCTCATCTGATTAATTTCCCTCCAGGACACACCCGACAGTTGGTTGGTTATTTTTCCTCCTGGGCTGCTTTTTTTTTTTTTTTTTTTTTTTTTTTTGTTGTTGTTTCTTTGTTTCTGTGTTTTAAACAGTGTAATGCAAACCTGGTAATGCCAGGTTTGGTGACATACAACTTGTGTGTGCCAGTAATGAGCTATTTAGTATTAAAAATTTTAAATTTTGTCATTATTCAACTACAAAAAAGATTCTAAAAGATTCAAATCAAGTGACTTCTTACGACACCCTGTGGTGATGCATTTGAGACGCTGAGGAGTTGGCACGGGACGAGCAGTAAGTTCTTCAGAGCAGCAGAAACAGCAAAGACACCATGCTCAAGCAGGCTGGCAACAGAAGCCACATGTTCTGCACCTTGGTAGGACCCTTCTTTACTGTTAGGTGAAGGCACTGAAAGAATTAAATTTAGTGATGTTTTATTTCTAATGTGCATTTGTATCTTTTACTAGAAATTCTCATACACTGCTGTGCATGAGGCATACATGCTAGGAGATAAAATTCTATAGTTTTTCTCTTATTAAAGATCACCTGGAAAAAATAACCTGCACATTTGGATTTTTTAGTCTAAGCTGATGCCAAGAGGAATGTAAACTCACTCTGCATTCACTGATTCATCTTGAAAACTTTTCATGAGTTTATGCCTGATAATCTTCCTTGGTGTACCTGATAGAATTGTGCTGGAAGGGAATGAATTCTGACAAGTTTGGGATAAAAGAGGAACCCAATTCATCTTTCCTATACGCTGCCTGTCATCATGATATGTGATTGTCTTTGCTGCAAAAAAAGAATCAGTTTTTCCTTTGCCACCTTTGCCACCAGGTGCATCAGAGAGGAAGCATTTTGAAATCCTAGTTCCTGAGGTGTAGTGCTGATGGTCTTTAATTTGTATAGAAGGAGAGTATAGAAATGGGGGTAAGATGCACGTTTATATCATCCTTTCCACAGATCTTGGAAATTTCATGTTGAACAATTAAAGAGGAGCACAGGGACTAGATGTAAAAAAAAAAAAAAAAGCTTAGGGGGATAGACCTACCTCAGTGTGATTCATTGATTTAAACACAGCTATATATGTCAGGTAGTGATGAAATGTTGAGACAGCTGAGATTGTTCACTTAGTGAAGTCAATCCCTTAGTAAGTGTTAGTGGTATTGAAATAAAGTGTTAAAGAATTAGTTAGCTGACTGTGAAAAAAAAAATGAATAGGTCTTTCAAATTACCTAATGGAAAGCTAAAGGCATTAGCTTCCAACCAGGGAGTATTAAAGGCCTTGTGCTGCATTCATTGACACAAATGGAATGAGTATGAATCAAGCTCTGCTACAGAAGATAAACAGTTCTCTGATAAATACTTTTGGAAGGAATCCACTGCCATGCATTTCAGGCTTCCCTAAAGCAGAAACAGTTCACGTGTGCTCAGACTGCTGAGCTCATCGCTACTTTTATTAATCACTGCACTATAATAATTAAAGAGCATCAGTAGTGTGTGTAGAATTTTAAGGGTAAAATGAGTTTAGTGCTCTTAAAAAGCTTAGTGCTTAATAGGATATTACATTTCTCCAACAAATTGTAGCAATTAGACTTCTGTTATGATCATACTTCTGAAGGATTTTCTCATTAGAAACTGGGGAGCTCTACCTAGAGTTCTAAACTTGCAGAGATTTGCATCACACAGAAAAACACTCTTCTCACTTTCTTTTTGTGAAAGAAGTTGTCAGCTCTGGGCTGAAAGGCAAGTGTTGCCCTTGAGTCACAGAAGAGGTAAATTAGAGTATTTTATTAATGAATGGTTTCAGTGCTTTCGATTGATAAAATTAGGAACTTGGGTCTGCCAGCTGACAACAGAGGAAGAATAAAATACTGTCTGGAGTCACAGAAACTAATAAATCCTCCCATGACAATATTTAACAGGTTGGTAGAGGGGATAAAATTACCTTTCATAAAAATGCTGTGCAGATGGTAAAGCTATGGGAATTAAGACTGCATCAAAATTCTCTAAAAACATAAAATCGTGGAAATTGTAGTGGGGATTGATTAAGTTGGTGTGGAAATTGCTTCTGCATTGTAATCCTCCAAGGACTTGTTCAAACATTTTGGTTAGTTGATAAATCATCCAGTAATTTTCAACATGTGCTATGTTTTGATACTTGACTTAAACCACAGATTTTACGAGTTAGTGCTTTATAATGTACCTGGCCTGGTCTTGTATGCATAAAAGGAACTCAACAACTGGATGATTTCTTAGATTTTACCCTTTTCAGGAGTTAGGCACTCATTCTGACCCCTGTGTGAATATTGGGTCCACTTGAGAGAGAGGCCTTGGTGTTTACAGCAGCCCTTTCTTAAGTTGTGCAGGAGATGGCATGCAGAATCCTTGTAGTCTCTGTACCAGGAGGGACATGGACAAAGGCTTTGGCTTCTCCAAAGATCTCTGCCACCAAACAATACATCCTCAACAAACCTCAACACTAAACTATATTATTTTCATATACAGGCAGCTTAAACGTATTTACATATGTAGCTTTCTGTTAAGTAAAATTCCCAGATTATTAGCCCACTGAGAGACTGTGACACTCCATGTGACAGTGGTGTAAAAAAAACACTTTAAGAAAATAAGAGGCTTTGTGGCAGAATTGTATCAGACTTTGCTGATACTTTGATGAGTGAAGTAAAATTTTATCTGCAGCTTCCTCAGTGGTGCGTTTGCACTTTATACTCATTCAGTTTTGTGGTGGGTTGCAAAAAAATGGGAATATCTGAGAGAACTTGAGGTCTGACTTTACAAGACAAATCAGGTATATCTGTAGACCAAAACCACATTCTTTTGATTCTGTACTCTTATTCTTTTCTTTTTTCAATACTTCTCTGAACATACTTCAAAAAGAATGTTGTGCCTTTTTAAGAGACCAAATGTATATTGACATTTGATTTGAGATAGAGTCGGTTTGAAATATAAACAATTTGTAACTGTTAAGATGCTTGAAGGCTTTTTCATTACGTTCCTCTAAAATTTGGGCCACATAAAGGTCAGCAGAGAAAAGTAATAGTTGGAAAACAAAAAAGAAAAATTTTGTTTCCAGCAAAGTGAATGAAAATGAATAATTTTCTGTTAGATATAGATTTGCAGAGGGGCTGATTTTAAAAAAAGTATTTTTTAAAAAACATTGCCTTCTCTACCAAAATGTTGTATATTTCTAGCATGAAATACTTGTACAAAGCAAAGTTTTCATGATTTATGGTGTTTACATTTTGCATAGCTCAGCTCAACAATGAAAGGAGTCTATTCAG
Organism: Emberiza elegans; assembly: GCA_024865655.1. Classification (NCBI taxonomy): domain Eukaryota; kingdom Metazoa; phylum Chordata; class Aves; order Passeriformes; family Fringillidae; genus Emberiza; species Emberiza elegans. The sequence goes on from JALJVW010000206.1 coordinate 73,726,897, forward strand.
TTGCTCTTGGGCTTAAAGTCAGCTGTTATTTAGTATCAACAGTCTATCAACTAATAAAAGCTACAGTGTTTGATTTACAAACATCTCCCTCCAGGAGAAAGATTCTGTTTGTTAAAAAGGACCTTTTCCACTGCTGTAAAAAGAATCACAGAAATATTTGGTGTTTGGTTTAGGTTTATACATCTGGCCTCAGTTTCCTATCAAATATTTGCACTTCTGAGCTAAAAAATGCTGGTTTCTGTCAGTAGTGCACATATCAACAAAGGAAAACAAGAACAGTAGTGGGAGTGGAAGACTTTGATCTTTCACATTTTTCTCTTCAACTGCTGATGGTGATTTTTGACCCCCATGTGTTAAAAAGGTCAAAGAATCCACTGGTAAGTTCATGCCAGGTGTCCTCAGATTGACAACAGATTTATTTTATGGAGCACTGAAAATGGAGAGACAAAAGATGTTTGATCTGAGGGGGAGAGTGAGGAAAAAATGCTTGTGTGGGCATTGTACTTAAACCATCAGAAAAACACTAGAGGAATAAAATAATAGCAGTAGTGGTGGCCAGTGATAGGGTTCTTGTCAACTAGGAAATCAGGTTTTTGAATGTATGTTATTCAATAAATGTTGTTCATAATGACATTGCAAGTTTTTTTTCAAGCAAGCTAATTATAAGAAAAAAAGATAAAGAAATAGAGTAATGCACATTCTGGGTCAGAAATTACCCAGAGGCTTGAGACATGCCACACATTCATTATTTGTTGGCCTGGAAAAAATGTACTTCATGTAAACACCTTTTTTTTTCTGCTGCAGGAGCTGAATGATTCTTACAATGCATTGTTTTCACACATTAATTGAGTCATCTCAATGGAGTGAGGTAGCAGTATTTCAGTAACAGTAAGTACCTAAATATTACATTATAGAATTAGAGTGCTTTCTCTAGAAAATGATAAATTAAGACAACATTGGCAGTACACTAAATTATAGATTTTATGTTGCAAAGTATTGTTTTTTTTGCAAAGCATTTTAGACCTCCTGAATTTGGTCATTCTCTCAGATATTTCATACTTTCCTATTAGAAACTTGCTCCTGCTTACTTTGAGCTCATGTAACTTTGGTACAATATGCAAAACCATTGAAACTATCTTTAAAAGTACTTTTAAACTATCACAGCTCTCTGTTGTTGTTCTAGACTCCTTTTTATAATATACAAATATTACTGGCATAAATATTTAATGAAGTTTTTTCATAAGAGTATGTAATAAACATGAATGGCTTTGATAAGCAGGTATTATTTATTTATATACATCACAGAGTTTTTGAAGATTTGTTGTGGTAGCTGCTTTTCCCAGTGCAGCAGGTTGCCTTCAATGTGTGCAACAGTAAGTACATGGGTAATTCTGTTGAAGTGTGTGCACTTCAGCAGGACTGAAGTCAAAGTGAAAAAACATACCTTGGTGGAGAATACCCAAAGGCAAGGCAGAGAAAAAATAAAGGGAAAAAATGTTATTATACTCATTTTAGTCATAGCAAGTAGATACACAGAGGTTAAACCACTTGCCTCAGGCCATAAGGAAAGACTGTGAAATAGTAAGGAACATAACCTGGTTTCTTTTATCAATCCAGTCTTAAGCATAAGATATCCTTCCTTTTGGAGAAAAATTGTCTTATGTAATTTTTGACAATGTCAGAGTAGGATATTTCCCTTCTGTAAAGACTTGTGAGTCACATTCTGTTCTGGTGGAAATTTGCAGCAACTCAGTGCTACTCAGAAATTGTGGAAATTTGGTAATAGTGTGAAACTAAAATTACTATGCTAGCATAATTACTGAGAAGTTATGACTCAGTTATTAAGAAACTAAGTGTGTAAAAGCATGTGTATATGTCTGCATAGAACAGGGAGGCAGCTTTCCAGTTTTACTTGTACATCTTTTCACATTTCTTTAGATTTATTTATGTGAAGGCTTAAATGTGGATCTGGCTTGTGTAATGCAATTGTGTAAGAATGCGAATCATATTCATCACTGTCTTATTTACATATTTGTGTACATAATGCTTGTTGATAAGACCTAAATTTACATAATACTTACTAGAGAGAAAGAAAGGCAAATTTCCCCAAACTCATAAATCCCTTCAAATGTAAAATAAATAGGAAAGTAGGAAAAGAAAGAGGAATTGTTCTGCTTGTTGTGAAAAGCCCTATACTGACTTGTATCCATCTGGGGGCTTGGTGCTCATGTGCCAACTCTTTTCCTGCTTGCTGCCTGTGAAATGCATGGTTGCTTTTAGACAGGTTCCACCTGTGTCATTACTGTGATGATTTTTGTTCACTCCATGGTGGTGATTTCAAGGCTAAAGTGGTTTTCTCATGCTCATTACTTTCTATTTATGTAATTGGTTGTGCACCCCTTTTCTTTCTAGAGGAATCAGGGAAACAGCCTTTTCTGGTGTGCAAGGCAGGTAATTACATCCTTCAAATTCTGTCTGTGTACTTAAGTTCTGAATGTTTTATTGATAAAGTACAGAGAAAGAAAATGGAAGATAGTGGTGTGTCCTCAAAAGTAATGTTAAATTGTCACAAAGGCCTTCAAACTTTTGAATTAATTAATATAGTTAAAAATTGATTTTCATTTTTAATATCTGTGCTCAGCTTAGTAGTAAAGCTCGCTGTGTTTGTGACACAATATGTATATAGTTTCTGCCTTCTTAATTTCAAAATTAAAGATCAAATAAGCTTCACTGAAAGTTACTCACCAGTCCAGTTTTTTAAAACAAAGGACATGATTTGACACCAACTACTGTATGCTAATTACATTTAGAATTAAGCTTATCATTGAAAAATCTGGCTTAAAATATGAAGGAAAAAAAAATCTCCATCTGTACTTCACTTGCTGTTTGGTCAATGGACACATTCCTTGGATTTTCCTTAAAAGAAAACAAATTCAGTGTGTTAGAAAAAGCTTCTCCTTCCGTATAGGTGAGAGGCCTTTGAAGTCAATGACACGGTGTGTAGTTTCTGCTCAGCTATTAAAAACTTATGCTAAGTATTCTCAGTCATGTGAACAGAGGCTTTTTGCCACTTTTCAAACCTCCAAAATAAAGTTTGATGCCTGGCTGGCTCAAGATGGAATATTTAACGGTGCCTTTTGTCCTGAAATAAACATAGCCTAGTTATATTTGTGAGACTTAATGATTCCCATTGAATGTATTAATGAAGTGGTCTTTGGCAGTCTCCCCAGGCTTTTGACAGTCAAAAGTTGTTTAGATAAAGGAAGTATTGGTGAGAAAAAATCAATATGAATTTAATATGGAATTATGAATTAAGCTTGTTAAACTTGCATGTCATGTTAACTTTTCACTTTTAAGTGCTTCGGATATTTTCTCTTTTCTCCCTTAAAACCAAATAGTCTACCTTAATATCTTTATAAAGCCTCATGCACAGGTTTTTTTCTTCTTTTAAATTCTTTCCATTGTTTCCCTGATACTAGCACTGATAGAGATTTTTAGGGTACAGGAAACCCTAAAATATTTCACTGTGTGTCTCAGAAAAAAATTACTTGAGAAAAAAAGTAAGATTGGTTTCATCTCTCTTTAAATACTTGAACAAGGGTCTTTCTTTTTTTTTTAAACTTTTTTTTTTGCCCAAATAGTATTTCTTTAGAGTACAATTTCCTGCATTGTACCCCACACTAAGTAGGATGTTTTTTTACTCTTGCTGAGCAAATAAAGCCAAATAACTTTCTGCTTCAGCTGAGCATTTTATTCGGGTCATGTTTTAGATAATTTCTAGAAACATCCTTACTTTGTTAAAATTGAAGCTTTGGCTGTAGGAACTGGGGTCTTCTTGTTCTTATTTTGTCTTTTCCTTAACCTGGAGTGAAAATACTTCAGTTGACTTTAGTGGAAGTGACTTTAATTAGATCAGACCGTGCTAAATGTGCAGATGCATTCAGAATGGAGAATGTTTTCTCATAATTGCTCTATACTCGGCAGTTTATAAATATGTTCATAAAGTAGCTCAGACTGATGGGAGCTGATGAGATTCTGAGCGATGTAATTATATACTTTTGCCATCTAGTACAACCAAAAAATGTTTATCTGTTTTTTTTTCTTGTCTATATTAATAAGCTGTAGAAGTAAATAAAAATCCCTGCAGCAGTGCAAGCATAATCATCCTGATTATTTATTCCAAAAATCCCATTCACTTAAAGGGCTGGCAGTCTTGTCTTGAGTAGCATCACTGAGCAGATGCTTTTGTTGTAACAACCAGAGAGGAACTTGGACTCTAAAGATTGCATTTTCAATAGTAATGCAGCAGTTTTGGCATAACAAACTTTGTGGCGCTCTCCATGCATGTGTATTCTTGGACAGCTCATGGTGCAATCCTTACAGGTACTATTTCACAATGATCTAGGTGATGTTTGGATATAACAGCTCTTCTGAGCCTTATGTGCAACCATATGCCCCTGCCCCCCTTTTTGAATCACGGGTGTAATTGCTGTGACTGGTCCTATCAAGCATAACACATACTGATATTAATCATCATTCTTTTGCCTGTCTCCCTCTGGGGTTACTCCTCTGCTACTCAGCCTGCTCACTCCTTAATTGTATCTGGGGGCCCCAGATTTTCCTTGCATTTCTCAGGTTTTGTCATTAGTTCATTACTGCTCTGCAGACAGACTCAGCCTGCATTACCTTTGTTGGCTTTTTGCCAGACACTTCCTGTTGTTTAGATAATGTTCAGGTAACCCATACAAAACACTGCATTGCCAGAACTTGCTCTAAAGCCATTTTACAAACTTGCTCAAGATTTCTGGGAAGCTAGATGGGGGGAAAGGAAAAAAAAAAGCAAACCATCATCTTCTATAACTAATTGTCTTTTAAAATTCAATTATTAATATGGCAACAGATAGAAATAATATAAATCCAGAAGAAACTCCCTAAATGATGCCCAGGTGTAGTATGATGCAGCATTCAGAATAGACTTCCACCTAAAAATTTCTAATATACCTCCATCCAGAAGACTGCTCACTAAGATATGATGGGTAGAAAGGGAAAAAGGACAATGTCAGGAAACATTTTCTCACTAAACTTTACGTGTAAGCCAAAAATTTTTCACATTCTGGCTGCTTAGATGTGTCTTTCCTTTCTTACAGTCCCCAGGGAAAAAGAGCTGTTTTTCTCATGACAGGCTATAAACAGTCTGAAAAAAGAGTTTGCCCAGGCAGCCCTTTTGATATGCCCACAGGGGTAGGAGGCAGTCCCCTGCTTGATAGAGAGGGTGGCTGGAAGCACTCGCCACAATTTTCTATGATGATGGGCTACGGCTTTCCTAAAGAATGATGAAAAGAGACTTGCCTGCATTCCAGCATCTATGGATCATGTCAGATGGTAGAAATGGTTTATGCATGGATTACTTATTGACCAGCTGCCAAATTGTTACTGATGCACTTGATTTCCTCATGTTAACTTAATTTCTAGTGGACAACTGCAACATAAGAACCTTTCATGAAGTCAAACTAACAAGCAGCTGGTTTGCTAGGATATAAATTCTACCTCAGGTAAACACCACAGTGCCAGCCACCAGGAGGCTGCTGAGTGCAAGCAGTTTACAAGGCAGCAGAGGCTTTTAGTGGATAGGGAGAAAATTCCTCTTGAGTAATTCTCGCCTGCACACAACCCGCCTTCTATAGAATGGGCTGGGATTTGGCACATGGCAGTGTTCTTGTGCCAGTTATTTCTGCTTGAGCTTTGAATTGCCACCTTCCACAACAACTCTCTGCTCTGTGTCTTCCAGAGCACTTCTTGCCTGCCACTGCCAGGCAGGCCACCTCTGCAGATTATTAAGCCCCCAAGGAGCATTGTCTGTAAAGAAAAAATAATAAATAGAGATGATTTTAAAACTATACGACTTCCTATTTTGTAATCTCTTCAAGCCAGAACTTATTCCTTGGTGTTTATCTCATGCAAGAGCCAATCCCCATGTATTCAGATAGAGCTACCTAAAGTTCAGCTCCTCAGTTCATGTGTGACTCAAAGTGACTTTCAGTTCAGGATTAAGCACCTGTAGCTCCCACTACTGGGGGCTGTTTTTACTCATCATTTGGGATAATTGGGCCCTTGGAGATTCTGGCAACAGTACTTACAGGCATGGCCAGGAGGTATCGCTGCCTGTGGCAGTTGTGGCAGCCTGTGAGTTCAAGCGTTCTTGCTGAGTCCAAAAACTCTAACAACGAATCAAGGGAGGAAAATTTCAACCCTAAAGTTTGGTGGGTTTTTAAATTTTTTAAAAATTTTGTTTTTATTTTGTTTCCATCTCATTTTCCAGATAAACAGACATTTTTTTATTTTCTCAAAGCCTCTTCCTGCCCTGCAGAAACTGGTCCTGTAGATGAACTTCCAAACTTTCCCTGCTGAAGGAAGGAAAACCTGCAATCCTGAAAATTTACAGCATTTTCAGACTGTTTCTTTCTATCACAACCAAATCACATTGCCTGATAATCTCACTCTCCTCTCACTTAATGAGAATTTTCAGGCATTTTAACAACACAAGCGCTCAGCTGATCTGTGCATTCCATTTTCCCTTCTCTGTGGTTCACCTGTGATTTGCAGATACTATTCTTTGCATTTTGTGGATGCTTCTCACTAAACTTGAGAAATTAGGCAGGTTTTTGAATGTCTTTTGATTGGTTGGCAATAAACCTTGTTATACAATTCTAGAAAAAATATTGAATCATCAGTAACTAATGGTAATTGTTACACCTGAAAGAGAGTCTGTGTTTTTTAGAGGGACTCTTTAGTAGCATGGTGTTGTCTGTTCTCAGCTTTCAAAGTATTTAGTAAAATATTTTCAGAATAACTTTAAATTATTGTAATATTAGTGAAACAAGATTACCAGAGATGGAGGGAGTAGCAGAGAAGTCTATTTCACCTGCAGAAGGCTATGAAAAATCTACTGCTATATTAAAGAGATGGACAAAAGGCTGAAAGCAGAGAGAAAAGAGGATATTTAATGTCACAACTAAACAGCCACGGACAAAACATACATGGACCCTCTTGTATGCCATCAAACCAGAAAAATATATCTGATTTGAAAATTGCCATCCTGAGCCCTTGGAATTAGACTTCATTTCAAATACCTTTTAAATGTGGTTGTGTACAACAGGGTCATCAAGCTTAACTATTGTCAGGAGATGGTTAAGAATGAGAATTCTCACACTGTGCATTTTCCTATTTTGTGTTACCATGACAGAGGATTTTGATGACTGAGCTACATTGCTCTTTTTTTTTTTTGTCTCTTGTATGGAGGTCTCAGACTTAAAATCAGGAAACAGGCTGTCATTTTTAATGTGGTTTTAGGGGAGGACAAGTGGCAATTTTTTTTTATAAGAGGAGAAAACTAGTTGTGTTACAAGACCTGATCAATGGGATCCTCTCATGGAACAAGATTGCAGTCAGAGGCTGTAGCTGTGTGAACTCCTTCAGCCCTGTGAACCATTGGAGCTTTGTTGGCCTCTCCTGTGCTCCATGGAGAAACCAGCATGATCAGACTCTCTGGACAAAACTGCATGAGGGGGTGGAAGTGCCTTACCCCTCGTCTTTGCTTACAAGGAGTTGGATTTTTATTCCTGTGCATTTTGGAAGGGGTGTGTTTTAGACAGGCAGGTGTGGCAGTTTGCTACTGCACAGGATCAATTGCTGGAAGGGGAGTGTTGACTTTTTGCAGCATCCAGAGCACTGGCTGACATGGAAGGATCAATATCAGATGGTTGGATGATGAAGTTTTGACAATTGTTTTTATATCAACACTTTCCTGAAGCAAGGGAGGGAAATTCTTTCTTGCTTGCCAAGGTCTGCATAAACCACCAGTCACTTGTGGCAGATTGCATATTGATCCACGCTTTAACATTAGCAGTTCTTGATTCTCAGGGGTTAGGGAAGGGCTGTCTACATATTTCCATCTCTTTCTCTTCTGCTCCAGTCAGCTTGTCAGCTCAGCACCACGGTTTCTTTTCTACTTCTCAACAAAATCTATGGGCTGTAAGAGGCAGGCTGGAAGTGGCAAGGCAGAGTCTGGCGCAGGGATCTGGAATATTGCAGCTGCTTCCTGGAAAGAGCCACTGGCTGGATTCTGCCTCTCATGCCAGCTTCTGGGGGAAGGGCACAAGGGGCTCAGACCCACTGCAGGCACCTGCAGCCCAGTCCTGGTGCCAGCCAGTGCTTCCAGGACAATTCACCTGGAGCGCCAGAGCCTCATGGAGTCACAGGGTCTCTCTCCCAGGGTTACAGACCATTGCATACAGAACAAGTGTACAATGCTAAACAGTGACTTACAGTCACTGCAAGACTTTGCATTCAGGTTCTGGTTGATTAATTAGGGCTTTTAATAGGGAAAAGAATGGAAGCTCCATCTAAGCTGAAGGTGATGGCAGCAGGCTGACAGCTGATGGAAGGCAGGGTGAGAACAGTGGAAATGGACGTGGTGCTGGGTTGGTGATAGGCCTTACTTTCATAAAAGGAGCAAAAGCAATCTAATAGCTAGGAGGATTTAGTGAGGCTGTGCAGGATCCTTCCTTCACAGTGCTAAGCTGAGGCAGGAAGCTTAGAGACTGAATTGCAAACAGTTTGAATAAAAATGAGCTACAGCTGCTGAGTAGGGAGATGGTGCCTGCTCCCCATCATATTCCAAGTAAGAAGTAAAACTATGAAAATTAGCACTGGGAAATGCAAGACACATGAAAATAACTGGAAAATGTGACTACTCAAAAATTTCTGTAATCTTGGTAGCCAGAAGATGAAGTAGACAAATTATTTGAAAACTGATTATGTTATAAATAGTTTGGGAGGGATTTTGGTTTAAAATTATACTGCCCCTATAATTTCAACATTTTATTTATAATTGAGAAGCAACTAAATGAAAGAGAAATGAAAGTGGAACACTGTGATGGGTGATGTTCAAGTCTAGAACTTCAGTTAAGCTGGAGTACAGTTATATTAAACAATATTAATGTTTTGAAGGGACTAGAGCAAGAAGAGTAATTTCTGGTCTTTAAGAGACAGTGTAAAGCATGACAGAAAAAATCATCAGCCATATAAAAAGATATCCTTACAGTTTTTTAACAAAAGCCTATATTTAGAAACATTCTGAAACAGGAAAAGAAAAATGCAGAAATCCTTCAGACCCAAGCAGCTGAAACAACTGGTGAAGATCAACATATCTGCTATGTAATGCACGTAAATATTTTCTAGTAACTTGTCACTAAAGCTGTGGTGCAGCTGAAACCAAGATTTCCATGCATGAAAAAACACCACGACATTGAAACCAGAACTGGACTTGAAAAATTATAAAGTATTTCTGTCTAACAGCATGATAGGATCTAATAAATGTTTCCATATGATTTTTTTCTCTTAAGAGAAAAACGTCCTAAAGGTTGAAGGGAAATAAAAGTGTTTGGAATAGCTTATTGGTGTTTATCCAGTTATTACTTTCCTGACTAAATATTGCATAAATATAGATATAAAATATAAAGTCTAGAAACTTTTCTATTAAAATTTTACATCAGTAGGCCCTTGATGAAATAAAGATTAGAAGTTTGACGTGATTCTAAAAAATTTGTGTGGCTTCTCTGATACACAAAATAAACATGTAAGCTGTTGGAAGGCATCAGGACTTTGCATTGAAATACTTTTATCTGACTCAAGATAAGTATGCAAAAGAAATTCTAAGTTTTTAGGAAAAAAATCCCTATCCGTGTGTTACTTTAAATAGTACTCTGATTGAAATGATGATGATGGTTGGAAAAATAAATCTGACTGATTTCCAGATTTTTTCCAAGATGCAATGCCCTTTTAAGGGGAAAATTTGATAGGGAGAAAAAAGATTTTCAATACAGAGCTTCTTTCATCTGAAGTTATGAAGAAACTACCTACACCCCATTATTAACTGCTATAAATAACATAACTTCTGAAAAAAATCCAGCTACTTGTAAGTAGGAGCTGACCTGTGTCCTGGAGTTTACAGGTCTGGGTGCATGGTGAATTGTTTCAGTTTAGCAGCAAAAGCAAAAAATTATAAAAACTCAAACAAAACAGAAATAGATTATTGAGAGGATGAACTTTTCTACTGATATTTCATTAACACCTCAGCATGACATAAGAGACACAGACTTACTCTCTCTTTGCCATCACCTGGGAGCAGAAGAGGGAATTGAATTTACTTTGTCATAGAGAATGAGGGTAAGCCTGGGTAGAGGATGAGAAGAATGATGCAGAGCTTTGGATTTCCCAGAGAAAATCAGGTCAAAGCCATTGTCTTCAACATGACTGGAATCTCAGTTTTAGTTAAATAAATTTTTCATTTTTAGTTGAGTAGCTTGGGGGGGTCAAGAATACACATTTACCATCTCCACACGATCAGGACCCATGGCTGCCCATCCTGTCTTCAAAAAGCAACCACAAAGATGAAACCAGCCACAGTTTAGAAGTGCTTTTCTAGAACTCCAGGCTGGTTTTAGGCATATGGTGGCCAGCTGTCGTCAGGCTTATGCTGACATGCCAGGATTTGTAATGTTGTCCACAGTGCAAGTTTGTCATATATTACTTTTAGAACAAATTTAGGGGGAATAGAATAGAAAGCAGAAAGAGCAACTATTTTTAAGCTGCTCTTTATCATATTTTTTCCAGGCTGAACCTTCTCAGAGTTGATATAATCTTGAGCATTTGATTTCAAGATACTCATTTTTCATGCTCTCCAATATAATTGTGGAAATACAGTGATCATCCTACAGATACACCTGCACCAGTCAGCAAGAGACAACTTCTGGATCAATATCTCTGTGACATGGCTCATGCAAGCATGTATATTTGCAAGGAGGAGATTGTACTTCACAAACAATATTCCTAAAAAATATTGTCCCACCTTCCTCAGAGGTGGGACACAAGGGTTTATGGGTGACAAGGCTAACGTATTCCATTCTTTGTAGAAGATATATGTTAGGGAACTATTTCACTTCACTTTTCATGTACACAGAATCAGCAAAGAGTGGCCAGTGTCAGAAGTAAAAGACTGGAAAGGAAATGCAGGCATCATCTATTCGATCTCATCCTCCTGCTCTACAGCAAGAGTCTCTTGGGAGATGATTGTCATACTGCTTCTTAAAAACCTGCCAGCTGCAAGGATGTCAGAGCTTTCATACACAGGCTGTTCCAGTGCTTAATTGTCCAGGGCTTGACCATTGACAACTGCTTCCTAATACATTAAGCCCCCACTGCTGTCGCTGAGTATTCATAATTCCTCAAGGAACCATGGGGAAAATCAGTCTTTATACTCCTCGTTGCAATATTTCATGTAATCTGAAGAATCGACAGTCTTCAGATTTTTGGTCTCTAAATGGAAGAGTTCAGCTTTTCCCCCTTCCTTTCTGCAAAGCTTAACAATTTCCAAACCCCTCAGCATTTTTGTTGTTCAACTTAAGATTCTCACTAATTCCTTTAGCTCCTTCTTAATGAAGAACTTCAGCCATGACATCATCCAAGGGAAACAATCACTGCCTGGGCTTATGGGTGATGTCTCAGACAGTGCTCCTTTTCTTGCAGCACCTGTATATTATTAATTTGACTTATTTTATTGCTGTGTTGTTGCTCAAAGCTTTCTTCAGTGCTGCTGCCAACACAGTAATTCCCCAGTTTATGTTTGTATATTTGCTGTTTTTCCTTTCTAAATGACATACTTTATACTTTTTCAGGGCTGTCAATACAGAAACACCAAGACTTACTAGAATTATGTATTGCCCATGCAACATTGCCATAAAGCATCACCTGATTCTTAGGTTTAAAGATCATTAATGTTTATTTACAAATACCTTGTTATTTTATTTATTGTATTTGTCACTGTGCTTTGTATATGCTTATGCTTGCTCATGCATACTTTATGAATATAGAAATTAGATCTCATTAGCTTGGTAATTAGACCAAGGATAAACAGCTGTTTGTTTACTGTGCAGGGCAAGATTTCTACAGAATTTCCTACCTTTTATGCACAGTTGTTTGGTATCTCTGTTGCAAGAAAAAAAAGTATGTGGATCTGTAATATCAGCTCTTAATTGTTATTGCCAGCTCAGTACATAATCAGTGAGAGAGAAATAAAAGAGAATTCAAGCATCCTTTAGACATCCAAGAAGCCAAGATATGATGTTACTAGTAAAATACTTAGATCTCCCTGCCTTATACTGGAGTTCTGTCGGCTGTACAAACATGCAGAAAGAACTTCCAAAAGACAGCAATGGAATACAGACAGAGGGATGCACAGCAGTATTATATGTCATTTCTGAAAATTGAGTTAGATTGAATGTTAATAACATGCAGAAGCCTCTTGCAATCGAGGTTTTCAGAGCTCCTGCTTGCCCTTAGATTTCAATCCACTTTTGTCTTGGCCCCCTGCTTCCCCCATATGCAGCATTCCCAGGACAAGGAGTTCCCTGTGGATTAGTGATGAATCAATCCCTATGATAGAGGAACTAGGCAGAAGAATTAATATTAATCTTTTGAAGGCTACATGATAATAGGTATTTTTTAAGATCAGAATAATACAGTGCTGCAACACCTGGAGAAATGAAGGCAACAAATCGGTGTGGGTATCTACAGGGCTCTGAAAAAGCTCCCAACTGGTGGAACTATTTCTGCATTCCTGAGTTCATCAATTACAGCAGGGCACAGGAACCTGCAAAAAAAACCAAACCAAGCCAAAATGAAAACCCCAAACAAATAAACAAAAAAGCCAACCCAAACAAACAAAAACCTCCCACCAAACAAAAATCAGAAACTTACCCTTATTCTCATCTCTCTGAAACAGCATGTGTTGCTTGAATTAACCACCTCTTCATCCTGTAGTATTTGCTGATTATCAAAGTGGGAAGTAACCATTGGATATGCAGATGAATTCTTCTGGGAAAAAAAAAAAAAATTGAGGTTTGCAGAGAGATCCTTCCCTTTCCTGACTCCCTGGAGAGTTCCAGAAAGTAGAGCAGGGAAATGTGAGAAATCCTTGCAGAGAAAGTTTCATAAAATAAACTACATTCTCATTTAAGGCAATACAGAGAAAAGATCAACCTGTTCCTAGACAAACCCTTTTTTCAGTTTTTTTATCCAGAATAATCTGCTTAGCTAGTTGAGTCTTCAGGTGGTTAAGAGCATAAACCAAACACTCACTTAGGTAGGGAGGCCTTTAATCATGTGTTGTCTGTATGCTTTTTCATGATGAAAAATGTCACGGTTAGAAAGGAAGAAAGCATTGCCCATAAGATTATTTGCTAAAAAGTTTATCTGAATAAGGCAATTAGCTGACTATCTCATTAGTCAGATTGCCCAAATGTAATTGGTATTCTATGTTTTGTGCTCTGATTTTTTTTTTTCATTGATTTCTCTGGCCTTTCAGTTTATTTTTAGAAATAGAAAATGTGTCATTCTGGCTGCTTTTTCCATTTCTGAGAAAACAGAATGTCCCACAGTGGGAGAGTTTTCAGGTATTCATCAGCTATTCTTGAAAAAACATATGATCACACCATGGCTGCTCTGAATCTCAGTAGATGAAAGTGGGGAAATAAATTGCACAATGCTTTAGGATGTGAGGAGTTGAGAAGAATACGTATATTTGAGTCTATTTTTTATAAATGGTAGCTGTCTTTTCTGAAAAACTTTATCCATAGTGCAGGAGAAATCTTTGCTGAGTGATGTAAGATATTTTTATTTAAAATTAAAGTTGTCTGAAAACTACTTTTTCCAAATCTCAAAGTGCTCCTGAGTATTCTCAAATATTAACGGAAAAGAAAATTTTCAGTATTGATATTTTTATTTAAATCTTGGAACAAGTCAAATACTTAGTAAGGGGGACTGTGATTTCAGGACTTTGTATTTCTAAAGCGTTTGTACTCTGGCACAATTGGCTGGCATGAATTTGTTATATTATCTTTCTCTCCTTTTTTACTCCTCTACAAGTTTAATGGATGCTCCTCTGGGAAGTGTACTCATCTCCCCACACCTCAGACTCTGAAGTCCAAGCACAGGGAAAGGAGAGGCTTTTAGAGGAGAAGGCAGAGAGGCCAGAGCTGTGCTCATCCTCTGCTGAGTGAGGTCTGCTAGGAGACGTATGCAACATAAGGCTCTAATGCTTGTCCAAGTCCTGCCTGAAAGTACATCTCTGGTTTGAGCATGATTTAACAGCTGTGTTCAATTCCGTTACAAAATCTGTTGTGTGAATAGCTTGGGAGTGTGCTGTCAAATAGCAAATGAGAGTGGCTGGAGATAAGCGGCTTCTCTGCAACTGTCTCTGGCTTCCTGGTGATCTCTAGGATTCCCTGGCAGGCTTTCAGAGGCTGTGGAAGACCTTATAAGCAGTAAAACAATTGAGAAGCATTATTTTTCAGGTATTTTCTTTCCTTGGCATTTAATTTTCCTCGGCATTTAATTAATAATTAACATTATTTATCAGAATGTGATTGAAATTTGTACTATTAAATGCAACAAAATTTCCCCAAAATGTTCCACACCTATTGCTTTTAGTCATATCATTCTGTTCTCTGTGCATTTCCCCCAGTTACTCAAAATATGTGTGTGCACAGGTTCACAAAGTGTTCCTTTCTATCTTGAAAGCTCCTGTTCTCCTAATAAACTCATTTAAAACTTGCATTCTGTGAGAGTTATTTATAAGATACAAAGCAAAATTAAAAGAAACTATTTCTTAGATGATCTCTGTGACAAACCGAAATTAATTAACAATTTCTACATTAGTTAGCTGGCAAGAAAGTATGTATTCTTTAAGACAGTGAAATTAAAAATTTAGGAGACCAGTGACATTTGCAAAATGTGTGGACCTCAAAAAATGAATGCTTTGTTGTGATCTGTTTTCTCAAGTCTAATTAGTATTGATATTGGCTGCTATGTTGTAAGTAGAGAGTTGCTGCATATCTAACAGTTGATTACATGCAGCAGGGGATGGAGACCTGGTTTCCTGAAAGCATGATTGTGTGTAACTATCATTGATTTTTCTGTATTAGAATATATCCTGTGTTATTTTCCAGGCTATGCTCCTATTTCCAAAGCAATATTTAATCCCAAACTTACATATTTCAATTCATAAATATCTTGTGAGGAAGTCTAACTAGCCTCTATGACTGCATATAAATCAGGTAAGTTCCTTAGCTTTCCTTGTCTGTGGTATGTCTCCTGATTGCAAAAGATGTAGTGTAGGATAATGAGGTTGGACAGGCTCCCTCCCTTTGTGATACTGATAACGTGTGGCAGGTGTGTTGGCCCTGCAGTAGATGATGCACTGGCAAAGTCCCATCTCATGGAGTAGCAGGACAAAGTGTGGAAGCAGAGGTCCATCTTCATTGGAGGAGGAATTCAGGGAAATTCTAAGCTAGAGGTTACACAGCTGGCATAGCCCTGGTTACAGGCTCAGGGAAGGACCTCCAAACTGAAGGTAGGAGAACATGCGTGAAGTTGCTGTCTGCCCACTGTTTCATCTAATAAACCAGTGATGGAGACAGCTCAGTGGAAATCAGTTGTGCCACAAATTCCTGATTCAAAAAGTAATCAGCAGTCAACAGGAGTAGGGCATATTGAGAAGACTCCACTGTATCTTAGAAGCAAGGTCAAATTAAGCAATATTTTACTATGAAAAGGTAATTGCTACAACTGACTGTATGAAAGACTTCAGTTCATATGGTCTTTGCACCATGAGGTGCTGTGTGTGGCCACAAATTCAAAAGAATGTATTTAAATTTCTGGTTTCTTGTATCTTGTAGGAGGCCGGGCTGTGAAGTCAGAATTCCTGCTATTACTGTTGATGATAGATCCTGGGTACTACAGTCTGGCTGCTTGCCATTAATGAAATGATAATTAATGAAAAGGAAATCTCATTGTAGGGAGCAGAGATTGGATCAAACAAAAATCCAGGAAAGACACATTGTGAAGTCACCACATTAGGAGGTGAGCATTGGTCCAAAGAAGAGCACAGCAGGTGAAAGAGAAGAAGATGCACGAGCTGTTAATGTGGTCTTTTGGACAGCTTTACTTTGAAGGGAGTATGTAATTTATGTGCAATTATGAAGAAAGCTGTGAAAAGCCACTGCTGGAAAAAAAGGGAAATTGGGACATTTTAATTGTCATACTCCCTTCTACTTTAAGAAGTGACAGGTCACATTCCAGTGGGAGAATTGTGGTTTCTGCTACAAGATCTATAAACACCCCAAAAAGTTTATGGCAAGTGAAAGAACTGTGAAATTTCCCTCTGCTTTCTCCTTTCAAATTTATAACCTGAAAAATGATCCTGTACAGTGCTGTGGGAGAGATGAGTATTAAAAGCATTTTGCAAGGCAGAAAGATTTCCCTGGATTGGGATTCCTTTATGTAATGAATCTCCATCCAAGCATGACCCTAAAAAAATTACGGAAGAATTTATCTTTTGATCCTTACTGGTTTAGCTCATGATTCTGTATATTTTATACCTCACACAACTCTCTGCTGATGAAAGTTTATAAAGGTCCAGAATTTTGTGGCAGGGATGACAGAACAAGGTATTTTTTTCATATCTGCATTTGGCTGGTAATGCAGTGCTTCTTGCATGTTAACTTCATGGGCTGGGCATGGTTAAAGTACTAGGAAAGGAGAAGTGTCCTTGGATGTAAGTTTGAAAAAATGCAAATGATGAATTTCTAGTTGTGAAGTGAATTGAATTTCAGAAAGGGTTGGGTGGCTTTAGAGAAAATCCAGGTTGGTGTCTTTGGCAAGCTCTGCATTTACAAAGGCACCCTGAAAAAAAAGGGAGAAAGTCCCTAAAAAGCTAATTACCTGATACATATTCCTAGCAGGGATTGTCTCTTTGTTTTCTGAGAGGGCATAATGGGAACCTGATTCTTGGCTGAGGTTTGAAGGCAATACAAGCATATAAATAAAATATTAATAGTTCTGCACAAAAGGAATGTCAGTATTATTGTAGACCTTTTACAAAGTAATTCATTCCATAAATTAACTCTTTTTCTTTTTGACAAAGGAATGACAGGACTGTCTTTTCTATAAATAAATATCTTGATTTGCTTTAATAGTCCATCTAGATAAATTTTAGCTATGTGTTACTTCAACATTAATCTGTTTTTTTTATTGTATTTGTTATATTTTCATCACATATGATGTCAAGTTGAAATGAGCTGGTTGAAATGCCCAGATGGGAAATCAGTCCTGCCCTGAAAAGCTGGCAAACTAGACCTTACCAGTAAAAACATCCATAGACCCCAGAGCATATGTGGGCCTCCAAGGAAGACAGCACACTCCAAACCACGGGGGGAACCTGCTGTTGCCAATGGCCTCTGTGCAGAACAACAGGAGGTTTCAGGTGAAAGATGGCATGGCTGCACTGTGGAAGTCATTTCAGCACTGTGATTTTGGAACATGCAAGGGAAAGGGAAAGAGAAAGAGAATCCTTTTTTCTCTTAACCGTCTCAAATTGTCAAATACTTGCAAAGAATATGGAAAGGACTGGAAAGCAAATTTAGAGAATGGGATAGCAGCCTTGAAATATGCTTTGTGGAAGGTGTTTGGATGGGCTAAATGTCATGGAGGGTGAAAGGAGAGTTACAAATGGAAATGGAAGAAAACACCAAGTCCATCTCTTGCAGGCAGCTGTGTTCCTTTTCAGGTGCCATTCCAGCTGGCAAAGCTACTGCTGCATACATAGTTTTCATACAGCTTTAGAAAGTTTCAAGGTGAAAGGCGTTAAAAATGAAAGAAGATTATTACTGCTATTATTGCTTTCCCTATGCTCTTTGCTCAGAATTATTGTCTAGAGTTTTTTCTTTCTTTCTGCAGTGATTTTCAGTCCCAAACAAACTCCTACTTTTTCTGCTCAGACTGAGATAGGACTGAGGACGGTTCTTGCCTAGAAAACACAACAAGCTGACTATGAGAATTACTATAGCATCAGAATATACATATTGTATATATAGTCAATGGGGAAAGTAAAAAAATAAAGAACTACTTGATTTCCTTTGTGAATTCTAGTTTCATTTATGTGAGACGTAATTAATTCATCATTGAAAATCTATGCAGTGGAACAAGTAAAACTTGTCTTACACTGTGCTTTCCAAAGCATAAGGGAATCAGCTTCATGCAGGCTTTTGTTTTGTTTTTATGACAATCAAAGTGTGCTCCTGAGTTTATTAAGTATTCTTCATACAGAGAAACTAACCTTCATGGCAGCAATGGTAATCAATAGTTTATTTTGCAGATTAATTTTTTATCACCATTCAAGATGATGGGTACATTTCTATCCCATGTTCCAATGTGGAGCTGCTCTTCACCAGAGTTGTCCCTAGATCTGGATCTATAGATGGACAAGTGCATGAGCTGCCTGACAGAGGGGTGAGAAGGGACACTTAGCATTGACTGGCTGAACTTGTGACACTCCTTATCACTTGGCTGCCCTGTGCTCCAAGTGCTACTGGAGATACAGGATAGCCCTGCTGTGCCATGGCAGTGGGCAGGGATCCTGCCTCTCCTGCCTGCACAGCCAGAACCATTTTACGCCTTCCCTATCCTGGGAGCTTCCTCTGGCTTGCTGGGAGCCTGAGCAGGTAACAGCACTCTCCTGTGATGGGGAAAGTGGGTTTTCTCTCTGTGAGACAATGAGAGGCAGAAGGATATTTTTAATACTGGGGGAAGGATGAGTAAAGGGGATATCTGTGTCCTTATACACACAAGCAAGTCTATATAGCAATTAAGCGATACTATGAATCCTAGTTATTCCAAAGTTTTTCTTCACATGATAATATTTTAGGATACTCAAGCCTGATGAATTATTCTAGATAATAGCTAGCTGACTAGTAAGTATTTGCATATTGAAACAAGCCTCAATCCTGCTGTCTCTTTCCCAGTTTGGGATTATTACAGGATTTTGCAGGTAGGAATTAGACAAGGGTACAAAACTGTACAAAATCAGTTTTATTTATAGTATGTGGAAACAGCTAATCCTGTGGTCAGTCAATTCCAGATGCTGGGGCTTTAGTTAAAATAAATCATGGTATTCACACAATAATAGCAATGAAGCAAGAAAGAAGATGCAAGTTAAAAATATAGAGAAAATAATATAGTCAAAGGAAGAAAAGAAATGAGTAAAGGAAAGCAGAAGGAATGTAATACCATGAAGAAAAATCTGTTTTATAAAATCTAGTTTTTAGAGATATAACAGAAACTTTTCAAATAAAACTTGTTTCAGTAATAACATAATCACACAGCGTAGGTGGAGTAAAAAAGGATTTTTTTTTGGCATCTGTTTCAATTTATCCTCTATGCTGGATACCACAGAGAAATCCTTTCAAAAGATCACTTTAGTTCATAGACAACACTTATGATTTTTTTGCTGTATGCTTGAAGACTGCATACTTCAATAAAAATATGTCTTCAGAGAATTGTTCAGTCCTCTCCATAACCTTCCTCAGAGGGCTTTATTTCCTTCTTAACTCTTCCCCTATTTTACTTGGTAGTTTATGGACTGCTAGAAAGATGATGCCTAAGCTGTTTCCTTCTTGTAGTTCAGCCTTTCTGATTGAAAGTGCATGGAAAATGTAGGAGTGCAGAACAGTCATCTGCTCATATACTAGTGGACATGCCAGAACAGACTTAATACTGCAGCAGTCAAGAGCAATGGTAGTTATTATATTGAAATTCACAGGGGAAAAATCTAATCCTTTGCTAGATTTTAGACATCCTGTCAGAGAGCTGATGTTTCCAATTGCATGCTGCACCAAACTCAGGTCTGGCATACAATTTTCTTCAAGAAATTCCTAAAGTAAGTCATCAGCTAAACTTCTGTATTTCTGTAACAGTTGGCATTTTTCTGTAGAAGTCTATGTGTTAAATTTCATGGGCCAAATGAGCATCAACAGTCAAAGCCAAAAATGTTGTACATGGGTATTAAAACAATATGAAAGGATTCTATCTCAGAAATCTTTATCTGTTTAATTCCATGGTAATCTCTAAACATTTTTCCCTCTTTAAAAAAGCAAAGAAGAAAATTTTTTAAAAGTATTAAACATGTTTAAAAACCTGTTTCAACCACAGGTGCTAGTCAGCATTGAATCATGCACTTAATTAAGGCAAATAAATCTAATTCAGAGTAGCTGTTCCTAACATTAGAAGTAGCTTGAAGCTTCAAGTCTGGAGTTTTGAGCACACTTAGATTGACTTTTTTGTCAAGAAGAGCTATTCTATAGAAAACACTGGACTTTCTACTGAAAGATAAGGTAAGGCTGGCGAAGTTTTCCTCTACCTACAAAACACATGGCTAAAAATATATCTTAGGAGCTTATAATTTTGACAAAAATTTTTGCAATGTTAAAGCTTTTCTGTTTCATACATTCTGTCTCATACTAATACCAAAAATATCCAAAAAGGTCTGGTTCTGTAGAAGGCCCAGAGTTTCTGGTCTCTGTTTGGGAGATCATTCTGGAACACATCATGCAGCTTTTCTTGGTGGTGCTGGTATGAGGCATAGGAATTTCTGGCTAATGTGACAAGAAAGCTAAGTGGTATAATAAAATTGAATGGGGAAGAATAATGTCAGGGTTGATTTAAGGAATTCAATGCAGAAAAACCCAATGTACTGCTTACACAGCTTCTCCTTAGCTCCCTGAGGTCTTGCTGCAGCTTTGGATTTATCCTTTTTGTCCCTTTGCCTGAAAAACCTGAAGTCCAAAGTTTGAGTTGAGTTTCATAAACTATGCAGACTTTAAAACAAAATAATATAAAAGAGGGATGAAAACGCTTTATTAATAAAAAAGAAATAAAGAGGAAGTATTTTTCAGAAGGGGCAGGGGGCAGAAGCTGTGCAGGCTTGCAGAGCTCTCCAGGCGGTGTTGTGTGCTCAGTTCTTTGAGGAATGGGCAGAATCGTTGGGTGCTTTGAGGGCCATCTGACAGGACCTGACTTCTCAGCTGGCAGGGCTGTGTGTGTGACACCCTTCTTTCTGTAAGGTTTGGGCCTCTCACCCATCCTCCCCAGAGCCTTTCTCTGTGGCTGCACTGTGGGAAGGCTCAGATGCCATTAGACATCAGTGGGGTCTCTCATGATGCTACATAACTACAGGAACAATTATAATTTTTGGAATAGTGCAGACTGTCTTAAGAAAATAATGAATTTTAGAGTAGGAAGGAGTGACAGACCTCAACAAAGGACAAAGATTTGTACAATTACAAACAGTAAAAAAGCAAATAGCCTTCTGAAACCAAGCCCCCAAAAATGCTTCTGGCAGTGGAGATGAGTAGCATAAGCAAGATTTAGGAAAGAAAACAAACTGGTAGTGAAAGATTTTTTTGCTTTTTATAATAAAAAAAAAAAAAAAGAAAGAATGGAATGGAAGGACACACCAGACTTTTCCCCATGTGCTCATTAAGCACCTCTGTGTGCTGTGTCCCAGGGTAAGCAACTGGGTAGCCTGCAGCTTGAACAGCCTTTTGGGCTCTGGGAATTACCTGGAATGTGTCTTATGGGAAAGAAAATCAAGTAGAGCTGCAGGAAGACATTATCTTGCTACATTTAACAGTTGCAATTAATGAATTTCCAGCTTAGACCCAAATAAGCCAGTCAAGGGCTGGTTATCCCCCATCAGCCTGTTCCTTTGTCCAGGATGAGCAGGCACCACATCTGCTGTCTGGGGTTTGGTGCTGGGGGTCTCAGGAGGTTCCCAGCACATTGGCACAGCTTTGTGCCATGGCTGTGCTGGGCAGGGCCGGGGCTGTTGTTTCGGTCATGCCAACAGCACGTGGTGCAGCACATCCTGATCTCTGGGCCTGTTGCTTTCTGGAGGAGGTCTGTCTTGTTCCCATTCCAGACTGACCAGCTCCTTGTAGCAGCTGCTCTGGGCTTGTTTGATCTCCCCCTAATAATCTGTCTTTTGATGAAGTGTGACCCCTTGATAGAAGCAGCAGTTTCATTCCTCGCACCGTCCCCTGTGACCTGTGACTGCTCTGCTGATTCATCACCATATATTATATGAGACAATTGTTTCCATGTTTAAGCCAGTAATTAGCCTTTTTTGCCATAAATCTGAGTTTGATTTCATTTTCAACTTCACTATGCAGCCAAGACATTTCTCATGTGCTCTCCTCTTCCTCAAAAGAACTTGTATTTATTTTTTTTAAGAGAGGATGGTGAGAGAAATGAATTGGACAAGGTGTTTATGAGATATGGCAGTCTAAAAAATGCAGTGTTTTACATTGTTTGAATATTGTTTGATTTACCACTTTATTTACTACATAGCAGTTGAAAAACAACCTGACCCATCAACCCTGGGAGTACTTTTTATATAGTTGTGAAAAGATGGGTGTTTTTGCTCTATCTGGAAGACTATGTGGCTATTCTCAGAGTTGTATAGTGTGAAGATTATAAGCAGAAGATCTCTGTGCAGGGAAAGCTGTCTGCTGTCACAGTTGGCAGAAAGCAGAGACTTGCAAAAATAAGGAAAGAAGTGAGGGAACAAAGGAGATATTTTCATAGAACATATTTAAATGTTCCTTAGAAGTCTTAGCTAGGTGGTTATCTCATTAGAGCAGCAGCCAGTTTTATCCATTTACCACTTTACCAGGCCTAAAACTCTTACTAATGTTTTTAATATATATTATCAGCCAAATAGAAGGGTTCAAAGTTTTCCATTGTTTTATGTAGCTAATCATCTCATTAAAAAGGTCCCATACTAACCAGTTAAGCCAACTCTGATAAGCCTCCAAAGTCTTAGATGACATTTCAGATAATATAGTGTAATTTAACATTGAGCTGTGGGAATTTAACTGGGGGAGAAACCTTCAAACTAGCAATTTAGCCAGGGCTTGGAGTAATTGTAATTACAGATTTTCAGGCTGAGCTATGTGAATCATCCCAGAAAGATACAAGGCAGGGCTGGGAGTCTGTTTCTATCAAGTCATGTGCATGAGCAGGCAAAAATCAGGAGCTGTCTGCTGCCCTGTTTTTCTGAAGGTGGTGACAAGAGGTGTCTGGAAAATTTTTGACTGTGTCAATGTGCAGACAGTGATAGGAACTGGACACTGGCTTGTGACCATTTGCAAGCAGGCAATGCTATGAATACCAGTTTTTGGCTACATCTCTGGGTGTAAAGGGGAAGAAGAGATAGAGGCATGTTTTCTCTGCTGGGACACAGTGTTGCATAAAGCTAAAGCTGAAGAAAATTATCAGTGGAGAATGGAAATGCAAAAATCCTCTTTGGGAATGACTGGGCTGGGTTGCATGCTCTAAGGAGGTTGGCCTGAGGCAGATTTCTCATTTCTTTTAAGCAACATCTAGAATCAGTGACATCCAGAGGTCTGGGGGCAGGTGCAGCCCAACTCCATTGTTTTTTTATTGCAAGACATGTAAATGTGGCACTTAAGGACATGGTCCAGTGGTGGAATCGGCAGGGTTAGATTTATGGTTGGACTCAATGATCTTAAAGATCTTGTCCAACTTCAATGATTCTGTTATTAAAGGAAAAGAAGACAAACGAGTGACTTAAGTCCATCATGAAGATCATCACTTAAAGGATTTTTTGTGGCAGACATTATCTTGACAACAGATTTATGCTGATAAAAAAATAAACTCTATGGAGTCTTTGTTCCTCACTTAAGAAGGAGAAAGGGAAAGGGGAGAACACCCTGCTGGAACTTCTGTGAGCAGCTATAGAGTAAGAAGCAGAAAATATTTGGCTGCAAAAGCTGTTGCAAAGCACACCATGGCACTCCATATCTATCATGCGTGCAAATTTGCTGTTGATATATATGGAGAGGGTGATGACGCTTTGTGAATGGAAACCTGATATTCTTCAGGCTGGTGAAAGAATAAGAAAAATCTGAGAAAAGTCATGAATAACAGTAGCTGTGAATGTCATGTTTTAGATTATATTTAAATCTGCCTTTCCATTTGCTGTGTTCACAATGTTCAAGACACAGAAGTTAATCACAGATTATGCTGCCATTTTTTAATTGTCTTTTTCTAAGATAAATAGTGTTTATTAGCTATGATGTAAGGCGTATAAACTCTCATGTGAAGCTTTTGATGCTAGTTTACCTCTTTAGCCCTCAGTAAGGTACCACGTGGGTAGTTTCATTGGGTTTATCTGCATGTAATTGCTGGCAACCCATCCACTCCCTATTTTTTTTTTTTCAGAGCATTACAGAAAATAGCTCACAGGATTTTTCTCAACTGATCTTTTAAATCAGCTGTTTCCAACTCTTGCTGTTATTCTGGTCTTAAAACTCAGGATCTCTTTATGGCTCTCTGCTGGTTGAGTTTCTGTTATGGTGTCTATATTCTCCAAAAATTTAATCAGTTTTTTTCAAAGCAGTGGAATAAAAATAACTCTGCCATGTCTAGATTATCCTGCCTTTCTGCAACTTTATTTTCCCTAAATGTGAAAGTTCTTGGTTATGGGAGTCATGGCACCAAATTCATCATTAAATAAACAATTTTAGTTCGTAATTTACAGCCTTCCTGCTGGTAATGCAGATACACTTTTTGCATGTGAACCCATGTTTGTTGGAGCTGCTGTAGTAGTCAGGTTATTTCTGTTTGCAAATGGCACGTCTTGTCAACCAGCTCGATCTTCCAAAACACAGCAGCAGTCATCCCAGTCTGGGAGCTCACAACCTATAGCCTAAAATCCAAGTTACTTTTGGCTCTTCAAGGGCAGGCAGAAGAATAGAATAAGACATTTCTAATCGTAAAATGCTTCTGCCTGACCACAAATCTGACTTCTGCATTTGCCAAACGCTTCCTTTGCAGCAACATTTCATTTTTGGGTAACATTCCATTTCAGTTAACCGTGCTGATCAGCATCTTGGGTCTCTTATTTCATGAAATAAAACTTAGCACAAGTTACAGCTACTAAAAAGGGAGAGAGGAAGGAGAGCAACTTCTGCTTACATGAATTGGACAATTATCTCTTTAACAAAAAGAGGAATTTAGTGTTCAGCTTTACAAATATGGTAACAATTATTTATAATCATGAAACTGTTTTGAAATGCTTACTGAGTGGTAGATGGTTTCATATTCATTGCCTTTATTGTTCTGTCTTGCCCATGAATCAAAGGAGAATTTCAGGGCTGTCTTTTCTGCCTGGTTCATTATCTACAGACTGTGGCATATCAAGAGAATGTGCTTACTTTCATGTAAAGTATAAAGAAATCAAACTTCAAGCTGTTTCCATTTTAAGGATTTAAAAACAGGATCCAATTCTTAGTTTTTTCTCTTTTTATTTTTTCTTGCAAAGTATTTTACAACATTAATAAGGATTTCTGATAAGCAGCATTGCTACTGATATTGCCAGACACAACTGATGAAAAGTAGCTCTAAATTGTTCATTAGATTTGGTTCAGATAATTTCTGTGTGAGAAATGTATTTATGAAAGACTGGCTTTCCCCAAAAGATGGTACACTTCAGGATATATTTTGGTGTATCTGGACATGATTGGGTTCCTTGGCAGAGAGGCTGTGGTAGTGTGCCATCAAGGAGGAGTTAATTCTTATGTGAATTAGAGCATATGCTGTCTTAAATAGAGAGAAAGGTTTATATTGGTGGTGCCTACTGCATTTCCTACTACTGTGGCAGAAATCTCCTCAAAGAATCCCAGCAAGTTAGCAAACCATGAACCTCAAACTCTCTCCTCTCTCTACTCTTATACTGTCAATCCTTAATCAAGCTGTGCTTCTTCAAGTGTTTTCCCATTTGGTATTCTAGAGTTTCTCCCCACTTTATATCAAGCTAACTGGTCTATGGTTTCCTGTTATGTCTCCAGGCACTTTTAAAAAACTTTGTTATGTTAGCCACTTTCCAGTCCCCAGGGGTCTCTTCTGAACTAAATGAGCTTGTGAATGTGCCTGCTAATTTCTTAGTTTCTCTCTCCACTTCCTTAGCAAGTATGGATATTTGTCTGGCCATGGTTTTAAGACTACCTAAGCATTTTTTTACAACCACTACCATTAGAGACTTAACAACAAAAAAATCTTTCTCCTTCACCAGCATCTCTTCACCTCTTCATAGAAGAGGCAAGCACAATACATTCTTCACTTTTATTTTGTTTTTACCTCATATTATTAAAAAAATTTGCATTCCCTTCTCCCTGTTCAGTGCACAGGAAATCTGCTGTGAGTGAGGAAGGAATAGATAGAATAGGCACAATCATCTCATTATCCATCTATAACAGTATCTTTCACTGTACCTCGTGGTGTTCACGTTTTGTTTTCCTTGTTGTGAATGAGAAATGCTGTGAGGCAGGAGTGATTGGTGACATTCTCAGTCACCTCTTTGCCACAGAGCCCCGGTGCCACCTGGTCAACTGTGCCTGTCACACCCAGGCTCGCCCCTGCCTGGGAAGGGCAAGGCAGCCCAGGGCCCTTTCTGTGACGGGTTGGGACAAGGCCAGGCCCTTTGTGGGAGCCTGGGATGATGGTCACACCATGGGGTGGCCTGTCTAATCCACTGATACAGACTTGTTCTTTAAATTTCTATTTTTTAAAAATTTTATTTTAGCTTATGAATATTTCGTGGCATTTTTTATTGTCACTTTGAGTCTAATTAGATGTTTCATCTTTTCATGGATGACCTTTTTCTCTTTGTGCTCTATGAAAAGTACAACTTACTAATGTAAATATCAAAGTTATAATGCAAAAATCAAAGTTACAATTGCTTGTGAGAAGTGTACTGGCATAAGTGCACTGTCATGGGTTCTCATGATGAACACCTGAGCGTTATTTTAGATAGAAATGTGGGGGAAGTAATATATTGGTGAGAAACAACTGATGAGAAGGTGTAAATATAATCTGTCTAATACAGGCAAAATCTGTTTGATTTTCTGAATACCATTTAGATGTAAGGGAAAAATATATGCTCATATGTGGTTATGGTCAAGAAATCCTGAAGTATGGATTGTTTTCTGTAAGCTATTTCTCACACACATTTAAAGCTGTCAGTTCTTATGTGTTTTTCTTACTGATACTTGTACAATCATACTTCTGTAATATGACAACATTAATTCTTGCAAAAACATATTCCATATCTTTATTAATCAAAGACACAGGGGAATAAATCTAAATTTTCTTAATGAATTGATGCTAAAATGGAAGGATGAAACATACTAGAAAGACAAAGAAATAATGAAATAGCATCTACAGATAATCAAACCATACCCCAGAAATATTAAAACTAGATTCCTCTTGGAAAATGCAAGCAATATATTTGCAGAAAAAATTTGAAAAGCAAAAATTTTCCTGCAATACTGAAGAGGGAAGAGAAAAAAGGGGTGCAATTATAAACAGAGGATTCTGTGTAACTCTTCAGCAAGCACCAGGATCAGAGAAAGCCCTTAAAGTTTTGGTCAGTATATCTAAAAGCACTCCATCACAGAAGTAACAAGTTTTTCATTCCTGCCTGTGGTGCAGCTACATCTGGAAAAGTGATTTAGGTTCTGAAAAATGCAATGTCTGGAAAAAAAATTAGAAATTGCATATGCCTCTCATCTTATGCCTTCTTGTGTATGTGCAGCTTTCTGGGAACATCTAAGAACTGGATCTGAATCTGTTCATTGTCATTATCTGGGCCCCAAAAAACTTATGAATGTATTTTACTTGACTTAAAAATCTTCATGCTGTTTTAAAATCTGAACAGGATTGAGCACATTCTAAATTTCTAACTTGTGTTAATTTTGGTGTTTTCTTAATGGGGCAAATGGCCACAAATATCTAATTCTGCGCATTTTTAAGTGGGACTCTTGCCCCCATTCCCCTATCACCAGTGCAGGGGAGAAGGCAGTGGGGTAACAGGACACTAAGCCCCAAAATCCTTCTTTCAAAGCCCTGCGCTGGGTGCTTCCCATGCTGGAGGCCCTGTGCAGGCTGGCTCCTCCCCACAGGCTGCTGGCAGGGTCTGGGGCTCCTGTCTGGGGTACCTGCCTGCAGGACACCCTCTGCCCCCAGCTGCCGCCTTCGCCCTGTCCCTGATGTCACACCAGTGCCACCGCAGCCCTGGCAGAGGGCCCAGCCTGGGCTCCAGCTGGGTTAATTTTTTAATTTGTCTGATTGTCCATGCTTTACTCAACTGTCCTTTGCAGCAAGGATGTGGGCCCAGAGCTGCTAAGTGAAAAGCCCTGACAGCCTCATTTAAGCACAGTTTACAGGATTTCAGGCAAAGGGAGTTAGAGTACTGCTTGCTGTACATGACAAGATCTCCAGTTACTGCAAATGTATCCCTACAACCCCTGAGAACACAATTTATCATTTCACTTTACCAAAACAATTGTGAATTGGCCTTGAACTTTGAAAGGAAAATGACACTTAATTATTAAACCAGTTAGATTGTTTCATATCAACACAGGATTGCTCTTCTTTTTTTTTTACTAGTTACAAGTGAATGTTTTTATTTATTTCTTACACCTGGATTCCTTGATTTCCCTGTTTAGTATTTAAAAAAAAGTAAATCTGGTAGAAAGGCTGGAAGATGTTGCACTGCTCCCTCTGCAACAACTGGGTGTCCATTTGAACTTAGAATGGAACACAGTGCCTCAGCTGATGGCCATTGATCAGTTTATGATGTGAAAAACCTTGCCAGAGATGAAGTATCATTGCATCAGCCAGAGAAAATATTATTTTGTTTGGGGTTTTTTTGGTCACTTCTGCCTGTCTTTTCCCACTGATGGATTTCTGACTCTTTGCCAGCTCATGTAGTAAACAGCCAAACACCACAACAAAAAAATTGTCTCTTGTTGAAGGTTTAGGAATGACAAATGCTTAAAGTTTATCTAAGCAGGGAATACGAAACAGAAGTTAGTATCTACTCAGTCTGAAGTTGAGTTTAAAATATGAACATTCAAAATGCCACTGGAGGCAGTAGGATGTAGAGGGAAAAGTATCTGAAGCTGATAATTAGGGAGGACATGCCCATTGGGACTACCAGTCATTTTCAGCAAATATACTGAGCACTTTATTTGTGTCCAAATGTAGTATAACTCGAGTTATAGAAAGCCTGTACAAGTTTGTTTTATCCAGGGTGGAAATGAGACAAAGAAGAATTGAAGTGGAGGGCAGAACACTGAGGGAAAAGGACTAAGAATATGGAAATACAGGAAAGCCTGGTGAAACAATGAGGAAAAATAATGGAATCTGAACCTTCTAGAATGGTTGAACTTGGCTTTAGAAAAGTCTGCAAAGTGTAGACAGAGTGGTGAATCTCAACTGGTAGTGATGGCAGAAAGTGCTGGTCATTCCCTGCAAAGTAGCACCCTCAACTTGGGTGCTGCATTTCATAAATGCCCCTAATTCTCTTAGCATGAGGTTAACTGACTCAGTTTATATCATACTGTGGCCTTCAGCTGAGATACCCCCGTGTTATTTATAATATTGTAAAGGTTGGTGCTTGCAGGAGCCTCTTGGAAACATTCACATCTTTAGGTGTCTTAGGTACAGAGCCCTTAGGGCAGCAGTGTCTTCCATTCATTTATTTTAGCATTGAAAGGTTGGTAGCACAATTTTAGTGTTGCTGAAGAGTGCGCAGGGTTTCATCAGCTTCACAGGATTTTTGATGCAGTGCATTGTTTCCCATTTAAGTAAAATAATGTCAGGGATGAGAACAAATGAAAGCAAAGTGCAAGTTATAAACTATCTTGTAACTGAATTGCACATGCTTTCAGTGATTTTGAAAGTAAATTTGACATACGAATTCTGTTAAATTACTTAATCTGCACAAGTATTTTTATCTGTTAAAGCTGTACTACTTATGTGCTTTTCTGTTTGAGGGTTTTTAGCCATGTGTATTTGAAATTCTGTTCTGAACACTTAACTATATATATTTGCCCATTTTATTTGGTTTAATTCCTTAAACTAACTCCAGAATGTCTTTTTAAACCTGTTGACTTTGTCCCAACTCCAGGAAAATGAATGCTTTCTTTGTAATCCCACTGTTGTGCCGATTGGAGAAGTAATTGAAACCTCTCATGGGCAATAGACCAGCCATTTTACATACCTCTCTTATCTGTGTAAACATTTCCTGATCTGCTTTCTTCTCCATCCCTTGGGGTCAATAACAGTTCCTTATGATCTCTTTATTTTAAAATAGTCCGATCCCTCCCTCCCTTCCAAAACTGTGACCAGAATTAATGAATATTTTCTTTACTGTTCATTTTTCACCCCCTTCCTTTTCCTTTTATTGTACCCTGCTCTCCCACTCATAGGAACACTTGTGGGTTTTTTTTTTTTTCTATTGGAGCTGAGCAGCCCCTAGCTTTAATTTTTGTAACCTGCAAATATTTCCTTTGCTTTCATAATGATTTTTTCATTGCTGTTTTTGGTCTTTATTTCCCCTCTTGAATGTTTCAGAGAACTACTGTAAAAAAAAAAACATTGAAGACATTGACATAAGCCTTCAAGTTACTCTCTTCTCAATAGGCATTTGAGACGAATGCCCTTTCTGCCATGCTGAGGATGGACAGGTGGCTTTGACTCCTGACTAATAAGTTTGGGCACACAGTTGATTATCAGCAAGGTCTAGGTGACAGTAGTCTGATGGTGTTGATCAGTAAAATGGTTATCATACCAAGCTGTGTGCAAAAGTTTCTGAACTGACATAGATAAAAATTTTGGCTACGATAAATTTATGAGTTATTATTTCAGCCTGTGGTTTGTTTGGGATTTGTCATTCTTGACAGTGTCATCAATTTAAGTTCTGGTCAGTTGCATGGCTCTGGGCAGAGGGCTTTTCTATCTGTGCTCAGCTCCACACCTCCAGCTCCTGATGGTGAAACTCATGGGGTTTTCAATGACCGCTGCTAGTTTGCCACTTCTTCCCCTCCTCATAGCTTGCTTTTCATATATGGGTATAATTTAGGATGCTGAGGGGTTTAGGAAAACTTGAAGTCTCATGGCCACCTTCTTCTAGTCCTGGTGTCAGCAGGAGCACACCAGTGGCTCCGGCTGTGTGGAGGAAGCTGCAGGAAGAACATCAAAGAGCAATATCTCCTGGGAACCTGACAGTC
The DNA here is from genome assembly GCA_024865655.1 of Emberiza elegans. Lineage (NCBI taxonomy): Eukaryota > Metazoa > Chordata > Aves > Passeriformes > Fringillidae > Emberiza > Emberiza elegans. The sequence goes on from JALJVW010000206.1 coordinate 73,757,946, forward strand.
TTTCTGCTTCTCCTATTGCCACTGCCATGCTTCTGAGTGTGGTTCAGACTATTAATGCACTAGATTAAAATAGATCAGAGTTTTCCCATTTTATTGGGGCTTGTAAATCATGTTAATGGTTATAATGATAAAATAGCTCTCCTCCTTCAAAATTCTCTGTTGAAAACTCTACAGAGGCTGCTGTGTTACTGATACTTTCCTGGACCTCAGATGCTTTCACCAAGAATAAAATGGTCAAGTCATTTACATATATTGATTGGGTCACATTTTATATAAAACATCATAACATTTATGATCCCCATTTAGTTAATTATAGATTTTATTAAAACAGTTAGAAAGATATTAAAGTATCTTCTGAACTTCTTACAGACATTGAATTTTAAGGCAATAGAGTTGATGACTTTTACGGCTTTCCAGTCTTAAAGCAGTATGTTGAATTGAGAGATGAGCTGGGTGAGACAGTGCCTTGAGCTGGTTTCTGTTGACATTGAGCTGTGCTCTGTGGGTGTAAATGCAGCCACATCTGAGCTTTACACCTGTGCCATGCAGGTGTGAATAACTGCAAAAGCTGTGGAGGGGCTGCAATTCAGGTTTTAAGAGCTTCAGCTTGCAGACCTTTGTCAGAATTGCATTAACCACCTCAAAGGCTTTTCTTCAAATTCTCTCATTTTAACCACCTACATCTTTAGTTCTTGTGTGTATATATAGATAATTTTTCTTGAATGTGGTTTTTAATTGCCAGTTCAACTGACTACAGGACTACCAAATCATAATTAGGCATTTTTTTCAGCATTTTTATTCAGGCAGGAAACAATACTGGGTTGTGATGAGCACTAGAAAAGTTTCTCTCACCAGCCATGAGCTTTAAATTTGCATTTATATCTCTGCGTGGTGCTGGTGTGTTTTCATAGGGTGTTTTTTATTCCCCATTCTTAAAAAAACCTATGGGGCTATTGCTGGTGGGAGAGACATTATATTGAAGTTGACTTCAAATTCGTAGTGAGAAGGAAAAGACTTTGCAGTTCTGCTAGAGAAAGATTGTGGGAAACTGTCTGGGTTACAAAGACCTAAGATAAACCTAATGGCTCAGCCATGCAGTGCTTAAGGGCAGGGCAGCAATGGAAAAAACAGAAATGTGCATTCAGGCCCCAAGTGATACTTAATAGCTTTCATGCCAAAAGCTGTAAGATTCATTCTCTAATTCTTTGGTTTTGTTTCCTGATTTTTTTACCCTTATTGCACTGTAATAAACCTGAGAGTTTCTTCATCATTAACTGTTTAGGTTTCAGTATATCTAAATTTCTTTCATTACTCACCCTAACTTTTTCAAAGGATTCCAATATATTAAACAAAATTTGCACTTACAGGAAGCTATGCTGGTTTGCGCCTCAGGTACTTTATAATGATATCTGTAATGAGTTTCTTAACAATTTTCTTAAGTACTTAAGTGAGGATCATGAGTTTATAATTCCGTGGATCATCCTTATCATCTTTACAAGAACATTGACTATTTTCAGATTCTTCTTATTATAGCTGTAATGATAAATTAAATCACATTTACTTGGGGGTTGTTTTTTCCTGGGAAGTAATTCAACTAATAAGAATAGAACATTTTAGTTGGAAAGGACTTAGCATGAGCATCTGGTCCAAGTGACCAAAAAAATTCAAATTTGCTGCATTCCATTGTAAAATCAGTGATTTCTTCAGCTCATGTTCAGTTTTGCATCAAATGTGAAATAACTAGGAGAAATGCTGTGACTATAAAGCTGAAATTCTGATTTATTCAGTCATTAACAAAAAAAGCCCCATGCCATTTCAATGATAATAGAGTGAAAATCCAACTGGTGTTTTCTTTCTCAAACTTGTTTTCCATAGAGATTGCTGCTCTTAGGCAAACACCTATTTAAACCTTTGAAATGTATAATCTTAACTTCATACAGCTCTAGGAACCTAAATTTGTTAATGTTTCATCCCTACTTGCAACAGTATTACAATTTAAGTTTCAGTAATATAAAAAGCATTTGTGGAGCAAATGCTAGGAAAATATCTTTCTGGGAATGATGTTACAGGTATGAAATAAGGTTTAGGTTTTTTTTTTTTATTATTACCATCAAAGCTTTTCTTTACTGCTGCTTTTCAGACTGTTAATAAAAGAACCTGATATAAATCTTATGAGATATAGCAGTAGGTGGTCAAAAATAATTCCAATGTATTTCTTCTACATGCAATTAAGAAAAAAGGAAATCAAACATTCCAGCTGCAGTCATAGACAAGTTAACCTCGAGAAAGAGGTCTGATTATTGAAAGCAAAACCAATCAAAGTTGTAAACTTAGTGTGATAATGAATGCTGATATACTTGTTCAACATTAATAGTCCAAAACCATTAAATAGGATGACTGCTTGAGGATTGTCTAGGTAGGATTGACCTTGGGACAGCATGGCATGCAAAGGCTCATTTTCATTTTTTCCCATTTCACATCGGTCAAACTTGCAATACGTGTCTCGTTTGTGTTTCCCCTTAGACTTCTGTCAGACCTGGTGGTTTTACTGAAGCTTTTATTTTAATTAGGGTACTATGTCCCAACAGTGGCTCATAAAAAGAATCAGAAGAGATGGAGAAAAGATCCCCCATGCATTGCAGAGCAAATGTGCAAGAACTTTTCTAGGGCAGTGATGTGAGCTGGTGTCCCCTGCGAGGCGCAGGATGGAGTGGGCTCTGCACAAATGGCTCCTGGTTTCTGTGTATGGGTAACACCCACTGCTTGCTCTGCTGCCAGCTGCAGCTCTTGCCAAAAAGCTGTGTCTGGCATGAGGGGTTGCTGAACAGCAGAGAGCCACCACACTGTGCAGGACCTGGCAAGGCCCAGCAAACCTCTCTAGCTGGCAAAGTCCCTCTAACTGCATCCCTCTGAACTATGACCCACGGGCATACAACATGTAAGCCTTTCAAAAGCCTGTCTCATTTCTTGAAAAGAAAAAAAAGAGACAGAGGACCACTTGTTTGTGAATACAAGCAAATAAGAAGGCGGTCAGCATCATGAACCACAGTTGAAATTTTAGGTAACTACACATCATCCTCTTTAGGATGGAATGAATGTAACTATCTACTAAAACAAAAAATACCAAACAAAAATGAAACAAAAAAAAATCTACCCTCTGACCCTTAGCTTATGGCTTAGCTAGAGCTGGGTTTATTTTATTTACTTGGGTTTTTTTTATTACTGTATTTATTCTATTATTCTTTTATCCAAGCAGCATCTTATTGTGAAAGTCCTATATTTTGAATAAGTGTTGACCTAAAATAATACTGAAGTTTTGATTTATTTCTTTGTGATTCTTTTTCAAGTGCTGTGTATCACATTTTGGTGTTCATTTACCTCAGCATTCTTTTTGGAGCCACTGGCGCTGTAGCTGACGGATGAGAATCAAATGAAGTGTGCTAAGTGTTGTTGCTCTAGGCTTTCATCTCCCTACATTTTGTGGTATGATTTATCCTGGTAATACATCATGTGCCTCATTTACTTTTATTTATTTTATTTAGTGTTGTCACAAATAATATTGTTTGCCCATCTACCATTAGTACAAAGCAGTTGTAAGTTAATTAAATTAACAGAATCTGTGTAACTCAACTGTCCCAAATTTGATTAGCAATGTCAGTGTTGTACCAAGTCACTTACTACAGATGAACTTAATTTATTAAGAGCTTTGAAGGATCTTTGCTAACTATAGTAAATTGTTGTGTGTAGTATTTGCAATTATTTTAATGAAATGGTTAAAAATGACTTTTTTGTGTCTCAATCATAGTTGTTTTTTTTATGTCTCTAAAACTGATAGTTTTAGAAACTGTTTTGTTCTGAGTCACTGGCATGCATCCACTTAAAGGCCTCTCCTCTCTCTCTTCCTAAAATGGGATGTCTTGTGAGTAGGAGCTATTGAAAGATAATCTTAAACTGCTTTAAAGACTAGGATTTAGTGATGCCCCTCATTATGATTTTAGGGTGTTTTTTGCTACTAATTGTTTTGCATAAGGTGTTTAATTACTTATCCCACTCTTGGTGCAGCACCTGCATTGCAGTGTAATGTGATAATATAATATTGAAGTGCATACTTGAACCAAACCCAAGATGCAGTCACTCAGGGAGAGTGAGAGGAATTCTTATGTGTTAGTCAGAGTTAGTGAGAAGACAACAAAAACTACTGTTCATGGAGAATGCAGTTTAAAACAATGGTACACTCAGATAAAGGAAGTTAATACCATAGTATGTTTTTTAATGGCCTGTAAAATATCTGATGCACATTGAGACTTATGTCCTGGCAGTAAAAGCTCAACAAAGGTTAAAAATGACACAGGGAAATTCTGAAATGCATATGCTGGGAAGTGGCTGAGCTAGATATAAAACACTCAGATGTTCTGGACTAGCAATCATGTTTAAAAAAGAGTAGTTGAAAGAACACAGTGGACACACAGGAAAAGCGGGAAATGGTTGATAAAAAATCAGGGAAGATTGATAAAGTTGGTGAAACAATGATAGCTGAGAGGTGGAAAGATCATTAATGTAGAGGTAATGTTGTCTGGAAATAAGAATCATATGGATACAAGAAGAATTAGCAACATCTGAACCAAGGTCTTTTTGTGCTATGGATGGCCAAGGGTGGAGATGACTCCCTAGAGTTCCCTAGGAATGATTCATAATCCCACTTCCTTATGTCAGATTGGTAGGGTAATGTATGTTGGGAGTCATTGTACCAAAAGCAAAATGAAAATACAATACTTCAGCTGAACAAAGCTATCATCAATGTTAAGACAACTTTTTTTTCTTTCACCCCTGAGGTTTTTTTTCCCTTCTATTATATTCCCTGTTTAAACCATTTGGGGATAGATTTCAGCACTTGTTCTGGGTAGTTTGAACATGATCTCTAAATACACCACCTTGCTGTAGTTGTAATGCTTTTTCCTCCAACCTGAATGTGTTAAATGAACTCAAAGGAAATTGGTACACGCAGGTCATAAATAGCACATGCAAATAAAACTGCATTTAGCACTGTTGCATAATGGAATATTAAAATGAATTATATGTATTATTTGTTTTAGTAATTTTTTATCTAATATTTTTTAAATATTAAAAAGAAGGGAGAGGGCTGCCTTTATAATCCTGTGTATGGCTGAAGCAAGTTCTGATGAGGTAATGCTGGCCATGATGAGCTCTTTCTATCAAGACAAGTTTAAGCTCTCAAAAAGGGTTTCTCTTTTGTAAAGAGTAACTCCAGTCCCACAATCCATTATGTAAAAGTGAGGTCTTTGCTCTATAGCAGTCTGGAGCAATATTGTAAAACTGATCTTGAGTAAAACAGAAATGGTTTTTAACAGATTTCACTGACTTTGTACAGTCTGTATGTTCATAACAGGCAATATTTCCCTACAATATATATTTCCCAGCACATATGTAATGAATCACACCATTTACACAATTTCTAAAAAAAAAAAAAAAAAGAGAGAAGAATTTGGTTTTGGGGTCTAAGATTTAGATTTTTGTTCAGCCACTTGGCATATTTCTGTGCAGAGTACAAGAAAAAATTTAATTTTAACATGTATGGCTTGCTAATGAGCCCTACATGAAAAATTTAATGCCATCTTGTACTAAATATATGGCATCTGAAAACACTGAATACCATAAAATACCTTGCTGAAAATAGTTAGAGATTTATAATGCATACTCAGCAGGCTAATGCTAAAGCACAATTTTCTTCACTTTATAAGCACTGAAGTCTTATGCATAACATCCCCAATACAGCTCTAATACAATCTCTGCCACCTGTGGTTCATCAAGATAGAGGTCAAGGTGTAGAACCATTTAACTTAAATTCTTACTCCAAGTTATTAGCTAGAAAAAGAAAAGAAGGAAACGTGCAATGGAGATGTGTTCTACATGACCAGCATAAAATAAATTTTTACTTATAAGGGGTGATAGGTAAAACCGGAAAGGAGAGCATCTTACAAGCCATTAGATTGTTTCAGCAAAGCTTCAGCTCTATTCCTTATAGCCTGCATGAAGTCATATAACTTAAGGAAAAAAGAGAGAGAGGGATTGCAAAGGGGAATGTGTGTATAAAGACAATCTACTAGTAACTACAGATAAGGGCCTGCTAAGATTTTTGCATTAAACTTTTACAGTCACTGGTTTCTTTGTGTGAATATTAAATTCACATCTCTCTCATCACACAGTTTGGTACAGTGTAATAGTGCAATACCTGACCCCTAAATTGCTTGCATTTTGTAACTACCTTACTTTCTATTTTTCTTATTGTATAAATTTTCTTTACTTCTCTCCATAAGCAGAAAATTAAAAGAGTGGTGTGTATAATGGAGGATGGGGTAGTGAATGGAAACAGGAGCAATTAGCCTTTTCTTGTGAACTTATAAGTAAATCAGTTGTAAGGTATGTATTTCAGACCAAAAATTTAAGTAATTTAGTTACAGGCAAAGAATCAAAATTTCATCACCCTCCTTGCCTCTGCTCTTCCCCTACCCTCCATATAATCTTCCCCAGCAAATTATCATTGTTAGAAAACAGAACTTTTAAAGAGAACTCTGTATGTGACTGTAGTGATATTGTTGTCTGCCATGAAAGCTGGAATAATAATTCCATTTTAACTTTACAGTGCTGTATACCAGTAATGTATTAGATATGGTAAGGGGCTCAGCTGCAAGGAATTACCCTTGCTAGGCAATTCCCATTTCAAAACTGGCATTTGTTGAACAGCTCATTACCTCTTCACAATCAGTTAAAAAGATCTTGTATTTATCGTTCTGCTTCTGTGCTCACCTTTAGTGAAATACTTGGTTAGGAGTGTATTCACTTATTTGTGACCATGATGTTGTATTTGAGTTCTTACAGTGTCAGGATCACCTAACAGACCAGAGCTTCCAGTGTAACTGCTGGACACTAAGAGGCATCTGTGTCTGCAGGTAGAAATCAGCTGCTGCTCTGGGGACATTTTCAAGTTTCCTTAGGAGAAAGTTTTCCTGTGTTTTTTTCCCCATTTGCTCCCCAGTACATAGTAATGGTATAGAGGAATTCAGGACTCTGGGCACTCCAGACCTATAAAGAAAGCTCCTAAGACCTAGTTATGGAATTCCACACCCTCACAGAAGGATGGAGTAATTTGCCTTCATGGGAAGGTTAGGGTATGTGTGTGGTGCTTGTGCCGACACGCAGCATGTAAGGAAAGGCCTAAGGAGAGGCTCAGCAGTGAGAATGGACGTGATTGGAAGGCAGATGTGATTTTATTTGCAGCATGATCACTTTTTTTTGAGTTTATGAAAGTATCATAAGCTACAGGGTCATAAGCAATATACTGTAGTTGCTTACTTGTTTCAGTAAATGTCTTAATGCAGAAATTCTCCCTTTTTTCTTCACTCAGGGGAACCTCCCAGGCACTTGCTACTTCACCTTTTGTGTACAGAAAAAAGGAAGAACAAGAAATTTGGGATGGAAAGCCCATTTGGAATAAAGGAGGAAATCTGAAGAGATAGGTCAGCAATATTCTCCGATGGGTACTGGAAGGGCTGATGTCAGGAGTACTTCCAGCTCCTCCATGTTACTGCTTCTCCTGGTGTCACAACAGCAACAATGTTCTGGCACAGACAAAACAGAACTATTGCCAGTTTTCTTCCCTGATCACATCCTAGCCTAAAAATCTGCTGTTTAACTTGAAAGATGAACTGCTTTGCACCATTAGTGGAACACTGTCATTAATCAAATTGGGTTGGGAAAGATGAGTCCTATATGACTTCACACGCTTGTCCCTTTATGCAGTCACTCCCCTGCTCCTTCTGTGAGTCAGTGCAGGTCTGACAGTTATTCTGGTTATTCTGTGCCCATCACTCCATGTTCTTCAGTGTGAGCTCCTGGTGACAGCTGATCATATCAAACCCCAGTGCCCAGCAAGTACAGTGCACTAGGCCTTTCTCTGGCCATCTGTGCCAATGTGACTATTACTCCATTGAGCTGTCATTTCAGTGGTATGAAGCCTGGCATTCTGGGCTAGAATTATGGCTGGGCTGAGAACAGTCAGGGATTTGTTGCATTAGTCTCAGCCAGGAGTGACAAAATTTTTTCATTTTTACTGAACTGATGAAACTTGATCAAAATTGCCAAGCGTGCACAGATAAATGACAGAAATATAATTCCAGCCTGCACCCCAGTCCAGCAAGGGCTTATGAATGTATTTGTGTGCCCAGGGAGCAGTGTTTTCCTGGAGATGATTGGGCTTCCTTACAGCACAGAAAACAAAGCTCAGCTCTAAGGCTTTCCAGAACCTGAGCTTTGGCGCTTTTTCACTCCTGAGACGTAATTACAACCTTGCACTGCAGTCACTGTTGAAAGCTCAGTTACTGAAATCAAACTAAATGAAGACATGCTGCTAGAGTCTAAAGGAACCCAGTTGTCTGATTAGAGATGTTTTTGTCTGTCCTTAGGCAGCAACAACCACAGGTATGAACTGTGCACACCAGACTCCCCTGCTCTATAATTTTGTAAGCAGATGTGCCAAGAGATCGATTGTTTGCAGTCCTATGTTTGACACTATAAAGGCCATTGAGGTCAATATATATATATATATTTATGTATATATGAGGCATATTGAATAAAATGAATGCAAAAGCTGACTAAAATTATATTCAGTAGAATATTATTTTGCTTGGAATTATTTTAATAGCTGTGATTTACTAAATGTGATAGGTTTCCTTAAAAATATTTTGAATGATACATCAGGTCAATTGCCCTCATCACACCATGACTCATGTTTGATATTCTGCTATGATCTGTCAGTGTTATAAATTAGCTGATTATATCACTCTTTCACTTACTAAATTTTAACTTCATTCTACTTTTTTTGTTGCTTAAAAATAATAATGTAAAGAAACATCATCAAAGATTTTTTTAAATCTTCCTTTTGATTCTGCTTTCAGTGTCTGACAGAACTGTGCTCACATCAGTAGTGTGCCAAGCACAGACTCAAAGTATGAGAACATTTTTTAAAATTGGAGAAAGTAGCGTTCCAAGACACAATACATTTTGTGGTATAAGCAGAGTTTTTCAGTGAAAAAAAGAGCATGAAGTCAATGAAGTCAATAGGCAACTGCAAACTTAGAAAACATTAGAAATGTAAAGGAGAGACAAAAATTAATGAGCTGAATCTCATCTGCTTGTCCTTCTGCTACACATGGTAATGGCCACTTATCTGACTACCTGTGGATATGAACAGGTATTTGAAATGATGAAGAACTCTCCATTCCATGGTAATGACCACAACCCATGACATTTCTAACCTTACCAGCAGGTTAGAAACTATTTGTGTTCTCTTCCATTAAGAATTTTACCCCTTCTGACACATCTGTTTAGTCCTGTTTGAAAGAGAAAATCACATTAGTATGACCTAAAACCCACAAGTAAAGACTACCTTCTCCTAACTCATTTGCATATGTTTAAGTATTTATGAGCCACCTGCTGGGGATATGAGTTGGTTATCAATCTAATAACACCCAATGTTCCTTGAACTCTTTGTAAGCACCAGGGCACATATGCCTTAACACTAAATGAAACCAAGGAGCTGATAGTAAAATATGAATATGTGTTTTTTTTTCTAGAGTTCTCAAAACTATCTGAGCAAAGTAAAGAATAAACAGTCTTTATGGATCTCAACCTGGAACAACTGTGTAATATATTTCACTCAGCATGCTTTAACATTTTGCATCAGAAATGTCATTCTTCCTTTTTAAGTAGGGCTACAATCTAGCTGTATTTTTAAGGCTTACAGTGGTTTTCATTTAAGCATTTCAATAGACTCACAAACATTTACCCATATTCTCTGGATTTTAAGAATTAATTTTGGTTGTGTTGTCCTTTATTTTATTTTTGTGCTGTTGTTTTCAGTTTCAAAGAGTAAGAGATATTGCTTGATGACAAAGGCTGAAGTTAATATTGTTGTATTTAATATCCCCTCAGTGCTTACAATGTAAAGACTGCAATCTAGATGAAATGACTGTTGATGCTAGTGAATAAGTTATTCATAGTTTTGCAGAAGGAGTTGTGCTTCCAACTTGAATGCCTCATGAGTTGTTTATTTTACATCTTTGGATGTAAATTATCAGCTATTTTAATCTAGGAATATATCAGACACAAAACTGTAGGGCAGTCTGGTTTACTGCAGCTTTGTCAAACTTACCAGTGTTCAGCTTATTTTCTCAAATTACATGGGTCAAATAGCAAGAAAATTGTTCAGGATACATACAGAAAAAATGTATTTAGAGATCTAATTTGGTTTCTGACCACTAATGACAAGTGGGGTCTGTAATTCACCAAAATACTGTTACTGTTGTCCTTAGCAATCAGCCTTTACTTTATGTAGGAAAAGTATTATGGATTTAAGGCTTTATTTCAGTGCCTGGTAAATTCTTATATCCAGAAAGATGTCGATTGTGGCAAAAATAGGACATTTTTCAGGGTATCATAAAAGTTGAATTTATGTTGTGGTGCATCAGATTTTTGAGCTCCATATTTAGTAATAAATAACCTGGGGCTGCAAGAGGAGGACAAAGGAAAAAATATACATTTCAAACTATTTCGTTCAAGTTCTTATTGTTGGATTTTTCCCCCATACTTTTAACTTCTGTAGTCCTGACATGAGATTTCCCAAGTAATTTATTTTGTAATATATCCATGGACTAGATTCTAATCTTCCTTGCTCCTACCCTTGAATGCAAATAAATGCAGATGGCAAATAACTGAGAAGTTTTTATTGGAGTAACTGCTTAGTTTTTGCTACTTGACCCATTGTCCTCCAACAGATAAAAATGTCCTGGGAAAAAAAAACCCCAAGGATGATGACAGATTCTAAACCCGTATGGAACAGATTTACATGTGTAGTGCTATATCACATCACAGCTTTGCAAATCTTGCTAATAGAATGGCGTTATCTAATTTCTGAAAGCTATATTTTTCTTAAAACCTGCAGAAGCATGGCTTGAATAAAACACAAATTTAAATTCTTTCTGTATTTAGCACAGACCTAGCAAAAGTCAACCAGTAATAGTAATAGAAATATGGATAGTTGATAGAAAATTTTCACAATTTAAAACTGGTAGTAACATGGTAAAACTTGCCACCTGACACAGAAGCATACAGAAATTCTCTGGGTGGTTTGATAACCAAAATTGTTCTGAAGTTTAAATTGTATTTACAGCCCTTATTAAAATAGACAAGAAGTATTAATAAATAAAAAATTAGTAGCATTACTTTTTAGAGCTTTTTGTATATCCTCAAAACTGCAATAAAATAAAAATAGTTGAGCAAGTGGGAGAACAAATGCTGCATGTTTTATGACAATGCTGGTTCTTAAATATCAGTATTTAATTTTTTACATAGTTTTGTTTACATATAGAAAAAGTAAAAATATTTATCATCCACTGGAATATGATGTACTACAGATTTATTTTGGCCTTTCAGAGAGTGATATGCTTTTGGAAAAGAAATAGAAATTTGGGAGTTCAGAATTCATGACATTAGTTATGCCTTAGTTCAGCAAAGCATTTTTATGAGTACTGATTACAGAAGAACCAAATTTAAACAGTTAAGTGTTTTACAGAGTCAAACCACAGTTTTCTTCTTTAAATGCCAACAACCTAGACAAATGTAACCAAAAATGCTATCTGGGAAAGGAAGCTACCAGTAACAACAAACAGTGAACTGCAGGTAAATCAATATTTTTTTTTTTCATGAAAAGTATCATGGAGTATTGCATGAGAAAAGAGAAGAATAACAATTACTGTAGTACAATAAGGATACAAAGAAGGTTAAGGGGCTATTTAGATATTTAAATTAGGTTCAAAACTGTAGGTCATAAAAAATGACAGGGTCTTCAGGTCTTGTATTAGCTCCCTATTAAAAAAACCAGCCTCTACTGTAAATCACCACCCTGAGTTACAAGTTAATAAGTTGCTGTTAATAAGTGGAGAGGCTTTGTGGTGCCTTGAGCTGCTCAGGCTGCAGAGTGCAGAGTCCAAACGCGTGGCTGGGTTACCTTGGGGTAACTTGGGGAGCAATTAGCAGCCTGCCAGCTGCTCTGACCTCCGTGGATAAGCTCTGTGGAATTTTGCCCACCTGTGTTCACAGGGTGACTCACTTCCCTTTCATCAGCAGGCAAGCAGGCTCACATCAAATGTATTGGGAAGTAATATCAGCTCCATGGGCAAATCAGCTCAGTGAGCTGCTCCTTCACATTGTAATTTGCCTCATGTTGACATTTTTGTATATTCATCATCTGGAGTCACTGGCTTTTGTTTTGTTTTATGACAAGTGATAAATCAGTTGATATTTTTTTCTATTTCAAATGATTTCATAATAAATGTGCGTTTTAGGTGTTTAGAGATATTTTTAGAAATTAGAAGGTGTATATAACTAGAGAAAACTTTTACTGCTTTCCTACCATGGTTAGTAGAGCATGAGGCTGGCAATAAAGACATAAATAAAATGAATATTCGTAAGTAATAAATATTAATTACGCAAGGCTTGTGTTCCAATGTGCTGTTGCTTGTAACAGGTCCCACCTGCATGGCAGAGTGCACTTGTTAAATGAGAATTGCTATTGGAAAAACACCTAGTGGGATTTCACTAGAGAAAACTCTTTCATCTGCATTAGATGTTTACATTTTTTGGCTCCAGCTTGAACCAAACAGAATTTTTAAGTCTGAATTTCTTCCTCAAAGCCTGGTATGATTTAACTGATGTCTTCGATCCTAGGTATTCAGCATGCAAGTGCATGAACAAATTACCTGCTGGTTAGTATTTAAATCACACTCATAAAATAAAAGTAAAATGAGAAAAGGTCATCCACGGGTACTTCTTCTAATGTATGCACATATATCTGTAGCCAGGTCTTTCATTTTGCCTCTGTGGCTCCAACAGCAGCTGTTCCCTGGTGGGGCTGTGTGTGGGGTTTGGTTTTATGGGGAGCAGGAGAGGCCTGTGAGGGCTGTAATGTCCCTTTAGGATGTCTCTGGTTGTCATGGCTAGACCTAGGCAGCATGTAGGTGTACCTCATCATGTATCTGTTTGCCTCAGAGGTTCTGTTATGCTACAAGAAAAGTAACCCTTTTGCCATTAAAGATAAAAAGAAGAAAAAGAATTGTTTCAAGTAATTTCTTGGTAGTTCCAGAGCTGTAGTGTACTAAGGGATTCCAACTCTTGATACATGCTTTTGGCTTATTTGCTAGCTCACAACTCCTCCTGGGCGGGGAACAAGTCACAGATTGTTTCTGGTCCTCTGCTGAGCACACAAGTGCAGGTTTACTGCAGAGTCCCGTCTCCAACCTACGGTGTGAAGGATGGGACTGCTCAGAGAGAGATCAGTGTTGATTTTGTGCTTTGGCCAAGGCAAATTGCAGAAGCGTGACGTTATGATGACAAAAAGCCAGCAGGACCACAAGAGCAGGCAAAGAGGTTCGAGAAAGCCCCAAAGTCCAAACCCCCAAACCAAACCAAGACTTAAATAAACCCCCAAACCAATAGGAGGCCCAAAGAAAACCATATGTAATTTAAAAGGTTTGGTGAATTCACTTAAAATGAGACAAACAAAATTAAAATTTAAAAATTATACTTTTACCCAGGAAAACAGTCATGCCCACATCAGATACATACACAAGGCACAGAACAAAGGGCAGAATATTCTGAAAATTTCTAGAAAGTCTGAAAATGCTTCATTCAACCCTGCTTGGTAGCTAGCAAGTTTTCTAACTCTGGTGATGTTTATTTTAATTTTTGAGAGAGATATGACAGCAAAACTGGCAAGCTGTTTCCTTCCCAAAGCCCTCTCAGCTCTACCTTTTTCAAACCTTTGAACTTTGATTAATACTTGCTTATTTCTGGCAAAGCACTATGGATCATAATTCAATAAAGATGGCATTTACTGCCATCTGTCTTAACAGTCTTTGAATAGAAAATGTGAAAGGTGAAAGGTTTACTGGTAGGGCTTATTGCCTCAAGCATACATAGAATAAGAAGCATTAGATATGGTACACAGTAATCCTTGCAAAAATGATTATCTTTTTTTATTCCCCATCTTCTCCATCACAGCTGTACCTTCTTTGACATTCTTTTACCAAAACAGCTTTTTAAAAGATAAAAACACAGCAACATTGGGCTGTAGTCACTGACTTTCAATGAAGTGCTGCACTCAGGACATGGAGGGTGGCCACCATGATTCCAGACTGTTTGACCACTTTTACCATGGGAAAACAAATGATGAAATACTGTATATTGCCTTAATGCTTATTCAGGGTGACTCACTTCCCTTTCATCAGCAGGCAAGCAGGCTCACATCAAATGTATTGGGAAGTAATATCAGCTCCATGGGCAAATCAGCTCAGTGAGCTGCTCCTTCACATTGTAATTTGCCTCATGTTGACATTTTTGTATATTCATCATCTGGAGTCACTGGCTTTTGTTTTGTTTTATGACAAGTGATAAATCAGTTGATATTTTTTTCTATTTCAAATGATTTCATAATAAATGTGCGTTTTAGGTGTTTAGAGATATTTTTAGAAATTAGAAGGTGTATATAACTAGAGAAAACTTTTACTGCTTTCTACCATGGTTAGTAGAGCATGAGGCTGGCAATAAAGACATAAATAAAATGAATATTCGTAAGTAATAAATATTAATTAAGCAAGGCTTGTGTTCCAATGTGCTGTTGCTTGTAACAGGTCCCACCTGCATGGCAGAGTGCACTTGTTAAATGAGAATTGCTATTGGAAAAACACCTAGTGGGATTTCACTAGAGAAAACTCTTTCATCTGCATTAGATGTTTACATTTTTTGGCTCCAGCTTGAACCAAACAGAATTTTTAAGTCTGAATTTCTTCCTCAAAGCCTGGTATGATTTAACTGATGTCTTCGATCCTAGGTATTCAGCATGCAAGTGCATGAACAAATTACCTGCTGGTTAGTATTTAAATCACACTCATAAAATAAAAGTAAAATGAGAAAAGGTCATCCACGGGTACTTCTTCTAATGTATGCACATATATCTGTAGCCAGGTCTTTCATTTTGCCTCTGTGGCTCCAACAGCAGCTGTTCCCTGGTGGGGCTGTGTGTGGGGTTTGGTTTTATGGGGAGCAGGAGAGGTCTGTGAGGGCTGTAATGTCCCTTTAGGATGTCTCTGGTTGTCATGGCTAGACCTAGGCAGCATGTACGTGTACCTCATCATGTATCTGTTTGCCTCAGATATGCTACAAGAAAAGTAACCCTTTTGCCATTAAAGATAAAAAGAAGAAAAAGAATTGTTCCAAGTAATTTCTTGGCAGTTCCAGAGCTGTAGTGTACTAAGGGATTCCAACTCTTGATACATGCTTTTGGCTTATTTGCTAGCTCACAACTCCTCCTGGGCGGGGAACAAGTCACAGATTGTTTCTGGTCCTCTGCTGAGCACACAAGTGCAGCTTTACTGCAGAGTCCCGTCTCCAACCTACGGTGTGAAGGATGGGACTGCTCAGAGAGAGATCAGTGTTGATTTTGTCCTTTGGCCAAGGCAAATTGCAGAAGCGTGACGTTATGATGACAAAAAGCCAGCAGGACCACAAGAGCAGGCAAAGAGGTTCGAGAAAGCCCCAAAGTCCAAACCCCCAAACCAAACCAAGACTTAAATAAACCCCCAAACCAATAGGAGGCCCAAAGAAAACCATATGTAATTTAAAAGGTTTGGTGAATTCACTTAAAATGAGACAAACAAAATTAAAATTTAAAAATTATACTTTTACCCAGGAAAACAGTCATGCCCACATCAGATACATACACAAGGCACAGAACAAAGGGCAGAATATTCTGAAAATTTCTAGAAAGTCTGAAAATGCTTCATTCAACCCTGCTTGCTAGCTAGCAAGTTTTCTAACTCTTGTGATGTTTATTTTAATTTTTGAGAGAGATATGACAGCAAAACTGGCAAGCTGTTTCCTTCCCAAAGCCCTTTCAGCTCTACCTTTTTCAAACCTTTGAACTTTGATTAATACTTGCTTATTTCTGGCAAAGCACTATGGATCATAATTCAATAAAGATGGCATTTACTGCCATCTGTCTTAACAGTCTTTGAATAGAAAATGTGAAAGGTGAAAGGTTTACTGGTAGGGCTTATTGCCTCAAGCATACATAGAATAAGAAGCATTAGATATGGTACACAGTAATCCTTGCAAAAAATGATTATCTTTTATTCCCCATCTTCTCCATCACAGCTGTACCTTCTTTGAGCCATTCTTTTACCAAAACAGCTTTTTAAAAGATAAAAACACAGCAACATTGGGCTGTACTCACTGACTTTCAATGAAGTGCTGCACTCAGGACATGGAGGGTGGCCACCATGATTCCAGACTGTTTGACCACTTTTACCATGGGAAAACAAATGATGAAATACTGTATATTGCCTTAATGCTTATTCTGAAAGGTGAATGTTTGGGGTTGAACACCTCACTATAATACATATTTTTCTCTTTCCAGCAATTCACTGCAAGTGTTTAAAAAAAAACCCAAAACAAAAATAGGTTTATGTTTTTATTCAAAGTATACTTAACACATTAGCTTTTTTAATTATTGGTATAATTCATTGGAATTGAATGAGAATGTTTAGTGTAACTGAATAGGATCATAAATCCATGATAGATTATCCTAATAATTCCTATTCCTGTAGTGTATATGGAAATAGCCTACAGTTTAAAAGAGACAGGGGAAATTTCTGGTAGCTTTAAACTAAAAAACAATATACAGCTGAGGCTAGATTTTTGCCCACTGATTTTTTTTTTCCACAACCTATTTTAAGTATCAGTCTGGTATGAGGCAAGTCTGATTTTGAATTGCCTGGAGTGCACAAAACATGAAATGCTGTTTTCAAAAGATGATGTATAAAAAACATATGTCATTACTTTGCTAAAAATAAAGAAATCAGAATGATCAAATTGTTCTCACTCTTAAAAGCCAAAATACAAAGCATACTGCAATATTTTGACCACAATGTAGAGAAATGATAGTAAGTGACTTTTTTTTAATTGTTACTGGGCATGATTAATAGAAGCCAGAAAATAACACCATTTTCTTTTTTGTGTCTCTCTGTTTCTCACAATGGGAAAAGTATTGATACCCTCCTCTTCCATGTTTTTCATATGGTTCAAGGCAGCATTAGTGTGATCTGCTCATCATAATCCCTGATGGTGCTGTCAGTGGTATCAGCTGGATCCTAGGCCAGTTGCTTTCCAGAGTAGTCTCTAGCAACAGATCAGAATCAGATCAAAGGTCACACAGTGAATCTTGAGTTGAGGTTTCTATTCTGTCATGAAACCCCCCAAACATCCTGCATTTTATTGTCAATTTCAAGTGATTGTTGGCCCAAAGTATCTGAGTGGCTTTTACCTGATACTCTCCTTAGACTCAGCACTATGAGAATGTTTGGATAACGTCATTCTGAAACAAAATTCCCTTCCAGGGTATCCTTATCTATACAGTCCCCTTGACCCTGAGGAGGATGTACACTTGCACACTGTTCAGCCTGTGCAAAGTGGAATTGACATCTCAGATGATAGCATGTTGCTTGTATTCTGGAATTACCTTCCTCTTCTTTCACCACTTTGAAGGTAGTTTAAACTCTTTCAGATTATTGCATGATAAATGCTTTGGGTTTATTTTAAAATATGTTGCAAGGTGCATCTCAGCTTTACAGCCTACAGCTAATTAAAAGGGATAACACAAAGGACAGGGATATGTATGAGGTGCAGAGGCTGTTGGTGCAGTGTTGTATGAAAAGATCCAAAGGATCCAAACCAAGCTTCTTTAGGGCAGGGGAAAGCTTAGATGAAGCAGAGATAGATCCTCTCTTTGTGTTGGTTTTCTTTTCTCTGTGTCCTGAGTTCTGGGTCAGATCTAGACAATTATTACTCAATTAAAAAGGCTTCACTGATAAGGACAGACAATGTATGGACCACAGGCAGCAGTGTTCAGACCACACTGAGGCCTGCTGTAAGGGTGTGTAGCTCTGCTGATGTCAGTGGAGTTACATCTGCTGGCACTGGCTCTCAATATAGTCTTCAGCCTGCAAGAGGCATTATGGGTGTACTGCATGATGCGTGGTGGCAATAAATGAAGGAATTTACTCATACAAAGTGTCTTCCATCTGAGGATCCTCCAGCACTTGGCAAGCATTATTTTCTTTCATGGGAGAGGAAAGAATCTAAAGGGCTACCCCAATATCTATTCTTGATCCATTTGAGAACAGCAAAGATTATGCATTGTGGGAGGGGGGTATTTTCTTTTAAAATGTAATGATATATTTAGACATTAATGGTATAATTTTATATCATCAAGAGCTGAAAATTTTCTGTCCTGCCCAAATGTATTTTGGAAAGATGATCTGTGGTATACATGAGTTTGCAAACAGCATGAATATGTTAGCCTTTGCTGCTTTATCCTCTGCCAAAAATGTAGAGACGATAGCATCTGTTTCCACTACCCACGCTATCCAACTCATTAAAAACTCACAAGAGTTGGAAAAGAAGTTCTGAAAGCTTTCACATATCTGTCTTTGCTAGGAAAATCACTCTCTTGTAACCATGTGTTCAGACTGTCTTTTTTGCTTGTGGTTCCTGAATTTCAGGTGATAATGAGTGATGCCTGGAAAGGTGGCATTAAAATTTAGGTAATGGAAGAGCTCAAACACAATTGAATCCTGAGTGCATGCTTTAATAAGTGCTGCTTCAGCAATTTTTGATATCATAACTGCACTTTTCTCTCAATGCAATGAGATGTGGAAAAAACCCCTTCAGACACATGGGTAGCTGAGTTCACAATTAGGTCTTGCTGGTATGGATCTTGGATGTCTGAATGACTGACTTGCTCTCTCCAGTGCTGGAGAAAAAAAAAGTTGGCTTTAGAACAGATGAAGGTTTGGAATGGGTTCACTTTTTTTCCCTGATAGTTTGCTAGCAGCTATTAAGAGCCTTAAAAGATAATCAAAGTACATTTCCTCTCCCCATCTCTTTCCCACATTCCCTTTATTTCTCCCATACAGGACTGGTAAGCTATAGGTGGAAAGAACTCTAGGTACTAAATTAACCAAAATACAGCAAATAGTGGTCTCTTACTTGTCTTTTCTTATTATTTTTAAACCACATTGCTCTTGCACAATGCAGAACGATTTGAAAATGTAAAGAAGCAAAATCCAAAATGACATCAGTTTGTTTCACTTTCTTCCAGCTCTGCCACAAATCTGTGTTTTGCTGTTGCAGAGCAGGGTCCCTTACTGTTAGTATCAATAACAGTACAGATAATGATTTCTGAGCAAGCAGAAATGGCTTCAGTTTGTTGGGTTTTTTTGGTCTAAAGGGAAGAATTTAAGGATATTAAATGGCAAAACCCCACATAATTGATGCTTGTGCTATTAGATGTGCAATAACTGTTTGAAGTTCTCTTAGTGATTCAGTAGAATGGGAAGTAGGAGGTTTGAGAAGAGAGCTACAAAAGGGACTCTGGTGTGAGGACATTGAAGAATTTGAGGAATGCAAAGTAAAATAACAACTAATATTACTAAACCAAAGCTTGTAACATTCAGCCAAGCTTAGGGAAGTTAGTAAGCTACAAAACCTAAAATTCTACTAATGTAGTATCTACATATTTTTAAATGTTAAAAATTTTGGTTTTATTCTTCTTGACTTGTGTGCCCCCAGGAAGGTTTGAACTGCTTTATAATCTCTGATGCTATTTCATCCTGTTCTTTTCAAAACTGGCAAAATTTTCAGTTACAGATAGAATTTTACCTGGATTTTTTTCTGTGTCTGAAACCTAGTAATAGGTTATATAGACATATTAACTTTGTTATGTTAACCTCTAATTTCATGCCCTCTGTCTTTTCACTGAATAACACACCGTAACAGACTTTGTGATACAAATAACAAGAGACTCCTTGCAATCTGGACAGAAAAAAATATCAAGAACACCCCTCTCACCTCGCCTCCATCATTTTTGCACAGCAGTGTGGCCTAGAATGTGCAAAAATGGTGACTCCTGTCACTAGAAACAATGCTGAATATTATAAACAAGTATGTTTTGTCAGGTCTGAAATAACTTCTGGTGTGAGGGTTTAAAGCTCATGGTATCTGTCTTGGGACTGAGCTGATTTCTGTACAGTGTGAGAAATTCATTGGCTTTTTTCAGTTTCAATTTCATGAGTAAGAGGAAAATACTCTAAGGGTTCTCCTGATTCTTGGTGGGAAAGCAGAAACAGTCTGTTGTGCAATGTGCATTTGTGGCCTCGGGGCTTCCATACTTTCTAGTCAATTAAAAAGTTTTAAGTTGAACAAGTTTTGTCCCTATCAGTGACAATGCAGGATATCCTGGAATATTCAAAGAAAAATTTCTCTCCAGATGAGTCGCATTTTAAATGTATGTTAGGTATGTTTTCTATAATGATGCCTTTCCCTGGTCTTAAAAATGGAGAGCCAGACAGGGTTAAGGGATAAGGGGTTTTACCTCAGTATGTAATAAGGAACATTGCTGGTGCACCACTTTGCCAAGGTGGGGTATGACCCCATGCACACACACAACAGATCTGGTATACAATTTATAGACCTTCCAAATTAGCTTATCCCCAATGGGAGGCCTGGATGAATGGCATGAGATTCCCCCATCTGAGGATTTCCCCTGGATGGGCCAAATCTCCAGTTTACAGGATATGTTCTAGAGAGGACCATGGTTTCCCAGGTTAGTGTAGGGTTTTCCAGCCTCCTACTACAAGGCCTTTAGGATGTTTGCTCTCCTGGCCTAACAGAACAGTAGGACTATGCTAGGTTATTAGACTTAAGGAATTACAAATATGCATGTGAAGAATACTGAGGATGCATAAAAGTTATATAAAAGGTATATAATAGAAAAGGCAAAAAAATCATCTTGGCATCAATAACTTAGGGAAAACTGATGTGGTCAAAAGCCACATATTCAAAATCTGTTTTTCTTGCTGGGCCTGTGTTATGAGGCAGAACCCTAGGAAGGACCTGGTGCTGACCTAGCAGCAGTCCTTCAATGGTGGGATTTCCCCTCAGCCCTCTGCAATCATCTTGTAGTCATTTCCTGGACTACACAGCAAACATGCCTGACTTTCATCTACTCTCAAATTAGGAGCATTTTGGGTCTTTTAATATTGCGGAATGGCAAGAAGCTGGCTTGAATTTTGGTGTTTTTTTCTTGTAAGAGTGGATTTTGCCACAACAAATGGCTGTATCTATCCCACGTTGCAGAACAGGAGCCTTAAGTCTGGCAGTGATGGTTCCTACTCTTCCTCCGTCTCAAGAAACCTTCAAGCACTGTGTACCTACTATGTTTAGCTGTATTGTATTGATATAAGTTTAACAGCTTGGTGTTTCTGCTAATTTTATCCTGAAGGTAGCCAACAATACTGAAGGTATATTTCCTGCATGTAGGCTCCAGGATTAATTATCCTTTGGTATAAAAAAAAGTTTTTGTGTCGTAATGCATTCAAAATGAATAAACCTCCCCATTTAAAGTGAACAAACTATCTGGAGATATTACACTCATCTAATTAGAACCAGCAGGCTGTTTACCTGTGTTTTCTTCAGCTGTACTGCTGGATAGATGTAGCTTCACAGGATTCAGAGCTGGTGTATGCAGTGTGAAGATAAATCTTGCATCATTTATTCTAAAGTTCTACGCATGGAGACTATGTACAGACACCCAACATTTCCTTAGGGTCATGACAAAACTTTTTTATTGTGCCCATTCCCAAAGGAAAAATTTAGTCCACTTTTTGTGGAGTTTTAAATCTTTAAGGTAGGTACAACTAAAAACTTTTAAGTATTGGATAGAAATGGGATATAAATGTGGTAGCAACTGGGGCAACAAGAGTTTCTTGTGCAATATCTTAGGTAAGATGTACAAAATCTTACATATATAAATGATGGAGAGGATGAAGAGGATGAAGCACCTCACACTGAGAATCTTTGCAAGGAATTTCTGTTGCAAACATGCATAACTCCCTGCAAAGTATCCTGAAAAATCAGTGTTACAGAAATGCCAAAAGGAATTAAGTAGGCACTTTTACAATAAGATTAAATCATTGAACAGGTTTTTCTTCAACTTGTAAATAGCTTGTGGATGCATGGAGAGGTGAGATAGTAGTTGAAAATAAAAGGCTGTTTTCTCCTATTGTGAGTTGCCATTACGGGCACATGTTGCTCTCCACCAATACAATAAGAGAAATAACAAGAACACAGTTTTCATTTTCCGTGTTGAGAAACTCACATCAATACTGTGTGGGCAAGATAATGGGTTAAAGTAGAGAAAATATGTGCACGTTGTTCTTTCATAAAATACCAGACATGCCCATGACTTATTGGTGTGAAACGCTGTGCGTGCCCTGTGTGATGATGTAGGAGTCTCAGAGACAGCACCCAATGTGGCAGTTACTATGGTAACAAGATGTTTTTCATTGAAGGGCCATTAAAATGGTGGCATATAAATAACATATGTACAGTACATTGTCTTTGAGAGAACTGCTCTTGTTCAGCAATTGTAAGCACATGCTTTCATTCCTCTTCCCTCTTTTTTTTTCCCACCTCCTTATCTGAATTCTTGTATATTTTTGATCTCATATGATCAGCCTGTCTCATTTTTAGCACTTTGCCTCTTTGAAGCTATAGTGCTTGCAGACCTGATACGATATAATAAGAGGTGACTGAATAAGATGCTTCTTGTTAAGGACTACAGACAAATGGAAGTGAAAGGGGTGAGAGTCTCATTCCTCAACTCTGCAGTGTGACACTCAGTTAAGCTGTGTTCAGTTAAGAGTACAAGCATCAAAAGTGCAGAGCAGTTTGTCTCTGTGCATGCTTAAATGCTTTATTGTACTTCAGGCACCAAAGTAATTCAGTGAGTGGACTTCAGTTAGGTAATTTGTTGAATTAAAGCTAAACAAGGTGTGACATGTTTTCCTGAGTTGGGACTTGGTGTTTCAGATCAGTATCAGATCAAGTTACTAAATATCTGTAGACAGGAAACTTTGCAGAAGTCAGCAGGGCCAAGGCAGCAGAGGGTGGGTGATTCCATTGCAGCCCATCAGTAGGGAAGGCTGATATATCTATATTCTAACTGTCTTGCTATCCAGAGTAATGTAGTGAGCACTGGAGAGGTGTTTTGTGTATTGAAAATTGAAGAATTGTAATCTATATGAGAAATTTGTCAAGCTGTTTTTAATATTCAGTAAAAACATTTTCAGTTTTCTGTGACATGCATTGGCTAAAATGACTGTTGCTCACTTGGGTGACGTAGCTGGCACTGTTAAAGGAGGATTTCAGACCTTTCAATATTGCTTAGTACTCTGAAAAAGGAATGAAGTATACTGAGGGAGGAGATGTATTTCAGCATTAATAGACAATTGCAAAGAAAATGATAAAAAACCCTCCAGCTGTTGAAAGTGAACTGTGGTAACAAGAATGATATCCCTAACTTTTAATCAAGTCAGTGCTGTGTAAAAGGAAGAATAGTGAGACTGAAAGCACGTCTGCTGAGCCTGGCATCCCATGGATTAGAACACAGGATTTTTGGCAGGATTCCTGTGCCATACTGTGAGGTAGAATCAGGCAAGTGTCTTACACCATGGAGATGAATTCATAGATGTAGATGTGGATCCAAGTTAGTTAAGCCATACACTGTACAATTCCTCTGCCATCCATCTCTTCTAGTGGCTAATTTTACCCACTCTTTCCAAAAGCAAAATAAGTGGAAAACTCCTAGGAAAGTTTAGCAGAAATTGAAATTTAGTATAAAGTAACAGCAAAATCCTTGGACAGAGTAGTTTGTGCAGCCAAATATCAACCCCTCTGCTTCCTCTGATTCTCTTACTGCCACAAGAATTCTTGTGTTTACTGCTTACTGTTGGGTTTTTCCCTTTGTTTTGAATTCTTTCCGAACTTTGTTTTTCAGAGAGCACCTCAGTAGTATTTGTGAAGAATGAATGCTTGCACAGGCAGTCACCAATGTGCAATAGGAACATTTGCTAATTGGAAACAATTCAGTCCCAAAGTTCCTGTTAGCAGAATTCCACCGCCAATTATCCCAAATCACTGCGGTGCAGCAGGTACATAAATGAAAGACGTGGAAGAGTTGTGGCAGACTCTTTTGCAAGTGAGCTGTGGCACTCAGTAAGATGGTATCTGGGTGATGCTCAACACATTTTTTACATTAGATATTATGGAAAAAGTGGTTGTGCTGCAGCTTCAAAGAGGATTTAGCCACTGCTAGTGAGAAATACATAATTCCCAAAGGACAGTGGAGATGGGAACCCACTTTTGTGTTTTGCTGCCCTGCATTAGAAATTAAAGCTGAGTTGAATAATAATCGGATATGGATCTGACTTGAAACAACTGCTCAGTTTCATTGATTGCATGGCAGAAATGGCAGTATTTTCTCCAAGGAATTACCAGTATTAGGATTCTGGTAGGAAATAGTTCCTATGGAAAATTATATTCTTAGCAATAGGTTTATTTCCAATTCTAAAAACAGAAGACTGAGAAACTTCTGTGACAGTGTGTGATAAATATAGGCAAACACTGAATTTCTGTAACAGTTCTTTGTATATGCAGTCAAAACAAAGATATACATTGAAAAGCTCAATCATTATCAAGGTTGTAAATTCAATAATTTAAGAGCTGGAATTCAAGTTTTAGAGAGCAATCTGAACTTGATACCAGTCTTGTATCAGAATCCATGTAATCTGATAGTGTTTTTAATAATCCAATTACTATTTTTCTAAAGGTACCTCTTTTGAATATTTATGTCTCTCTCTCTATACAAATGTATCTATAGGTATATAGATATATCTCCATAAATTTAGCCCTAAGAATGTTGCATTCTTGGACTAATGAAGAAGCTAAAGCTGAACAATCCTTTACTCATCTTTTCACAGGGAGGTGGAGAGTCTTCAGTGACAACCATCTCATAAAAATGTGGATGTCTGCTATGTGTATAAGGCAGTTCTCCATCCTTCTAGATGATCAAGTTTATGTCTATTTTGTGACAGAAGAGTGACTCAGCAGGATTCATGTGAGCTGGGTTAACTCTTGAACCTGCCTCAGCATCACTTTGTGGGCATGGGTAATTCAGTCAGCTCCTGTCTCTTTCTCAGATGGCAGGTGGGGAATAAGAAATATTGGGGAAAAGTCTCCCTATGCTAAAGGTGCTTCAGGATGTTGACAGCAGAAATCATTAAAAGGCAAAGCTAGGCCAATGTTGGTGCTTTTTTATTATGACATACAAGAGAAAACAAAATAAAAAAAATCATTAGACCAATTAGAAACATATTTTCATAATCCCCCATTAAATCTAGTAGGGATCAAAAAATAATAAATCCTACTTTTTATTGTTGAAAAGGAATATTTTTCTAGTCACAGTGCTTCATAAATGTATATTTGACTGTGATACAGGTTCACACTCATGATCTTGCACAGCTGCTGCCAGCTCTCACTCCTGTGCTCAGCCAGTCCTCTCTGCTGACCTGCTCAGGGCTCTGTTGTGGGACCAGCATGGAATTAAAGGGTGCCCACAGCGACAGCTGAAGGCAGTGCACAGGAGCTCTGTTGTGGGACCAGCATGGAATTAAAGGGTGCCCACAGTGACAGCTGAAGGCAGTGCACAGGAGCTCTGTTGTGGGACCAGCATGGAATTAAAGGGTGCCCACAGCGACAGCTGAAGGCAGTGCACAGGAGCTCACAAAGTGGTTGTGCTTTGCCAGGGAGGGTCCTTCCCATCCTTTGCTCCTTGGCCCTTCACAGCCTGTTTGCTGCATCAGCAATGCTCTTTTTGCCTCTGCTGTGTTTGTGTGCTGATGTTCCTTGATCCAGGCCCAGTTCTAAAGGAGTGGGGCACCAGCTGCCCATGGGAGTTGGCTGATGTGTGGTGGTGTCCTGTGTCATGAGCAGGGGTGTGGCTGATCTGGTCACTCTCTTTAAGAGTAATTTCAACACTAGATGCTCCTTTTGCTCTCTGGGGAAGCCTCTCTGATGTCACTAGCAGCAATGTGTGTCTCAGGGACATTACAGCTCAGAGCTTTGACGCCACTCTTTTGGTTGTTGCTGCGCATTCCTGCTGCTTCTGCAGTGGCAAAGGTATCCCAGGGTTCTGCTGCTGGTTTCACATTTCAGCTCTCAGGCTTTCTCTTTCTAAAGTTACATTTGTATTGATCCTTCCAACTTATTTATAAGAATACTGCATAAATAATTTCTCTTCCTTCCACAAGCTTTTTCTCATAACCAACTTCAAGAGAAAGACCAAAAAAGAGATGTATTGTGTTTTCCAGATGAAGGAACCTGTCATTTATTTTTAAAGTGCATGTCATATTTTCCCTACTTCTCCAATAACTAGCATTAAAAATTTCATCTTGGAGGAGTCTCTTTAGGCTCCTGAGAAAATGCATAAATTTGTAGAAAGTGCTTTTCTTTAGAACTGACACAGTTTGTGTGCAGAGAGCTTTCATTTGCCTTCATCTAAATACATTATGTCCATTTAAAGTTGCACAAAGAAATGAAGAATCAAACCAATGCTTTTTGTTTCTAAAAAACTGGATTCAATTTTAGCACACAGCTTATTTTGCATAACAAATACAAGGCAAGCTTGTTAAGCTGTACAATCTAGCAGACCTATGTTTTACATGCCCATGGTGGCTGAAGAAATGACAAAGTTACCTTGGGGGAAGGATAAATAATTACAAATATACAAACTTTAAAAACACACTAAGTACTCTTTGGCATCCTATGAATATGAGATCACAAGTAAGATGTTTAAATGGAATATAATCCTTGAATCTGATATACACAGAAAGAGCAACTTTGTTACCTCTGTAGAGTGAGGCAGAAAATATATTTGTCTGTGGCATGGCTCTGCTTAATGGAGTAATTTAAATTTAACTTTAGCTTCATGTATTCCAGTTATTTCAGAGATGGATGAGAGAAATTCATCTCATCTCTTTATATGTTTGCTGCTGCTGCTTATGAAAAAAATGATATGCTGTTTATATAAATAGACAGTATTTAACTTTATTTTCTTCAGTTCTTTTCCTTCTTTCTTGCCAACAGAAATATATGCTGTACTAGGTTTTTTTCTGGTC
The DNA here is from genome assembly GCA_024865655.1 of Emberiza elegans. NCBI lineage: Eukaryota > Metazoa > Chordata > Aves > Passeriformes > Fringillidae > Emberiza > Emberiza elegans. The sequence continues at coordinate 73,785,149 of JALJVW010000206.1, forward strand.
TAAATTGGACTTTTTTTTTAGCTGCATGCTCCTTGTAATGCAAAACAGTAGGCAGTGATCCATGCAGGCTTCCATTTATAATATTAATACAAGCCATGTTCCATGCTAATACATCACATTAATATTAAAGCAAGAAGTGTAAGACTAGTGAGTGCTTAATCATTTGCAATTAGTACTTAACAGCTAATTCAGTAGAGGGCTTTTAGAAAGAAAAAAGTGTCTATATGGAGGGGGAGAAGGGGGGAGCAGTAGTTTGCTAAATGCTGGTTGATTTAACTTTAAGTATTTAATACTGTGAAAACTTAGTAATTAGAAGAGTTCTTGTCACCAGTCAACTTTTCCTTAATTGATAATTTAAAAATAAAATAAGATAAAACCTTATTCTCCTTAGAAAAGACAGCAATGACAGCATAAATCATAAAGTTCCTTTACTAATTTAGTTGAAGATTGTTCTAAATGTTCTTGAATCATTTAGGATTATATGCTCAAGGTCAGAATCTTGCATTCACTGAAATACAGAGCACCATATTCCATTTCTTAGGTTGTTTGTGGATCTAGAAAATGAATCTAATCAGCCTATAGCTAAACTCTCTGGATTAGATTGTTAAAAAACTGATTTCCAAAATCTAGTGAGAGAAGGGGGCTGTTAGATACTAAGTGAAGCAACTTTCTGATATTCTTCCCAGGGGTGTGTGTAGTGTTTTTTTGCTTTTCTGTTGTTCTGGTATCTCCACAGCCTGAGATTGCTTGCACTGGGCTTGTCTGTTTAGGACACCTAAATTTCCCAGGTGGAGAAATGTATAGATAAGATTCAAAGTGCCTATAGCCTTAGTATTGAGAAAAATTATATCCAGAAATTATCAACTAAATGTCAACAGATTATCTCTTTGTCTTGTTTCTCATCCCAGGAGCATTTGAAGACCTACGTGCTGTCCAGTTGTGTTAATGTTTGCTATAATTTTTAGTTTTTTCTTCAAAATTTCTTTATGAAAAAGGGTGAAGGGTGCTCAGAGCCAGACTGTGCCAGCAGGACTCTCATCTCTGTTCCTAGATTTGCTTTTGATTTTCTGTGCTCCTTTGTCTAAGACTTAACACTTTCAATTGAAAGAACCTGTATATGTAACAAGAGACAAAAAATGCATTGTCTCTGTCTAGAGATTTGGGTGTGTGTTCTTAGGAAGGGATTAAGTTATTTTGGATACTGTTGCTATATACCTGTATATATCATACCATGTTTTTATGAATCATAGCTAAAAATTATTGCTCCTTGTTGTCTGTAAAGAATAAGTGACATTGCTGAGGTAGAAGTAGCTTTACTGTCAACAGCTTGGAAGAGAATTATGTATAATTTCATGTATTATGAGTAATCTGAGGAAATTTACTGAGTAGATAGGAGCTAAAATGTCTTACCTCCCACCTCTCCCCTCTTTTTCTCTCCATCCCTGGTGATTGTCTGGCCTGAACTCATTTTATGTTTTCTATCCTTTTCCTTTTGTCATGGCAGTTTGCATTTCATTCCTTTTCCCAATTGCTTATGCCTTGTCTGTATAATAACCTCAGGACTCCCTACCATTTTTCCTTCATGCACTGCTCACCTGGTGCACAGTGTGACCTGAGAAGAAGCAGCCTGTCGCAGCTCATTGATTCTGGCAGTAGGAAGCAGAGGCTGCACAGGAGCAAAGCTTTCTGTACAGGATGGAGCCCATTCCTCTCTGACCCCACTAATGCTGGCTCTTTCCAAACAGCTTTTATGCATTGGCTAATGTTCACCCATACTGCAACAGCTGAAGGGAACTGATGACGCTGAGACTTCCATGTGCTGCTAGTCAGGGAACACAAATGCTTTCAGGAGGGTTTATTTCCTTTTCTCTCACAAGTCTTCCAGTGTAGAGATGCTGAACAGTACTTTTCAAATACAGCATCCTAAACTTTGACAGTCAAATAACGCTTAAAAAACTGAAAGGGGTGAGGAGAAAGAGAAGCTAACAAACAGCACTGCGCAGAATATATTTCCAGTTTCTTGCTATAAAAAGATTGAAGAGCCATATAATGATAGAGAACAGTAAAAGGCTGTATCTGGCTCATTTGGAGACTTAAAGGAGAAGGCTCTTATTATGCAAAAACCAAATAGATAATAGATATAAAAATTAGCAAATGGCTCCAGCAAGGATCATGAGAGCTTTAAAAGAGTGCATACATGATCTTTTCCTCTCTGTCTGCCCTCTGTCATTAGAAGTTGTAGAAAAACAAGAGGGAGCAGAATGATCAAGAAAAGAGCAACACTGAGGAGGTGCTAGATTAAATTAACAAGATTCTCTAATTTGCTTTTTCCACTGTGCTTTAGAGAAAGATTGGAAAATCTGTTTGGTGGGGAAGAAGAAAAAACAGGAAGAAGAAAGTCAGTTTAGTCAGCAGCACAGAAAAAGAGCAACTGTAGAGGGGGGAAAGAGCAACAAAAGATGAAACAAATAGTAGGAGACCTGACTAGAGAAAAGATGAAACAGAAAAAAGCAAGAGAGAATCAAAGCAGAAGGAAGTAGAGAAGGAGGACGTGCAAGGGGAAAAGGATTCAAAGATGCTGTTAGGAATATCTCACCAACACAAGAGAGAAGTGACATGGGCTTTTATTGGAGGGGAAAGGGAGAAAGGATGACCAGAGTATGAGTTCAGTAAGAGGTGACCAGTATTAAAATTCATCCATGTGTGTAACCTGCTTGCACCTCTGCAAGCCTTTGCCTGCTCTCCTGCTCCATCCCCTTGCTGTCAGCAGAGAAGGCAGCAGTGACACTCAGGGCCTGGACCAGCCTGATAGGCAAGGTGAAAAGAAATTTCTTTGGAAAGGAAAGGACAAACCTCTCAAAAAGAAGCCATTCACTTGTCAAATTAGTGGCTTTAATGAAAGTGGATAGAGACTAATGAAAGGTTAAACCTGTAAATTGCAATCTAACAAAAGGGTTCACAGAAGACGGATCTCTTTTCATAGTAAAAAAAGAAATAATACTGACAAAATATTATTACCTTGGAGAGAACGTGACCAAGCCACAATTCCCTCAGAAGACAGTGTGCTCTCCTGCTGTTCTGCTGAGCTGGGCACTCCTGCTTCTCCTGAAGGATTGACAGACAAACAGCTCTTCATTGATCACTGTACTTGCAGAGTGCTTTGATCGTTACACTGAGTCTTCAGGAATATATACTATAATGATATCTCTGCCAGAAACCAGGCAGTTCAAAATAGAATCGTTAAGTTCAGTCAAAAGTCTTATGTTTACATTTTTTGCAGGGTTTAGGAATTATATAGGAGGTAAACTTATACAGCTGATTATGTGTGAAAAAAATACATTAAAATCATAAATAAAAGTAAGATAGGGATATGGGTTCTGTCATCTTTTGTATCCTGCTTTTATTTTTCTGGGATTTTTTAAATGGCTTTAGTGATTGCTAGGGAAGGGCAGTAGAGGACTACTCAGTCTGACCTTCAGACCTGTGAGCGAGTGTAAAAAAAGATAGCATTGGACAGTTAACAGGGCATGTACCACATTTTGATTTGGCTGAACTTTTTCTTTGTATCTTAACGTTCATCACTTTTCAAGACTTCTTTCTTATATGTTTTGTTTTTCCTTTATTCTTCCAGGTTTCTTTCCTAAAAATTTTTCATATCTCATGTGTTGCTTCCTACAAGGACTAGTTCCACCAACCCTGGCCTTGTCACAAGTAGGATGTAATGGGGTTTTCAGTTTTGATTTCTTTGAGGCAGTGAATTTTTGTTCTTACTCTCTCTTGGTGAAGGGCACTCTAAATAATTAGGAATAATAAAAATTTACTTGTTCAGGTGGAAAGCCTGACTTCAAGAGGTTACATTCTGCTATCTAATTATTTAATTTCACCAACTGCTTGCACATGATGTGCCTTCCTTAAGGTTTGCTTATGTTACTGTTCAAAAGTTTCAGGCAAATCAAGAAACTTCCTTTCCAATTTGTACAAGAGAGATCATGAATATTCTTTTCTTCCAAATAAGATGCATTTTTAAGTAGGACATGAATATAATAAATATGTTGTGCAAGGGTTATACTTCTAATTTTTCAGCAGTTTGGGTATTTAGTAATTTGGTGTCACATCAGGAAGTTTTAATTTGAGTGTTTTATTGTGCCATACATTTAGTAGCAATCTGATACTGGAGAGAGGAAATTGCTGCAGTCCCTATTTTTCATGGTTTGTTTGAATGAATAATTAACTATCACACATGATTAATTTAAAATATTTAATAATAAAGTATTTCAGTACACCTCATGTAACATTCTGTATCCCTTCCACAGTGTGGTGCATATAAGAAATATGTGAGTAAGGAGTGGATGCAGAAGAGCAGGACTGTGGGGCGCAGCAGTCGAGGCATGGGGGGCAGCACAATGCCCGTCTTGTACCCAGCTGGGGCACAGCTGGATCAAATGGTGGGGAGGGAGTGCAGTGAGAACAGCTTTCAAGGGTTCCAAAAAAATCTTTAAACAGTAAGATATATGGCAATTTTAGAGAGAACTAAAAATAATGAATTGGTTAGGCGAATTTTGTAAGGAAGTAAAGTTTGATCTTGTTGCTTTAGGAGTATTAGAAGGCCCAGTTGATGGCCAGCTGTATGACTAGTGTGTAGCTTTGTAGACTGGGTGTACACTCAAAGTTATGTCATGTACTTATGCCCTAGGTTTTCTGTGTGCAGAAGAAATATTGATATCGCTAAGCATTTTGAGATGTGGAAGCTCTAAGAATTCAGGGTATTGAGTAGCATTACCAGTTTGTATCTGAGGGATTGCAGCTTGCAGAGTTCTGTGCATTTATAAGAAATGGAGTTTGAAGCTGGTGCCAAATGCAGAGCAACAATATTAAGAGATGAAGTGTGGTTTAGCAGACATGGATGGTCTGGTGCTCTCTACTTGTGATGGAATACTCACAAAGAGAGCATCACTTCTTAAAACAAAATCCTCTTACACGGTACCTTGAAAACAAAAAGGAGAAAGGAATTGAGAATAAGAATGAGAAAGAGAAGTGGGAAGAAGAGACAAAAAAATGTGCTTCTGTAGAAACTGCCTGGAAGGCTCAGTTTTATGGCATTTTCTGTGCAGTTCCTGGGAGGAGCCCAGGAGGAGCTCTTGGGCAGCCCATCAGGCTCTGCTGTCCCCAGAGCTCTCAGCTGTGCAGGGACTCCCACCTCCTTTCTCAGATGTACGGGGGCAGCAGCCAGGAGAAGTATAATCTCAAAACTTTCCAAAAAAGCTTATATTATACCACATCCTTCCACTAATGATGAGGGCTTCCTGAAAACTTACTGAAGAGCAAATTCATCACAGGATTTCTGGGCAAGAAAACAGACTTTTTAAACATAATCCACATTAATATCCAAAAATTTGATGCTGTAGCAGTCTGAGTTACTAAAACTCCCACTGATTTCTGTATAGAGCTGAGTGTTTCTCAAGAGGTGCACAGCAGCTTGCAGCAGTGAACCAAAGCTGGGCTCTATTTCAGTCTTGCTCCCTGTGTGGAATATGTCTCCTTGGCATTTCCTGCTGACTAGTTGGTGACTTTTAAGCAGGTGCAGAAAAAACTCAGTTGCACTTTTCTTATAATAGTTTTCTCATTAAACTTTTTCCTTTTTGAATAACTGAAAATTATTTTTAATTGGTCATCCTAAATCAGGCATTTAAATCCAGTTTTCTTTTTACAAGAGGATTCTGTGTTCAAGCCAGTGTGGTTTATTCCAAACTATTTCTTGCTCCTAGATTGTCAGCAGCAAGGCAGTATATCCAAAAAATCTAACTCCATTGTTTTGATTGCATTTTTGAATAATGGTGTGGGTTTTTTAACACCTTTGACACTTCTGATTAGTCCAATAAGAAGCATAAACAAAGTTGGCCAAGGTAGAGGCACGCATGCAGTTACATGATGTTTTCCTTTGCTTTCCCACTGAAATACATTTGGAGTCTCCCTTTTCACCCAGCGTGGACAGAACAGAGTTGAGCATTGGGATTTGCCTGTAAATGATCTTTGGTTCATAAGAATATTGTGCAAAATGTGAACCTGATCCAAACCTTGTGAGTTCTTGGGGAATGTTTCCATTTACTTCAGTCGTCTTTGGTGCAGGCCCTTTGTGGAGGAGTGAGAAGGTATCTGAGCTGTTGCTGGTGAAGAGCTCCTCAAAGACACGTAGCCCACAAAAACTGACTCTTGCTATCAGGCAGGCAGAGTGAGGGGTGCCAGAATTGCTGGGAAATCTGCTGAACAAGTTCTCAGAAACTCTGTTAATGGATTTTCTTCAGATCTCTCCTCATATTTGAAAGTTATCCTGGATGTCTTGTAAACAAAAACTATCAGCTTTTAACTCCCTGGCAAAGTAATGAGTGCAACTGTAACTTTGTCACAGAGAAACCTAGACTGAAATAATTGCAGTAAAACTTTTTGAGTGCCAGATATGATAATGATAGCAGGGCAGAAAAAAGAGGTTCCCTAATATATGGGGAAGTCTTCACAAGTCTCAAGGAAAAAAGTCTTTAAAAGTCAAAGTACAATCTCTGTAATGGAACTTGTTTTCCCATGTTATCTGTTTATGCATTATGGAATCTTAAAAATAAATTATATAAATATTTATGCAAATGATGATTTATTATTCAGTAATCAATCTTTGTTGGATACATTATAGCATAATCAGTTGTATGTTAAAAAGCATTTAATTTCATGCTTAATTAACATATTACAAATTGAGGAGAGAAAATTAAATTATTATGGACAGTTTGCAAATGTAATACATACAGTGTTCTTCAATAATTGCATGAATATTGGATGTAATGTGATGTGTTACTGCCACTCTTTTTGTGCTCACTCTTTAGTGATAGAGTGGAAGGAATGGGCTCCAAGGGACGTGTTCTGCACTGCCCTGAAGCAGCATCAGATTCCCATTAACATCAAAGGGAACTGTGTGCAGAGGCAGGGAACAGTATATGTCCCGGTCTGTGTAAATTAGATCAGCTCCAAGTAGGCATCTGGAGTTTTAAAACACATCTACCTTTTGGGGAGCAATTTCCTGTAACTTGATTGTTTTGGCAAATAACTGCATGGTTTGGGCCCAATCCTCTTTGTTTAGTCAGTGGCAAAATTCCTACTGACTTCAATGAGAACAGAACAAGATGCCAAAAACCGTGTGTGCACTTGTAGAGTTTGCCTATGCCAAATTTCAAAGAGCTGTGACTTTTGCAGAAGTTCCTGCCACAGAATATCGTTGCCTTGTTTTGTGCTATCTTTGCACTTTACATAATAAATTGCTGCTTTCTGTAAGGGGAGTAATGATTTCTTGAGCAACCACAGAGACAAGATGTAGTGGTTCATAATATTTTCTTTGGGATCCTTGACTCCCTGGGAATTTGAAACCAGCTGTTTGCATTGTGTTTACAGTGGTTAGGACCTAAGATTTCTCTATAGGTTAGAAACTTGACTTTTGTCTAATTAAAAGTATTTCATAATGGAAAATGTGATCCAATTTACAGAACTGGGGTTAGAAAAACAAAGGGCAGAATGGGACTGCTCACTTTTATTCAGCTGAACCCTGCAAATTGGCTTCCAACTGAACTGTTGCTGTTAGCTGAATAACTGAGTAATCTTTGCTGTTTAGAGATAAATAATAATACATGTTACTGAATTCCACTGAAAAATAAATAATTTAATTATTGAGATTATATAAACATGCATATGGAAAAAAAGCCTTGAGAAGTAAAGCTCCCTTCAGTCGATAACAGGACAGTTTTGTAAACCACTTAAAGCTGTGATAAAATCCTACTTGACTGGTCCACAAGCAGATGTGACAAGTTGAATTTATTTCCTCTCTTACCAGGAAGCTTTGCAGGAAACTCTTAACATATGGTGCTTTTCACTTCCATCTAGAGCTATAAATGTTATTGGAAAAGGATGTTCCCAGGAGCAGCAAGTTTCTGACGTTTCTGCCAAATGGACTCCAAATGATCCTTCTGTGGTTCAGAATTCCCCAAGTTCTTAGGAGCTGGCAGCCAAGAATCTCTGATCTAAACACAACTCACTAATTTAATTATTTTATTATAGATCTGTGGAAAGCTCTTGCAGACCAGTGACTTTGCATCTGTATTGGATCTAGCTAGACAGGAAGTGCAAGTTAGAAGAGTATAAATATTTTGTTTCTTAACTGCTTTTTGCTTGAAAACTTGGAAACCATTTCACACACAAATCAGTCACGCAAGTGTGAATACAGAGGAATGGGAAATAGGCATCAAAGTAACATCAGCTTGTATTTGGTTTGTATTCTGAATGTTTGTATTTCCTAGGAAGACCAAGTAATGTGTGTCCAGTAGGCAGAACTAGTAATGAAAATTTCAACATAATATTGTACAGCTGCACTTTAGCTGTCCCCTTGCTCCTACTCCAAAAAGGTAACTAAGTACGTGCATGGAGAGTAAGTAATTGAATCCCTTTTTCTGAGATGATAATACACAAGTAGTTCAGAAGATGCAGAAAATACGTGCTTTGTTTAATGTGGTTCTAGAAAAATTCACTTTAAGAAAATAATAGCTAAATTTTGCTACCTTTCTTTAGGACTATTAGCCACTGGCTACTCAGTAATACTTATTCTGAGAACATGAACTTGTAGAATAGTTTCACTTGTAGGTTCTGTTGGAGGATTAAAAAAGAAGGAAGAGTGTCGTGTTTCAGGCAGGATCTGCCTTGGAATGGCATTAGAAAGAGGAGGAATACCAGCTAGAGCTGGTAACTCAGGAAACCCAAACAAACCCTTCCCCCTCCAGTTACCAGAGCCTGGGCATGACTGGTGGCAGCGTTTGGTGTCACCCTGAGTGAGTCCTCCAGTCCTGGGGGGCACCAGGGGCTTCTTTTTTCTGTCAGCTCAGCTGTGAATAAAAATTTAGGCAGAGGCTGATGCTGACAGGAGGGTTTTGAGTTCCTTGGACATGGGGAGTTTGCCATGAAAGCGAAAGGCTGAAGGCATGTCTAGCTCACACATACAGCATTTGATGAAAAGAAGGATATTGACTTAAGGTGTAGCTTTGCCTGGGTGTGACAGTGGGATTTCGCTGTCCCTCTCCCCCCAGTAATGGGGGTTTGTACTAGACTGGGGGGAAGAGGGCATCCAGAGAACTGCTCTGCCTCTGCAATCCATGATCTTTATGTCAGTGTGTAGGAATAAAAAAGAATTAGTGGATCTAACTGCCAAAGACCTTATTCTGAGAACTGTTTTCCATACAAATATGAAATTAGAAGTCCGCACACCAAAGAAAATGGTGATTTATTTGGCGTCACAAGACTTGGGATAGGTCCAAGGATTATATTTCTGGTTTATGAAGGATGGAAAGCAAAAATGGTGCTGAGCAGTGTTGCTGAAATTTGTGCAGGTGCTCTCTAGACCAGGAAGAATTGGAACTGCTGAAAGGCAGCATATAAAACAGGGGATGAAGAAGGACGATAAAACATTGAAATCAGGAATTGAAAGCTGAATGTGAATAGATAGAATAACATTTTTAAAAAATGTCCAAGGAATCTCCATGAGAAAGGGGAATTCCCCCTATGCCCACTGGAAAAATGAGTACATGATGTTGCTGAAGACAAGAGCTATCTTAAAGGGAAGAACTGGGGGAGAATCTAAGACCATATAAAAATGATAAAAATCACAGTTATGCTCTCACTGTGTGCCCAGTTAAGACTGTAAAAAGGTTGGTTTTTTTCCTCCTTGAAAGTGTCAACCTCTTAAACAGTGGTGGAAAAATACAGAGAAAACATCCACCCATACAGCATTAGATTCTGACAGGGCTCTACTAATGCAACTCTAGTGGCTTATCTTGCCCTTCTAAATGGAGGAGATCTCCATTGATTATCTTAATTGTTAATGAATATTCTGCAAGCAAATTATGGCATCCCCTTTGAACTGCCTCAGCTGCAGAGGGAAAACCACGCTATGCTCATGCACATCCTGAGCCCAGCTTTCAGCATCAAATGAAAACAAAATTCATCACAGCACCTGCTTAGTGCTTGTGTGCCTGGACACCATGGAACAGCAGGAGTTCTTAATTCTCCTGGCTTTGCTGATGGGTGATTGAGTGTGATTCAGTTCTCTGGATAAAACTTCCCAGTTCACACTTCCACACTGTTGTTGACCAAAGTGTATTACAGTTATAATAGCATGGATTCATACTTCGTATATCTGGTGCCAGACTTGTGTGCAGATGAATCAAAAGTCTTTGATATCTTTCTGAACTAAAGATTATTTTGGCAATTAATAAATGGCACCAAACATTAACAGCTTCAAAACATATGGCATCATAATATTCCTTAACAATTTAGCTATCATAATGGCTTTAGTTAACCACTTGGTTTAGACTCAGTGACTTACATTATGTTAAATAAACACTAACTCAAGAGAAAACAACTATTTTGTTTTCATTTGCATCAATGCAACCTCACTGAATTCACTGCAGTGCATCTAGAAATACAATTTGGGCAGTAATTTAGCAAATTTTCTTATGCAGCAGAGCTTTTAAGCCTCAGTAAAATATTTTAATAATCAATTGCTATTTAATTAATATGCAATTGCCATTTTAGTAAATCTAAATTAAATTCCCATTTTAGACAACTCAAAGTGTGAATTAGCATTCTCTATTGATAAGTAGTATTATAATAGGCTTTCAATCTTGAGTTGAAGAAAAAAAATCAATTGAACATTAAGTTTGGTTCAGTATAAAATTCATCACACATTTCCAGTGCAGTGTAAATTCCTTCTTGCATCTTCTCGTGGTGCATATGTCAGTTCTTGGCCAGAACATCTTTGTAAGGGGACAGATTGCATTTCCCCTTGGTAGCTTTCACAAGAAGGACTGCACGACTTCCTCTTTCCCTTCAAAATGCAAGCATGCTGTAGAAAAGGGGAAGAAGTAGAGTGGAGACATTCTTTTGGCTGAGTGCAAACTTTGGGCTGCTTTGGGCAGATGTTCTAGGAGAACTCCACCACCTTGTCCCTCTGCTGTGCAGGGAGAAAAGGAGAGCTGATGGGATAGGTGAAGGAAGAAAGAGGCAAAGATGTGAAAATGAAGTGTATTTAGGCAGACAGAAAAGAAAGATCTGCGAAAGGCACAGCAAAAATTAAGTACAGGGGAGATGTTAGAGGATTTTTTAGAATAAAGGGCCAGGATAAATTTGCACAGAGGGAGAGTTGAGATTGGTGTGTGCAGTGGGAAGGTAGAAACATCACGTGCTTTACCTCCCTGACAGAGCTCATTGTATGAGCTGCTGCCATTGACCCTGAGGAGTGCATTGACCACTTGTACTGCATCCTATCCACCCCCACGGATTTCAGCCCAAGTCTGAGTCCTGTTAAGGAGTCACATATTTCAGCTGTAGCCAATACTTTCTGCTAAATCTGTCTGTCATAATGATGTCTCAGCAGGACTGGGCCTCATTCTTCTGTCACCGATAGGAGCAAATCCAATCGAAGCAAATTGGAGCCAATTGGTGTTTCTGTTATGCAGTGGCAGGAGAATTGAACTCATTGTCACTAAAGATATATCAGTACTTCCTATTAATGTCAGTTTTCAGTTTTATAACATTTTGTTAAAAGTTCCCTCGGGCTGTATTTGCTATACAGATTTTCAGAGAAAGAAGATATATTTTATATTGAGAGCTCATTTGGTTTATTCTTAGAGGATGACTGTGTTGAGAACTTACAGGGATATGAAATTCAACAAGTGCAGACACTGTCTCCTTTATTGTAGCTGTCTACAAAGGGACAATTAACCAAATTTTCACTGAATATTTGTATTAGATTTTCTTTGCTGAGCTCAATACTTGGCAGTATAGTCATGACTTAGATTTTATAATAGATGACTTTTTAAATATTATATGATCTATATTAATACCAAATGTCCATGTTTTGCTAGAAAAGGACTATATTTTGCCATTGGGCATGAGCATGCTACTTTTGCTAATTTAAATAAAGGTTAAAAGGACAATTTCAAGTATTATAACAGATTTTCATTTGCTATTTCTTTCTTTCTTATTCTAAATGGATCTTAAAATATCCTAGCTAGTTTTATAAGTTTGAAGATATATTATTTTGTGACAGTTCTACTTTGGTTTTTTGTTTTTATATCTATTTTCATTGCTGTCATTATTGCTATTTCTTGCACTGTTTATTTATGCTGTCATTTTCCTTCAGGCTAGTTGTGGTGTAATTGTTCTGCCTTAAGCATCATTTTTCCCCATGGCATGAGGATGAACATAGTGAACAGTGCAAACTACAGATTGTTGTTGCTGACATTCTGTTTAGCAACAACAGAAATAAGCCTGTGGCCCCTCTCATGGTGAGCTCTTCCACATGTTTTTGTCCTCTCAGGCTTGTTGATGTAAATCAAGAATAATACTGCTTTCTCCAGTGAAACATGGTGTTTCTCAGTGAAGGGACATTTGAGGGGTTTGTGCCATAAACACTAGTCATACAGAAATGTAATTATTGGAAGTGCTTCCCTTTGCCCGTGATTTTGTCACAGTTTGAGTGTATTTGGTGTGGCACAGAATCCTGCTGTTCCCATTAAAGCAGGAACCCCAGCCAAGAGTGTAAAACACAGGGAAACAAAACACTTGTCTTTGCAACTTCTCTTGTCTGCCTTTAAAGACTGAGTCCATAAGTCATAACATCTTTGTTAATAAAAAGGGGTGGAATTTGGATCTATTTCATGTATTTACCCATGAAAGGCCAGCCCTGTAGTTATACCACAGAGTTCTCCCAGTTTCCTGCTTGCAGCAAAAGTCCTTCAGCTTTCAGAGGCTGATTCTCCATTTTCTGTAGTTTCACCGTAGTTTGATAACATTCTTTTGGAAATCTGTTGCAGAGAATCCAAAATTGTGTTGCAGGCAATGTGAAAGTGAGAGGAGCAGCTGATACAGCAGGAGGTTGTGCTGTCGTTTAGAGGGACCTCGACAGCCTAGGAAATGGACAAACAGAAACTACAAATTTTTTTTAAAAGATAAATGTAAGGCTTTGAAACTAGAAAGGAATTGATAATATGTCCATGACTCAGCACAGGCTGGGTCTGACCTGCTGGCAAGGAGCTTTGGAACAAAGGCTTGAGGCTCGTGGCAGACACCAAGGTGGCCATTGGCCATCAACGCGCCCTTGTGGCAAAGAAGGGTGACAACCTCGTGGCTGCATTAGGCAGCACCTGGCCAGCACCTGCAAGGGAGGTGATGCTTCTCCTCTCCTCCGTCTCTTCTCAGTGGTGTCTGGTGAAAAACAAGAAGCAATGGGCACAAACTGAAATAGAGGAAACTCTATGCAAATGTAAGAAAAACCTTTCTTATTGTGAGGTTGATCAAACATTGGAACAGGTCATCCAGAGAGACAGTAGGAGTCTCCATGCTTGAAAGTGTTAAAAGTTTGGATGGGGATAGCTCTGAGCAACCTGCTCTGAGCAGCCAGGTTGGACAAGATGATGTTCAGAGTTCTCTGTCCACCTCAGTGATTTTGTGACTCTCTTACTAATACCCCTGCTTCCAGATCCAAATATACAGTCAAATCTTTCTTTCAAAGAATATCAAACTATGAGAATACATTGTCTACATGCAGTGCAGTCTTCGGCCCTCAGCCCTATTCAGTAAAAAAAATACCTGTATATAATAGAGATGCTTAGAAATTGTAAAGGCTCCTGTTAAATGTGATATATTCCTCCTTCCTAGTAGTTCTACTAGGAGTTCTGAAGCTTTACAGGTTTTTGGGGGGTTTTGTTGGTTTGTTTGGATTTTTTTAGATCAGCCTTTTACTGAAAGATTGCCCAATGCTTACACTTTTTACTAGCATACACCTTCACACTAGATACTTTCACTGGAGGTACTTTTCCAGAACATCCATACTTATTCATATATTTGTTATCTCTCCTACATCAATGTATTGGTTTTGTTTTAATCCTCTGGCCACACTATGGGAAAGTCATCCCACACCAGCCTTTTTTTCAGTTCTACAGAGAATTAGATTCTCTATTCCTGCACCTAGCAGGTCTCAGTTTATTCCAAATATTAGGTTAATAAGGCATCATGTGTTTTCTGTTTAACTTGTGGGATGTTTTTCTTTGCTATTTTTTTGTAAACAACTGTGATTCTCTAGCTTTCTTCCAAGTGTTTCATTTGTTAGCATCTGATTCACAATATAGAAGATGTTAGTTTTGCTGGGTACAGAGACAAGACATATATTTTATTATATTTAGTTGAATAAGCAGAATCCTGAAAAATTGATTTTTTTTGGTGCAAACACTTGTCTTCATAAATTCAGAGTTTTCTTTCCATGAAAATTTGCAGATACATCTTTTAAATTCACAAACCTCCATTCTCCTAGACTTGTTTTTTGAAATAGTAAGAAGGTGATAAACAGAAAGAAGTTTTAACACACTAATTTAAAGATAGACATTAAAGATATACAATCACTTTGCAAAGACATTTCTTCATTATTTGCTTAGTTATAATTTGGACTCTTTGCCAGCAAGATGAGAGCCAGACCCCTAACTCATTTTAAATAAATTACTGAACAAATGATAATGACTTTTGGTCATTATCAGCATGGGCTTAAATTCATGCTGGTTTTCATCAGATGAAAGACTGTGTCACACTAGGATTCCCTTGAGCCATCCAGTCCCTTAGCTATCAGCAGCACTTTAATTTTCTCTTAGAGACAGTATTACATGAGCACTCAGCCTGGTTCTCTCAGAAAATGTGTAATTTTTCATACTTTCAAACACAGATGTTCTTCCAGCAAGTTTCATCCAGAGAGGCTAAATCTACATTTTAAAGCAAGGACACTCTAGATGTTACTTTTGAAATAACATACAACATGGTACAAAGAAATAAATGAATATAATTGTATAACAAAAGTTATAAATCAGGCCCAGGAGACAAGAATAGCAAAATAAAAGGGAAAAATATTCACCTTTAATTACAGTGGTGAAGCCCCTGAGCCTGTGAAAACATTCATATGTAGAATTCTGATGCATACAGTCCTTAAAGGAGAATTTGCTAAACATCTCTCTTGAATATAATCGTGCAGATGAGAAAAATTTTGTGGGTTTTTTCATTCTCACAAATTATATATTATTATTCTAAGAAAACACTTGCTGGTATTGTACATATTTTATCTGTGGAAATCACAACCAGGCCTGTAAAGAAAATTATTTTGCATGAAATACTTTTGTTTAAACTCAGTCTTAAATCTCAGTGTTCACTTTTTTTTTTCTTTTCACTATCAGAGCCTAATATTTTTCCCTTTTCTGGATTTAGCTCATTATTATTATCATGACACCAAAAACCTTCAGAATTTGTGTTCCTAATCTCCAGGACATCAGAAAAAATGGAAAATTTCCTGAAGATTTGTGAACAGTTTTTTTTTTTTTTTTTTTTTTTTTCACATGGAGTCTGGCAGAGAAATTCCAAGCTGCTCATATGAGAGCTGCCAACAGAGCCAAGCCAGGGACACATTCCCAGGGCCCATTTTCCATTGCCCTGCCACCTGTAGGGGCAAACAGCAGCTGCAGCAGTCACAGACTGAGTAGCAGATGTTTTAATTTTTCCTGAAAAAACAGAGAAATTAAGTGAAATGACAGGGACACACCTGGACTAAGAATATTTGGGACTCCTGCTGCAGACTCACAGGAGCAGGCCTGCAGATAATGAACGTGCTTACCTGCTCAAGGCGTTGTGCTCAAACGTCACACTGTTCTCTGACTGATGTAGACAGGGACTTAATGGGGAAGTTGGGCTCTTTAGGTTTGTGTTTAGTCTCCTCACTATTCTACATAATGTCACTGTTAAACTTGTCACAATTCTTTGTAGATACATTTGAAATGTTGCCAGCATTTACAAAGAGATTAATCTCTCCTTCCTCTCTGCATGAGTTTTCTTGAGAAAAACAGTTAACATATTTGCTCTTCTTTCAAGCAGATTTTATCTTGCCCTATATAGAAATATCATGAGACGTCAACAAAGGATATCTTTATGCTATATAACAAACACATATCAGTCTAATGTTGTGCTTGTGAACATCTGACACTTTAGAAGTAGAAGAACTGTGATTCAGTTTCTCAAAAGAAAATGATACAAGGGAGCAGGCCCTAATATATTCTTCTGTGAAGAAATACCTGCAGGCGAGGGTAATACACACATTCTCACGTAAGTCCTGACATCTTTGCTCAGTGAGTTTGGATTGCATGCTCTCCTTAGAAGCTGGAGAGTGCAGAGAAAACTAAAGTTTGATGCAACCCACAAAATCCAGTGGGCTCTTTGCTGCAACCTTTGATTTCTCCTCCACATCTTCGTGGCACTCTGGATGCTGCCTTGCTCAGAAACAGTGAGCGTTCCTCTGGCCAAGGTGGCGGCCAGAACATCCCCAGGTGTCCAGTCCAAACCAGAGATTGGCGTGCAGACACCATTTTACAGCACACACACCATGTTTAAAGCCTTATCAAGCCTGCTCTATTTCTCTTTAACTACAGCATATGTAGAAAATGCCTGATAGGATATGTGGGAAGCAGCTGATGCCATCAAATATTCAGAGTGTTTTAAAGCTCAAATCACAAGTTCCTGAACTACTTTGGTCCTGCAACACCCCTGTGGTACTTTCTGAGGTTTTTTAGGGAGTACAATGGGATGGAAGAGCCTCGAAATTGAGAAAAATCTAGAGGTTAAAATTATTTAAGATGGCTGTTCATCATACCAGATGAGCATGTGAGAAATGTGTCTGGTTACTCTTTTCTTGCTTTGTACATAACTTTAGTTTTTGTACTGAACTTGAATGAAGTGTGTCATTATGGATAAAATTATGTCTTAAAGCTCTTGAACAGTGAAGATGATGATGGAATGTAAAGTTTCTTTTGTTTACCACAATAATTATCACTAGTGACTTTTCAGAATTCTTTTAGAATACTTGGGCTGTGGGTAGAGCTAATAACCAAGGGAAAAAGTATCAGCACATTCAGTCAGACAAACTATAATAATTTTTCTCACTGAACTTAAACTGGGAAATAAAAGAGATCAAACGTCTCTGGTAAGATTTTTTACTCCCCCAAAGTCACTCTTGTAACTTTTGCTTTATCAAGGTAGTATCACACATCTACCATATTTGTCTGTTTACCTGTGAAGTCAATCAGACAGAAAGGGTAGGCTGCTAATAAATAGAAAATTATGGTTTTTAAACCTACTTAAGGAAATGGAAATTAAAATATGTTACAGATTAATCTCACATTAGAGAAACAATTTAATTTTCAGCTTTAACTTCAGATTTTTCTGTTGCTTTTTTTCAAAAATGTGAAAAAAAAGTCAGTTTGTAATTACTTTAGTGTTTCTTTCGTTGTTTAAACTATTGAGCTATGTGAGAATGCATGTTGGATAGAGTAAAAGAGATATTATAGTACCTATTTGTTTTATCATTACTATTCTTTCCTTGTCTGGAAGTGCAGAAAATGATAGGATTTTTTTGGTTTTTAGGTGAACGCCATTATTTAAATGCATAAATTTGCTTAAGCCCCAATGGGTTACTCTGACTTGTAAAGCTATTACTTTTCCAGTTGCAAGCAATAATGATACTGCAAAGATATTCCAGTGGAGAAAATATTTAAATAAACTCTCTTCATCCAAAAATGAGATGCAGCATATTTACATTTTTATTTGATGAAGGCTGTTCCTGCTATCTTTGTTCTTAATTTGGTCTCAAAAGAATTAGTAGTAAGAGGAAAAATAGTCTGTAAATATGTATGAAATCAAATTTAGAGGGTAGGCTAAAAGGTATTGACTGCCAGCAGCGCTGAACAGCAGGAGGCAAAATTTCCTCCATAGTTTTCTTCTTGGCTGGAAACACACTGCCTTCCATCTAGATTATTTAATCCTCAAAATGCACATCAAAGCTTCTCATCGGGTGGTGTATGTCTTTACAGGCAGTTGAATGTCAAAGATCTAGCTTAAAGATTTTTGAAAAATGTAAAACATAATAGATCCCAGATAATAACACAGCAGTGAAGCTCCTCTACTATTCCTTCCAGCAAAGGGCTGGTATTGCAGGTTGTAGCTAATCCTTGTGGCAAAAGAGCAAATTTCCTACGTGACAATTTGTGACATCCCTCCAACAGATAGAAATAAAATGATCGAGTCATGTTACTGGACTAATATTAGCTTGTTAACAATTCCCTTCTCTCTTTACACTTGTGGCTTGCCAGAACAATAAGCTATGAGTTATCTCAGTCCTCCAGCCCAATTAGACAGTGGAAAAATGAATGCAAAATACGTGTGAAACATTTTCCGCTTGTATATTCCTAACAGGATGCAGGCTTCAACACTGTCCCTCTAAATTAATTCAGTCTCTGGCAAGAGCTTATTCCTTGAAAGGATTGCATCAATTCTCATGAATGGTTATCCCCTTCTCAGGGAGTATCTTAAAAACCTTTTTAACAATTTTGGTTTGTATTTCTGAGCTTGAATTTTTGCTGACATGAGTACATAAAATAGCCAGGCATTTGTAAGGAGCCCCCCAAGGAGACTACAGGAATGTGGTAGCTGAAGAGGGTTTTGCATTTTGGTGATATCCCTACTACAGGAGCTTACCTCATAACAGCTGCCAATATCAAAGTGGAAGATATAAAAAAGAAGTGAGAAATAATAAAAAAAGCCTCTTCATTCTGCAGTGAACATTCCTGTTCTTCCCTTTCTTAATATTTGTTTAAATACCAATGATACAATATTTCCTATAGATGGCTCAGCTGTGACACAGAAATAAGGCTGATTACCCAGGGGTTTCATTTCGTGTCTGTTTAAGACTTATTTTTTAAATTCTGGTTAGTCTTGTTCCCATCTCTATCCATGACCTTCCTTTCTATTTTTTGAGCTATCCTCTCCTTGTAGTAGCATTTCCTTTCAAGCAGTCTTGTCTCTAGTGGTGTCAGTGCTCTCTGTTTCTGCTCCCTGTGGATGACTGAAGTGGCAGGGCTGCAGAGGCAGCCTGGCCCTGCTGGGGCTCAGTGCTGGAGGCAGTCTTGGGAATCTGGGCCCAACAGGCTAAAAATACTGCCAAGGTGTGCTTTTGCTTCTGCCTTTTCTTCTCACTTGGTAGGCAAATGAATCAGCAATTGCTCTACTTTCAGAGCACAGGGTAGTCAAACGTCATCCTCAGTACACAACCTTTGACTCGAGTGTGAGAGATGCTCGTTAAAGTCAAAGAACGATTCAGTACAATGCATGGCCTTTCACTTCTAGTTGAAAAGTGATCTTATGAGATGCAAAGCCACAAGTTCTCTTTAACTGGCTGAGCGATTTAGAGTCTCATTGTGTCTTAAGACGTGCCTGGTGCTACTTGGGCTGAGACTGTAATAGGGCTTTACTTTACTGTTCAGCAAGTATACAAATTCAGCAGCAGTGCCCAATGAACTCGTCAGTCATCAAATAGTAATCCATCTTTAAAGTAATCCTGGGCTAATTATTTACTGTAAAAAGAAGCTAGAACATCATTGAATAAATGCATCAGCCTAGGCACTATAACTAATGTATTGCATCCAAGCAATGAGAAATGTGCCTTCATCACCTTTCAGCATAAATTTAACTTTTTTTTAAGTTTTCAAAATTTTTTTAAGTATTTCAAATTATCTTTTAAATATTTTTAGTGGTTTTGGCATATATTTATTATTAATGTTTATTGCTTGTTTAATTCAAGTATAATTGACTGTAAAAGTAATGCTTCTTATATTCATTACCTGCTTCTTTAGATAAGTGTGATTGCTTAGTCATAAAAGTGATTTGTTTAGAAAAGCCCTTTTTTTATCCTGTTCACTAAGTTCTGTCACTAAATGCAGAATAAATATAGAGCTTGCAGAAGATTATAGAGGACTTTTTCTTGTGAAAAAATAATTACAAAATTAAAGCCTTATAACAAAAAGTAAGTGGATTTTCCACTAAATGACAAATTGATGTTGATTTTGGTGGGAAAATACAGTCCCTGATTGTTTTTTGTGTCATCCTCTGTGAGCAGATTTTGTAACAATTCTGTATATTCTGAAGACAGAAACTTGATGTCAGGGCCTTGTCACCTCTGGTCAGCAAAGTGGTTTGTCTGGAGAGCTTTCATCTACAGAAGCATCAGTAACTCATCAGAATATTTGTTGGGCTTTTCTGAAAAAGAAGCAATTGTCTGTCAAGAAGAATCTGGAGTTTTCCTTGACCTCGTCTAGGAACACGTAACCCAGTTCCCCAAGGCCAATTCCCAAAACCTTCTGTGCAAAACAAAGGCACTGTTCCTCTAGATTCTGGCTATTTGCAGCACAGGGCATCAGGACTTTGCCTGGCTTTTCCCATGTGTGAACCCAAATGAGTGACATCCATTAATGAAACACATACTGAGTCTCAGACAGACATCTCACTGAGGGTGGCAAAAAGAAATTTCTTAAATGAAAGTTCCCAAATGGTGTTCCTGATTTGAAATCTAGCTTCTTGATTCATTAAGTGTCAATAGGTTGTTAACCCACACAGAGAGGTGAAGAATAGCAGCTAGATACCAGGTAGATCATAACTGTGCACATAAACAAACAATCCAGTTGCTTAAGGGTTATAGAAATTTAAATGCAAATAGCACTTGGTAATAATACCCTAGAGACTAACGTTGTAGTCAATTTCTGGAGGATGCAGCACTGTAAACTTAGTTTTTGCTGCTGGTTTCCTTAGAAACTGGAACAAGATATTGTTCAGGACACAAAATAATATCCTGTTTCAGTGACTGAGGATCTTGAACTAAAAAGTAATTGATTTTGCTCGAGACACTGGATTGTCATGTGGTCTTCTAGGAAATATTATGGCACAACATGTCTATATGTTGAAATGGTTTCAAATCTTCTACTTTAGTTCTGGTGATCTCACTGTGTAAATACTGAAAATATTGAAAAATTAGCTTTTAAATCATTCAAGGGGTTAGTTCACTCACTGCACTTGTGAGCCTTAAATACTTACCTAATCCCTCCCAAGCATTACCACTATTCTACTTCTCATCAAGAAATAAATCTTCATGGGTACCTTGATCATGAAATGCTGCATTTAATATGCTTAGCAAGCAAATGTGTATAAAGAATATCACAAATTAATGAGTAATTGTGATATGGAATATGGGCTAAACTCTGCAAATAGTTATGCTTACAGGAAGACTAAAGTTATTTCAAGCTTTTGTTCATGAAGTTGCAGTGTACCTGAATGAAGCATTTCTTAAAACTGTTTCAAATAGACATTGTTGCTTTCATTTATGCATGTATTTGACTAGATAAGTGTATATATATGAATGCTTAGAACATGTCCAAATTTGAATGCACAAATCAAATGGGCATTCAATTGTATTTACATAGTCTAAATGTGAAGATTTGTAATAGGGGAATATAAGGATTTTGTTTGATACTTTAGAAACAGAGTTCTCTTGTGGTTGAACAATATAAAAAGTTAAAGGGAAAAAAGGTAATAACTTCATGTGAATGTCAGTTTTTGTATCTCACTTTTTTCAATTTTGTTTAGGAAAAGACTTGTATTTTCAGTTGAGAGGCTCTAGATTTTGATTTCTAAGTGAAAACAGATATTTAAAGGTATAAATTTTTCACTTGCTGAAAATTCAGTCCATGGTAGCCTAGACTGAGCACCCAGAAAATAAATGGAGGGGTTTTGGAAATATTGTTCTGGTTTATAAATTTTCTTATGGAATAACAGTTGCTCTTTCTCCCAGCTCAGTTTTTAAAATGTTTTATTAATACTCTATACATTCATCCCATGATTTTACAAATCCTATCAGAGGTATTGCCAGTGAGCATACACTGCTTCCTTGTCAAATTTCTAAGGAGTTATTTGTTAAAAGAGAGTTTTTATTTTTTTACATTCTCAAAATATGTGCTACATTTTTGTTTTGTCTATTCCGTGTTAAAAAAAATACAAGACAATTATTGTTGGCAAAATGAAATTGCATGCTTCATATAAACCTTTTTATCACTGCGGTTTTGTGGAAATCATTATTTTATGGGTGTTAAACACAGATGAAAGATTATTCACATTTACTTCTACAAAAAAAGGATTTTATAAAAGGCACTTCCTCAAATTTTCTTTTAATGTATTATAGTTTACCATTTGTTTATGTGGACACTTTTAAACATCAGCTTAAGATGTGTATCTTTCCCTTCTTTCCCTCAATGCATACGCAACTTTTATCCAAAAAATACTCCTTTTTTAATCCCAAGTACTCTCTACACCCAGAAGTTCATTGTCTAACAGTTTTCTTACAAGGACATTGCAAAAGAATCAATAAGCTGCAAATATACTATTATACATTCAGATGCTGTTCAGGTATTAATGTTATGGCAAAGAAAAGTTGGAGCATTCATGAATTTAAATATTTTTCATATAAACTATGTAAATATAATGATTAACAATCAGCTACATTCACTATTCAAGACATGCAATGTAGCATTTTCCTAATTACACTTACCAGTGTGGGAGGATATGACTGCAGAGAAAGATTAAACTATTTGTATTTATTCAGTGTTGCTTTATAGCATTAACCAGGAAACTCACTTTTGCAGCACTGAATCCACGAATCCAGAATAACCTGAAGAATTTGATTAGGGTGGTAGCAGCCTGTGCCAGGCCAGGGATGGCAAGCTCAGCTCATTCTGAATCAGCAGTCATTTTAGCTACCTCTCTCATCTGTTATTTCACTGCTGATAGTGTGATTTAAAACACAGACAAAATTACTGCTTAATATTATGGCTTTATCTAAAGCTCTTTGAGTAAACCAAACAAACAAACAGAAAAACCCCACCTGGTAGGCAGGTTTCTGTATTCAGCTGCTCATGTTTTATTAAAATAAACATGTAGTTTGCAAGCAGTGAAACTAATGAAACCTGGTGTGCTGTAGCTCTGTGTCTAGTGAGGGGATTCCATGAAGACTTGCAGGGCACAACTCAAACTGAAGATTTCCCTGAAATTAGGGCATGTGTAACGTCCCTTCTGTCCCACGTAATCTCTGGTGCCTATGGAAAGATGAAATCATATTTCAGTCTTTCCCAGAGCAGATGTCCTAATTGTTTGGGTTTTTTTACAATTTCTTTTAAGATCAACCTATTCATTCAATATTTAAAGAAGCCTAGTATCTGTATAGGTACATCAGATATGCATCAGATATGTGAAAATAGGAAAAAAACCTGACATCTTACTGACGACAGGAAAAACATGCAAGCAGAGGAGCACTCCTTTGCTCTGCCTGTGCATTCTGGTCCATACCAAAAGCAGCATTGCCAGCAGGTATGGCTTCTAGGTCTGGGTTTCTCAGGAGAGGGAATACAGGGACTGTGGGATGGGGTCCTGAGGAGAGCCACAAAGATGATTAAGGGGATGCAGCCCCTCCCCTGTGAGGCTGAGAGATGGGGTTATTCAGCCTGGAGAGGAGAAGGCTCCAGAGAGACCTTACTGTGGCCTTTCAGTACTTGAAGGGGGGCTGTGAGAAAGATGGGGGGGCCTGCTGTGATAGGACAGGGAAAATGGGTCAAACGAAAAGAGTTTCAATTTGGATTAGATGTAAGGGTGAAGTTTTTGACGATGATGATGGCAAAACATTGGAATTGGTTGCCAGGAGAGGCAGCAGATACCACATCTCTAGAAACATTCACAGTCAGGTTGGATGGGGCTCTGGGGGCAGCTGATTTCATTGAAGATATCCCTGCCTAGGGCAGGGGGTTGGACCACATGACCTGAGTTCCCTTCCAGCCCAAACCTGGCTGTAGACCTAAGTCTGTTACACTCTAATGGCCATTTCTGGGGCCCCTTCCCAGCAATGCCAGAGTTGGAATTGTCCCTCTGACTTTATTTTAGTGGCCGCCAAGCTACAGGAGTTAAGTGGAAAATTTATGATGTCTAATGGAGCTGTAATTGCTGCCAGCTCGTTCTGAGGGTTGCTTCACCTTGTCATCCCTGTCCTTCTGTACTCTGATGTCAAAGTATCAGTCTGGGCCTGTTTGTCTCCCATGCTGTTCACAGCAAAGCTTTGAGAAATCTGGTACTTATGATTCATTATTGTCTTGAGAAACTTACTGAAACAATTTAATTTGTTTCTGTAACAGACTTAGATGTTTCAGTTCTTCAAAAAACAGATGTTGGAATTTGGGTATAATTGACTAATGGCTTACTTCATACGGAAAATGATGTGTGGTTTATGCTTATGGTGTAAAAAAGGGCAGCAGATCCTGCAGTATATTACTTTATTAATTTGTAGTATATTTGCACAAATTAGCAAGGATGTTTTGGTTCAAATACCCTGATGAACTGTTGTGTAGTCAGACTGTGCTAAAATAATTCCAAAATTACCGTTTGACGATGTTGACACTTGGGTGATGCTGTGATGTTTACATCACAGCAAACGTGCCTTTAATCAACTGAGTGCAGTGCTTTGAGAATATTACACTGAGTAGGTGGTTTTAGAGGCTAAAGAGTGAGACCTGGGAGTGATCCCCAAAACTGGCCATTGTTTTGTTTGCTGAACACACTGAAGTTGTGAGTGTGAGGATTATTCTAGTAGGACTTAGCAAAAATACCTGTTTGACTTAATGGTGAAGACTAACAAATATTTTTCTAGTTGTTTATTCTATTTTCTGATGTTTACTATTTATAGAAACATATTTTATGTAAAAGATGAAAACAACTGGCAGATATGTTTCTGGAAGGGCAATTAATAACAGTGTTTGAGTACCTGGGCCTTACTCAAGCATAGATTCAAATGGAAGAAGATAAATGTGATGGAAAGAGAAGATGAGGGAAAATTGTGTTAAGTATTTGTACCCATCTATCTGCTATAGTTCCACTTTTGCTGTTTAAGATGAAGTAGCTGGTGGTTCCTTCTTTCTTAAATTTTTAGAGCTTTTAGAATTCACCTAAAAAAGCTGCCAATGCCACATTCTGCTTTATTTGTTTGGAGTTTAAAAAATTCAGTGTTTTTAGCACCACAAATTCAACAAATGGATTTTCAGAGATGTTAGTACAAAAATAAAGAAAGCAAAACAGAGCCAGAGAAAGAATGTTACTTGGAAATTTTATTAAAAAAATATAGGAAGATCATCAAAGTGTTTAAGAGTCTACAAAAATAAAGAAGGCAAAGTATTATGTTTGCATAGTTTGGCATATTGCTCTCTAGAAAAAGGACTGAATTTGCAATCATTGCATTCTGAACAGATTCCTGCAAATTTGAACATTACTGTGATGTAATCCCCTTGTGATTTACAGTCTTATTCTTTTTCATCTTTCCTTGCATTTAGAGAGTAAGTTATTTGAACTGTGGACTTTCTAAACTTAAAATGTCAGAGTCCTTTTTAAAGCCTTTATATGGTAAGATTTTAATGCAATTCCTTAGTGCTGAATAGAAGTGGTTTTTGTCTGGTCTTACCAGGTGTCTTGCTCTCCAAATGAGGCCCCATCAGAGGGTCTCAACACCTGACAAAAATGATTCTGCATCACAAACAGTCTTACTTTGAGAAATATGAATCCCAGATTTCCTGCCAAGTCAGAGCATTGCATTAAGAGTTCCCCTGAGCTATGGATAAGCAATGCTAAGAGATCTGCATGAGTGCTAAGTGTGTGACTGAGGCTGCAGAAAAGCATCTGCTGTCTTTGCTGTGTCCAGGAAAGATAACCACCTTCAATGGTACCTGTGACCTACTCCATCTCACATGCTCCATCTCCTGATGTGGTGATGGGACGTTGATTTCATTTTTGGACTCAGATTTGTGCAGCTCTTCTCAAGTCTGCTTTTCACAGTCATTCATGTGTAGCATGACATACTTTGCAGGACCCTTGTCTATCAGGCCTGTGCTGGCATGTGCACCAACCCCGGCTGAAGTTTCCTGCTCAGTTTGCTGATCAGTTTGTTCACGCATTTTTCACTGCAGATCTTAATCCTCCCCAATCTTTCAGAGTCATTTCCCTCTGTAACTCTGGCTGTCTGACCACGTAAATACACCCATCTGGCCCTGAAAGTCTTCCTTAGCCTTCTGAGACACCTACTTCAAAAAACTGTTCTTCCCAAGTTCACTGCATTTTCTTTCTTTCAGTTCTTGCTCTTAGTGCTGCATCCTCTCCCCTCCACCTTTTTTTCTGTAATATCTGCTGGTCCCATTTCCTGGAAAAAGTATCCATCATTTCCATTTGACAAATGCCTCCTCTTTTTAAAAAAAATACAGTAATTTTTACCCATTTTCCAATCAGATAAATTGTCTTTACCAATAACAGACAGCAAGCTTCACATCCCCTTCTCCTTGTTCAAGACCCCTGTTGGAGCAAATCATTCTGCAGCAAATTAAATTATCCTCCACAGTCTGTTTAGACAGAGTTAATGTGCATCACTTGAGTTTTCTCAGACAGCAGGGGGTTCTCAGGCCACAAAGTAAAATCCTCCGTTGAGTCTGTAATAAATCAAGTTAATTTAACACCTCAGACCTACAAAACTCGAATTTCCTGCTCCACTTCTAGGAGGAAAGCTCACATGAGAGCAGGTTAAGTAGTCTCCTCCTTGCAAGAAAAGCACCACAAAAATCCAAAAGAGCTGGGCTGTTCAACAGAGGAACAGCCATGTTCCCTATCTCAACCCTGCTACATGACTTACCTTAAATAGAGAATAGTATTTGTTATACTTCACCTGCAGGTTTTGTATGATTTGATAATTTTGGACATCATCTTATTTTTTTCAAAACAATTTCCAGAATCTGAGGTAGTTTTGAAAATGAGATTTCTGTTTACTCATTTTTAATGATGAGGTAGGGGAAAGCACTTAATTTTTATGGTTGCTGTGGCTATGTATGTGTAGTTGTTTTTAATGCAGCTGATTCACTTGGGTGTGGCACTGTGACATCCAAGACTAAATTAAAGTTCTAGTATTTTCAGACATGTACAACAATTTTTATTTTGAATTGATGCCAAAAAGGATGATCATTTTCATTGTTCCTTTTAATTCTGGGCAGCTTTAATTTACATGGCGACCTTCTGAGAAGGCTGATGTAAAAGGTTGAGATGAACTCTTGCTCATCTCATAGAGATGAATAAGAACTTACATGAATAACTCCCTATCATTAATAATAGGAGTTGTGTTCCTTTTCCCTACGTAGTCTGTTGAAAATTGTATCCCTAAAGAAGTTGACAACAAATATGCTTTCCCTGTTTAAGTTGCAAAGCACAGTAACATCAAGGTCACTTGCTCCATTTGACGGAAGAAAAAAAGCACTGTATAAAATATGGATAGAATGTCAATCAAACCCAGGTTTGTAGTATACACTATGGTAATGTGAGTCATATTGCTTTTTTATTTTTAAACACAACTAGATATGGTAGTTTGGCAGCAGTGTTTTCACAAAGACAGCGCCTTCAAACTCTTTCATAGCAAGACTGGAAATCCTGCCAGGTAAAAAAAAAAATGTTATTGAAAACCTTTCTTCCCTTATAGGCCCATTTTGACAGGAAATCTTTGAGAGACAGCAGCAATGAAGTGCCCAGAGATTTCATCTGTCTTCTTTTGCTTCAGGAAATGCTGAGCACAGGCTCTCCTATTAGGCAAAATACACGAAATACCAAATCCCCTTAACAATAATCTTCAGACTACTCTTAGGTTGACAGCTTTCTGTGTCCTAGTCTGTCAAACAGGGCCTGTTACTGAGACTCTTATTACTGGGACCAATGTGAAAGTTTTTGACATTACTTTGAGGGGAAAAAACATATTGTCACTGCTTTCAAGTTATCTCATCCAATCAGTTTTGTAGGGACTTAATCAAATAAACTATATCTTACTAGAAATGTATCACTTCACAGTGATTTTTCTTCTGCTCCACAGTGCTGACATAAAGATCCAGTTTGAAAGCATTGTCTTTCTTTCTGTGTGATTTAGTAAAATTTGGCAAATTTCAGCTGCTGTATTATAATTTCCAATAATATTTTTTGTTTGTTTTTGACAGATGCCAAATTTAAAATTTAAATAATGTTTCAAGAATGAAAATGACAGCTTGCAGTAATTCTGCAGGTGTCCAAGCAGATGTACTTCCAAATATAATTAGATGAAATATGTACAGATTGCAGGAAATATGAAAAAATTGACATCAAATTTTCATGAGTAAACTGTGTATGTTTGGGCGTTTTAGCTAGTTTAAAACTATTAGTTATTAAAAAACATTCATACACTTTTAGAACAAAGAATGCACATGAAATGTAAAAGAGTTCAAGACAAAATCCCAAGCTTGTATTTGAACAAAGAGCAAGGAAGAAAAAAGAAGTTGAAGTGTCTGACACTGGTAAAGTCTTAAGGAGCTTCCTTGAAGAATTTTGTCACCCAGGCAAGTAATAGAGAGGGGTATAGATTCCAAAACATGGAATGTGCCCTCAAACTATTGTTGAGCAAAGTCATAATTCATACTAGAGGCAGAGAAAAGAGAAAGGGAAATTGAATATGTGTATTTATTTCCAATAAAGTATATGAATGTCACTGAGTCCAGAGATAAAGATAGGAATGATTTTTAAAGTTTTTCTTGCTTGAATGTGTGTCTTTGCTGCCTACTAACAAAATACTTTCCTGGAGTGGGCTTAGATATTAAAAATTCTTTCCTTTTTTTATCATCTAATGCTTCACTTCAGAACCATTACAACAAAAGCTGGATACCACATATTGGAAAACTGGCAAGTGACTTAGTAAAGGTATGAAACAAACATGCTGAAAATAGTACAAAATAAGACATGTATCTCTCTAAATTTTCTTTTATTGTCTCAGTGGTTAAATGGTTGTTGAATCAAATAAACAAGTAGTCTTAAATATGAGAATAGGAAATGAGGATTCTCATTCATCCCTTCAATATAACCATGTGTCTTAACCTGTTTGAATTTAAAATCTTCCTCTCTCTATTTGTTATCTACAACCCAAATAATCTCAGTTTCTTCTCCCAGTGCAATGACGGAGCTTTATCAAAAGATGTTTCTGACACCTTGTCATCTAGCAGCCTATGGCATATTGTATGTCACTTGGGAAATAGAAGGTGTGATCCTCAATATGCTAAAGCAGAAGAGAGACTTGAACCTGGATTTCCAATTTATTGAGAAAGAACTTTAATCACCAAGGTATCTTACAAAGTAGTAGGCAGACTTGCTTCCTGCAGTAGTTATCTCAAAAGAAATTGTGTTTATGCCACTTTTCCTTATGGAGAACATAAAGAATTTTAAAACCTTAGCAAGGAACACAGGGTTATGTAAAAAGCCCAATCCACACCATGTATTCCTCTCCCTCTGCCATCAGCTGTTTAAAAAGTGAACAAAGACAAGCCTGATCAGTGAGGTATAGGGGATGAGATGTGTTTTTCAGCTTTTCCCCTTGGGCCTGATTTCCACTCAGCTGAAGGAAATGAGGAGTTGTTGTTGTCCCTGGAGGTCACTGGAGCACACACGTGGTGCAGTAACAGGGTGGGAGGAGGAAAGATGTGGTGATTGCAGAGTTGCTGCCCATTCAAGCCAGAGAAGGAAGGGAGAGCAATGTTTACTCTCCTTTATCTTGCTTTTCCTTCCTTACTTAGATCACTGGTAGTAAAGATTTGTTGGCCATCTTGGCTGTCCTCCAGCCTATTTCCTACAGCAGTTCCCTGAGAGGTTTTTTTCAAGTTTCTGTTGTCTTAAGCTATGGGACAGCTGACTTACTGCTTTGGCAAAGATTCCTCAGGCTAATCAGCCCCAGCTTCAGCACTGTGTTTGGACATTAAGTTAGGGAGAGGGTTTTTTTTTTTAATTTTACTTAAATTTAAGTATCAAGTTCAGGAACAATTTGTCTTCCTACATTCTCTACTGATGTTATCGTCATTCCTGGTTAATCTTCCAGGGATCTTTTTATGAGTTCTTTCACAAATGCACCTCTGATTTCTTGGACTTCAATCTAGTAACAGAATCATGTATAAAACTGTGACTAAGGCAGTATTTATATCCTTACTTCTTTCTACCTCTGAGTGGAACAAACTGCCATCCAGACTGTTCTGTGGAGGAAGCTTCCTGTTTCCTCATTTTTTAAATATACAAAATAAAATGGTTTAAAAAACACTAAATGTAGAACTTCACATTGTCTTCCACCACATTATATTTGTTTGTGTAGGAGTTTTGGCTTGAGTATTTTAGTTTTTGGTGTCTGCTCTTTTTATCTTTTTCCATGCACATCACCATTCCTTTTTCTCCAGTCTATTGGCTTTCAAGTAAACCCTTTAATGTGACATGTTTATATATGCTCCCATTGTATCTTCTATTTTATTTATACATTTTAGATCAAATGTTTTAATTAACTTAAAAATAATTATGATGTAGCTATACAAATGCAGACTGCACATTGCAAAAACAATATGCGTTCTTCCTCTTTCATGGAGTCCTGTGATGGAATGGATAATTTTTTACCACTGTAAAAAAAATATGGGAAAGATTACAAACAGTGGAAAAGCTAAACAAAGATTTGGGGGCAGTTGGATGTGTGCCTCCTCCCTCTTCACTTCCTGGAGATATGTCTGTGATGCTTTTGAAGCTGTAAAGATGTGAAACAAATCTTATGGCAGATGCTATCATTCCAAGTTGAGCTGAGTCTTTTTCAGCTCACTAACTTAAATGGTTTTTGGATTAGGCCCTAAAGAAAAGGATGTCATCTCTGAGATGTGAAATGGTTTTTCAGAACATCCAAGGATAAGTATTGCAAACAGATTTGATTTCATACAGAATCTTTCTTTTCTCATTACAATGGATTTATCTAAACTGTCAGAAAATGTCAGATCTTCTATTTGTGCCCCATAGGATTCTTTTTTTCAGCATCTTATTCCTTTTTCTACACTTTCTCCTTGCTGCAACACCTAGTGTTTTTGCTAAAATTTTAGATATTTTCACTAATATCTTTGACCTCTGCAAACACAGGCTGTCTTCTTGTTATTTTCAAATAATACACTACTTAGACAAAACTCTTTTTTTGTGTTCTGAAATAGACTTTCAAGTGCATGTTATAGGGACAGTTTCACTGTAATCCTCAACAATTCCAACTGATGAAATCTTCCATCAGTTTGACCAGGTAAACAAAGTTTACAGATGCCAGTGATTCCTCGCTCATGTTAAAAGGCATGAGGTGCCACCAGAGGCCTCTGAGCACTGGCATTATTCATTCAGCTGCAGACTTCTCTGCAAACAATGGCAGGACCTTTGTCACTGCTCCCTCTACACTAGTCAGATATTTTTCCCTATCCTACACCTCTTTTGCCGCAGTATACAGGGTGTCCTTGTTGCAGAAGTCTAAATAATGAAAGGTTTTCCGTTATCTGTACTAAAATACTGCTGATGGTGCAGCAGCACCTGTGAAGTGGGTGAGCATGGCTTGAAAAAGCAAAATACCTCAGTCAGTGGTGTGCATATATCAGTGTTTTCTGTTCAGAAGCAGCTGACAGCCGGATAATCCAGGAGGATAATGCAGGTGCAAAAATAAGAGAAAGAATCAGTCCAGAGAGAATTTCTCTCTACTTCTCAATTTTATAAAAAACTTATTTAACTTCTCTGGGGTTTTAAAGCTGAAAATGTTGTCTTGTTTGTTAGGGAGGGATGAGACTTTCCTGCTGCTGATTAAAAGTTAGAGCAAAAGAATATTAAAGGAATGGATACATGCAGAATGAATCAATGAGATTTTCAGTTCTCTATTGGTGGCTGGGAAAGAAGGAGGGAAACTACTACTGTGAAATAACAATGTTTTAATCCAAATACTAACCTACTAACCTGCATTTTTCTTGTAATGACAAGTTCTGCCTTGAAATTGTCAAACTTTTTTTCGCATTCACAGAAAAAAAAGAGTAACCATTTGCATAAAATTTGCAGACTTCTTGTTCCTATTTCTGTGAGAATTTGGTGTTAAAAATACTGCATAACAAAGAAACAATAGCAGTTCTATTTCTGGTCAGGTCCTCCTATCCTGATGCAATTTTTAAATTCAGCTTTTTTTACTTTAGTTTAGTATAAGATCTGTTTAGCTACTACCAGGAGTTTTGCCACTGATTTCAGTGAGACATTTCTGTTTCTTATGTGTTTATGGGTCTCTGTCCTCTGCCCAACTTCCCTCGCTTTGGAGTCAGGCCCACTGTGATCTAAAATCATTAAAAGTTTTTTCCTTGTGGTGCATTTTGTAGGTAGTTGGTTGTGCCTTGGTGTTAAAGCTCAGGATTTACTGACATTTGTCAGTTGTAATTTCCATTACTACTGTTCAGTGTTTAACCCACTTTCAGGAAACTGACTTGACCTGAAATGTTCAAAGCTGCTTCTTAATTAAAATAGGCTTTCAAAGCCATCGGGGAACTTTAAGTATCAAGTAAAGCTATTTTACTGTATTGATAAATTAAGATTATTAGCTCAGCTTTCAGCATTTGAAAGAAAGAATTACAAGTGTCTCATTCTTATTGGACAGCATCCAGTTGGGATACCTTACCCAACTTACCCAAAGAAAAGAAATATATTTATGCTAAATAAATGAACATTAATTAAATATTAATTTGGCATTTACCTAGGTCAGTGCACCAGTGCATGCAGCGTAGATAGGCTCTTTTTCCCAGCACTGTCTTTAGTAATATTCTCAAGTTTTTCTAACTGGTAATTTGATGCTTGGTGACAGAAGAAAGCTGTAACCTGGAGAGAACCAAGCTCTGATCCTGCCTTTTGAGTAAAAGCTCTTAGAATGAGGTATTGTCAACTGGGAACTTTCCTGCAGTAACTTTTTATTCTCATTTTTCTACCAAAAATTATTGGGTTTTTTTCTGATGTACAATTGAATACTTCTTTGTGATATCCTAAAACCAATAGATACTATACAGAGATGTAGGAGTATGAAAGTGGAGAACTGAGATAAACAGTGCAGTGTACATGGACTGTCTGAGGGAGCTCAAAGATTCCATGAAACCATCATGTTTGCTTTAATCCTGCAATAGGCTTTGCTCACCCTTAATTCTTTTGAAACACAGTAAATGCTGAAATGTGAAATATTTGCCAGTCAACTACATAACAAAGCATGATAGTAGTTTTTATTTTCTTTTCTGTATTATTCATAATTCTTTATAAATTCCCTGAGAAGACAGCTGAATTAGCTTAAATATGAATGTTCCTGGCTTTTATCTTCTGGGTGTACCTTGCTGCTAACGCTACCACTGCTTTGTAGCAAATTCTCTTCCTATGTTCTTTGAAGGCAAGATTCCCTTTTAACAAAAGAGATCTCAGACCTCTCGTGAGGGACAGTGCATCTGGAATCGAAACCCAAAAACTCTATGTTGGGCAAGTGCAACAGAATATTTTCATTACGTATCTAGAAAAAAAACGTAGAAAACATATCAAAAGTTCCAGCCCCAATATCTTTATCCCATACAGAAGTAATTTTTCTTTTCCTGGTAGAAAAGCCACTGGAATACTGCCATTTTAATTACGTTTACAATTTAAAAAAATAAAATAAAAGGACAGCAATCTGCCATTGAGATAGAGAGTTGCCAGTATCATTAAAGAATGCTATAAAAGTCACCTTATAAATATTATGCAATGACAAAAATACGTATAGAGAAGCGTGATCATTTGAAAAAGTAAAATTAAAGGTAATAATCAGGATATAGAGATGAAAACTACCACTGACAGTCAGAATTTTCACCTTTATGTGATTATATAGTTATTGAAAGTATTAGAGTCGTAACCAATGCAGGTAATCCCCTGGAGAAGTGCAGCAAAAATCAGATCTTCCTAACAGACTGTGGTGGGTTGATGATGCCTGGCTGCCAGACACCCAGACAGGCACCCTCACTTCCTCTCCTCATGGGGACAAAATAAGGTGCAAAAGCTCACGGATCCTGCTGGTGTGATCAAAGACAAAAGCCCGCTCCACCACACGGCCCTCATGGGCTGCAGGGCCGTCCATGCTGCAATGCTGGGGCTCCATCCCTCCCCATGCTCTCTGGGAGCTCGCAGGGCTCTGTCCCCTTTGCTCCCCGCTCTCTGGGCTGTGTTTTGCCCTTTCTCAGGCGCGTTTCCCTGGAGGTGCTGCCTCAGCCCTGCGCTGTCTGGCTGCACTGTGGGACCAGCCTCCCATCACCGCGCTGCCGAGCCGGGCTGGGCACGCCTGGGCACAGACACCTGATAACCAACCATGACAAACAAACCCCACTTCATGGAGAAAAATACTGCTCCTCTCTTTATTTATGGGAGTTAAATTCCAAAACACTCGCACATCTCAGTTTTGCTTAAATTGGTTGTGTCATTGCCACTTCCAGCCTAAAGCTGCAGCTAAATGGAGCGCTTGTTTCTGCTGGTGGCCACAACTCCGTGTGTCCTGAGGGTGCCAGCTGGCTTTTCCCTTGCTCCCAGGTGTTGCTGAGAGAGAATGCATTCCTTTGCTTGTTCTGCCTCTGGGCTTGATTAATTTAAAGCTTGTAGAACACAAAATTCCCAGAGGATTGGCTTTCTGTCTTCCTTCCTCTCCTGTGTCTTGTATAGTCCCTTCACCTGTGACACGCGGGACTCCAGGACCCTGCTTTTACCCAGATGGACAAGGACTTTTATTAGCAACAACTTACCTGGAAATCCCTAATGTTGAGCTGTTTAGCTCATTGTGTAGCTGCAGTCCTGAATTCAAGCACTTCCTTCAAGCGTGGCGTGAAAGGGATTTTATTCTGGATCTCCCAGCAATTGTTTGAAACATTATGTTTCAAAGTATAAAAAGAGGGAGAGGATAGTTGTTTAGTTTCTTTTCTTTTGTTCCTTTGCTCCCTTCCCTCCTCCCTGTTTGTGAGAGGAAACTTGCGGCAGCCTATATGCCACTCACATATTGCTGCAAATGGTGAGTTGTCATTACTTAATGAAAATGGTTTAGTTCTTTAAGAAAAACCATACTCTTATGCATATTTGCTGTCATCTTACTTCAGTGTCATTGGGGAGTTTGTAACACTTTTTCTAGGTTGTCTCTGATATTTTCTGGATTCTTGGTCTGTTTTTATAATTAGCTCACAAGTTACCAACAATTTTTAGGATTATGATGCTTAAATGATTTTTGTGGACTCAATCCTTCCTGCATACATTCTAAGAAAAAATAGAGTTAAAAATTTGCTAGAATGAAAGAATGATCAAGTAGAAACTCATCAGTTAGATGCTGAATATGAAATGAGTACAGCCTGAATCCATTTTTCTGGGTCAGAGATTGTGAATGTAAATAGAAAACTCCACATCATCTGACTCAGAATCTACTGGATCAATAAAAACAGCTAATGCAGAGTAGCTCCTAATTTTCAAGTAGGAACAGAATTTCAGGTGAAATATATTGTTTCCAAAGTTTATGCATCTGGTTACAGATTCTAACATACACTGCTATTAGTAGACGTTGTGCATGAAAACAAGTGAAAGACGATTACAGTTTTGTCCTTATTACTGTGTGTATATTCCAAGAGCTTTATGTTTGAGAATTTGGTAAGTCAGTGACCTGTCGTGCTCACACACATTATGTACACACAGGTTTTCAATATACATCTGTTTCAGATTAAAGAAAAATAATGTTGGTTGCTTTGGAAAACATTCTTCTTCAGAATATTTATTGACTGTATGGGTTCCCCTGATTAATCAAGGATGAATGATGTCTATCTGTAATGCTCAGAAAGTAGCATTATGTATGGATTGCTGATTGTGCCTGGAATGCCCTTCTAGAGAGACAATTCAGACATAGGATCTTCAGAAAAAGTGTAAGTTTCATATTAGAGCAAATTGCTATATGAAATATAAATTGCAAATATGAAATCACCAGTGTTCCTAGAATTCCATGGGATTCACACGTAGAAGTGGACTTCAGCTGTTAACGCCAGTCCTGCTGAGCATGCAATCTTTCCTATGGATCAGTGCAGATGGTGCTGATTTCCAGACTCAAACCACTCTACTGTTTTACGTGACTGCTGCCATGATGCTGACAAAATGGAAACTCGAGTTAACATCTTTCTGTTGTTATTCATGCTAAGTCTCATGCACAGACAATGAAGGAGAAAACCAGATATAAGCCATTCTTGAAAAAAATTTGTGATGTAAATGTGTAGTTTCCTTGCTGGGCTCTCTAAAAGTAAGCAACTGAAGTACTCAAGCACCTGACTTATAGCTGACTGAATCACACCTTATTTTTGATGGTGTTAAGGTCTCCAGATGAATGTAATACCCCTTTCTTCATTACTGACAAGAAGACGTTGGGCAGTGAAATTAGATATTTATTATGTGCATATTTAGTGCCTAAATAATAAAGAAATTCCAGAATTAACTCCTCAAACACTTCAAAGATGAGGTAAGTATCAATTAGAAAGTTCAGCTTCTCTGCCTAAGTATTAATCTGGAACCACAGGTCAAATATTGTCGGTGATTTCAAAATACAGAGTTTCTCAAGAAGAGGCAGGACAGTTATGGCATTTATGGCATTTGACTGCTTCTTTGAAGGCTTGATGAACTGCTTTCCTGTAAGCAGATATTCAGTCTCCCTGCTTGGAATTATAAATAACATCTGTCTAGTGTGTAGATGATGGCATGGATTATTAAAGGCTAAGGATTAGGCATTCATTAAATGATGAATCATATTCATTATGGCCTCTTTCTGTAAAACAACCCTTTCTGCTACAAACCCAAATAATGTTTATGATGAATAAACAGAAAATGTCTTACTCAACTAATACCCAACTTATTTCCATGGGAGTTAATTTGCTTTATTGTTCTATGTTCTCCTCCCAGTCAGAACAGTTTTGGCCTATATTCTTTGGAAACTTGCTCAGCATCAAGGCATTTTTAATTTTTATATTTGGTTTTATTTTTGCAAAACCAAAACTATTGGTACCAGCTGAAAAAATCAGTTAGAAATATGTAAATCCAGTCCTCAAATGTGGTTTCCTTTTCCCCTCTTTTTCTACTGTCAGTTTTGTAACAGACACAAGGAATTTTATTTATTAATTAGATTGATTTATTTGATTGACTGACTGAGACATTTGGTATGGTTGAATTGTTTGATAGATCAGAACGTATCTTGCTTTCAAATCATAGTTTCTTTGTTATGGAGCATTTAATAGAAAGTGTAATAAAGCATTATAGATTGAAGGGCTGCATATTATATCAAATGTTGGCTTCTCTTAACTTTTGTTTTTGACCACAGTGAATGACACAGTAAACATTCCCATTGAGTGACAGATTTGAGGCTGCAAAATGAACAGAGAGGAGAAAGTGAATAAGTCCTCAGCTAGTCTCTGAGTTTAATAGAAATGGATCAGGAAAAAAAACATTAGAAAAGTAGATTCTATAGGCAGCCAGGGCAATATGAACGGTCATTTAGAATAGGTCTCTTCTGCTCTAGATAAAATATCTGGAGGACTATCAGTAGATAATTCCCATAACTCCCTCAGAAGTATTGTTTGCATCTAACATGTCTATCAAATCCATTTGATTCCTTCTAATACAGCAGGCAATATACAGGTACAAATATGGTCATTGGAAGTTTTTCCAAAGTGAAAAGCTTGCATGTTAAGGATTATTACTTGGCCTGGGCAGAAAAAGGAATTCAGATTTTAGTGTTGAAAAGTGATAAAAAATTACTATTTCTCTTTTATTCAGATTTTTTTTACTGTATGCTAGTTTCACAGATGGGATGAAAATATTTGCTCTAAATGTCCTTTGCAGAGACAGTTTTGTGGAGAATTGTATTTGTTTGCTCCCATTCATTGGAACTTTCTGCTGTGAAGATGTGTGTGCTGTGAAAGATGAGATCTTGTTTTCCTTGTGTGCTTCCATTTTTTTGTAATACATGATTTCATATGGGGAAATAAGCTTTTTTCTCAGTAGTGACTGGACTTAATTTTGCATATTCATTTCGCATCTTGAATGTGATGGAGACCATATTTGCTTTCCTGTCTTCTCTGAAACAGACAATTAATTTTTGTTATGGAAGATTTTACCTCTCGGCCTGCATTGGTGAAGCCAGCTGAAGATGCCCCACATCCTTTATCTAATTCTGAGGCAAAACTCGCGGTGACATAAATAACAGATGCACAGAGCACACATTTACTTTTACATGATACATCGCTCCAATGAGTCTACTGAAGATTTGCATCAGATCCCTGCTCTACCCCATCTCCTACTGCAATTTTTATTATGATACTGTAAAATATTTAGCTAAGCATTGGGGTTTAATGCCAGTGCAAAGACTACCATTGACTTCAGTGGGATTTGGAATCAGGTCATAAAGAATAGGTCATGTTTTTATTTTGCAGGACTGTGCCACTAAATACATTTTTCACTGAAGTCAGTCTTAAGAAAAATACTAAATAAGGGCTGTGCTCTGTGAAGGACTTCCTTTGGAGCTATAATAGGTCAGTCATTAACCACCTTGTACATTTAAAAGATAACACTAACATGTCTACCTTTTTCTTAAGTCTAATTATAGCAAAAATGATTTACTGTAAACGGTCTTGTTCAAAAGCATGTCTTTGAAACATGCTTTCTGAATACTTAGAAGTATTTATCTGCTAAAGCTGCCATATAGAATCCCCTTTTCATGTTTTTATTGCAAATATCATAAAAGATCTACTGCTGCTCATGTTTATGTACAAATGTGGCCACTAACCTTGCCCCACTTTCATAGATTTGCTCATCTCATGAGACACTTTGTATGCTGTAAACTGAAAAAAGATACACAATTAAAACTTGTTAAAGATAATTAAACTGAAGTGGAGAGAAAAAAACCTGCCACACTGCTTTGTTCATAATAATAGTCTCTGAACTATAATTAAATTCTTCCTTCCAATAATTGTATACATATAAAAGAATTTTTCAGATAGCAAAACAATATAATGATTAAAAATGATTAAGAAGCTGATTCCAAAAGCAAAGATGAGCCAGGGAGGGCTGGAAAGATTTTAGGTGCCTCTAAATATACTGTACCAGCTGGGTACCAGATGGTGTTTGGCTACTTGCACCCACTAACTCAAAATATCGAAGGAGTGACTACACCATTGCCAGAATCAGTTCCCCTCCCTTAAATAAAAGTGGCACTCTTGGGAAAGACTTGGCAGTGCAGAAAAATTCCCTGACAATGAGATCTATTAGATTGTGAAGTAGTCTCCCGAAGGCAGAAGTAGATGCCAAATTGCTTGGCATGTTGGAGAGGCTGGAGGAAATCTAGAAAAATACTGTAGAGATGTGTTACTCTACTGAGGTGGTGACTTGGTTATAAACTTGGAGCTGGGGCATTTAGATAAGAATGTTTCTGCTTTCTCCAGAATAACTTTGAAATATTTAACTTTGTCTTTCACATTAAGCTTGTTTACATGGAACATCAAGGACTGAAGATTTTTTCTTTCTGGCTTGTATCTAATTAAAAAATCAATCAGTCATTTCATGGATATAGTTGGCTTCATGATCTTAGTATTTATATGCTTTCTAAAAAGTTATCTTGTACTAGTGTAGCATACATACTTTCCTTCCAAAATGTTGTTAAGGCATCTTGCAGAAACAATAAGCATCACCAATATGTTATATCAGACGTGCAGACATCATCAGCTTTTGAGGATAATGAAAAAGCTCTTGTAATTTGTTCCTCTTATCTGTGATCAAAGGATAATTAGAAAGAAAGAAAAGATAATTAAAAAGAAATTAACTTAACTTCAAACTCCCATTTCTGTTGGCTGTTTGAGAATCAAGCCAGAAATAAGCACACCACTATAGTAGCACTTTGCTAGCAAGAAATCATCTCCAAATAGTTGGAAGTGTGATTGCATTAATTGTGTCCAAAATGAAAGGTTAAAGAAATCAGTAAAATCATTGTATTATGGAATACAAAAATGGGAATGATCTGATTAACTAATGAAGGTTCCAGCCTCTACAGATGCTGCTAGAACTTGTTTGCTATTTCAGACTAGCTGAATTAGTACATCCAAGGAAAACTTAGAAGGAAAAGAGTGAAACATTTTTCTTTTCTGCTTTGTTATTGTTTATTTATTCATTTAAATGAATAAAAACCTTGGGGACCTAAAGCCTCCAGTGTCATTTGAAAGTATCATTTTCAATTTGAGCCCCAGCTGTGGACTCTTTTGTCTTTGAACTAAATGCAGCTGGGGCTGAAAGCGCCCTTGGCAGAGACAAAGCAGTTGTTTTCTGAGGCGAGGCTTTGATTCCACATCTTTTCTCCCTGCCACTACAGACTAATTTTTGCTTGTAAGTAGAATTTAGGTCTAGTATTTAAAACCACAGACCTGCCTTGTGCTGAGGGGCTTCCATGCAGGCTGCACAGGAAGGGTATAGTCTTCTCCAGAGTCTCTCCTACCTTTTGAAATCTTTGAAGTATCCCAACAGGAGCTCTTCTAAGTACAAGAAAGTCTGGTTTTAAAAATTCAGTCAGCTTACATCCAGTGTTAGTTTGTAGTAATGGTGAGAAGTAGAAGTACAGTGGAGTCCTCTCCAAGCGTGTGGGTGCTCCTTTTGTCTCTCAGGGCTTGTTCCTCAGACTCATTCAGTTCAGAAGCAGCATGACAAAATCACGAGACAGCTAAAGCCTGTGTTTTGATATTCATTTCTTTCTGACATTTGATTTTGTGGAAAGATTGCTTAAATCCCAGTAGCACACTGCTGCTTTGTTGGTGTTGGGTATTTGCCAATCAGCACTTGAAAAGCCCTGCTCAGGACAGTTTGCACGTGCTGTAAGGGGTGCTGTGCTTCAGATGTTGCTGTACTCATATTTAAGCTCTATGATCATGAGGGAGTGAATGGCAACGATCAAAAAACCTGCTGATCCAGTTTCTTCATCAATTTTTCTCAAAGCGAAATTGCAGAGGGCTATCAGAAACTAATAATAGATCACTGAGTGTATTTCGAGCTGACAATTTAAAAAATAATTTCTGTCCACAGTAGCAGCAAATTCTAACTGGATTCTGCTGATAGCATCCCACTGTTCTTACTATACTGAAAATACTGTATGAAGTTCTTACAGGAGATTTTGAAACCAAAGCAATATAAAAATAAACATTCAGTCTTGCTCAGGTCTTTGTCACTAATTAACCCTATGGAGCAATGCAGAGAACAAAAGCCAAACGCAGACCCTGGCCGGCAGAGTTCCTTTTCTTGTCTGAGGAGGATGCAAGTGTCATAAGGAGCTGGCACAAAGCTCACAGCATAGAGAATCCCTTCTCTTCAAACTCTGTTTGTACTGGGGAAGAGCAGAGTGATAAAAATACTGCTCTTATGCTACAGTCCTGCATTTGAAATAGCCCTGATGTTCCCAGTAAAAACAAAGAACAGAACTTAGCATACCTTTGAAGATATTCTGTCCAAAAATATTTTTTCTTTACAGTGATTGACTGAGAAAAATGACATCAATTTTTTTTCTAATTCATCATTTTTATGGATTACTACATATTTCCTATGAAACCACAGGAACATCCAAGTATGTAGAGACAGCCTCTGTAGTGTGAACCCAGTGTTGCTTCTATGAAAGACTTGTGTGTACATTTAGACACACAGCATTTGAAAATGCACCTGCCTTTGTTCTCTTTTCTTCAGAGTGGGGCTCTCCTCTCATGTTACAGAGATCAGTAGGAAAAAAGCTGTCTTGCTATAACACTGCTGACTTCTGTACAGTCTGAACTTGACTTTTGACTTTGGTCAAGTTTCAACAGAGGAGAATGTGTCCTTCACTATTGTACTTTGCAGGCTTCTAAAACATTTGTTATTTCAAAAGAGTATACTGAGTCTGTATGTCCCACTCTGCTTTCTGAGGGGCTGCAGATAAACAGAACTTTTTTGAGCTTTTTTTATTTTCCTAGCTTTTTTGCTATCACTGATAATTAGTTTTTAACATATAATATTGATCAATGTCTTAGAAATCAAGTAACACTAGAATATTTACTATAACTGAAATAATCCTACTGTTGGTTTCTAAAGAAAAGGCTTAAACTTTCTCTTTAAGCTAAGCTAGTGAGCTGCAAACTGCTAAATGCTCGATAATTTCAATTTGGCAGCAATAGAAAATAATATTTTTTTCCATGTAGCAGGCACATGCAAGATGCATGAATTAGTGAAGAGGATCTTAGGAGCTTGTGAAAAAGAGCTGACCCATCTTAATGAATGGCTTTTCTTCTTTGTGCTTGTGTGCACTGCACATCCTTTTGGAGCACGGTCCCAAGTTGTAGTGGCGTCCCAAATCACAGGATTAATGTGTCTATGGACAGACCTCTTATGCCTCCAGAATGAAGCACTCCTTGCTAATTTCTCTTCAAGACACCAGCTTAATTGCATTTTAAACAAATGGGCTGCTTTGCTGGCCAACTTTTAAATGAGATAACAGCAATGTTCACTCTCCAGCAGTGATGAGTGCCTTGCAGTAGATTCAAAACTCTGTTCAATAACAGGTTTAATCTCACACCAGCAGATTTACTGCAGAATAAACTGCCACTGAGCTCATAATTAGTAAAACAAAAAAACCCAACCTACTAAATATTATTTTCCAAAGCAGCAGGCTATGTTTTAGTGGAAAATTTCAGTCCTTTTCTTTGTATGTTTTATTGATTTTATGTATGATATTGGGAATTCATGCTATGATTTAAGATAATGGTCTTTATCGATCACTTAAGCAGTTGTTTAGCTACACAGTAACAAAATGATGCTCCCATTCGTGGAATATGTGATACTGACAGCGGGGAGACCACAGTGCTTCCCTTCTTAATGTTCATTTCTTTTTTCCAAAAGCATATTCGCTGCTGGAAAACAGCAACTGCAAACATTTGTGCTTTAGAAACAATCTTCCCATAATTTTCTTTGTTGCAGCTATTAGTAGCCAATTGTGATTCAGTGATACCCAGCTCAACAAACAGATGTTCCAAAGTATATTCTCTGTAGCATGAAAAGAAAATATTAATGAGGTAATGGGAAGTATTGTGGAAAAGAAAATGGTGAGTATCTAGTTCCTAATGTTTGAAGTCGTGCCCTTTAGTGTTTTCTTGTATTAAGAGACTAAGTGAAGTTTCAGTATCTAACTGTTTGAACACCAGAAGGCAAATTTCTAAAAAGGCCTTAGGCTGGGTTCAGGTTTGCATGTGCACAGTGTGTTTGTACGCAGGAAGAAGAAAGCTGGGGAATGTAATTGAAAAATTTGGTCTCCCATAATTAAAAAAAACCGACAAGAAAAAACCCCAACAACTCCCAAGGACACAAAGCAGTTGGGAGGACAGGGAATGAAGTCAGGCTACAGTATGTTTTTTTCTTTTCAGTGGGTTGTACATATGGTGACTGGTTTTGCTTATGGTTATTTTAGTGAATCTGTGCATAATTAGTCCACCATCTAAACTACAGGCTAGCAGTTTCTGTTTCACATATATGTTATATGTGCACCATTGCTCTAGATACAAGTAATTACTGATTTTATTAATTTCAAAGGTTCCTAAAAATTTACAGGAGGCACTACACATCCTGTAAAACCACCTCTTCAGTAGGTCATTTTTCCCTGGTTAGCATTTATATACCAGAGTATTAAAAGGCTAAATTTAGTTCATTGCTTTTCCACTAGAGATTAATCTATTTCAATAGGATTGTGATATTGCAATATACATTATGCACAGCATTTGTGCTTAGG
This sequence comes from Emberiza elegans, assembly GCA_024865655.1. Classification (NCBI taxonomy): domain Eukaryota; kingdom Metazoa; phylum Chordata; class Aves; order Passeriformes; family Fringillidae; genus Emberiza; species Emberiza elegans. The sequence continues at coordinate 73,828,863 of JALJVW010000206.1, forward strand.
GACAGAATCCATTTGGCTGTGCTAAAATGAATATAGAGTGATGCCTTTGGTTCCATTGCTTCCACATCTTGAAAAACAGTGAGCTCTAGAGGAGTCAGTGCTGTCCTGGCGCTGTGATTGTCCACACCAATGAACCCAAGTTTCCTTCCAAAGGAAATGTGAGTGTACCAGGGTGTGGGGCACAAGGGTGGTTCATGACACACCCAGCTCACTGTGCAACTGGTGGCCAGCACCCAAGGAACTGCACAAAACAGAGTAGATGCACTTCAGACACAGGCAGGGAGGTTCATCTCACCCCTAAGCCACCCAATGTATCATTTGTTTCCTTGCTTTTCAGGTTTTATAAAAGTCTATTATGCCTTTAATAAGTTTGGATAGATATTCTACAAAGCTACAAAAGATCTTGCTACCTCATTCTCTAAGAAATACTTTTCATATTTCTATATGTGCAAGTTTTTATAATCACATGTGAAGGTACCAGTGGTGCCATAAGCAAAGAGGAAGGATTCTAACAAAATCCTCCTTGTCTACCAAACCCTGTAAAAACAATAATCAGTAATAGGAGAAGGTTACCACAGCATCAGTGTCTCTTGATATAAAAATATATAATTTCTTTTTCAAAAAGAATCTGCAGTTAGTTATATAGGGTGGTGTATTACCCCTCTTTGCCTTAGTCTCTCTGCAGCTGTATGTCTTCTATGCTCTGTAAATGCATTCATTAGCTCTTGTGCTTCTCTTCTGGGTTGTTTGAACAATGGCATTGACTTCCTGACTCTGACAAAACAGAGAAAATTTAATCTTGTTTTCTTTCCTTGGCCAAACCTGAAGACATTTCTCTAAAGAAGTATTTGTAGAGCAGAAATGAGAGATAAAGTGGAGATGAAGTGGAGAGGAGATGAAATTAATTTCAGTGAAGGGTTTCACTAAAATCTGGAGGATTTTTAGTGTCCTTCTATTCTGAATAGCACTCCAAATTTTCATACTTTTTTTTTTTTTGTTAAATCAAAGCATAGACTACACAACCTAGTGGTAGAATGCAATTAGAATACTTGGATGTAGAAAACAATAGTTCATCAGAGTGTACAAAACTGTATAATGTAAAATTCAGCTCTTAATCTCATGAAAAATTGGGTTTTGGATGTTTATGCATGTAGCTCAGGAAAGATATAAAATATTTCAGTATAATGTAATATTGAATTCAGATATATTCATACTGTTCTTTACTTGATTCTGGCCTTCTGAGCTTCTGTGATGATAGCCCTAAATCAGAATGATTCATACTGGTCTTGTAATTTCAAGAAGAGTCAAGGACTCAGAAATTCTGGGTTTATTTGCTTACTCTAGCATAGGCCCTCTTGATGCCTGTAATATTTTTATGCTTCTGTAAAATATAAGTATCCTTACCTGTGGGTTGCGAGGGTAGGCTTCTTACTGATGGAGATCCACAAAAATGCTGTAAAAGTTATGGTTATACCATCTAGGCAGCCTTACTGATAATGTTCAATACCCTACTCTCTGTAATTTTAAGTGCTGATCTTTTATACCAGATCTAGAATATTGTACCTAAATAATATTCAGACTCCCTCATTCTCCAGCTGAGAAAATTACCTGGTTTAGAATTGATTGATCATTGCTCTTGTCAATGGAATGTATTTTTCTGACAAACTTGATACTTTCAAGGTATGGTCCCAAATATAAAAATGGTTTTGAATGTCTGTTTCTTCGTGCATTGTGAGCATTATTGCCATGCCTGGGTGTTCTGCAAACCTCCTGCAAAGAACTTTGTAGTCAAGAAAAAGAACACATACCTCAAGAAGAAAAAATACATACAAGCTCAAGAGGAGATAAAAGAAATGTATTAGTGATGCTAAAAATGCTTATAGGGTGTTCCACAATTTTTAATGTTAAAAAGGCAAACTTATAGATGCTTTAAGAAAAGTCCTTTGAAATATTTGTGTGTGTGTGTGTGTATATACACAGAGAGGGGGAAGAGTAGTGTTAAGAAATTTGGAGAAAGAAAAGGAGAGGTGCCCATGAAACAAGATGGGTGACTGTAGGAGATTTGGGAAGTATTGCTAGGAGGGGTAGGGAGGGAAAATGACCTCTGCCAATGGTTTTAAACAGAAGTTCTGAACATATTCTAGAGGCATGGAAAGCATTTCTAGAAGCTAAATTGAGCTGTTACATAAAACACTGCATATGGTATAAATATGAACAATCAAATTTGTAGTACATGATATCAGTGCTACAAACTTTTGAAAGAATTTCCTGCATGGGAGATGTGTCAGCTTTTTAAAAGGACCACAAGTGTCTTTTCTTATACTATTCTTCATGTATCAGCTGTTTGGAGTTCTAAAAAATAAAATTAGGCTCTTTTCATTTGCATCTGAACTGTGATTTAATTGTTCTGTTAGTTACTAACTTGGCCTGAGGTCCATTTTGGCCTTACAGATGAGAAACCTTTATAGTCCCTCCATACCATGGAGATGGGGTATCATGGATTTTTTAAACTTTCAATCTAAAAACCCTCAGAGAAAACTTATATTATCACTTACATATTTTCTCTGTATAGGTTACCAAGGGTGCTGTTTCATTAGCCATGGTGTTGTAAGCCTGTGCAAAAGCCCATTTAGTAGAAGCTGACTGTTGAGCAAATTAATTGCTGGAAAAGATTAATATTTATTCTGTTTTCCCAACACAGCAAAAATATTAAATATATTGTGCAAAATCCATTAAGTGGCACGAAAGACTTTAGACTACAATAAACTTACCCATTTTTAATATTGTGTCTTTATATATATAAAAGAAATTCCCTTTTTCATGTTTGAATATTAAAAAAATAAATATTTTTACTGCATCCTTAGAGGAAAAAATTCAAATGTAGTATGAAATAATTTATTTCTATGGTACAAAAAATGGTTCTGCCCAGTAAAATTTTTTTTTTGTTTTGCTGATTTTACAAGTTTCTTCTTATTCTGTCACACAGGAAAAAGATGAGAGAAAACAACTGCAAACTTCACACCATCATCTGAAATCTTTTGATGGTTTTTAGATGGAGGTATTTGCTAAGGACTGCAATAAGCATTCTTCCTTTTTTGTTACATGGTTCTGTGCATTGAAGCCTTCTCAGAGCTGCATTTTGCTTCAACCAAGACTTATATCTATATATATGAAATTTTCAGCAGCTGAATTGGAAATAAGGTAAAAAAAAGCATCACAGATGGAATGTTAGGAGATAGGACTCAGTAGGAGGAGATATATTAATGGCTGGTGGATAATTAGCAACAACTTCATGTCTCAGTGTCACTTCTGCCATGGGATTGGTGCAATGAGCCTGTGAATACTTGCTCACAGCTGGATTTTAGTAGGTATTTTGCTGCAGTTGCAGCTGCTGTAGAACATGTGTGCAGTGCCACATAGGCGCTGCTTGCTGGGATTTGGCTGCAGTGCTTTGGCTCTGTGTGAGTTTCATGTTTCTCCCATTGTTTGTTATTTGCCATCCTGGCTGGTTTATTTCCACCTTTCCTGCTCATTCTCAGATTTGCTTGGAACTTGGCTGCTGACATGAAAACTTTCTAATTGTGGAGAAAAAAGCCAGTTTCTCCTTGGAAGGAGCAGTGATTGGAGGGTCACTGACTATGATGTTATGTTCCTCTTCCTCCAACATTTCTATTAGAAAGACATCAGAAGATAAAGTGGGACTTAATATCAAAAGAAAGAGGTTTTGGTAAAAGGATTTAAGGAGAAACTTATTGATACATTAATACTAGAACATTAGAAAGGATGGGAATTCCTTAACCTGTGTTTAGTAACATGCAAAATCTTCAGGCCATATGGCTGGTCTTTTTACAGAACTGAGGTGAACTCTGGGGTACATTAAAAAGACCATATATATTAATGGCTGGTGGATAATTAGCAACAACTTCATGTCTCAGTGTCACTTCTGCCATGGGATTGGTGCAATGAGCCTGTGAATACTTGCTCACAGCTGGATTTTAGTAGGTATTTTGCTGCAGTTGCAGCTGCTGTAGAACATGTGTGCAGTGCCACATAGGCGCTGCTTGCTGGGATTTGGCTGCAGTGCTTTGGCTCTGTGTGAGTTTCATGTTTCTCCCATTGTTTGTTATTTGCCATCCTGGCTGGTTTATTTCCACCTTTCCTGCTCATTCTCAGATTTGCTTGGAACTTGGCTGCTGACATGAAAACTTTCTAATTGTGGAGAAAAAAGCCAGTTTCTCCTTGGAAGGAGCAGTGATTGGAGGGTCACTGACTATGATGTTATGTTCCTCTTCCTCCAACATTTCTATTAGAAAGACATCAGAAGATAAAGTGGGACTTAATATCAAAAGAAAGAGGTTTTGGTAAAAGGATTTAAGGAGAAACTTATTGATACATTAATACTAGAACATTAGAAAGGATGGGGGAATTCCTTAACCTGTGTTTAGTAACATGCAAAATCTTCAGGCCATATGGCTGGTCTTTTTACAGAACTGAGGTGAACTCTGGGGTACATTAAAAGAGACCATATTGAATTTCTAATGTAGCAGAATCTGAGCAAAAGTAGTGTATTTTGCCATTCAGTCACATTCTCTTTTTTGAGAGGAAAAATTGGGTTAAAAATAAATACTGAAATGCTCTTTTTGTAAACTTTTTTTTTCTTCCAAAAATTAAGCAGAGTAGAGGAGAAAAACTTATCTAAAGATGTAACTGGTGTCCCAATGAGGATGCTTAGGATATATATTGAAATATAAATTTCTCTGAGTTGAACTGTGAAGAGTGTAGTTTTAGTCTGCAAACTGTCAAACATCTGCAGCTTTTCCAACCTGAATCCTTCTGTAATTTTAAATCAATGATATATCAATAACTATTATAATTTGTTTTGTTTGTAAATAATCTACAGAGGTAGGCACAGATTTAATTTAAAAATGAGTAGGAAAAGCAAGAAAATCCAGTATTCTAAATATTTTCTAGAATCATTGCTCATCAGATACTCATATTTAATGTTGGTTTCCATCAATTATTCAGATTAGATTCAACCTGTCTGTAATAGCTTGTATTTTTTAAGTTCTATAGAAGGTGAGTATAAACAGAGGAAAATTGTGCAGCATATTCCATTGTATAGTAATATTCCATTGTACAGTAATATTTATGTTCTAGTGTTTACATGTAGATCACTTCATAAGGATTTCTAACTGAAATAAAAACCCTTTAGGGATTAAGTTTCCAGGGATTCAAAATTATAGATTCATTTGCCACTCCAGTCATTTATGAATATTTTAAGCTGTTCTTTAAAGCTATCAAGAAACTTTAGAAGATTGTCTTAGATATTCTATTCTTTGTTATACTTATTCAGTAGCAGGCTTGTTTTCTATACTGAAAATATCCTAAATCAAGATGAGCTGAGTATGCATTTTATTATATTGATGATTTTTTGGGAAAGTATGAAATAAAACATTTTACATTTGTAAGAACATCTCTTTAGCCAAAATTTCTTTAGGACTTCTAGTATGTAAAGTTACAGAGCATGCAGTGCTGTGTGGATGAAGAGCTCCCCAGGTATACTCTGATGGGGAGACTGGAGCTGTTTGTGTCAATGGTTTGCAAATAATGGTTCTCTGGGAGAATTTTAAATTGCAGTTTTCACTCCAGACTGGTGCTTTCTAGGATGAGCTGAGTTGCTATGAGGCTTGGCACTCTTCAGTGCACCTTAGGCAGCAGTTCTTACACTTCCATTGAGATTGTAACAGCTGGCCATTACAATCAATCAAGTGACATTTCTGGGGTAATTTTTCTTTAATATTAAGAAGAAAAAAGAAGTAAAAAATATTGAATTGAAAGAATTTTTTGCCAGAAAGAGCAAAGAATTTATGAATTTACCTTGGACTATAAAAAACAGTCTCTTGCAAGTAAATCACAAACTGATCATGCAGTTATTTTTATTTGAAACACTGTGGTATTTTCTATTAATATATAGTCACTCTCCATATCTTTGTAGTATTGTTCTACATAGGTGTTGGTTATATGTTGCACTATTCTTCTGCATGTATGAATGCAGAACACTCAACTATAAGATGTGTAGAGTAGACTATTAGCGGTCTGATCAAAACTTCACTGTCCAAACCATTAAATAGATTTTCCTTGCTTTAAATCAAGCCTTCAAAGCAAAAAATGAAGTATTAGAGATGCTAGTGAAGAAATAAGGATTCTAAAGAATAGATGGGACAGCCTTCAAAGATGGTAAAAAAAAGCCTTAAAAAAGTCTGGGACAGTAATATGGTGTGAATTAAAATTCTTGAATATCTTAAATGGAATAGGAGGCAAGAGAGGTTTCATTCTCTGCCATGTATGACTCAACCAGCAAATACAGTTTGTACAACTTGTTTCTGATCCTCCCAAAGTCCACGAGTCTGCTGAATCAAAATATTATTTTTCACACTGTCTGTGTTTTAGTGCTTTAATGTTCTACTTTGACTCAAGCAGCTAACCCTATATGAGCATAATCATATGTTCATTATATGATCCTGTGATAATATGTAATTAGAGTTATTAATGAAACATTCTTACTGTGTATTGGTAATTTGCTCATTGGTAACAAAGGAACAAAATCACGACAATAGAGGTTGTAATCAGAACACTTAATGCAAGGCACATCCTTAGTGGGGACTACCTGGGTAACTGTATTTAGCTATTTTGCAACCTAATGTCTTCAGGGACGTTTAATGATTAAAGCACTGTGCCTAAAGGATCAGAACAGGGAAAATTATATAGAAGCTACAGTATGATGCAACAAGAGTGGTATATCAAATTTCTTCTCTCTGTTGTTCCTGAAGTAATGCAATTGACACTCATTTTAATTAGAATTAAAGAAGCAGTAGGTTCAGAAAGTAATGCTAACCACTTAAACTTCCCACCATCAGCATCTGACACTCTTCAGGGTGAATTCTCCTTTATATGGATGCTTTTTCTCTCATTGCATAAAGTGAGGGGATTAAAGATCCTCCTCTTATGTGAAAGATTAGTGAAGATGATCAGTTGAAGCACAGTGGATGAAAGCAGTTGGGGAGGGCTTCAGGGATGGATCTCCTTCCTCTATCAGACAATTGTGGTTATTGCTTTGGCAACACTTACATTTTTTTCTTCTGCTATTAGTGAAATTAATTCTCTTTACATCTTATTCTTTTTAGGGGTCATCACAGAGTCTCTCCAGTGCAAGTGACCTCCAGGTGACAGCATTAGCTTGACTGGTTGAAAGCAGTGAGAAAATATTATGGACATTTTGTGACACCTTAACCCAACAATGAAACACAGATGGGGCTTGCATCCTGGATCAAATGAAGTCTGGAATTTAACTCTCATTTTTAGAGTTTTAAAACTGAATGAAACTGAGAAATTTATCATCAGGTGATTTTAGTACTGATTTGTAATTTGTGAAGCTTCATGCAGAACTTCACTTAATTTCTCTCAAGAAATATCCCACCACAAGGGATGAAGAAGTTTATACCAATGGTTCCAAATAAATCCCTTCATCATAAATAATTAAGTAAAACAAAGAAATATTTTTGGCATATATAAATTGAAATATTTTCCTGTGGCTTGAGAGTGAGCAGTTCTTATAAACTAAATTATCTACCTGTCTGTCAAGTAAATGCATCCATGTTACATATTGTCCTTGACAGCTTCTGTTTTTACCCAATATTTTAGTGATTAACATGTGAGTTGCTGGCTCATGGAAATATTTTCATATGTCATCTTTTGCTCCCCTGATTTCAGAAAACAAATTCCAAGCAATGGGAAAGCTGGGAAATGTAATCTCCATCTTCTGCTTTAATATAAGCGTGCAGGCCACCTTTGATAATATGTATTTTTAAATTAAGAAATGAAAAAGCACAGTAACAAACTTTTGTTGTTTCTGAGTTGTGTACAAACTCTTTTTCATTTATCGTCTCCAAGTTCTTATGCCAGGGATTTAAACAAATATGTCACCTCTGGACTATTTTCTATTTTTTCATAATATAATTGTTTCTCATTATCATTACCTCTAAGTTAATGGAATTGACTGATCCAGCTGTAGATGAATAAACCAGAACAATTTATTAGAGATGTTTCCCCTGCCTGAGGCCTTTCCTGCTCAGCTTTCGTTTTCTTCTACCTTGCCTCTCATGGAGGCCCAGTTTCATCGTGATAACCTCAGACCTCTTCCTAGCTCAGTTCCATCTTATTCTTGCAATTCCTTTTTGAATAACATCTCTCAGATGATTGTTTGGATTGATGTTCATGCTCCTAACATCTTATGTCTCAGTTGTCATAACAGAGTTTTTTCCTGGCCTTGACAAGTTTATCACATCCAGGTGAATGCTGCAACAAAGCCTCTCTTGCTATTGTATGATATAAGAATGCAGTGTAGTCTGTCTTCCCCTTCTGTGGAATTGTCGGCTTTGCCTCCCATTATACCTTCATTGCCCACTTGTTAGATTTTCAAACAAGCACTTTTGTGCTTTTTCTATGTTGACCCTGTACTTTAAAGTTGCCATAAATGTTTAACGATGACCTCATTAAATTCAAGTCCTTAAAACTCTCCCTTGTTTTAATGCCCATGAAAGAAATGAGAAGAAATGTCAGGCTGTGGGTGTTCTGTGGATTTTGCCTTTGTTGCTTTCCCAGTTTCCTTATGCACCTGTCTCTGCTTACATCCCAGTGGTCTGCCCTAGGTTGTTTTGCAGTTCCTGGGAAGTGACAGCTTTCTGTCCTCGTTCTACCCAGCACAGCATCATCCCACTCCCGGATTTGATGCCTCACAATGTGGTCAAATGAAATGCTCTTTTAATGAGTAGTGCAGTTGGGAACTGAGTTATGAATATTCAACTAGACTGGTTAAAATTTCTAGGTGGTTAAGCCTATCAGTCTTACAAAAAATTGCTTTTGTGATGGTATTTAAATTTTTTTTCATTATGTTTTTAAATTGTTCTCCTTGTGCTGGATCATGCAAAGTAAGACTTGATAGGTCAGAAACAGGAAGAGCTCCAGTTATGACAGGTCTAATCTGAAGCCTATAATAGTATTCAGATGTTAGGTGAAGTAAACATTTATGCTGCCCAAAGGCTAGATTTTGGATTTAACCTTGAAATGTCGATACTTCTCTTCCAATTTGTTTTCCTTGCTTATTTGATTTGTTTGGTTGGTTTTGTTTTTGGTTTTGTTTTGTTTGTCATAATCTAGAGGGGAAACTATCTTCAGGAACATAAGGCTTCACAAATAGCTGGCAATAAAGTTTCCATTGTACAACACACAGGGGAGTTTTAAGCAGAAACTTACTCTATCCCTGAATATTCTGTATGCAGAAATATTTGGTTTTTTTCAGGAGTGTGAGGACTGGGGAGCGGGATGAGACCTTGAACAAATAAGAAATTATTTGAATAGTATTCTAGCAAAATTATGGATGCCTAATGTATGCACATCCCTGATATTTTTGTCAGCAAAAATTGCATTGCACTTAGGTATTAAGCCTTTTTTCTCTCCAGCCTGATCTACCAATTACTGCCCTTTTCATTTTGTCAGTAATATGCAAGCTTTCTCTTAACTCTGCTGTAATTTGCAAGGACACAAAGCATGCTTGAAATTACCTACCTGACTGCAGTTTGTGTGAAGGACTCCATCCTCTTGGCTGTTTTAGATTAACAGTGAATTACAGTTCACTTCAATGCAATTAGATCTAATGAGGTGCACATGGAGACCATTGGGCCACCCTGTAACCACATTATATGGACCTGCTAGTTGCCATTTCAATCAATTGGTTTGACCTCCGAATACAAACTAGGACAAAGCACAGAGGACTGTGTGGCCCTGATGCCTATTTACCTGAATGCAGGGAGAGATGATAATAATTGTCCTCTGTCGGGAAAATCTCTTTCTCTAGGCAATCTTTTGAAAAGAAATCCTCTTTGCAAACGTACGATTAATGTGGAAGAACACGTCTGGTGCAGAGAGCTTGATTTGCAAGGTGGGGTTCAAGGGGCAGGTTGAGCTCTGGGCAGGAGCCCAGTGAGACAAGAGGCCATGAAGTGCCAGCCCTTGGGATCACAAAGGGCACAATGAGCAGGGCACTGTGAGCAGGCTCTGGGAGAGACAGAGGCAGCCAAAGACTCAGGGGAACAGTGGGACTTGAGCACAGGTAGGTGAGAGGGGATGGCTGAAAGCCCAGGGGTTCCTTTGCTGAGGCTCCTCAGAGGCACCAGATCAGGTTGTTTTGGCGTTACTGCGCCGTGAATAAATGGGTTTGTGAAACAGAACAGCTGATCTGCTGAGGGAAACCTGCTCTGTGTCTGTGCTGGGAGTCAAGCCTCTGCTGCAAAGGGCCTTTAGTCCCAGCAGTGACAGTCTCATGAACGGTCATAATGGGAAGTTTACTTTAAAGTTGAAATGATTGATCATATAATAAGCAGTTACAATATTACTATAAATACTTTCTTTTCTGGTATGACTTGATTTTTAAGTCTCACCACTGACTGTTAGGAACCAAATATCAATTTTTATAAGAAAAAATTTTATCAGATCATATTCTGGTAATGAAAATAAAGGAAAACCTCATACAATATTGGTGAAAATAGGGAAAATTTCTAGAAGACCGTTTTGTTTAACTGGATTCAGTAACTGTTTGTTATTGTGTGGTAGAGAAAATATTTTCACTTAGTCTGGAACACAGTTTCCAAGTCGTTGTCAAGCGAATCTGCCATTAACATCAAAGAAAGGGCACTGGATTGTAATTTACAGAGTTGAACTTTCATAGTGAAATGACTGTTCATGGGAAGAGTTAAATATGGGGTTAAAGCTATGAGGAATGAGTGTTCTGTTTCCCAGAGAAACTTTGAGCACAGCAAAATGAAAAGCATAACTTTTGTGTTTGTGCTAATACAGAATTTAAACACAAAAGAAAGAGAAACAATTTAAAAAGTGGATTTAAAAAAAGTAGTTTGGTCCTTAGAAATTCAAAGTGATTTTTAAGTTATTTTATTAAATATCTATATATACCTAGAGATAGCAGTAGTGGCTTGTCTATTCTTTATGCAACATAATATTAATGGGCCAAAAATGTTTGGGAAGTGTACCTACCCAGTATTTGCATTGTTAAAACCTTGGCAATTATGGCCTTGTGCCTTGGAGAATAAATATTTGCAAGTAATGGCTGAAACAGTTCTCATTAGTCATTTCCAGGAGACTGAAATAGCTCAGTTTTGTAAGTCTCTTTGGTATATTTGAGAATTATTGTCTTACGAATTTTGGAATATCTTCTGCACCATACCTTATGAGAGGACATGAGTCAGATGTACAACCTAACAGGAATCAGCTATGAATTCCTGGTTATGAGTCATGCTGAGGAACAATGTCTTGATCCTTGCTTGAAATTGCAAGCATGTAAACTTCCTTCTTCCTATTTTGCTTAGCTTCTGAATGAGAAAAGTCCTTTTGTACTTTAATTAAAGGAAACATCCTAAGAAATTATGCTTTATTCTAGTGACATGTATATTGAAAAAGAAAGATAAGCTTTGTGGTAACTCAATGAAATAATTTTATAGAAGTTCCCAGGTTAGACAAAGATATTTCTATCTCATATATATGCAATTTTTTAAAAACCCTTTCCTGTTATGAGTACATATTCATTTAAATTAATTAAAACCCATCTTCTGTTTCCAATGTAGGTTATCAGTTGATAATGGACGTAATTCTCAATGACCCACTGATAATTGATAAATGCATCTCTGCTTGTAGACCTTTGATGCTGGAACCTCCACATTATACAGTCTGACCACTATTGTATATAGTTACCATAATATGAACAAATTGAGAGTTTAAAAGTTTTCTGTGCCTAATGAAGTCCATCTAATGCCAAAACTGAAATTCAGAACATTCTGGACTATATTAACTAGGTGAACATACTGGTAGCCTATGAGATAAGCATCCTCAGGGTCTACGCTAGCCACTATGATTGATAAGTGATATTGATAAGTGTTCCTGTGAGATATAACCTGGATTAGAAATGTTTTCAATTAAATCTCCAATGGATTCCTTAACTGTACTGTGAACTAACTGGTGTGGATGGCTGCGCTAAAATTGGTCTCCTATAATGCAGATTTTTCTATACTGTTCAAGTACATTACAACTATAGTATAAAAGGTATTTAAGCTTATTTTGTTATTTTCTTACCAAGAATTAAAATCCAAGTGAGTTTAGGGTAAGAATTCCTCTTGTGTAGACTGGGTTGAGATATAAACTTGTAAAGGATTTATGGGTAAATAGGCAACCTGAAATACCCATTGACTTGACTTGTGTTAGAACTCCCTTCCTTTTTCTTTCCAAAGGCTGGTTGATGTCAAAGGCCATCTGTTTTCTGTAGTGCAGAAACATGTAGACATTGAGAGAACAGAATTTTAATCTGTTCAGTAAACTGCAATTTAAATGTTTGTTTCAAGAATCCGAATAGTTACTACACTGGAATTTTGAGTGCAGTGATTTTGTGCTTTTTTGTGTGTTTAAGGTCTGAGTGTTATGCTTTATCTCAAAGTAATGAAGCATGGCATACTCTCACTGTGCCAGCACTGGCACCTTCTCAGGCTTGTTGAGGCTGCCCAAATCTCAGATAATTTCTGTATGAAGGAACTGAATTTGATGTGAAATGTCTCTCAGAAGGAGGACTTAGCAGTAGATAAGGAGTGTTCAAGCTCCTCATTCCATTTTGTTTGCAGGTGTATACACAGTCCTGGTGCCACGCTAGCCCTGTTAGCCTAGCAGGCTGGACCATCTTGAGAGGTCAGATTATTCATTTCTGATTAAAGAAACAGTGCATTTAGGCATCTCATATTTAGATGCTTTCACTGTTAGCATTAAATAATAGTATTTTAGTATTGCTAAAGTGCATAGTAGTAGTTCAAATTTGCTGATGATCACATATCCCTTACTGGCAGGTATTATTTACTTTTTCACATTCCTTATCTAATTCTTGAGGCTAAGCTAAAATTTTGAAACTATTTTCCTCTTTGACACTCAAAGTAATTTTACTTTATTTGTACCAAAAGTAATCTCTCACTGTACTTCAATACAAATATTAAAAATTCTTACTCCTATGTCACATTAGACTGTATAATTAAATAAAATAAATAATAAATGGAAAAATTTCCAGAATTGCTATTGTTCTGGTCTTTTTTTTTTGATATGCTGTTTCATTGTTTGGTTTTCTATGTGGCAATAATAATAACAGGAGCATTTGCAAAACAACAGCATTTTGGCTTCAAACCCAATTAGAAGAAAAAGCACAATAACACATTATAATATAAATCTGACATGTAGTTTTCCTTTAGGAGATATTCAGTTTTTAGCTTTAAACAAGTCCCTTAGAAGCTTTAGGGTTCTTAGGATGCCTAGAGTCAATTTTGAACAATTTTGCAAGTTACTACAGGGAAGCTTAATTCAAATTCAACAAAACACTGAAAGAGGTAGTGCTTTGGGGCACTTAACTTCCTCAAAGGACCATCAGTATGAAACCTCAGATGGGGAGAAGCAGGATGTAAATAAAATATGTCAACCTAACCCCATGGTAAATAGCAAAAAATAGCTCTCTCTTCCTAAGAAAGAAAAATTGTGTTTCACACTATCAGAACATATAAATATCACTGTGATAGCAAAATTATGACAAAGCATTGTTTCGCTGTCAGAAAGTGGCATGAAGGCCTTCTGTAGTAGAAGAGGTTCAATTATTATTTCCAAATACAAGGACAAATTCCCTGATTCTTATTTCAAACAGATTCTTCTAGCACTGGCCTTCAAATCTGCATTCCCAAGGGAAGTTCTTCCTGTAGTACTTCCACAGAGAACACCTAATCATATGGGTGAAGAATTTTCATTTTGTGGGCTTTTAACGTTGGATGCTATCAATGACACGTGACTCATTGCCTCAGGTACACTGGTGTGTTTTCTGATCATTTTCTGACAAGCTATGACAGCTTTAATGCTAGAAAACATCAAATAATGTATTGACTGTTCTCATGAGTAATTTAGGCAGAAAAAACCCAGAAATTGAAAATAAATTCCTGCCCTTGCAGACTCTGTTGGAAGTACTTGGTTTTTGGCTGTCTGCTTATGATTAACAAATTATTTCACACTGAAATTAGCAGTAGACTCACCTCCCTATTTGTATCTAGAAAACTGAGCACCATATTTGTATTAATATTCAGTAGTCCTGCTCTTCTGTGAATACTGCTCTTTCAATATCATTCTCCAAAAGAGATGTAAATGTTACAAACATTTTCATTAATAGATTCAGGTTTCTGAATGTAGCACATTAATTGTAGCTCTTGCTACATAATAGAATAACGTCTGATATAAGAAGCATTTTGAGAATAACATATTTAATCAGGAAGTACAAGAAAACCACTATTCTGCCCCCAGATTCCTAAAATACTTATTTTTTCACCAGATTCTTTATGCAATGGTACAATTGTGACACTAAGACTCTTGTGCCATACATACATATAAGTTTTTAGAATGGCTTAATCTTGTTATTTTTGAAGTGTGTGTACTCACAGTTAATAATTACTATTGTGCATACTATAATATAGTTGTATATTAATCCTAGGTAGAATTCTTTTAGACACATAGTGAGATTTTTAGAATCCCTTTTCTCATTGTTGACTCTGTTGATATGCCTAGAAATTAACAAAAGCTGTGAACTGAAAAAAGATTTTTGATACTGTTCAGAATGTTTTCACTGCAAAAGCCTGAAGGAGCCTGTAGTCACATATCCTGTGGATTTAATTAATGCTTTATTGAGTATTGAATTATTTCTTTCTTGTTTATTTGATTTGTTGAACTGAAAATTGTGATGAAAAGAGATACAATTGAGAAATGACAGGTAGCTTATAGAAAAGGATGATAGATACATGAGAGATAGACTAAAGACATATAGACTATTTAGACTATATGTAGAATATATATATATATCAGACTATATATATATAAAAGAAATTATTTATGAATAGTGACTAGTAAAACACTGAAACAGGTTGCCCAGAGAGTGGTGGGTGCCCAAACATTCCAAGTCAGGCTGGACAGGGCTCTGAGCAACCTGATCTCATCAAAGATATCCCTGCTCATTGCAGGGGGGATGGACTCAATGAACTTTAATAGTTGCAAAGTTCTCTTCCAATTCATACTATTTCATGATCATTATGTAGGATTTTGCTTCCCCTTCTCTTGAAGAATGGAAATAAAACAGGCCTGTTTGGGGGTGAGGAGCTCAAAGTGGAAGAACCTTCTGTTGCTCAAGTACACTATTTAACTAACTTCATATTTCACTGTACAGCAGGCCTCTATCCTTACTAACAATACAAGAATAAAAAAATCTCTTAAAAAAATATGCAACTCTAGCTGACCCTTGAAGATATGCACTATCAGAGGTTTTTGTTTTGAATTTTATTAAGGAAACTTTTGAGATTTTTGTATGTGAACAATGCACTGGAGTTATTTTTCCCTTGGCAATTATTATATCTCAAGATCTTCTCAAAATAACTTTTGACCATTAAAAAAATCTTGAAGTTTACATATCCTTTATCTGATCTGAAAAGAAAGTTATTTATATTGACTACTAGATTTACATATTTCTGAATGGAAGAGAGGGGATATTTAGAAACAGTTAATATTACCAACTTTCTCTGCCAGTTTATAGCAGAACCTGTACATAAACAAGACCAGTCCTAAGTACAGCAGAAGGTATTGCTCCTGGCAAACGTTAGCAGGGAAAAAGATAAGACTTGTAGTATCTCATCACTGTAGCATGGTACTGTGAGGTCAAAACACTTGTCCCATGTTGCTTTCCCTATTTTCTTCAGTTTGACATGCTGCACTAAAAAGATACAGACCTGCTGTCACAATCCCAGGAGATCAAGTTGTTGATTTCAAATATTTTCAGCCCCTTCAGGGTAAAAGCACTATGCTCGCAGCCTCACCAGTGAGCCTGATGAACCCTTGGTACATGGTATAGTCACTGTGTCACACATGTCTAATGCTGACTGGATAAGGTGAAGAGTAAAAAGGATGGTTGTGCACATTCCCTTTGATTTTTTCCTTCCCTTAGCAGCACGGTACTTGGAATAGGGATGTGTACTGACAATTGTCACTGCACTAATTTGCTTTATTTCCTTTGTCTTCACACACACTTCTGTAAACACCTAAAAATGGTAATCCTGCCACCATTTTCAGGATTCATCGATAAATAATTCACCTACAAAAGAGTATGAATGTAAAGAATAAGATTTTTGTCACAGCTGCAGTTTAGTACCAGCATTTCTTACAATGTTAATCCTTGCCACTTTGCTACTCTCATCTTCTCTTGCCTGCTCTCTCAGGAATGATCTTGTCTTTCTTTCTGTGTAGGGATAATGATATCTCTGTCACTTTCCTTTTATTGGGCCACAGGTCAGCATTTGGGAGGTTTTTTTTCTTCCTGTCCTTTGAAATTCTCTAATCTCAGCTACTGAATTGCCTTTCATTCCAATTATAACATGACTCTAACTTCTCTAGAAATATGCTGGGATCCCCTTATCTTGATTAATAATATGCAGCAACATCTCTTGGAATGACAAAAATATTGCTTTAATATGGAAAAAAATTACCCACACAATACATGACTTCTATAAAACAGGTTAAATACAACCTCACCACCTCCTTGCTTAAGGAATAAAAAAAATTTTAAAAATCAATGTGTTGGATTAATTTTGCATACACAAGTCTAGGTCATACTCACCAAGGCATTAAGCTTCAGTTTTTAGTCTGAACTTTATTCACTGTAAGTTAAATATAAAGTTGCTCTAAACCAATATAATAGAAAATCTAATTTAATAGTAAGAATCTTTAAAAAATTAAAAAAAAATCTAAAACAAAACTCAGAAACCTCTTCAGAGACTTGCTGGATAGCACCTGTGGTTTGCAAAGGATGACATCACAGAGATGTCTTTGTACTGTAGTATGGGAAAAGTGATTGCTAGGAAGACTGGTGTAGATGAGCTAAAGTCAATTGCAAGGTACCCAATCCCTTCCAGAAAATGTTAACTAGCTACTTGTAGCACCTTTCCCCCCCACTTTTTCTTCTCCTACCATTTTGCATATCCCAGCCATTCATTATGCTAGATAATGGAGTTGTTGGGGTTTACTTTAGAGAGGAAATTTTATTAAAAATATACAAATTAACGTCTTTCAAAACCAAAGAGAAAGCAGCTTTCCTGAAACAAATCAACACTGCATCCCACTGTCAAAATGGGGCAGGGTGTGGCAAGGGACCTTTATTTTTTGCTTTCTTAAAAAGGGAGGTCATGCTGTTTGTAATGATTTTAATAATAAAGTCTAAATCAGAACACCAAACACTTATACCTCCCTTGAATTAACAGTTCTCTATTATGCTCATTACAAACAATGATGACTTAGCTTAAGGGAAAAGTTCAGGTTTTCTCAATTTTTTTTTTTTTTTAAATCAGGAATGGTTGTACTCTGTAAGGATGTTTCTATCCCAGCTACAATATTCAGCCTGGTGGACTTCCTGTATAAGTCAGTGTACCTTATCAAATAGAGAGGGGAATAAGAAAAATATTAAAGTTACAATTTTGGATGCATGCAAATATGTATCCACATTTAATCTTTAGGGACCAGCCTGTATGGGTAGGATAGAAAAAATAAATATTTTTTGTTTGATTGTGTTTTTTTCCTGTGAAAATCAATGGTTCTGTACAGACAAATGGTATACCTTAAAAGAAAAATAACAACATTAACTCTGCAGTTGCATTTGGTCTGAAAGTAACCTAGAATGCAGAACACTTAATTTGTCAAGACATTCTGACAGGTCTCATCAAAAGTCCAGTATAAGCTTTACTAGTTTGGCTCATTAAATTGAAAATGGGCTTTGAAAAGGTCATGGGGAATTAGAGGTTACAGAACAAATAATCAAACCAATTAGCTATAACTTGAATGTTGTGAGCTGCCTAAAAGAGAAAGCAGACCTGACCTTGTCAAAGAGAAAAGGATATTAAAATTGCACACCAAGAAGGAATCCAGAAAGCTTAATACAACTATGTACAATATTGCTGAAGTTTGGGTTTTGTTGTTGCCATTCTTCTTTTTTTTTTTTGAGAACAAAAGTACTAAACCTCTCCCACCCAACATAATGATATTCCTGTACTAAGCTGCCTACCTATTTTAGAGGTTTCAGATTCACAGTAAAGGTTGCTTATTTATATTGTGATATTGTAAATTTAAGTTTCACGATCTTATCCTTCTCACATGCCATATTGTAAATTAGAAATAACTCCACTCAATGTAATTATGTCACTGTAAAAGTGATATAAGAGGGGAAAATAGGACATTAATGTCTATGTAGTTTTGATTAAAACAATCCATTCTGTGAAATCTGAAAATGTATACCAAATTGTCAAATGTTTTTTCTCTTCATGTGTGTTGACACAAAATTCTTGTAAGTTCTTGTATAAGTTAGCCCCTTTACTCAATTTTATAACATATTAAATTGCAGGACAAGATTGCCTTGAAGAAAGCTGAAGCTGTCCGTGTATCAATTCTTTTGTTTTCTTTAGTACTGAGCAAATGGTTCTCTATTATTTCCTAAATTTTTTTTTTAATTTGCAGGCACATATCAGATAAATGTCTGGTCAAGATCTGAAGAAGAATCAGACTAACATAAAAATATGGGTTGTATTTATCTTTTAATTTATTAAAGGATTGTCAGAGGGAGTCAGAGGGACACTTGGTTCAGATAAGTCCCCTAAAGATTATCACTGGAGCTCACGAATTTGGCCATTGGCTGTCCTTGACTTCTCTGCTTCTCACATTGGCCAATATTTTCAGAACTGTTCTACATCTTCACTAACTTTAAAAATTTATTTCCCAGCAACTGCAATTAGCATTTTTGTATGAGAGCATGCTTAGAATGATGACTTGAATTTACTTCTTAGAGATTACTTTAGTATGAGAAAGGTGGATACCAAAAATTTAAACTACTCTCTGAGCTGAGATTATTATGCTCCACTGCCCCAGGTAGAGCCTGTGTCATTCATACCAGCTCAGGATTTTGGCTCCATGGCCCTAAAGTTGTTGGGAAACTAGAACGTAGTGTGTGAAAGTGTTCACTGCTGAGAAGGGATTTTTCTTCTGGACTAGAAGGCAGAGAATGCTCCAAGTTGCCCTAAGCAACTGAGAACTGGCATGTTTTTCTTAAATGGAAATCACAGATAAACTATTTGAGAAATGCAATACCTTAATCAGTGCAAAAGTGGATAAATAGCAGGAGCTGGCGGCAGAAGGGAAATGCTGCCAGGGCTGCTGCACGTGTACAGCACTTGTTGGGAATCAGACTCTATTGAACATAAATGCTCAGAAAGCTGGAAAGAAAACTGAATAATGGCATTGAAAGACAAAGGCTTTACCATAAGGCAACATTTGTGCTAAGTGCTTTCAAAGTGCTAAACTATCATGTTGGCTGTCGTATTATAGAGTAGTTGATGAGTTGAAGGTGACAAAAGGTCACTTCTTTGGGGCCAGAAGTGACTTCAAAAACAGACTTTTCAGATCCAGCAATCTACTAGAGGGGCAAAACCCCATAAGTTGTAGCACAACTGAGTGGTATGTTGAGCAGCCCTGAAAAAAAACCAGACCACTGGAATATGTTTCATAGCAATGCTAAATTTATAAACTTCCTACAGCTTACTAAAATAACATTTCAGGATCTATTCCGCTTGTGATCTTACCATGCTACTCATGTTATAGATAAAAGAAAATTAAAATCTGTGTTTTTGAGGCATATGAACAGAATGACTGAATGATATTAAGCAGGACCTGCAGTGAGATCCTTTGTTGAACTCAGTTTTAAAATGAAAGTAAAGAGATGGTTTCAAATAATGTTATTATGGGCTATATTAGTTTTCCAAAAATAAACTGTACGTTCAATATAGTTTTCATTGCACCTTATTCCAGATCTGTAATATTTGGTTTGATTTCTAATAATCCAATAATTTAGTTTTGAGTTTTATTCTCTTTGGCTAAGTGTGAAAGAAAAGGTGTGGCAAAGTGATAGTTTTATATCGAGTAAAAAAGGCTCCTGTTTATTTGAAGTTGGGTTGTTTTTAGAAAAACACATGGATTGTCTAATTGTCATTATCTGACTGTAATTCTAAAAAAAATTTAAAATAAAAGATTCACCCTCTTGACGTATTATAGTAATACCTTTTTCTGGCAGTTGCATGTTTCCAAGCCCTTTTATGGTTTTGTGTGTGTATTTTTATTAAAATATTGAAGAAAGTATATTCTCCATGATTAATATGTTAGCAATGCATATAAACTTGTGACACAGGAACAAATTCCTTTAGGCCAAAGTAGCTGACCTACAAACAAAATGTTGTTTCAAATACCCTTTACCTACTGTCAGAATGCACTCTACATCTAGATGGAAATCAATGGTATTTGTGTCCCTATGACAACCCTTCTCTCTGGATTATATGCACTACATGGCCCCTATATAAAGGTTTTACTGCTTTCTAAAACTTAGAGCAAATTTTTAGGCTTTGTCCTCTGAGTTGTTTTGGATTCAGGATTTAGGAACCTTCTTCCTTCAAAACCAAATAATGAACAAAATCTTACCAAAGGCTTAATCTTGAAATGTAGCAAGGAGAAGTTTGCTGATTAATAGATTTTAATTTTCTATAAATTTTTGAACAAATTGTAGGCAGAAGTCAAATGTTCTGTAGAAGGCAGAGGGATGAAGGTGATGCAGCAGCTATGCCCGCTGCCATAATGTTCATGGGTAGTGTTTATTTAGACAGATAAATAAATAATGCCTTTAAATCAGCATCCTCACTGGGGAAAATGCCGAGGAGACTCTGGGCTATGTTTAGGTTCATGTCTACAAACAGCTAGAGACAACACCAGGCTAAATGTCTTGCCTCAGGTCAGATGTGGTTTATTAATCCAATCTGAGTGGAACCCAAGCACTTGACTTGCAGCACCTTTTCTGAATGCACTGCTTTATTTTTAAAAATGAATAACGTAATCTGTTAAAAACCACCAAAAACCCCTCATGAAATATTTATCACAAACCAGCTTCAGATGTGGTACTTCAGATATAGCACAGGCTAATTTTGCAATAATATTTGATACAAGCCCTTTTGATAGAGCTGTCATCTGTCAGTCTAAGGGAAATGGTGGGATCTCATCAGAGCTGTATAGGATGGGTTGGCTTCTTGTGGTTTCTGCATTTGTCCTTTGTTATCAGCTGTGCAGAAAATTAGGTTTCTGGATTTTCCCATTTTTAGGATACCTGGAGAAATCACATTTCCTATTGATATTGGTCTAAAGATAAACTCATATCCAAGATGATGTGATAGGTCATAAATTTTTATTTAGAGAGCTGGTAAAACAAAATTCAAAGAGGAAGAGATTTTTCTCCATTATTGCCATCTACCCCCTCTACCCTAAAAGAATATGGAGCTGAATCCTTTGTTCTGTATAAAATGTCTGTGTTGCTGTAAAGTGCAAGGCTCTGTTGATTACAGTAAGAGTAGAAAATGAAAATTCCAAGTAAAAAAGGCCTGGAAATTCTTAGAACACCAAACTATATGTCTTCCAAGTAAAATGGAGTAGAGAGAAACCTCCAGATTTAAAGTACTGTGTATGAATTTTTTCTTTTTTAGTGGTTAAATTCTATCCAGTGCGGTGAAATTCTCAAAATTGAGAGGAAGAGTTATCAAGGAGTCTCAGCCATTTCTACATTCATGGATTGCATGAAAATATGTGAGTTGTCTATCTTCCTTTAATAGCGCTTTTCAGTCCACTGTATTTGACATTTTAATCATGTTCGTGTTCTGGATTTATGCAACTTATTTTTATAGTAGTGCTCTGAACACTCCCCAAGAGTTTTTTGGATCTGTGACAGTGTTTTAAGATTTTTTTGGGTTTTTTTTTTTAAATGCATGTCCAAAGAGGATTGGTGAAGATGATAAAATATTAAACATGAAATAAAATCTCACTTTGGTAATTAATTGACTAACAGTACCTAACATTGTTGTAACAGAAGTTATCTTAGAAAATAATTATTTTTTTAAGTAACATTCAACCTTACCAACAATTCTGCTAAGTGCTGGCCATGTTACCTTCTTGTGAGGTGGAACCTAGTCACTGCTTTGAATCACCATGACGTCCTTTCCAAGAGGCTGTAGAATCACTGAACTGTTTTAGGCCTTTAATCTTGAAATTTTAAAATAGAAGTAAAATATTAAACAGTTGCATGATCTTGCGAGCTCTAGCAGACACAGCTAGAGCCAAAATCAAAACCAAAACAAGCAAACCAGTTTGGACTATTGTTCAATGATCCACATGGGAACTGGCATGCTTAAGTGGATGAAGGAAAGGAAGAGTTACAAAACTCTTCTAAGATATTTTGTGATACTTGTAAAATGCCATTAGGTACCACCTTCATTCTGAAGGTCCATGAGAGTAGGCAAAGAAATGTTATAACCATACCTTGAAATAAGAAGCATTCAAGCTTTTTGTTCATTTATCAGAATTATGTATTGGAGCAAAAGATTTTGCCCCTAAGGTGAAAAATTGTAAGTCTAACTAGTGAGCAAGGAGTCAGATTTTAATAAAGGCAAAATAAAGTTCACAATATCACTGTGATGCAATTTAGAATGCTTGGGCTTGGTAGCTACAAAGATGATTTAAAGGCAGATAAAGAGAAAATACGGATAATAAAGTAGGTGCTAAATCTTCAGACCTTACAAAACATTAGACATTTATTTGGAATAGAACAGTCTTTTCACAGAAAATACAGTAAACAAACATGTTTAACTTCATAGAGGCCATAGTTTCAGAGAGGAGTTTGGTGAGAAATGCTGGTCAAGCTGCAAATGTACAGTGAAATGCAATCTACATCCCTTATGAAAAGTGTTATATTTTTTTTAATTTCTAACCTTTAAGTAACTTTATGTAATTAGAAAATAATTAACTGATACCTATATTTTCTGCAGAAGCTTGTATTAGGATATCAAAATTCAAGAGAGGGAAAGCAAACTTGGAGGAAGCATCTTGCAAAAATTGAATCTTGCTGGAATTGGGAAGCTGTTAAGTTCATACTTTTACACTGATGCCACTTCATCCTTAGAAAGGTAAATCCATTTTTAAATTGGATAACTTCTTGGTACATTAAACATTTCACATTTTTAGGGATTGCATAATTACAACTTGTTGTATATGACAACCTGCACTGGAATAATTTTTTAAAAAGGTCAAAGCCAGTTAAAAACAAAGTTCTGACTTTTTGTGTTAGACTGATTACTTAGAATGTAATGAAATACTCAACCCTGGAAGAAAGAAAGAAGATGAAATATTGTAAAACTCTACCCAATAAATGATTGTGACAAATAGAATTTATGAATCTCATGACTTGTTCTTTATTGATCAGAAGATTATCATAGCATTTGAATTAATAAAAGTACAGATAAAGGCATTCACAAATAATGCTTGCACATAAGTGCAAGTAGGCTTTATTGATTTCTTGTGTCAGCTAGGCTTCAGAGAGATTTACCATATGTTGAACATATGAAAATAGCAGGAACAACAATCAAAAAAAATTCTCCTACTCTATCAGCTAATAAAGTTTTAAATGTTTGTAAAGAATTGAGTGTACTCAATGCAGCACATCCATGTGTATTTCATAATATCCCATCAGTTAAATGAACCACACAAGTAATCAGTTAAAGCCTATTAAGTACATTTTTTTGCCACAGAATTTATATAAAACACACTTTTACTATTTTATCACTATAATTCTGGGTACTGAGTTAAGTACGTTTTCCATGAAAATTAATTTTCTATCTATGCCTCCTCTGTGTAACATACCTGCCATGGACACATAACATTACAGTGGGAAAATAATCATAACCAGATTTGGAATGCCTTCATCTTCCAAAATGATTTTCAAAGCATTTTATGTGGCTCTGAAAAGTCTTCTGAATCGTATCATGTCAGTTTCTGGTCATAGGCCAAAGAACCTTTGGTTTCTTACACTACAAGGTAATATGGCAAAAATGTATCTCTCAGAAACCAAAGAAATAATGCCGTGTAGATGCACAGGGTGGAAAGTAAGACTTGACATTGTTACAAGGACCTTGAGTCGTTAGGAGAGTGTTATAGGAATAAAAAAAAATTGTTTATATAAGATCCAGTCATTTGAAACTTGATGGATATGGACGTCGTTTCATTTTTTACAACTTTAGGGATAGCTGTCTCCTACAGCACTGGTTCATGTTAACTCATACCCACTGCCAGCAGGTGAAGTGGCTTTTACCCTTAGGCTTTTGCTCAGATGTAGAAGCTCTCAGTATTCAGACCTTTTGCCTACTATATTTGTATGCACATTGATCAGAATTACTCCACCGATCAATTCAAGTTAAGTTTTGAGAATTTGTAAATAGTTTTTTTTTAAATGGTTGAGAATTTTCTGAATTGCAAAACTGTTTAATCTTAATAGAAGTGATAGAACCTAATATAAGGAAGAAGGTAACCTAGAAAATACATTTCTTAAAACAAACCACTTGCTTTCTAGCAGTTTCTTTAAAACTCTTACACTGGAACTTATCCACATTTGCACACTGGAACTTACTTATCCATTTTTGCAAGCCAATATACATTCAGACTGTTACTTTATTTTTAGAGAATGACTTTTGAATATTTCAGATGACCTGTTTGTTCCTAATAAGTTATATTACTTTCAGAGAAGTAAGGGAACTGGACTTCTCAGCATGGAAATTGTTTATTCATCTTTTACCTGCTCAGCCAAAATTTGTTTTATATTAAGCTTTTTATTCTTTTATTTTTCATGAAGAGTCTGCAATTAATCTAGAGATTTATTTGGTAACTGCCTTGTATCATTTGACCGCTGACACATATTAATACAGATGAGCATTCCTGATATCCTGACTGTTGTGGGTTAGCCTTGGCTAGAAGCAAAATGCCCACCCTGTTACTCACTCACTTCCTTCTCCCATGAAGTCAGACAAAATAGAAGGAAGGTGTGAAGACTTGTGGATCAGGACGATGACAGCTTAATAGCAAAAGCTGTGCATATGAGCAAAGGAAGAAGGGGAATGCCTTTAACACTAGGCTGGCAGAATAGCTGTTTTCTGAAAGCAGGGCCTAAACATATGTAATGGTTGCTTGGGAAGACAATGCTGCAACTGCAAACATTCCTCCTTTCCCTTTTTACTGCTGAGCACGATGTCGTGTGGTTTAGGATATCCCTTTGGTCAGTTCGGGTCAGCTACCCCAGCCACTTCCCTCCAATCCCTTACCTGCCCCCAGAATACTCACTGGGGAGGGGGAAGAAAAGAGAAAGCGCTGAAATGACTTTACACTGGGGCATTGTCAGCACTTTTGTAGCCACAAATTCAAAACACAGGACTGCTGAGAATCCAGCTCCAACTCACTCCCAGACAAAGCCAGTGTGCTGATGTTGACCAATATTATTCACAAATAAGGAAACAATTGTTCATTGTAAAGCACTTCTAATGATGAGCCCTTTTAAGGCAGCTGCTCCTAGGTTAGGCTGTTGACATGAGACAGAAGGCCTGACTTGCCAGAGTGAGGGGGAGATAAGGACTGTGCTTATCAGTAGACCTTACACATTTTCTGTTTCCTCCTTGTTAATATGTTTCACATGTCATGTGGCCAATTAAAGTGATACATTTAAGAATATAATTTATTTAATAAATACTATATTTAGTTGCTTACAAACATGATGGTCTTGGGAAAGTAAAAGAAATGAGGCAGGCTAGGCTTTATACACTGACTTTTCTCATTCATTCTGCAAGCACTAAAGGAATTTGTAATTTGAAATTTGAATTTGTTATGCTATTGTTAATTTCATTGAAATAGGTAACATTTGAAGCATATTTAATAATGTCTATTTTTTACAACACAACTCTTATGTAATGTCTAAGGTTCGGAAAGAAATTATGTCAGTGCACCAAATAGGGCACATGCAATGAGGGGAGTGGTGAAGAACCTCTCAAAAATGCATTCTCAGATTACTCCATACTTTAAAACAGAGTCTGTATAATCCATGCAAATCTGAGGCAGAGTGTGTCTGCTTGCATTGATCCAAAGACTGCACCTAAGAGACCTTCCAGCTGGATATGCCAGAGAATACCCCTGATTTAGCTGAGGAAGTTGTAGCGCTGTAACTACACAATCAAGATCTGAAACAGGTATTATGGAATTGACATATTCCTGCTGTGGTGAGTTAGTGGTTCAAACAACTCATCCAAGGACTTCAGCAGATGTCCCATTAGGGGAGTGAGAAGCCAGTCTACTCTATCCATCTGGATGGTCTTCTTCTGCATTTAATGTGCATCCCTTACTTTTCAGGAACTACTGTGCTAGTCTTGTTAGGCTGATCTTCTTCAGAAATAGTCATGTGACATGTTTCCAATTTTAGAATACTCAGGGAAGTAAAGGGTGTGGGACAATGTTTTTAAATTGTCTGGGTTTTGCCATTTCTATTAATGGAATCTCTGTCTACTTACAGATAGAGAACTCTCAGTTTCTAGATCCTACACAAAATAATGAATTTGCCACAAAAGGCAATAATAAGACCTTTCAAAGAATTTTATCAATTTGTAGAGAAAAATGAAATGAAACCCAACACAAACAAACAGAAAACCCAGCAAAACAACAAAAAATTCCCAAACAACCCTATTACCAAAGCTGAAAAATGTAATTGCCTGAAAATTTCAAAATTTCATTTCATTAGAAGTTGCAATTTTCAGTGGAAATCAGTTAACTTGAAACATACTGTAGTTGTCAACTTAAACCAAAACAATCTCATCATAAATTCCAAGCAGGCTGTAGAAAAACATATGGTTTAGTAAATACAATAAACCTTCATTGCTGAAATCATACACATAAACCAGATCTCTCTCTGAACTAGTAACACAATTTATAAAGGCAGCCCTTCAATAGGCATCCCCCACTTTAATGAAACACGTCTCAGTTGAAAACTAAAAGATTAAAGAACCACAACAAAAGTTTCCCAAAGTCATATCATTTATAACTACAACCAGTTTCCAGATGCAAAAATGCTCAGTGGTTTCTACTAGGAGCTCGCAATTCGAACCATGTCTTTCCCTGATCTACAGAACCCTTCAGTCTGACTTTTTCGTGCGTAGAACTGCCCAAGTATTACAAGTCCAGTAACCTTTGTTGGGACTTGTCATATGTAGAGGAAGTTAATATATAACAATTTACAGCATCAAGACTGTATCTTTCTTCTCGAATTTATGTATTTCAAATCTGTTCTATCTTTTTTATTTTATTTGCATTAAAGTTAACAAAATACGGTAAACAACAGCATTGTAAACTTCCTAGTTTTATGATATCAAATAAAACATTTGACATGTATTTTAAATTCTACTAGGAAAAGCAAGTAAACAATAAGAAACAAAGCTGAAGAGAGACCTTCATATTATTTGTCTTGAAGCAAAGGGACTGTGAGGGTAACAACTGCGCCATTTTTATTCTTAATATTCAGAAACAAGGAATAAAGAGCATGTGGTTATGTAAGGGTAAATCAACTGGCCTTTTAAGCCCACTCAAACATTCTATTCTCTCACAGTTTGAACTTTGAAATATTTCATCACCCAGTATGCTCTAATTAACTTAAAAACCCCAGATATGATTGCATAGGGTAGTAAGACCTTGTGCTCTTTGGATTAGGAAATGCAAAGGAAAGGCATATGGGAGGAGGGATTGAGAAGAAACCAGGAAAATAAAGCTCTAAGTAACAGTTACAACACACTAAAAGTTTGGCAAGGCATGACCAAGATGTGGTCAAATTTCTAAGAAGAGTACAGACATCTGAAATATTCAGAAAAAAATTATGATACATCAGCTTCTGGCACTGGATTCAGAGATCCTGTTTAATCTTCTGCTGTCGTGGTATGTCACAGAAAAGTGCCATTTCTCAAGATCGGGCATGACTGAGGAAAATATGGAGTTTGTTAGTCTGTTTCTTCATATTACTAAAGTTATGAGGTAAAACATTCCAAAACCAGGATCTAATTAAGGCTGAAGGAGGAGTATTTAAATTATTAGTCTTTGCGACTTAATGTCAGAGAGAACAACTTAGATGTGTATGTGCATGGATGTGTAGGAATATCTATACTTGCCTCAGAGTTTCACTGTTGCTTTGTGTTTGCTCTAGTGAAGATGGCTATCTGACAGCATAGTATTTGTTTTCCAAATACTTAATTTCCACAAAGCATTATCCAATAGCTTAATGCTGGTCTCCAGAATGTTACCAACTCTACTAGAATTTTCCTTGCCAGCCTCCCAAAATAAAGAATAGAATTCATATAGTAATGTCAACCCAGTTTGACAAATCTTCATGTCAGCCTCAACTGTGATTGGTAAAAGGCCAAGCATTTGTCAGATGGGTTTTGGCAGTGGATTGAAAATGAAATCTATTTCTGTTACTTTTTTCCTTTTAATATCAAGCATATATTTTTTCCTACTTCATGACACAGATTTAAACTACTAAGTGACATTTTGTAGGACTGCAGAATTCCATGAAAGATATCTTCTTAAAAACGTTTTGGCAACCATAAAAATAGTAAAAATCAGGCTGAATTGAAAATATCAAGATGAGTTTAATTCTTACTGTCTGTTTCTCACTTGGTAAACAATCCTTTTGTATTTGCATTTTAGGTACTCCCAAATGATACTGCAGATTTGTAAAGACACCTGGGGTTTTGTTTTATTTAGTTAATTTATTATTTCATTTAATTATTTAATTTATTTATTTTAGATAATGAAATAATGAAAAA
This sequence comes from Emberiza elegans, assembly GCA_024865655.1. NCBI lineage: Eukaryota > Metazoa > Chordata > Aves > Passeriformes > Fringillidae > Emberiza > Emberiza elegans. Next base: position 73,857,782 of record JALJVW010000206.1, read on the forward strand.
CACTTGCTTCCTTTTTAAGATACCTATTTGTAATTTCCTATAAACTTCTTGATGATTGAAAGAGGTAATAGGCAGCCCAGCCACAGGGTATTGTTCTCTTTTTTCATCAATTCCATGTTTCAGGTGGTGGAGGAAATGTTTTTTAAAGTTTCACAAATACATAATTTTACTCCTTGACGACAGAGAAGGAAAAGGCGTTTGACTGTCAGGATTGTTATCTGCTCTAAAGAAAATAGCCAACTGATAACTGCCTAAAAATTGATCACTTAAGTTGAATGGCCAATAAACAGTTATGGTGGAATGTTTCATTTTAGGAAAATATGGAAGCACAGAGGAACACTGACAGTTGAGAGATTTATTTACTATTGTAGCAGAGATAACTGGAAATTAAATCTGTCAGTGAAGTTGCTAAGCTATACTATACAAAAGCTGTTCTCACCTAATAAATTGTACAAAATAGAGCTAGAATGAAGTTTGAATCTCAAAAGGGTCATTTCCTCTAGCAAAATGGTATGATACTTGTTTTATAGCTGCTTGGCCCATATTCACTCAGAGTGTGAAGTCCAAGAGCTACCAGTAAGTATTAAAAGCTGTCATTACTTCCCGTCTGGTCTATTCAAGTCCCTACTCCCAGCAATGAAGCAAAGAATGCAATTTAGGCTGGGCACTCTGAGTTCTCACCCATTCAAGTGTGATGAGAACAACTAAAGATATTAATTTCTATTTTTTGCTAAAATTTGGGACATTACAAATGAAGATGAAACAGTAGCACAATTTATTTTAACAAAATTTTTACAATTACTTTCCTAAGATTGCAGAATTTCAATTGCTTTATGAAATCAGTGCAAATGACAATAAGGAATTGCTTTCCTATATTAGGAATTATGAAAGGCTGTTCATCTCAGAGCTTTTCTAGTTTCTTCTGAAAGTTTTGTCAGGTCAATTCTATTCCTGAAAACTGTTTGAGCTATAATAAAAAACATTTTCTGAGGGAGATATATTTATTTATATATAACCTCTCCAGGTTCACATTTTTCTTCATGCACAATGATTGATTCAGCAGCAGGGGACAGAAGAAACACATTAAATTTTCAAATTTTTTTCTTTTCCTTGCTTTGTTCAAAGGTCTCTTGAAGTCAGTTGGGAAACCCTTTCAATTTAATTTTGGATCACATTCGTAATATTTCCTCATCGCCTTTAAGAAAAGTCTTTGAAGCTGATGAAAATGTACCAGAAAGTTCATGTGATAATTCTTTGTGATATAATTTCTAGATTTTTTTTAAACAATCCAGATAGGATTTAGACATTCACATGAGTTGCCAGATTGGGTAACTGGATGCCACTTTGGATATAACTGTGTGTCTGAGGTGTTTGAAGTCTGTAGGGAAGAAAATGCAGAATCTCTTACTTAGGGTATGGGAAATAAGTGATACTTCAAAATTTTGCTTGAGCTTGAAGAACTAAAACAATAGCTTTAATCTGACTTTCCCTCTTCATATTAATGCTGCCTGAAGAGGTTTGCATCTTCTCAGCCTAAACTTTTGAAGTGGAGGGAATTCAGTGGAAGAAAAGTACATGAGCTTCTTCTAAATTCAGTCTTAAAACTATAAACATTTAATATTTATATTTAATATAACTGTGGCTCCTTCAACCTGTCATTTTAAAAGTGCTCTTATTTCTGCACTGCTTCTAGATGGCTCTGGAGAGGAAGCCTCTTCAAGAACCATCCAAGAGGAAGCAGCCAAGCAAACAAATTTTGGAAGTGACAGGTCTGCCCAAAATGTTTGTGGTCTAATGAAATCTGTAGGTTGAGATACTTTGCTTCATTCATTCAGTCTCCTCCAATAATATCAGCTTTCAGTTAATGTATGTGCCTCTCAGGGGAGGTCATAATGGGAACACCAGCTGGATTTGGCCACAGCAATAAGCATTGTACAAATAAGCATTTCCAAAGTGTAGTATTAAATAGTACCTTTACCTTACTTCTTTTTAGATGGAAGTTTTCAGCGTTTAAAAAGATTAAAAAGACAGTAATAGAGCTGGATTGTCAATTCAAGTTTTAGTGACTTCCATAGCTCTAAGCATTACTATACCACAAATACTATTTAAGATGCTGAAAGGAAGTCCCTGTGGCCAGTGGATATTTATTCACATCACAGAGTTTGGCTCAGTTCAGCACACTTGGCAGTCTTTAGTCAAAAAAGGCCAAGAACTGGAATAGCAGAAGGGCTGCAGGTCAAGACTTGCTCACTGGCAAAGTTTTGAGGGGAAGTCTGTGCAGTACCTGTCTGTGTTATACTATGCACTCATGTTGTCAGTCCTTTATTTTCTTGAATACAAAAATCACTCCAAATGTAAAATATATACATTATGTGGAATGTCTGTATTATATTTGATGGACTTTGTCTTGTAGAATGCCAGACACTGAAATTCTTATATAGTCTCAGGAAGGGGATCATTTACAAAGCAAGGTGCCAGTTATTACAGCTGTTTTTCATGGCATTTCACAGGGGTTTCTTTTTTTGATGTAGCTCAAACAGCACATGTAGTCTTTTACATGTCCAGCTGGAGCTATGGAATTTATATTAGAATTAGATACAATTCAATACACAAACAGAATGTAGGTTTCTGCTTCATAGATATGTGATGTACCTGAAAGAAATTGTTTTCTCTTACTGCTTAAAAAAGAATGCTTCAAAAAGAGCTTCACTAAAAGGATAGATCTAAAATTACCTCATCTGTGAATGTGGGGGCAGATTGTCTGTAAAATGAATAACATTACAAGGCAAATACTAGACTCTTAAGGTGAATGACCAGACACATGTGCCATCAGCTGAACTGATATCCTTAGCCTGGTGCTATAATAACACTTCTTACCAGATCTACAGACCTTAGTAAGCAATGCAACACAGGAAACTGATTGGTCCTTGCTGCTATTATTGAAATTATGCTATGCCTTTCCGAAGACAGGATTGGAGGGTTTGTGTGTTTATCAGTAAGAGACATTTACATTGACATTGACTGACAATGTCCTATTGAGCTTCCCTGAAAAGTTCATTGTGACATTTATTCACACCTAATTAGCATCTCTTGGGATTAATATATCATTTTATCAAGCTAATGCAACCTCAGTATAAAAAGATGCAAATTCAACATGATAACAACACGTACCTGGATATTGTAATTAATCTGCCTAAACTGAACATGCCATTCCAAATTTATAATGATCAAGCTTTAAACTCCCTGTGGAATTCTCAGAATGTTAATTGGCTATTTTACTTGTGAATGCTCTCCTTGTTGTTCAGGTAGTTCCTAGAAGCCCTGTTGACCCTGATGGCAGGTAATGTAAGAGGAAAATCTGTATTTTAGCACACTTATGGAGTAAATAATGCACCAGATTTAAGTATAAATAATATACTAAGTATAAGTAATATTTTACATAGCTTTGGTTAATTTAAGCAAGAGCTTGTGATATATTTCATCAATTGCTTCTTTATTTAAGGTTCTTTACACTGGAGCATTTTGTGTAGGTGAGAAAGTTACAAAGAATATTGCTAACAGTTACAGAAATACAACATTTTCAGAAATGTTGAAGGCATTCTTCACAAGGATTGCTCCAAAGAGCAGGCTTGTATGTTTACATCTAGACTATTGTACTTTTACATCTTATAAAAAGTACTCTTTGTGTAGGAGATTCTTACTATCTAGTCCATTCTTGCCCAGTTCATTTTACTTATGTCCCTTGTTTTTTATCCAGATTATACCAATAGATTAAAGAACTATGTTGATACTTCTCTTTCTTCTTTACAATACGTTGTTTTCTCTATTTCTTATCTGTTTTCAGATAACTAAAACTCTTGAGTGCCGTAAGAAGCTTAAATGTTCCTCTTATGTCTTGTCTATTTTTGTAAGATTTCTGTTGATGATTTACATAAGGAAGGATTCACAAGCTTTAGTATCCCATGACCTTATTAAAGCATGGGTCTTACAGGTAAAATAAAGCTTTTAGGTAGAATGATGTCTGAGTTCCACTGTGGACAGCATTTCTCAGATCAACTGATGCTATGTACCCTTTCACCAGAGTCTATGTCTGCATTGAGAATTAGTTCAGCACAATAACTGCAGATCCTGCAGCTTTAGAAGGTTAACATGATTCTTTTGTTTCAATCTTGCATTGCTGAATGTTCATTGTCTATGAACTTGTGGTTCAACAAACTGTCAGGATTATATTTGTTTCCTTCAGTTTTGTTATTAGCAAAATAAAAATTGAATTTTCAATATTTGAAGCAAAAATGGGACTAAGAATGCCTGAAATAGAAAAGATGTTTATTTCAAAAGTCCTTCTTCGGTGCAGTGGAGCAAGGAGAAAACAGGTTTAAAGAAAGCAGGTTTTTTTTGTGTAAACAACGAAAGGCATTATCATTTGTAAGAGATGATTATTTGGAGGGTGAGGCACCCAGAGAGTTTAGCCATGTCTAGGAGGACAGTGCCATGTCACATAAGATATTTGGTGGGCAGCAATGCTTTGAGCTTCTGTTCTGGGTAAGGGAGAGCTGAAAATAATATGGCATATGAGAGGTACCAGGCTGCACAGGGGATATATGAAAATGTACATTGAAAAGCAAACCTGTCCCTTCAGTGGTATTTCAGTGCATGACCAATAACATAACATTTAATTTTGTAATGCAGTTTTTCAGATGAGAGCAACTGATTTGTTAGTATATTTTGAATCCTTATTATAATATCTTACCAGTTTGTCCTGAATGCCACCTCCAATATACTTGAATTTTCAATATAGGAGAACAACAAAAACACATTTTACCTTGTTTGCTAGACAGCTGTTTGTTGGTGGTGTACCATCTTCCATTAGGGAAGGATGTTTCCTTCATTCCAGCATGAAAGTTCAAATCCTATCTCTCTTCAATTATAGTAAGAACAAATTTATTATTGTTCCTTATTCATGCTCTGTCATTTGGTGTTAATGTGTGATGCTTGAGTGCCATGAAGTGTAATTTTCTAATTGCTCACACTGTGAAAAAACATCTTTAATTCTCTCTAGCTGTACATTTAGGCAGCTTTTCTCTAATTTATAGAGATTTTATTTCATTTGTGTTTTTTGGAGTGCATATAGAAATAGGCAGTAAGGGAGCAAATTTTGGGTTTGTCGTTCATTTGAAAGCTTTTCAGTTCAATAGACTTTAAACTTGCAATGATGTACCTGAAAACTGAATTAATCTCTGGAAATCTGTCTATTCTCTGATGCTTTAAGTTGTGGTGTAAAGATGCTTGTTTTTTTTTTAACTAAAACCCAAGAAGCACAATTTAATTGCAATTTTATGCACAAAGAGCAATAATTTTCTTCCTGACTGACAGATTCTAAATGGTTGTCACTTGTAAAGTACGTAACTATCACTTTCAGGTAGTTTTGTTTGAGTTATGTTAACATTGCAGTTTCTTGTGAAAGTTACAGAAAAAATGATATTTGCCTTAAAAAAGAAGCAACATATATTTCTATCATGGTGAGGGAAGGGACATAAGACAATGTCACACTGCTAAGTTCATTTTATTGAGTGAACCAAGCAAGGGACAGGTGATATCAAAGAAAGCTTTTCACATCACAGACATACATTAAAAAAAAAATCAAATTAATTCTTTTTGCTGCCTCAAATTGCAACCAAAAATATTTTGTAAAAGCACATTTTATTGAAGCCTGTATTCCCCAACATGAATACCTTGGTTAATAAACATGTGAATATGCTGTACTTTTGCAAAACTGAAGTATAGCAAAACTTAATTGTGAGCTGGTTATTTTTAAGAAAGAAAGTTCATGTCAATATTGTGTGAAGAATTATTAAACTGTTCAGCTCCTTTCTCAGGTCTCTAGCTGAAAAATAAAAAGGAATGTTGGAAATTTCTTGATGCTTTCCACCTTCAAATTTTAACATGAATGATATTTTTTCTTTGAAGATGCTGAAAGAAATGTAGAGAGACTAACTAATTATTGGGAAGTAATAGAAGATTACTTGTAAGATTTTTGTGCAGTTCTGTGCTCAGGTTCTATGAAAATAGTTGGGAAATGGCATGGTAAATTAAGGTCCTGGCACAGTGGATTAAAGCCTGTGCAAGTAATTCTCCTGATGTGAACAATCTCTTTGGCTTCTTCAGTCAAATAATGAGCCTATTTTAAAATTCACTGAAGGAAATCTTAGGGCTTCCTGCATTAGGCTAAAAATAATTGTCAGTGTGAAAAGAAAAGTTGAGAAAAAATTGGTTTTCTGTATTGCAAACACATAACTTTTGGAAGTAAGATTTTGTAGTACATTTCTCATACTTTGTAGAGTGCATTGTTGTGGAAGTTTTAGTTTTCTGAGATTAGATCAGAGTCAGCCAGCATGGGATCTTATTTTTATTACTCATTTTATCATGTAGGTAGCCTAGAGATAATCCAGAGAGCAGAATCTCACTTGTAGGTGTTTGTAGATGTATTGACACTGCCACAGTTTTGAAAAGGTCAACAGGATAAGACAGAACAAAAAAGGCGTTTTCTTCATTTGATGTGTGGAGAACAGGAGCACAGAAAAGGCAAGTTAAAGCCAAAATTTCAGCCATGATGCCAGAGTGATATATGTTCTAATTTTCTGGTATCATGTGCTGTGGGTAAAAATATTTATAGTATTGTGAGTGACGGTCTTTAACCTGTTTCTCATTTAAAATTATGTGTCTTCTCTCAGAGACATACCATTTTCCACAGATAATTTTATAATGTGAGTTCAGGAAAATCTCTTTGAATTCTTTGTAAAGCAGAGGTCAGATTCAGCAGTTTAATGTACCATCAAAATTCAGGCATATATATAGATGTAACACTAATTTTTTAATTGTCATCTGGATCTGTCTTAAATGACAGAAAATTACAGCTTTATTGTATTCTGTCTTTCCAGGGATTAAATCTTTTCCAGAATGAATAATTTTTCAAATTGGCTAATTTGAATGGATCTGTCAATCCCATGTCTGAAGATTTAGGGGGTGTTGAAGTTATGTTGAAGTTTTAACACAGATTAATATTATTTCGTGTCCTGTGAAATGAAAATCTGCACAGCTGGCCTCCATGTTACTTCTAGCATTGCTGGTCTCAGTCTCAGGGTTCAAATTTATCAGAATTTCTGAATTTGTAAGGAAAGAAATTTCATGTATCTATAAAACAGTTGGGTTTTAGGTGTGAAGCTCTCTAACTAGTCTATTTTACTTAAAATAATGAGAATAAAAACCTGCCTTTTCTTATGTTAAGAAACTTGAACTGAATTTCTAATTATCTAAGTTTTCTTAAGCCTGAAGAAATGTTTTATGCAACTAATGCTAAAATCACTGTTTGTTTGTATTTTCATCCCAAATTTACAAGACAAATAAAAGAAATATGATGGGGATAAGATGTTTTTATCTTTGACTATACCTGATTGCTTTTGGAAGCTGTTTGATTATTTTTGGCCTTGTGTCTTTTTAGTAAATAGGTAATAAAATATATATGTACATTCATCTTGTAGACCACGAGCTGGCATTTTGGATGTCATGTGCATGTTAAACACATAATCTGTGTTTGCTTGAAAAGATGAATGGCTTTGAAGCTGTTCACCAGCTTGAATTAAAATCCAGGAGAATATTTGCTGTGTAATTTTAAGTGTTAAAATTTAAAATGGTTCATTAGAGCAGTCACTGAGAGAATTCAGAGACCCCAAGACAGGCCTTGACAGCACCCTTGGGACTCTCTTTATATGTAGAAGTACCTGCTATAGAACCCACTGGTCTGGGTTTGCTCCTGCCTTTGGGTGGTCCAATGAGGGTTTTAATTGCATGAGAGTTTTTTATAATCCCATGGCAAAGTTCTGTATAGAAGTATCCTAAAGGGTTGTTTCTCTTCTCCTCCTCAAACACAAAGTATTCAAAATTCACTCCAATTCTGTGGGAATAATGTATTCCTCTTGCCTTTAAGATTCTTGCAAAATTCTTGACTTTGTGGCACCCTGTTTCAGAAGAAGATATCAAAAGAAAAGGAAACAATTATTATAATACACAGCACAGCCTGGCATCTGAATATGTAGACATTAAGTATGTCAGTTGTCTTCTCATAAGCATATAGTGATGCCATTTACATTAGAACTCAATATAAAAATGTAGAACATCAAGAAATTTAATTTCTTTCCTTAAAAATGAATCTGGAACTGGTTCTTCTTGTAAACTATATCTTCTGCTGAGAAAAAGCAAGTTCCTTAATATGTCAGACCACTTGACAATATTTTTTCCTATTCACAGGAGTTTTGAAAGCCCTGTTTTGTCCTTGGTTCTAATAAAACTGCTTGTGAGTTGACAAACTGTATTTTGGTTTTGCATCAAGTATATAACATCCTAACTTAGGTAAGTAAACTTGTTCTCTCAGCTTTGAATGCTTTGTATTAACTGACCAACTTAGATTACAGAAATTTCATCATCATATTTTCCCCATTCTCAATGGTATTCCAATAAAATGAAAACAAATACGTCTTGCAGTGCCACATAGACTGGAGAAGTAGTTGCTCAAAATACATTTAAATATTGCTGTTGTGACTGATATTTTCTGGCTTTATGATCATCAGTATGGCAGCATGATATTTTACCTAACAGACACATAAATCACTGCTCAGCAACAGTGTATTATGGAAAAGTTTTCAGATGCCAAAGTTGTTTTGTATGTAAAGTTCTTTCCCTTCTTTAGTATTTGTTTTGGATTGAGTTCTTTGCTTTCACCCAAGGTTGAGATAAATCTGCTTTTGTTCACTGTGCAAAAGAGATGCTGATATTCATGCAAGAAGCTCTCAATGGTTTAAGTTTGTGTGCAATATAAGCAGGAAGGGGTGAAGGGAGCTTCCCCTGCGGCGTTCTGGGAGGACATCAGGGAAAGCAGCAATATGGATGTAGCACGTTGACTTGGTAGGCTGTAAACCCCTGCCCTCCACATTCCCGTCTAGTGCCCCTTTGAACTCCAAACAAGCAAACAGCCCCCCCAGACAGTTAACAGCAATGGCCTCTGAGTCAGTAGCCTGCTAAGCTTCTACTTTATTGCAGCTTTGAAACAGGAAAAGACAAGAAGGCGCTCCATGAAAGGCTATGTTCTTTCAGCCACTCTAGTCAGAGAACAAAGGAAACCTCCTTTTTGTCTAATAAAGACTGAAGGGAAGAAAGAGACAATGTCGCTGTTAGAATTCTCTCACTAATTGCCCAGAAAGTACGAAAAAACCCCAGACAGTCACAGTTAAGGGGATAAAAAAAATCTCAGGAAACTAATGAGGAGATAAAAAAATATTTTATAATCATGTTCACTGAAGGAACCTGGCCCTCTGACATCTCCCAGTGTCTCCTGCACTATAAGGGAGAGTTAAGGGACAGCTTCATAGAAAGAAAACTGTTCTGTAATTGTATTTATTGAGAAAGTAAATAGATTCCTGCACAGCAGAGGATGTTAGACAGCATGACATTCATCATGCCGTGATACTTTGTCTTTTCTACTGTAATTTTAGTTCCTTTCTTATATTTGAAGGGGAAAATTCCACTGATATTACAATATATTACAACTTCCACCATTCTTGCAATAGCACCTGCTGAATGCTCTGGAAGAACATTTCTGAATAAATAAGAACTCTTAAACGAGTTATATCAACATTTTGCTTTGGGGACATGAATGTAATAAGAGCATTAAAATAACCTCAGATACACTTTGGGATGCTTATATCAGCAATATTCAGTTTTCATACGACAGTGAAAAACAATCTACTTCCCAGCAGCTTTCCCTACTATCAGTCTGCAGCAATGACAGCTGCAGCCAGTTGAACTTAGTGCTCTGATCCAGCTGTAGCTCCAATCCAGCCAGTTCATGTAGGCTTCTAGATTTGTGTAAAGGAAACTGAGAGATAAAAACAGAAAAGAGTGTCATCAATCTCAGTCCCAAGACTCTGTCTTGGTAGAGGTAGAGGTCATACAGAATATCAGGCAAAGGCTGGAAGGGACAGGTTTTACAAAGCAAGCATGAGCAAAGAGTCTCCAGGCTTACTATCATGAAGAACCATAGCATTGACTAATCGAGGAGTCAATATTTGTTTATTTAAAATATCAAACATTCTAAGGTTTGATCAAAACTTTTGCTTATGTTTCATCCCTTTGATCTCCTTCTCTAGGGAAATACTGTCTTCCACATTCAACATTTTAACTAAGTAAACATAGTCTTTTTACTTTAACACCAAGAAACAAATCTTCAAAACTGCAGACTGATTTCTCAGCAGTTGCATAACAGGTTGCCACACTAATGCAGAAAAAAATTTGTTATGTAAGTGGATATAAAAATTTACAAGTTAGCCCATTAACTTCAAGCAATACTTTGTGACATCCTTAAAACATGGTCTGTACAGAGATGGGAAAAAGGGCGAAAAATTGATCAGTAGGCCAGAAAAGATTTGTTTGGTTTTTTCTTGGCTTTAATTTCAGCATAGTATAAATGGGTGAATTTTATTTATTATAAAATTCTTGCTTCTGCCTTAGTGATTAGATTTACTATTGAGCCTTACTGGTTGATGAAGCCAAAATGAGCAAGTTGTTTACTGTTGCTTATTCTGAATCCCTTGAAATCTTTCTAAAAACTTTTAATGAGAAACATGAAGCTTATGTGTGCAATTTATAACTGATTTTGGTGATAACAGCATCAGGCCATAGTGCATACGACCATGGGTAAATTGTGTAACTATGTGATACACAACTTCATTTTGTACCTTTGACTTTTTTACCTGCCCTCTGCCTATGAATCCAGCTCTCTCAGGACTTGAAGCAGGTTCACACAGCTGCCATTGCAATAAAAGATTCTTTTAGAGTCCTCCTTTCCTTGTCCACTGGAGGTGGGATTTCATCTCAAGTTATTCCCACCCAGTATAGGGAAGAGAAGAATCAGTCCAGTGACAGCTTGCTTGGATGTTCAAATGTCATTTCTCTAAATGTGGTTAACACATATTTATTCCACAAAGTTACAAACTGAAGTCTCAGGCATCAGGAGAGGATGATTCCCAGATACCTAATATAACCAGGAATATTCTTCTAACAGATGGCACTATTCAGACACATGATTTTCAAACATAATGTACTTATGGAAAAAGAAAAAGATATTTTCTAAAAGTACTACTGAAATAGTCAGCATTCTACAGACAGGAAAATTCAAGTTATAATGTCAATCAGTATATTATGAAAATCTTTTCACTTAATGTTTTGAAGGTTTTCTGTGACACACCACAATATTGTGTGTTCTCTAGCTGTTATGTATAGGATTTTGCTGGCAATTAAATGTCATGGGGTTTTAATTTTGTAGTGGGGCAGCTATATTGAACTTGGATATGTGTTTATGTTACAGAAGTCTATATGTGTTTCTCCAAACGAAATATGTAGTTTCTATTAATAAATAAATGCAAATTATCAAAACAAAAGTTATGATTATTTAGAGGTCATAACAATTCACTTCCTTATATAGATATAGGTAGACATTTGCCAGTGATTTTGCTTAAAATGTATGATCAGATTAAGATATGGAACATACCTTTCACTGCAACCTATTTTTGATATGTCACTGTATTTACTATTTTCTCATATTTTATTTGACTCTTCATTTTCAAAGGTAACAAGAACAGACTAGCTGTGTATGGTGTTTTCAAAACTCTTTTCATGACCAAACCCTGTTTTAATGTGGACATTTTCTCTTTATAATTATATATTTAAAAGTTATATGGAGTGGGTTTGAGGAGTTTCTAAATATCCCTGCATATACTATCCACATAGTTTTCTCCATTTTAAATCATACTTCAAGACACTTCATTTCTTCAGAGAGAGAAAAAATATCCATTTTTAACAAATTATGAGAAACATACACTTTACAGGGCAATACATATATTTGTACAGATAAAACTGTATAAAATTTTAGCAATGTACTTGGCACCAGCCTAATAAAAATAATTCTTCTTTACTCTAAACATTCTTCCAAAATTAAATTTTGCACTAGGGAACAATAATCTTTCTAGAAAATGTGGCTTGTAAGAACAATAAATCTCCTTTTCCTTCTCAGGTCCGCTCCTTCATCTATATCCCCAGAAACAGATACTGTCTAAAAACAGGGCAGTTTAAAACAGAGTAGATATTTATTTGTTGTTTTGCCTAATTTTCTGTGATGTCAGTTTCTAAATATTTGTTCATTTTAACATAATGTTTTCTATTTAGCACATGACTACAGCCTATGTCTGTAGAACAAGAGTTACTTCTGTCTCTTTCTATAGAAATTCCATATGTTTTGAAAACAGAGAATAAAATTTTGTAGTTTTTCTTTCAGTAGCAAGGACTCTTTGTTGTACTCCATGGCCAATCCCACATAAATATGGAAAAAATGGCAATTGCAGCTGGACTGAACTTCCAGATGAATAGCTTAGCCAGCTGCAAAGTCATGACCTCATCTGGTTTCCAGGGTCTTGTGGATGACTGATTCTTGTCTGTAGAATGTTTTTTAATCCCTTAAACCATAAAAAAATTTAAAACCACCCAAAACACCAGTATATCAGCACTGGATGAATACCTTGTTTGTTACGTAAAATAGTTGTTATGTAGTATGTCTTAAATGAAAAGTAAATTCCCCTTGACATATAAATAGAACTCTTGCAGACCTGATGGAAAAAGAATTTGGAGCAATAACAATATTAAGCATGCCATGTGCAGGTGGGATTACACTGAAAGAATTTTAATGTGTCCTGAAGTTTGTCTGATAAATAATGAAAAATAAATATATAGTAATGAAACTGTAAAGAATCGGGGAGTTATAATCTCTAACTCCATGAACTCACTGTGCAGTGACCTTCATGGTTCTAACTGAAATCAAAGTGTCATGCTTTGTTTTACCCACATGCAATGGCTTTTGTAGCTCTATTGTAGACACACTTGTCGGCTTCCTAAATAAAGAAAAGTGTGAATAATATAATTGCTTGACTTTGACCAAGAAACTCAGAGTTAGGGCCACTAGTAAATGCTACAGACATGATTTTGTTTATTATTCTGTCATTTAAACAAGACACAGCAATGAAGCTTATGGGCTGCAGGATAGGAACAGTGGTCTAAGGCTGCATGTCTTTTTGAGTCCACTGGTCAGGAAATTATGTACGTTGTAAGAACTCTAGAGAAAGACTTCTCAAGGTGTAAGCTTTAGAATTCATGTCTTTTGTGCTATTTCAAATGGATGAGCTATTACTCAGTCTGCGAGAAAAAGAGGATAATGTACAATCCACAGCATATTTTAAACAATGGACCTCCTCAGCTTGCCATTATGCAGAATTATCAACAGAAACTGTGCACCACTGAAGTCAAGAGCATCCACAATCCAGAGATGTGTTTTTGAGTTCTTCAGTAGTATTTTGTGGTGTTCAGACACACACTAGTCTATTACTTAAAGACAGAGATTGTACCACATGGTTTCCCAAAGGATGTATAACTACAAAATCTAAATAATGATTTAAAAGCTCTTACTTTAGTATAGAAAAATTTATGATATCCGCACACAGAGTCCTGAATAAGTACTTTGCAGTGCTGTAAACTTTGTCAATAAATTTATTATCATTTATGGCATCATGAAACACTAAATGATTATTTCAAAAGAACTGGAAAATGAGAATACTGGAATTGTAAAATCAGAGAAGGTCAGTTCTTTCAATTTCTTAGGCTTTGAGTTAGGCTTACAACTCCCACTATTAGCAGATCTGTGAAGCTGAATTGTGTCTCATCTCATTTACTGTGCACAAAACTGGGAAAATGCTCTGACAACCTGGCTTCTTCAGTCTCTGCTTTATTATTTGCATTTTAATCCTATAGAAGTAGAAAGAAATCAAGATGAGACAGTAAGCTTTTTTTAACAGCATTGATATTGCAGGCTAATTTTGCTGTCCCAAGCAATTCAGAAATACTGCTGTAAAAATGCAACTTCTGTTTAATAAAGATTAATGCAAAGTTATGTATCCTTTTGCTGAAATATTTAATACAGCAAAACTGAATGGCACAATGTCTAGTGGTTGGGCCCTGAATTGCGTGTGAAGTTAATGATAGTTCTTATATGCATTTTGCAGTATGAGACAATACCAGCAAAACCAGCAATGCTGGTACTTTAATTTTGAAGAGAGTAAGATAAAGGTTCTGGAACCCAAAGTTTGTGTGAAATATTTAATTGCACATGTATCAAAAGCAAATTTTGCCATGAAATCATGGACCCTGAAGAAATAATTGACAGTTTGAACTGTCACTTCACAAAATTCTTGTCAGAGGATTATACCCATGCATGCTAATGGGCAAGAAACAGAGGTTAAGATCTGGCTGAAATGAAGAAACATAATTAAAAAAAAGAACAAGTTTTATTATTGAGAACAGAAGTAATTTAGAAGGGTTTTTTAATCTTTCTAGTAAGGATGCGGATAAAATTTCAGTAGAAATAACTTGAAAACTGACCTAGGCACAGCTATCAAAGGGCTTTATGCTGTATGATAGAATCAAAATAAACAAATATAAATTTGTCAAGGTAACAGTCTATTTTTATAACAGCATCAGTCTTTCAAACAGTCCTCACTTCCACCACAAAAATGGTTGGTACTGCTTTTATGTGCAGTTTTCCTTTCTATAAACCTTATGGGTATGAATTGTTGGCTTTGAAATCCTACATAGTAAAAAGTGGCATGCAGAGGTATTCCAAAACAGCTCTAAAACATCTATTACCTTTGAGCACATTTCCACTTTCAGGAAGGCTTAGAGCTCCAGACAAGCGTTCCCAGTGTGACTAGTGTGGATCCCTAGGAAGATAGAATTACCGAAAGACTGAAAGACAACTGGGCCCCTGTCTGTGCTGCAAATGCTTCATTGTGCCAACTGAAATTTTGAATTGCCTTATTGAAAGAAGTACACTTCAAAAATTGCATGCTGATGTTCTGTAGTAAAGCAAGTGGATGATGAAGAAGCAATAACTTTTAGCGTGAAATTTAAAAATAATCAGTAATGCTTTCAGATGACATGCTGAATTCCATCACTCTGAAAAACCTACATTTAAAACTTTTTAAAACAATTGAAATTTTCTAAGTATTATTTTAGAAAATGTTTCATCATTGATACATATTTAAGTAGAGATTTGGAAACCGTAAGAGCAAGAAGTAAGAAATAATCTAAACCTTGTTTCCAGAATGCAGGAGTTGTGAGAACTACATAATTAAGTGAAATATTTACTTTTGTTTTTAATCTCTACATGATACATAACCTGTTTCTGAAGTTGAAAACTTATCCTTATGGCAATTAAATGTAGGAAAGCCCATGTTGAAACAACAAATCATTAAAAATGAATTAATTCTTTCAGAATGCAGGATGAAACATTGGTTACTTTTATTATAATAGACTATATCATGAGCTGGATGTGAACATCCTAAATTATCTTTTTGATGTAGTCAGTATATATATGAGAAATGCAAGGAATGAATAGGTTATTGGTATTTCAGCAAAAAACCTCTGAATTCAGGAAATGTTAGGAAGAAACCTGTGAAACTGAGGTAAACTGTCTTGCTTTCCTGTATGAAAAAGATCAGCACTAATCAAGTTCTGAAAAAAATGCCAGTCTCTTGGCCACACTGAATAGCAAACAGACTGTTGGCATTGAAGAGTCCTCTGGAATAAGCATTGTGTCCTTTAAGTAATTTATTTTCTCTACAGTTCTCCATTTTCCTCTCATGCTTTTTTTCCTGCTCTGTCTGATTGACACTGAGTGCCCTGTGTTGTGTTGGTTTTGCATGGTGCTGAATGCATGTTATGTCTCTTTCCCAATCACTCTTGGCAAAATGTGCATTTTGTAGTCACATATCAGTCTTGTACATGACAACACAAAAATTAGAAATATTCTCTTCTTGTGTACCTGCTCAGAGGAGGGAGCAGACACATGAAGCAGGGGTAGTTCTTGCTAATAGACCAACTGTAACACACAGTGAGGCTCAAAGAAATGTCTGGCTACCTAATTAACCTCCCTTCACTATCCAAATTTGAAGCAAAAAGTACAATTAACAAATGTTTTAGGTCAGGTAAGGCTTATTAGTCTTTTAGTATAGGTCAGGTACAGCTGGCTAATTGTGAGAAATGCACTTTAATTGCTGTCAATCTAGATAGCTGTGTGATAAACCAACTTTTCTTTTATTACACTTCCATTCTTGAATGCCAGGCTATCTATGCACAAGTTCCCATCATTGGTCATTGTGTTACCAGACATTTCTGGATTAATTTAAGATTTAATTTAATTCAAGATTTTAAAAAGAAGTTATAGGAAGTCTACTGGCAACAGTCATATTATTAGAGAAAATTTTATTTCTGTAAAGTGAAGCTTTACAAGCCCTTTCTGTTTTTGGAAGCAGGCCCCTCTTTCAGATAGGAGGAACACTTGCTGATCTGAGCTACGAATACTAAAGAGTGCTTCTAACCAGGTAGACATGGTGGTGCTGTGTTTTCACTCCTCATTGTCACTGGAAAGACAAAGGAGTAGCTGCAAGTGCCATTGGAGCCCAAGCGAGGAGCAGTTTGAAGGGATGCAAGAACTGCCCAGCATTGCAAGTAGCACCCCTGATAGCTTCACCCAAAACCTGTCGGGGAATGGAAATAGGCAGTTAAGAGATGGTTAAAAGGGGTTAAGCAGGCACATGTGCTGATAGATTTGATCTTATAAAGGAGACCAAGAGTAGCAGCTGTAATGAAGAAGTTGGTATGGGCTGAGAGATTCTTGTGGCCAGTAGGTCTTGTTTGTTAAGTGTTACAGCTGTTTACTCTTAGCTTTCACATTGTGGGGCATTTAGAGTGATTTTCCCACATGTGGGAGCCTCATCCTGTCTTTATAGAACCAAAGAAAGCTAGAAATTAGATAATTGGGTTTTAAATCCTGTCTTTTGCTGAAAGGAACCTAGATGTGTCACTTCCTCAGCTGAAGGTGCTGTCAAGCTCTCTCACTGCATCCACAAGCACGTACAGCAATCTATTTATATATATATGCATACATACATCCATATGCATGTCAGGGCTCAGCAAAGATTTTAGCATGCTTTGTGTTGGCCTTGTCCTCAAGCCTGACAACAGGGTTGCTAGCTGAAGCCAGTTCTAGTGCATATCTTTCAATCTTTTCATAATAGAAGGGATAAAGGCTGACTAGAGAATGCAACAATATGTGTGGAATTAATAGCTATTTTTGTGATTTGGATACAAGTCAGCAAATCGGTCAATACTTGTGATACTGTTTTCTTTCCTGGTGCAAATCTCTGTGCCTGTAGGGTGACTCTTGAGTCCTGGCTTTTTAATCTGCTGTGAGTTTGCTGCTCGTAGGAAGCCACTGCCAGTTTGTGTTCAGTTCAGGGGCAGCCTGTCCTTGCTGAAGACAGGCCCTTCTTCATCTTTCTGTTTGGTCTTGCCTTGGTCCCTTAGTCTTAAATATGAAAATATGTGTTTTAATTTGAAAAGGACAAAATAATACTTTGCTAGTTTAGTAGCTATGTGATCATTTTATTGCTTACAAAATGGACTTCATATTTCTGCAAAGATAAGATGATAAATGTGGACACAGAACTTTTTTCTTTTTCATTGAGATATCTTACTGAGAAAAATTCTCCTCTTTTAGTGCTATCTTGACTACTATATATGCAAATATAATATAGAGAAAATAAGCTCCCTGTGAGTTACTCTTTATCTTAGCAAGGAGAACAGTAATATACCAGTTTTATTGGGAAAATTTTGTGGTTGTTTAGAATCAATTAAAAGTATCTTGTGGTTTCTATCTTTCTTATGAGTTAATAATATATTTTTAGTAACTTAAATTATCAGGTTTTGAACACAGCTAGAGTAGTTATTTGTCAACTATATATAAACATTGAGATAGCTGTTAAAAAATTATTTCCTTGAAATCTGATAAGCAAGTAAAGTTATGAAATTAAGTTACCTGAAATAGGGCACTGTTCAGACACTTCTATTCTAGCATCATACACATAACACTTGTCTCAGTAAATATTTCAAAAGTGAGGTTTAAACTTCTTAAAAGGAAGATAAGTTAAACATGTACTTTGAAGGGTATAGAAATCTCTGTTTGTTTAAGATTTATCCCAATTCTAAAGCAGAATACATTTAACATGATTAGGGAATGACTAAATGCAGAATTTTTCTTCCACTTGGTATTATGTCCCTTAGTAACTACCATATGACTTTTTTTAAAAAAATATGTTAGATACAAAATTATTTCTTTACAGTTGTATTCGTCCCGAGTGTAATGCTCTGCAGAACTGGGTTTATTGTCACTGTCAGGCTCTAATTTGATCACATAATAAATTCATTTATCCCTACAGTTGTTAAATAAAAGAAATTTAGAAAGATATTTTAGCCTGGAATATTATAATAAACCTGTCTCCTGGTTTTATCACTTAAAAATGTCTTTCAAGCAGACAGTTAAAAATACAGTCATCCTTTTTGTTTTCATTTAGAATCAAAAACATGTATTCTGTCTCTGAGTGGAGTCTTCAGCAGCTCACAGTGATGGGCTGATTCTCTGGGACAGATAATATACTTGAAAATGTAAACCATAATGGAAAAAAGAAAACTTAAAAAAGCAAAAGTTGACCAGAGCTGCTATGAGGGGTCTTATCCCCTCCAAGTTCTTGTACAGCAGCTAGACCTGAGGTAGGAGCATCACACTGCTCTCAGGAGCCTGTCCTGTCACTGAGCTGCCATTCACTGGTCATAAACCTCCATGTCAACAGCATAATGTCACTTCTTTTTGCCAGCCTAAGATAACAGTTTTTTATTACTGGAACTCTGCTGGAATGCTTTTCTTTCCTTCTTCCTTAACAGTCTGAAATGTTGCAGGATCTGGTTTAAAACTTATTAAAGATTTGCAGCAGGGGGTACCACCTGAAGTCTCCCTGCTTTTTCTGGCAAAACCTTTCTCACTCAGCTGTTCAAAGGGTTCAAAAATACTTTTTTTTTGCCTTCTCTCATTGCCTGTCAATCAAAAGAAAAAGGGATTAGTAAACAGCAACTTCTGCCATCAAAATTGGAATTTGAATCTCACATTGGTTGCTAAAGTAAGTTTCCAAATCTGGGTTGTAAACTGTAGCAAGTTTATTGAAAATTAAACCTGCAGTAACACGGAAAAATAGTTCAATCTGCTGTTACAAACTTCTCTAACTTTGCAGTAAATGCCTTCATTATCTGATGTCAGTAGAAAGTCAGTCTGCATTACAGTAAATAACTGATTCCTTACTCCAGCTGAACTCTCATCTGTTAGTGAAAAGGTAGTTTGCCAGGCAGTTTGAGAAATGACAAGCCTTGGGATGCTGTTCTTTCTTGTGCATGTGACTGTATTTGTAACAGGGTCCTGTTCATACCCTGTTTGCCTTTGAAACAAGGCACTCTTTAAACAAAATCACGAGAGGTGAATTCTCACAAAGGCCAACCCATTTATAATCCAAATGTGTGCTTAGTACAGGTTATAATGTCTAAAATCTTCGCCCCAATGTGACATTTCAGCCTAAATGTCTCTTGAGGACAGGTCGTCAATCCATTGACCTGAACTGAAACTACAATTTTGCGTTCAGACAGGAAGTTAACCTCTGACAGTTGTTTTGGAGAAAAAAAAGGATAATATCTGCCATGATTAGTGACAGTTGGGAAATTTAAGTAAAAATTGACACTATGAGGAATGTTTAGGTACCATGCAACACTTGTTCATCTTCTTATTAATACCATGGTCTGAATAGCATTAATCAAATATTGCTTCTAAAATTCTTAGACATTTTTCAAACTGTGTAAAGCAAGTATTATGAAAAAAAATGGTATCACACAAATATTTTTATTTTTCATCACAGTACTTTATGTGGCTTAATGTTAATTTATTTCAGAAAGTATGAGTTTTTACTTTTAAAAAAACTTGGCTATATATGAGATCTTTCAGATTTTGAGGGTATTTCTTTAAATCTAACTTTACTATTTGTCCAATTGCAAACCAATGTAGACAACAGAGTATTGCTATTGATCACTTAAATCTATATTTAAGGACTTCATTTAAATTAAATAGTCTTTCCTCAACACAGGCAATTTCTGTGTTATATGGGCAGGTAGGGAAGATGTATAATTGTTTAATTGGTGAAGGCATTGACATAATGTATTTTTTGCTTTCTTTTAAGTTCTTGTTATCTGTAATTAGTGAGGCCATAAAAAGTTGTTCAGAATATCAGAAAGATAAAGTCAGCAGTCCACTAACTCAAAAGGTAGTGCCTGGATTGATGATAGGGAATAATATCCATTTGCAGAGGGAGGTTTTAAAATGTATGATTGAGCTTACTGAACTTAGTGTTTGAAAATGTAAAATCTTTTCCTATCTCCAATGCACATGTATATACACACACCACACATAAAATAAATAGAATCCATGCAAAACAGATACGTAAGAATTGAATAGGCTTATCTTATGTCCTTTATCCCTTCCAAACCAAATCTTTGTGTTCACTTGCCAAACAATTGTTGGTGTGTGTTCATAAAATTGAAATTAAATTTCAGTCTACAGCAAATAGTGTAATTTTTTTATTCCTCCTCTTTATAAGAAACTATTGCACTAAACTGAACATAGGTTAAGAGGTGACACTCTAACTGCTGTAAAAGTAATAGAAAAATGTTTGACTAAACTTGCTTAGAGCTAGAATTATAGTGCATCTGTGAAATAGCTAAAATCTGTTGTAGATAAGTAACTTATGAAATTAGTAATCCTTGCATACAAATATAGTTTGGATGCATGGATTGTAGTGTAGACAGAGCAGCACGTTCAGTAGATTTTCTCATCCATCTCATTACTTTTTCCTCTAAATGGAGCAAATATTCCTATACTATTCTTGGCAGGTAACATTCAGTAGGTCCCCACTATTATAAAGTTAGGGAAACAACATGCTTCTAGTGAGTTTTACAGTATGTGCACATAACCTGCTTTTCTGTTAATTTGGGACAGGAAAGGTAATCAGAATTCAAATTTGCCAAAACTCACTATTGGGACTTGCACTTTAAAGCCCTGAAACTTCCATACACCTACACTGTTCTGCCTTTTAAATGGTTGGCAAGTTTAATCACCAACTAGAATTGATTTTGCAGCTCAAATGGGACCAACGCATGGCTGCAGCTTCTTGTCAGATGTCCCTGTGAACAAAGCCTCTGTAGCTCTAAGTTTTAGCAGAGTGGAAAATACCCAAATGTGTCTGAAGCAAATGTCTCCAAGTTGTTCTTTCCTAAGCACACATAATTCAAATAGTTCAATTGTAAATAAACAGACATGGTTAGCTCAGTTCCTCAGTCTGTGCAATATGTGGCAATAACAAAATTATCGGACGTGTTGATCTGATTATAGCAACAAAGTAGATTTCCCATAACATCTTGTTCTTTGCAGCATTGTTTACTGTACTTCCCATTTCTTTTAAGAGGATGGAGCTCATTTAAAATTGTACAGCCTTCCAGGAAAGTGCATCTTTCTTGAGATATGATAAACTTTGTTAGCTTTAGACTATTCGAGGTCATTATTAATTGTTCCTTGGGTAGTTTACAGAAACAGCTGGAAGGATAAACAGAAGCATTTTCCAGTAGCTTTTAGCATTTGGCTTTGCTAACATGCTTTTTCATTCTTTTCTCCCAAATGAACAAAAGAGAAAAGTATTTGGACAAGCCCTGATAAATCAATAACTTAGTGCAGTTAGTTACACTTATTTAGTGCAGTTAATATTAAGAGTTTGTAGGAGTTTCTTTGTATTTACTTCTTTATTCCCCCATCAGCCATTAAAGAACATTCTCATTTTCCACATGAAAGCTTCAGGAGTAATTTCACAGTGCAAACCCAACAAACTGAACACCACAAGATTAACTGACTATACTACCTTGCATTGCTAGTTTGGCTCTGCCTGTAGGATTTAAATTTGCACGACCCTTCTGAACAAAACAAACAATTTAACTACATCCCAAATGCTTCATAGAGAAATTCTCTTCAATTTCTTCCATTTCTAGATTGCACATTCAAAGCAATTTCTCCTAAATTAAATGTTTTTCAGTTGTATTAGAATAATCAGGACTGCTTCAGATTTTAATAAAGTTGTTTTAGACTAACACTATTGAGATGGGTTTAAAAAAACCCAAACCAAGAAGTCTCAAGGCACGGGGAATGGAGGTAGTATTATACACACATAATCCTATCCAAGCATCCTACCTTTTCAGCCCTGCTAGAGTATGAAGAGGTTTGAAAATTTAATCAGATGGTCCAGATAAATAGAAAATACTTTTTCCCAGACCCTGTTTTTATATTTAGTACAACTGATCAAAGATAGAAGAGCTACTCAACCTTCATTTTTTGAAATAACAGCCTGACTTATAATTGCCTTTTCAAAGCACCTGTCCTCATGTTGCTATCTCTTAGTTCTGCTCTTTATGTGGACCAAATGGGATTAAATACAACATTATTGCCTGCACTATTTAAAATTGCATTTTGCTGCTTGAGCAGGACTGGAGAGTTATATCCTCTAATGGCCATTTTATTTTTTTCCAGGTTTTCCATGAATTTACCAGTCTCTTCCTTGAACTAGATGTTTTTCTAATCTACGTATCAAGGCTTCTTTTTCTAACTATTGTGACTTTTAACACTGCATTAGTTTTTGGTTGTTTTTTTCTGCTGTGCTACTTTGATATTGGCAGGATTCAGTTCAAAAGAATGCTATGAAGCCTTCATTAGGGGAATGTGATACCCAGGCCCTGGGAATTCAGCCAGGGGGAATCAATATATTCAAAGGGGGAAAATGTAATGCAATACCTTCTTTGAATTCACATACACCACAGCAGACTCCCGGACATACAAGTAGAGAGCCTGGGCCTAGACTTGGTGATTATGTTCAGTAAATTCTTGCTTAAGACCTGAATGCTGTTTGTATTTGTTTGGACTCCAAGGGTGATAAATCATGCTGCATTGTGGCTTCAAGGCAAGGCTTTCAAATGTTTTTATATGCCCATATCATGGTAGTAGGACAAGGGTGAGACCAGGGAACAATGTGTGTGATGTGGGCATGGGGAGTATAAGCAGAGAATGCTCCACTTTGCTCAGCTGGCTGGAGCGGGATGTGTTGAAAAAGTCAAAGTTTCACTTGCAAGACATTCCTGAGTATGAAGAAGAGTAAAATTTGTTGAAAGGCCAATTTTTACTAGAGCATATTGCCAGAAACTTCATGGTTATCCCATATCATTCTGTATCCACATTTCAATGAATTGTGTCTAAATTACATCTTAGACAGGATATAGTCTAATCAAAGGATCAAGAAGTAATAACCCACAGAAATGTTTTAACTGACTAAACAGCTTGATGTAGCTAAACTTATTAGTAACTTAATAAGCATGTAGGTAACTAATTGTAGGTACTTAATTATGAAATGTAAGCATTAGACTTTGTCTCATAGTTATCTTTTAAACTGAAGGGATTTCTTTCATCAACATGGGACTGAGTAGAAGGAAAAAACCCTCCATAACCCACTATCTGTATTTGTGTGTAATTTTATCTGATTTAATCTTGTACTAAACACTCTTACTGCTTATGCTGAAGCACAGTTTCTTACGAACATTTTCTTCAGAAGCTGTAGCAAATACATACCAAAGTTGTCCACTTTCCCTAGGCATTCTTTTGCCTGGTTTTGCAGTCCACTTGAATCTGGGATGCTCCTGGTTGTACCCTCTGCTTCACCACAGCTGGCTGTTGGTTATGAAGAAAATGTTTGGGTATTTTATTTTATTTTATTTTATTTCAGCTGTGATTTCTTATCTAATGAAACTGTCTGGGTACATGCAGAAACCAGTGATAATGAAAGACTGTGTATTATCAGTTTGAGCCTGTTACATGTGATTACCCCTGACAGCATTACCTTCCTCTTTAATTTTCCACAATACTCAGTGTCTCCAAACATCTCTCAGTTCCTATCCACAAGCATTCCAGGTTTGGTTTGGTTTTCAAAAACAAGAAGCAATATTCTTAAAGGAAAACTCTGAAATAACAAAGTTGTTTGACTCATACTTTTTCACTTACATGTTGTGCTTTCTACTTTTGATAGCTCAGCTGCATCTCTGAAGTTTGCCCTCTTGTCTGGTTTGCTTTTCTGGCATCTGGAGAGAACACTGACATATAGTGCCATGGATTCAGGTTCCTATGACTCTTAGCAGAAATACACTAATACCATATATTTATGTATTTGTCTAGATAGATATCTAGAATAGCTACACTTGGATAATTAAGCATCATAATACTAAAAGATACAGAATGATGCATTGCATTGCTGTTTCTAAGGAGGAAGTCAATAGAGATATGCTTTCAGGACTGGACTGTGTTTTTTTTTCCCACAGGAGCTGTGATTCAAAAGTACTTAGAGGACTTTAGTCCTCTGTGTTAGAGAAACAGAAGAGAAGCTGATCATTAGAGATGTTAACCAAAGTTCCTAAAGCACGGCCATAAAAGTTTTAGTGGTTTGATAGTTTTGTAAAATGCAGATTCATTAAATAATGCCTAGTGAAAGGTTAAAAAAGTTGATTCTGTGGGAATGATAATAGAAAAAGCATAAGCTAGATATTAGTTCTATGTAGCAGTGTACATAATTCTGTGCCATAGTGAAAATGTGAAAACCAAGGGAGGGTGGAGGGCGGGTAATGAACACCTGAATCAGAATTATAATTTTTGTTTTGAGAAACCATGGACTCTATGAAGAAGCACCTGTAAGTTTCTCTAGGCTTACATACTGCAGGCTACTTGCACCTCTAAGGGAAATATCTGGCCTACCTGTCAAAGGTATTGCATCCTGGAAAGGCTCCCTATGCCCATACTTAAAACACAGGGATGAGGAATTCAACTACTAAAACCAAATGTAGATCATACAAATAAATGCAATGGTGTCTGAGTTCTAGTGATGTATCATTTAGCAGGGAAGCAGATCTACTTTCCAGGGAGATACAGCAACATGTGAATGTTCAATTCTGATGTAGCTTGCCAAGAATGTAAATATTTTTATGTGGTGATATACAATATTAGATCATTCCCTGGATTCTTTCCCCAAATATTTTGCAACAAAAAATAGTTTTCAAGCACTCATACTGAGATGAACCTTTTCCATGTTTCAAGTACTGGCATTGAAGGAGATATAAAATATTTTGTACTAAGAAGTGTCACATGTTGAAATGACCACTGACATGTGAGACCTACCGAATTCCCTTATATTATTTTTTCTTAAAACACTATACTTACAAGTTCCTTCTTTGCAAGAAACTAAGTGTTCAAATTCTGATGCATTGTCATATACCTCTCCAAGTGTTTTGTGATTTTCAAGGATGTATTGTAAAACATTGAACCATGGGTGCACTGCCTGATTCTCCAGGGGATGAAAAAGTATTGTTGCTGTGGTTCTGCATTATAAATGCAGTGTGAAAAGCACATTGTGAATAAAGCAGTGAAGACAACTGAACGTAAGGGTGAGATAAGGGGATATAATCAGTTTAATGAATCATTTTATTGCCTTTGCATTATGTAAATGCAAAATAATCACAACATGTAGGAGTCATGACCCCTCAGAATAATTTTAGTGTCTCGAATTCTGCAGATGTGTGTCCCACTGATGTATGGGACTGTAAACACCTAAGCAGTTATACAAAAGCTAGAGAAAAATGGGTGTCAGTGTGAATAGAGCGGCAGAGATAGCAAGTGCTATTTGATGTGTGTCCAAGGAATTGCTGGAATATGCAGTGAATGAGGCTTGGAGGGCAAAGGTGTATTGGATGGGAGGAAGGACCCTTTAGAAGGGCACTAACAGCCCCCAGACTTTGGAATGTGAGCCTGGAAGCGCTCTTTACCAAGGCTATCTTAACATCATTCTGACCATGTAACAATGAACTGTTATCTGATGAGACACATTTGTCCTTCTTTTTTCTCCCTATTGTTGAAAAGCATGGGAATGAGAGTGTAGGTCACTGCTGTGGCTTTAGTAGGCATTTATATTCTGTGTCCTTGCAGAAGAAGCAGATGGCTATCCAGGAAGGCTTTTGGGGCACACTTAATAGAGTTCCGTGGAGATGAGTTTGTTACATGATGTGATCTCATCTCACTGTACCACTTCACTTGCATCAGAAGAAGCTAAAAAGCTATAATTAAGTGAAATAAGTGTCCCAGATATGGAATGGCTCTTGATGCCCCAAGGACACTGAAGGACTGAAAAGAATAGATCATATCTGTGATATAGATGGAAGGACTGACATGCATTTCCTTATTCAGATACCACACAGAGTATGGAAGAAGTTTAGGGACTACTGCACTGTAATGAACTTGCTTTGAGAAATTTACTGAAAGCAGCTATTTACTGAGGATATCAGTTGCAGCCATCTGGAACCAAGGGTCAAACAGAGCTGATTATTGCCAGCTCAGAATTGGGATTTTCAATAACTTTGCAGCATTGCTGAACTCCTCCTGTTTAACCCTAGATGACATTTATTAAGTTTGTGCAGACAATGGGCTGACAGAGTCACTTCCTCATTATTAAAAGTGCCTTTTTCTAATCTGCATCATCTCAGTGCTTTATTTAAAACTAAGATCAATATCCACGGTGCAGAGGGCTTTCTTGTCCAACTCTTTCATAAATCTCTTAAGTACTTAGTTTTCAAGTACCTTCCTTCAGTGCAGACAGCAAATATGAAAAGACAGCCTCAGAGAAATTGCTTAAATTTCATTAAACTCCAAGAAAGTGCCAAGATTGTTGTACTGGTTTTTGCATCTTCCCCAAAGTGTATTTTTGTCTTGTATATTAAAATAGTTGCTGAACAAAAGCTTTTTTGCTACATTTTATGTTAAAATATTAGAAGTACAAAATAAGCAATACTTGTTAACATTAGTTATCAACCTACCAGTAATTGTACAGTGTAGCTTTCACATAATTACGAACCTCATTACTGGAGTAATATCTTAAAAATTAACATAATGGCAATTTCAGCAGTCAAGTGAGAAAAAATGAAAGATTAAGCAAGAATTATTCCAATCGTGTGCTGTCCAAAGAATGCTCTGTGTCAGATGTGTCAATTTAAACCCTGCACAAAACCCTGAAAAAATGTTCTCTTGTAAAACGCCAAACCCAGTGAAATGTCCTGTAACATACTTTTATCCCAACATTTTAATGCAAAAGAACCCTGCTTTGGTTGCAAGTTTTTTATCATTTAATTTTGGGGTTTTCATCCTTTTTTTTTTTTTTTTTTTTAATTATTATTAAAACCAGGAATATGGGCAGCAGTAAGCTAAAGGTAGTTCTTTATGCATATATGTAGAAGTTAGGGGATGAAATTGGTATTATTTTAAATTATATATAATCAGGCTAATTGCTCAAAATTAAATCAGAAAGAAAGGATGGAATTTCTTTTAGAGAAAATGAAAATTCTTAGGCCTAGAAGTCTCTGTAATGAATCGGTCAAGCTGAGTTAGGAGACAGAAAGAAAGATTAAAGAGCTGTAGTAAAACCATGCTACAAATGATCAGAACAAGGAATGCTGGGGAAAGAAGACATCATATAATAAGGAAGGCATGTATGGATAATAACATTGTGATGATGGCTGAAAACACCTCCATAGTATTAATTTGGAAACCTTTGAGATGCTGTGGAAATAATAGCTGTTGTGGATTGCTGCTTGCTGCATCGTATCAGGAACAATTTAAGCACAAATCTGGCTGTAGCAAAGCTAATGCAAATACCAACCTGAGTAAATCAGGGATAGTTGGCACACAAGCGTCTGTCTAATCTGGGAATTTAACAAATTACTACCAAAAAGAGGTGTGATCTCAGCAGCTATAGTTCTGAAAATAAACTGATTGACATGGGGAAATGTATTGGATCAACCTTATCACAGAGAATGAAGCTATAATGCAAAGTTGCTCATAAAATTAGGCAAGGATATTGGTATTTTCTGTTATGCACCTATTACATTTCCACAAACTTGGATGGGGTAGAATCCTTAAGAAGGATAAGATGTTTGAAGCATAATTCTGAAGTTAACTGTGTTTGAGAAATTAAGTATGGTATTTTGAGTCCACCACTGCAGCTACTTAATAACTTCCAGTGGCATTTACTACCTTTCCAAATAGTATTGTAAACTTTACAGAGATATTAAAAAAGCCTAAGTATATCTTAGAGATGGTGCATGATTTTGTGAATTTGGATGGAAATATGAAATGTGTCAAAGGGATTCATGGAGGGGAGAAAAAATGTCTGACATTTTGTAAAAACAGAGACAAAGATCACAGAACAGGTGGAACAAAGGAAAGGGGGGATAAAAATGAGAAATAAATTAAAAGGAGGTGAAATCAATGAGTCTGTTAATAGGCTGCAGATAGAAATCTTTTTCCTCATACTGTGCTATAAAGCACTTTTAAAGTAGTATTTGAAGAGAAGAGAATGGGGAAGTCCTTGCCAGGTCTCTTGCCCCATGTTCTTACAGGAATTTGTGAAGACTCTCACTGAAAGAATTTGATTAAGACAAAATAGAACTAAACTATCTGATCAGAAGGGTGGAGCACTCTTCCTGGTATAAATGAAGACTACAGATCATATTTTCTAGTATGCTTTCCAAGGCACATTTTCCTGATGAACACTGCTGGAACCATAGACTCGGCCTATTACATCAGGCTTATTATCTTACTGAAAAACTGGCCATAAAATACGTTGTCAGGAGACAAGATGCATCATCTTAACCCTGAATCTTAAAGCACAACAGGAAAGCATTGAAACAATAGCAAGGAATTAATAGAAAAAAATCAGCACCATGTATCAAAGAATAAAAATATTATAAAAGAAAAGAATACAAGTAATATAGAACACTTTCAGCATCTCCTCTAATACATTTTGCTATATATTTTTATTTCTCCTTGCAAATTATGGGTAGGGAGGTGGTTTTCCAGAACCAATCTTGCTACTCACTAGTCACAAAATCAGTCTTGTTTTTTTCCCAAATATTTTTGCTTTATTTCTTTTATAGAGAGTACTTTATAAAAGCAAGTTGCCATTTTAATCCCATTTTTCATCTGTGAGAAAGTCATGAATTAATTCAGTGAACCATAGAATATTCCTTGCAGTGAGGCACAGATAAAACTGGGGACAGAACACAGACCTTCTCAAAGTCAGCTCCCCTTCCCCTCACCTACTTTGTACAATTATTTCACAGCTGAGTCTGAACACAGCTTGAAACAAACAGTCCTATTTGGAATATAATGGAGACTTTTTCGGGGTATTTAATGAGGCAACATGACATGGAAATAGTGCTCTTCAAAAAAGATTCCTGTCAGTGGCTTGCACCCTGCGAGAACAGATGTTCAGCAGAGTAGCAGTGAGATGTTCACCAGAGTTCTGAGCTCTGTCTAGCAGCTCCCCTCCAAATGTGTAAGCTCCTGCAGCTTGTCCATTATGTTCCTGTTTGGCAGAACGGCGACTGCTGCTGTGCTGACACACATCACTGAGCTTTGTACTGTGGGTCTGCCATTTGTGTGCAGACACGCTTTTCTGGAATCAGCCAGGGGATCTGTCAGACCTGGGGAGGGCTGCAGGTTTTTTGGTGTGTTTGGGGGTTTTTTTGCTTTTTTTTTTTTTTTTTAATATTGTTTTTCTTCTCTTGAGCTAATATATTCCATTCTGTCACTGAAGCTTTGCAAGGATCAGAGATAATAGCAAAATTCAACAAGGACAAAACTGCAGATGACAAATATAAACCCCAATATATAGATATTGGATTTTGGAGTTGTTCTCCCCACTGCCCCCCCCCTCGCCCCTACACTCCCCTATTGTAATCAGCTGAAATACAGGTTTCAGTGTATGTACTTCAGGAGTTCTGGTAGCTCATTTCTGCTCTCTTTAAGCAGTCTGTCACTTAATTTCAGGGACACGTTTTGGTGCATACCCTCAGTAGCAGCCATTTGGTGGGGTAGATGTGCGGGCATTGCTTGCTGAGGATGGGGTGGAGTTGGCATTGCTTCTATGGAGGAGGAAGGATTTGAGTATTAGGAAAGATTTGCAGTATGCCATTTGTAGGTGCCATGTGGCAGATTAGAAAATCCTGGAAAATGGAATAGCTACTTTGGTATGTAGAACATGGGTACTGAAGGGAAAAAGCGATTTTTGCACATCTCTTGAATCCTTATGCTTCTTCCAGTGGGAAAGATATTGGTAAAACACTGGATTAAACTTTCAAATACCCTGACTGTCTAGTGACTGTTAACTTCAAGTTATCTTGGAGCTGTTAAAAAATGCTGACTGTTAGAACTGATGAAAAGTAGGGTCTTCTTTTTCAAGAGAAGCTGCCTTTAAATCTTTGTGTTGTCTCTATTCACATGTTTAAGTCTGCAAGGACATGTGTTTTAATTAACGACATGTACTAGTACTCTATTTCACTATTTACACATTTTTAATCCTTTTTCTTATTTTCTTTTCCAAGTTACTGTCAGATGATCAGTTTAGTTCTTAAATTATATTAAACAGGTGGAAGCTAACTACTTTGTAACTTCAGAAAGAGTAGCAGCATCCATACTTCAGGTATCTATAAACTACTGTAAGTAATATACTGGAATAACTGTAATATAGGGTGGAGAGACTGTAGATTTACTTAGAGTATGCTGTGAACCGAACACCCATTTGAACATAACATACAAGTCCTCTTCTATTCTGCATGTCATGCTCCCCAAATTTTGTGCAGATTCTTTTGAATTAAGCCATAACATCTAACTTATAATTTAAAGAAAAATGTCCTTAACATTTGTGGCAGCAAGCAAGTGGCAGTGCCAACTTGTCATACAGAATGAAGTAGTAGCTGATATATTGTCCAAACCCACAATAGTTTTCTGAGTTAAAGCAGTGGCTCTGTGAGAGGTGTGAAGTGTGCTTTCCATCACAATGTTCTGTCTTAGTCAAAGTGCTAAGGATAAAGGATGCAGTGTTTATACTAATTTTGATGCTGCTCAGATATTCATTGCTCTTTCAAATATGTTTTCAGGAACAATTACAAGAATTGCTATTTTTATCTCAATGCATTGACATAAATGACATTAATGTAAATCAGAATTGGAGTTCAATGTGACAGACTTCCTTCTTTCCATTTTATAAAAGTTTGGATACTCAGTCAGGAAGAAGAAACACTGTTTTTGATCATGTTTCCTAAATAATGTATTAAATATTATGATAAATACTTACAGGAAAAGTATTAAATCTGAGCACATTATAATATATTTGAACAAATTATTTATCTAGCAGTTTGGAATTATGTTTAATAACCTTCTTAAAAAGCTCTCTGTTGTAAGCTGTTTACCACAATTTACTTGTAGTTAATACTTGT
Source organism: Emberiza elegans (assembly GCA_024865655.1). Lineage (NCBI taxonomy): Eukaryota > Metazoa > Chordata > Aves > Passeriformes > Fringillidae > Emberiza > Emberiza elegans. The sequence continues at coordinate 73,889,264 of JALJVW010000206.1, forward strand.
GAGACTTTGGTTTTTATTTCCTTGTGCTGAATACAATTCAATACAGTTGATTTCTGTATTGGTGCAAAAGTAACCATCCTTGATACATCAACCATCATGATACAAAAGAGAGATGATAAATCTTTCTGGCAAAAATGTGTTATTTTCAAGCTGATGTGTTTTGTAGCTAAAAGCCTTTAAATTTATATAGCGCTGTTGCAATCTCTAATGGAGAAACAGATATTGCAGACATGGAAACCTGCTTTCTTCCTTTGCTGGACAAGAATTTTTGAGAGTTTTTTTATTTTATTTTTTTTTCTGGTTTTGTTTGTTTGGAATTTTGGAATTTTTGGTATTTATTATTATTTACAGCCATAAAAATAGATTTGATACTTCTATAATAGTCCAGGTAGTTCTTACACAGTTTTTGTGACACCTTTGTATGGGAAACTATTGCATTCAGGTGGTTGCTATCCAGACTGAGAATTTAAATAGCTGAGGAATTATAGTAGAGGATATACCATTTTTGGGTAAACTGATTTAATAGCCATCAAACCTCTACTATTTATAATGAATTATTTGATAATGAGTAGGGTACCAGAGCCTAGAAATACATATCTACTGATACCAGACCTGTTTATGTTAACTGTTGCCAATTCAAATTTGCATTTTTCTCTTGAATATATACTGCATCCATAGACAGGAATTTTCTGATTGATATCCTATATTTCTTTAACAATAACCAGAAAAGAACACAAAGCAGAAATGTAGCTGGAGAAAACACAAGCATCCTAAAATCATAAGACAAATATTTAGTCTATCTGAAATTACATATCTAAGTATCTGTGTTTAGGCATCTCTGAAAAAGACCTCCACTTTATTTTGAAATAAAACATTAATTGATTAAACATTATATAGGCAGAAATATCTTCTGTCAAGAGCAGTATCTGTAGTTGAAGCATTTTGTTTTATGTTTAGTTAAAACCAAAATAAAACATCAGGGTGACAAACAGCCTGTCTCCACCCTCTATTAAGGATGCTGCTCTGATGACTTTTCAGCACAACTGCAGTTACTGAGTTTGTGGGTATTGAAGTCAGCAGGCAGAGGCAGTAGTGATGAATATCATTACATTTTATTATTGATGTATCAATTTGAAACATGGTGAGAAATGTAGGTGAAGAAGTTAAATTACTGAAAAGCCACTTTTATATTATCTATCTAACACTGAAATATTTTTTGGGGAGGAGAAAGAGACAATGAAAAAATGGGTCCAAAATGGCAATGAAAGTGATTAAGGGCCTGGATTTACTTCTAGACAGGACACAATAAAAGAAAAAAAAAAAAGAAAAAGTTCAGGAAGAAAATGAATGAGAAGATACATGGTAGAGGTTTGTGCAAGCTGGGAGTATGACTGATGACTAGATCCACTGTTGGCTCATGTTTGTTTTTTCCAATGTTAAAAGAACATGCTTTAAAAATAAATACAAGTGTTTAAAAAAGTAAACTTTTTCTACATGGTAGATAATGAGCTCATGATGTATAATTAAACTCAAGAGCTTAATAGGTTTGGGTTCTGGTTTGTTTGGCTATGCTTCTTAAAATTTTTTAACACAAATTTCTACATTAACATGGTAGGAGAGGGGTGTGTGAGAAAATTAGAATGCAAATAATAATTGTGCCTGATGCATTGGAAAACAAGCTGCTTTTCTGATTGAGAAGGGAAAAATATATAACAGGACTGCAAACTGATGTGTTAAGTTAGAAGGTAAACTGGTAGATATGTTAATCTTTTATTTTACTTTTTTTTATATTTGGCACCTGTAGTTACCCTTGGTTTTTCCACATTAAGGAACTGGAACAAGAAAAAGCTCACATCATCGTGGTGTCTGAGAAACACTAAACAGCCAGGAGCTGGCGTATGACCATAGCTCCTATTATTTGTGGGCTAACATCTGTAACCTTTGTTTCAGACTTCTGCTCTGTCTGATGAGTTTTGCAGCCACAGTTAGGGGCCTCAGCAACTCATTCTGTGTGGAGAGGGGCACTGAGTTTAGCAGTGCAACAATCTGCACTGCATCATCATATCATCTGGGTTAGAGACCACTTGTCTATAATACTGAGTGGTTTTTGGTTTATTTTAAAGGGCAGCATATATGCTGGTCAGGGGATTAAGAAAAAAAGATGAGGGCTTGGTGAAATTGTGCAATCAGATGGAAAAATATTATATCTGCCTAGCACCATGATGTTGAACAAAATAAGTCTTATTATCAAAATTCTTGTATGTAGAGTGGCTACATAGATTCTAAGTGTTTTTCTTAATATATGAGTTTGTATATATATTAATTTACCACAATGTGGGGCTTAGGGCTCCTATTTTGCAAAGTATCATGAGACTACTTCACTTGGCAGTAGACATCTGGTCTTGGGGGATGGACAGAAAAGCTAATAAGTTAAGGCATTTCCTGGGACAAGGGTGCTGAAGGCAAGTCAAACTGCCTGTCCAGGACACCAGGTAGGATATGACCAAATATCTGCAGCTCATGGCACATTCTCTGCTAGAGCTGGGCTAATTACTGCTGCAAGAGAGATGGGTCAAAGAAGGGTAGGAGGGGCTGCCTTTCCTTCCCACTCTGCACTACAATGTACCCACTTCTCTAACAATAGCAGGAAAGAGACCCTCTGTCCCATTTCCATCCCTTCCTTTTCTGGGAGACAATAGCCCAGCCTCAGTCATGGTTTTGTGCAGAGAAGCCTTGAGCCAACTCTGTCCTGGAAGATTTAAGATTGTGTTTTTTAGACTCCAGATTATCTCTTGATCTTCTGCACTCTTGACTAGAACTCAGTAATTTGGAGCAAGCAAAGGAAGACCTGTGCTGTGCTCCTGCTCATTATCTAAAATCTTACTGTATTGTCTTTCTTTACCAGTAAAAGTTCTTTTCTTATGGAGAGAATTCACTGAAAAGAGAGAGATTCAGTTGATTTAGCTCTTGCTCTTCTGGACAGTAATTTGGGGGGCAGTTTGGTAATTTGCTGGATGCATGATAAATGTCACAGTGCCAGGAAAGAAATAATTTGTTTGCTGAAAAGTCTGAAGTTCAGAGCTCTAAATCTGGAGTAACTCCTCTGGGGTGCTCCACTGTCATCTTTTCCCATCTTTTATGTACCATTGAGATAGTGGGGCTTTTTGGGTTTATTCTTGAGTTGGTCATAGTGATGGAATGTCTTCCATCACTTCCAAGTCGGACTGCCCAGGTTCTCTTGAACATGTGGATTCAAATCTGGCTTCTTACTGCAAATGAAAATTGGATATATCAAAATATCAACTAATTTTATTTTTCAATTTTTTACACATTTGCCTCAACAATGTGTGAAGAGGACTTTTCTACTGACATAACTTGAATCTGAAACCAATTTCTTTGTACTGTAGTCAAATGTCTCTTCCTTTTCCACATGTACCTGCATTGTACTGATAGGGTAGTGTGGTGGAGAATCAAAACTATTATTTATAACTAAGAGGTGGACTGGGTTTTCTGTGAGCATAAGCAGGGATCACTCTCATGCTGCTGGTACCTGTACAGATGTTTACTTCTGTCTTTCACCTTTGCTTACATCTGTGAACATTCAAACTCGTTGATTTAAACTTTGCTTGAGCTCCAATCTGGCCCTTGGATTCCCTAGTAATTTACACTTTATCCCTGCATGTAATTTACGTTCTTGGACTCATGTTTGGAAGATTACTTTGTGCTGTCATTCAGGAACATCCTCCTGCTCCAAACTGGTACCATGTATGTCTCTAACGAAAAGAACAAGTGAAGGAATCTCCCACAGATAGGAATTGTTGTATGGCTGCCTGTGCTGTCCTTGACTTTGAGTGATACTCAAATATGTTCTTCCTCTTGAAATACAACCCAGGAAATTGCTCTTGTTTTGCTGCAAAAGTCATAATGTTTTCTGTAGTGATAAAAGGATTTAACAGAGGATTTCCTTTTTTCCCGCCCCCCACTATGGCTACAGCTGCATTTGACTTATAATGTTTGGTTCCTAGTAGGATGACACAAGATGACCAATTTGCACTTTTATGCCATGCAGCGATATGTAAAAACTCATTTTGGAACAAAGAGCTGCTTTCCTGGCCGTCAGTGGGAACCCAGTTCAAAGTTGAATTAGCATTCTAATGTAGAGAGAGCACTTGGTAGCCCAGACAGAGTGGAGATTTTAATGGTATATTTAGTGGAAGCCATGAGGGAATGTTTAAGCAGAGATTATCACTAACTAAATTAAAGACTGATAATTTAATTTTGCTTCCAAAGAAAGATGATGAGAGTTGCATCCTTCCTCTCTGGCATTGGTTGGGAAAAATGCTCATAATATAAATTATATTCTGGCATTGGAGAAGTGTCCCCCACAGTATTCCTTTCATTTTGTTGATTAGAGAGCAGCAATGCACAGAAATGACAGTTCTACCATCAGGGTATGTTCATGACTAAGATACATTAAATAGATCTTCATGTTAACACTGTCTCATCTGTAATTTCACATAAAGAGTTCACAAAATGTCTCACATCTTTTAGCTATACACAGAACATCAGAAGGAACCTCTTACAATAGGATCAGAATTTTTTTACTTCTGCCAGGTTACAAAAAAGCATTTTGAAAAACAGCTGTACATTCAATGTGTGCACATGTAATGATTTCCCATAGATGGCTGTGTGGCATTTATCACCTCCAATACTAATCAGCCAGAATAGTGAGTGTCGTTATAGCCATTTCACAGATAATGAATCTGGACTTTGATATAGTAGGGTTCAGCTTTAGAAGTCAGTTGCTGATCAGTCACAGGGCAGGTTTATGGAGAAGCTAGAAGACACTGCTTCCAAAGATAATCCTTCCAAAATGAGAGCTTTGTAAATGGCAATTCTTAACATGTTTTTAAGGTATAACCTATTTCAGTGTGTCCAAAAAAACCCCAAAATATTGAGCTACAAATGGCAGGTCACAAATGAAACTAAAAATTCTTTTGTTTTTTCCTTCTTGGAAACAACACATTATCATCCCTGACATTGTAATAATGAGCACAATGTGAAGACAGAAATACCAGCCTGTATTTTGAAAGTGAATCACTGCCCGTTTGCTGTGACTTCTGTGGTTTTAGTAAAAAACCTCAGCAGCTGAGATGTATGGGTGTATGGGTGTATGGGTGTGAGAATTTAAGGGGGGGGGGAGTAGAGGAGCTTATAAACAAAGGAGAACTTTCATCAGTGTTTTAAAAAGAAACCTTGCAATTAGCTTCATGGCTTCCTATATACTTGAGTGCTTGAAGGTGGCAAGAGTCTTGAATCTCTCTTGAGAGTTAAATAGCACAGAGAAGACTTTCAAACACAGGGTATATACAAGATATAGCCACCTACACACATTCAGTAAGTACATGCCTAAAAAATCCTGGTGGGGTGACAAACAGGGCAGTCGTGCCTTCTCCCATGTCTGATGTGACTTACAGGTCTATATAAAAACCAAACAAAATCTTGCAATGCATTCATAGATCTGTAGGCAGTCAAAGCGAATCACAGTGTGGGTGTCATTGAAGAGCCTGGACAAAAACCCTTGATAAGCTATACTGTTTGTTCTACAGCAATTGCAGTGTCTATTTTTTCAGGCTATACACAAATAAAGCACTACTATAATCCACAGATAACACAGCCTTTGTCACAGCATGGACATTTAAGCCTCACATTTAAAAAACATGCAATTATTATTTTAGCCCCTTAAAAAAAAAAACAAACAGAAAGCCAAACAACTCTCTATTACATTGGTAAATCTGGTTCCATCAAATTTAAGAATCAAAGCACACAGAACAGATTCAGAAATGCAGAGATCTCAGTCATGGAAATGTGCGTGACCAAAGACAGACTCTACTCAACAGCTGCTTTAAAATACACATGAAGGGAATGGCACCACTCTTGCAATTACATTCAGTGGAGACACAACACAAAAAAGAACTGGGAGTAAAAGGAATATTGCTGGGGCAGAGCCCAATGAAAGAAAAAGGTTTGCTGTGGTGCCTCTTCCTCTTCCTCCCCAGACCACTAGATAAAGGAGATGGTTTGTAATCATGAGGGATGGACAGTCAGAGGGTTTTGGCATTTGGGATGTGTGCGGGGTTTTTTGTTTTTTTTTTTTTTTCTGATTAAAAGACACAGTGAGAGTACAGAAAGTCATGTATTGTCAGTGAGTCAAAGTAGATTACAAAGGACAGAGAACACAAAAGAAAAATGGAGCTAAAAAAGATGTTGGTTGCCTTTATTTTTCCCCCTCTAAAAAGCTTAAGAGGAAGCAGAAAAGTTTCTTTATCTAAAAGGAATATACATGAAGACAATTGCAGTTTCTGGGTCAGCACAAAGACTGCTCAGCTGATAGTTGTGCAGCCTCCCTTGCAGGAGATCAAACTGGGGATTGACCTCAAGAATTTTCTCCTTTGACCTTCCAGGCAGAGATATTTCAACCTGGAAAGAGGGTTTTGCACTGTGCAATCCCAAACAACTTGTATGGAAATCACACAGATTTTGATATGAATTGTAAGCCTTTTAGTGAAATTGTTTGCTTTGCATTTTAAAAGATAACATGTACATAACTGCTGGACTGATAGTGTTGACTTTAAAAACTGGGTAGATTAACAATTATTTGGATTCTTGAGTAACTGCAGTGAAAACAAAGCAGGAAATGGCTCACAGTCTCATTCCTCTGAATCGCTTAGGTTTTTATGACTGATTTTAGTCAAATTGGTTGATTGGGATAGCACAGGTTGCTCTGCCAACACCCTCCTTCAAGCATGCGAACCTCCCCAGTAATCCTCAGAGGAGCTGTATAGCACAGGAAAGATGTGATTTATCCTGTACTGAGGATCCTGCACTGCAAGGCGGTTGTGACCTTCTGTTCTGCTATTTCCAGCTTCAGTTGGTCAGCAGATTAAAATGCTAAATTTGGGCCATGTGAAGGTCAGGAAAACAAGCTACCCTCCTTGAGTTTAAATTGGGTGCTAAGATACTAAAATACATAAATACCTAGTGAAATAAAAAGAGTATGTTCTGAGAAAAATAGAGCCCTACTAATATATACACTTCTGGGAAACTTCATCTTTGTAACTATTTTTCCAGTTCTTCAGAGTCTGACATTGTAGCAGTGGTGGAGTGAAATAATTATAACACCTGCTGAGGCTGGAAAGCTAGTTTTAATAGACTATTTCTTTTAGCTTGCTAGGTTTAAGATGGGCTACAACTTTCCCCAGATCAGAATGAAATACTAACCTCTGCTTTATGGAGAGGTCTGTGAAAATAAAACAAAATACGAACAATTCCTACCACTTCAGTAAATTCTCATATAAAGCACCAAGTGACCCAAAAAAGTCAGTGAGGAAATTATTTTTTATATTGACTGCAAAGGCCAAACAGAATCTAGAGTGTGTGGTTAATACCACCCACTGTGCTGAGCATCAACTGCTTTGTCTTATGATACAGTTTGTCCTCAATATCAGACTTTAGACTTTTTTCACACTTGTATCTTGCCTGGCTCCTAACTGAAGGGTATCACTTCATTTAGCATCTGAAAATAGTCTGTCCTAAGTTACTAGATCTTATCCAGATTCAGTCCTAGAAAAGAATTTTTTGACAACTCCTGAGTTTTATTCTACTATGTTAACAGGAAATAAACATTTCAGAAGTGCTTTTGGTGTTTTGGGTACTATATTTCAAAGCTAAATTGCTTCAGCATAAATGTTCTTGAATTAGATTATGTAGGGTATCTCCATTTGCTTGGATGGTAGGCTGGGACTTCTTTCCCCTCCAAATGTCAGAGTATTGTTGGCTGGCAGAGACTGTCTTTGCTTCCTACTTCACCCTATAGCAACAAAAAGACCCAACCAGACCCCCAATAAAGAATTAGCATCCCAAAACACAGGGAACTGGAGAGAGAAACCAGAAAGAGGCAAAGAGTGTGCAAGAGTGTGAGCAGGTGTACAAGAGTGTGCAAGAGCGTGTGTGTGTGTGCATGGCTGTGTCCATATGTCTGTCTGTCTGTGCCCCAGGTCCATCTGTCTGCAGGTCCATCTGTCTGCAGGGGTGAGGGTGTGCCTCCACACTGGGCCCCCAGGTCCGTCTGTCTGCAGAGTGTGGGGTGGGTGCCCTGGATGGAGCTGTTCCAGTGGGCTCAGGGATGCCTGGATGGATGCTCAGCCCTGAGTCAGGGATGTCACGGGTGGGTGTCCCCCCTGCATGTGGACCCTGGGAATGTCCCAGTCCCTGGATGGAGCTGTGTGCTCAGCCCTGGGCTCAGGGATGGGTGGGTGTCCCTGGATGGAGCTGTGTGCTCAGCCCTGGGCTCAGGGATGTCACGGGTGGGTGTCCCTGGATGGAGCTGTGTGCTCAGCCCTGGGCTCAGGGATGTCACGGGTGGGTGTCCCTGGATGGAGCTGTGTGCCCTCAGCCCTGAGCTGGATGGGGATGTCCCCAGGGATGTGGGTGGGTGTCCCTGGATGGAGCTGTGTGCTCAGCCCTGAGCTCAGGGATGTCCCCACGGGTGGGTGTCCCTGGATGGAGCTGTGTGCTCAGCCCTGGGCTCAGGGATGTCCCCACGGGTGGGTGTCCCTGGATGGAGCTGTGTGCTCAGCCCTGGGCTCAGGGATGTCACGGGTGGGTGTCCCTGGATGGAGCTGTGTGCTCAGCCCTGAGCTCAGGGATGTCACGGGTGGGTGTCCCTGGATGGAGCTGTGTGCTCAGCCCTGGGCTCAGGGATGTCACGGGTGGGTGTCCCTGGATGGAGCTGTGTGCTCAGCCCTGGGCTCAGGGATGTCACCGGTGGGTGTCCCTGGATGGAGCTGTGTGCTCACCCCTGAGCTCAGGGATGTCCCCAGGAACTGTCCTCAGCTGGGGGTGCAGGATGAAGAGCCAGTTGAGTTGCCAGTGCAGGATTGAGTTACCAGTCAGTGAGAGCTACCAGGCAATGGCAAGGAGCACTCCACTCGGTGTACATCCTGAGCCCCTGTACCACTAGACATCTATAATAAGTAGAGATCTCCATTTAAAACAGTTGTATGGTGGGGTTTGTTTTGGTTGGGGCTTTTTGTTTGGTTGGTTTTTGTTTGGGTTTTTTTTTTAATTTGAGGGGGTATGTTTGTTTGTTTGTTTGTTTTCCCACACAACTCTTGTTTACTACAGTTAGAGTTGCTGTTAGCAAAGTTTTTCTAGTAGGCTTAGAGATTTTAGTAGTATAGGGTTAACCCTGCAAGGATAATTGGGCATGGTTAGCCAAGCTTTAATGTCCTCCCATATGGGAACATAAGGAGCAGAAAGTACAAGCAGAGCAATGCTGAATGTTGGTATTGCTAGGAAAACATGTGTTACGTACATGTGCTCCACAGACTCACACAATAGGAGACACATGGAGCAGATCATCTTGAAGAATCAGAGCTTTTGTAGGATAAGTAATTGCTTCATCTTAAGCTGCATCCAGATGCGCAGCCCACAGTTTTGGCCTGGAGTTCACTCGTTTACCAGAGCTGGTGAGAAGGTCTTTCCAGTACAAATGTTGCCACATTTAGCCACATTTTTCTCCCTTGAAACAAGATTGCTCTAATGTGTTTTGCATGTGGCTACAGCCTGAGATAATTTAGAAATAGGAACTAATGCATAATGTCATTCTGCAGTGAGATTGCTTTACACTAGTGCTCAGCTCCTGCTGTCATTTACAGTAACTATTTGAGTAAAGTTGTTGGTCTTCAATTCCCTGCACTAAGGTGTTGTTATTAGGAGCAGTGGGTGTGGTAGCTCAGAGGTACTGCCCATCAAAGTGCTGCAGTTCTGGATTTCAGCCCCTTTCTCTGGCAAAAGAAATGGGAAGAAGCTCCAACACTGTTGTCATAAATGGTTACTGAATGGTTTAATCCTATTACTTCCTATGAGGCATGGAGTCTTTCTGTTTTGCACTTAAGAGATGGTTGTTACCTACATATGATCAGCAATGACAGAGAAATTACTTGTACCTCCTTATTGAGTCATCTTTGTCTTGAGCGTGCTCTGTTGCTCTGCCTTAGTATGTAGGAGTTCTAGGATGTGAGCTGCATTTAGCTACCTCTTTTCCCCAAGCTACAAAACCTGGACAACTTAAACCTAATATTACATAGCAGTGGAGGAAGGATTATGCATATTGCTCTGGAACTATATTCTCTCCTCTTCTGAAATTTGGAACAACTGGCAGTCTGTCAGGGGACACAGGTGGCAGGTGTTGGCTCTGCTGAAAGGTGAAAGAAATCTTTCAGTTTAATGTATGGATATACATTCTTATAGAGGAAGAATTTATCTGCACAGTGCATTATAAGTACCACTCAACTGAGATTAGGCAATTTTCTTGGAACCATTATAATCTTTTGCATGAAACCCCAGTCCCCTGCCCTTTTGATAAGTGTAATAATTTTCCAGTGTGTAGGAAAACCCAAACATGTAAAGAGAAAGCAGAAATTCCTCTCCAGGTCTCCTGGGCACTGGAAACACACAAAGTGGGTCTCCTTTCAAAGCTCCATAAGGTTGACAGGAAATGGGGTAGGAGTCAAAAGTACAATCCCAATTATTTCACTACTGACTATGTAATGGACAGTTTATCCTGACAAATGTATTTCTTTACTGAAAACCTGATGTTTTAGTGATATTTCCTTTTCAATAATGAGATCAATGGATCTTGTCCTCATGATGCAAAATCAGGTAACATGTACTTGCCATTCAGCTAAAACAGTGTTTTGGCATAAATTACATTTAATGTTAATTGAATTATGAAATTTGAGCTCATTATATTGAAAATTTGTAATCTGTGCTACATATTCTGTTTGCAGAGAATTAAGGAGTTGGTATTAAATACTTATCACCTTTGCTGTGTTTATTATCAGTTATATCCTTAATTATTACTTTCTGTCAAGATGTGCTTTATGAATAAGTATATGGTAGAGTTCAGATGTTATCTTTCTGGGTTTATTTAAAATTGCACATATTCAGTAGTTTTTAGAAAATTGGTGTCTGATTTTGTATTTCTTCCAAAAAAGTTTCTTTAAACAGATTAAGGGAGGAAGTAGTGATCAGTCTAATAATAAAAAAGTTGAAGTCTTTTTAATATCCCTCAACTGAAAATAAACAATTTCAAAGCATTTGCTATGAAAATTGTAAATATATATGAGACATCATATGTACGGCTCAAGAGATGCTTTCACATTTATGAATCTGAGGAAAAAATAAAGAATAGATTCAGATCAAAAGCAAGAGGCAGGAGCCCAGGTTTTGACTTCCATATTTTCAAAAGATATGCAACTGGCAATGTTTGTGCATGCTGTCTGATCATTTATGCTAGTAAAGAAGAGACTGGCAAGATCAAAAGCTGAAGAGAAAAGTCCACCTAAGCTGTGTTAAGACCACATGTCTGAGAGCCAGGCTTCACAGAAGAGGGAAAGATGAGCAATTTAAACTTGAGGAAACTCCTCAGGAAACTCAGATGATCCTTCAGTCTGCAGTTGTCCCTTCTAATATGAAAATTAAATCCTTACTGAAATTTGACCATAATGACATTAAGAGATGGCTCCTGTTCACTGCCTTATGCTGGTTTAATCAAAGAAAACTGAGATATCATTTAATTCATTTTACTGTGAGGCAAAATGAGTTGGTTTGCATGTGACCCATGGCAAAGGCTCAGCAGGGAGAGAGGTGAGCTGCTGCACAGCTACAAACTAGTGCCACCTGTCTGACACACATTCTTTGCCAGGAGCTGGTGCTCATACCAAGGCAGTGTCTCTCCTGTGAGTCAATAAAGCAACTTCTTTCTCCTGGGAATATTCATCCCTGTCCTGTGAGTTTGAGTATTTTTTTTAACACTGAGAAAGTGTCTGTATTTATATATTTTAAAAATTCCCCACTGAAGTAGCTGTAAAACACCTTGGTTCACAGCTTCTTTTCAGCTGTGGCAAAATTTTAGTTTAGAAACCATTGCATGGTTTTGTCAACCCAGACAATCCATGTACAAGAAGAGTACTGACATTATTAAATGATTTGCTAAATCTCTCGACTTTGTAAGGCAAGGCAATACTATTGTTTCAATCTGTGCCTAATGATAGTTGAATTATTAATCTTGAACTTACCATACTGAACATTTAATATCATCATGTTTCTCCAGAATTAAAGCAAGTGAAAAAGAGAGAAACTATTAAATGGTTGGTCACTTTCAATAAGTAGTATTATCAATTATATTCAACAATTATTATTATCTGTCAAGATCAGTTTTATGACTATGGAGCCTTCATGGTGTTAATATGCATATTAAAATATATGAAAAGTTGCAATGCATGAACAGTAGCTGATTTTCAATATTTACAATTCAAATATTTCCATAACGATGTAGTTCATACAGTTAACTGTCAGAAGGAATGTTTTGAGACCAGTAGGCCTTAGAAAGCATCTACACCTAGCAGTGTTTTTGAATGGCCAGATGGACCCCTCTAGTATGCTCAAATTAAAGCATTCAGTTATTGTGGAAACATGTTTTCTTTTGCCACATTACATTAGCAGGGCCCAACTAATATGGTGACAATCTATTTAAATAATTGATTGCAGTGTGGAGACCCAGTTATTCTCCAAATTGTTTTTGTTCACTGTAGAACAAATTCTGTAGAATTTGAGTGTCTTTGACCATACAAAACCAAAATATTCCTATCTGGAAAAATACAGTAGAATTACATTAATGAAATGGATGAGTGAACAGGAATTATACACAATTACTCTACTAATTTTGTATCCCCCTAACCTAAGCCATATTTTACTTCTCTACCAATGTATCCCAACACATTTTTTTGAAACAGTGTTTTTAAATGTTGTCAATAAGTACATTACAGAAAAACTTTCTCAATTGTAGTTTGGCTGCATCTGGTTCAAATGCTCTTTTGCAGCAGCCTGTTAAGCAAGTATATAACCAACTCACATTACCATTTTCCTCAGTGCTCTTAGAACAGAGATATAAGGCAATAAATTGCTCTTCTCTCTAGTCCTATGAATAATTGTTTACTCAACAATTTTTCATCTTCTGAGAAATGTCTCCTTCCTGTTTGTACCCCCTCCCCTCCTGGTGGCACAGGGAAACTGGGAATGGGTCAGGGTCAGTTCATCCCAGGTTGATTTTTCTGCTGCTGCTCAAGCAGAGGAGATGTCCCCCTGCTCCAGGGTGGGGTCCCTCCCATGGGAGACAGTTCTCCATGAATTCCTGCCTGAGTCCTTCCCACGGCATCAGTTCTCCACAGCTGTGGCCCTCTGGGTCATTCTTGCGCGAGGTGCAGTACTTCAGGCACGGCCTGGCCTCATGGGGGCTTCCAACAGGCCACAAATCCTGCCTGGAAACCTGCTGCAGAGTGGTCCTCAGGTCCCTGCCAGGGCCCTGCTCCTGCAGTGGTTTCCCACAGGTTCACAGCCTCCTCTCAGGCATCCACCTGCTCCAGTGTGGGGCCTTCTGGGGGCTGCAGGGGATCTCGGCATCCTGGTGATGCTCTGTGCCTCACCATGGGCTGCAGTGCCTGGAGCATCTCCAGCCCCTCCTTCTCCACTGACCTTGGTCTCTGCAGAGCTGTTCCTCTCCTCAGCCTGCTTTTCCCTGGTCACTATTATATTTGCACAACAGCTTTTTTATATTTCCTTCTCAAATATGTTATTACAGAGGTGTTGCCACCATTTCAGGTTGGCTTGGCCTTGGCCTTTGTGTGCCTGTCCTAGAGCTGCCTGGCATCGGCTCTGCCAGATATCAGGGAGCCTTTGGGCAGCTTCTCACAGAAGCTGCCCTGTACTCCCCCCTGCTACCAAAATCTGTCCATGCAAACCCAGTACAAGCTTTTATAACAGGAAGGTAGGTAACCTGTTTTTTTCTGGATTGCTTGTGAATCTGTGAATAGCTCTGGCTCTGGTTTTCTTTCTTGTCTTCTCTTGTACATTAAGGCAATGAGTTCTTTTACCATATGATTAAATTGTCAGATAGCTCTAGTGTTTCAATAGCTTTCCATTTTTTCATTTATTTTTTGCACTGATGTTTTCGACTGCTGATTGCCTTATACTGGCTGTTTCTTGGTTACCAAAGAAATTAAAGAAAGGCACAGCATTCTATTTTCTTCTTTTTACCCCACTAGCAACATCCTTCTGCAATCCCTCCCATACTTTGAGGGAAAAACAAATCTTGTTAAATGTGTACTTTGCGGGCCACCTTTCACTTTATGAACAGATCACCTGCTGGCTTTACAACAGGAGCTCGTACTTCAGCACTAACAGTCTCACTGAGAGATGCATTAAGTCCTTACATGCTGCCATACTCAGACTAGCCTAGTCTTGGTAACTGCACTTTGATTACCTCATCTATCTCATGACATTACATGTCAGATCTGAAAGTACAGTTTCTTGCTCACTGGCATTAACCTCAGAACTGAAGATGACAGGCTGTGTAACCTGTTACATACTTTGGAGCTCTCACTACACCAGTTTTCTGTTCATGCACAATAGTAGCTCATTTTGCTCAGCAGCACAAGACACAGGTTTAATATTCCTGATTGATTACAGCTAGTGAGATAAGGCACAAAAGGCAGTTTTAAAGTGACATTGTTAAGAGGATTTTAGTACTTTAAAAATACATTCATAGAAGGACATGTATATAAAAGAATGAAAAAGACGAAGTCAGAAGAAATCAATTATAAAGACTATGCAAACTTTCAAGTGTGTGCTGTATTTCAAATACAAGTGTTGGAGAGCTTAATTGACACTCAGCAATAATAGACCATGATGTGTGGAATATACAAAAAACTGCATATCATACAGGTAAATCAATGCAGACTTTTGATGGGTATGGTCAAGGAAGATAGTGTTTAATACCTACTGTGAAGCTGCCTAAAAGTAGTTCACTTCAGTTGGAAAATAGAATTATAATGTTAAAAGCATTGTGCCTTTCTAAAATCCTATTTAATTATTACCTGAATAATCTGCTTATTTACATGTGTTTTAGCATTAAAAATTCTTTGAAATTAATTTAATTCACTATCAATTTTAGAGCTTGGTACTCCCAACCCAAAAACATTTGGATGTTATATTTGAGAATTTTTTCTGCTCATTAGAAAGAGAGCTTTTTTCTAACTAAAGTTATGACATTGTTAGCTATCTGTTGAATTTTTGGAACAATTTTGTGAACATTAAATGTTAGGCTGTGTTTATGAATTTTTTGTGTCCAGTAGATCCTTGATTATTGGGTGCTCTGATTCTGCTTTTGAAGTGTTTGATATGTCAACCAAGAATGCAGGGTGTTGGTTTTTTTCTCTAAGAGTAAAGGAAGAAAACCTCAGAAAATTGGTTGGTTAAGCTTGCATGTCTGTTTACAAATACTTGTAAAGGTACAGTAGGAAGTATAGATTTATACTTAGTATTGATATATATGTAAATTTATCCAACTACCTGGAAATATTAATTAAAGTGTATAGAAAGTAACTGAAACATAAAATAATGCTGGGGTTTCAGGCATATGTTTAAATACTTTTATTTCTATTAGGTTCAGAAATTGCAGGCAGTGAGTAGAAAGGCTCCAATGGACAGTTGGACCAGGGCCTGCTTGTCCAACTACATTATGTCAATCTTCATGGAAGCTAAATTCAGAGACAGAAATTCAATAGTATTTTAATATCTGAATACTGCTATTGATTTGTATGGTTTGGTTTTTTCAACACTCATTACTCTCCTTTAACTTAGTGCCAAAGAGGGAATCCAACTTTTTAATCTCCAGTCAGAGTTTTAAAATCTTTGGTCGACTTCTCAATTTACTGCCAATATATTTTTCCCCTGGTGGAAAAGTCATGTGTTGATGATCTTTTTGCAAATTTCTAAATGGTTTTAACAGACTCAAGTAGCATCCAGTTATAAAATACATATCTAAATGAAATAGACCCCAATTATTTGGAGTAGACCCAGTAAAGGTTTGTTCATTAGTCCCTTTAGAAGGAGATGATCTCAATTTATTACACTACTCATTATATTAGTATATTATATAAGGTTATTTATCTCCTGAAGCTGTGTAAATGTAAAAGGGACATTGAATTGCCATTTGGCTAGAATTCCCTCATCTAAACTATAAGAATCTATCTTGAGAGGGTTTTTTTCTTTCCAACTGGCTTTCAAAAGAACTTTCATCAGTTTGCACGTTCAGGACAGGTTTAATCTAAGGACTGGAGAGTTCTTGATTTAAAAAGAAATAAAAGTTTTTTTTGAAATACATTATTCTTGCTTTTCTATTTTGCTGCCAGTTACTGTAGATATTGAATTGATTTTTTTTCCCCTGTTTGGCTGTATGGAAACAAGTACATGAGAGGGTCAAAGGCGATTTTGTTTTTCCCTTTTAAATGTCACTTATCATTCTTATGTAGTTAATCCTGCTTGAGGCCTCTCACAAGTTTTCTGAGGTTGTCTGTGAATTGTTGGTGCAAAATACAGGTAGTTTCTGATGAGTCAGTTCTGCTCATGGAGCAAACCTAGAAATTCCTCAGAATGATAAAAGATAAGCAGCTCAGTTGTAAAGCAACATTATCATCAAATATTGGCATTTGTGACTTACATGTAATTAATGGTGCCATAAAATTCCTGCACTGAATATTAAAGGGAAATTTAAATTATTTTAAAGGTGAGCAATGTAGCATGGCGAAATTGTATAAAACTGACAGGTTCTGTAAAAATCTAGCAGGAGATGTGGGGACTGCTATACACCACTAAAATTTGGTAATTCTTCACATATAATAATAATGAGTCCTGCATCTGTATTTCAGTACAGTAAAACATAAAGAATATGCTTCCATAACTGGCTTGCCATTCCAATCAGTCTTGCCATGGATGACGTTGCATTCTTATCAGCTGTTCTGGCTCTTATGCTGCTCTCAGTTTTGCTGATTTAATGGGAGAGTTTACAACATAAAGATGCAGCATCTCATTCTTGCAATGAGAAAAAATTAACCCTGGCAAGGCAGTGCTGCTCCAGAATGATGTCAAGTGGGCCTTAATCAGCCTCCTCTATACTGTAGTAGAGAGGGAAGAAAAGGAGTTTGAGGGTTCTTCTGCATGGTATATGAAGATGTAACAATGCTCAGACGCAACTGATAAACCAGGCAAACTTATGTTCAGCACAAATTTAACAGGATTTTGCTGAAAGTACCCAGATATGATGGGCTGTCTGACGTTGGCATCAAAATTGGATCTTTCACTTCAAATGCTTTGGTTTGAGCAGGAAGTCACCCATCTTGTGTTATGCCTTTGAAATCTTTTTGTTTTGACCCAAGTTCCATGAAGCTGTGGTTTGCTGCTTCATTTTGCTATTTCTTTTTACCTATGAGTCATTTCCATTTGAGGCAACCATGTTTGTATTGCCACATAAGGCAGTCAGTGACTATTTCCTAACCTTTATTTTGTAAGATGTAGCCGTTAATTTTCCCTTCATTATTTAATACTTTGAATAATTTAAGTATTTAAAAATTTAAATACATTATTTATAATGTATTACATTCTGTGATGTTTCATCATTTTCATCCAGCAACCTCTCTTACTGATGAGACCCAATAAGTTTAATTTTAGGGCAAATTCTAGCTACATGAGATTTGATGAATAAAATTATTCTCATGTTCTTCTCTAATGTAATGAAGTTCTAGCCTTATCTTTGCCATGGTACTCACTGAATAGGTCTGTCTGTCAACACAGATATCAGCTGGGCTCTGTAAAGCTCACCGTGATCTTAACACGAAATAACATTGCATAAGAACCAGCTACTACTATTGAATACTGTTTGAAGTCTCTGCATTTTTGTATTGTTTTCTTGAAATATGTTAAAGTTGCATACACTTAAAGCAAAGGAAGAATCTGACCAAACTATCTTGGGAGAAGTGTTTCTGTTAATTCACTAATAGTTCTTCATGGTAGATATTTGCTAAGGAATTTCACGGTAGAAGAAGAATGTAACAACCAGAGGCTTTCAGATCCCACTGTATTTTACTTATACATTAAAATTCAATTGAAATTTGATAGCAACAGACTTGAAGAATTTTTGTATGGACTCCAGGTAACAAACATTTTTTTTTTGGGCTTGGTCTCAAACTGCTATCAATGTATTTATTAGGATGTACAGAGATCACAATTTGTCTATTGGCTGTGGACATACTAGAATGTGGGCTTTACTAATAGTGTATTAGGGGAGGAACTACCTTAATAGGGTAACAGACAGATGTTTCATGAAAAGAGGTTTGGACCTAAAATCAATGCTGAAAATAGAAGGAACAAGTGAAATACATGATGTCACAAAGCTATTCGTCTAATGTAACATCTAACGGTGCAAAAAGTGATAATACCTTCTTTAAAATTTCCTGGCACCTTTTTCTTCTTAAAAAAAATCCTTTGCCCCCCCCCCTCCCCCCCAACCCCCCCTCCTTTATTGGCCACCTCTTACTCATAACAGTCTGGATGCAATTTAAGCATACTGTATACGAAAAAACAAAATTGCTGGCCAGCTGAAACCATATAGACTGAATTTCAGCCTCAAGTGAATTTGACAGCTGAGTTATTGCACAGAGTGCGGTAATAACAACATTATCACCCTGGCTGGATGCATACACGAATGTTTCTTTAAATAGGAACTTATTTGCAATTCAGAAAACTGAACTTGGACTTGAAGAACTAGAGAAATGGATTACAGCTTCACAGTGACATGCTGGAGGAGGTTTCAGTGGTTTAGGAAACTTCTTGGTTAGCCTGCTGTAAGACTCAAAGGAGACTGTTTCTGGAGAGGTCACTGCTCCCTTTGATATTATAAAATCACCCTTGCCTGTGATGGTCTGAAGAGATGTATTTTGCCTTCAGAATGTAGCTCACTGAACTAAATGGAACAAATGCACTGAGTCTTTCAAGTTCCTGCGATAAAAGACCAAACTACCTTTTAATTAGTCAGCTTTCACTTGTGCACATATACTTGCACACTGGGCAACACACTTCAAATTCTATGCATTGAAAAGAGTAGGTTTTGTAATAAAAGAGCATGTTTCAAGAAAATGGACTGAATTTGGTATTTGAATTCTTCTAAAAACTACCTCCTTGTTGCTTCACTTCCCTCCCAGCCTCTTTACCACTGTTTGTGAGAGCATATTTTTGTGTGGCTGAAAAACCCTTACGTCTTTTTTAGTTCTTCACCTCATAGAATAAGGAATTTTAGCACAGGCTATGTGGGTTATTGAACTGGGTCAGGGAGCCCCTTTCAAAATCCCTAATTATAGCTACAGTGTTCCTGAGGTAAGATGATGTAAAAATGTTTTACGTTGTACCTTGTTCAGAGATATAAAGTGCCTTTATGGTGGTGAAACATTGCTTTATATCGCTGGGGAACCTGTGGGTGTAAAAATGTGCAGACTGTTCAAAGAGGTTGCATTCTTTCTTAGAAGTAACTTCATTATCTTTGACTATGTCTGAAACCTATGGTAAAGACTTGAATAGACTCTTGGTATTGAAGTGAATGCTATTTTTCATTTCATAACTTTGGATATTACTCTTGGTGCATGGGTTGCATGGCTGCGCAGGTGAGGTGAAATACAAGCTTCTTCTCTTCCAGAGCACTTGGCAGTATTATGGGCTTGAAAGTGAGAAAAATGTTGGCCATTCATGTATAGAAATATATGTCTCTGTGTGAAAATGACAAACATTTTTTTTACCATAACTATAGTCTTCATTTTGGAAAATATGAACAAATATCCAGGGGTGGCACTTAAATCAAAACTGCCTCTAGGCAGACCTTATTTGAAAACCGAACCTGTACTGCTGTCATCAACTCCACATCATAGAAACCCTTAATACTGATGCTTATCAAAACATTTGTGTGTCCTCAACTTTTTCAGTATAATTTCTTGAAAGAATTCATGCAGTATTAGGAAAGTTTCTAGTGTACAGCAATTCTCTATTATACATCACTTGCTCCATGAAATAGTTTTTTCTCTGTATTCGCATGTTCTTAGGAGCTCTTTGCATAAGTGGTTGGGTAATAACATTGCCTCAAGTAAATAACAGTGCCTTCTAGAACAACATTGTCTGTAATTAACTATAAAATATAGCAGACCATTTTTGAGGGGGAAGTTAACACTAAATGAATGAGATGAAGCCAAAATCTCAGACCATTTTGAAGTATTTTCTCCCTCTCTTGTCAGACAAACACTTTCAGAGCTGACTGCATTTTCCAATAGGTTTTGAAATTCTGGTGAAGTATCATGTTACATCACTGTAAATATCATAAACTTAATAATATTGTCTTCTTAATGACTTTTTCTTATGGTTCTAGCTGGAGTCAAGGTCACCAAGTATTTTCATGTTAGCATCCTTTTTGCTAATTTAACTTGGGGTTCTCTTTGTGGCTCTCATGATATCTCTTAATAGTTATTAACTATTATTGCAGCAAAAAGAATTTCTTCTGATAGAAATTATTACAGAGAAAATGTTCCCAGGTTTTAAAAACTACATCTTTTTCTGGAAGAATCTCTGAACTTCCATGTTTTTGAACACCATCTGGCAAAATGGTTCATGATATTAAACACATCTTTTGTTGCCCACCTGAAAGACATACCAAAGCTGTTTGGGCTAAAAGCAAAAGAAATCCAGTTTTAAAGTCCTTGAGGGAATTGGAGGTAAATTTCTCAAATTCAGTATGAATCACACTGGTCAGTACCAGCCTTCAAGTATTTGAAAAGAGCAAATTGTAGCAGCTGGCTCCTCCCTTCTCAGTGGCTCTGGAGGCACCAGGAACAGTCAGTTTAGGTGGTGTAGGGATGACAGTAGATGGTGCAGTACCTTTGGCTTGATGAGTTACCATTCATCAGCTGAACCACTCAGTCCATTGTGTGTTTGTGCTCCTACCAACGCAAACTGAAGGTGACCAGTCACAGAAGTGACAATCAGCCACTGGCATGCAATTTATTAAGGATTTCAATTTAATCACCTGTATACCCCATAGCTGACTATCTTCCATGCTTTCCAGTTTCTGACTGATGAGAAGGACACTGACTGGTCTGGGTACAGAGGAATCCTGAAACCTAAATTAACAGGAGTGGAGCAAAAGTATGATGACAGGATTAGCTGGCTGGAGCTGTATGTTGTGACATATACTCTCACTTATAAATAATCCAGGTGAGGAGTTGCAAACACATAGCATGAGACTGTGCTACAGCCTCTAAAATGCATTATGTGTTTCACATCAGTCTTCAAGAACAAGTGAACAAATGTTAGACTCCCCTGTGCCTTGTCTTACTAACTATAAAATGGGAGTGCTAACTCTCACTTTGTCATGACATTAAGTGAAAATGGGAAGAACTTCTGTTCTAGAATGATGAAAAGAACTTAGAAAGTTGATGATGACAATGAATTAATGAGGTCTTGCTAGCCTATGGTCCTAACATGGAGCGATAGAGATGAAAACAAAAAGGTAGAATGCACACTTTTCTAAATAAATTCAATTATGGTACACATGGAGTCAGGAATTCTTACAAAAATAGCAGACAAATATCCTGCTTAGATAATTAAAAGCAGGACTATAGTAATAATACACAAAATAGCTAAATCCAAATTACTTCTGTTATCTCCTGTTTTTGAATATTTCATTTCAGAAACAATGTATTGGTAACACAGTGTTTGATAACAATATATGTAAGGAAGAACAGTGTGTAGTGAAACATGCAGGAGTATTGGTTCCTCCAGGATTTAAAGGGATGGTGTTAGTCTTGCCAATACAGTTTTTAATTTAGTGTAAAAAGTAATCTGAGTTAAAGGTTGATATGCTGCATCTTTTGAGCCACTAAGTATAAATCAAAGATATGCAGGTATAAGGTCAAAAGATTATAATGTAATGTAATACTGCATTTAATGGATGGGTTTTGGAGCGTGTTCCATACTACAGCACCTTAGGTAAATGAAGCATTTTTAAAAAACAGTGACCTTAAACTTTAGAGAGTCACAGAATCATTAGTGTTGGAAGGGACCTCTGGAGGTCACCTAGTCCAACTCCCCCGCCAAGGCAGGTTCACCTCGATAACCTTGTATCTAACTCATTCTAAGAGCCCCATTTGTCAGGTGTTGTGCTTTTGTTGTGAACATTACAACAAAAAACTGCAAATAAAATGTTACCTGGTGTTTTTTTTGTTGTTGGTTGGGTTTTTCTGTTTTTTTTTTTTTTTTATAATTTCAAATATTGGTTTAATGGGATCTGGTTCCCTCTAGAATTATCACAGAGGATTTCTCCTCTGCATCAATGGCTAACATAAATTAATGTAATAGAAAACCCATTCATTTCTGAGGCAACTCTAAAGTTTTATCATTTTGTGCACATACATTCTGAATCCAATTTATATCATCATTTTCCCCCCTCATTCTCTGAATGCTATGGAATGGCTCTCCAATAAACAGCAGTGGTAAATCCCAGCCAAAACTTCCTGTCAGTAACAAAAGGTGCATTTGGCAAGCTCTGAGCTAATTTCAAATTCTATTTAATTTATTGGAGTTATACCATGATCACTGCAGATGTGATACACTTGGGAGCATTAGTACACAGGCAAATTATAATCTCTCATGCATGCTTTTACTCCAGTTACATGTGGCTAGAATTAAGTAGCAAATTTTTCTACAAATCAATTACTACCCAATTGTGTTTTGTAAGTGGTCTTCAGTCGAGAACTATTGATTTTCTTTCTAAGCTGTGCTTTTTTACTAATTCATCCATGGAACTGTATTCAGAGAAAAATAAATGATAAAATTATACATATTGAAAGAAGCGTTATTTTAAGACTGCTGAAAAGTAGATTAAAATATTTATCTTGGGATTAACAGTATACTGTTCAGTACACTCATGGGCTTAGTTAAATACTTGATATAACTGATCCATAAATTTGAATTCCCTACTGCCTCTAATAAATAATAAGCATAAAAATATAATTTTGAAAATAGTAACCTACTTCCTGTCAAAGTTATCTCTATTCAAACTGAATCAGAAAAAGCAAATCTAAATTCACTTGGGGGGACTGTTATGGCTAGAAGTATTTGCTAAGTCACAGGACCAGTGACTTAGAATATTGTGATTTAAATGAATATTAATGAAAACAGCTTTGGGAGACTCAGAATGCATCTAGGAGACCAAATCATCATCATCTCAGGCTCTTAAATTGCAGTTCTCCTATTTCCTGTATAATGAAGTTTTGACGGGTGCTGTGCAAGTTTGGGGGTTTTTTTTGATGATTGTATGTTTAAAACATGTTAAGAATTATATTGCTTTGTTCTAAGTAATGCACATGAAGAATTTATTCTGCTTATAGATATTTCTTTCTACATATAGGCACTGGATTCAGATTTCCATTCTTTGCTTCCATATGAACTGGAAAGCAGGCACCTCTCTTATTAGCCATCTCTGAGTAAAACTACAGAGGCTGGGAAGGCAGAGAATTAGGAACTTCAAAGCTGAGCCTAAAAATGGGACTTTAAGGAGTTGTTTGTGTCCCTGTCTTAATTTAGTATGGAAATACATTGAAGTATGAAATGCATAAGTACATTCTGTGCATGGAGTCATGTTTGGATAGCATAACTGTAGTTATTCCCTGTGGTGGGAATCCACTCTGTCTGGATGCCAGCTGCCTGACAAAGCCACTTTATCACTGCCCTCCTTATCTGAGCAGGAAAGAGAAAACAAAATGAAAGGCTCATGGGCCGAGATAAGGACAGGGAGAGATCACTCTGCAGTTACTGTCATGGGAAAACAGATTTGGCTTGGGAAAATTAATTTAGTTTAATTTATGACCAATTAAATCAGAGTAGGGTAAAGGGAGGAAAACTGCGGATCTTAAAACACTTTCCCCCACCCCTCCCTTCTTTCTGGTCAACTTTGCTTTTGATTTACCCTACCTCCTCCCTACAGTGGTGCAGGGAGATGGGGGCTGTGGTTGCTTCTTCATACTTTATTTCTTCTCAGTGGGAAGACTCCCCCTGCTCTGGTATGGGTCTCTTCCATGGGCTGCAGGTGGATCTCTGCTCCATGGTGGGCCTCCACTGGCTGCAGGGGCACGGCTGCTTCCCCATGGGCTGCACCTCTGCCTGCAGAGATTTCTCTGCTCTGGCATATGGAGGATCTCCTGCCCTCTCTTCCTCAGGGCCATGCTGTGTGCAGAGTTGTTTCTCTGAAATATTGTCAGTCCTCTCTCCAGTCAAAGCTGTAGCTGTGTAGTTTTACCCAGCTAACACAGACATTATCTCAGAGGCTCTGATGGGCTTGGCCTTCACCAGTGCCAGTGGCAGGGCCATCCTGCAGGCAGCTGGCACTGCTCCTTTCATACCCAGGGGAAGCTTCAAGTACCTTCTAATGGAAGCTAGCCCTAGTAATTGTCCCTCCCACCCAAACTTTGCCATTCCCACAGTGTAGTTCCATGTTGCGTCAGGATATGCAAATGTGGCTGTTAAAGTGAGAGATGCTTCTCTAAAAGTTTATGGTTGAATGACAGCAAGTAGCAGTGGGGCTGTTGAATTCCGTGAGAGCAGGCTGGCTGGCTGATGGAGAGCCTGGTCTGGGGCGCTGCTGGAACGGCTGACCAGGTTAGGCTGCACAGGCACTGTCTGCTCTGCCAGCTCCAACAGAGCAGCTAGCAGGGCTGGGGGACAAGCATTGCTTGAAGGGTATTTGAGGGATTGCTAGAGGAGGGACAATTATAAAGTCTGTTTTCTTCTTGTCTGTTCAAAACAATGCTGGAAAACAGCCTTTGGAGAAGGCTGCAAGCTTTTGCTGCTAGACTGCGTGTTATTGCAGGAAAGACACTTTAAAAGGTGAAGATGGTAAGGATGATAATAGAGAAAAAAAACCCCTGATCTTGAATGAAGCAGAGAAAAACAGTCTATATTCTCAATGTAGCAGCAATGAGTACAAATGTATTGCAAAAATATAAAACTATTCCAGGCCTTGCCTAGAATTCTTGACATTCATATTTATTTATGCAAAATACATTTATTTAAATTCTTTGCAGACAGGACACATGAAAAATTTTGGAATTAAGTTTACTTTTGCAAGTGAATGAATTTACTGTTCAGTATTAACATATAAATTTACTGGCCTGCACTGATGGCTAGGAGAGTAGGAATGTCATTATTATTGGGAAAGTGAATCTAAACATAGAGAACTTGTATGAGTTAAAGCTACTCAGTAACTAAAAATGGTTGCATGCTGTATTTTGCATGGGATTATGCTATTGATCTCTGGAACTGCTAAGATATTTGCAAAATTTTCAATTTCTCCTTTTCTTTTTATAAGCAAAAGTATAAAATATGCCAACTTGATGTGCTCTAAATTTGAACTCACCAAATAGAAGTATGTAGATTGGGTCTGAATTCAGACAATGCTATCCCAGATTTTGAGCCTCAATTTTTTCTCCCCTTCCTCCAAATTCAGCTGAGATATTACTTTCTTATTTATTGAAAATGTCAAAAAGTCTGCAAAAGGAATATTGTTTGCTTCCATACTCCCTCCTTTTCTTGTAAGTCATGTCCTCACTGCTGAAAGTAATCAGGAGATTCAAGGACCCTCCATCTCTCTGTTCTATCTTTAATTCTTTAATTCAAATGAACTTGAGACTTGAAGACTTTGAAGAAAATTAAGGACTGAATTAGATTAAGAGAAATTAGCTAAATAGGGGGCTAGATGAATCTGAGGCAGATTTTCAGGGAAAGATCTTTCTCTGTGGTTGTACTGATTTGGGTAAATGCTACATTGTGTGTGTCAGAGACTTCCCCAGAAAGCATTTGCTGCCTTGGAGATTGATGAGCTGTGTGGAAAGTAGCAGGATCATGGCATAACTTCATCAACCAATGGAATTTTGCTGAAGATTTGGGTTCTCAGTTGTCATGTGAAGTATTTCTCTTCTCTTCTCTCATTCGCGCAAGGCTGAGCTGGCCTTAGCAGCTCTTCAGATGCTCATTTCTCTTCAGTAGGGTCAACACTTGAGAACTGGAACAGGATTAGAAGAGTGCAATGCTGTGATCAATGAAGCCTGTCACAACTGGCAGGGTGATGCTGAAAGAGAGAGAGATAAATTACTTCGTTGTCCAAGTTTCTGGATTATGGTGGTCTTCTCTTCCTGCATGTGGCAGCTGCTCTTTCATGACAGGGAATCATACCCCACTGACTTCAACACTTCTTTCTGAGAAAAAAAAACAGGGACTAGAAAATTATCAGGGATTTTTTTAGCAAGGGATATGATCATGCACTAATTCCTAGAAAAATGCCAACATACAAGAAGAGTGGCCTAAGGGTAAATTTTCTTCCTCATTTTTGTCTGTTGCTCCAAAAATGCTTTCAATATCCATTGTTCTGTGTAGTATTTACAGATAAGAACATGTGTATTCCCAGCAATTTGATGCTGCGCTGCTGTAGTTTGACAAATGGAGAGAAGTGTCTTGTGTCATGGATATTGACAGTATCAGTCACAAGGCTGTCATGAAATTAAGAAGGGCCATCACAACGAGAAAGATCCATGAGTGTTTATGTTCATTCTCCTTCTCCATATTTCATTGTCAAGAAGTGGTTAGCTGCTATTCTTGTGCTGCACGAAAAAAATCCAATGGAAATTCTCCTTTACACTGGATATGACCAGAGAAAATGACAGCACTACTTTATGCTACAGATATTGATCAGAGTGGACATTAGTGCTCATTAAAAGGAGCTGTTCAGTACGAAAAACAGAGCTTGGAAAACAAAATTGCCCACGGGTAGCTCTCTTAGTGGACTAATTCCCACAGACTTGCACCCACAGGCACTGCCTTTTGCACAGTGCTCATCCCAGCTTTATTGCTGTGCAGAGAGCCCACGGCAAGGATGGAAAAGTCCTCTCTTGCCTGTGTGTTTACTGAAAGAAAGGCACTATTTGTGAGAACCATGTGAGCTGAGTGAACCCTACAAATGAGTATTGAGCATAAGTAGGCAATCATGGGTTTCAACACTTACTGTTTCATATTAAAAATGGTGATCACTGGATTTCATCCATCCATGAGTTGAATGTGACCTTATGTGAAATGATATTTTATGCATCTATGCACAGCTTCAGTGTAATTTGCAAGTGTGGGTCCCAACGTATGGGAATCTGTGCATTGTATGTAACCATGTACACATGTGCAGTTACTTCTGCAGATATGAACAATGTGAAGATACAGTCTAGTCAACTAGCAAATTTGATGTCTATTCTGATAGTCAAGAAGAGGCCTAACTCAATTCTAGAATTTTAAATAGATAGCTAAACTTGATCCATACAGAGAAAATAATTAGTGAGCTTTTAGAAATTTATGATCTGGCTGTGTTTTCACCTCTCAAATGCTCTTCTGTCACTGGCACCCCGAGAGATTCAAAGGTGATTAGATGCATCTTTTCTCATCCTTCCTGTTCACAAGTATTAGATTACCTAACAGTGAGACCAAATTTCTCTGGCTCAGTAAGTAAATGCAGACAAGGCATAAAGTCAACACCTTTTTTTCATTTCTCCATGAAACTCATCACCATATTATTTATATGCCTCATGTATTACCACTAGATCCTCAAAATATGTCTGCACAGAAAGAGAATGCACTTACCACAGCTTCACAGAGAAGTAAAATTAATGTATCCCTTAATAAGGCAGAACATCTATGCTAAAGTGGAGAAAAAAAGGCTGCCTTTCTGAGAAGTATCCTTTTATCTTGAATAAAAATCTATTTTCCTTCCCACACTGAGTGCGTGTAATGTAAAGGAAGCTTGACACTGAAACCGACTTAAACCTGGTATTACATCCTAACAGTCTTGACCCATCCCATCTGGGTGGTTTGGGGTTTTTTGGCTTTTGGTGGCATTTTGTTGATGTTATTATGATGTCAAAATATTAATTGAATTTTAATTGATTATATACATCCTTTTGTTTCTAATTAAGTTAATCACTGGGGTTTTGTTGTTCACTAACTTAATATTAGTATTGTCTCTGGCTACGTACAGAATGCAACTCTTTTTTTTTGAACTCAGATTCTTTAGAGATACCTTGACTTCTGTCACTTTTTAGCAGATGTAGAAGGACATATTTTAAAGGGTGTGATTCCAGTGGTGGTACAGTGCAGCACAAGTCTGTAAGATGGATCTTGAAAACCAGGGTATTTTTACAGTATATCATTATCTGGACATTTGTCATAGAACAGGTTTTCATAATAAGCTTCAAAGAAGGTGGAAGCCCAGATCTAAGCCTCAGGTTTTTCAGAAGTGCTTTTATAACAGGGGCTTTGTATTCTCTGCACTTTGACCAGTAATCTCCACGCAACCATTAAGTTTGAAATAAAGCTGATTTCTCCATCTGGCAGTGTAAGGTGAAACTAGAAAGACTGAATTTTAAATCTTTTATTCTATTTTATTCATTTAAATCCCTCTTGCTTCCCTGAATTTTCCTTAATCTTCCTGTTATCTGATCAAAATTAGAGGTGGGGCATAATTATCTGTGGATCCCTTTCAGTAGTTTGATTAAAGATAAAAGTACATCAAATCTGCAGCAGGTTAAGGAGAGCATGGTTAAGGAGAATGCTGGACCTGCAAACCACTTTTGTAGATTGTATGCCAAGTGATATATCATTAAAATAGTCTTTTCACAGCATTGCAACATGAACCAGGTTCATGGTTTCTCCAGAATACAGACTGAATGAAGAATCTATTCATAACCCACATTTCCCGGGTTTATAATTTTCTGATTGTGATTCTGGGGGATTTAAGTCCAATTCTTGAATACCTTATATTTTCAGACATTCTGAGTAAATAACAGACAGTATGTTTAATTTAATTATTTTACACTTCTGTATACAAAGTGACATATTTTAAAGCATTAAAGAAGAAAAAAATCGATAAATTTTTAAGCCTCCCTCAATTTTTGTGGCTTAACATTTTTAAATGTTAAAGGTAGCTAGAAAGATTTTTGCAAGTTTTATGTAAAATTCATCACTATCTCTGTGATGAAATATTTTTGTGTGTTTTTTGTAGATGCAAGTGCCTAAATCTAAAGGAGTATCTTCTCTTTAGTTTCTTCTCCAGACTTGTTAGAGAAAACACCTTTAATGGGATTAAGTTTCTAATTTTTTGAAGAGAGGATACATTCTAGTTATAGAGTAAGTGCAAGTAAGTTACTTGAGGCACAGACTTATTGCAGATTCTGTCTCTCATTGTTTCTTAGTTCTAAAAATCTTAACCAAAAGACAAGTATTAGACATTTATACATCTATTATTAGATATTTCATCTGTTGTGTTTATTTGAAGTCTTGCTTTTTCCTGTTCTTTTTGGGTTGGGTAAATACACACCATGGCATCAGGTGATCTTGCAACCAGGAGGTCAGATGAGTGAACTGATATAGCATTTTTAAACGTGCTGCTTTGTCAGGAGGCTGACAGTTCTCCTGATATGTACATAAAATTGCATATTGCTGTGAATGCTAACGTGGTTGTCAGGAGCAGTTTCGCCATTCTTTTTAGCCTGTGTCATGTAAGATTCCTTTAAGCAACTAAAAAACCAGCCATAATCCATTTGATTTTCTGTCTTCCCATGAGGAAAAGTTTTGACAGATGATAAATAGCAACTGCTGACAATCATCAATGTGGAGCTATCATGCTTTTACATTAAATACAAAAACAGAGTTGTAATGTCACTAGGGATAAGACTTTTGACACATAAGAGACAAATATATAATCCTCAGAACTAAATCACTATTGGGATCTGAGGAAGTGCAACAAAGCACAGCTGCTTTTAGAATCTCACAAAGTCAAACTAAAGCTAACTTTGATATCTGGAATTGTATGCATGTTCCAATCTGGGGTATCTTGCTGTTGAGCCGCAAGCTGCTGTTATACATGCAAACGTCAGTGAATGTATGTGCACAAAGTAGAAAGGCACTTTACATCACTGTCTGCTTTAATTAGGGCCAAAAAGGGACCCATATCAAAATAAAGAATGGTGCTTTCTGAGCCAGGGCTAAAGTGCCAGATCTTTTCATAGTAAAAAGCCAGTCACACTAGTCATACGGAAGTGTTTTATTCTGTGTAACTTATTTCTTGCAAGTATTTTACCCATTTACTCATAAAAGAACAATTGTTAAAAATATAAATAGTAACTTTAAGTACTTTGTGCTGGCTGGCAGTTTTAGCAATAAAATCTGAATTCAATTTTTGTCTGACTGAATGTTTCTGAAATTTTTCATCTCTCCAGATGGGAAAGTACCAGCAATGTAGTCGTACTTTTAGCATAATCCCTTTTTTAGTGTAAATCATAATGTATTTTACAGCAATTTTCAAAACAGAAGTAATTAATATATAACCCTGTTCTTGTAATTGACATTGACTGTGTTTATTTCTAATATATACTCTCTATTTCTAATATTCACTGTAAAGTTTCAGTTCCATTCTTTACCTACCAAAAGCAGGAGAATGGTGAAGGACAAGGTGGTTTTGAGAGAAATTGAATAGTCCTGTATTAAAGGTGATATTATGCAATTCCTGTAGTACCAGCATAAGGCAAACAGTAGGCCAGCTGGGTAACACTGAATTACATGGAAGGGCTAATCTAGTTAAAACACATGGAGTAAGAAAATTCTGTCATAACGGGATTTCTTTTACAAAAGAAAAAAATACGTGTGCTTCCCCTGTGTTTTTAATTATTCCATTCCACTTTCACCGACACTACTTTTTGTCCTGATTTGAAAATGCAGAAGATTAGATATAGTACCATGTTTAGACCAAAGAACTTCTCATAAAACAGAAAATCTTTCTACAAAATTATCACTTGAAATTTAAGTCAAGAGACAACAGCTTTATGCCTATGCCATTTGATGCAATCATTTTCCTCCTCCATTTTGTCACTCTCTGGCTGGGATTACAAAATTCTCTTGAGGTTTATGTACAGGACAAGCTGTGTGGCTGAGCTGGGCTTATATTTGAGACTGAGATTTGAGATTGGAATGTTTTTTCACCACTGCAAGATGCCTTAAAACTTCATAAGGCCCACTTGCCTAGAGGAACATGTTCTATGATAGCAGTAAGAGGAAAATCTGTCTTTTTTCCCATCCATGGGGTTTTAAATCATAGCTGCTGTCCTATACTATGACAAAACTTTTCATAATGTGGAATTTCTGGCTTGGTTTACTAACCTGAAGGAATTTTTACCAGCTGATCTACCTCTGTTTACTGACAATCTCTGCTGTCATTATCTCTTTAATGGTCCCCATTCCCAATTTGGGAGCAGCAGTCAAGTGAGCTACACACACTCCCAATGCAAATTTTTGCATTAATTTCAGAGACTTATTTTATGTAGATATTAATATTGTGAGATTACAGTATCCTTTTTAATATATAGGAATGAAAATTGCCTGTGTATTAACTTTAGAATTGTATTTTAATGTTTTTGACTTTGTAGATGTTTTAACTAGAAATGTTTGCATTAAGCCACTAGAAAAAGAAGTTTAGGGAGATAGCAGTCAATACCATTTGTATCTGTTAGATAAAAGCTGCTTGCATTAGTGTTCCATCATGTCTTAATGTGACAAGCTTGAAGTTAAGACAAGAAGGAATCTATGGAATGGATAATTTAAGCAGAAGTACCCAAGTGTAACAGACAGCAGAGAAAATGTATTTCCAGCTTGTGAAGTCTCAGAGGAGGAGTAGATTTTTCATACAATAAACAGAACATTCACCATCAAATGTTCTCTTTTATCCTTCTGGGACACTGACCATTCACTTTTAAAGAAACCTTGGGATCTTAAAAGTGTGTTCAAAATATTCTTTTCCTGTCACAGGCTTGCAAATATCATAAAATTAAACTTTGGAATTTAGAGTTTTAGAAGGAAGCATGGTGAATATTCATTCTGCAATATAGGACTTACTGAAAATGTCTGGAACCATGGAGATTCCGATCAATGTGATGAACAGCTTTAATGAATACATCACATTCAGATGATGAATGTACAGCTGAAATGGAGTCCTATTTGTGCTGTTAGTTTTGGTGCATTTTTCTCCCAGGAGTGGATCTGCTAACAAAACCATTTTGTCTTCAGAAAAACTAGAAGAAAAGTAAACTGGAGAAAAGTATGTGATCTCCATAGTATTTAATTTTATTTTAATACAGACACTGAATACATTGTTACTCTGATTGAGAGAAACTATTTAAATCCTCATCAGCTTTACTAAATTCATGAGCTCCAGGTCTAAAAAGCTCATTGTGTTTTTAAATTTTACAACCTGCCAATTTTTTTTTTTTTTTTTTTACTTTTAGCCATCCAAGTAACTTTTGATCCAGGCAAAATCCTGGATAGTCTGGTCCCTCTGATAGTTTTTCATCCTTCCATGAAAGCACTGTGGCTCCATTTGGCTTGCATTAGACAATTTAGTTGCGACACTGTTACAGGAAACAGCTCTCCTCCTATGAGAGAAATAAATATTTGTGAAGTCAATCAAGATGGCACAATGCACACCAATAACAATCACACAAATTTATTCATTCCTTAGTTTTCTAGAAGCCAAGCAGAACACTGTAATACCTTAAGAGAAAATATCTGGGAATTGTAAGGGGCTTTTTTGGACATGTTGTCAATCTACTTAGTATAATATCACCGCTTCCACTTTTTTTTTTCAAGAGAAGCACATTGAACTGAAACTATCATTTCTTTATAGTTAATGTGGTTGTTCTAATCTGTCTTTTTTCATTTCTATTTTTTGCATTTCTATCTGTTGCTAGAGCTTAGCTAGTAATTCACTTTCCAAAAACTGACAGAAATGAGAGAGCCACGCAGCATCATAAAGGACTACTAATTTGGGTTTTTATAGCTACAATATTTTCTCATGAGAAAATATTGCCTTACTGTGCCTAGTAGGTCTTTACATTCATTTGCTTGGCTAAAATTTTCTTAGAGACTTTTAGCTAATGACCAAAAGGAAAACAGCATGCCAGACTACATAGTAGTTTGCTAGTTGATACAGTTTTTTGTGATGTAGGTAATTGAATGAGAGTTTTCAGTCAGAAACAGAACAGAGGAGTATCCAAAATGCTGTGTTATTCTCCATTAGAGATCTCCCTTGATTTTTAATTGAGAGTTTTGGGAAATCTTTAAGGTGGAAAAAAACGATATTCCTGCTAAACTCTAATGAGAAGTACTTAAAACTAGTCTTTGTGCCTCTAGAATCCTTTCCAAAAAGTCTTTTAAATGCAGAAATTGCTCTCTCCAGCTTGGACTCCTCACTTTGAACATCGCACTCTGTCTGTTGCTACATACACATATAGGTCTTACAGAACTTGAAAGTCCAGGCTGAAAGAGCAATCAGTAGAGTGGGCCTTTCTGAGTGGGAGAGAGGAGAAACAATTTCTGAAAACAGGTATTTCAGAAATGTGAGATCATGTTTTTCACACTTACAATACTGTCTCCTCCGTATTGAGGACTTCTCTTTCATTTTGCTTTGATCGGGTGTTACAACAGTAGTGATAAGTCTTCCTGCAGATTGTGCTACATGTAGCACTGTCTGTGATGTGTAGGAAATTCTGAAAGGGAGGCAAAGGGATGGAAGTGTGTGTGAATGAAAAGCTTTAAATGCATGTCTTGTCATGTAGAAGCTGATTTTCAGGGGCTCTGCACACCTGTAAAATTCCCCACTGGAAGTTTTGTATGTTATGGCTTCAAGCATTCAAGTAAAGCCTCAGAGTCATCTCTGTTATTTGGGTTTTTAATTTTTACATGGGTGAAAATGAAACAGATTTTCACCCTGTTTCCACTGCAGTCCTATCTTACAATTTATGAAGAAATAAAAATAAATGAAAGAAGGATTCCTAAAGGGCAAATGTATATGGAAGGGGAAGAAAAATTGGGTTTTAAAACAGCTTTTAGCACTTTTCTTCCTCTTTGAGCTTTTATTTTTCATCTTTTGTGTTTTCGTGAAATTCCAACTTTCTCATTACTCACTGGTTTCTTCTTCCACCTTTCCTCTTGTTTTGTAACACTTTCATACAAACCTTTTTCTGGAGGCTTCCCCCAGGCTACTTTTCATGTCTCTAGAAAATTCTGTTCCCTTTCATTACCATCCCTTTTAATTGATTCTCTGTTCCTTTGTGTGTCCTAGATGCATTTCAGTTCTAGTTCAGCTTTATTTTTTAGGGGGGTTTGTTGGTTGGTGGGGTTTTTTTCTTATAATTGATTTTATGAGCTTTGGAGGTTTATTTTTTTCCCTGCATTTTTATGATGTGTCTGTCTTGCTGTTCTCACAGAATTTCTGCCAGTCAAAGTGCCCAATCAGTGCCAGTTTTTTAATCCAGGCATTATTGACAAAAGATTTTGGTATGCCCCGAGTGGAAACTAGTTAAAAGCCCTGAAAATAAATTAATTCATATCTACTTAAGGTGTGATCTAAGTTGCTTTAGCAACTTCTGTATGTAGTTACTTAGAATTAATATTGCAAGACAAAATGTTTTATGTAGTTTCTTGTGATGATATAATATATAGCATGTCACCATCAAGATGTGCTTTCAGGTTTTTTTGAAATATTTTTGTTTGTAGTATCCAAACATTAAAAGATACCTAATAACATGAAGTAAATGAAATTAGGTACATTTTTAAAAGTTATTGAAGTGGTTATTTTTTAAAATAATGATTACTTTTTTTCTTGAACTGTTAGGTATTTAAATACCCTTTAATTTCTATGCTTGATCCTTGGTAGGTGCTAGTTTTAATATTTTGAATTCTCAAAAATCAGTCTTCAAAGACCTAGTCGAGTTGTCACACAAATTTTGGGCCACTTTCAATTTCAACTTTGGAATTAGCTTCATGTAGGAACATTAAGGTATTTATATTCTTCCTTTTTGCATGTGAGCCGACACAGGTTTTAGAATACATGAGAAGAATGTAGACTGCACACTCAAAAAAACGTTCTTGCAAATCTCTCATGAATTTACCCACAGTTTACCCCATGACCTAAACAGGAACTTACCTTTAATTAAATTAGTGGTTTCACTGACTGTCTCAGAAGTCTTCTGGCTATTAAATTAAGCATGTACTTACATAATTCACTCAGAGTTATGCCTCTCAAAACAGCATTTCTAATAATTTGTGCAGGAATTTTAGCAACACAGTTGTCCTTGATGTCAATATGAACTGTATCTCTAAATTTTTTCAACTCCTTCAAAGTCTAATGAGTTATGAGCTCAATACTATGTATTTTGTGTACAGAACTCTTAGCTAAGTTATTAGGGTGTTTGCCTGTTAAAAATTGCAGAATCAGACTGAATTAATCCAGCCTGCTTTTGAGAACCTAAAATAAACAGAACTGCTACAGTATGCCTTGGCAAAGTATTTCAATGTCTAGCTGAATTACTGTTTGTGCTTTCTAATACCTAATTTAACATTTTGCATTAATTTGCCATCAGACTGTCATCAATCCATGCCTTCCTGTAAAGATGAGATATAACACTATGATTATTTGTAAATAATTTCAAAAAATCTGCAGCTGACTAATCTGAAGCTGTCTAATCATTCTTCACAGTGAATAACCTATCCTCCCAAGCTGTAAGATGTGTTGATGTCCATCTAGTGCTTTATTTCATCCTAGTGTTGTCATTTCTGCAGTGTAATGTGGTGATCAGAATTGCACACAATATTCAACATGTGGCCTCAGTAGTCTTTCATGTGGGGCCAGAATGCCTTCCCTTGAAAAAAATAATTCCCTTTTTATTCTTTCCCCTCTACCTTACAATTTTTTGCTCTGAACTTTTTTGTGCCTTTTAATCACTGCAAAATATTGCTGCATTATATTGTGTATGATCATGGAAAACACTTTGAACTATCTCATTCTCACTTTTTTTTCCTAGTCTCTATTCTCGGTTGTGCTTTAATTTAGATTTCGGACTCTGTGATTATTTTTGGTCCCTAGCTTCATCACCTTTTACTCCTTTACATGGAACAGCATAAACTACTTAGCATCTCATAAGCCTAATTCTATCCAAATCACTGTGACTTTGTTTGCTCTGTTCCACTGTATTTACTACTTCTCAGCTCTGTGTCATCAGCAGATTTAGCTACTTTTGAAAGGATGTCCTCCTGCAAGGTCATTTCTTTATTAGCCCAATAAAAGGGATCCTTGTGTCATCACTTGCTGCACTTTTCTTTCTTATGGAGCCCTTTTCTGGGACAGGCAGTTTTCCAAGATGTGGGTAGTAACACAACTCTCTAAACTGTGCAGTGCAGATATCCTGCTTCTAGGAAATTAATTTATACATCTTCCTGTTTAAGTGGAAGTGGAGTTTTCAAGAATGATGGAGGAACAGAAGCAGAAAATTCTGCAATTACGGGAACACTATGTGAAACTCATCCAAAAAGAGAAATATACTATTTTATTAATAAAATTTACAATTATTTAGTGCACAGAAGGAAAAGAATCTCATTACCAGTATGTCTGTGTGCCCAAACCCCATAGCATCTGAGCTGCTTTAGAAGGGAGTTAAACATTGCAAGCAAAACAACATTAGACAGGTTACTCATCAGATGATCAATAAAACAAGAAGTTCCTTTGTGCAGGGCTCTGTGCTTTTCCAGCTATCCTGTTCCCTCTGCCATTTAAAGCTGCCTGTTATGGATTTTATTGTAAATGTGTCCCTACATTTCAAACAATAAGATGTAAAATTAAGTTGTAAGGAAGGAAGCCATGGTTTACAAAATGTAATCCTCATTGGATGCACTTCTAACTTTAGGATTATTATTAGAACATCAGAGTATTCAATGGCCTTAACTTGAATCTCTTTATATGTTTATATTTGCCATAAAGAAAAATTATTTTTCAAAAAATTTCAAAAGCTGCTTGCTATGTTATTCTTCTCAACATTTTTTATACCTGATGTCTCTCTCTGTGATTTGATGTACTTGGCTTTGGATTAATAAGTCAATGGAGAATCCAGCCTGAATGTTTTAGAACTGTGTAACTGTGTTCAGTTCCCCTACAGAGTGACCCTTCTTAGTCACTTTGACCAGAAAGTGTGTTCTGGTGTAGTTTAGAGCCATCACAGACTCCTTTAATTTAAGTACCTTGAACACCTCAGCATGTATAGTGACTAAATCAGAGCGAATTTAAACTATCATGACTTTGCATGGCTAGACTAATTCTGAGAAGCTCAACAAAATTACTCAGAATGTGATTTGCATCTCTGTAACTGAGATGGGAATTTGGCAAACAGAACATGCTGGTGAATTTACTGTATATCTCAATGCAGAGGTATGCACTTCATGTAAAACAGCCCTGCAAAGAGACACTATGGCTACAGAGGGAGAGCATAAGGTTCATTTAGCTGAGAGCAAAATGAATTCTTTGCCTAAGTATTCCCAAAAGAAGGGTAAGGCAGCATTCCAGAAACTGCAATACACATTCCTCAGGGAAAAGTGAAATGTTAAAAGGTTTTACCATCATACTAAAGCTGATAATTAGGCAATTATGACTATTAACTCTGACAGAACACCAGCATTAAATGCATAAGGTCCCAGAGTTTGGATGTAGAGAGATAGGGAAAGAGTAGGGTCTTTGCTGAGCCTTTTTGAGAACTGCCTTCAGACATGTTAGCAGTGAAGAGCTAGAAGGTGTGAAAATAATTCCCCTACATGTGCAAGAGAAAAAGAATGATTCTGGAAAAGACACTGAGCAGAAAATTTTTGTTTAATAGAATGTAGCTGTTATTAGAAACATTGATAGGAATTGCCTCACAATCTATTTAGCAGTGCATAATCTTAGCAGTGCAGGATAAAGCTGGGCTCTTCAAAACCATAGTTAGGTTTGTTAACTACTCTGTTTTCCTCTGCTCTTCTAGTGGGAGGTTCAGGAACAATGTAATACAGTCAAAAAAAATAAAAAACTCTGAATCCTGAAGTCTCTCCTCAGCAGTTTACTGCTGCATGAGTGGGTGCAGGGTACATTTCCATGTTCTCCCCAGGGCATACCCCATAATGAGAATAGGTGGAATGAACAGAGCAGCTTCAACCAAACTGCTGCTGTGATACAGCAAGTAGTTTGCTCTAGAAGAACAAAGAGGGCTACAGACCCTGAACAGACTTTGTGCTAGTCCCAGACCTGTGTGTGTGTGAATGGAGAAGATTATTCTATGCCGGTGAATGCAGATCTCTTTTATACCACAGGGTTGAGTGAAGTTCTGTTCTGTGAGTGAAGACATGGGTCTGTTGTTCTCTGTCTCTGGTAAAAATTAGAACAAGAGCTCCAAATTTTTGACTCTGCAGCCAGAGTCAAAACTCACATTCAGTTAAGTTAGTTTTATGCTCAGCTCTTTGAATATGTCTATTGATTTGAATGACTGTAGCATACAGTTCCTTCTAGCAGTGTTTGGCAAAATTATGGAGGAATTCTATTTAGGCAAACAATATACAAAGCCAAATAAATTATGAGCTATAGAACCAAGGCAAAACTCTGTCACAGTTCCAGAATTAGCAAAGAATATTTGGCATTTCTGATAGCT
Organism: Emberiza elegans; assembly: GCA_024865655.1. NCBI lineage: Eukaryota > Metazoa > Chordata > Aves > Passeriformes > Fringillidae > Emberiza > Emberiza elegans. The sequence continues at coordinate 73,927,843 of JALJVW010000206.1, forward strand.
TGTTTTACTAGAGATTGTCAAGAAACTGTTTGTGAGACCGTGTTCTAGATTTAGTGGGTCCACAGAAATTTGAATGAGCTGTGAATTGACCTCCTCACTTCTTTCTGTTTCTTTCCTCTTCATATTCTTGAGAAAAAAACGAGGTCAAATTCTACTCCTAGATGTCACCAATTTAAAACTAGCAAGAGTTATGTACAATCCAAATATTCATTTGGTTATTCAGTTGAGCAGTGTGACAGCTGAACAGAAATGTTTTCTCAGACACACAGGGAAATCCTATTTTCTTAGTTTTATGAAAAAGCAAAACATTTTTCTTCTCACTTTGTTCTTATAAAAAAAACTCAGAGCAGTTTTCACAGGTAGAAAGGAGTCATTTTTACATGGGAATATTTGTGAAGTGAAAAATATCTCCATACATGTATTTGTGCTCTGCTTCCTGCAGAAGCATGTGTGATGCATGCTCACTTGGGGGGAGACCATCTTACATGACAAGTTTTCCAACATAAGTTTTCACAAAATTGTTGTGAGAACATCAGCCCATGGTGGGAAATTCATGTACACCTGTAAGGTGTGTTTTAAATCTTCAGCTGTGTCATTGAACTCTTACTTTTGAGTATTGGGGTTATGGATGTGAGAGGTTAGAAAGCATACAAAGCAGATGAAGAGACATTGATGCACTGAGACAGGGCTCAAAGTGACTTTGTAATTGCAGGCTTGCAAGCTCATCAAATTTCTACTGTGAAAGCTTAACTAACTTGAATCTTTTATCTTTTGCTGGGTTCTGCTATGCTGATGCTTAAAATGTAGAGTCACTGGGTACCCATGCTCTAAGAACTGAAAGACCCAGATTTTATTTTTGTGTTGCCTACAGACATGCTGTATTCTCTTATCAGGTCACTCTATCTTTCTATAAAATTTATTTCTCAGTGGGAAATTAATTTTGTTTTTCTTTAACAATAGGTAAAGATCCCTAGGTAACTCGCTCCTTTTGTGTGTTGTATTTTAACATGAATTGGGATGGGTGGTGAAGTCACCATCCCTGGAGGGGGCAAGTGGTGTCTGGGTCTAGCACTGGGTGACACTGTTGAGTGGTTTAGGGGTCACAGTGGCAGTGCTGGGTTGATGATCTTGATAGTCTCTTCCAACCTCGATGATTCTATGGTTCTATAGGGCGCCTAAATCAGAAAATGCAACATCTAATGCGCACAGTCCTACTGAGGGGCTTTAGTTCACAACAAGCTATATCATTATAAACATCATCTCACTCAAATTTAATTGTAATCACATGCATAAAAACCCCAAAGCCACAAACAACAAGACCTCAACACCATAAAAAACCACACCATCAAAAATTAGAACATACAAACAACACCTAAAAGAAACAAATAAAAAACACTCAAGCCAAACAAAACAAAATATACAAACCCAAACAAAATATCAGTCATTTAACCAGCTTAATGTCATGATTAAAACAGCTTGATTTCACTGACACCTGATCTGGTGTTGATTTCTATTTTTACAGCCCAGCTTTAGCTTTTTTTACCTATGTCAAGTAGAAAAACATAAATAAGTGAAAGGCTCCTTTGCCTGAGAGATGACTTAGCTTCCTGTGATAAGGTTCTAGTCAGCCCCAATCCCAAAACTCTATAGCTCTTTTAAAACTTCATTCTGGGAAATATAATAAAACAGGTCAACTGTACTGTGTTTGTTATAAAGCCTTTTGAATCAGAAATTGGCTTATGTCACTTCTTCAAACTTGTTCAAAACAGACATTCTCACCAGTATGAAGAAATCTTCCTTGCCATATTTCTTCTGGAAATGTTTTCAATTAAAAAAATAAATTTAAAAAATTATCAGTTAGGAGGAGAAAGGGAGAAATAAATGCATCAAGAGAAGTCCTTACATAATGCCAGCAAACTCATAGCCCTCACAGATTCCAAATAGTAGACCAATACCTTTGTATGAATTCTAAATCATCTCAGTCTGGATTCTAGTCATGAAGGCTTCCACTAGAAATCATTATGGAATCTTTGATTTGCATTCCTCCTTCCCGTAAGTCTATTCATAACATGAACATTATTAATCAAGAACTATTCCCAAGCTTTGTCCTGTGTTCATGCAATCAGAAATTGATTTTTACTTCTCTGGAACTGAACTTTGAATTGCTGACGCTTTTTTTTTTTCTTCTTGCATTCCTTGCTCCATTTCTGATTAAAATAAAGACAAAAGTTGATAAAAGTTGTTCTGTTGCAGGATATCACTAGAAAAGTAAAGAGTGTAGATCCAGGGATCTGTGAGAGCAGCACAACACGCTGAATGAAATCTTGGTTGACACATGCCGGCCGTCTCCATCTCCCCTCTTACACTGCCTAGCCCTTAAACTAGGAAGCGAGCAATACTGTGAAGTTTGCATCATGATGTTCCTGTTAATGCAGCAGCATGTCTAGCACCAGCTACAGGAAACTAGAAAGGTTTGGCAATTGCAACTTCTCCTTTTCAGTCATTCTTGGATTAGACCAAGGGAGTGAGAATGCAACCACTCTTTTTCCCTGGAGAGACTCTGACAGGAGCACTATAATGGATGTACCTATAAAGAAACGCATTTATGCAAACATCCCTAAATTATCAACAATTTTCATCACAAATCTAAGCACAGTCTGATACTAGCTACTGTGAACAAAATTAATTCTATCTGAATCAAAACCATCACATAATTTATTTACTTTTTTTTTTTCAGATGACCAACTAAATCATTTGAGTGGGCAAAAGTATTGTGTGGTAGATTTATTTCCTTCTGGTATTTTGGTTTTTGTAGTCTTTTGGAAGGTTTTTACTAGAAGTTCAATATGTAGCCCTGCTATATCTATGTAGCACTGCTATATTTAGCACTTCAAGCATGTAAAAATGAGACCATTGAGATGAAAACTCATCTTTTCCTTTTAAAGGGGAAAATAGTAAATTATGATGTCTTACAAATGTATAACTACTGAAAGGAATGTGTTTTCATTGATACTTAAGATTTAGTTCTAGTCTCAAAAGAGGAAATAAGATTTCTTAGTTGAAATCACTGGCTGGCAATCACACTTTTCAACTGTTTACCTGAAATATTTTTTTGAAGACAGCTTCTAGGCCTCACTTATAAAGGGGTAAATGCATGCAGGGATGATGACAAGCAAAATTCCCCTAAGGAGAAGATGAAAAATGAGAGTGCCTAGTTTACATTGTTTCTTCTATTGCAAAATCCTAGCAGGGAGATGGTTATTGGTAGTTGGATGAGCTAAGGAATGTTGAAAACTTTAGTTGATTATGTCTGCCTCCACTATCAGTTGTCTTTGTGATATCAGGTCTATAATAATAGTGTTTTAAAGGAGAGAGTATCAGTCCAAAGAAACTGAAATAGGTTGCTTCAAAAACAGATTTCTCTCTGTATTGGTTGTAATGCTTCTACATTAAAATATGTACGCTGATTATAACTGTGTGGGTGTTGTAAAATATGCCAACTAAACCCCTTACAGGTGGTAATATATCACCCATGTCTCTGGGTCTCCAGAGAGTTTCACTAATTTCTTTTCCAGAAATATAGAGGTCAATTGTCTGCTACCTTTTATTACTACTTACTTGAGCAACAACTTTGAATAGTTGTCTGGAAAAAGAAAGAAGGAATAAAGCAGTTTAGAACCAGGAGGGAAATATGTTTTTTAAATATTTGATCCTTGGTTCAAAATGAAAGTCGTAAATGCTTCAGGAAGTAACACGGAAAATATGGTAATTGAGAGAAAATGAGAAAAGAGAGGCTGGAGTGGAAAGAAGAAAACTCAGCTTTACCTCCAGTTATCCTGCAATGTAGTTATCCTCTTTGTTTAGTAGATAGGCAAATCTAACTTGCTAACTGTGGCTATATAACAAGCGACAAAAGTATATGAAATTTCTATTGTAGCATAACTTCTGTACCAAATTGCATTAGTAATTTTTAGATTTACCATTGCCTTTCAACCAGAGCTGAAAGGCAAATTAAAGTACTGATTACCTGTGGGTTTGGTTTTTTAAAATAATGATGTAAAGCTAATTGACATATGGGGATGGATCACAGTGAATGTTACAGTAGAAGCTCTTCACATAAACACTTCCCTCTTTTGATAAAGAGGGTCTGTAAGGAAAAAGTGCTTTCAGTCTCTCTTAATCCAGAACCCCACTTGATTTTGGCATAATATTCTGACAAGTTGTTGATTCCACACTGAGGCTTGCTGAGTAAATCCTATGAGGTGTTGAGTGTCCTGAACAGCAGCCAAAGCATTCCTGCCCTTTGCAGGAAGTGCTCAGGGTTATGCTATGGCTCACACCTTTTTGTCTGAGGTGTGCATTGCTGAGTCCTTCATGTGACTGTATAATTATAAGGGTTTACAAACGAATATTGTAACTTTTCAGTTGGTTTCTATGAAAATATCAGGCACACAACATTGATCTTTAATTTGTATATGATATATAACAAAATATTCATTAAGCAATGGTTTAAGGCTCTGCATTGCATAAAGCATAAGTAGGGGAGGGATTCTGCCATCATCATCAATATGTAGATTGGATTAAGGAACCTATAGATGGTTACCAGGGTAAATCCTATCCATATGAATGGGTCCCTAATGTAATAAACATAACATGTTGTAGCCTCAGCTAATGTAAATGAGATTGGTGGTTCTGCTGATTTACACCAGCTGAACATTCACCCATATGTTCAGTAGTAAATATTTGTTAGATCAACCCATAAATAACATTTTATTTGCAAGTGTACATGGACACAACCATCTAGACTCTAAATGAAGCTTAACACATGAATGATGAAAAGGTTTCTCCTGCAGAAGCAAAGACAAAAATATATTTTTTGGAAACAAGTTGGTCTTACTGCCAACTTCTCTTGTCTGTCTTTTCTTTCATGCTGATGCACAAGTGTATCTTCAGCATGAAAAGTAACTCTTGTTAAGTTTACCCTGCTTCTTTCTCTTACTTGACTTTTTCCAGATATCTAATGTTTGTGACTTTTAAACTCAGGATCATTTGGAGTGAGTGTAGTCTCCAAAGAACTGAGGCTGGTTTGTGATGGGAGAACTGACTTATTATCTGTGTCATCTGTCAGATGTGTCAGGCTCAAAGAATCCTTCGCTTACTCATTCAGTATCACATTAGATTTGATAATGGAGAAATTAGCTGAAACTTGGGAACAGTAAATCAAGCTTTAACTCTAGAATGTGAAATAATCAAGTTAGCTGCTATTGGAAATGGAAAATTGTGAGGTTACTTCCCTTTGCTTGCTTTCTTTGTCCTCAAACTTTTGCCAGCCTTTATGGTTGCGAAGACTCAATCATCAATGCCAACAGTTCAGCACAAATTTACAGGGTTTGTGTTTATGACAGCTAAAAACATTGCAATAATATTTTGAATACGAAATATTATTGTTTCTCATGTTATTTTCATTGCCAAGGATATTTATTTTTTCTGTAATCTGTATGATATCATGCAGGCAGATGTCAACTGCTCTGTTGTTTTCTTATTTGTTCTGTAAGTAGGAAGTCTGAATTTTCCATCAGGATACAGTTACCAAGGGAGCAATCTTAAAATATCTGGGGATGGATATGCAAATAAGGCAAAGCTGTGTTTGCATAGTCTAGACTGCTGATAATTTGGAAAGCATGTAGGCATGACTAATATGGGAAGGAAATTCTTCCAAAACCTGAGCCATTCAGATCAGGATGAGCACTTCCACAAGTGAGAAAAAGTGTTGTGGTTTTTCTGCTAACAAATGTTGCTCCTGAGTACTACCTAAATGTTACAGACTGAAGCTGATTTTATTTCATAGGATCCACTGAGCAGCCATCAGATGGTTATCTCTATTGTAGTTAAAATTTTTAAGTGAACTATTTTCAAAGTGAAAAAAATCAAAGGGTTTTTCACAGCCTTAGAGAGGTCTAAACTTCAAGTATTATTTTATTTTTGCTAGCTTTGAAGTGGATCCAGAACCTCAGTTGTTAACTTAAAACTGGTTTCCATAGTTCAGAAATATTTCTGAAACTTTACATGGTTATAAAAATGTCTTACAACCTCAAATATTAAATAAAACACTTCTTTTTTGTTGGTCTGGACCAAATACAAAAGCTTATGCCATATGCTGGAAATTATTTCTTCAATTTGAGGTGTTATACTGTGCTATTACTTGTAACATTTAATTAAAATTATTGCTTTCATTAGAATGAAAGAGGTCACAGATGGTAAAACTACTATATCACCAAGCACATCTCCCTTTTAAAATGGTAATGTTATATAACAACGAGGTGGTCCATATTATTTCTGTACTACCACTGAGATTAAAAGAAAAAAATGTACTATAACAATTTACGTGTTAACCTTTTTATAAGATTGCTGTGATTTGTTTATCAAGTCTAGTAGGGTTTACTTTTGATTTTCTTTCCTTTTAACAAACTGCCAGGGTATAAAAATGCATTTCAGAAAAAAGAAAATCCATTTCATGATGTGCATTGTGCAAATGCTTGGCTACAAACAGCATTTTTACAGATATCATCAGAGAACTCAGTTACATACCTCAAAGACGGTCCCAGGCTACAGAATCAGTATCATAAAGTAATCTCTTTTGAACTACGTGGATTTCTAGATCTTTGGCATTGATTGAGGTCTCAACTAAAAGTGTCTAAGCAGAAATTCAAATATGTTTCATTAGCTAGCCTACATATTTATTCCTTGCTAGATTTTTTTTTATCATCTGAAAGTATTTTAAATAGAAAACTCTAATAGAAGTAAAAAATTAATACTGTGATATGCTTGTTCTTATCATATATATTTCTATAGGTATGTGAACCATATATGGTTGAATCCTTCTCTTTAATATTACCAGTGCCAAAGAAACTTCTTTAACTTAATTAATTTAAATCAGATTTCTACATGTGGAATGGAAAAAAGAATGAGGACCTTTTTCACTTTGCATTACAGCACTAATTACACTTGTAATACACTACTTTATGTTATGTAAATATTTTCCTTGAACTCACTTTTTTTTTTTATGAAGACCAAGACTTCCAAAAACAAACTATCAGGGTATAAAAGCATTTCAGAAAAAAGAAAATCCATTTCATGATGTGGATGTGCAAATGCTTGGCTACAAACAGCATTTTTACAGATATCATCAGAGAACTCAGTTACATACCTCAAAGACGGTCCCAGGCTACAGAATCAGTATCATAAAGTAATCTCTTTTGAACTACGTGGATTTCTAGATCTTTGGCTTTGATTGAGGTCTCAACTAAAAGTGTCTAAGCAGAAATTCAAATATGTTTCATTAGCTAGCCTACATATTTATTCCTTGCTAGATTTTTTTTATCATCTGAAAGTATTTTAAATAGAAAACTCTAATATTAAGTGCAATAGAAGTAAAAAAATTAATACTGTGATGTGCTTGTTCTTATCATATATATTTCTATAGGTATGTGAATCATATATGGTTGAATCCTTCTCTTTAATATTACCAGTGCCAAAGAAACTTCTTTAACTTAATTAATTTAAATCAGATTTCTACATGTGGAATGGAAAAAAGAATGAGGACCTTTTTCACTTTGCATTACAGCACTAATTACACTTGTAATACACTACTTTATGTTATGTAAATATTTTCCTTGAACTCACTTTTTTTTATGAAGACCAAATACTTCCAAAATTAAATTATTAATAGGTAAGATTAGATCCAAAAAGCCTGGCAGTAGGATCTGCTTATGGGGCCATGCTTTGTCCTACCACAAACTGGCTCAGCCCTAAGGACTAGTCCAATGTAGAGGACACACCAGCGCATCTCCCTCAGCCTGAGATTCCCATCCTGTCTTGCCTCATGCACGCCCTGTTCTGCTCTGCTCTCCTGCTCACACAGGTCCAGTCACAACGGGCAATCAGCGTGTGACCTTATCTGAACTAGGCTTGGAGCCAATGGAAACAGGAACTGGAAACTTGACCAAATATAGGGTGGTTCTGTTAGCACACAACTAATTCCCATGACTGTTCTTTCCCACTGTGGCCTGGTCAGGTGTCCCCTTTCAGCAGACTGTCTGCCACTGTCTGAGGTCAAAACCTTCTGTAGAAGCATCTGAGGTAACATTCTCAGCAGGGTGAGATCCCACAGCAGTGATTTATACAGGTTCTGTGTGCCATAATCTGTACAGCAGAAAGAGAGCCTTTGGGTTCCAGGCTCTGTGTGCCATAATCTGTACAGCAGAAAGAGAGCCTTTGGGTTCCAGGCTCTGTGTGCCATAATCTGTACAGCAGAAAGAGAGCCTTTGGGTTCCAGGCTCTGTGTGCCATAATCTGTACAGCAGAAAGAAAACCTTTGGGTTCCAGGCTCTGTGTGCCATAATCTGTACAGCAGAAAGAGAGCCTTTGGGTTCCAGGCTCTGTGTGCCATAATCTGTACAGCAGAAAGAAAACCTTTGGGTTCCAGGTTCTGTATGCCATAATCTGTACAGCAGAAAGAGAGCCTTTGGGTTCCAGGTTCTGTATGCCATAATCTGTACAGCAGAAAGAGAACCTTTGGGTTCCAGGTTCTGTGTGCCGTAATCTGTACAGCAGAAAGAAAACCTTTGGGATTCAGGTTCTGTATGCCATAATCTGTACAGCAGAAAGAGAGCCTTTGGGTTCCAGGCTCTGTGTGCCGTAATCTGTACAGCAGAAAGAAAACCTTTGGGATTCAGGTTCTGTGTGCCATAATCTGTACAGCAGAAAGAAAACCTTTGGGTTCCAGGCTCTGTGTGCCATAATCTGTACAGCAGAAAGAGAGCCTTTGGGTTCCAGGCTCTGTGTGCCATAATCTGTACAGCAGAAAGAGAGCCTTTGGGTTCCAGGCACCTGCACTCCTTGCACAAGCCAGCAGCTGGAATTGTCTTGGAACCAAGAGCCATAAAGCAGGTGGCACGTGAAACTGGAGCTGCTGGGGTCTGGCAGCCAGAGGTGGAGATGGCTGTGTCAGGAGCTGGGCTAGGTGGCCCCTGAGCCCCCAGGGTGAATTAGGTGAACTGAGTTCTGTACTTCCTCTTTGTGCTTTTGTTTCTTCCCCATCCTGGGAATGATCCAGCAGCTCCTGGGGTGTGCTGCTGGTTGCCTGAGGTATCTGAGAGCTAGGACTGTGTGAACTGCTGGTAAATTGAGCACAGCTAAGGAGCCATGGGTTTGCTAACCCTGGTCTGCTGCTTAGGCTGCATAGAAATGATAATTTAATATTAAAATACCTCTGGATCTCTTATGCTAGGTATAAGCAAAATATTATTTAACTGGTACACGTATTTATTTCTGTAGAGCTGTGGTGCTTTTTTTGTGAGGGGTCCAAAATAACCACATATGAGGTAAAGTCTCCCAGAGGGCATATAATGTACAGTGAGGTGGTGTTTGAACTTGCTTTGTTATTGTGAAATTTACCTATGTCACACTGGAGAGATTCAAGCAAGGGAGAGATTACACACAGTGTTTGAAGAAAAGAAAAGGTAATACATTTTGCAAATAACACCTCTCTGTGGGGGGGTTTAAGTGCATCCTTAAGTGCATATTGGCTAGATAATACGACCTAAAAGTAACTTTGCTTCTCTTTGTGGGAAAAGTAGAAGTGAGCTGAGGCTGTGAAAGAAAAATATAAGAAGGGAATAAACATTTTCTGTGCAATTAAACCAAATACAATTGAAGCTACAGGGAAAATCACCAGTTAAAATATAATAAACAGTCTTGGAGTCTTTAAATTCCCACAGGAAGGGATTGTTCTGTTAGAGGAATTCAGTATTATTAAGTGGAATTCACCCGACAGGGCAGGAAATCCCCTGTAGGACAAGCAGAAGTTTAAAGCTCAAGGCTGTGTATTGAACTATGTGCCTTTCTGTTAAAGAGAGATTATTAAACTAGAGGGAAAGATAAGGCATAGCACTTCTCTCGTTATCCAGGCATGCTATGTGTCCTGCTTTTGCCCCTCATTAGTGGACTTATCACTTGCTTAGCCACTGAGGAATTGGAAAAATTTCCTTCTTACTGAAAAATATTAGAAAAGAGGTGAAAAAGTTCCTTCTTAATAAACGTTGTAGGATTGATTAAGAAGTCTAGTGAGATGAACATTCAGGGGTAATGCAGTGCTCATATAAAGCATGAATGGGATAAAGATGCTCTCCTTGGACTTCCCTGGCCCTAACCCAGGGATAGTCAGAAGCCTTTGGTGCAATGATGGTGGCTGGGACACGTATCACAGATGCCTGTACGTGCATAGCACTTATTTGTTAGCACCTATAATGGCATTAGTATTGGCAGAAGAAACTGTCAGAGACTTCAAAATGACAGGGTACAAATGTCCCAGTGGAATCAAGGGGCACTGAGACAGGAAGAAGCAAAGGCCAGAGAAAACATCTGTTACAAACAGTAATACAGGGGATGGAGAAAATAGTGTGGGAGGCAGAGGCACATATGCCTTGCTGCCAGGCATGCTGAAAAGAAGCTAGCATGTTGGATATCACCCCCTGCCCTTCCATAGGAAAGGAAAAACAATGCAATCTGCCACAGCTGCAGAAAGAATCAGTAGAAAGAAAACAGTTTCAGGAATGGAGATTCAAATAGTTAACACTGGAAAAAGCTTGAGACAGTTACCTGCAGAGGAAGGAAGGGCAAAACACAAATTAAGTCCATGTCTGTAGAGGGATTTAGGAAGGTTAAGGCAAATCAGCTGAAATTGAGTCTGCCATGTGGATTATCTCATTCTGGAGTAAAGCAGCCATAAAGTTTAGCTGCACTTCACACAAGAGTGGGAAAACTGTATCTTCTGCATACTGGTTTCAGACTTTCAGCTAAGCTGCCCTTCTGTGTCCTGTAGTCAGAAATTACAACGTGAGTATAATTTGCACTTTCAAGTTACTCCTGAAGGAAGTGTCACAAGTAGCAATGTGACAGACACAAAGGGTATGCAAATTGCCCAATTAGACGTAACCTACTCTTGAAAAAACAGTTGCAACAGCAACAAAATGCCGCACAAATCATCATGCAATGTAAGAGAGCCAATTCAAAATCTATTCTACAAATGCATAAATAATATACCTGAATTTTCTGTTTATTTATTTGGGCACTGGAATTCTTCACGATCTCATGAAACACACAGATTCGAAACATGAAATATCCTTTCTATGAAGGTGTGATGGATGGGAATATAGATAAGAAAAGTGTCTTTATTTCCTAGTCCCACTCACATGGAGCATACAGGCATCAGTTACAGATTTCACCCTGAACTGCAGGTCAGGTCAGTGTCAGTTTGGTGGAGACTTATACCTTGTGTTGTCTGATTTTAAATCAGTGTGATATTGAAAACAATATATAACCGTGAAACTGTATTTGGAAATTTAAAGTCACTGGTGTCTAACAAGTGTAAATGCATTATAGTACAAACAATTTTGTCTCCCTCACTTGCTTCATTCCAATATCAGAGGCAAATGACACTACTCAGCATATTTCCAAAGGTGTGGAGCATCATTCAGTTTCAGACTGAGTAACTTTATTTTATTCTGTCTAGACAGCAGCATCTAGATTTATCTCCTGTTCTCTGGCCTAATGGTGAAGCATGTGGATATGTTCCTTCTCTGTCTCCTAAAAAAATTTCATCCACCCACTAGTGAGAGAATTAAATTATTCCTTCTCCTTGGAGCATTATATTTTAATCCCCATTGTGATGTCTGGCACTTTCTGGAAGTAAATTGAGTGTTGCACTAAATCCTGTGTGTGGGGGTCCAATTGCCTGTTTTCAGTTTCACAGACACCCCTTTAAGAAACGTGTGCACTCTGTACCCACAGATGTAGTGGGTACAGAGCCCACACTGATGTGGTGTCAGAGACAAGATTCATGCAGAAGGGGTGACGTGGTGCTCCCTTCAGTGTTAGAAATCTCACTGATGCATTTTGCTTATATCCTGAGGGTTGACATGGTTCCTAATTTTGGTATCATGAAGTAATTCTGCAGATCAGACTGTTCAGGTCAGATGTGTGGAGTTTGTTGTGCCAGCCTTGCTCAACAGCAGGAAGTGAGATGCTTGTCCTAAAATCACCCTCTAGATCCAGTAAATTCCTTCCTGTCACAAAGATATAGGATACCTGTTCTCTGAATCTCCTTTACTTCAGAGTATAATATCTTTCATTTTATTTTATTTTTACCTACAGATTTTTACTTACAGAAATAAGTCCTAAATCATGAAGAATTTTATGATGTGTGTGGATGTAGAGCTTTTGTTCCATGGAGCACTTCCAGACTAAGCTGCTATTTTTATATGATTGCTTGAGATTTTGGGGGACTATTTGATGATCTGTGTGACCTCTTCTAATCTTATTATAATCATTGTTGCTCTCTGCTTTTCCATGCTTTTTGCTGGTTGCCATGGAGACATCCTACTCTCCCTTGATTCTTAAGTGAGAGAGCAAGCCAGAGCAGTGTCTCCGATCTCCCTCTCTTTCTCACATTTTTCCCTCTCTCACACTTTCTGGCTGTCACTGGGAATCACGTCAGATTCTTTTCTTCCTCTCCAAAAGAAGCACTGATGCCCTCTTAGCACCAGTATGTTCGTTCAGCTTTTCCACTGTTCCCTGGAGAGGAGTGTGGCAGCACAGACTGCATCCAGAGCCAGTGAGACTCGGCCAAAGCCAGGCTTGCCCTGCTCAGACTTGCAGATTACCCAGGATCTGTGTTGCAGGCCTTGAAGAGGCACAGTTTGAACACCAGTAATCTAATTTGGGTGTGCTCCCACGGAGCACCCCTTGCTGGTGCTCAGCAGCATGAAGACTGGACGCTGTATTCGTTTGCCACAGCAAAAATAAGGGACTCTTGAGCAGAATAACATTTGAATGTTTATGGTTAATTTAGAAGGAGAAAATCAGATGTTTTTAAACACTGCAGATTAAATGCAAGTTGTTTGCAGGGAATCTGTATGGAGTGCATTTAAATTTGTTTTTTATTGTCTATTTCATAAATTATATTCCTTTATAGGATAAATTGAGTGGATTAGGAATGGAATCATCTGTAATTAACTGGGTGCTAGCTACTTAGGAGGGCACATACAGCTTGTGTTATTAAACAGCATCATGTCAGATTTAATGGATGTCATTACAGAAGTACCTCAGGGATCTATGCTTGGACCATTGTTATTTATGATCTGTGCAAATGAACTGACAAGCCAGCGCACTGAGTGCAATGTTCATTCTTATTCTGATGACACAGTCATGACCCGAGCTCCTAGTTCCTTGAAATTGTCCTGTAAGTATTTCTGAGGCCTTGGAAATGGTTAATTCTCAATGAAGTTGTTTTAGGCAATGCTGAGGCAAGTGTTCTGACTAAAGTAGTGCCAGTGCTGGGACAGGCTACTCAGTGTTAAGCAAATCTAAAACTTTCATCTTAAGGAGGGGGGTCGGAAGGCAGAGGAATAAAATGTATGAATCCCCTTTTCTCTACAAAATTGACACATTTTTTCTTCACATAATATTCTTTTACTGTGAAAAAAGAAGAATTTCTAGTGTTTGCTATTGATTTTGTGATTTTGTAAGATGGATATAGCTGCTAAATATGAATCTACAGGAGGATTCAGAAATTATTTAATGAAAATATATTTCAGTATTCATTTGCTGGTGTGTAATTTTCTGTTGATTTGAGGCTTTTTGACTGTGTTTTCTCCTCCCATTTTTATCAGGAAGAACTGTGCTGCTTTTTCAGGTATTTGAATCTCTCAGTGCTGGAATTCTTCTTTTGATAGTGCTAATTGCTTTTTATTCAGTAATAGTGATTAGACTTATATGGATCATTGGCTGATATACCACCTCCTGGGAGGAAAAACCTGGAGGTTGGGCCCAGATTCTGCCCCTGGGTTTGGATTAAGATTACCCTTGGGGGCAGGAGACAAGTTCCAACAAGTCTTTATTTCCGCCTACAAATTGAACTACAAAGCACTAGAGACAAAATGAGGAAGCTGAGCTAATGCTGCTGCTCTGGAAAATTGTGTTAGAGGATCTGATAAAATTGAGGGTCTGACATGGCAAATGGAATTTAGTGTACAATGAAAATGACTGAGCAGAATGGGTCAGAAGGTGATTCATTCAATAGAAAGTAATCATCAGAGTATGATCATAAGTTGCCTGTCCATAGGCAAATGAAAAATGACTGTTGTTTCTTTCATTGGCTCTGCTCTGCCTGGTTGGTTGTTAGTGGGTCACTGTGCTGAGGCAGGACTCGAGGATACCCTGAGCGTCCCCAGCTGGGGGTGCGCTGGCCTTGGGGCAGCTGCCACGCCATGGCAGGGGCAGGGCAGCTCAGGAGGCAGCGGGCTGCACTGCTCCAAGGGGCTGCTCTGCAATTCCTCCACGCACCTGCGCCCTGTCCCTGAACACCCCGGTGGAGGTGCAAAAGGCCTTTTAATTGCTTCCCACCTCCAGGGATCGTCTTCTCTCCTTTAGCATTTATTGGTCTCAGAAACATTATCTTACTGTTTTCGTTTTCACTGGATTTCAGCACTTCAGCTGCCAAGTGAAAAATGTAACTGCAAAACTGACTGGAAGCACCAGTACTGTGACAAAGCAAGGATTTTCTCTTCACACGTCCACATGCAGAAAAATCTTCTCAATGTTTAGTCTTGTCTAGTGTTCTTTCAGAGGAACCCATTCTGCATTTTATTTTTCCCAGGCCCTAAATGTTGTCACTGTTTAAAAGACATATATTGTCCTGATTAATTTTTCTATGCCTGTTCAGCAGCAGTGTAAATTTGAATTCTTAGCATTATTGTCAGTTTGAGTTTTTAAGTCACCAGTGTGGTTCAGAACTCCAGCTGTCCAGTCCTCTGAGATTATTAACTGTTCAATTAATGATTTCATATTCTTCTGTTGTCTATAACACATGATTGTACCCTTTTGGAAAACAAAGAAACCCCCCTAAAAAATCACCAAAAAAAAAAAGAAAAAGAATGCATAAAAAGAATGTGTTTAAATTCTTTTAAAACTACCAAAATATTATTGAAGCTCTTTAGATGGTTCTGTTGGACTTTTGTCATGAGCTAGCCTTCCAAAACCTACAGGAAAGACACACTGGAATCAATTTCTTTCCTCCAAGATGACAGCAATAGCCTTTTTCTTATGCTTAACCAGTAAATACTATAATATCTTACAAACATGGCTCATACGGTTATTTAAAGCAGAACTATGGTTGTTTTAATATGGTTATTGTAGCCATACATTTTGCTTTTATGAGTTTTTATATAGCACTATTACTTATATGCTAATCTTAAGGATATTGTTGTAATTTGTTTTATGTGTTAAGTATTATAGAGGCAATTGCTAGTATCACTATAGTGAAAGGTCTTATGAGCATCACATCTGACAAACAATTGCTTGCTGCCAGAAGCCCAATGAAACAGTTATACCCAGGGATACAAATCACCTTTACAGACAGTTTACTTACAAATTCTTCAAGCAGGGAAAGCATCTAAAATGCGTTATGTAGACAGACTCGAAGTTTCTACGTTTATATGCTTGTGTGCTCACAAAATTTGCAGGCTGCTGAACAAAAGGTGCTCCCCTGTCATGGTTGCCATAGGCATGTTCTTCACAGCGGCTTTGCCTTGCTTTTTATCAGACATCTGTGTCATTTGATCCTTTTTTGTACAAGTCCCATGGAAGGAACATGAAACTCTGCATGCTTTAGAGGTTCCTTGGTTTTCTCTGTGTCATGCTTGGTGCTTTATTTTATTTGTCTCATTCTAAAAGCAAACTGATGCTTTTCCTTTGAGAGGGGCACTCAGAGGCAGCAGTGACAACTTGCTTTTCTAGGCAGAGTCCTACAGGGGCATTAGTGCCAGTAAGTCCTGTGACAGGAATACATTCCTTATCCTGGACATTAATGACATATGTGCTTTGTCAAATGTTGTCATCAGACCCAACAGGGACATGAATGACAATGACTTCTTAATTTTTGCTTGTGTCCCTGGGAGTGATAAACTATATTTCTGCTTTCCCTTACAATTTAGAATTCTGTGGGACAAACTTAATTTGCTACTCATACTGACTGGTTGGGAATTTTTATTGTAGGGATTGCTGTTGCTGGGTGTTTATTTGCAAAGATGATACGTCTTGAGACCAGTTCAAAAGTACTTATTTTGTGAAATGCATTGCATTCAGGCAGCAGAGCTTTGCATACACAGGCCTGTTTCAAAGAGACCATCTCACCAAAAGAACCAGGAGCACCTCACTGTCAGTATTACAGTAAAAAGCAAGGAGATTTTCTCTTCCTGAATTAATATTTAAGCCCATGTGTCATAGATGCAGCTTCAGTACTGGAGGATGCCCACTAAGAACAGTGAATTTCTTAGGATATTTTTTTTGAATTCTCACAAGCAAGAGGACATTAAGTCACATTGTCCTAATGTAAGGGTTTATTCACTGAATTCATAGTTAAAATGCAGAGAATGATGAACACTGCTAATTTCATGGGTGGTGTTATATTTTGAAAGCTCTCTGACCTAGAAAACATTGACTAGAATAGGACAGAGAGTTGACATAGACGGGAAATTGTCCTGGCAGGTTTTTCACAAGAGTGGCAACAATACAGGTTTGCTTACCCATTATGCTGCTATGTTATGCTAGGCACTGCTGTGCCTTATAAATATTTGCACTGTTTAATTTTGAAAAATTAAACATCAAAATTCAGGTTTTGCAGGCTGAGTCTCCTATTGGGATGAGGTTTGAGAATTTCTTAGGATTCCACTCTAAGAAATTATAATCTTCAGAAACTGCAGGCTTGCATTCATATCCTGCTTAAGTCCTCTAGGACGCAGCGCTAAATTTTTAGGCACTGTACAGTGTGTGGTCTCTTCAGCTAATAGTTTCAGTGCTATCAAAACATCTGTGTGTGAATTACTGAAAGGAAATTAAATTGAATTATAATTATCACAGCCATTTATACCCTAAATTAGTTATCTAGCTATTCACAGAGAGGTCAAGAAGCCAATGTACTGAACAGTAACAGGCAGTAAGTGCCTTACCAGGGTAAATTTTAATTGCTGACAATATTATGGTGCCTGCAGACAAGAGAACAGGAATATTTCAGGGCTGCCATCCTTTGTGTATTGGAAAGAAGCCATAAGAATGGTGATAGTAGGTGAGCAGTAACAGAGAAGTGGCAGACTGTAAAAGGTCCACTTTGATACATTTGGGGCTTGAGATTTAATGCAGGTGTCACTTTTTAAAATTGAAGGACAAATAAATGGGGCAAGATTTTTTATAGACTTTCACAGAATAGTGTAGGAAGGGATGTCTGGAGATCATCTAGTCCGATTCCCCTTGCCAAGGCAGGGTCACCTAAATCAGGTTACCCAGAAACTCATTCAGATAGGTGTTGGATGTCTCCAGATAGGGAGACTCCACAACCTCCCTGGGCAGCCTGTTCCAGTGCTCTGACACCTTCAGTGTAAAAAGTTCTTCCTCATGTTGAGGTAGAACATCTTGAGTTTTAGTTTATGACCATGGCTCCTCATCCTGTCACTGCACACAACTGAAAGGAGTCTGGCACTGTAGTCTTGGTCCCCTGCCTTTGAGATATTTGTATGTATTGATGAGATCCTCACTCAGGATCTGTATGACTGATCCTCGATCCTTCTCTTCTCTAGAATAGGTCCAGCTCTCACAGTCTCTCCACATAAGAGAGATGTTTCAGACCCCTCATCATCTCTGTGGCTCTTCTCCTTGTCCTTCTTGATCTGTGGAGACCAGAATCGAGCACTGTACTCCAGATGTGCCTCACCATTGCCAAGCGGAGGGAAAAGACCACCTCCCTCCACCTTCTGTCCACACTCTTCCCAATGCACCCCAAGATCCCACTGGCTCCCTTGGCCACAAAGACACTGCTGGCTCAACTTGTCATCCATGCCAACCACGCAGACTCCCAGGCCCTTCTCAGCAGATTTGCTCTCCAGTAGGTCAGCCCTCAGCCCGTACTGGTGCTTGGGGTTATTCCTCCCCCAGTGCAGGACCCCAGTTTGCCTTTGTTGAGCCTCATTAGGTTTCTCTCACCCAACCCTCCAGCCTGTCCAGGTCACACTGAATGGCAGCCCAGCCTTCAGGGGTATCAGCTGCTCCCCCTGTTTCACAGGCTTCAGACTTGCTGAGGCTGCATTCCATCATTTTGTTCAGCTTGCTGATAAACCAGTTGAATAGGACTAGAACCAGTAAAGACCCCTGGGGAATGCTACTGACTACAGGCCTCAAATTTGTTGATCATCTCTGAAATGTTGTATCACTGTCTGGGCCTCTACACAGCCACCCCCGTAAAAGCAAGACATGGTTTCTATATGGCTGTGGGCACCAAGGGAAAGGTTCCCCTACTGCGATCCCCATATGTATGAAGCACCCAGCTCAAATTTATTATACAAGCTAAAGAAAGACTGCATGCTGAAGTGCCTAGATTATTACTTAGGGATCGTTTGTAACATTTTACATCTCTCTGATGAAAATACTTGACAAAAGACAGCTCTTCTTTGCAAGTACTATGATATTGCTAAGTAGAATGTCTGTGCTTTGAAGCTTGGGAAAGCATGAATCTAAAATACTGAGACTATGTAAAACAGCCCTGTCACCCATATGACATGGATGCCACTACATGTTCTCCACCAATGATTGATGTGACAAACTCCATATGTTAAAAGGAGGCTGAGGAAATCTTTTTTTTTTTCCCCAGATGGAAAAAATATGTAACTGTGGTACACAAACACTCTTTGCAGAGCTTCTCTGTTTCCTCAGCAGTAATAACGTATCTAAAAATAAGACTCGGATCTGGAACAAGAAAAATATCATAGCCTACCACCGCCCTAGTTTTCAGCACAAAAGAAATGTAGACATTCAAGGGTGTCAAGGGAAAGTGGATTTTTATTTATAGTAATGATGGTTCTTATTATTCAGTACAGTTATCTGGAGAGAGTAAGGAAGAGTGCTCAAGGTATTGCTTTCCAAGTAATTAACAAAAATATTTCAAACATACACAAAGACTGGCAGATCATTCATCAGTGATTATTTGGGGAAACTGTTCTCAGTACTTTAGCCATATGAGTTTGTGACTGCACATTAAGGGAGCCCCATATTTAAAGAAAAGCAAAATAATTACAATTGCTAGACAGGAATATTTAATTAATACTAGACGAAGAAATACAAGACAGATAAAACATTTTATTGTTAAGAGATCAATGATGATATCTATGGTTATAATATCTTATACACGACTTTGGTTTATAGAATTTTTTTGTCTCAAATTTTCAAAAGAGAATATACCTGATGGGGTCACTGTTTTTAGATAAAAGTGTGTTGCTTTAAAATGCAGATTTCTAAAACTTATGTATGGGTTTCTATATGGATTTTCTAAAGCTTGGGCAAAGAAATGTCATTCAAGTGTTAATGAATGGCAGGTTACCAATTGATATGTTATCTTATACATCATCTTAGAACTGGGAAGAAAAATATTATTATTAAGCCCTTAAAGCTAAAAACTTGTCAACTCCATTGAAAGAAAAAATCTTTAAAGAAAATTTTTAGAAATATTGAGAATTAGCTGAAATTCACAATGTCTCGATGCTGTTTATTTTATCTGTGTACTAAGATGATCTGATAAAACCCTTTTGTTTGCATTTTATTTATTGGCTAGAGACATCCCACAATTCAATGAATAGCATTTTTGAGCAGCCAATGTTTTCAACCAACACCATAAAGAAGCATTAAAGCATTTAAGACGTGGCAAAGTTGAGGTTTTTTTAATTTCCAAGGAAGAAAATGTGCTGGAAACATTTCTCAGTTACAGAAATTCTTCACTGTATTTGAGAATGTAGAATATTTCTAATGATTTTCAAGAATTCTTTTTATAGACTTAAAACCAAAGGTTTGCAGGAAGAGAAGCAATACTGATTTAAAACCTTGGTAACAAAATGATAGACAGTTATCCTTACTTTAAATCTTAGCACTGTTTTACATACTTGTGTTTTCTTCTAAAGCATAAATCTTTAAAAGAATTTCTTCTCTGTAAATAAAAATCATGATCACAGCAGCTGCTACCCCGTAAGAAGAGATCATATCTTGGTCTCTTAGAAGTTACTAGTTGGTAGTTTGCCAGCAGCCAGGCTTTTCCTGTTTCACAATTCATAATATGTTTATAGTTTGGAGTGAACAACTACTGTCAAGTAGTCTGCAGAGAGCACTCATACACACATTCTCTCAAAATAAATAATAAAGTTTCCAGTATTGAGTAAGTCAGAAATCTGTATCTTAGCTTCTGTGTAAGTCAGTTGGCAGTACATAAGTTTGGTGTTTATAGCTATGATTATTTGATACTTTTGGAGTCAGTAATTTCTTAGCAAACACTGGAATTTAGAAAACCATGGGAATTTCCTTAACTCTGTGAAATTTCTAACCTTCATTTCATTTACTAAATAAACACTTACTATAAATTCTCTTCTAAGGAGATAACAGGCATAAGATGCAGGGAGTGTTGTAATAAACTGAGATTAGAATTGGAACATCTTTTGCATCAATTTTGAGGTTACTTCTGTACAAGGAATAAAATGGCAAAATTGCCAAGCTGAAAGGAAGAACTTGTCCATTAACACATAGGCAAGATTTCTCACAGAGAAGTATCCCTGGAAAAGATTCAAATTTTCAGAACTGAGAAAGTGACATCTACACCAAGAGGTCTAGAGATTTGGAGGGAACATGATTGTTAGATCCTAACCCTAAATTATCCACAACTTGTGCTGTTTCCTTTTTTATAAATATACTACACTTTTGTTCCTTTTTCAGTATGCTCATTTACATTGGTTTCAGTCTCTCACTCCTTTCCTAACTTATTTTACAGCTTGTGCATTTCTCACAGCTGGATAACAAGCAGGAATCCCATTGCAGACACAGCCCATGCTGATGAACAGTAATTCTATGCATGAATCATGCAGTGAAGCATATGAGAAGAAAATTTCAATAACATTCTAGTTTTTCAGGTAACCAGCACACACAACTGAAATGGATTTCCAGGTGAATTCAGATTCTATTTTAGGACTCCCAAAGGTGACAGATGATTTTCAAAGTCATCTAGTACTAACACATTTCCCTCAGGAATTATAGCATTTATGGTTACATATTTAAAGTGTCTCATGTGCCAATAATCTCACAAAATTCTAAGATCATAATTTACATCTGTTTTGCTCTACTAAAAAAAAAATCACCCAAAAACCTCCACCCACACACCAATGCCCCCCCCAAAAAAACCAACAACAACCCAAGTTTAAATTATAAATTCTGCAGTAAACTCTTTTATTTAATACAGAGCACAGCACTCAAACTTCCTAGGCTTTGATACATTAAGTACAAACTGTTGCAGAGCTATATATTTGGGCTCTGAATTTTCACTTGTTCCTTTACATGTAACTAATGTATTTTACAAATCTGTTCATGTATCTTAAAGACTGCAGCATCTTATGGCAGTTTATGAATAAAACTGTGATCTAGAAATTTCCACTGATTAGCATAGAAAAAGATAACTGTGCCCTGCTATGCCTGTGCAGGATGTCAAACTTACCTGATGGGGAAACACAAACACTTAGGGATAAAACTAAGTACAGAATAGCCTTTTACCTTCAGCCTCCAGGAAAACGATAATTGAAGCTGAAGGAAGGCAAATACTGCCCTGACTGAGTGGAATGAATATCCCAGGCTTTCCGCAGGGCTTTGACACAGTTCTTACCCTGGGCTTTTTGAGCAGAGTTTTTAGCAATACTGTGTTGTTTGCCTGTGTTTTGTTCCCTTCCAGTAAACCGGGAAGAGCTGGGATTCAGGGAAAACACATGGAGATCAATTCCCTGTGGTTAGATTTTGGTGACCTAAGAAATATGGACTAGAGTCTGTTTGAATGCCTGAGAGCATTTTCCCATTGGAATTGCCCCAGAGGGACATTCCCATGACTCATGTTTGTCCCAGCACACACATGGAACATTGAGAGGCAGAAGCTTGACTGTCTCCATTATGAAAGGCCATGTTTTGTGAAAATAGTGCTTTTAAGGTAGTTAAACATAATTCTTTGCATAGTTAACATAGTTCTTTAAAATACAATTCTTAGCTGAGTCGATTTGTCAGCATACATCAAAATACATGGAAAGGAATCTGATTCTAGAATGTGACAGCTGAGGAAATCCTTGCAGCATTGGTGAGGCTAAGTTTGGAGTTGCTCAACACTAACCTGTCACAGCAATGTTTTTAGCCTATACACCAGAAAATGTTTTGCTCATCATGTCCAAGTTTCTTAGTAGGAGCACATTTCCTTTTAAAGGGATGCTTATGCAAAATGATGTAAGAAGATACTGTTCTCCAAATGTGCACAAAAATCCCCATAAAAATATAATTATTTGTGCCTGCTGAGGTCTTTCTTAATCCTTGTAAATATGTATTTGATAAATAAAATTCCAAGGAAAATTGTTGCTTACTCTGGTTGCCAGATATAGCATCAGTATGTGCTTTGAGTTTAACCATGCCTAAACACACATTTTAGTTCTCCAGTAGTTCAAATGAGAACACCCTCTGCTTAAATTAACCTGTCACTTAATCCACTGTAGTCCTCTTAAATACAATTCACAAGTTATGGGAATAACAACATGTTACATCAAGATCATATAATACCTGGAGTGATGGTGGAGTCTCATGCTCATGTCCCTAAAGGTCTAAGAGAGCAGAGAGGTGCAAATCAATTTCAATAATCTAGAAAGAACTAAAGACTTTCCTCAAAGCTGAGGAAATGTCACAAATTTCGCATTTCTTCACAAATGACCTGGAAAATATATTAAATATGCATAAGAGAATTTGCAGTGTTGTGCATCTGGCCTTCACATATGAAGTAATAATAAAACTTGATCTGGAAGAATTCAGACTAATTTTCAGACTGCAGAGGTTCAAATCAGCATCATGTAGTAAAAAGCACACTTATACCAGCTTTCAATGCTTTAAATAGCTTTGATGCTGGAAAAAATTAGCTGAAAACAGTCTCTGATTTCTGCAAGGCTTTTTGGTTTTGATGCCCTGGCCTCTTTCCATGGGAGTCCAGGAGAGGCTACTAATATGTGGGAAGAGGCTGGTTCCATTTTCTGTGATACTGCAAACAGAAAATACTCTGGACAGATATTTGCTTTGTGCAGGACATGGTCAGGCTGGGTGGGAGCATCAGAAGCTCCTGTTCTGTCAGATCAGTCAGGGCAAGGTGCTGGTGTCTTTGTTTCCTAGGAATTCCTCCATTGCTGTTCAGCAGCAGGAATGGAAGCTGTCCCTTGCAGACTCCTAGCTTTTAGCATTTACTTAATTGTGCCATGCTAATGGTCTTGGCTAAAGGGAAAATTATTAAACCACAATTGATTTTAATTTGTTGAGTCAATATGCACTTTTTATTTTTCAGTGTGGCAAATTACTAAAAGAGCAAACCAAATAGAATAATTTACCCTTAGTCTGCTGTTGCATGAACATACAATTAAAAGCAAAGTAATTTGAGAGCTGAACAGTACTTTAGTTGGAAAACACAGTTGTTCAGAGTCCCCTATGCTCTGTGTTCAAAGCCACATTCAGATTTGGTCTTCCCAAAGACCCAAGACTATGAGACAGCAGGTCAGACAAAAGACTTTGCTGGTTTGTGATACTTCAGGAAGTCTGCTGTGGCATAGTGAATGTACAAATATAAATTTGTCTTTCAAGACAAGTAAATGCTTTACAGATTCTGGGCTCCTGTCTTAGAAGACTTCCACTCTGTGCACAGCCAGTATGACCATATCTCATCTTTGAATCCATCCAGTCTGAAAAAGCTGTTGGAATACCACCTGGTAACACATCAAACTGTTTTTGTTCATTACCAACAGATTTTCTGCTTTCAGCACCTATTCTTCACACTGTATTGGTTAATTACGGCTGGCCAAGAAATCTCCAAATTTTCTTTCTCTTCCTTGGCTGGTTGAGTGAGAATCATTTGTCTTGTGCAAATATAAATGCACTGACACACTGCAGTACACTTTAAAAGCCTCTTTCTAATCCTAATACCTTTGGCTACATACTTGCAATTTACTTTAGTAAACATTCAAGCCAGCAAAACCCAAATGAATTTTTTTTTTCAGAAAGCAAATACACAAATTACATTAGTGTGGCCCAAGAAAATAATTTATAAATACAAACATATTCATGGAAAAATTTGCCCCATTAGCAGTTCCCAGAGATTGTCAGTCTCAGATGGGGTCAAGGACAGGAGGATATAATGGTGTCAAAGTAAAATATTCAGACTGATAACTGCTGGGTGATTCAGAGATATAATTCACCTGAAGTAAGAAATGGGATCTGAAATGCAGTCCCACTCTCTTAAATAGAAGGCACTCAAGCTTGTTTTTGTAGCAGGTTGCAATTTTCTTAAATAGTCTGCTCTATGTGTTCTTTTCCAGCCAAAATATATTATATGTTTCTCTACTTTTTGAAGCGGGTACGGTAGAATAGTGTGATTACAGCTTTTAGCAGACTCTTTTTGGCTGCCTGGGTGTCCTTTGATAATTGAAAACTTGTTTATTGGCATCATTTGCTGGACTTTATTTAATCACTGTCTCTCCTCTAGGAGCTTCTTTATCCCTTCTGAGGGCTGACTCTTTGCCTCGGCTTTGTCTGTTTCCTGGCACTGGGCAGGCTCAGTGGATTTGGGATTTAGGCGCAGAGAGTGGCCCCCAGCTGTCGTGCCCGGGGTGCAGGGCCGGAGGTGCCCGCGGGTGGATGCTGTCCCCAGCACAGCTGGGTGGCTGCCAGCTGCTGCCACCCTCCCCTGATGAGGCCACCCTCATCCCGCTGGAGGCAGCAGCAGGTGGTCTGGCCCCATTTTTAATTGGGAAGAGTTTGTTTCACGTTTCTCTGCTTATCAGAAAACAAAGCAGACGCTTGTTAACACTGATCACTTAGATTCCTGTTTAATCAAATTACATACGCTGTATACTAGGTTTTGCTCTGATTTAAATATTGCCTTCTCATCCTTGTCAGCACAATGCTTCAGCTTCATTTCTCATCAATCCTGACAGGAAATAAAAGGTGTTTATCTTGGATTACTGTTTCTTGATGGGGCCTGACAAAGGGTGTTTCTTGCTGGCAGAGTAAGGCAGAGGCTGCCATAAGCAACAGAAGAGCTTCCTGGCTGATGTACAAGAGTTCCAGGAGCTGTGTTTCCCCCAGTATAATCACATTAAATTTCTTTTTCACCCCTTGAAAAAAGCTGCAGGCAAGATTCTTCTAATAAGATAGTTATAGGAAAGAGGAAGAGTCATCAAGTGTAGAGGCCCAAGTGGCTGTTGCAGCTGAATTTTCCACCTGTGAGCCAGGAGAGAGGGCTTGTGGATCAATATTGATTTTTTTTCTTTTTACTGCATCTGTGGAAAAGATAGCTGAGAAGTGGTTTTTAATTCTTTTGTTTGGTTTATAGGTTTGTTTGGTTAGTGACTTTGTGGAGCATTAACTTTCTTTATTATGGTTTGGGGTTTTTGTGTGTTTTATTTGAATATTTATTGTTAATTGTGTCAGATTAATGCTTTATACTCTGTACTGACATCCACAGATAAAGATATAATTTCATATTTATATGGTGAGCATGTGTATTCTTTGTTTCTACCAGTGACGGTGGAAGCCTGGAAAATGTGAAACCTATTCACTGTGTTGGAGTAAGTTGGGCAGGGAGTGAAGATCAGTCAGGCATGCACACAGTTTATATTCTTGCAAACAGAGTACAGGCTGTGCATTCTACTGCCCTTGTCTTGTTTGAAAATTGCCAAAAATTAATTGTTAGAAATGCTCAGGAGTGGATTTTGAATGTGCTTGTTTATTTGCACTAGAAAATGAAATCCATGGAGACATGCCCGTACATATACATACATGCCTATTTATAGGTGTGTGCCACAGGAGGGACTTTGCTCCCTCTGCTCAGCGACAGATTCGTTGGTGCCCTGGCACAGACACAGCCAGGCAAGCCAGACAGGAGGAGAGCTGCCTCCCGAGTCTATAACAAGCCCACCTACTCGATCAGCTTGTATTGACAGACAGTTAGACTACATGGATGGTTATTTATTTATTTTAATAAACTGCATTATTCCTAATGTAGCACAAATGCAAGGTTCTTAGTGCTTCTCCCTCTAAATTCAGGCTTTTTGGAGACTGTTATCTGGGAAGGGACTGTTTGTATTGCCCAAAATAATATTCTGTGCTGTTATTCTGTAATTTGAAAAATAATTCTATCCTTAGCTAGTCAATTTTAGTGTAGTCTATCTCATTTTTGTACAATGACACAAACAATTTTTTTTTCCCTCCATGGATAAGATTATAATGATTCAAAAATTTCTGATACTTTTTAGCACTGAATGTCCTTCAGGTTTGCCTTTCCCCAAGACTTAAAATCACAGTTCTTCAAAAATGTTCAAAATTATAAAAATTTGCTTATACCTGGCATGATACTACTTAAGCCTTAGTCACTCAGAATTTTTCATGCTGAGTATTAGGATTTCTTTAATAAAATTCAGGCTTTTAGTAAAATTAGTTATTTTTAAAGCAATGAAACCAGAAAATTTATTGACAAAATATGAATGCATTTGTGAAAACAAGGTCTGCTGACAATCTCTGGAATCAGGAGAAAAACTATATATGCTGAGTATATTGCTGACTGTGGTTGTTTTGTGGTCTTTTTCTCCTCCTCTGTTCTAATATTAAATTATTCTATTCTATATATTCTAATATAAATTATTTTATTCTATTCTATTATTATATGAGTTTATAGCAGTTATAATTTTAATTTCTGATGTTATGCAGCATTTGATTTTATTAGCAAGTGGCAAGTTTTCCCTTTCAAACTTTCTTAGTTTAAAACACATATCTGTTCTTAGAAAATTATTTTTGCAAAGGTTATGAATGCTGTTGAAAGAAGAGAAATAGAGGCAGGGTGTATTACTGAATGACCTCAAATGTAAAGCTATAAAGTTGATAAAAACCTACCTGGTAGCTGTAAAACAGGTGGAGCAATTAGAAGTATCTCAAGTAGCAGGAGGATCAATCAGAAACAGATTAAGCAGACAGATTTCTGTTTTATTTGGGGTTTCCTTTGTTTTGTCTTTTCCTTTAAGAAATCACTGGCATTTATTTCTCATCTTTTGCATGGTGCAGTTAGTGCTGATGTTAGTCCTGTAAAAGGAAAGAGCCGTGTCAGCCCTGACCAATCCAAAGGCAAGTGTGGGTCAGTACATTGATATATATATCCATAATGCATGTGTGAATACATTGTACTACTGAGAGCTTATGGAGGCTCTTCCAGATTTCTTTCCTTAATTCTCTCAGAAAATATGGTGGCTGCTGTTGAGGGTGGCCTGTTATATTTTAGGTAAGATCTTTGATTCCTTGGAAATAGATATAATAGATATCTCTTATGAGATATCCAGCAGTGTCTCTCTCTCGCTCTTATGTTTCTAGACTGTGTCTGAAAAGCTGCTGAGCCAGATGGCACTGTAGATCTGTAACATTTAAACATATTTTTGGCAGCCCTGTGCATGCATAATATCCTGGGTGAAATATTTTTGCTTGCCAGGCTAAAAAAGTGTGTAAACTTCAAAATTACATCCAGTGACACCTGAATATCTTTCTATATTTTCTTGGCCAAGCACCTACAGAGTACTTGGCTTTACCAATAAAAAGCAGATTAAACAAAAGAATTAGTCTTCACTACAGCTGTTATCTGACTTTTAGTAAAGGAAAAGTAGTTACAAAAGTAGTGACTTTTAAAAGTCTTTTAATATCCTGGACTTCCCAGTCAGGAACTGCTGACCAAAACTTACCTTTGAAGCCTTTTTAGATATTTAAGACTTATGACAGTATCCTATAGAATCTTTATCCTTTAATTCATGGCCAAAACTGTTAGTCATGTACCCTGTATGTTTCCCCCTTAACTGTAGCACAGTCAGGTTTGTCAGTACTACAAGTGATAATCAATTTAAGACCCATGTAAATAGTCTGACCTCTCTATTTTGCTGAGGCACACAGTTAATGTTATTTACCAAACACATGACATTTGGTGATATTTACCAAACAGATGACATTCACCAAGAAGAAGAAAGTTATTAAGCCAACGGAAATTCACAAAGCATTTGGAATGTAGGAAATTTTGGAAAATGTGGGGAATGCCGATTGGAATTTTAAATCCAAGCTATTTACAGAAGAGGCCAGAACTGAGCATTTGAGTATTCATTTACTACTTGGTAGTTAGGCAAATGTAGGGGCACCTTACAGAATGATGGTTGAATTCTGATGCTTCTTCTTCAAGTAATACAGAGATCTGAAGTCAGTTGACTTGATTTTATTAATTGAAATTCAAATCATTATCTCAACACAAGTTTGTTTGAAGCACCTGTAAGCTGTGCTAGCATCTTTTAGGTTACTTGTGTATAAGCACACTCATATTTAGACTTTAGTCTAAATTTGTCTAGAGTGATATTATTCAATTTACAATGAGTACTGAAGCATGCACTGTAAAAGGCTCAATTCCCTGGGAGGCATGCATTGCACTCTCTGGCTTTCAGGTATTGCTGTCTTTTAAAACACATATAAAAGAAGAAGAACTCTTCTTTATAGCAGGATTGTAGTCAAGTCACCATCCTCACAGAATTTCCAGTACTTTAATCCTATTTTTTCTGTCTAGTGAAGCATATTTGATTTGGTATTTCTGCCTCTTGGGAACATGCCTACCAAACCAGTTAGGCATCAGTGTCCCTCTCCTGGTGTGACTGTACCATTACACAGAAAGCTGGCAAGCAGAGACACATAAATATGTAGTTCAGTGATCAGGACACTTGCCAGAAGGAGAGGAGTCTTGGGTTCTGCTCTCTCTCCTGCTTAGTTAGATTTCTGCTTTAGTATTCGATATTAAGCAGCATAGTTTCAAGCCTGTCAAGCTGT
This sequence comes from Emberiza elegans, assembly GCA_024865655.1. Lineage (NCBI taxonomy): Eukaryota > Metazoa > Chordata > Aves > Passeriformes > Fringillidae > Emberiza > Emberiza elegans. The sequence goes on from JALJVW010000206.1 coordinate 73,956,880, forward strand.
TGAATGTAGTCTCGATTAAAATATTCTGTTGATTCCTGAGTTTTTAGCTCTAATCATTTTGGGAAAATTGCAGTGGAGACAAAAGTTTAAGTACCCTCATGATTAGACAGAAGATGAATGGCTATGGGAACTGTATAAATGCCTTATCCACAGATGTGTGATTAAAAAGTTTCCATGCAATGCTTTAATTTTAGAGCTACCTTTAGTCTTCCTCTAGAAGGTGTCTCATCCTGATATAATCCCTGAAACTCTTCTTTAAACTCGACTTCCATCAATTAATTTTAATTATTTGGGAATTAAATACATGTTTAGGAAAAACATGGAAATCTGAGCAAGAGCTGGGGAAAAACAAGAATAAAATGAAAATAGAAAAAGTAGCATGAAAAGATATAACCCTCCAGAACCCAAACACCAAAATATAAAACTGCAGGCAGGAAAAGAAAGAAACAACAGCAAAGACCTGAACTAATTCCAAGGTCTTGCTTGAAGTACCTAGCCAGGTTACTTCATAGAGAGGATGCAGCTGAAAAGAGCTAATGGAAATATTATAGACAAAAAACTGCAGGAGAGGAAGTTGATCAGACATTTACATTTTCTTCTGTTTGAATCCTGATTGATTTGTTGCTATAGAGACCTCAGCATCAACTTGTATTTTATTCTGTGATTATTTCCAAGTTCACAATTAAAAATAAAAAAAAAAAAAACCTCAAAGATTGCATTCCAAAATAAAGAACTGGACATTCCCAGGAAGAACCTGGCATTTACTAAATTAACAAAGAGGTGATTTGCTCCAGCTTCTCTGGCCATAACTTTGTAGGTTTATTGAATATGGACATTTTCTTCTTGGCTGTGAGGATCAGGTAGCTGTAGGGGTTTTGACCAAAGACAGTATCCCTGAGTGTCATACTGAGCATTATGCCAATGTGGCATGCTTAGGTTTTTGGGGTTGTTTTTAGAGACCAGCAACTACAATTGTATCACAAGAAAACTTGTCCTGTGGATGTGTCTTAAGTCTTCCTTGAATTCTGCATCTCCCAATATAAGCCTCTTTTGGAGGTTTTGAGTCTTTTGACACACCCCTGAGTAGGATCTTCTGTTCTCCTGGACAGAGAAGTTGGTTTCCTATGCTGTAAAGCATGGTGTGTGACTGTAGAAGCCCAGGAGATAGGGGCTCCCTTTGGTTTTTCCATACACTAATGTGATCTTCCATATCGTACCTCCTATCTTGCAAATCTAGAATTCACACTTGTATTTTGGAGGGTCTTTCAAGCTTCAAAGATATTGGGACATTTAGACTTTCGCCTTAAATAGCGGTGCTCAAAAGCAGTGTCTTTCAGGTACAACAGTTTTCAAAAATCTGTAGGAATTAAAAGCCACATGTAGTTAATTTTCACCAAAACAAATCGTGTGTTTCATAGGAATTATTTGATCTGTTAGCTCAGACCTTGGCAGAAACTGAGGCTGGAGTGACTCGTTTTCAGGCGAGGAGGTTTTTTTTTGCCTTTTGAGCATAAACCAATTTCTGCTCCCATTGAAATCACCTGGTAGCTTCTGTGGTCTCTCAGACTCCCTCACTCCTTTGCATCCCTGAATCTGGACTATGCTGAATGAGAATGACTCTTCCTCTGGTCCTCTAGATTAGAATCAAGGCACAAAAGGAAAGGCAATTGTGAGAAGGAAGGAAATGTTGCCTGTCAGGTGGAGATGGAGAGATGAGAGGAATGGTGATGAACCAGAGCCTTAAAAAATCTTTCTTCCTTATGTGTCTGTGACCTCAGCAGCCTTGCTCTTTTTTTATTAAGTCCTTAAAAAATATATTGTATGTATTTTATAGGTATATTATATGGCTATCATAGATCCCTTAATATTACTGCAGATTTCTGATTGATTATGACTTAAAAATTTCTACTATTGTTTGGGACATACTATTCCAGAAATGTATAATTCAGTCTCCCGAGCACAGATGTTGCAATGATGGTTTCTGATCCCCAGATGTGTTTATTATAATCCACTCTTTGTAAAGAAACTGCAAATAATGATGAAAGCTCAAAGTGGTAGAAATCGCAAGGAACTGAAAACATAATTTCTCTGCTCTGCATTCCGCTCAGTCTCCTAGTGAATATATGTTGTAGATTGTTTCATTCCCTGATATTCAGAGCCCTATATATTTTAAATATACTCCTTGCTATAAACTCTGACAGCTACATTCCACTGGAATCACAAAACTGTGACCAGAAGAGGAAATCTCACTAACAGAGAGGAGAACTAGGCTTATGAAACTTACCACAGGAATAAATAAAAATTACTCTCACTATCACAGCATTCAAAGCTCAGCTCATTGAATAGGCTTTCCCTCATTACATTTCTCATGCATAGACACACACACACTTCTTTATCTCGTTCTTTCTGTTATCTGGAGCAGGGAAATGCTTTTTTTTAAAATTATTTTCTGAGTCTGGTTATTGTGGTGATAATCAACTTGTAAAAAAATAGAAATTTAACAGCTAAATAATACTATTTTATAGTTTAAATTAGAGATATCTACCTGTGTTTTCAGAAGGAAAACAGTAGGAATAGACAAATACATGAGACTATCATTAAGTCCTTTAAGTTAGTGTTCTGTTCACAGGTGTTGAGAGGGTCTATTAGGCCATAAAAGCTTGAGATGGTATGGAAACTACACAATGGTTTAATCTTGTTTCACTGAACTTGGATCAACATTTTTGTTCTATAAAAAGAGTCACATACAGGTGTTTTCAAAGCCCATGTGAGACTAACCCTTTGATAATTGTTGGGGAAAAAACTAGATATTTTCTCTTCAAAAAATTGTCTTGCATGAATATTGATTCTCTGACATTGGTGAGCAAAATAACTTACCTAGGGTGGTTTTTTTTTGAGTTTAACTCAAAATCAGAAACTGTCATTGGAAACAAAGATTGATGTAGCCTGTGACTGTGGTATTGAGCTAATTTTTTATTACAATTCTCGATGTGTCACTCAACTAAGATTTCCTTTTTGAAGTGGGGCTATAGATCACTGTCAGAAATTGTTTCTGTTTATATAATTCTGTTTTAAACTTGAGTGTATGTAACAGTTTTATTGGTGAGCCGCCATAACTGGATACCTACTGCTACTTCACAAGCATCACTTTTCTTGTTTTTCACAGTGCTTGAAAAGACATTATTTTTGGAAGGATTTAATGACAGAATATAATGACTATACCCCTGAATAGGTTTAGAATGCTTCTAGTTTCTGGAATTCATGATACTGCAGTGACTTTATCTAAAATTCTGTCAATAGAGCATGGTAGATTCCTAATTTAATTTGTTTATTTAGATTTTTAATCCATTCATGTAGAAAAAGTACTTAATCTGTGCAGAATGTGCCTGGTTTAAAATTTATTGGACATGTTATAAAGGGTTATACATTCTTATCTGACTGCATCTTTAATGATTTGCATATGATATATCAGATTTGAGAGCAGAAGTAGTAGTATGATGGTCTTAATTCAGCTATATATTTATTCTAGTGTCTTTATTCTGTAATTGTTGCCTAATTCTCACTTCAAGAGTGTTTCTTAGACTTACAGACCTCTACAGATTTTTCTTGTTTTCCTGTCTAGTTGCATAAAAAAATACAAGAATCACTTGACTCTTCCTCACAAAGGGCTCAGGAACAAGAATGGAATTACATTAAGGATAAATTTTTCCAGTTGAATGTGTTTGGCACCTCAGTATGTGTCAGAATTTCAGAATGTATCATGACCTTTATGGTTTCATCTCTATCTGACTACACTGTGTTCAAAGAAAGGTCTCACTAGTTTTATATCTGAAATAGGTTATCTAGAGATAAATCACTTAGAGGTGTACTTGCAGCTCTGTCAAAAATCAGTAGTGTTTCTCTTTTTCTTCTACCTGTGATGCTTATCTGAAACATCCTCCAGTTGATCATGTTCATAAGCATCTAGTGGTTTTTTTCTCTTTGGCATGCTGTTATTCCAGTGGAAAACATGAAGGATTATGATACTTACCTATAAAATAGATCAGGACGAAGTCAAAGAACAGATAACTTCTTATTTCGCATTATTCATTCACATATGACCGCAAAGAGGTGTTCCATTGATGTGTATTCACAACAATTGCCCTATGCCAAAGTGTGAATTATTGAAGAGTGGTATTTGAATGAAGATACTCATTCTACTTGGCTTCTTTAAAAAATAAAAAAAAGCCTGATTTTACACAACATCCTAATTCACTCTGGTAACACCAGGAGGTTTGAAGATCAGTCAGATCAGCATCCAAAAAATTGAAATCCTGGTCCATCTCTCAAGTTATTGCATTTCATTTGTAATCCTGTAGTGGTTTAAGTTAAAACTGGGCAGAAACACCGAGTAAATGTAGTGGTTTCGGTTCCCCAGTCTGAATTTCCCAGCCAATGCACCAATTATTGTAGTGGGTTCAGTGCTGGCCAAATGCCAGGGCACCCACTAGAATTATTTACTCATTTTCTGCTGTGAGATATGGAGTAGGAGGAGGGCAAAACAGGTTGAAACCTTTAAAGGGTAGAAGGAAAAACTTTTAACACAGAATTAAAAGAAAAATAATAAGAAAATCAGAATAAACCTTCAGAACAATTCTCCTCCCCACACACCCTCTTTTCTTTCCCACTGACAATGTAAAGAGACAAAACCTGGAACTTTGTCAGTTTACCACCCCTAGAATAGTCTTTTTTCAGTTCACTTAGGGAGAGGACTCTCTCTTGCCATGCCATGGAGACTTCTCCACAAGAAACAGTTCTCTTGTAGCTTCAATGTCACAGTGACTCAGCCACCCAGGAAAGGAAAATCTGTTTGCAGTGTGAAGGTCCCTCCCATGCCTTGCAGCTTTCCCACAGCTGTGTTCATGGGCCACGTCAACTTATGGGGTACTATGTTAAGGTTGAGCTGTTCTAGCATAAAAACCAAAGTTCTCTTCATCCATCCCAGGGAAATAGAGGTTTTCTTTTTCTATTCCTGGAGCAAGGTTTCTCATCCCTCCCATTTCTCTCTGTTCAACTTCTCATTGGATCAGAGCTACTGCAACATCTGCTTATTTCAACATTGATGGTTCTGCTCACAAGCTGTAGCTAGAACACTACTTCCCCCCAATGCATTCCATGAATTACAGGGAAAAAACAAAGTCTGATATATCAAATATTTCTTCACCATAGCCTTACAAAAGAATTTCAGCCCAAGATTAAGGCATCTCCTCAATCCTCTCACATCTAGAATTTGACTCCTTCTTTACTGACCTCAGTCTCCCATGTTTCTCTATGTGTCTTCAGCCTTTTCTTTTCCTGATTTGGGAGAGAGTTGGTGTTCACAGGGTCATTTGTTCTCAAGCTTTATCAAGTGAAACAGTTTTTATAGAGTTCTGCAGCCTTGAAAGGTTGATCTCATCCAGGCTCTGCAGTGGAGGAATCACTGTCTCTTTTGCTGCCAATCACACAGTCCCTGCCAGCCCTGCCCAAGCCGCGCTGGCTGCTGGCGCCACCCCCTGCTTTTCCTTCATGGGGGGCACCAACAAAAAGAAATAAAACTGCTGCTGCTGCTGCTTTTGTCCTTCTGTCTACAGCACAGCTGGCTAAAAGTGGCAAAGAAAACCCGCTGTGAGTCATGCCAAGATAGCTGCAGCTGTCCAGCACTGCCCCAGTTGCTCCAGTCTTGGTCGTGCAGTCCTGGCCACGTGGTGGCCCCAGACTGGCCCAGTGGTGGCCACTCTCAGCCCCAGCCACTCCTGGCCTTGGGGCCACCCTCAGTGCCAGCCATGGGGCCACTCCCAGTGCTGGTCCCACAATAGACAATGTTCATTTTCGAGCCATGCTGAGGTCACCACGGCCGTGCGGCGCTGCCCTGGCCGCATGGCTGCTCCTGGCACTGATGTAGCCCCTGGTCGGCATGGCCTGGTGGCACTGCTGGAAAAAGGACTGGTTTAGCCACCTGCAGTTAGCTTCTGTCCCAGGGAAAGATACCTGCCTATAGGGAAGTAGTCAATAAAATTATTACTTTCGGGAAGTGAAAGGGATCCACACTTCTGACACTTGAAAATCCACATTCAGTACTTGAATGACCCTGTATTTTGATCACCAGAATAAATATAGCTACCTGCTGTCTTATTGAATATTAGTGCAGATGGAATGAAAACATTAGAAGTGTGTTGGAAGTCCTTAGTAAAGTGTGGGCTGTAAAAAGAAAGTCTCATATCTCTGTATTTTAAATAAACATAGAACCCAAGTCACGTACATCTCAACAAAACCTAAAGGACCCTGGTCATGATGATAAAAGATAATGCACTTCTGTAAATTTGTTAAAGAGAAAATTTTATAACAAACAATCAAAATAATAAAAAGGCATTTAAATGTCTCTCTAGAATTCACACATCAGTTAAAAGCCTTGGTTGTAAATCTGAATAATGCTAAATAAATCAAATCTGACAGTTGTTTCCACTAAATACCTTCTGCTGTGATCTGAGTACCAGCTGTCTGATATTTTCAAATGTGAAGCAGGTTATGGAGTTGGATTAGCTTCATCCCACCTAGAAAGGTGAAAATGGTGTTCTCACTTTCAGTTCTGTTCAGGTGATAATTAACTAGAAATAAAGTACTAAAGATGATGCAACTATTATATGAAATTATAAACTTGTCATTAGTCTGCATATTCTGCTAAAATCAATGCTAGTTTAGGGTCAATAGTGTCCATGAGATGAAGAAAATTTGAATCTCATTAGGCATTTTCTTATGCTCTTATTCCTCAAGAAATATCTCAAGGACTTCTCAGAGAAATGACTGATGAGTTACACCTCAGGCTATTTTCTGAAGTAAAATAGAGCATTCATAACTTCTGCAGACAGTCTGGAACAAGAATATGGAAATGGTCTTTTAAGAGCTGAAAGAATACTCAGAAAGGCATCTGGATTATCCACTCTGTATTCTGATTATCAAGGGAGGGTCTGTAAATTTCCAGGCTTCACCTTTTTGATTTCCAGCTTCCACAGCCAATATGTTGTTGGCTAGTGTTCTTCTCCCAGATGTCTTTCTTTCCCTCTGAGGAACCTCTGAAAAAGTGACTTGATATGAAGCAGTTCTTAAAACTGCTCATAATTTCTATGCAGGCTACCACTCCATCAGTCCAACCATGGACATAGAAGCAGTTTTGAGTAATATTTTTCCCTAGTCAGTAAAGTAGGACTAATACATGAAATTTGAGAAAACCAGAATGGTTTTATTACTATTGCTATATTTATTATATAGTTATTTATTGCTTCTTATTTTATTATCTTAGTACATTTTTCTTCAAATAGCTGATTATGTTAATAAGTAAAGATGTCAGTTATGAAAGCTAGACTTCATTAAATATTGATTCATAACTCACAAAGCTTGTTCCTACTTTATTACACAAATAATCGAAAAATTCCAGAAGCTGATAGTCTGTATGAGCCATTCATGATTTTGGTAATAATTTTGAGGAATGCTGCTGCTGACATGCCACCTTTGGAGCAACCTCAGTCATTTATTTACTTTTTGATGTGTTTGATATAACATTGTCAGAGTGGGAAAGATGCAAACCAATTAAAAATTCTCCCTATGCCCAACTGGAGCAATTTACCAACACAGAGGCCCTTTGATGCATTCAGTTTTATTGTGAAATAAAACACTGTGTATTTCTTCCAGCTTTTGACGAGATTAATTTTGAGTCTTTATGTCAGGAGATGTACAAGTGTTATCTGTAAATGAGAAATGTATGCAAGGTGCTCAACTACTGCTGAATTTCAATGAACTTTGTGGTTCTAAAGTCATGAAGCTCTGTCAAATGTTAACAGAAATTAAAAGTAAAATTCATATGGAGCTTTCACAAATCACAGCCTCATCTGTCAGCATTTTATAATAAACTAACAGTTATGATCTATCACGGTATTAAAGTGCAGTTCTGAGCCCCAAAGGAAAAATCATGACATTCTCAGACCAGTGAAGTAAAAATAAATATTTTTGTTGAAAAGAATTGTCAAGCTTTCCTTTCAAAGTTTTTTCACTAATTGCATTTCAAACAACTTCAGTTATAAACATTGAGAGCAAAGAGAAAAAACCACAGAGACTGTGAAAACTTTGAATACTTTAGATAACACAGGTTTATGTTTATTTAACATTTCTCCCTGCATTTTTTAAAATAAAGCTGATTTTAAATTTTTGATAAGGTAGTTTTCTTTACAAGCACATTAAACTGTGGCACTATAATTCTCATTTAGCAGGGAAGGAGAGACATTAAATACATGAAAGCATTCCATCTTATCTGTCAACACTTAAATTTCTGTAAAGACCTGTTATATGAATCTAGACACTGCACAGAAATGTATGGCTTTACTTTAAACTGCTTGGACCAAACTTTTGAGATCTGTCAGGCCTATGAAGTTCATTGTGCTTATTGAAATCTGTATTTTCTGCTGCTGAAAACACAAAGGCTTAGAGCCAGGTTCTGGTCTGCATTACAGCCTGGTTTTGGTGCTCCAAGGTTCAAAGGGCTAGAAAGCCAATCATAACAATCAGCAAAGGGTTGGATCAGCTTCATCTGACTCCTCCCTGGCTTTCCTTGAAAAAGTGAAGAATTTCAGGCATTCACTGTTGTAACATCTGCTTGGAATTATCAAAATAAAAAATTATCTGTGAGGAGTTTTTAAAATTAGTTATAATATTGTGTTGCCTTTTCAATGAATGGTTCAGAAGTAAATGTTTCTCAAGGTGGGTAAAATCAAAGGTCAGTTCTTATTTATGTGTATATATGTAAATATGCATATATATTACATTTGCATACACACTCCTGTCTGAGGGCATAAAACTCACAGAAGACGCTGTGATGTTTAAGACGCACGCAAACCACACTCTGATATTGAAGATATTTTATTCTAACCTGAAATAGTGGAACATTAAAATGATCAGGGGCAGGATGAAGTACCTTTGGTTGCACGGCTGAGTGCCAATACTGTGGCACTTCAGGAGACCGTTCTTATTCTTTTGTTGTCTTAATTGCTCAATATTTTTTACAAAGTCTAAGAGAAGGGATGCAACTTCAAATGCCTGTGTTTATCAGTTACTAAGCTACAAGGCTGGCTTAAACCTAACATTTTTCTGCTTCAATACTGTATGTGATTATACAAGCCAATATATCTAGCTCTGAAATGAGTATCTGAGTAATAGAAATGAAAGTGGATTTTTAAAGTCAAAATGGGTATCTGAGTAATGGAAATAGAAGTGCATTTGGAAGGTCATCTCTTTCTCATATCTTGCAAGTGATATATAAAATTTCTGGTTTTTTGTTTACACTGAGAATCTAAGAACAAGAATTCCACTCTAGCCTGTTGGTTAGAACACGTGCTTTAGAAATATGGGTTCAGATCTCTTTAGCTAAAGGTAGATGCTATCACCATATTTTCCATGTGCCAGGTGCATGTTGTTATCAACTGATCTGTTTATTAAAAAGAGGTTGTCTTTTCCTATGGGAATCTCTCATTTCCTTTGTAATTTTACAGACAAAAAACAGAGTTTTTTGAATTTTTTTCATTTCAGTAACAAGAGTTCTAATCACTTTAAGTTTTGATTGCTCTGAACTATTTTTGAGTAAATATTTTCTCTGTCAGTTCAGCTGCCAAACTTCAAATAATCTGTCTCCTTGTGTTGTAAAAACTTAGTCTTAGTTTGAGGACAAACTGTAATAGCAATAATAAATTTTTGACCTTTGATGAGCTGCCTTTTTACTACTTCTCCTCTGTAGAAATACCAAAAAAAATTTTTCCATAGTGTGGTCCCTTTAGGAGAATTCATTCCTTCATTTTCCACCCCCTGCACCCTGTGCATAAGTTCTTAGAGAGTTGATGTGACTCAGTGCTTTGAGAGTTTCCATATTTAATCTATGTAGTGCTGTCCTCAATCCAGCAGGATTAACTTGTGGTCAAACGTGCTGTTTAGGAGAAAGGCACAAAGTGTTCTGCTTCTCTAGGAAAGAAAGAGCTCCAGAGCGAGCTGCCCAGAGTGCTCCTGTCGCCTTGGATCTGGAAAGGCAGGTGCTGGGACTTCCCTTCCTTGTTGAAGTGGAAAAGAGATCATGTTTGCGTGTTGGGGAAAGCATTTTTCACGTGCTGGGAGAATTTCACTAAAACCAAAGCAGAATGAAACAATACTTTTTCATCTGGGGTATGTCTTGTCCTCATTATAAACCTCAGTAGCTGCACCCAAACCTCGAGGTGTTACAGCTGCCTGCAGGTCACTCATCTCAGAACCTTTCTGGGTCTGCATTATTGCATTCACAATTTTCTCAGAATTAGCTTGGGTTTTAGACTCTGGATCTTTATATTTCTGACTGGACTTCAACTCCCTTCTTTGGCTTCTTTTCTGTATTCCTCAAATCTCCTTCCAACCCTGATTAGATCCAGGAAGTGCAACAATACAAAAATTATTTAGTGGAAAATAGATTATAATTTATTTTCTTACTCATTTTAATAATAGTTGTGAATGTTTATTTATAGGGAATAATTGTGTGTGTTTTCTTTACTGTGTGATCTTTGAAAAGGTTACATGCAAGGATTATGTATCTCCTGCAAAAGGAGCACTTCTATTCCTTGCACAGATATTCTTAAATGCATGTATGAAAGCAAAAGTAGAATGTCTGAGGAAAACCCCCAAAGTTTTCTCTTAAAATATAAAAGCCAGGTTTTCAGTTTTAGATCTAGGTTATAATCATTACTGTGTTCCAGCTTCTAGGCAGGAACACTTTTAGATTGAACTAGGGAAAGATAAAACTAGAGTAAAATGCTTGGACTGTCTTTCTTTACTAAAGAGCTTCTGGTGAAGGTGAGTTGGTAGAAGGAAGGAGATTTCTTTCCTGCTGTGATCTCTTTTTTGTCTAAGAACAGCCTCAGTACTGCAGAAGTACTAAGAACTACAGAAATAACATTATAAGTATATTCCAAAGCCTGTTATTTCAGATGGAATTTCATACAATATCATATCAGATCTACAGTGACCTAAAGATATTGAAAAACTGGTCAGTTTTGTAGGAACTGGTGTCATGCACAGATTGAATTCATTTCCATTCGGAGAGTTTTCATCCTAAGATTACTCCCTTTGAACAGCAAAAAGATTCTGCTTGGAAAGATAAAACAGATATTAGAATTTAATAGGATCTCTAGTACAGAAAAGACTACAAAGTTACATTTCTTTGCACATGTAAACATTCAGTAATTGAGAAAATTGTATTTTATAACAGAAACATTAAATCCCACTTTAAAATTCATCCCCTGCTTTTGCAGAATAAGTATTCAAAGTAACATTTGGGTATTTGAAGTGACTTTTTTGTCACATTTAAAACACTATGTTCCATTACAATTGTGGGGTTGCATTTCAATTTTACATACTTTCTCTAATACAGAGCATAACTTACAGTCTTAGTTTTGCAGTATCCCTGTTGTTTCTGTAGAGAATGGATGCTGTAATTTTATGGTACCAGGAGCTACTATTTTGTAGCATAATTCCTTCACAGTTAATGTCTCTTTCTTCTATGGTATCTTTGAGATAGAAGTGTCTGCAAATATCTAAGGGCATATACTACATTACTTCTTATAAGAAATCTCTTTGGCTTTTATAGAGAATACCATTTGTAAAACACAGGAGAGGATTTGTGGATAGCAAGCACAGGTGCTCAGTGTCTCTGTGTGTGGTGGATTCTAGAATAATATTTTTCAAGCTTTCACCTGTACACACAGATAATTAATATGTTTGCAGAATTGGATTGCTGGGCATTTTCTTGTGTCTCACTTGAGATCCTTGTTACTTCAGCTCTTGCCCTTTGATGTTGGATTTGAATAAGTAAAAAAATCAAGAGACTGTTCTTGAACAAGAGTCTATAGCTTTGCTTTTGGTTATCACAAATGTGGCTGGAGGTCTTATATTCATTGTTTTACTCAAAACCTTTAATGTGCAGTAAATTGGAAAGAGCTTTGGATTTATAAATGCAAAATTAGGTAAAACATACGTTCCAAAGATTTGAGTGTTGCATAGTTCTATCTGTTCCCTCTTACCCCTAGCAGGTTTGCTGTTTCCGATAGATGCTAATCCTGTAAGGTGCTGCCTGGTCTTAGCTTCTACATAACAAAACTAGAAGCTCAGATTTGGTGACTAGATGGAACCAAGACTAATTAAATTTGATTTTACTTTATTATTTCCTTTTTAGAGTTAGTTCATAGGAGAAGTTTAATTTTAATTTATGGATAAAAATCACTGCACTCTAGTGAATAACATTTCAATGAGCTTGAGCAAAAAAGAAAAATAAGCACTTCTTTGTTTTCAAATAGATTTTGAAGGTTTTTTGCTAGTTTCAGGCCTTCCTTTCAGTGAGATGACCACCATGTCTGCTAAAGACTTCAGAGAAAATGAAAGCAAAAACCAGATAACATGAGGAGTGCATTAAATGTGAGAAATATTTCAGTGTCCAAATTCAGCTAGTACTGTCAGGGATACATAATGAGGACACAATAAAGAACCTGAAGGAATGAAGGATCAGACAGTGTCTTTTGAACAGATGGGGACATAAATAGTCTAGCATATATCAAAAATGCTAGTACATTGTGTTTAGGAATGTAACTTTGCTGTGTTCATAAAAACATTTAATACAAATCCAAATATACTTGCTTAATGAAATGTATATGTCTTCATGAAAAACTTAGTATTTGGGATCTTTTATTCTTCTCTTCAGATAAACTGAAAAATGAACCCTAAGAACTTTGGTGCTCAGTCTCCCATTAGGATTTGATATTTCTGGACAGCTTTGAAATCTCAGCTTTAATGCACGACAACATTAAAGCAAGGCACTCCCTGGAGACATTCTAGCACCTGATAATTCTCTGAAGGCCCTTCACTGTCATTAGCTAGGGGCTTTCTGCATTGCGTTCCAACTCTCCTTGAAGTAGGGAGACCTCCAGCCTCCACAACATCCCATCACTATGGAAACAGAAGACTCACTGCAATTTCTTCACTGGGGAGAACAGGTAAGCCCCTAACCTGGCAACGGAACAATTGTGCTGATTCCAGGGCTAAACCTGACATCCTCTATTTCACTGTCAGATGGAGAGAAAAAGTTAAAGTAAACCTGTAAAAGCTACATTTAAATGTGTCTCCAGTGCTTGTCATCTCTTAGAAAATGACACAGAGGAAGGAAATATCTGTTTTGTCCTCCTTGGTATGAGTCCTTTCTTAGTTTGGTTCTGAATGCAGTTGCAGGTTTTGCTCTTGCTCTGGTTTAGCACTTATTACTTTTGCTTTTGAATCTCTGAGTGAAACTAAAGCCATTCCTCAGTCCCTGTGTAAACAAGTCCATATGTTATATGTTTCACTGAAAAAGGAGTGCAAGGTGAACATTTGGTATGAGTCACTGAAAACATTTTTGGACAAACCTGATCTGAATTCCAGGTTTATGACAAAAGCTGGAGTCACATAAAATCTCATCTGGTTCTGCTGAAATTTTGTTGTCAGTTTTCTCACAGCCTTCTTGAAAACCACTGGTAACAGAGTTGGCTTTAGCACTGTTAGAGCTCTGGACTGGCACAAAGGAGCAATAAGGCATGGATCTTTCAACAATAAGTGTGACACAAGGCCCCAACTGTGTTCATCATTACTGCTCTACAGCTTTGTCCTGCACCTTTTGAGATTTTCCTTGTGAGAAATATGTTGCTTCCCTGGGCTAGCAGATAAAGCTGCTGCCTGTACTAAAACAGGGAAGAAGTATTCAGCAACTTACCTTCTGTGCTCTCTTTCTGAAAACATGTCTCTTCTACTCTTCTGTAGCCTCCACTTCACATTAACATCTTTAAGTAACTCTGTAAAGCAGTTTTCACTGCGCTTTTCTTTCTAACACTTAATTTCATTTCTAGTATTTTTCTTTGCTTCTCCATGCAGCCAGTATCCTCTTTTGCTATTCCCTTTAGAACTCTTCTGATGACAATATATAAAATATAGTTCAGCTCTTTCTCAATAGTTATTCATAGCAGATAGAGAATAGGAAAAACATGAGTTTATCCTCTATAGGAACTGTCTCCCCATTGCCTCCCCGCCTTCTGCTGACATGTAGCAGCATGTGTATCTCCTGAGATTCCCCAGGCTTGGAGTGGCCTATAGGATTTTGTCTGCACACACAGAGCTTCATTTAGGTTTTTGGCAGGTTTTTTTGAGTTCAAAAAAGTAGTGTGTTTTGGACAAAATCCCCTATCATTCCTGAACTCAAGGGTGAAAATATGCTTTGATTGAGGCTTCCATTTATAATTGTTAAGAAAATTAGAAATAATGCTAAAAGAGAGAAAGTTGTGGATATTTTCAAAAAATAATTCTAGATTATACTTAAGGGACAAGTTGGTTTCTAGTTGTTTTGCCCTCACTTACTTGAGGGATAAATGACTCAGACACCAATATGACAAATGTTTGTATTTAACCACAATGAAAAGTACTTTACATTAAATATAGCCTTTACATCCTATATACTTCAGTCCTTTGCTAAACCTGTTTTTCTCTGTTTTTTCTGCTGCACTTTGTTGCTCAGGTCTGATCCCTAGGTTCTTTACCTTTCTTCCTTTTAGTTAGTCCTTGTATGGGCTGCTGTAAATGTTTGCACTGTGAATTCTATTAGGAAATTGCAATCCCCAGTTGTCCTGGACAAAATTCCTGGAGCAAACAATGCTTATGGTTCAACATGTTTGTGGTAGTTGGTGAGAAAAACAACCAATCCAATCTCCCTGTATTCCTAACAGATTTGCCAAAATAATATGCTTCATGGCACCACTGGATGTTCTGGGGAAGTCAACATGGCTTGAATATTTCTCTTTTACTGCTATTGTTGCTTTGACAGCTTTGATTTTATAGAAACTTTAATCATGTGTGTCTTATTCCTTCACCTCTGGCATTTTGCAAATATTCTATTTCTCACTTTTTGCTACCATAACTACCTTCATCAAATTATAATTCATCAATCTTTTTCTCCAACACCCACAGGGGAAACCCCAAAAGTATACTATGTCAGCTAAACAAGAAAATGCTAAATGTATACATGTAGGAAAAGCTATTAAAAAAAAAAAAACTCTGAAAAAGAAAAATTAGGTATTTAAGTTAATGTGACCCCAAGGCAGCATTGGCAGTAACTTATGTGCTGACAGTTATGAGCCTGTTTATTCTCTGCTCAACCATACATGAGAAAAAGTGCCATCAAGTAGAACAACAAAATGGACTTGTGTTATCCTAAAGATAAAAAATAGCAATAAATCATATGAGGAACATTAATGCTATATTTACATTTTCCCTAAAAAAATAAATTTTTAGGCTTTTTTTTCCTTATAACATTTGCTTAGCTCATTGTTCCAGGAAAAGCTGTATGAAGTTCTGCCTGGATTAGAAGAATCTATAGAGCTGTACATGCCATCAAGAGCTAAGCAGAATTACATCTGCAGGGCTCCTAGCAGCTCCCATTTCTTGTAAGATGTATTCTTCTTCATTACCTGGCAACTTTTAAGTGTGATGGATAAATACAGGCCCCCAAAAATACTTCTGTGTTTTTTTTTTTTTTAATAATAAGGAGTATTGGTGGCTGGTCCTTGCCTTTCAGCAAGACTGGATGTGGATACAGGCAGATTTCTAATAGCTGGCAATGCGTGAGGTGTTTTATGTTTGGGTTGTTGGTTGGTTGGTTGGTTGTGTTTTGTGTTGGTTTTTTTGGTAATCCCTTTTTGTAAATGAGAATGCAAAGAAAGTGAAGTGAATAAAAAGAAACTAAAATCAAGTTTTGAGTGTGTTTCTATAGCCTCCCCTTCCCCAGTTATCGTCCTAGAAGGTACCTGGATTTTAAATGTCACTGGGGAAGGAGATGGTGAAGGGCCTCGAGGGGAAGCTCGAGGAGCAGCAAAGGGCACTGGGTCTGTTCAGCCTGGAGGAGACTGAGGGGACACCTCACTGCAGTCACAACTTCCTCGGGAGGGGAAGAGGAGCAGCAGGCACTGATCTCTGCTCAGTGACAGTGACAGGACCCGAGGGAATGGCCTGAAGCTGAGTCAGGGCAGGTTTAGGTTGGATATCAGGAGAAGCCTTCACCCAGAGGGTGTCTGGGCACTGCAACAACTCCCCAAAGCAGTGCAATCTGATTCTTATTGACTTAAAAGGGGGCATGTTTCAGTCCAAGTTGATTGTTTTGATGGTAAGCCTGAATGTAGATTAATAAAGCAATGCAACCATAAGAGCTGCATGCAAAATGTATCAAAATTGCCTTTTGACTCAAAAAGGAACAGATGCAAGGCTACCAAAATTCTGTAAAATCTTCCTTTTAAAACTTGTTTCATGTAATCAGAAATGGGAGCATGTATTTCTATACATTTAAAAGCATAACATTTGCTTGCTAAAATTCAATATAAAGATGTACATTAAGAAGTTGTAAAAATTTTTAATTTTTAAAAAATTTAGAAACTGAGTTTCTACAGTCTTTGTACTGTGGATATGGACCCATAGAAAGGATAACCCTTAGAGATTATTGCTCCCACAGGATTTTCACCAAATGCAAATTTTCCAAAGGGGTATGAACAGCAATTGTTGTTTAAAAGAATAGCTGAGTGGTAAAAATGAAAGAAGTACTTTTCTAAGCAATGTCTGAGTTTCAAACCTAAACAGAGAACACTGAACTGAATGCTGAAAACTGGGACGATTTTCACTAGCAAATCACTAATGATGGAGCGCTTTTGAGTAACAAATGAGAACCTCCTGCATTTTACCTCAAGTATAATCAACAGACAGAAGAGAATCCATTAAATCCTTAATAATAGATGAAAGCATCAATTGATCTAAGTAGCAATTTAAAATCGACAGAAATATTAGAAATTTAGAAAAACAGCATGAGTCCATTGCTTTACATCAATCATCTTCACTTAAAAGTGATGTCATCCCTACATGAGATCCATGGGAGTGACTTCCAATTAGTAAAAGACCTTAAGCATCGCAACTTGCAATGATGACATTAAAGAGAGCTTGTTAAAATTACATACCATAGTTAGCTGAACAAAGAGGTAATGGGAGAATTTTGCTATACGGCAGCTCGTCAATACAAGTGATGCTACTCCTTATGCTTGACCATTTGGTCTGTTAGATTTTATGTAATTAATTTCTCGTAAGGTGTTGAAAGCTTGTATGTCATTTCCCAGCAGACTTAGCTATGATGACACACAAAGCTTAGTGCTTTGTCTTTCATTTCATAAAATGGGGGGCTATTATGGGTAATTGTAATATACTTTTGAAGTAAAGTAGCTCTTTTGTTTATGCTGTAACATAGTCTTCCTACTCAAATGCAAAAATTAGCAAAGGGATTTAAATTACCAATTTAATTTAGTCTGAATTAAGTTCTAGCATGCACCAAAACAAGAATGAAGAGCTGTATTTTTCTTGGGATTGTGCCAAACAATTGAAAATATTTTGTTAATAGGTAGACTGTATATACAGTGCATCTTTTCCTCCCTCTCCAATTCTTTATCTCAGCTAAGGGCATTGATAGTAGTATATCTCCATGGCACAGAACAATGTTAGATGTGAACACCCCAGCTGAACATGGCAGTGTGGTATGCCAAATAAGCTGAGACACAGGGAACATTAACTCTACTAGCTCCAGAGGAATGCTGTGCCATTGCAGGTGCACAGTTTCAGTATTCACAAGCATGAATATTGTCTAGCATGAGAGCCTTTCTGCCTTTTTGCAGCTAGAAGAGGTTTGATGCAGCAGGGCAAGTGTTTGCAGGAGTTTCAAAATAATCCTCTTCCCAGTGGCCTATGAAGGAAAGAGACAAATACAAAGAACAAATGCCATCCCAAATGCTCCTGTTTTGTTCCTGTACAGGTAACAAGAATTTATAAAAAACAATAAAAACTTATTTTCCACTTCCAAGCAGGTAGGTATGGACATTTTTCTCTGAAATATGTATGTGATTGATTTTCTGAACAAGAAAGCTTGTTATGCACAGAGATTTTGTAATCAAGCAAGAAGCTTGGTCCTAAAGACTATTGTAATAATTGCATGGTTGCAGGTGTCTTCTTACACTTAATTTTCCATGAACACACAAACACAGTGTTGAACAGGATCCCTTTCAGAAATGTTTCAGTTCTTCACTTGTCAATTTTAATTGGTTGTGTGTTGATTAACATTATCTTTTTAATTGGTCCTGTAGGACAGCAATCCTAAAATCTAAAGAGGCAGTTTTGCAGATTTTGTTGCTCTTATTCCTCTTCCCTGCTCTCTTTTAGTATATATAAGAAGAAAGCTTTCCTTTATTTACAGTGCACTTGTAAACGTGCTCACAGTGTATCCACTCACTGATCTCTCCAGAACATCAAAATTCTCTGCAAAGGGAAGGGGTCTTTTATTATGTAGAATCCTCTGTTAAAAACTAAAATACTTAAGCAACTATTTTTCAGTAGCTTTTCTGGATAGATCTCCAAGGCTATGGATACAAGTCCTGTGTTTTCTTAATCATCTTCCTCTCAGCTCTGGTTGAAAAAGACAAGCAAAGAATTGAATAGCAGTTTCACTTACTAAAACTACTCCCACTCTCTGCTGCTTTTAGGTACTTGCACACACAGACCCTCCAACTTTAGCCCTGTGCACTGCACAGGGACGGGGACTTTTTTCTTTCTTTTATTACACTTCCCAGTACTGCCCTGCAGCTTTCCCTTATTCCTCCCAGTCAGCCAGCCAAATTAAATTCTTAATGCCAGTGAGATTTCTTGAGCTGAAAAGAATTAGATTCACCTGGTTTTTTTCATTCGTCTCCAAAATATTATGTATTAGGGTACAATATGTTCCAGCATGTGCAGCATGTAGTGGTAGGATTCTGCAATAAATCCATGCTGAGTGAGACCTGTTATACAACTCACTGACTTCCAATATTCACCTGTGCTATATCTTGCATCTCATGTCAGATTATCAATAGAGAGAAGATCCACTTTTAACAAAATAATATAGAATAGGCTTCTTGGTGTTGGTTCAGAAAGTGTGCAAAACGTACACTGCTTATATACACTCTGCAATTCAAACTGTTTTAGAAGATTCAAATTGCAGGAATTCACAAAGACAGAGAAGGCAGTATTAGTAAATTTGCTGTCAGGTGTGTAAGTGCAACAAGAGCATATGGCTGGAGAGTCTATCAAGACCACTGAAATCTGTCCCTTGCTTTTCATGACTTGGACTTAATTTAAAATATATGGTTGAAAGATTTATTCACTTCCTGTTAACTTATTGTAGGCTTTCCTTGTACTTTCTTATGCTATGCTGTATTACGGTTTTCTCAATTACATTCTTCCAAAACTAAAAAGGCACATGGTATCTACTGTCACTGATTTAACTGAGGGTTTTTTATTGAGATCTGTGCCTGTAAAGAAATAAAAAGAACATAAAAGAAACAGGTGAAAAGACAGAGAAAAGCAAGAGTGTGTTTTCCCCACCAAATCCCAAACCAAACAGAAATCCACACACTGTCCAAACCTCTTGTATGCCTGTAGGTTTGCCCTAAATAAATAAATGAGTGAACAAAAGAGCCTGAAAGTATTGTTGCTCTAAAAACAGAGGGAGAAACAGTTAAGGGTATCTGTCCCCTGTGCTGAGGGGACCAGGATTTTACACATGCCTTTGAAGAAAGAAGCAATGTCCTCATATTTTCAGAGAAGGGAAATTTTCAGAGAAATTTCTTCTCCTGACAGAGTCCTGAAGTGCAGCCAGAATGGTTAAGGAAAGAAGACATGGTAATTTGAAGAGCTTATTTTTAGTGAATATCATCCTGAATGATTAAAGGGATTTACCTCATATATCTAAAACTATCAGCCACTACTGAAATGCAGACTTTTTGGATAGTGTATTTCACATACTGGTGGCTTTTTTGAACTAGGCGTCTTGAGTTTGTTCCTGTGACATTTCTCCCATTTTTCTGCTCACCACTTGGTTTAAAGGACTCTAAGCTACAACTATTGAGTTCCAGATCCTGATTTCATACCTTCTGTGTGTTCAGAAAGATGCAGATCTGTAGAGGTATTTTGACCCATTTCTCATCATAATTAAATATATTAAACAATATTAGCCTTGTTGCTGTTCCCTAGAGTATCCCATTATTAATCTTTCCTACACTGAGAATGGGCTATTTATTCTTACCCCTTGCTTCCTTCCTATTAGCCAGCATTTAATCACTGACAAGAATTTACCTCTTACCTTGTGGTTACTAAATTTCCTTAATAGTCTCTTGTGATGAACTTTAGCAAAAGCTTTCAAAAGTCATAGGTATATGATACTCATTTCTGCTTCTTTATCCATTCTTTTGTTTACCATTTCAAACAATCATAGTGGTCTGAGAAGCATGAATTATCCTAGTCAAACCAGGTTTTCTTTTTTTATGTTGTTTTTGAGAGTCTATTTTTTTTTAATTAATGCTTTTTTTTCATGCTGCTGTAAAGTATCTGTAAAGTAATGGGAAGGAAATTATACCCTCTTCAATAATATGACTTTATTTTTCTAGTGCTTAAGAAAGCTTTTCTGCCCACTTTTTTTTCAAGTGCCCCCTTTCCTGTAATTCATCCTAAGACAAAATCTGTTTCTGTTTATACCCTGGCTTCAGCAAAGGTATCTAACACACAGCTTGCGTGTTGAGTTGGTTGGGAATATGTCATGTTATGATTATGGCAAATACAAATATTTTCTATAGATTAAAGCAGAAAACAGTTATACATGATTCAGTATAGCATAGTCTTAGCTTGGAACAGAAGCCCTATAAAACAGAAATTGCTCTCCACTACAGCTATTAATTTTCAAATTTATTTGATATCAGGACTTCAAGTTATTTAGGCAGATAGATGTGCAGCACAATTTTATTTGTGTGAAGTCAGATATCTGTCCTTGCCAATAGGCAAATAAACAGAGAAGAAAGATGGAGGCAGCTTAAAGAGGTCATGAATTATCATTTGAATGCTGAAAAGCCCAGCATAACACAGAATATTTAGCAGTCAGTTTCAGAAATTTTAATTCTCCTTATTGAGTAAAACTCAACTTTTTTCAGTCTCATGCTCAGTATGTGAAAGGGTATCTAAGTCCTTTCCTTGTCTGGGGAAAACAGTGCTCAGTGTTTGGGATACAGTGCAGCCCTGATTCTGAATATTTGCCATAATTAAAAACATAGTTTTTACTTTTTCTCATAATGTTTTTATGACATTGGGAAATAATTAAAAAAATAATTTACTCAAGAAATGCCTAAGTACTTTTACATATTATCCTAAAATGCCAAGGAGCAACAGTTCCAAATAACACTCGCCTTGTGTTTTGTGGTAGATGATTGGTACACTGAAGAGTAATTAACGAGGCACTGAGTGCACCAAAGTGCACATTAAATGGTAGCACCACCTTTAACAAAATGTTTCCAGAGCCTGTCACAACAAGGTATTGAAACCTGATTATGGAACTTAGGTACTAACATGGCATGAATAAATGATGATAGAATAAAATTTTCTAGTGCTGACTTCAATACCTTGTTTGCTCTTTCAGCTTCCTCAGCAGCCCCACTCCCCTCACTCTCTGCTCACCACTTCCCTGGTGCTTTTCTCTCCCTTCAGTCAATACCCATGGTTCAAGTGACAAATAAAATTCCTGTCTCTCCGTACTTTTCTAGGCTACAGGTAGGAACGAGTGAACCATTAGTCACTTCATGAAATCCTCCTTTGTGCGACCAGGCTGAGAGCAGTTGCACCTTTATGCATATTTTATGCACATTTATGGGCTGCATTTCACAGTGCTGTATTTAGTTCCATTACAGTTTTCCATCATATTGCTCTTTTAGTATGGCATTAATTATGTATTGCTTTTACTTTATCTTAAACTATTTTTTTCCATTATTTTTGTAGTTGTGTTTTATAATGTGTATAAAGTTAATTTGTAACAGTAAGGTTAATGTTTTCCTGGCACTTTAGATTAGCCAAGTTGTTTTTTTTTTTAATGATTTTGTTCGGGTACCTCTTAAATTTCCTTTAGAAAAAAAATCAACATTAGAAAGTCTCAGACACTAAATAATTCATAAGCAGGGGGAATTTTTATAACAATAAAAGAGCTTTTTTTGGAAGATGAGCTTCCACTGTCACCATTCCAGGTCGTATGAAGCAGCCATGTTGAAAGTGGGCCACAGTCAGCCCGAGATGTGGTGAAACAGCAATGAAAGTGATTTAATGAAAATAGTATATAGACTTAGGCTCACAGTAACCTAAATACTTTCTCAGCAGAGATAATTTTGATTCCCACATGTGACGATGCACAGTGAGGATCTGAGTTGGCAGCAGTATGTGAATGAGTCAGCTATCAGTTGTGGGTTTTTCCAGGGATAATTCAAGGCGCTAAGAGGAGAATCCTCTGCCTTTAGATAAGAGTCTGTTACAGAATATCCTGTTTTTTCAAAAATGCAGCTATAACAGTTATGCATACCAAATAAGAATGATGCAAGTAAAAGTGAAACATTATGATCAAGAGTTGTTTGGATACATTGTGATTTCTTGTGAAAAATAATAAAATTTTTGAGCTTGTGTAGGAGATGAACTTAAAGAAAGTTATTTCCATTGCACTAGCTAAGAGAAAATATAAACAAATTTTTGTGTGATATTTGGAGGCTCTGATGTGACTTATGAAAGTAACATCATCCAGACTTTGAATTGCAGCTGTGGATATCAATCTGCCTATTTTATTGTCATGGAGGTAATTTCAGGGCTGCTTCCTGTGTTCTGCTTCATCTGGCAAGTCCCAGCAGAAGCAGAAGTGTAGAAGTCCAAAAAGAACTTTGCAGTCAAATTTCATAACATGACCTTCTTACAGTGAAAAATTTCTAGGGTTAAAAAGCCTGGGTAAGGGTCGGTGCCATAACATTAGGAAGTTCTATTTCACATAGAAACTTGCTCATTGTCTTTTAATTTTCTGTCCAGTCATATACCAGTTATTCTTAATTCTTGTTGGGAAGATTTATTCAAATCAGTCCTGATTTATAAGATTTATAACATTTAAAAATTGGCCAAGTTAAGGATGGGTGAGAAATTCTGCAATGTTAATGGAAACAGAAGAAAAAGTGTTAATTGACAAAGCATTGGTTATGTCTTCCCATCTTATTTCTAGAATTAACTCTTTAAATGTATTAATTTATGAAATTTTTTTAGAAAAGGTAATGACTGTGCTGACAATGGTGAAACCTTAATTGCTAAGCACATGCAGATCTCAGAAACTGTGGCTGCTGATAGCTTTTGAAAATCATACTAACATTTCATACTGAACTTTTCCAAATATTTTCTTCTATTTACAGAAGACAGAAAAAATCTTTTGAGTGTGGTGATTGTTTGAGAACATTCATTTTGAAGAGATTTGCCCACTTGAAACAAAGACTGAAAAAAAGAAGCAAAGGGAAAAGGTCATTTTGTCCTTTGTGCTGTTTTGCTGTTCTTAAGAGCACAAAAATTCTTTTGTCTACTGCTTTTCTAGCTGCAGGCACAGCTGGAGTTCTGGCTACCTTTCCTACCTGAACACTGGTTCCTCTTTCATATCTAATTTGGGGTGGGCAGGAAAGGAAAAATATCTAAACGTAATCAGAGAAAACAAATATTTAATATTTAAAGATAGCAGGTAAAGTGATCATATACATACTTCTTCCCTCATTAGATTTGCCATTTGCCTCCTTTATTTAATTATAAGGGTCATGTTGCACATCTATTCTGTCGTTCCTGCTTCAGTGATATTATTCTTCCCTGGCATTTGTATGGCAAAAAAAAGTCATAAATCTTTCTGACAGAAAAATCCGGGTAATTTCTTCTCAGTTACACCTCCTTGTTTTATACATGGGGGCTGAGCTGTCCCACCAATTTACCCTGAGTACCAAATGTAGGCACTGCAACAATAACACGTGGAGCTGAAAGCAGTGCATTAAGCAAAAATCACTTTTTAAAGATGGATCATATAAAACAGCATTAGAATCATTTATAATTGGGCAATAATTTAAAATTCATGTAACTTTTAAAATAATTAGTTACATTCAAAATAGTATTTTGTAATGCATCATCTTAAATTACATTTACATATATCATCAGAATGAAAATAAATATAGAACTTAATTTAATAGTTGTGAAATAAACCTAGGTTTTATATTTGTGCCTTGTGAGTATAATAGAAAACAAGGAAAATAATTTCATATTAAAATCTGGGTAACTGCAGGGCATTTACTAAAACTAATATTATCTTAGTTAACTTTCAAATATAAAAAAGGGCTGGGTAAATAACTCTCTGTGAAATCTGGAGTATAATTTGTAATGAATTTGTACTAATGATATCTAATGTGCCTAGTTAAAATGAAAGCTTTATTGAAAATAAATGTTACTCATTTACTTCAAAGGGAGTTACCAGACATATGTAGTTTGACAGTAATTTTAAAAATAGAACAATATTGGCTAATAAATACACAATTTAAATATCTCTTATGAAAATGAGAATATTAATGTATAAAATTTTGTTTAATTGTAGAATATTAAAAAAACCTCCAGAATACTTTAGTAGCAAAACACCTAAAAAGGAAATTCCTGAAAATTTCCTTTGATGAATTCTTCAATAAAAAGAATTGCTACTTAAATCAACAGACAAATAACCTTATTGAAATACTAAATTAGCTATTATACTGGAACTATGAGGTTTAGTTTCCTGGAGATGTTCAAGAATTCGAATTTGTATTTAGTTAATTTCTACAGTCAAAATATACATTGGTTCTGATTCTGTGAGTACAATCAAATAATTTAGGCAAAAGGAGTCATGCACCATATATTTTATTTTAAATTTTTATGTATAGGACATTAAAATTAGCATTAGGTGGATTCATTAAGAGAAAAGTGCAGCAGAAGGAATCTCATTTTATAAAACAGTCATTGTTTTTAATGAATGTGTAATTAGTTCTACTGTAATAAAGTGAAAATCTATCCCATAGATAGATTTCCTTGGATTTTCTTTGCAGGCACAAAAATCCTAATTTAGTGTAGCATAGTCTAAAATATTTCCCCCAATATATTTTTTCACATTTTACTGAGGAACCCTTCAATCATCCTTATGGCTTGCAGTATAAAGATTTGTTCCATCATTAAGGGAACTTGCAGAGACCTTTGCTCACATCATTGTTCCATGGGGACTGCTGGTGTTTTTTTTATTTTATTTGTTTCACTTAAAGTGAAGCAATGCTTAGTATTTCTGGTAAGAATTCATAAAATCACAATGCAAATGTGCTGTTACATTCTCACACAGCCACACATTTTCATGTCTTAGTATACATTAAAGAATCTTTAAAAAAAGAAAATAAACTTATTTTCTCATGCTTACCTAAAACAGTATATTGCATATGTTTAATGGCAAATTCTTTAGTACATTTACTTTTAAAGATGAGAGTAATGACTTGGTTTCCTGGAATATTCAAGGCATAGCAGAGTTAGATCCATAGAATGTACTGATGTTTTTAGTTTTTACAGATGGTGAGAGAACATTGAGGGGTTTGTCTGATTGTGAGTTTTTTTTTTTTTGTAGGAAGTTGTCAAGATTGGTAGTAATCATTTTACATCAACTGTTTTCTGCAGGGGCACCTACAGAAATGCTTATAAAAAATCTTTGCTGAACTGAAATTAAAATTTGAAACCTTTTTTTATAATCTATTCTTTAGCTGATGTCCTAGGGCAGTTCCTTGATTTGATTGCATTTTGCATCATTGAAAGCTGATTCCAGTGGATTGGATCAGTTCTCCAGTGAGCTGAAGCCATCAGTGATGCACAAAGAATGAGAACAAGCTCTTCCAAGGGAGGAACTTTCATGCTTAAGGAAAGTTATAGCACTAAAAATTCTAACAAAGATTCAACAGCTGTAGTGTCTCATCCAGGTCACAGATGCTTTAGATACTGCGTGTTCAAGATGCTTTGACAAGTAAGTATTTATTTATTAAGCATATAGGTTCTGAGGAGAAGAGAGGTGCTTTGTTTCTGCCCCAGGCAGAGAGAGAGCGGTTCAGTGCAGCTGGCCTGGACCATCCTAGAAGAGGAGGATGTCTCCTGTTTACCTGCCTCCCACATTTCCATCCACCTTTAGATATATTTGTTCCTTGGCACAGGGACCCTCAAGCTGCTTAGTCCCTGTGTAATTTATATTTTTTCATTCATAAAAGCTTTGGCAATGGGTGAAGAAAGTTGTTCTGACAAATATTAGCTGGTCTAAGTCTTACAAAACCATTTCTATTCTTTCCTTTCTTTCAGTGGCAGCCCTTGTCCCAGATCAGTTGCAGCAGTTTAGTGGCATCTTGAGGTGGCCAAATGTGTGTGTGTGTACCAGGTTGGTCTGTGACAGAAATGCCATCCTGCCCTCTTCCCCATGCAGTGCTTGTGTGACAACACTGATGAGCTCAGGGAGGGGCAAAGTAAGGGAGTGTACGAGCATTTTGTTAGATGAATTCCACTTGTGGTGTCAGTACCAATTGCAAGGACAAAACCATCCAATTCCTTGGTAGACATATGCTCATTCCAAACGAGGAGATCTTTGTTAATCAGAGGAAAAGCCTCTGATTTATCTACATTTCAGTAAAACTTATTTTTCAGTAATGTTAGTCTAATGTGTCTTTAACAGCACTTCACTCCTAACCAAATTAAAAGGAGTGTTTTCTTACCTTCCATGTTTTGAGAAAAATTAAAGCTTCTCTTCTCTTTCTTGTGCATGTTTTTTGTCTCCTCTGGAAGTAAAAAGCTATGAGAGAGTGCAACAAGGGTTCATAAAAGTCACAGGATTTTCCATAATCTTTTGAACACACCTAGAGAGTAGATTTTGGGGTCATGCAGGGAAGTTTCACTGCAAAGTCCAGACTACTGACTCACAGTGTTTTGACTTCATTCCTGTTCCCTCTGAAAAATAGCCACCCAAAACATCAGGGCAGTACTGAGAATATGGATACTGATTTGTGAGCTATGGGGCTGTTAGAGACCACCCTGGGATTTTATTCTTTTTTAGAATTTGGGTAGTTTGCTCTCACTGTATTCTCCTTCACATATTTCTGTGCTCAGGACTAAAGGGGAAGCATGATTAGTACCTGTGCTGCTGCTGTACACTGTCAGCTTAGGATGGCTGCAGACCTTTTCATCTAATCAGCACTCGTGTGTCAGCTAATGCAAGCGTAACACTAAGCATGTTCTGATCATCCCCCAGAGAAATGACATTTCATCTCTGGGTGTACATTGTGAGAAATCCTAAATGTTTTTCTCATAGGACTGAACATTGTGTGAACACCAAAAAACCCAGCTAAATTCAAAAGGTCACATTAGACAATTCTGAGGTGAACAGATGTGACTGTATAAGGTTACAGCTAGGACCTTCATCGTGCACTTTTTAGATTTGTGTTGGGAATTGCATTTTTGAGACAGTCTCATTGGTGCTGTTATGCAAATTCAAGTGTAAATCACCAGGAGACCAAAAACTAAGCAAGTTTAAACCCTAAGTAATAAATTTATTGCACATTAGATGAGTCAAAGCAAAGCCCAAAAACATACCCTTCTGTGAAGTTAAACCTTAATTAGATGATAAATCTAGAATTTTATGATCTGATAAGTAATTTTGAATTAGATTTCTGAATGCAAATTTTTTCAGTTAATAGCAAATTATCTGAGGAGAAACACCTATTAGATGGCATATTCTACTAAGTGTCATGAAAGGCTGTTTCTCTAATGAATACACACAGTTCTCACCAGCATTGACCACAGGTGTGCATGTACTGTCAAACCATGAGCAGATTTCTCTCTGTATTGAGATAAGCAAAACTTTATCACAGTAAACAAAGCTCAAGGCAAAGTAATATATTTTTACTTGCTAAATGGTGTCTAAGGGAAAACTGAAAGGATTACATTCTCGTCCCCACAGTTCAGGACCTCTCAGATATAGTATATTTTCACTAATGCAGAAGCTATAAAAATTTCTGGATATCCATGTTGACTGTTCTGATAACAAATAACACATAAGCTTTGCTTTTGGATTAGTGAATGCCAATGCTTCAGTATATGAATTCCTAACCTGTTGGATTCTGCTGCAATTCACAAGTCAAAACTTGTGATGCTTCTCACTGACGTGAACACTTTGCAGTTAACAAGTTCTGTGACTACAGAGAATCAAGTAGAGATCTCAATAAGAAGGATTTTAGATTATATTATCTTAAAATCATAGTTCCTGCATTGGAAATATAATCAGTATGATAGTTTGTAAAGATAAAGTTCAGAGAACAAAAAATCATATAAGTAGAGAACTAAATGTAGCAAATGGTCCCATATTTATATCTCAGCAGACAGAATACAAATAAGCAACCTTGGTAAAAACACATCAGTGCTTCCAATTAAGGTAATATAATTGCATGCTTTGAAGTGGAACAATGGAAAATTCTGACAATCCATTTTATTAATATGAGGCACAGACTTCAGAAGTGTATAAAAATAACATTTAATATCTTTAAAGCATCTGCTACTATACTTTTTGTATAATATTTGTGCATTTTGTGTAAACACGCATTAGATCAATAAACAGATACCTAAATAGATAAAT
The DNA here is from genome assembly GCA_024865655.1 of Emberiza elegans. NCBI lineage: Eukaryota > Metazoa > Chordata > Aves > Passeriformes > Fringillidae > Emberiza > Emberiza elegans. The sequence goes on from JALJVW010000206.1 coordinate 73,985,567, forward strand.
ATCTATCATATGAGATCTTTTCCTGTCTTAAAAAGCCTTAAATTTTCACACATTTAATTTAAGTGCATTTTTAGTAGGCACAGGTACTATAATGAAAGCATGCGATACTATATTCTTTACCAAGGAAGGAACCACCACCGTCATGGCTATAACTGGCAAAAGAAGTATAAACTCTAAATGAAAATTATTGATGTTTGATTAATTATATTAATGGTTGAACAACATAAGTAAACTAGTGGTGCTTTTTCTCATCTTATCACGTACTCTTTTTCCTTCCCCGTCCTTCTCATTTGAAAATTTGTGGTAGAGCATTCTTCAGTCGGAATCACCAAAATGGGTGTTTACATTCCAGTCTGAGCTCATGGGACTTGTTAGCCTTGATTATAAAATTGAGCTCTTATAAGTTAAACATCTTCAACTAAAACCAGCTGTTTTGTCATAAATATTTATGTATGGACGGGACTCTACGTTTGTAGTTTTTAAAAGATATGGGCTCCACTTCTTTGGGTGCACTGCTGCAATAAGTTTTACGGACAGCCAGCTCGCAGCGCCTTTCCATGGGAAGGGAAAGCAGCTTCCTAACAAAAATGAGTAAATGTTTACTCTGCCTGTTTAACAGTCTGGCCATTGAAGCAGTTTGTCTAAAATACTGTTCAGTCACCAGAAGAGAAACTGGTCCAGGCATGCGGATTTCACGTCAGGAAGGCAGAGGTAGATCAAGTAGTTTAATCCTCGAAAGGGGGTAATTTAAATTATTGATACTGCTTCCAGAGGGCACAACACAGCTTCTTTATTCCATTGCAGAGCAAAGGGGAAAGGGCATTTAAACACTACCTCTCCCTTTGGAAATGTTTTAGACCCTCCTAGCACTTAGTGGCAGGTTACAAAAAGGACAAGTGGGAATCAAAGCAGTGGTCTGACCCTGACACCATGTTGCAGCAATTGCTTCAGTTTGCTGCTTGCTATACCTGGGATTTGCCTGGTCATCCCTCAAAGTCCACCCCATGCTCTTCCTGTAGGTGTTTATTCCACAGAGCACATTGGCACTGTTGACTTTCTGGCTACAAGCCCCAAGCAAGTTTAAAAACTGAGTCTAGAAAGTCTTTGGGTGGTTTCCATGCTCCTTCCTTGAGGTGATGTTCAGAGGTAAATTATTTGAGTAAACCAGGAGTTTTATGAATGGGCAAAATGAAATGAGCATATGTTAAGCTGGATGTAAAAGGTGAGAGATAACATCTGTGGTTGCTACTGCTGGATGGAGAACTGCAGAACTGCTACTGCATTTGCTGCTATCTCTGCTTCTGCTTTTGTGCATCACAGTTGCAATACACTGCCACAATCATAGAGTTGGTCTTGCTTTTCATTCTGACTTTATTGGTGTAAGGAGATTTTTTACTGAATTTTGTTGCTGATGTGTAACCCCATCTGTATTTTAGAGCATAAAATCTCTTGCAGTACCTGAACTCTCCTGGCCTGAAGCAACAAAGCCAACATATTTTACTGATATGCTTTGAGATGGAACTGCTTTCTGTCTCCCTCTCTTTTGTACCAGTTTCTGTTCTCAGCTAGTTACCCTTGATAGCTGGCATAAATTTAGTCCATTTTCTTTCACATGATCTAATGCTGCTGTAACTGAGAGAAGATGCTATCACACACTTTGCCTGTAATTTGAGCAATATGTTCTTCTTGCCTGATGAAATCTCAGAATAATTCAGGTTGGAAGGGACCTCATGAGGTCTCTTGTCCACGTGCAAGCTTAAAGCATAGCCTGCTGGAGGTCAGACAAAGCTGCTCAGCTGCTCCTTGGAAACCTCCAAGGAAGGAGACTGCACAGCCTCTTGGGTCCCTGCTGCTCTGCTCAGTTCCCCCCAGCAAACTGCCCGTACTGGGAGCTTGAGGGCAGATAGGTGTGCCCTTCCCTGCAGCAGCAGGTCTCCCTCCACTGTCACTTGCTGCATCCTATTGGTGATGTTGCTCAAAACAGAGATTCCCCCCTTAGCCTTCTACCCGGGAACTGAACCTACTTTGGAATGGCAAAGCTGCAGGTGGAGAAGGAGCCAGGTGCCAGAAGCTGTGAGCCTTCAGGCTTCCCAGCCTTAGGAGTTGTGGTTTAACCCCAGCCAGCAACCAAGGCTGGCACACCTTTTTGTTCTTGTGGCTTGTGTGTATTTTCAAGGAATTTTTAGAATTTGTGAAAAGGATGCAACTGAATAACTCAGTAATGAATTCCTAAGATAACAGCGCCTTTACTTTCCCCCATTGCTGCTGTATTTCAATCCTGATCTTCAAAAATTGTAGCTTGGGGGTTCAGGCAGGAGTTCAGAGTCCTTTGCCCTAGGACAGCGCGGCCCTGCCAGACACGTCAGACGTTCAGGAGGTGTTTAAACATGGGCTCCTGCTACATTACAGAGACAATGCCTCGGGGTGATAGTGATTGTTCACCATTCAGTATTACAATATGGCTTTTTGTTGGTTTTTTTTCAGTAGCTGCTATCTGAGGAAAAAGGGAATACTGCATTTTAAATAGAAAGTGCATATAAAGATTTTATTCCTTACAGTATTTTTTCAGCACAACACTGCCATACTAAAACACTCTCAATTCAAGAAAGTGAGAAACAGGAATCTTTTTTTTCTTCTTCTTCTTTTCTCCTCTGTGCACCTCTTGGATACTTAGAAACAGCCTTGAGAGGTAAAAACTTAAGTATTGGAGCCTGAGTGTAATTATGCTTTAAGTTTGGTGTGTCACCCCTATAATAATACTAAAATTATTTCATATGCACCTTATTTCAAATTGAATATAATCTTATTTTTATCATGTTTTAAGACTGTAGTTCAGAAATGAAAATGGGCTTGTGAATATGTAGCAAAATATTAGAAATATGGTAAAGTAGATCATTGGTGACTAATAATTTTCAGTGCGAAAAGTCTACTAATAGACATTTTTTACAATCAGGCAAAATGAATAAATGTGAGCATGAAGGAGTCTTCAGCAGCTTTTTCCTGTGAACACAAGGCAATGATGTGAACACAGGAAAGAATTTTAACATTCCTTTACAAATATCACATGCCAAGAGCTTGCAACAACCAGCATTACTTCACAGTTTATGGAGAGTATTTAAAATGTATGTAAAGAAAGAAGTGTTAGGAAGTTGGCCATGTTGCTGTATAAAACACTGTATGCTGCAGCGCTCTCAAATTTGGGTCATCAGGCATCTTAATGTTGTTACAGAAATAAAAATAGTCTGTGTTTAAATGCCTGTATTTACACCTGTCTCATACCTTTTCAACCATGTTTGTATTAGTACATTTCTCTCAGCTTTTGAGCCAAGAAACCTAATAGGTTTTTATGTTCTTTTGTAAATAACAGATTTCAATTAACTGCATTGGAATTCACCTGAAAATGTCACTGAATTTGCTAACTAAGTGGCTTCCTTCAGACAAAATGACACCTATTTTTGACTGTCAGTTGATCCATTAGTGAGAGTGAACAAAATCCTGTTTCTCAGTTCAGCTGCACAGCAAGCTCTTTTTTTTTTAAAAACATCAGTCATCTTACTAGGAAAACTATCTGTTAAAAGTACTTAGGGAAATGCATGCATAATGGAAATGGCCTGTGTTTGAAGGAGAGTATGGAAGAAAGCACTGTTAGGGAAGGGTTACTAGCTATTAATTAAAAACAAAATTATGGAGCTTCCAAAAATAAATGTTGAAGTCCATTTTGTTTCTTTTCTCCTCCTGAGTTATTTTTGTACCACTTCCTTTCCTTCTTGAACAATATAATCTTTGTTTCCTTTACAAAATGCTTCCATTGTTTTCCACTGTATTTAATTTTCAGTATGGAAACATGACCTAAAGAGAGTATTGTTGTCTGTCAAGATGAAACACAATGCATTTTTGTGCTATCTCTCCCTGGTTCTACCCCTATTTCTTCCCTATTTCTAGGCAGATATTTGTGGTCATTTTCAACATGTAAATAGCAAGGTATTGGAGGAAAAACAACAAAAAAAATCCTATCTTTTAATTGCAGGGCTTAAATACCTGGAATATGGTCACAAGTGGGATCTAAGGTGGCAAGAGTTTAATTACCCATAATTAAAAAAGAAGAAAGGAAAACAGAAATACAACAAATGAACTGAAATGGACCAGAAAACAGAAGGGGAAAATTGAGCTATTTCTCTCTCTGGTATTAAGGTCAAGCAGATAATTTGTTGTTTAATACTCCATTTTCTTGTAGTCAGAACTTGCTCTACTACTAATGCTGGGCACTGGTTAAGTCCATTTTATTAACCCATCCTTATCATAAACTGCTAAGCTTGGCTCCCGGTGAACTTTTCTGTGAACTCTGCCGAAGTTCAGGGCCTGAAGTCAGAGATATGTGTTACTCCTTTCTCAGGCTGTTCCTACACATTGCAGTGTACTTCAGGGAAGTCTGTCAGCAGTAATCTCATATTACCTCCTCTAGACTTTTTTCATTTCCTCACTGTCTTTACTTTTCTTTGTGGTCAGTCCACATGCGCCTGTGGCAGTGTTTGTCAGGACCTGCTGAGTGGGTGGCTGGGCCAGTTGCATCCTGATGGATGTGCAGGGAGTGCAGCGAGGTCAGCCCAGGCGTGTTCTGCAGTGCAGGCAGCTCAGGGCCAGATTGCTGTACAGACAGAGGATTAACTATGTGAAAATACAGTTCAGACAAGACCCTTGACAAATTTTATGAAAATGATCTACAGTGAGGAATTTGACGAGGCACTCAGTGCTGCAGTCAGCACTAAATCCCTTGTATTTTACAAGCCAATAATCAACCTGCTGCTGTGATTATCAGAGTGGAAGAGGATGAGTGGCGAGAGTAAGTGGCTGTTGGTGTGGTGCCCAGACCTACCAGGGCCTGAAGCAGCTCCAGCAGGATGCTATCCCCGTTTGACATCCTTGCAGTCTAAACAGACAGTGGTGATTTGCAGAAGAGATTTGTGGAGAAGACCTTTATTCACTTGCCTTTGTCCTCTATTTGCTCTGATCAAAATCCTTCCTTCACTCTTTTTTTCCTTGTATCTCAAAGTCACTTAAAAGATAGTTTAACATTTTCACCTAAGAAAAAAATGTCATCTAACAATCTAACACTTTACCAGCATTGATTTCTTCTCTCAGACACAATTGTCACCAACTCTAGGACTACCAACAGTTTCACTAAAATATCTCTAAGAAAATGTCTTAGTTTTTGTTTTCTTTTTGTTTCTTTTCTTTTCTTTAGAAAAGGCCCCATTTCTCCCCAGAAAGAGACAAAGTTTATGGCAGATTAAAAGCATTACATCTGTAAAGCCAGTGAAAATAGCAAACTTGGGTGAAAATATCACCAAACTGACTTTTTGAATTTTAGAGAATTATTTTTTTCCCCAGTTTCTTTTACATTTATGGCAGCTCTTTGGCATTTTTAATAAATCTGATACTCATAGAGATGCATGAAATCCTATGAGTCAGAATTCATCCATTAAGAATAACTATTCCAAGACCTTTTATGAAATCTGAGACCTGTCCAGTCTTCCTTATGTTTTTCATTGTATCCTGCCTGAATTGCTGTGGTCTCAAGAGCTCTGATCCACTCCAAACCTGCAAAGAAGGGAGCAGGCAGTGCCCTGGAGAGCATTGCATAACAATGGAATGAGTGGTTTCCAAACCAAACAGGATATTAAATAATACAGATATTGAGTAAGTTCTGCCAGTTCAGCTTGACTGCAGAAGGAGAAATGAGGACTGGAAATGTTCCTTGTCCTGTAACTGCAGTCTCACCCTCCAAAACTGCCAGTGTGATAAAGAGGTACAGCTGAGGCTAACTTGCTTTTTTGCTCTTAAGCGACTTTCTCCCTAGGATGAGATTGAATTTAGCAACCCAAGTCTATTCTCTACTTTATCCTCAACTCTTCATTTTCTTCTTAGGTCTTCAGTGAGCCTAGCTCACATGGACTGGAGGATTCAGTTTGGAGAGGTTGTCCTTGCTGACATCTTTTGCTGTTGTCCTTGTCCGTTGAACTATTTGCTCCAAGATGTCACTGATGACATATTTAGGAGTCCCAGAAAATCACATTTCATAAGGATAAGAAAAGATTATTACGGCAGGCAAGTGTCAAGGTTATAAAGGTTAGATGTGTTTTTTCATCACCACAGAAGCAGGGGAGTGGAATGGAGGGAAGAAATAAATATTTTCAAAGGATACATTACTCTGCACACAACATGGAATTCCAGTGTTTCCTTTTGAGTTATTTAATGCAGTGGCAGAAGAGGGGTTTGTTTGTAAGGAAGTTCAGCTTCTGAGTTGCTAAGAAAAGTTGAACTCTTGCTGTTCAGTGACTTCAAAAAGATTTAAGGATCACTGATCAATTGCCATGCTTTCTTGTACGTGAGGGGGAGGATGTCTGATTAATGACCTGTGACACAAGCTTCACCTGTCTGCAGGAATCTGCATACCAGCTGAATACTGAGATGACAAATTAACAAAGCATTTTGCATGGCCTTCACTGAAAAAACTTATGGGGTCTGGAGGTCAGTTTAGCAAGTGCAAATGCATGGTTATTTTTAATTACACATAAGCCGCTCTTATCCCCTGAAATAGCAGAGAAGGAGTTTTGCCATCAAGTTTGGAGTGGGGACACACTTGTCCTTTTTTTCTTTTATTGGCCTGGAGATTTTCCCAGTGTTAATCCGTTAAGAATACAACTCCACAGCTTTTTTTCCCCTGCTTTTTATTCTGCTTTTTTTTTTCCAATTAATGTGCTACAACTGACTCCTTGTTTGTAAGCCTGAATCTAGATTTTTGTTTAGTGAGGATAGACAGATTGGACACACTTCTGAATGACCTATTATTAATTGTAAGGGCTGTGTTTAATTGATTAAAAAAACCCCAGCTGCTTAATTTATGGATGTGCACAACAGGACAAACAATTTCAACATGGCAAGCAGAACACTCATCATTGATAGAGTTGGCATCATTTTCTCATGTGTGGCAGTTGCAGTAGGAATCTTTGTCTTTTGGAGTCAGTTTAGTGCTTTAGAAAGGTGCTGGATAGGCCCTGGAGACAGCAGCCCTGGGCTGGGCACAGCATCAGGCGCAGTGCAGGTGGCACAGGCAGCAACCTGGCAGCCTCTGTTCCAGCAGCAGCACAGATTTGTTCATCCCACTGGGAGGGAAAATCACCAGAGGAGAGAAAATGAAGGTGCCAGTGTCCCATGGCCTGTGATCTGAGATTGCCAGCAGCTGTGTCACTTTCAAGACAGAAATTTGTCCACCATAAAGAGCTGGGCCCTTCTCAGAAAGATGATAGTGAGTGCTCAGTAGATAGTAATTAAGCTTTTGTCACTACACTGGCACCTTCTCTTTGGTGAGGAGTACGCTCATTTAAAAAAAATAATGTCTCTTTTAAACCATAGATTTGATATGTGCAGGAAAAGAAAGAACTGAATGACTGGAACATGACTTCATGGTCAGGGACTCCATGCTCTCAGCTCTACACAGACATTGTGCTGCACTCATTAATCTCATGAGAGTGCCTTTCAGCAGATTATTAGGAAACATCTGTTTAATATTTATTACTTTATTTCCTTATTGTGTGTACTTTTTTATTCTCAAAATATTCTCCCTAGGGGCAAAAACATGTGTAGTGGAAGCTATGATTTTGATAGCATTATTGTTTGTGTTGATTATTTTCCTCTCCTCCCCTCCCCTCCCCTCCCCTCCCTTCCCTCCCTTCCCTTCCTTCCTTCCCTTCCTTCCTTCCCTTCCCCTTCCCTTCCTTCCTTCCTTCCTTCCTTCCCTTCCTTCCTTCCCTTCCCTTCCCTTCCCTTCCCTTCCCTTCCCTTCCCTTGTAACAATAAGTATTTAATAAATATTGTATGATCACAGAAGTGCACATTGAATTTACTTTTGTCTTTCATCACTGGGCATGTTCTGTCTTCTATGTAGATGAGTTGTAACTCCCTTTCTGAGCTTTATGGTACTGAAAGAGTAAAGATGTATTTTAAGGTTGTTGATACTAAAATTTACTGTTCTAAAAATCTTGGCCCCAGGCTATTGTTTGTCTTGAGAGTGGTAACTGAGATTTTCCCTTGCTTTAGAAGTCTGAAAGAAGTCGCTGCAAGAGAGGATAGATTTGCTCAGGGCAGCTCATGTATTACAGCATGTTGTACTAATTGGAGCTTCCTAAGGTGTGATGGCTTCATGCCCAGGAACTACATGGCTGTAATCCAGCTGAGAGGTGACACATGTAAATAACCAAAAACTGGGCTTCATCTGCCAAAATGGGATGGAACCTTGTAGCAATCAGTGATCATAGAAACTGCTGCTTATGGATAGTGCTGTGTAACTTAGTTGTATCAAGGAATCCATATACTCTCAGGCTATATATAAAATTGGTTCATTTGGGGAACATTTTCAATCAAAGAAGAATTCACCTTCCTTCATATTCTTTGGAATTCCTCTCCCTGCCCCTCAATGCTCTTTTTCAGATTCAAATGCAGCCTAATGTTTTTATAAATGAATTGATTTTATCTAAGCACTTTGTGTACTTGAGTTGTGGTAAAACATAGAAAGAGCTGAATATCATCAATGGTTTAATAACATACTACTCTAGATGATCTGACAAATTCCCCTTGGTGGTTGAGAGAAATATAGAAAATTACTGGAGAGAAGGGAGTAGTGTGGGATGCCACAAATGAATGAAGCAAAAAAAATCATTATGATGGTTTGAGAAGAATTAAAAGCTGTGTACTCTTGTCACCTCTTTCAAAAGATACCAAGATATTGTCAGAGAAACTGTTGTTGAATGCATTTGTACAATAAGGGTGAATGTCTTCCATCTATTTACAGCTACAGATCCATTTCAATCTCTAAGCAATTTCAGCGGCATGGTCTGGTTCACTAATGGCTCTTTCAATTCTAGAATACTATCAATCATTTACTACATTTACTGTTAAGTTTTTTCCATCTTATCTTTGAGCCTTTTAAAGTATATCTTGATTATCACTAGATGAATTTAATTGGATATTTAGGATGGTCTAATCAGTGACACCTGGAAAATAATGGCATCTTTGAAGAAGGAAAGAGACCAGTTTGTATTGCTGACAGGCATGAACTGTTATACCGGAAATCAAAGGGGTTTCTGTCCTTTAACCATCCACCACAGCTCTGGCACTGCTGGTGTGCAACAGTTCTTTGACTCATCAGCCCTGCTACCATTGCTGTCATTCTCCATAGCCAGACTATAGTGATAGTTCTTGCTACATTGCTCCCGTCAGGAATGTCCTATGGTTGCAATGTTTTCTGTTTTTCTTAAGGTAGGGAAGATCCATGCTGGATCCAGGTGTTGCAGGATGTGATGTGTGATGAATTGCCATGACTGAAAACATTAAGCTCTGGGCAGAGCAGTCCTTGGGATTTGGGAAGGCCTTTGCGTGGATGTCACCTTTGAGAGTAACAAGGTAATAGGTGTGATTCAAGTCCTTGCCATTATTGAGTTCTTGTTTCAAAACAAATCTTTACTATAATCAATAACTTCTGAACAACAGCATCTTGTATTGACAAATTTCAAGGCTGTCCTATGAGTGAAAAAAATGTGAATCAACCATGGATCTAATTATATAGGCTGCTGTCTTGGTACATCTCATCTGGGTAGAAATAGACAGGACTGGGTGTTATCTAAAAGCCTGGTCTCACAAGATTTCTAGCTTTGTCAAGAAAGTTCATTAAGTACTTAAAAGTTAAGGAAGTTACTGGACCTCCCAGTCCTCTGAGACTAACTTTTCCACCACTGCAGAGACCAATAAATATATATCATATGTTGTATGTTATGAGGGAACAGTTGGACCATTTTTGCAGTCTGTGGGCAATTAAACTCTATGCAGGATAATGAAACGTGAATTAAGGAGTGAAGCCAATACACCCTTTCTTTTCCAGCCTTTAATTTTCAAGCCAAACCTGTGTATCCACTACTCCAGATCAGTGTGTGCACTGTTTTATAAAGTTTGATGTGCAAGTCTTAGAAGTCATTGAGGTGAACTGTTAGACTTGCTTTGATTTCGACTACAGATCCTCCGTGTATTTAGAAGGACACAGTAGGCTAAAACTCATAAAAAGAATTAATCAATTTTCCTGTATTATTAATTACCCCCTATATTATTAAGTGATGGAATTTTCTAAATGCAATTTATTTTTCCACCACCTGTTGCTGCTAATCAACTTCCTGTTCAATTTAGACAAAGGAAAGGACCTATGCTTTTATTTTCTGTACTACATAATACTGTACTGTTTGTGCTTATATATAATGCAAAGGAATGTCAAAAATCTAAAAAATATTGTTTTAAATGGTATCATTACCTGTGATGCTGTTGCATGCATTGATTAGTATGAAAATCATAAAAATAAGATCAGTGTCAGCACATTTCCTGTGGGAAATTCCCTATTATGTAGTGGACAGCACTACCTGTTAACATGCAAGTACTCTGCTTGCCCTAGCCTTAGAAATGAATTTCTTTTTGTTAAGAAGGCCTAGTGCCATGAAATGTGCTGTCTGACTTCCACAGAAGGGAAAAGTGATTAAAAAAATCTCATCCAGGTACAGACCTGATTATGATCTTTGGACATAATCCAGTGGGAGTTTTTCATGATTATTTTTAAACTTTAAAAAATGGACTTTAAAATATGGTCTGAAAAATGAATACAGAGTACCTTCTTATGCAGCACTGCATTGCAAAAAAAAAAAATGAAGAGAATGGAAGTTTTCAGCATAATATCTGATAAACTGTAAAAGCCTGCATATATCAAGCAAAGTGTAGTTTACAAGAGGCAGACTTTTTCTGTGCATGTGCATAAGGTACTAAGAGCAGACTCATCATGCTTGAATGGAAATGAGAATTTAATTGACAAGTCCCTCAATTACCTGTGTAACAATATAGTCATATAATTAGTATAAAAATAAATGTGCAAGCCAAAGATTAATATAGCAAATGTAGTTTTACTGTAACAAAGGGTTGTGACAGGAAGATACTAAATACAGAAACGTGCTTAGAGCCTGCTCTTTAATCATTTGCCACAGATATTTATTTTACACACAGTGAAATTCCAGTGGTTTGTTTGTGCAGTTTTAGTGTGGGGAAAAGAGTAGCTGGAGGGCACTTGAAAATGGCCACTAATATGATAATAATTGTGTAAGCAACCAAACGTCCCATCCTAATAAGAAGAGTAGAGGAACACCGTATGTGCTGAAAAGAGAGGACTTTTCTCAGTTTTGGCTGTGGTTATATCTCAGATAGCAGCCTGCCAACACAGCCTAAATAACTGGCAGCCAAACTTGCCTGTTCACATAAGGCTCTCCCATTTCCCAGCTCTAATTCATTTCTATCCCTGTGACAAACACTAACACAATTGGAAATAACTACATATCCACCTGCCAGTGTCATTGAGCAGGATTTTCTGCCAGTCTAATTGAGAAGGAAGTTCTTGGCTTAATTATAAGAAAGAAGGCACCTGGTTATTTTAAGACCAGTCTAGAAATTGTCATCTAGCTGCTAATTTCTGCTCTCCACATAATTCACAGTATAATGCTTCCTTGTTGTGAGATCTTGCAAGGGTCCTGGAGCTATCATCCATCGTTAAGGTAAAAGTTAATAGGACACAGTTTTAGGGGAATAAGAATAAATCCCTTATCTATACAGATATGCTCCATCTTCCTAACATGAGTATTTTGAAATGTTCACTGTCTAAACTCCCACCTCATATGAATTATCACAGTTACCCCTTATATCTAGATCACTTACAGCTTCAGCATGCCACTGTGTCACTGCTACGATCCTCAAGCTAAGTGAAACATTCCAGGGAATATCTGTCATTATAAAGTCTATGCTAAAAAAGCTTTGAATTTCATTAAGATTACACTATTTATCAGTTTTGGGGGTTGTGCTTCAGCTTTTTTATTTTCAATTAATTATTTCCTGACCTTTCCTTTTATCTTTCTTGCATACCTGTATGTTTTTATGTTATTGAAGTTTGAGGAACTCCCACATTAAATTTTCAGATTTTACCCACAAAATTTTGTTTTCTAAATAATGAGCCAAACATACATTATTTTTTAAAGATATAGACCCAGCAAAGCTGATCTCTCCTCCATCCCTCTTTATTTCTCAAATTAAGTGGAGCTCCTACCACAGAATTGAAATTAGTTGAAGTTAGAAAAAAATTGCCTGGAAAAAACATGGTTTAATTTTTGAAGGATATCTTGAGGACAAACAATCTCAGAGTTAAAACATTAGAATGATTTCAGTGTTCTACTGGAAACATTCCTCCCTTTCATCTAAATTCTTTTATAAACCAAAAGACTCTTTGCTGATGTTCTGCCAAATACATATTTTGCTTTTTTTGAGGGATCTGGAGCAGACAACTGATCTGGTTGCTGTCTTGAAGTCCCATGCACACTGGGGATATGTTTTTGGCTCCAGTCAGCTACTTTAAGGGTATTCTGGGTTGCCTCTTCTCTTCAGCAACTCGAAATAGATGCAAGGAGGAGGAATAATCATCCACTGAGTCTTCTAGACTTAGAGAGACTTGGAAAACCATCACAGAGTTTGGTGTATAAGGGAGGGGCTATTGCTCATCAAAAGAAAATGGAAGTTCGTTATTCCAGCCAGGAGATCTGGTGAAGATATTTCTCCTATGGGATTTTTCACCTGGTGTTGTCTCTGTTATAATTTTTACTCAAACAAAAAGTGTTCCTTGAAGTAAGGCAGTTATATTTAACCTCTAAAGCCAGAAGCAAACTTTTCTGCTAAAATCACACACACATTGTACAATTTTTTAGAGCCTTTGATAACGGAAAAGCTCTTTAATTTGTTTTAATGTTTCCTTTTTTTCTTTCATTCCCCTTTTTCAATTGGTCTTTATGCTAAATAGGAAGAAGAAACCTTGGAAAAATAGAAGGCAGCTGTTTTCTGTAAGTGGTTTTAAGTCATTAGATTTTTTTTATCTCTTGCTCACACCCCCCTTCTCTATTAGAACAGTTTCTATCTTATGCCACAAGCAAATGTAATTTCTGTTGTTGCTTCTTTGCAAAATCCAATTTGTTATGATGTATTATGCATGCGAGTATAATTGCAGAGGAGGAGTTAAACTGAGTGACAGTTTAAAGAGGTGCATTCCTTTGGCTGTGTCACTCACAGAAAGAAAAGTGGGACAAATTGATGCCCTGATGAAAGTATTAATCTGCTAAGACTTCAGATGAAACAATGGGACTGCCCTAATCAAGCCATACCCTCTAGAGAATAAAATTATGGCACTGACTTCTGATACTGAGAAGATTACTGTAGCCTCAGCAGCAGCATCGGTGCTAAGATCTACTGTGTTCTTTGTGTATACATTTCTAGCAATTAAAAAAGTGCTTGTCAGTAGCAATCTTAGCATAAACCATTTTTTCTCAAGAAATGTGAGAGTTTTATGAGACCCTGTATAATGAGTTAGTCTTTTGCCATTTATTTTCATAGAAGAAATAGGATAAAGTATGTAATAACAATAAATAAAAGCAAAATAGCAAGGTAGGTGAGTATTCCAAGTGAAATATCTTTTTTAAAAAGTGTAAGATTTTCACTGCAAATGAGGATAGAGGTTATAAATATAAAAAATTATACCTTTGTAATTCTGATGCTGGGGAACATGATGTATCTATTAAAATAATGGTTACATTTTCTATTTTCTTCCACAATTTGTGGTGGTAAAAAACGTGCGTTTAAAATCAAGCTTTTTTTGATTATTATTATTCTTTATATCACTGAACTACAATTCCAGTCTAATATTTTAGAGATAACAGCTCTGAAAATATTTGGGCCATGTGTTTTTGCACTATTTCCTGAGTCTGTCCCAGACAGCCAGATCAGATGGCAACAGATGTATGGTGCAGGAAGATTTCACCAGTAACCTTTGGTGCTGGAGACTTCATGCTTGAATCTTTCAGAGTTACTCACAGCTGCCTGCTGTGGGAAAGGAACGTGCAATCCAGGATGGTCTTTCTTTCCCACTGACTCACATTATCCCATTCCAGGTTTAAACTAGTTACAGGAGGCTCTAAAGTCCTGCATGCAATGGGAAAGCAAGACTGATGTTTCATATTCCTTAATTTTTTGTGAATCAGATTAGATAAATCAGCTTCTCAAACCCACAAATTAGAGTTTTGATGGTTGAGTTGAGTGGGAATGGGCAGCAGAGTCAAATTGTCCAGTTGTAGTATCGTATTGGCTCACTTCTTCAGGGACATTTCAGAATAACATATCCTGTCCATTTCTCCTGAACATAATGAACTAGGCACTGGAAGCTTGCCTGGTACTCCTGGAGTCTCTTCTCATTAAATATTTCAATATTTGCATGTGAAGGCCATCAATTTACCCATTCAATCACATTAGCTGTTATTTTTGGGAGATTGGGCTTCCAGTAATTCTGAAGATCTGAACTTTTCAGTGTGTGTCACTACATAAAGTCTACAAACCTTATAAAGGAGAGTGGGAAATCTGAGAAAAGTAGGTCAGATCCTCCTTCCTTGATAAACTAGTTAGTGAACACATTATTCACTAGGTATGAACACTACTAGATAAGAAATCAGTCTGACATTGTAGGTGTGACATTACGTGATCTACCCAATAACCCTGAAATAGTGGGAACAGAAACCTTTTAGGGTTTGGAGGGTTTTTTTAATAGAAGTGTCACTATAGTGCCATCACCTATTGTTCCAAGAAACATTGAATTTTTCTTTTTTTATCTGGATTCAGACAAAATCAAGTCTCTGTATACTTATGGACTGAATGGGATCCTATGATAATAGTTTTATCCCAGGGAAGATCAATTCAAAGGAAAAGGCCTCATACATAAAAGCCTTTTTTGAGTGCTAGTTAGCAAGTCCTTTATAAACAGAATCTGTTTATTATTTCCAGAGACTTGTCTTATCAAATCCTCATAGAAATGAGATCTATCTAAAAGTGTCTTTAGAAATTGCAAACAGATATATAAATTGAAGCAAAGTCTTGCTATTCATGAAAATAATCTTTTTACAGGATATTTTTGTACAAAGTGAAATATCATGTTTAGTAATTTCTCTTCAAAGAGACCCTTTAGGCTTCTGTAATAAATAGTTCTGTTATCAACGTACACCCAAAAGTCAAGTGACTACAAATTCTGATAGAAGTGTCATGGACTTCAGCAAGAAATATTTCTTACAGTCACAGAGTTGTATGGTCCTGAATAGAATGGAAATACTCAGGAAAAAAAAAAAAAAAGAAAACCAAACCCTTCCAAATTTTAAGCTTTTTTCTGGTAGCTACCCCAGCTGGTAAAAAAATTAATGTACTGGTATAAGTATTGAATATGTTTTCAAAGCTGACACTTTTCTTTCCCTCCCTGTTTAGTGGGTATGCAAGTGCCAGTCAAGCTACCAGCTCAGGTGAGAGCATTCTAGCCCAGGTAGCCTTACAAGAAGCTCCACTCCCAATGAAAATGTGAAAAAATTAGTATACTAATGTGTTTCCCAAATATTCAGCTGCTGAAAGCCCTCCATGTGCCTGCTCATGACATCTGTGGCAACCAGCCTCAGGATCATGGATCCACAGAATGGAGACTGCCAAGACACAGTTTTTCACAGCTGAAAAAAGCATAATTCTCTCTCCCAATTTCTGGTACTAAGTGTAAAGCTGTAGAAAAGAAAAAGGAAAAAAAATTGGCTTAACAGCTCCTTTCCATTTCATAGCAGATGAGACACTGCTCATAGAAATCAGCACTGACTTATGTTATGGAAATCCTGTTGTACACCTTCATTGAATAAAGAATCCAGCATCTGTAGGATGCATAAAGTAACTGATTTCAGAAATCAATAGTGAAATTAATAACAAACAGCCAGTGGTCATCTAGTCCTCATTTAATAACAGTATTTTCTCTGAATATTTTTTTCTGCTCTTTTCCTAGAATGTCTGCTTGAACAGTGTAGTTATGACAGATTTCACTACAAAGGTCATTCCTTTGCTCTCACTGGGTGAAACAATTTTGGCCAGATAGCTCATGATACATAGAAGCAGGCAGATAGAAGAGATTTTTGGGAAGCTGTTAAGTAAGACCTGTTAAATTTGGCTCAGCCAAGCTTTATTTTACAGTGAAGAATAACTTTGTTCTTAAAGCCCAGTACAGAAGCGCTGCAATTTCCTAATGATTTCTGTAACTGGAGTCAAAATGCCT
The DNA here is from genome assembly GCA_024865655.1 of Emberiza elegans. Lineage (NCBI taxonomy): Eukaryota > Metazoa > Chordata > Aves > Passeriformes > Fringillidae > Emberiza > Emberiza elegans. Next base: position 74,001,804 of record JALJVW010000206.1, read on the forward strand.
TCATTACAACAGGGGTGAAATATGGGTCTAATCCCCCCAGCCCACACTGATTTAGGTTCTTCCTGCTGCTCTGAATGATCCCTGGTAGTTGGTTGTTCTAGAAACCATGCAGGATAGATGGGATCACATTTGTCAATATAATGAAATTTAGTGCTCTGAATGATCCCTGGTAGTTGGTTGTTCTAGAAACCATGCAGGATAGATGGGATCACGTTTGTCAATATAATGAAATTTAGTGCTCTTTAGGAAGATTCCTTTTGTGGAAGAAGGAATTAAGTAGAAGAAGATACAGCAGCCTTGCTCTAGGTTATCCATAGAATAATCATTATTATTCAGTTAAGTAATTTCAAAGGTGATTTCTGCTACCTTGTAAGCAGGTAACAATGAGGAGAGGCTGCAGATATTATTATAGGAAAGTGAGTCATTCACTGTGAGGTGCCTTTACCTCATTTCTCTACATGTTAAAGCTAAAAGAAGAACAAAAAGCACCTTTCTTCTAGAGCTATTGTATTCCTGTTGGTGTTTAGAGCAAGTCATCTGAAAATAGCTGCTGGTGGTTTTTTTCCATCTGCTGCTTGGATGGATAGGTCAGTTTGAAAAGCTTCCTTCCCTGACTTTTAAACATAAACTAGAAGTGCAGCATCAATGCTAGGTTTTTTTAATCCTTTTATTCACACTGTATCATGGTATAAGCAAGCATGATTATTAGTAGGGTCTTGTGATATATTAATCACGAGTTTAAAAAAAAACAGTATCAAGGATTACAGAATTTAATCTGGAGTATTTAATACAGAAAACACTTTTTTTAGACACAGCTAGTGGAATTCTTGACATTTCTAAGCCCTGGAACTTTCCAAAGCAGTTCAGTTTTTACCATCTTGTACTATAGACTGTAAGTGTCTATGGAAACAGCAGGATCACAGGTAAAATCTTAGAGATTTAAGAAGACCTCTTTATTCACTAAATCAGCTCCCATTTAACCAAAACCATGTTGTTTTCTGTAGAATACACACTACTGCCTTACGATGGGGGGTTTCTGAGGTTAAAGAGGTTCCACAGACCAGCCCTGGTTAAAGAGGTTCAGAAACCAATTGTGGGTTTCAGTGAATCCCAGCCTCCTACCAGGGCTTGGACCTGGAGTCACCCCTCAGAGCCAGGAGCAGACCAGGACGGAGCAGTCCTGGTGCTCTCACCTGCAGGCGCTCCACAGGCCTTGGAGAGGTTTTGAAGGTGCCCTGAATTTCGTTCAGGCACCCCCAGGTGCCTGGGGAAGCCCCCGCAGAGCAGGAGTGGAGGCTGGGCAGCCCTGGGCAGCAGCAGCAGCCCCAGGGACCCGTGGGCTGTGGGCTCCTGCCCTTGGCCGTGGCTGGGGCTCCAAGCAGCAGGGGTCTAAGTACATCAGAACATGTCTGGGACAGTGGTTTGGTAGGAAGATTAAACGTGAACCCAACCCAGAGCTCTGCCATTTGTCATGCAGAATCAGGGCCTGATTCAAGACTAGAGACTTTTTCCTCCTAATTTCTGTGCCTTTATGAATCATCTGAGTTTATTTCTTTGTTCTGAAATTTATTAAAAGAAAAAGCACATATCCAAATGGAAACAGGTTTCAAAATGTTAGCTTTGAAGCTTGTAATCTCTCACAGAAACCCAACTGAAACTTGCAGCGTGGTTTGGCCCCGCGGAGAGCAGGTGAAAACATGATTTGGAGCAGCGTGACAATGGCTGTCAGCTCCAAATTCTTCATTGAAACAGAAAATCCTTCTGCCCACAAACTCTGGCTGTGTTCAACTAGAATGAAAATATAACAGAAAACTAGATGGATTAAAGAGCACTTGTTTTTCTTTCTCTTTGGTAGCCTAATGCAGTATAATGCACCTTTGTTGTTTCATTTGTATAGATCCAGTTGCTTGCTTGGTCAGGCATTTCTGTCCCAGTCTTATTCAGTACTAGAGTTGCTAGTATTGCTTGCATTCTTTTCATACTGTGTATACATTGAATTCATATTATCTATTGTTTATTCCAAACTTCTGACTTTGTTTTGCCAAGGCTATCTGTTTTTAAATTAGTAATTTTCACTCCCTCATTCAAGTCTTGTAAATTACTTTTTGGAGCAGTGGCTATTAATATTTTAGATATCTTTGATGTTTTACTTTATAGTCTTCAATTTTATTTTACATTTCACAGGTTCCTAGTTGCAAATAATCCTACAGGCAATTTTCTCACATTGCAACTATTCCTTGAAAGATATGCTAATGTAGCAAGGCACTTGAAATACTGGGGGTTAAGTTAATCACCCAAAATGAGCTATATTACTGTCAGTGGTACATAAAGACATCCCAAAGTGAATTACCAGGTGGACTAGCATTAAAGCTCCTTTATAAAATAACAGAACCTGAAGGTGTGCAGGAATATACATTCATTTCAGAATCTATGGAGCTAAGGAATCTGGGTTTTGTAGTTTCTGCACTTGAGGATATAAAAAAAATTACAATGTTTGTGTTGCATTAAAAAAAAAAACAGAAAACTTTGCAATATTATTTGTAAAGCCTTTATGAATTAAAAAAGAAATTTAATAATGAATGCCTTTATGTTCATATATTTGCACACAAAAAGGATTTTTTCTGTTCTGTGTTGAAGCTGAGTAGGGCACCCAAATAAGAAACAGATAGATTTAATTACATCACTTAAATGAAAATTGCAATATTTCTCGTATCTTTAGACTTATTTGCAAGCATCCAGAAGACATGCACTATAGACATATGAGTTAATTTGGTCATTTAATAGCATAATTCTCAATATGTGTTCAAACAGACAAATGGAACACTGTATTGGAAATACACCTCCCATTCCTAGAACTGACCAGACGCTATCAAACGAGCTGTTCCCCTGCTCTAGGTGAGCACAGAGAGCAGCTCAGCAGTGCAGGCTGAGGGATGTAGCCAGGATGTGCTGCCAGGTCTGATTTCTGTTGGTGCATCATGGGCGATGCAACAGCGCTGTCTACATGGACAGCAGATTAAGGAGTTCAGATACTCTTAATCTGTTCTGTCACAAGGGTACTTTCTCAGCAGACTGGCTCTTTAGAAGGAGGCAGAGGCACAGCTCAGGGCTGTGTTTTAAAACAGTGGTACAGCCATAGTTACAACCATCTAGATTTGTGTTTCTTGTCTGGAAAAAATGAAAATAAGATTTAGTTACATTGTAGTGATATGCATTTTTATTAGAACAAATATATTTCAAAGAATAAAAGATAGGGGGTATGCAGGGAAGGTTTATGTGGAACACACTATTTATTTGCCATGCATATTTGATATGCTTTCATTAAGTAGGCAATAGAAATGTCAACATAAAGCGCGGTTTAGATCGTCCTATAAAAACAAACTGCATTGGTATTAGAGTTGGATGCACTAATCTTTGGTTAAATACAAGCCTTATTTGCTATCCAGCAAAGAAATATTTGGTTGAGTGTTGTTAAATAACCGTATATTTAACCTAATTTAATTTACCCTTAATTTACAATGTCTGATGAAGTGATACAGTGTCAGTGTAAGCAGCACTTTCCTGTACCATCATCTGTCATTATATGGGTTTTTTTCTCTCTCTCACTCATTGGCATTCAATCACTAGCAATTATCACCAGCCCACACCTAAATAAGATTATTTTTGCAGTCTTGCTGAACCATGACCAATCCTTCCTACAAAGAAGAAATAACACCCATCTCTTCAAGGAATATTTTTGTGGCCATACAGTCATCTGACTTAACTATAACAGATAAATCTATTCCCTAGTAAAGTAACATTTGAGATGGATGCCTGCATTTGTGAGTTGGAATTTGAAACTAAATGCTAAACTTTCCTAAGTTTGGGGATTCTGGTTTGCATAGCTTGATTTTTTTTTTTTTTTTTTTTTTGCTGCTATATACGTGCTGACTTAAAAAGTTATTCTTCACCACATTTTACTTGGGTTTTTAAGTAGTGTTTATAAGGATGGCTAATATATACTGAAAATATTCTTCTAGAACAAACACAGGAAAGGTACTTTTAATCAGTATATCCAATTAGGAATATAAAATATACCATACAGGATTGTCATCTAAATCTTACCTGTACCAGCAGTTTATAGGGAACTTTAAATTGAGGTTTATGCCCTGAAGGATAATAATATCTCTCCCTTATAGCCTTTGCAATTATTTCATTCTCTGCAAAGTAATTGTGGATGTTCCTGCTGTCTATGTATCCAGTATTTTGGGAGGAGCCTTACTGCACTATATTACTAACACAATAATATTTTTTAGAAGGAGCTCCATAGGCATACAATTTATCTAAAAACTGTCTTTCTACAATCTTTCTGTAGGTTTACCCAGCAAAAGTGCCTGCAGTGTAATGCAGAGGAACCTGAGGCAGATGTAAATTCAAACACTGGTGACAGCCTAAGCGAGGCGGCGCCGGGCTCAGCGCAGCCAATTTGCTTTGCTGAGGAGCTGAGTAAATCAGCTCCTGCTGAGCCCTAGCTGCCCCGGTGCCTGCTGGAGTCCTGGGAGAGGGGGCAGAGCCACCCCGGGGCTCTCCAGGTGCTGCTGTCACTCCTGATGGACTCACAGGGTACTGGGGATGCAGGCACCCAAATCATTGCTTTCCTCTTTCAGTGGGTGGCTTCCTGGTGAGTATGTCACATTTAAAAATTTCCTATATTTCTCAGTCTGACACTATAGTTATAATTTTTATCCTGTCCTCTTTCTGGTCTCTTTTTCCAAAAGCAACAACAAATCCCTTTTTACTTGGTTTTGCCTTTAGCTTCTTTTCCACATGGAGTGACCAGAGTAAGAAACATGTAATCTCCTTCCACATGCATCACACTGCTGTCAATGTCTGCCCCATCTGAATGTCTCCCATCTGAAATAAATGCCAGGATGGTGCCCCACAGCCTTTAAGGAGATTTCCTTCACATAAAGCCATCATGTGTCTGTTCCCAGCACAGCAGGCTCGCTGCAGCCTGGTACCCTGAGGATTATACATACCACACATGTTCCAGAACTGTGAAGGAGTCACAGTGTGCACAGGATATGCTGGGAAAAAATTAAATTCACAAGGGAAATTAGAAATAAATTTTGGAAATTATCAAGAATAACTAGGTCCAATCATTTTTTATTCCCTTTCCAATGTTGGTATACCTTTTTTTCTCTCCTCTTCCTGTTCTCATTTCTTTGTCTTTTTGTACTCTGCCCACTGTGGGTCTGACTCTTGAAAAATATGCTTTGATAGATACAGCATCCTCTCAGCTCATTAAAACTGTGCTTTCATGGCTATGCATTGGTTGTGATAGAATAATTCAGCATATATCTTGGTGCATGAGAAGTACAAACAAAAAGTGACAAAAATTTTTCTCATTCAACAGATTTATTACAGTAATTTATTGTTTTAAACACCTGTTGAAGTAGATACTACTGTGAATGGGGCCAGGCAGATAGACAGACACACAAGCAAGACTTTGTACTTTATTGCTTTGGATGATTGATGAAAAATCATAATATTTGGCAAAAATTCTTTATTTTATAGGAGGAAAAAGCCACAGGAAAAAAAAAGACATTACTGTATTTAGGGATTTCATTACATCCTTCATTAAAGATCAGAATGAAAATGCAGGATTTTAATAATGAGGTATAATTCAAAATAAATTAGACAATTAGAATAAATGCCTCATTAAAATAACGGGTTTGTGTGCTATACAATGGCACTTGTTTTCTCTTCGTTCCAAACTATGAAAGTTTTGGTTAATATATTGAGCTCCCAAAAAATGCCGTTTTTCCAGAGGAGGCTTTTATCCAAGAGCTAAGAGATGACAGGCCTGAACTGCATGGTGCTGGTGAGCCTCAGAGGGACACAGCACATCTTTCAGAGCCAACAGGCAGGGACCACATCCCTGATCTGCCATGAATGGTTTTTGGAAAAAATGGTGTAAATTTTGTCACTTTGCATGATGGGAACACCTTGGGCTCCAGGCTTTTCATGAAAGAAGCACATTTCATTGCCATATGAAACTACCAGAGACATATTTGTTTGCATTCTCATATCGCAAACACCTAATCAAAATGGTATGAAGAGACAGGGAAAACCATTACCAAGCTGAGCTCAAATATGCCCAGTTTCAGCCTGAGATAAATTTTTAGCCTGAAGTTATAAGCCACTGTGAATAGGTGTTTATAATGAAAGTGCCATCTTAACCTTATCTGTAGTGGCACTACTGCTTTGCCATAATATCTCTGCTCCTAACATCTGTGAAATTTTTAATCTGTCCTATGGCTGGTAACTGAGGAGTTGGTGAAACCCAGGGATATGCTCTGAGCTACCTTAATTTGTCTGTACTGGGCCTTTACTGACACATAAAAAGGGAAGGTGAGCAGTGGGTGAGCAGAAGGGGCTCATGTCAAACAGATGAGTGCCTCAGAGGAGCGTGGCAGAAAGGGAAATGGGCTTCCACATGGCTGGCTGCATCAGCCACCAGATTATTTTATAGTTCTTTTTTCTCTGCAGGAAACATGCACCAAAATTGTTCATGATGTTAGAAGGGTTAATCTATAGCATTTGTTTTCAGCCTGCTGGACCTATAAGCAAGTCAGTGTAGGACATCCTAGTCTCACTAATGAAGATGTTATCTCTGGGAACTTTCTGTGTGACTCAGCAGTAACGCCGCCCAGCCGCCAAATCGTGCTGTGTGCTACACTGACTCTGTAATTAAAATAGCTCTTCCATTACTGCTTTTAGCAAGCAGGCATCATGAGAGAGAGCTGAAATGCTATCTCTGAAAATAGCCATGGTAAATATTTTTGTTGTTTAAACACCTAGCAGTTTTTCTCTCCTAAATCATTTGTTGCCTTACCTGACCTCTTTGTAAATTGACTAATTTTATCTTTACTCATACAAATTATCTTTAATGGTCCAACAAATTGACTTATTTTTCAGATAGTTATGTTTCTACCCATTAGCTCACAGTAATGTTCAAGGAGACAGGATTTGACTCCTTAGGTCTTTTCTTTTGGAATTACCCTTTATCCCACTTGAACAAGAACACTTAAATGTTGGGGGTATAAGTGATGTGGGCCCTGAAAAAAGACAGGATTTTAAGCCTTGGGAGAGAAAGCTTTGCTTATGACTGAAGTGGTACTCTGTGTCTTTACCCAGGGAGAGGACCAAAAAAGGTATCACTTTAGCCCTGCTGTCAGTCTGCAGGACTGTTCAGACAAATCTGGTGAAGTTTTGGATTTGATTGTCTGCAGAAGAAAGGAATTGACAGAAATTTCTGCCATCTGAAATCACTAAGTTTGAACTACTCCTCTTAGCCTATCTTTCTGTTGCCAGTTTTCATTTATTTCATGCGCATAACACAGAGCTGCTAGAATGAAGGATTCAGAGGGGGTCTGTCTTGGACACCCCTCAGCGCAGCATGTACCTCATCCTCTGGCCTCATTTCCTCAGAAATTACCCTTGTTAATACTCTGTGCTTTATCCTTGTAATACCTTTTGATTCTCCTAAAGCTCTGTGAGTGCTCTTATTCTGGCTCAGGCAGATACACAACAGTCATCAATGATTTCTCAGCACCTCACATGATTTACATTTCTGCTAATTCTGGGAATTAGTTGGCTGTAAGGGACTAAATTTCCCTGTGGGTGTATTGTTTGTTAGTGACCATGTGGACAGCCAGTGGAGGCAGAGCTGGAGAGGCAGTTCTTGTGTGTGTGCATGCACATGTGTTCAAGTCTTGGAGCTCTCAGCATATGTGAAAAGAACAGTTGTATTTCCCATACATAGAGGATATTTTTAATGTTATTTTCAAATACACTATTATAATATTGTTTTTCTAAATTTGACTATAGTAGCTTATGAAGAATAATAAAAAAATGGTAGATATTTTGGTAAACAGGAAAAATCCGTAAACAGAGGGAGAGATAAAGAGATAAAATGCTTTCCCCCTCCTCCCCCCCTCCTTTCCCTGCTATCAAAACAAGGCCATGGAAAACCGATACAATGTCAAATCTATTTTTTTGGAACACTCAACAGCAAAGTAGCAATTAATTCCTTGCACAAAGACCTGTACAGACTCTTTCCCATATTGTATCTTGTAATAGTGTTTGCCTAATTATCAGAAGACTGTTTCAAACTGTTTTGATATTCTCCTTAGCAGTGAATACTTTTTTTTTTTTTAAATTGGCATTACTATTTCAGCTCCCTTCCTGCAAAAAAAAAGTGATTGCCCTGTAAATAATGTTTAGATAAGCTAGTTGCTTATCTCAAATGTCAGTTTTTCTAATACTTGTTAGGACACTTTAGAGTCATTGCAACCCAGAACTGCCATAAAATTTTACCATCCTATTTTCTACATATTCTGATGCTCTTGTGCTGTCCGTTATCCAGATGTCCTTCGCTACCAAGATGATTCTCTGAATAGCTGCATCTGTGCTGGGAAATGCCACCTGAAATTGGACAACAGGAGATAATATTTTTTATTTTATGATTTTACAATAACCTGTGCCCACTTTGGTGGAGAAAATAATAAACACAGAGACTTTTATCAGCTGTTTGGATGGCATGTGTTTGCATGTGCCTAAATACCTTTCCTGTTTGCTTTACTTCTAATAGAGGGTGCAGCAACATCCAATAGCACTGGGTAAGTGCTCTAATTGTAGCCCCATTCTCCCTCCCCATGTAAGAGTGTCTTGCAGAAATTTTTGTTTGAAACCATCCAGCTGGTTATTTCCTGTCAGTCTGTCTCAAGCTATTAGTTAAGAAGACTCTAGAGCTAGAGGTGTCTTCTACAACAAAAAAACGTAATTAAATTCGCCTCAGTTGACTTCTACCTGAGACAAAGAAATAAACACAATAGAGATTCAAGCAAGACAATCCTAAGAGCCTTCAAAATACTTTTATCTTTCAAAGGGCACAAATCCTTTGCTCTGGCTAGACACAAAAATCCCTGAGATATTGAGCCTTGATTTCTGTTTAAATTCTGTAGCATTTGGTAAATAAATCTATCCTTCTGAAGTTAGAATGTACATGGATATAAAATATATGCAAATCATACCATTTTGCCTTAGTGAAGCTAGGTTAAAAACATTTTCTAGAAGCACAAACCACAGGAACAGAAACTGAAAAAAGCATTCATTGAAATTCATGCCTCTGGAATTCATACATTTATATAACAATTTTGTTGTGGCCTTTCAAACTGGTGAGTTAACTCTATAGTGTGCATAGATGACCTGCTGCCCCCTCTCCCAACCCTCTCCCCAGACCCCCTCCCCTCGCTCCTTACAACCTGTAATTTTGAGTAAGAAACATCTGCTCCTCCTCAGTGGTTACTTTTTAATTACTTTCTGTGCCCTACTTCTTTTGTTAAGAAAGCCTGAGGTTTCCAAAACCAGTTGTAAACTGGAAAATTGCTATTTTGTGAGCTAGAACTGAAGTCAGTCAGGTATTGATCCCAGAAAAAAAATTACTGAGGATTGTGGGGGTTTTGCTCTTTCAAGAAAACAACTTTTAAGACCTCCAAAGCCGAAAAATTATTTCAGTGAGAGCATTAATGTTAATCAGTGTGTGTTGCTATTGTTCAGTAGAAGCCAGGACTGAACTTCACAAAACTCTTTCAGCCTTTTGTCTCTGACTGTATAGATGTGAAACTAACAATAAATCTTGTTGACAATTTCTTCCACATCCATTGGAAGTCAGTCAGCTGCAATGTGAACAGTGTCGAGCACAATATGTGCAGCACAGCCAACACCCATTAACTATCTCCCTAGTTTCTCCTGTGACTTAGAGAACATGTCATTTTTCCCCAGTGAGCAGCCTTTTCAAATGTTGAATTAGTAATATTACCACCAAATACTACTAATTTGTCAGCCAGGCTGTGTTTTTCCAAAGTGTTCACAATGGGGTCTGATAACTGCTTTGAAGAGAAGCAGAGCAAAGATGAAAATTCAAAAACTTTTGTAAATCATTTGTATAAGATGTAAAGAAGTGGTGTGAAATTCTTTCTTTTTCTTTTTAACATTAAAATAGTAAGAGCTCATCTTAAAAAAAAAGTGGAATTTCACCTCTACCCAACAGCAAACTTAAACATATGCTAATATAGAACCATATACATAAGTTTTGTGAAGAAACAGAGCTAGAAACATTTAGAGCAATATGAAGTAGTTATTCAAATAGGGTATTGTCTTGATCCCTGTATTTTCAGATTTTAATGTCTAGCTTTAAAAATATTTATTGAGCAGAAATCTCTCTGCTATGAGTAAAAAATTTCTATTATATATCATGCATTAATTTCCTGCATACAGTTTCAGTATGAAATCTGAGTAAATACTCATGTAGCTAGTGAAACTGAAAAACACAAATGGGCCAGGGTTGATAGTCTTATTTTCTAATCAGTTTTCCTATGCAATTCTTACAGGCAAATGCACACCCACACTTATATGTGAGGCCATACCCATAAAGATAGATAGACTTGTATGTACCTAATTTTCATAAATACATAGCATCTACCATAAGTAAAAACATGACATTCAAGAGACAACAGAGATTCACTGTGGACATCTGAAAAAAAACATTCAGTTCCTTTCCTTTCATGAGTTTCAGTTCATGCTTAGTCAAATGCAGTATTTGGATCTCTAGAATTTATTGCAGCTGAAGCTATTGGTAGTTTTCCACTTTGCAGGATTTCCAGCAGGTCAGCATTAAGCCGAGTGATCTTGTACAAGGAGGGAAAAGGAATCATTTTGGTGGCTAGGAAAAAGGCATAGGAAATCTTTGCCAGAATTGCCTAAAATTTGAAAAAAAGCTTGTTGTGAATTGTGATTATCCAAGGACTTCTGTCCACATCTGTATAGCAGTATTTTGTAAGGAGAGAAGCTGTAATCTCTCTGGAGAGTGGATGGCCTTTTAGGAATAGTGACTGGAGGCAGAGCTTGTGTTACTGAGTAGCTTTGCTATCCTGCAGTCCCCAGAAGGTTCCTCATTTCCAGGACTAAGGAGCCAGATGCTGCACACGGGGAAGGGCCACAGCACAGGAGATGGAATTCTGTCTTCTGTGACTGCCAGTCATGTCTCAACTGGCCTAATGAATTGCTTCCAATTTCTAGAGGAGCCAGAGAACTCTACAGTCTCTTTCTTGTCTGCAGTTTGAAAGTCCGTCCTAGTTTTTCAGCTGAATCGTTTGTGGATTTTGATATCATTTTAGGAACATCCTCTGTGTTGCTTTTCTGTGCTCTGAAAGTTGTGTCACAGGAAAACTTGTAATGTAAGAAAAATTGTTCCTGGAGTATCAATGTTGAATGAAAAAAATATATGTACTGGCAGTGAGGACTGTGAGGTTGGCTCTGTTCTGAGAGTTAATCCTGATTAACCTGACCAGGCCAGTGATGGGAAACAGTTTCAGTGCTACATGAACTGGATAGATAAATCCATTTGAGACAATTGGCTTGATTAATATCCCCAGATCTCCCCAAAACAGTGACTCAGGCACTTCCCTAAGTATTTGAGAAAGTGGAGAGTGGGACACTGACTAGGGATTATGGAAAAAGAATAAATTTCATCATTCTAAAATTTATTCTGGTGTGCTTAACATCTAGTTCCCAGTTTTGTCATTGCCCTTCCTGGATCCATTGTATATGTCAGAGGCCTACCAAAATTTTGACTTACAGCTTTTCGTCTTGGTTAGCCAATATTTTTAAAACATTGTAATATCCTTCCATGGAAAATTCTACATATGAAAATGTACTGCCTGTTGCATAATATATTAGATACTACCTTTCATTTATTTTACTGAAATTTTGAGAAAGAGTTAATGGAATTATTCAGCACTAGCAGAGCTGAAGCAATGATACTGGTTGTAAAAACTGCCCTGTGCAAGAATGTTATGTTTTTATTGAAGTGAGTCTTCTGTTTTATGCCATGCAATTGCCCTGTGTTTTAATTCCCTCATAAAGATCACAAAATAAAAAAGGAGGGAAAAAAAAGGAAAATAGAAGACTATAGGCTGTAACTGTTATGTTCACACTTTTTTTTCCCCACAAAGAAAAGGAAATTGCTAGAAATGTTGATTTGTTTTAAACCTTTCAACAATTGGAGATTATTGAAATACTAAATTACTGGCACACAAGAGAACTAGATGATTGTTGTTCCACATTTACAACACAAACCAATTGATGTCTCAGAAAAAAAACAACTGCAGCAAATATTTTGAGTCTTAATTATCAGGCTGAAAAGGCTGATGAACAAAAGAGAGAAGGGGGGGGATGTGTGGAATAATGAACAGAAGGGCAAACATGTTAAAAAAATTTTAAAGCCTTTGTATGGCTCAGAAAGAGAAACAGACTTAATTATTATTTTGTCTTCATTCCATTTTGGGAGCTTTATCTGAAACTATAACTTACAAAGAGCAATTATAAGCAAATGGCACCCAGCATGAATACTTCTCTGTGATTTGATTGTCTCATCCTTGGCTCTTACATCAGCACAATGATGTGATGCCCATTGGAAACCAGCATGACTAGGAGCGTGGAAGGGAAGCCATGCAGTGATTTAAACCTATGGCTTCATTTATCTGCTCCGTATGGAATTACAACCTGGACAATAGTATCAATCCATTAAAATGAAGGGCTTATTCCAGAGGAACCTGGCTAGATTAGTTAAAGTATTCTGCAATTCATGAATAACAGCAGAGAATAAAGAAATAATTTCCCAGAATAATCCAGAGAATTATTTTATGTTTCTGATATAGATCGCTAGGGAAATAATTTAAAAGCATTTTTAAATATCTTCCATTTTCTATTATGAGCCTTTGGATTTCCACAGTTTGAGAGAAGTGAGACATTGTGGCTTAGAAAACTAATTACAAAACATAAAAATGCTCAAGACTAATGGAACAAATCAGACAGAAAAAAAGATTTTCATACAGAAAGATCAATGTTGGAATGGAAGCTACAGATTTTACGTGTCTTCCTCTCAACATCTTCGTTATACATTCTCTTTGTTCCTGTTAGCTTACTAATTAGCTGTGATTTTTTTTAATGCCCCTTACACTGGGTTAATTTTGTCTTACTCAACAGCAGGGGTTTGTGTAATAATAATTCACAAAGCAATGTCAATGATTAAAATCCTTTCATTAACATGGTACCTTAAAGATAATGAATGTGAAGCTTTTAGCTAACCCAATCTCTAGGCTCAGAAAGGCAGTTTCTGCAGAAAATAATAAAAAAAATCCTTGTACAGATTAGCTTTTGCCAGCAGAACAAATGAGATCTTTGTTTGGGTCTATTACAAACACAAAGTCATACAAATCAAAGAGCATTTATTATGAATACAATGATGTAGCATGCTTCTCTTGACAAAAGAATTCTAATAGTGTAGTTGAAGGATGCAAAACAGCGTTCAGAAGTGCTAATTTTCTGGCATTTTTTGTAGACAGCATTGTCAATGCCCAGATAATCATCTGTGGGGTCAGAGTGCCTTGAGCTGACTGTTGTCACAGATGTGTCGGAAGGTGCTCAGGGCTGGATACGTCATTTCTCTTCAGCCCCCTCAAGAATTTTAAACAGGTTTATCTGTCAGGATACAAGAAGTATGGTTCAGTAATTAGGGACATGAGAAGAATTAACATTTTGAAAAGTTTTGATAAGTGCTGGAACAACTGTTCTGCTGAATGTGTTGTCTTTTCCAAAGAGTACCCTTCTACCTACATTGTAATGGTTCTAACGTCTCATTTTTACCCAGTGCAAAAGATGTTTGCTGGAAAAATTAATCCACATACAAATAGTATAACTGATAAAAAAAAGGTGCCTCAGCAGCAGCATCACATCAGGAACTCTCATTCAAATTTCTCACATTGTTCTCCCCTTAACGTATAGTGCTTTCACTTCTCTAAGTCAAACTGCGGATTTGAAAGCTAATTTATCATGTGTCTGTATTGTCTATCATCCCAGTGTACTAGAAATCTTGATTTGTTTTAATGTCAAATAACATTCGTACAGCAGCCAATTTGCACTATTAAATTCTGGCTTCAACCAGTTTGTGTAAAAACCAGGAAAAAATCCCCTGTCCCTGACACCATTTTTCCAGTTAAGACTGGAATTTTTGTACGTTTTAAACTATATTTTTCCAGTGCAATGGACACTTCTAAATCTCAAATTAAGGGATCATGCTGTGAAGGCTTAAGCAAATCTATGTCTTTATAAAAATAAATGTTGTCATTGAATTCATCTCTGTGCTTGGTAAGCTTCTACTGTACTGACAGCTGTAGCAAATGATCAATATGAACAGAATTCCTCAATAAATGAGCTCATCATTTTCAATGGGTTAATAGCCAAGTGGATCTTTCAGATTGGCTTTGTGCTGTGTCATTCACCCAAGTAATTTAAGATACAGGTCAGTAAATGGGTACATTTACCTCAGCTATATCTTCTCTGTAATTTTTGTGTGGATAATTTCATATATTTTTTGTCTTTAGTGCATTGCTGTCCCCATTGTTTTCATAAGCGCAAATAATTGCTCCCATTTTTTTAAAGGAAAGAAAGCAGGTGATAGCCCACTAGAAAGCTGAATCACTAAGCTTGCTACTTAAATTGATATAAATATGGCTAAGTAAAAGTTTCATCTGATAAAGGCATTAATATGAAAGCCAAAATAAATGCTTTTTTTTGTAAGAGACTGTCAAGACAAAGCTTCGGGGTTCAATTTGTCCAGAAAGATGCAGAAACTGTGAAAATTGTTAATTTCATCTATGCAAACAGAAATGGACTGTATCATATTATTTTTTCTCATATTTTGGCTTACAGATAATAATAGCCTGATAAATTTGGTTCAACTGAGCAGAGTTCCACATAGTATGCAACTTGCCTTATATCTGTCCTCTCAAAAAACACCTGCTCTGATCCATATAGATTCTTATTTCCCAGAATGTCTCACAGCCTTAAAATAAGAAGAAAAATGCCAATTTGTAAATGGTAAGTATTTAAGTAGCATTGTCTGGTTCAGTATTTTGAATGTATATTTGGTTTTACTTTTATTATTTGCTTTTATTATTAATTATTTATGGAAAAAGGCTTTCTCATTCCTTTTTCAGAGGTCTCATTTCAGCTTTGTATTTCATTGATTTCCTCTCTCTTTTTTCCATCCTGACATGAAATGCTCCCCTTACCCTTCCATAAAGTAATGAACTTTGTCTCATCAGTAAACATTTTCCTAAAAGAATGGGCTCAAATGGATCAACATCCTAACCTTCATCTTCCTGTCCTGGATGAGCTGTGCTTAACTGAGGCACTCATAGTTACCTATCAGGAGATGCCTGCTTCAATATCTCTTTTAAATCATGCTATGCCAATCATATTTTATTGAATTGAAAAATGTGTATCTTATAAGAGTTATCATTTTCTTCTCAGCCTGCAGATGTGTGAGAGTGTATCTTCAGTAAAAACTACTAATAAAAGATCCAGACCTATTGTTCCTCTATATATTGCTATATTCTGATAGACATTTCAACTTCTCTAGCAGGTGGAATGGCATACATGGTAAAAGTGAGACAAAATCAAGTGAAATTGAATACAGATAATCTCATAGTGGATGAAGGACATATTCTTCCCCTAGAAAATATTTTGAAGCAGCTTATTTCTGTATGAATAGGTGTCATTCTCCATGTAGTAGAAAGGCATTGGAACTTGATCTTAAAAAAAAAAAAAGAAAAAATCAAGTCGTGAAATAGGTAAATAAAAATAGCTAAATAAATTGAAATAATTGTTATTTGTTTGGGTTTTTTTCTGACATGCCTGGTTGGAGTGTTAAGGCCTCTAAGTAGTCCTGATTTTGTCAACAGAGTTAATTTACTTAGTTTGTGGTGCAATGCTGTGTTTTTGATTTAGTATGACAACAAGGCTGATAATGCCCTCATATTTTGGTTGTCAGGCATGTTTATTCTGAATCAGAGATTTTGCATTTTCCCATGCTCTGCCAGTGACCAGGTACATGAGAAACCTGTGGGGGAGCACAGCCTGGACAGCTGCCCCAAGCTGGCCAAAAAGATATTCCATAATGTAAAATGTCACATTCAGGGTATAAACTGGAAGGCTTTGGCCAGAAGCTCCTAGCTGAGAGAGAGGTGGGTTACCAGTGCTGAGCAGTTTATTGCGCATCACTTGTTTCTTTTGCGTTTCCTTCCTCTCTACCTCCTTTTCACTGTTATTGTTGTTGTTACTTTTATTATCGTTTGTTTATTGTTATTGTTACTATTACTAAATTTAAATTATTAAACTGTTTGTTTCTCTCTCCAAGAATCTCCTCCCATCCCACCAGGGCAGAGGACACGGAGTGAGCCAGAGGCTCTCTGGTAGTTTGTTACCAGCTGTGGTTAAATTACAACATAAGCGTACTGGGCATGGGTGGCTGTGCCTCGCAGCGGAGTTTGTAAGAGGCCCTACTGTCACTAGCACAGCACTGTCAGTGTCCTTATTGTCTGGGCTGAGAATTCATTTTGGGCTATCATTAGCAACAAGGATAACCTTCACACTGAATTTTGTTGCACTTTTTTATGAGAGCTGTCTCACTGAAATGCATTCTCTACAGCCTACAGCCACAGCCTACTAGTCTGGAACAATGCTTTTGCACATGATGAGAAAAGTGAAATCATACTGGAGAAAATTGATGGCCAGTCCTTTCTGCTGGCTCTGTGAAGACTATGACCTCAGCAAAGCTGAGTCAGTGTCCATGCTGCTTCTTCTGCCTGGAGATGTGCAAGATTTCCTGCTTCTATAAATTTGGTCTGGGGAAAAACACATTTATGTAGCTGGAGGCCAATGGATGTGTAGGTCAGGATTTGGTCTCATAGGTCTAAAGAATAACAGCCTGTATGTGATATATGTGTTCTGTAACCTGCAGTCTGTATCTTGTCCTTGTGGCAGACCCTGCCATGGTGAATCCTGACTCCTTTCACCTAGGACAGGGTGGTTGTGGCTCAGCTTGTGATCCAGATGTACCACAGGTTCAAACAGAGATTCTTGCCCTATTCTGAGGGATTTGGAACAGAGAAATACAAATGCTGAGAGGAGAAGGAAGAGAGATTTATAATGAAGCTATTGGCACAGGTAGCGAAAAGTTTTCTTGACTCCCCAACAAAAAATGTGAGGCATGCAGCTTTGGGGAACAGAAACACAGGACAGAGTATAATCTCTTAGAGTAACATTCTGACATGCAGCCCTTTCTGAAAGATAACTCTGAGACAACTCTTTGCTGTCTCCACTAGGGAGAATAGTTGCATAGAACAGAAAAGTCAGGTCCCAAGATGGTAAGCCACCACTCTCCAAGTAAGAAAACTTTGAAAGCATTTTGGAAGAACTGCTTAATTTCTGTGGTTTTTACCTTTAAGAGAAAATACCAAGTCTATGTTATTCCCTCCAAATAGGGTTTCTATGGCAAATGCTAACTGGCCCTTCAACAAGTTCTTGAAAATGATATCATTTTACTAGTCTTGACAGGAGTTCAGATTTTTGGGTTTTTGACCTATCTGTACTGTAGGTGTTATTTTTTTTCCATTATTTAGAACATCTCCATATTTTGAAGGAAGTGGAAGCAGAGCGGATTGGCAAAAATTAATAAACAGCCAATATAGCCTTGCATTTCAACCTGTGGCCCTGTCTTTACTATTCCTGAAATAATGAGATTCTCAGGGTGTGTCTGTGTACTACACTGTGGATTCAATCATAGAAATGCACTCCTCTGATTGTCAGGTGATGATTTTATTTCTTCATTTTGGACTGGAAAATAAACAGGAGTCCATAATTAACTGATCATTGCAGAATTAGATGGCATTAAAATGAATTTATTTTAATAAGCTGTACTACTTGCCCAGATGAAAGCGTCAGTGCTCTGAAGGACCTCTGGAAAGAACAGGGAATAAGTTACTGATTTAATTATCTATGGTTAAAGAATGAGGAAAATGTAGCTGAGCCAAATATGTCTTTAGAAACATACAATAATAATTGCTGCGTATCCTCATATCAGAGTAGGAAAATAGAGAAGAAAGATGAAAAAGAGCATATAAGCACACTTGTTAGAATTTCTTAGGTTCAAAAGATTATTTCAATGTGAAATTCACTGATGGCTGATACAAGTCCTAGAAATGCCCATTGTAATACTTAGCAGGCTTGATTAGACATTGGTGAGCAAAGATTTTATCCTGCAGTCTCTTGAATTCACTGCCACATCTATCCTCCATATTCCTCCCCCATGATTCACGTCTGTCTTGATTTCACATGGGTAGAACAATTTTTGGAGTTGAGTTATACTGCTTTTAATTTGGCTCAGTGGGTCACAACCAAATGGTGTGGATGATGTGTTTCTGCTCTTTTCTTCACTTCTAGCTCTTTTGTGGTGCATTTCATTATGACCCCTAAGGTAACCTAAGTCTCTCCCACAGAACACTGCAGAAAACTAATCCACTATAAGTCAGAAACCACTTCAAAAAAGGAACGAATTCCAAGGCACTAAGTTATGCTACCTGAACTCACAATTACATAGATTACTCACGCTGACACTCATGAGTACAAAATGGGTACATACCTTTGTGTAAGTGAGATGGAATAGGGCACAGGAAAGATATAAATAGGATATGATTTGCTTTTAGCATACATCCTGCCAGTAACTGCTTTATTGGTTCTACTCTCAGTAATTTTCAACATCATAGGTCAAAATCAGTGACGATGTTTCAATGAAACAGTGGTAAATGATATTATGGTAAATCTTAGGGCCTCCTCTGGAAGAAAATTTAGAATTATATCAACCATGAACTCTTTTTAAATGTATTCTGCTACATCTCTGAATTTGATGCTGTGTTCATGTCAACACAGATAGCAGTAAATTATTTTACTGCAGAATTTGGTACTCTGAAACAGCATTATTTCATATTCATTGGGGGGTATCAGAGTGGCCTTTGCTGCAGTTAAATGGTGGTGGTGGTGGGATGATGGACATCAACGCAGTCACAGGAGAAAGGGATGTGTAAGTCATCCTGAGTGTAATAAATGCTTGAGAATTTGACAATAACAATTTGAGAGTCAACAGGGAAGCTTGGCACGATGAAGTGCAGTGAATCAGGATGATCAAATGATTTTATTAGTTTGCTTTTATTAGTCAGATCTATTTTCATTTCTTTAATATGACCAGGGAAAAAAGAAGTAATTGTAATCAGTTTATCAAATACAACCCTGGCAGAGAGTATGCCACTGGTAACTTGATTTTGTTCTAACTGAACACACTGTGTTTTGAGTAATCTTCAGCATCCAGGATCATTTCTCTTAAAATGTCAGGAAGATGAGTCAGAGTAATCATTTATTTGTTTTCTTTTGGTGTTTTATTTAAAATAAGCTCAAAATATGTTTTGGAGCTGACCTCGTTTCTGGCAGACATGGGATGAATGAAGCTCAAAAACGGAATAACATCTCAATTTATCTTCAGACCCCCAGCTGAGAGTCTATCAGGGACAGTCACAATATAAGCTTTGCCATGCCCCTGCCCTATCCCCCTGCTACATGAACTTCACCTAAAATAATCATGAACTCAGTGGGAGAGTAGGGATTCTGTAACTGTGATAGCTAATGCCCAAGGCTCCCCTAAGAAGTGATGAACAATTATTATAAACTATTCCAAATTATAGACTGTAGGCACTGTGGTGGCGACTTTTGTAGACTGGACTGAGACAATTACCAAATGAAGGAAAATATTATTATTTTTGGAAATGTAACATTTTAATACATTGTGAAAAATGATGAGGGAATAATAAATGGAGGGCATAAAAAGAGCTAATAATAAAAAGGAGCTTGGTGAGAAATCCCGCTGTCATATTTGCATTTACCCTGAAACTAATGCCGTGCACATTTTTGAATGCAAATAATTCACATGAGGAAGCAAAATGAGGATGTTAATAATCATTTTTCCCTTAATGAGAAGCTGTACTTTGATTGAAAGGAGCTTTAAGGTGGCCTAAACTAGGCCTAACAAAGGAGCTTTTGTGAGGGGTTTTTTTTTGAGACTTTAAAGGAATGAGTTAGAATAATATTCTGTCACTTAAAATCCCCAGAATTAACATTTTTATCACAAATCTTATTCCAAATTAAAAAAGACGTGTTAGAAAAATTATTCATTCCATATGGGATTTTCTTTTTCACTGTGGCTATTAACTTAAAATGCTTTTTCTTTTGGGAACAACTTAAGTTTTTAAGTTCCTTTTTTTTTTTTCTTATTCTCATTCACAAAATAGATTTTTGCATCAGTTCCTTATCTCAAGACTTCCACACCAAAGTTCTAGGTTGTATGCCATCATTCTTTTATTTAGTGAAGGCTAATTTGTCTCTGATGGCTTAAACAGAGCTTGCCTCCTGAATTGACTGAAGTCTCCATCTTCTCACTGACCCATAGAAAGAGACATGAATTTCATATGAAACATTTCATTAACTGAAACTAGAATAATTCATGTTTGAGAACACCATTTCCAAACATCAGGCATATGGAAATATTGGATTAGACTGAGGACACACTGCCAGTGTTGGCCATCACCTTTTTATCCATTCACGGTGAGCCCTACAAGGATGTAATTCCCTTAAAATAAGCACACCTTCTGTGAAAAGGAGGTGAGCCAGATTGATTCATCCCTGCATAGCCGGTATCTTATCGTTCTCCCCAACAGAGGAGTGTCATCATTCCCTGAGTCATCAGCAGCACACTGAACAGCTAATCAAACATCCTTCCCTGTCGCCCCATGTATCCTGGAAGACAGTGTTCGTGTTTTCCGTGAGCATTTCCTGCAAATGGGGTTTGATTTCTTTCCGTGTGTTTGTTTTCAGTCAGTATTTTGAAAACAGCCTGTGGTTTATGTGTGCACTGCACTGCGTGTGGCATGTGGCTGATCATTGGTGTGTTGTGTGAGGCACTTCCTGCTTGATTGCACCTGTTTTAGCAGGAAAATGCAAAATTAATAGATGAAGCAAATAATAAATAGGAGCAGTACAAGAATCCTGGTATTCAAATTGCCCCAACCCAAAAGTCCCTCCTCCTATTTGGTTGGCATGGAATAGGATCCTGTAAGTCCCTCCACACTACCTCTATGTGGGCAGCCATTCTATTCCAGCCACCACTTGGTGACAGGGACCTAATGCACGTTTTCAACTACAAAATTACTCCCACAGTTCATATGAATGTTTAGATGGACTCTAGGAATCCAAGTACAATTTGGCTCACAAAATCAGAGTAAGTTGCCACTAATAATTCTTCCCTGCAGTGACCATTGAGCTCTAGTGGGCTTTCACAGGGCATAATTAATACTGCCCATCATTAAGATGCACCACCTTTCTTTTATTTCTCTTAATTATTTTGTTTTGATGCTTCTCATCACTCATCAGCTGGCAATGGCACGGCAGGATAGATGTCTTTGTAAAAGCAAATGGTGACTTAGGGATGGTTGTTAGCATTTCATAGAATTAGTTTGTGAAATGAGCTAGGTAATCGCCTTGGCCCCTGCAAGACTGAAGCTAAGCAGGAACAAAGTTCAGTAAATGGGATTAATTCTGTTCTGCATGCCAACTTTACACACTTTAGTAATTTTGTCTTACATGTTTATAGGTTTTTAAGACATTATGATACCTCCAATTTTGGCTTGGTTAATTCTCCTGAACAATCCATGAAAATAGATTGATGGTCGTAATGACTAAAGATTTTAACATATTATTTAATTAAGGAAGCATTTCTTTGCCTCTTTCCCCTGAGGTTTTTCGAGGCTTCTCATTAACGTTGCAGCATGATAACTTCAGGTTGATCAACCAACAATTGTCATCTCTAATGGTGCAATGCTGCCATTTTTCTCATGTTGTGTTGCATTAACTCCACAAATAATCCAATTCAAATGCATTCAGTTGGATTATTCAATTAAATAGCCAACACTGAGGTTGGCTGAGTATCAATCTCAGGAACAGCTTCCCAATCATCTGAGCATGCACTTATTTAGGACCTGATCCTGGAACAGCTAATTTGTCTTGACCTACATGTGTGAGATTTATCCATGAGGTAGTTTGTGTGCATAAACACGTGCATAAATCATTGTTTGATTAAGGCCTTACACAGTGCAACTAATGAAATGGATTTATTTGTCCTCTTTTAGGTTCATAGGTATTTCTTTCTCTTAACAAGTATGTGTGATTTTAATGGGCTAGTTTTGATTATGTTTTAGACTTAGAAAAATATTATTTCGTGTGGGTAGGAAACTGTGCCCTGTAACTCCTTTCAGGTACATTTTCTTAATGGTGGTATAAAAGTGCTTACATTTTTGGAATGGCTTCCCTGGCATTTGACCGCTTTTAGTTCAAGTTTAATAGATTAAGGTTTAATAGTTTAATAAAATTTTCTAATGTGTATTCACAATGCAGAGTATATAGACTGAGTTTTTAATGCAAAAATATAAAAACAATCATTGTACACAAAAAAGGTATTCTTTACATAGATATATAGATCAATTTAGAAGCTATTCTGCCTGAAAAGAAAACCATATGCAATTCCTAGATTTCATTTCGAGGAAAAAATGCGCGTAGACACTATATGCCTTTTCCAAACAAAATTATTTTTAGGAGGCATACTCAAATGGAGGGACAATTATAGAATTCAGTACACATCTTTCTATTTTTTCATATACATATATATTGTTTTATTTTATTTGAAATATTGATGTTATAAAATGTACCCCAGAATTCTATATTGGCTAGTATTACATAAAGCAAAGTTTTTAAAAATAAGCTAAAATAAGCCTTGGATTTCTACTACAACTACAAAAAAATTGAAATTAATTTGAATCTCAAAAAAATGCAGTAAAAAGAACTGCAATGTCTTTGGCATGTACAATGTGTGCATGTGTTCAATATTTCGTTCACTGTCCTGTGGCATTGGTGTTTAATCTCACACTGATTTATTGGCTTGCCTGTTTCTATGCATGTGCACATATGTGCAGTTATTTTCAAAAATTTGTCTCAGTGATAATTTAAATGGAAATATTCCTAAGAATCTATCAGACGTGGTACTTATGTTTGAATTCTACTTTATGTCCTTTTCCACAACTTCTGACCTTTTATCTAGGCTATTTTTCTCTCTCTCACCCCATGAGCTTTGTCCCCATAAGACTTTTGAAGTTTTATACTTTCAGATCTCTAACAAAAAATAACAGGGGAGACAGAAACAATTGGATAAAATGTCATGGATATAGCCTAGTCCCACAGAACTCTGATTTATGTTTACTTAGTCTTTAGTTTTCAAGTATATATGACTTTTTACACCTTTTCCTTTTTTCCTTTATCTTCAGCAAATACTGGCTAGATCTATGTCAAATTTGCTAATTGCAAATGTTGTTGCAGGTTTTGCCATCTGAAAACTAATAGAAACTTTATATTCTGAGCTGGAAAAGGTGCCTATAACAAATATAGGTGCATATGGTATTGCTATAAACGAATATTTACAATCAGCCTCTATCCTGTAGTCTCTAAGCATACTGTATATTAATTTATGTAACTGTAGGACATGACAGCATTTTTCCAGGAAAATGAGGATTTTCAAGAACTGAGGGTAATGCAGAGATTAATGAATTGTTCTTGAAGCCATGTTTCTGTCTTTATATATATGTATATACAAAAAAAAAAAAGAGAGAAAAAAAGAAATCTGGTTTTAAATGTAGTTATATTTTAACTAATGTTAGACCTAAAAATTCTTTCAGGCTAAAAATACCAATAATATATTTTTTAAAAAAATAGTCTTAATCACCAAGTATTCCTGAGGCAGTCTCCTGGATCACAAGTATTGGTTTTATGGATACAGAAGCCAACAAAATCTGCCCTGACATACTGAAGATTTAAGTTTTGTCAAGGAAGAAACACTTTCAATGTATTTTTAAAAGTTTAATATATCTTGTTGTGCTACATAAAGCTGTAATGTTTCAGCAGATACCATACACTTCATTTCCCCTTAGACTCCCCCTTTTCAGCTTATATTAGGATTTTTGTTTTCCCCTTGACAGCTGTCATTAGTAGAGAAGTCAATGGGCTCATCAGCAAACTAGCAAAAGTGACTCTGTTTCCCCAGTTTTCCTCGAGAACAGGAAGAGGAATCACATGCATTAACTCCACTAGAAATGTTTTTCTTCCAGCATTGGAGACTGAATTTAGATAGGTACAGATGAAGCTCCTGGATGGTGTTGCCTCCCTGTGAGACACCTTGCTGAATGCCTTGCCCTGGATCCCTGTTGGGAGTGGCAGAAATCACACCTTTCATGCTACTTATGGCAGCTGTAAGATGATGACTGAGGAGAAGTCCCCGATACGGTGTGGGGAGCTTTGGTGATTTTCTTGTTGTTCTTTGCACAGCAGGCATTAGGGGAAATGTTTATCAGGAAAGAAAAACCTGAGGGTTAAACAGAACTAAAGAGAAATTCAAGCATGTTTAAACAGTTTTCTCCCAGGCATTGCACCAGTTCTTGATTTGCATACCTCTACCAAAATTAAACAGTGCTTTAAATTTAGCAATCTTTTGTATTCCTTATTTAATTCTGAACTCCTGACTTGAGAATTATTAATAACATTAAATATTAGTCTTACAGTGTTAGCTGACTAGTAAATGGAAAAGATGTCTAAGAGGTCTTATTATTACCCTTACTGGAAACATTTCACATAGTTAAAAGGTACAAAAGACATGCTAATATTAGAATCCTGTAGAGGAGCTAACCAATAAAGAATAAGAATAGTCAATATAATACCAAATAAAATGAGATGCAAAAAGGATCTAATACTAATTGCTTTTATCTCTAAATTGCTAAAATAGTTATAGTCTGGAGAAACAAGAATCCTATTACTCCTAATTTATTCTATAACAGATAACTGCAATGGTTTAGAGATAGACAGAGGTATTTTAGGATTGGTAAATCCTTACTGGCATTTTGGATTAGCTACGAGTTAGTAAATGCAGAAATGCAAGTGACTTGACCTAATGGAATTGAAGGTGTTTAATTTAAATAATGGGATGAACATCAGTGGATTTTACTTGTTAGACCTCTATTTATAAAAAGTATTTGGAACAGACATATTAATGAAGATTGTAGGCATCAAATTAGACATAAATTGAATTTTATTCATTAAAATTTCTATTCTTTCTGGACTGCACAATAGACAGTATAATATGCATTTGGACTGATTTGTTACTGCTATAACTTTTAGTATCTCAAAATCCTATTTTTGATAATAAAAAAAATTACTTAAATCTCTTAGATCTTTTGCCAATAGTATCTCACTGATGCTGCTGAAACTGAATTACAGAAATGATGGTTGTTTGGGTTGTTTTTCATGGCTCTATCATACAGCTTTCTTTGTTTCTTTAGTAGATTCCTAGTTTAGGTAGTCTAAAGTGAAAATGTGTATGTGGAATTAGCATCTCATTTCAGAAAGCAGTACAATTAGCACTTCTAGGTTTCCTTGATCTCTTTCTTTCCTGGCACAGTGAAGGACCTTTTTCAGGGATTAAAGAAGGCATTCCTTCACGAATGTAGCATGGTGTGTTGATTACATCTCATTTTATGAGCATGCACCCTCCTAGCATATGGGCAATGGGCTTTATTGACAGATTTCTCTGAATATTATAATTATTATTATATTAAGTTTATGAGGTAGAGCTTTTCTTCAATCAGTTATATGTCTGTTTGAAATTGATCTAAAACACACCTAATATCTTTGTTTAAATCTCTATATGCAAATGAACAGCAATCACCACGTTCTATTAAGTTTTTCTAAAGCTGAGTGTTAACTTTCTGACTGAGTTTTTAAAGGAAACTGGAAAAACTAAATCCTCCTGTCAAATTTGGTTAAGAAATTGGAAAAAAATATTGGCGGACTGCAGAAGCAAATAATTTATTTGCGTAAGATACTTTTGGGGTGGAAGAGTTTTGCTGACTCTTTTTTGTCCAAGTAAGTGCTACTCCATCCTCAGTTTTCCGTTTTCCCTTCATGGGAAAGAGTTCTTTCTTTTTTGGGGAGGAAGAAAATACTATAAAAAAACCCTTCTCTTTTGTTGTGGGCTAACTGTGTTTTATTACTATGAATCTTTTACTGTTCTGGGTTTCTCCAGAGCACAGAAAACATGGAGGAACACAGTTTATAAACATGGATTTTGAGCCTTACCATGGGGGTTCCATGCATTCCAGCTGGCAACACATTAGCTTCTGATTTGAAAGCCATTGTTTCAGTTCAGTTCTTAATTAACTGCATGTCCTGAGGTTAGTTATCTCAGACTTTCTTCATATAATCTAATACAATGAAAAGACATTTCTGTTATCTCTAAATTTGGGGCTACAAGATCCTTTACAGTTATATTTCTGAACTTTACCTGAATTTAAAGTAGGTTTGGTTTTGTTTGATTGTTTTTGTTTAGTTTGGTTTTGTTGTTTGGTTTTTTTGGTTTTGTTTTTGGGTCTTTTTCAATTATATATAAGTAAGACATATAGTAGGATTATATTTTTTTGGTTTTCACATGAAAAATCTTATAAGTGATAAGTATATAGCAACTAATTAGGAGATTGGAATGGTGCCATTTTTTGTGAATTGGAATTCCACCTGATCTTGGGTTTAGTCAATAGATGTGATAGATGTCTGTGTATCTGCATGTGTCCTCACTGAAGGAGCCAAGGTTTGGCATGTGGATGTTCATTGATAGGAATTCAGCAGGAGTCTTGGCCATGTCCTCCTGTACCTGGCTGGCCTATAGTAATTTCATTAGTCTTTCACACGTGTAAGCAATTCATTCACAGCTCTACAAAACCCTGTTAATATTTTAAAGAAATGAATATTTGTGCCTGATATTTTTAAAAAGATTTCCAAATGAAAACATTTCGAAAATATTATCCCAGAAATGTGCCAAGAAAAAGCAACCTTGCATTTTCTAATGTGTAAGAAGCTGACCGGGTGAATTAGAACTTGCCACAGTCCTCTAACCTGTACAGCTCACATCTGAGATAATTTTCCAGTTTTAAAATCAATCTGTTTTGTACTTTTTTGATAATTTTGTAATCATTTTGAGAATAATGTAGTAATTTTTTCTTAAGTTACTCAAAATATGAAATTTCTCTTTAAAAACATATTATTTTTTAATTCATCTTGGAAGTTTAAAAGAATGTTTTAAACAGCTATTAGTTCAAGATCAAATAATTTCTTATTTTGCATCTTGGAGGTTGTTATGAACTTCTGCATTTCCATTAAGTGATCCTATATTTTCTTCAGTCAATGCTATTTAACTATTCCAGTAATTAATTAAACCAAAGAATGATTCCAACTGTGAGTCTTGCCTACATGCTTTTAAGTCTGCATATCAGAGGTGAGGATATGCTTGTAAAGTTTGGCATTTAATTAAGTTGTTTTGATCTTTTGTTCCTCTTTTTTGCACATATTAATTATTATACCTATGAAGTTTAATTCAATTGTTTAAGGTGTGTTGATGATTTCATAATATAACAAGGCTTTGTTTCTTGTGTACCAGAGTTTTTGTGTAACTGTGATCACAAGACACCCAGACATTTGTAACATACGATAAAAATATATTCATGACCCAAGTTTATAATTCTGATTGTTTTCCTTGTAAAGTAAATGTCAATGATTGGAATATGTGAATGGATTTCCTTTGTGATGGCTACATTTAATATAATGGGACTAAGGTCAAAGCTTTGAGGAGGAAGAACTTTTAATTGGGAGAAAGAGATGACCCCTACTTTTCACTGTATATGATTTTTAACAATTTTTGCCCAGTTCATTTCAGCAGGATTTGCTAGAGGTGATAAATTAATATGATCATTTGGAAAAACAATCCATATTCTTCTATAAATAGATCTGCATCTGAAACCTCTTTCCTACAAAGAAACTTCATGCACTAGATGCAATTGTAATTTGAATCCTCTGGTAGTCTTGGTTTGGTGGTTTTGTTCTATTTCCCTAGGCTAGACTGAATTCCTCCCTACCCACAGATATTCCCACCTATCCCACAGGTTAGTGAACCTGTTTGGAATGCATGGCAGTGGACAGTGTACACATCATCTGACAAATATCTCTAAAAGGGATTATGGAAGGAAGCTTCTTATTAAATAATCCAAATAGATGGAAGCAAATTAAGCCATATAATGCTATTGCATTAAGCACCATAATCAGTAATTTCACTGATTCTAAAAATTAATTTTCACTCCGTTGAACTAGCCCCAACTCAAAATCATTGGAAGTTTTACTGAACATTTTCCAAGATGAAGCATTCTTTGGGTTGACTTTTGCTGGCCTTTAATAGTGTATTCCATGAATTAACTAGAAAAGCACAGTGATAGGTCATAACTTACCCTGCAGGAGACATAAAGATATGGAGTGAGCAAAGGGCTTGAGATTTTTGTTATGCTTTGATCCATGCTAACTCTTTAGTACCTGTCAGGTCCACAATTAGTCTGTATTTTCTCATCTGTATGTGTACAGTTCTAGCCCTATTTTCCAGGAGCTGAAGGGAAGGACAGTAAGGTACAAAACTGATCCAAAATGCCTGTAAACCTCAAGCTCAAAATTTGAATCTCTATCCTTCATGGAATTTGTCCTGTTTCTTTCATGATGTCTCACCTGTAAAACCAAAGGATTTGTTTTTGTCTTCATTCACTACAGCAGTTAGTTGTCCATGTCACTCAGTATGAAACTATATCCTTTACCTTTCAGATAAAATAATATTGTTATAATTTTTGATAAAATAGCTGGTTGAATTTTTCATTATCCAAATATATGTGAGGTCTATTTCAAAAGCACTAAGAGAATGTATTTGAATTTTTTCTTAGATGGAGGAGCTTCTCCACTATTTAGGATATTAATTTATGTAATACAGAAAAAGAATTATTTTGATGTTCCAAAGTTTTGTTTGTTCAGTTCGTTTGCATTGATGTTTAAAAAATTTTTAGTCCAGATAAAGCAATCAATTACAGTGCTATATATCCCTGGTTATTCTAGTAAATTTCCTGGTTATTCTAGTAAACTACCCTAAACTTTTTCAAGTTTTACAAGGAATATATTTTCTTCAGGAAATAACTTGTAAAATGGTCTTTTTGGACTCTTGCTCATTTTAATATTTTTAGGTTTATAAACTGCTTTAGAGTTGTTTTGCTTGAAGATAAAGGAACAATTTACAGTAATGAGACAATCTCTTCCTATTCATCATAAAATATTCTCTGAGAAAAGCACTCTCTGAGTGGAATTCTCCTTGTTCTTTGTTAATCTTGCATTTATTAATGTAGGGCTGCTGATGACTCCCATATGGGCACGGTGTCCTTCATACTTCAGATAAGTGCCACAGAGTAGACAAGGGATATTTTTCCATTATCTAGGTTAAAAAATAGTGCCAAGAATTATTATTGTCTTGCTTACTTTATTAGAGATTTAGATGATAATTTGCCAGTGAGTAGACTTTTCCTTTTTTGTTGATATTTTTATTCAGGCATGTCTTGAATCAAAACTCTTGTGGAGGCATTGTATGTGCCATGACCCTTTTATGTTATATCTTTCTCCTTGTATGTAAATAGGAAGCGAAACACTGTTAAAAGCTCATTGGAAAACCTTTCTGGGAGGCAGTAATTGGAAATACATTTCTACAGAGGCAATTGTCCGCTCCTAAGGCCTTCATCTTCATTGCCTCAAATACAGAAGAGACAAGGATTTAAAGTCTTTACTAGAAACATAATTGCCATTCTTTTTCTATTAATGATGTTTTGTATTGCTTGCCTTGCAAACAAATGTGACCCCGTAAGTATTGAGAAAGTATTCATCTAGACAACTGACCATCGTTATCCTCATTTGAAAAAAGATGTGAAAGAGCAGCAGCAGGCTTGTCATCAAATGCAGTCACAGGGTAATTTTTCAATATTGAAAATATGATCTAATACAAGGCACAAAAGCTAAATTCCATCGCAATGAGCAATGGTTGGACCAGCAATTTTTCATAATGGAGGAACAAACTGTTAAAAGCAAAGAAAGCAATGACCTATATATTGATTCCGTACGCATGAATCAATCATGTAAATGTTAAAAACCTCAGAACCTTGTTTATAGCATAATACAGATTATTTATTTAGGTACAAAAGCCTAAACTGCAATTCATGTTTGGATATGCCAAGCTACACAATGGTGCTTCATTAATAATCTAAATTACAATAGACAATTTTCAGATCTCGATATTGTTTCTTAAAACCTGACCTATCTAGACAGCCCTTGTTAACACAGTCCAGTGGATTTTCATGCCATTAAGGCTGCTTAATTTTTAGTTCTGCTTCCCCCTACTAGATATTCTAATTACCCAATAACACTACTTACTGCATACTCCTCCTCACACAGTAGCTATGGGAGAAGTTTTTTTAACTGAAGAAAATTTTGCAAGTTTACAGATTAAACATGATTAAATTTGACAATTTAATTAATGTTCAAACATTTTAAGACAACAAAAAATGATCTTCTTTATTTACAAAGCCATTTTTTTTTTCTGTAAGTCCTCCAAGAAGGTCTCCACCTCTCACCTTCCAGCCCAAAAGATCATGGCACACTCCCCACATCCTATGAACCGATGGCTCTTGCCTGCATAGCTGAGTTTTTTTCCATCCATTTCAATCAGAAATCTGCTCCAGAGTACAAGCCAACCCTTGTGCTTCCATGAGATCTGCAGCAGCTCTAAGTGACACACGTCTCCATGGCTCTGTAGCCGAGCTCTGCAGTGCTTCCCACAAATCTGCTTCCCTCAGGTCGGCTTTGGCCGCTCTGCTCGGAGCACCTGCAGCTCCATTCATTATGAGCAGTCAGGTCCTGGGGAGGGAGAGCATAAAGAAGAAACAAGTAGATGGATATGAGTGATTTTGAGAAGGGAGAAACAAAATCTGCACACCTGAGCATTTTAAAGCTTATTTTCTTGCAAATTTGTGTTCCCTCTTGACAAAAAAAAAAAAAAAAAAAAAAAAAAAAGCATGGGATTTTAAATAACACATGACAGGTTTAAGGAAAGGGCAGACAGGAATTTCATATCTTCTCTCCTCTCATGTATAAGCAGCCATTTGTCCATGGTGGCCAGTCAGTACCCAAGCAAGAGACATTTTGGAACTGGAACAACTTACTTGCATAGATATTTAGGCAGACTGTAGAATTAACTGAAGATTCAAATACAATTCAACCTATTAAAATAAATTATACTTTTCAAGACTATCTTCAGAACTTCCTAATGACAAGAAACCTTCCTAATGACAAGAAAAACTGTCTTCAGAACTTCCTAATGACAAGAAATACAGTGAAAAAAACAATATAAGTATACTTAGAAAAAATGAATGTACATTGGATATGTTCTTTCTGGACAGAGAGCTAGAGAAGGTAATTGTGTATTAAATGCAGTTGCACAGAGAAGGTAGATGAGACTCAGCTTCAGCTGTGTCTTATTTTCATAAGTATCCAGGACTGTAGCTGATGCTGGATGCCTTTTAGTGTCCTTGACAACATAAAGAAAAAACCAAAGAAACAAAACAAAACAAAACAAAAAAAAAAAAACCCAAAAAAACCAACCCAAAGTTTCATTTATGCTGATATCACTTCATCAGTATGTTATTGGCATGCTTACTCAGTGTGATAGACCTAAGCTAATCACATGCAAAATATTAAGATAGATGCTGAACAAATGTGTTTGCCTCCCAAAATGTAATGACTGTATGATGCTTTAAGTGGTTCTGATTGTGTTGCTATTAAGGTTGCTTTACATTTTCCACTGGAGCACTGTGTTCTGTTGTCATATCCCTGCTGAACTATAACCCTTGCATTGATTGAGACAAGCGCAATCACCGGATGCTGAGTCCAACCCAGTAAGCAATATTTATATCATTGCCATCAGAAGGGTGTGGATATGTAAATAGTTCAGCACTTGAATAATCATTCCATCAGTGTCTTTATGCCTCTGCAGTTTTAACTGTGATGATTGCCTTAGTATATTGTTATTTACGTGTCCCCTCATCCTCATGTAATTGTATTTATGTATTTAACTAATGCATTTTTTCTAGGTAAAAAGTTATTTTATGACTAAAGCTGTGATGAGAAAAAACCCCAAACAACCCATGGGTGAAAAAAAATGAGACCTTTTGTGAGCAAAGGGCCATGGAATGACAGAATTTCCCAAATGCTTATTGTGTGGGGAGGAAAGTGATTTATAATGGAAGCTGAATTAATTCAGGGTTTGAAAATGAGCAAAAGGGTGAGGTTGATTGTTCCTGGACTGATTTTGTTAAGAAATCTGGCTTTCTGCTCTACATAAGTAAATGTGGTGATAGGTCCAGGGGGAATGGATTCTAAATGAGAACAGGTTTAGATCAGATATCAGGAAAAAATTCTTTAGTGTGCAGGTAGTGAGGCACTGGCACAGCTTGTCCAGAGAAGTTGTGGATGCCTCATCCCTGGATGAGTCCAAGGCCAGGTCAGGTGGAGCTCTGAGAACCTGGTCCAGTGGAAGGTGTCCCTGCCCATGGCAGAGGGTTGGAACCAGGTGATATTTAAGGTCTCTTCCAACCCAGACCATTCTATGGAAGGGTCCCTGTTTAAGCGACTCCTACGTGTCACATGATTGGAATAGTCCCACAGCACCAGAGTGTTTTGCAAAATAGTGGGAGCCCAGGAGAAGCAGGCAGATGGTTGTCATCTAAATCAACAGTTCCACCATCAGGTTTTGTTTGGAAAATAGATTTTTTTTTTCTAGTGGAATTAGGTGGATAAACTAGTATAAGTGTAACAATTGAACTTTACATTGGTTTTGTGTAAACAAGAAAATAACTAACCCATTTCTTTCATTGCTTTGTGATAATAAAATTACAGTCACAGCAACTGCTGAACTGAAATCACTTGTTTCATGAAGAGGGCTAATTCTAGGGTCTAATACTTAAATTAGATATAAACAATAACAATTCAAAAGGGATTATGTTCAGGAACAAAATTTTAGGCATATAATCCTGGTCTTCTAGTCTCTTCTACATTACCTGACTAGAAAACATGGTGGAAATGTAACCTAAGTTATTTGTGTGGTTAGTAGAGGCATGTAAGGCTATACAGCAAGATATGTTTCCAGAAATCTGCTTTAAATTACTCTTCTGTCTAGAGCTAAATTGTCTGGAGTAGGGTTTTAGGGTTGAACTCTACCTCCTTGGGATCTGCAGCCCCAAAGCTCCCCATGTTACACACCTAGAACTGTTCTCTCAAGACCAGAAGATAGTTTGTTTTTCAAATACACACATGGAGAAGAAACCTCAAGGTTAAGTGTGGGGTTTTTTTGCTGTAAACTCTCTCAGGATGAAAAGGAATTGAAAATGTTTTCTGTTTGTAGTGACCACTCTCACTTCTAGGCTATTGAACCATCTTTTTCTTGCATTCATTATGAAAGAATATTTTGCTGTATTTTCATTGAGACTAAATTGCATGCATATATTATGTATATTTTTCTTCCACCCCCTGGGTTGCACCCTTCAGGATTTAAGATATTCTTTGCATAATTTTTGGATTCCTATCAAGCTTAAGACAAACTAAATGAACTGCTAAAACTGGAATAGTTTTGAACATGCTCTGAAGCAGACTCCTAGATCCTAGAGGAATTGGACAAAGTCAAACAAAGAAATGCCTCTGTGGTTAGATGGTGGTGAGGATAAAGCTTTTTCAGTCATAGTTTTAGACTTTTTCAACTGCAGTTGAATTCAGGGGAGAAAGGGTGGGTTGTTTGGGGTTTTTAAATGTCTCTAACAGTGAGTGTTTTTCACAGCAACACCCAAAACTTTGAGAGACATAATGTGCAACTTGAGAGAAAGAACTCTTAACTGGGAAGATTTGGTGTTATAAAAGATGGGTTGAGAATCTGAAATATATATTTATCCAAAGGAAGTAAAAATCAGCTTGCATTTTTTCTCTTGGAGACTATCTTTCTCTCCCCCTGTAAAATAACCAATTTTGGCTGTTTCTGTTCTCCTATTTATCTCAAATGTATTAGGGAAAGGAAAGCAGAATACATCTTCTTTTGTCAAGGAAATTACAGATAAAAGTTTCAGTCTTGGAGTAATCTTTTAAAATTGGCCATGGCCAAATTCAACAGTGCAACTCAGCCCAGCCAAGTACTTCAGTATGCACATAATTTTATTCACGTACTTAAATCCCTCTGACTTCAAGGGGATTTAAGCAATGTTTAGGTGCTTTGCTGCAACAGTGTCTTAAATTGGTAGATGGAAAATTTTAGACAGAGAAAGGAAGGCAGTCTCTACTGGTCGATGCCTAAAAATTGGTTTGATTTTTCAGATAATCCTAAATTCTTATTGTCTCCAATTGTCTTTTATTCTTTTGGTGTCTTTTTTCAGAGCAGATTTATGCCTTTTTTAGGTTCCTCAGTTATACACCACTCCCAGTCTCATTGCAAAAGCAAACTAAGAGATTTTCTAGTTTGATTTCAGCAAGCAATGTTTCAGCAATTGCACATGACAGAGATAATTTCAAGACAAATCAGACATACCCTAAACCAAAATGGATCAATCCTGCAGGAACCCACTCCCAGCACTTAACAAGGTAAATAGAGACAATTGCTAATAAGTTATTTTCAAAAGCAGTTAGGTGCTAACCCTCGTGAAAGTAAGCGAAGAATTTAAAAATTGTCACCTGAAAAATGTTACCTTTTGCGCAGTCTTTTCGGTTTTTTAGTTTACATAAATAGAATCTTCCTAATATGATGACTGGTCTTTAGTATAATAAATTGTCATTCCACTTTACTGGCAAAAATATCATGATGTGTTAGGATGATTAATGTGACTGTCAGGTGAAATATTCATAAATTTAGCTGACCTACCATACATAAAAGGAGATGATAATATGTTTCAAGGTTTATGTACTTAATTTTCTTTGGAAAACAGAGCCTCTGACTTGAGAAAATGCATGCTAAATTTCAAATATCAAGAGAAAGGAAAAGAGAAAAAAAAACCACCCTGTGTTTTTTCTTTCTTTAATTTTATTTCAAATCAATCTTTAGAAACAGATCCTTTTACTGTGTTTACTTAGTCCTCACCCTAATCTGAATTTTTTGACTGCACAGAAGTTATTAATTAAAAAGTTAATAATTGAAAATGGTTTCCATTAAAAGAAAATCCATGGATCAAAAGAGAGGAAGAGGTGATATTGAAGTTGTCTGTGAGCTCAGCTTTGTGCTGTTGCTCTTTTCCCCACCGAAGAGAAGGAGCTTTCAGCACAAAGGCTGGATGTGTGGCTCAGATGAGGAATGGAGTGTGTGCACAGGCAGCTGACGTGGGCTCACTGCTGGCCAAACTCTGCCTGTCAGAGCCTGTCCTCACGAGCACCTTCTGGGAGAACAACAATTCTCTTCTAAAGAGGCACTCTGAAGTGTGTAAGGCATGTGGAGGACTCACTAACTGCATCAAGAAAGCAAACAGAACATTTCATGTGGGCTTTTTTTTTTTTCCAAAATATTTTTTCAACTAAGTTAGGAGCATAAACAGCAAAAACTTTGTAGGTGGGGTGCTGCATGCCATACCTGCACTCAGTTTCACCTTACTTACTGTGACTTGGGTTTGCACTAAATACCAGCCCGTGTATTCCTAATCTTTTCCCAGGAGATTTAACATGTCAGTGTGATAGATAAGGTGATGATTGTTATTCTGAATGACACCATTTTTGGTTTTCCTTTTCCCGAAACCACTGTTGACTTAGCTAGTCATTCCAGCTAGTCAGGGAGCAGCAGGATTAAGTAAATCTAATTGTTCATTTCATACAATTTAAATTGTTTTAGATAGCCTGCTACATGGGTGTTCAAAGTCTGTAAAGAATTTATCCAGGGATCATGTGGGAAAGAGTCTTTTCCTTTTTGGCACATTTTGAATGCTATTGATAAGCACAGAACATTTCTAGGCATTTATTGGAGTGCTGTGCTGGAGCTTTTTGTTTTCAGTATAAACTGATGGAGATCAACAATTTTTTGATACTCCTAGTACTAAGTGCTTATAAAGTGTTTATATCTATAATTGTGTCAAATTATGTTAATGAAGTGCTGAAAGACACTAGTAAATTTAAGTGTTCAAAAAGTGCATTACTCTGAGTGTCACCTAGGGGCTCTTCACATCAGACACTTGGGGGACAATTTTTTTTCTTCCAAGCACCTTTAGAGCACTATGTCTTAAAGTGTCTTTCTAGCATTAATTAAATTTTAAAAAGTGAGTGCCAGGTAAGCACACATGATTTATGCTAATCTTTTGAAATGCAAATGTATTTTAGACTAAAGTACCCTTCCCTTTTTACAACTCACTGCTTTCCTCCTCAATTATTTCCCACACCTTTTCCTACTGAGTATTCAACTGCTAAAAACAGTCATGGGAGAAGCAGGGAATTAACTTCATTAGTAATAATTAGGCAGAAATTAGAACTATTCAAAGGATCAAATACCCCTATTAGATTATCTAATAACCTAATGAATAAAAGTCATAGTAGCTCAAAAAAAATTTGCTGTACGAACCTGGGGCACTTTGCGTTTGTTCTTCTGCCTGCCCCTCTCCTCTGGGCTGTTCGTGACATTTCTGCTGTAGGTTGGTAGAGTGGCTGTGGCTGACAAGAGTTATGGTTTTCTTCCAGTGAACTGAAACCCTGCCTTGGTCATCAGCCATAGGGCAATCACGTGTGTGATCTCCCAAAGGCTAAAGGGTTTGGCCAAGAAGATTGAGGGAAGCAGGAGTTTGTGCCCACACTGGGAGATTGAAGGCTGTTACTGCTGTAAGGTGGAAGAGCTTCATGTGGCACTATAGATATTTAGTATGAGGACAGAGGAAAACAAATACAGTTTCTGAAGAACAGTTTGAAGACAGAGACAGCAGCACAAGGACACCAAAATTCATGCTGACCTGAAGAGTTTAAAGAGATAAATGAATAGAAGAAAAACCAATCCGGTCTGATCAAAACCAGGAATTTTTAGGATGATGATGATGATGATTATTATTATTAAATGTCCTACTTCAAGGACTATTCTGCTTCATTTCAGAATATTCTTATTTTATGTGTGAGGATAACAATCCTTACATTACCTAATTCTGACTAGAGCCTATTGAAATTATTTTTTTTTTTTTTCTGAGAAACTGTATTTAATCCCTATGTCAATGTGCTGAGAAAGATAGTAATGATATATCTGAACTTTAAACATCTTTAATCTTTCTCTTTATCTTTCATTCTTGTTGCACAGCCTCAGCAATCAGATTTCAACACTCCATTCCTCAGAAAATCTCACAGATTCAGAAACCATGGTGAGATAAGATTCTCCTTTGACCCAGAGGCACATTCAACTGTGCCTTTGGAAAGTTTTTTAAATAGCAATGTCTATTGAAATTTTTTAAATACATAGAATTCTATTTGGCAATGACTAGAAAATATCAGACAGGTGGCAGGAGTCCACAGGAGTGTAGAGGTGAATTGTGTACTCCAGGTAAAGAGATATCCCAGTCAGTCCTTCCTGGAAGCATTATCAAAAAGGATCTTTTAAGCCTAGAGTTTGTAAACTGAATTGTTCTTAGCTTCATTCCCTAGGGAAAGATATCTATTTCATAAGTGTCACTCTAAATGTAGCAGGAGTGAGGAAGCCAAGAACTGGGTAAAATTGAGCTTGTTTTACCAGTTCAAGGTAAAAGACATTGTCAGGGCATCTGAAGCCTTTGCTGGCAATTGCTTCCCCTGTGTAAGTGTGGGAGCAGCTTTCACTGCTGTGCAAAGCAGAGGGCTTTGTGCTCGACAGACCCCAATCCAGCTCTTACCTGCAGGTTGATCCAGTTATCGGTGAAGTCAATTACCAAGGGGCTGATTTAGAATGAGCAGAAAAAAGTCTCCAGAGTATCAAACGTAGAAGAAAATTTGAAATGTGATTAGTTTGAACTGTTATTGTCTGCTGTTTGGAAGGAAAGGAATCAGTGCTTTGATTTTCTTCTGTAAGGTTACCTATTATGCACCATATCCTTCTTTTCTGTCCTTCTAGCTACTTGATTGCCTATTTATTTGCAATAGTCTTCAGAGGTAATGAACAGATTAAATTTAGATAGAGGGCTCAGATTCAGTGTTGGCACAGCTCTGCAGAAATAAATGGAATTAGCCAGGAGAGTCAAAATACCTTGTGTTCAGCAACCATAAGCTATCTGGACTGTTGATGACTCCTAAAATCCCTCCAGCAGATGCCAATGTGTGGTCATATGATGCAATTTTAAAGACATACAGGTCTGAAAAGGAGAATTTGTGGAAATATGAAGCTATTATGATACCTAGGTGAAATAATTTTCAGAATCAATAAAACAAAGCTTTTGGAAGAGGGACCAGTGAAATAATATTTTTGCATTTGAGCAATGTTTCATTTCATAATGTGTTGGAGGTTTGTTTTGGGGGGAGTTTTCTGCTTGTTAGTTTGTTTGTTTAGGGTAAAACAAAACTGAACTGGTGTGAATCCAGGTCTTTTTAATATGGGGTACATACCATCCACTGAGTGCTGTGAGTGGTTAGACAAATGGTATTGGTTACTGTTAAATAAATGCAATCAAAGCTCCAGCCAACAGATAGCTTCCAACATTGTTCTTATTGTACATGCTGCCAGTGTTCACTAATTCCAGGGTACAACAGGTCTTGGAAAATCTCAAATCATCTAGCTGCTTTCCTGTCTAGGAAATAGAAGTGTGAGAAGCATACAAAATCAGGATCATTGAGGTCCAGATTTGAAGCCATACAGAGAGCAGGACAGAAAAGGGCAGGACAGAATGAAACTAAAAAAGATAGGCTTATAGGAAATAGGAAACAAAGAAAATCCTGGGAGCAAAAAGAATGAAGTTAACTAAATATCCATGCCACGATATCCTGGCAGTCTATATCACTTTTAACTGCTGGCCATGAGGGTTTCTGTGGTATGGCTGTACAAAGCTGTGGCTTACCAGAAGTGCCTCTATGCTTTTTAGGCATTCAACTCCTGAATGCAGAAATGGTGAGTCTTTAATTTTTACTTCCCTATGTCCCATTTCTATGAGGGAATGAAAATTTAGCCTTCAATAAAAATGTCATATTTGATGCATATCTTGTGCTGCAGATATTTTTAATATGTTCATACATGAAATACTTGGCAATTATTTCCCATTTCTCTAAACTTGTATATATCTTCCCTATGCAGACACTTAGTGCATAAATCCAACAATGTGTTTTTCCCTCTACGCCTACAGTAAGTTAGTTTTCATAAGGATGAGAAAGTGCCTCCAGAGAAAACACATATCTGAGAAGAATTAGAAGACCAAAGGTAATAGATCTTTTAATTTAAGATAGAGCCACTTGCCATTTCTGTTCTTTTAAAAAGCAGTCAATTCTAATTATAGAGATTTATCTTGGATTAAGGAAAAAAAATAGTAAAGTAAGCACTGATTCTTCTACTGAAACTCTGGTGTTAAGCCTTTTTTAAAAGGGAATTATGTGTAGTGTGGACAGTAAAGAGACTGCCATCAAATTAAGAATTAACTGTTTATGTGATGGAAAATCTGTTCATCTGAAACTATTTTCCTTTTAATTTTACATTGTAAAAGTTGAAAAATAAGAGGCATTACTGACAATTGCCAATGTTGGGAAAGAAGAAATGAAGTGAAGGAGGGATTTTCTGGAAGAAAAGCATTTCTATTAGTTCTTGAAAGGTAATATTCAGTTTCACCCACACAATAGCATAATTCCAATGGAGGAAAACACTTGTGATCCATTTTAACTCAACTATTTTTAGGGTCCAATGCAAATAGTGAAGGTTTCAATAAAAACTACAGAAACCCTGGCTAAAACATTGCTAACATGGAAAGAATCACTATCAGTGCAGTTTCAAAGACAACTGTTGCATTTCCTTCTATTCCCTTTTTTCCTATTCCCTTCCTTTGAGTTTATCATATATTCCTTTTTTCTGGTAGTGTTTGCTCTCCACATGGAAATTCTTTAGTAGTCATCAAAATATCTGGTATGGTTCCCTGAGATAGCATTTATCATGGGACTGTATATCACTTTCCTTATCTGGGCTACAGATGTGCTGGTCTATATTTGGAGACTTCTTTCTCTTCTGAGCTATCAAAAAATCTATGAAAAGGGATGGGACAACAAAAATCAAGCTACCTCCATCTAAAAAGGATTCACAGTCTTTGGAAATTTTAGAATATTAAACTGTTCTTTTGTCCTTGTCACCCTCTTGCTGTTGGAAATGTAAACTGACTTTATTTAGTACAGTAAAAAATCAGATTTATGCCAAACTTTCTGGCATTTCATTGTCGTTCACATGGGGAAAAGAGAAAAGATGCTGTACTACTTCTCTGAAAAATCTTGGTGTTGATACTGCACAGCAATACTTGCCCTCAGGTGGTTTCTAAGAAAGCAATAAATAATCAGAATATTCAGTATATTTTATTATGGATAGTGATGGCCTTATCCTGAAAACTATAAGCCTCTCTTAAAACATTTAAATTGTCCTAAATTATCTTAATTTTTCTCTAAGTAACTTTGGTAGAGGATGGGCACGTGGCTGAAATAAGAATTTGGAATTAAATATTGAGACCTGAAATATATCGGTTTTGTCTTTCCATTGCTTTATTAACTAAATTTTCAAACTAATATATTACTGAATAATTAAATATTGTGCTCTTCCAACTGCATTATACTTTTTTATTCATTACCCTGCATCTTAATACAAATATCCCTGGAGTTACATTTTCTTAAGAAAAGAGTCACAAGATGAGAAATCTCCAGGGAGGAACTTTTGAAGGAAAACTTCTGACTGAGCACTCAAAATACTGTATGTGCTAGGAAAAAAAACCAACTCTGGTAAGTAAAGTGGTATAACTCAGTACTGTAGGCATTAGTAATCTAATTTGAAGCCATTAGAAATCCGAAAGAGTAAATACTTTAACAACCTGAAGAAAGGTTCCAGAGTTAATGAACAATTCAATCCACAACTGGCCTGAAAAAGGAGTGTTGAATACTTTTGTTTAAGGTATTAGAAAGAGGCTTTGGTCAGAAGGAAAATCTAATGCATGTTCTGCTTTAAGTGTCTCAGGAACAAGGCTGGAGTGTGAACCTGCTGGTAACACTTCCATGACCCCTCTCATCATTTGCAATTGAATGCTACTTTTACATATGACTAAATATTTCTGCATTATAGTTTGGTTAGTTTTTATTTTTCTTTTCAGATTGTTCCTCAAATCAAAATTAATTGTTTTAAATTTCAGATTTGAAAAGAGCACTGTTGATCTGCTGCTGCTTCAGCTTCTTCAGTTGCTTGTACAGCTACAGTGTAAAAATGAAAACAAATCCTGGTCAGATCCAGGGGTTTATTCAGCTATTGAAATGAACCTTCACTAGCAAAGTATCTTCTCCTGGAACTATGACATGCTTCTTTAAAAATCCTCAAATTTTTTTTTGCAAATGGAAAAGCCCAGATCTGTAGCAATCCTCCAATATTCTGTTTTTCATTTGTAGCAATGCCAAGAGCAAAAGGGGAGGAACAGTTATTTAAGAGTCTGTGGAGACTGTTTTTGGTTATTTTCTCTAACTCACTGATGAATCTGCTTTTAACATATGTGGAGAACAAAGCACTTCAGATAATTCAACTTTCTAAACAAAATATCTGAAAAGAGGCAATGCCTTGTGCAATTACTTAAGCACACCAGCTCTTCAGCTTGATTGTAAATAGCTCCCAATATCTACCACACTGAAGAATAACTTACCTACCAGTGAGGAGATGACACAGCATTCACTTTGTTTGGTTTTTTTTATTTATTTGTTTATTTGATTTATTTTCTAGAAAAATCCTCCATGCATTAAGCAAGTAACAAGTTAGTCACAATGGAAAATGTGTGAGCTTAAAGAAAAGGCCCAAAGGCTCCTCAAGGTGCAGAGTTGTTCCTTTTGCTCATGGAAAGCCCTCATGCAGGCACATTTGAGTGGTGTGGTGAGCGTGGGTGGTGCATGGTTTTTCCCGCTCTGCATTCTCCTGGCTGGGGCAGGCACATTTTGGAAAATACTTGTCAGAAAGCAGAGGAGATAATTCTTCAACATCAAATTCAGCTGCAGTTTTTGGTAGCTTGTCTTCAGCCCTGGCAAGGCACCATGGTGCTAATCTGAG
This sequence comes from Emberiza elegans, assembly GCA_024865655.1. Lineage (NCBI taxonomy): Eukaryota > Metazoa > Chordata > Aves > Passeriformes > Fringillidae > Emberiza > Emberiza elegans. The sequence continues at coordinate 74,044,057 of JALJVW010000206.1, forward strand.
GGACCCACGGATAATTTATCTTTGCGCTGTGTGCCTGGATCCAGCAGTTCAGCTGTGAATTTAAATAAGCTTTGTTGTTGCATGCTTTGGTCTATCATGACAGGCCTTTCTCCCTCTTTGTTTTCCCAAAATGGTCAAAGCCTCTGGCAGGCCCAGTCTGGCCTTTGGGTTAGGTTGCACCCGTTTAGCAAGGGCCTGATTTTCTCTGATCACACAGCAGAGCTGGGGGACCCTCAGGAATGTGGAAATCCTGCCTGCAGTTGCTGCCTGTGCTTGTCAATTGAATCCACATGGCTGGGAGGTATTTAGGATGGAGATAATCCAAATATTAATTGAAAGCAGAAGCTGGAAGCCAAAATTCCATTCTCCCAGGTGAATGCTGAATCAGTTTAGGTTCTGGAGTGATATTTGCTCTTACTTTATGCTTTTTGTCTATGACTTTGTAGTTAGGATGTAACAGCAAAATATATGGGTGTGATTTGTCCTTTTATATGAAACAAATAGATTCACTTCATGTCAGCATAAAAATTTTATACTAATTTTCACTGAATCAGCTAATGCTGGGTCTTTTATTGGTCTTTTCACCATGCACAAATGTTTTACTAGTTATAGTGTGAGTTGAAGTGTAATATTGGCATCTGTGCTGTGTTTCAGGTTTATTTTCAACTTCCTAACACTAAATGAAATGCACAGTACAAATAAAATTTCTACAACTATCTAAGTAAATAGGCATAATACACAAACTCAGCATCTCAGGGGCACTACACTATCTTTGTCTTCTTCACAGTGCCCATGCTCTCTCACATACAAAAGGACTCATTCTCAGCACTTACATTACTTTATTGGTAGCATTTTAATTTCAAAATGATGGATACTACTTTTAATGCTAGAATAAAATGGATATGCTTCTTATTGGAAATTAGGACAATGATTTCCAAGCATCCCAGACCTACCAGTGTGTTGCTCTGTCCTAGTTCAAGAAAGTTCCCTTCAGTACATGACCAGCAGTTAAATTGCAGGAACTTGTAGATAAATTTTAATAAACCCATTTCCATGAAGGCATAAGGAAGAAACAATCAGAAGTTCAAAAGTCAGAGCCCCCTGATTAATTTTTAATGATTTCCAATTCTTTCTGAGGTTCCCAGTATCAACATTTTACTCAGTTATTTGCCCAGCAGTCATCCTATCCATATTTGATATGGGATAATTAGCAACTGGCCTTGAGAAGTGCAGCCCTGTCTACCATCTGCACAATCAATATTAGAAAGTGCTGCAGTTCCTAGGGATATTCATGTATTTTCTGAACAGCTCTTGATTTATTGAAAGGGATGTAATGACATGAAAAGTGTTACACTTACAGCCTTCTATTGACAGTGGTTCTGTTTAGCTTCATTAGATGCGATACCAACACCTGTCCAGTGAGATGGAGGCCACCTGTTCATTTTATGTAACTTCTAAAAATCATCAGTGGCTAAAGACCTGTAAATTCCACATGTCATAGAGTGCCAATGGTAAAAATGAAAGTAATGGTGGTTCCTTGTCAGCCTTCCACTTTCATCTTCTATTGCTTTGGTTGTATTAAATGGTCTATAATAATTTGAAAGGAGGTAAGAGTCCTTGTCTTCTCAAGCAGGCACTTTATGCCTCACTAAGGCACCAGCCTGAGACAGTGCTGCCAGCTTCACTGGCTGGTGTGGTGACCAGAGAATGCACAAGCTGTGAATACTCACACTGGTAGATGGTTTGTAGACACTGGAAAAATAAGGACATTAATGAGCATGGCTTGCCAGTAGCGACAGGTGACATATTAACATGAATTTGTAATTAATACCGAACCCCTCCCCCCTTTTTTTGCTGGTCACGAACATCTGAAATGATGCTACTTTCCTTCTTTTCCTTTAAAATAACCATGACAGCCTAAACTCCTCTGTACAGAGCAACTTACATCATATTTTATTAGCTAGTTGAATGGTTGATTTAAAACAACCAGTTACTTGTTTCCTTCACATCTGGTAAGACCCTTTTCCTTTATTTTAAGGGGATTTATATTATGATGAATAAAAACAGAGAGATAAATAGTATTGAATCTTTGTCAGCTGCAGCTAAACAAATATCAAAAAGACAGACCACTCCTGAAATCTTAAAGGGGGTATTCTGTTTCACAGGGCAGTTCTAACAAAGCAGTAGCTATTAAATTAGTAAGTTTGCTCAGCATGCATGCATTCCAAATGGGAACTTATGCTGTCTTAGGCAACAATGCACTTATATGGTTTTCAGCTTAATACAAGCAGTGATCTTAGTAAGAATATTAAATTGGAAGACACTATCTGATGATATACATTTTATTTCATTGTTAACAAACTGAATTACATGCCAAAGGTTTGCTCTCAAGCTGAAACCTAGTCAGTTCATAAAAATGATTTAATAGCAGGTTCCTGGAGCACAGTATTCCTTTTGCTACTGTGGTTTTAAATCCATTTTTTCTCATCTCATTTATGAAAATGTTTCTCTCTCTTTTTGGGCATTATGAACAGTGAGCAGGGGTACAAGTGTGTGGGCAAGATGGTGAAACCTGACACATGGAAGTTGGCAGTACTGAAGTCAGCAGAAAAACACTGCTGAGGGGGAATTCTCAGAGAAAGTACAGCAGGATAAACAGTAAAGTCATTGAAAACAGGCAGTAGTATTTTTGCTACTATGCCTCTCCTAGTCTAAAGAAATTAGGCCTTTTCAAAAGAAAGTAAAAGTTTTTGAAATAGATAGTTAATCTTTGAGTATTTAAAATGTGGTTTATTATCATTTAAAATGCATTGAAGCAAACAGTATCTTTCGATACAGAGAAGCCATTAAAAAGGAGTGCTGCTTTTTAATTTTTCTTTTTCCTGGGAGATTCTTTATGGCTTTATTGCATGATTTTGCCTTGTATTTAGTCATTGTATTCCGTGATTACTGCTCTACCTTTCTTACTCTTGGCAAACTCTAATCTTGGAACCCAGCTCCACAATTTTGATATGCATATAATTTTACGTAGTTGATGAATCCATCATGCAATAGTAAACAGCAGGGAGGGGCTCAATGGAAACTCATTTGTTACTTTTCCCACTTGGAGGCTGTTATTTTTATAAATTACTTATATTGGACACTGTGGGAGTGCCCTTTTTCATATACTGAAGTACTTCACTGGCCCCAGGAGTCACTAAGACTAGTGGATTTTAATAGTTATAGATCCTAAATGGAGGGTTAGAAATTGTTTCTTTTCATTACAATTACAACGAGGAATTAACCCCAAGGGTATCCACTTAATTTCATAATATATAGACTGGAACGCTAATAATGTGTCTCTCCTAAAATGTAATAAAGAAGCAACTGCCCCTTGGCTCCCTGGGGTAGATTTTTGTAAAATGTATTGCAAAAAATGTAACTCAAAGAAGATTTTACGCTAACAAGCTTTGTCATGTCACTAGCTCCAGTGCTCAAAGTGCCCTGGTGCTCGTGGACATCCAGTATTGGCACCAATTTTACAGCAGGAATTTGGTACCAGCACCTTCGTGTGGCTTCACTGGTACCAGGCAAAGCTAAGTGAGGGAAGGAGTAGAGGGTAATTTACAATTAAGCACATAAAGAAGTGAAAGAGTGGAGGGAGGAAGTGGGAGTACAGTAGTCCAAAGTAATTACTTCCTTCGAGGTCCACTTGGAGCTGTTCTCCAGCCAAGTTTCCTGTGTTGTTTTAATCTTCCATGCCCTATTGCAAAACAAACCTTGGCCTTACAATTGGCAGCTAGTGAAATCCAGAACATTTGCTGTTGCGTTTGCACTTGTGAGCAGCAAAGTAGCCTCTGACCTCTCAGTCATTATGGATGGTGACTGTGGAACAAATTCCTGGCCGAGATGTTAAATGCTGGATCAGGCTGTGGGTTTAAATCCAGGTTAAAGACATTTCTATTTGTTGATGATTTTAATGGGTTCTGACTTGATACAGCATCCTGGGAAAGCCTGACAGTAAAGGCAGCAGGAAAACTAGTACATTAGCTGTGCCCATTCTCTCTTGAAAGAGAAAAAAAACTCAAAAACCAAAACAAAAAAACAAAAACAAAAAAAAAGCCCACCACCAAAAACACGCATACCAAAAGAAACCACCAACCACTATAGGAATATAATTCATGTGCAACAAACCACCCAGTTATAGAAGAATTTTTTTTGGTCTGATTTTTAATGGGAACTCTTACTGACATTTCTAAGATTGTTGGTTTTTAGGAAAATTCATTAGGAAATAAATGATTTTCCATTTTTTTCTTTATTTATGCATGATATGCTCAGAATTCGGTGTACTTGCTTATATTACAAATATTCTGCTTATGGCAGAAAATTTAAATAATATCCCTGAACAATCACAGATATGTTTGTACCCATCCTCTAAAACTGAATTCTTCCAGAGTAACTTGAGCGAGTATTTTATTAAAATTTGTGGCTTATTTATTGGACTCCTACTCCCAACAGCTGGAAATGCAAAAGTATGATCTCTGAACTAACTTTTCTAGATAAGCTGATAGGTCCCATATAATTTATGTAAAAAATTCTATGTGGATGCAGAACTACCTGTCTTTAACAGAAGTTACTGTTGCTAACTGTTGGAGATATGCCAGTGCAAGAGGGAATAGATGTCTAGAAGGCTGCCAAGAAAAAGAATGGAAATAGAAAGAAAGATAAAATAGGTTTTTTTTCCTTTTCTTATTCTATTCCTGTTTTCCAGGGATGGTGATCTCCATCTTTAAAAAAAAAAAAAATCATAAAACAAATGGGAAGAAAATCAAAATTCATAAGTTTTGCCAGCTAGTTTCAGTTAATTTTATTTTAGTGGTGTTTAATTTGGCATTTCTGGGCTTTTTTTTTTCTTTACTAGTTTTAAATTAAAATAGTGAAAAATATTTGCCTAACAGATTTATATTTTAACAACTTTCACCATCTTCTCCGTGTTGCAGTTGTAATGTTCTTAAATGTATCCTGAAGCCAGTCTACTGAATAAGAGCCATAGTGAGAGTAAAAATGTCAAGGAAGAGCAGGAGAGGCAGAATAGAAGTGCAGCGTGAAGCTGAGTTAGAAGCTGAAGGCTGAAAGGGCCTCTGAAAAGTTTCAGGATAAACAGAAATTATTTCAGCCATTTCTCCCACTCATGAGTAATTACTTATATGCAGCTGAGTAATAATTGCAACTGAAAGCATTTGAGTGAATTCAGCAGTCAGCACCATGATCATGGATCATAATCTGGATCATGAATCATAATTAAGGGCAAATTTAAAATTAAATGCTATGGATCTCTTCAAGAACTTTTTTTTTTTTGTAAATAATAAATCAGAGCTGTTTCAGTAGGTGAGTCAAGTTAAAATTCTGTGTATGTTAAAGAATAAATAAGTTTCTTCCCTTCCTTCCACCTATTCACAAGTGAAACAAGAGCAAGTCATTCCAAGGGAACTCTGAGATAGAGCAAGATAACAAATGTGATGTACTTCACAAACAATGTTATCTCCTTCAACCAGATAAAAACATAGATACTACAGGTTAGGTGCCAATTTGTTTCACTGAAATTACATGCTGTAAATCACTCCTGCTGTATTGCAGGAGTACCTGCTCATATTGTGCCCAGCTTCTGTGGACCCTAGAGTACATTCATTTGTAATGTAAGAAATGTCTGGTAAAACATATATTATAAAAAATGGAAATACGTTATGTGAGTGCTAGAGGCAGAAATCTGAAGCACTGGCTATTCCTTTCCCCCAGGTATTACAATTTTTGACCTTTTTGTACTGCCTCCATCTAGTGATAGGTAAGTATGTGCTTTGTTTCCCAGCCTGGGGGGACTTCTGTGATAGGCACCAGATTTTATTCTGAAATCTTATTAATTTTAAATAAAATATGGGTTTCTACTGTTAATTACAGCATGATGTATTACTTTTCAATTTCATATGTTTTTGAAAAGGCATAAAAAAACCATTTTATCATTTTATCATAAGTACTAAGGTCATGTTTATGTAAAGATTTGGTTTTGAGAAACTGGATGTAAAGTGATTTTTTTTTTTTTTTAAAGAATAATTCCAAATGTGGACAGTGCCAGTTGTGCTGGATCTCTCTGTGCAGGGGAGAGTGTGACAGCCAGGGACTCCTCCTGCAGAAGGACCAAAATATAGATTATGAAAAGCAAAACTGATTTGGCCACTTGAGAAAGGCGAAGAGATGAATGTTTAAAACACTAGATTCAAGTGATGTTTTCCAAAAGGTTAAGTTTTGAAAATGTCTCATCATAAACTTCCATAGGGAGCCCATGTCAAAGTAATAGACTAAAATATTTGCAGTTAAGATGGGGTTAATGCTCAGGGCATTGCTGACGGTGAGTGTGATCACAGGCTGAAAGGATGGGGGTATAAAGACATGTTTGGGGTGCTCAAATTACTTTTCCCTTTGTCTGGGGAGGAGAGGCATGGCAAAATAATTGAAATTAGTATTACAGAAGTGCTGCTTCATTTATTTAGATTTCTGTGTGTTCAGCACTCTATTACCCCACCTTTTTTTTTTTTCTTTGCAATATGTAAACAGTTCCAGCTGGAAACATGTCATCTCCATCTTCTGTGTGTCCAGGCAATCACTTTTGGGGGATTAAAAAAAAACCCTGTTTTTAATTTTATATAATAGAGTTGAAAGCATTTAGGAGCCAGTAAGTTTAATATTAGAGGCATGAGCATGTTATTTTGTAATAAATTGTGGCTGATATTTGCTCTAAGCAAATGATAAAAAGATCAACTTCAATGAAGTACATGAGAACAGGGATTCTACTAATGAACTTCATGTTCTCAGAAGAAAAACCATGGAATCATCTCAGCTGAGGCCTTTGAAAATATCTGCTGTCCCTGATCAAAAGTATCAGTAGATAAAGGAAGGTTGGAAATAGATAGAGTCCTAGAGGTAGGCTCTGGAAAATTCTTCCCTAGGTGGCTTTTATGATGAGCTAAAGAACTCTCCAGAATTGCCTTGGGTGCAGTTAAAAGCCTGGAGTGTGAACATCGGGTAAATGCCTGACATATATAGGTATAAAAATAAATTTATATGCCTTTCTATGTCTATGAACATAAATGCATATGTATGTCTGTAGATATCTGCAACACAGACTTCCAGTGTTATATGATTGAAGTTATGTGACCTTTTGTGTAAACCTTTTCTCTACCTGCTTGTCCAGATCAAAGCTGAGACAGAAGGCCAAGTCACAGGTAATCAAAGTAGTGAGCTGCTTTTTCAGCTGTTTAATTATTCAAGGAGGTTTCTACCTAACTGGTTTCCCGTAATATAATCCATGACACTGTAGTTTAAAATCAATAGTTCTTTGATTAGGACTGAAAATTGTAACAGGACATTTTAACATCACTGGAAATAACAGACTCTTATGCAGTACCTCACCACTTGCACCTTCAGTTCAGAACTGATGACTCAAGCGTGGTATATTTATGCTTGCAATCTCAGTGAGATGCCATAGGGAGTAATAATGGCCTAACCTTTTCATATTCCATAACTCAATGAATGGACAAAAAAGAAGAAATAGTATTTCAGCTCTTGCCCAAAAATGAAATGTATTATCACAACAGTCGTCTGTCCTTGCCCTGTGCAGTAGCAGATTTCACATTAAAAGACAAATATCTGAGTCTTAAATAAATTTCTAGGTAGAAGAAAATTCATGGGATACATGATTATTTTTCTGAAAATAGGAATGACACTTATGTTGCTGTTCAAACAGTGAAAGGAGATCTCAAGCTGTCATCATCATAAAACATAAACCATCTATTAGAAAAATGCCTCAAAACCAATGGTAGATAATGGGTGAACTGGCCAGGCAAACTTACAAAGCAAGATTTCTGCCACTCTTCTCAAAAAAAGGCAATTTGAAGTTATACTAATGTATATGATTATTTCAATTTATATGTCTTATAATTAGGAATATAATCATCCAGAAGAATTAAGGTAGAAAGTTCATTCTGATTTAAGCAACTTAATTGCTGCTTGGATTTTGTGGAGCCAATAAAGTTTGTGCAGGACATTTTTGATTGTCCTTCTTTTTTACCTTGAGTGAATAGCAGCAGAGACAGCTGTGCTTAGAGCCAGAGATTGCTGCTCTCAGCCTGACTGTTTAGCTGGACAAATGTACAGCTTAATGCTTGACATTTCCAGCCAAACTGCTTCTCTACACTATATCTGGCATCCTGCATGTTTTTTCTGCACTAAATAAGGCATTTTACTTGAAGAAGTTTGCCACAGGAAGTGGTAATGCCATGTCCATTTAAAGTGCATATGATCCATTTCCATATGAGCATTAAGATGTGAGCTAAAAGACTTGCAGAACACCTGGTGCCCATGTTGTTTCCTTTTTTTCTTTCCTAGAGAAACTATAACTATAAAGTGTAACTATAAACTTAGGTCTAGCTAAACTAATGTCAGCAATAATCCTGAATCTATAGTTACTTGGGAGCAGATGAGGAATCAGGACATTTAAAAGCTGCAGAACTACTGTGAGCAGGACATGTGAAAGACACAAAGTAGCAGCACAATCCTGCTATTTGGCTTTTCAAAGACACAAAGTCAAATGATTTAGGGAAACCACTGTGCCATTCAGTCACTGGATCTGCCTGGAATGACCTGTGTTGTCATGTCTCTGAAATGCTGGGATCCTAAATCTCCTCTCAGGACAGTGCAGTAGAGACTGATACCATGGTACCCTTTACACAGTTCTTGTGTCGCCAGAGCAGTCAGCCAGCATCTGGCAAGATGCAAAAAGTTTTCTCATTGTCTGTGGAGCTGATCCCATCTCTTGTCTCTCAGAGCAGTGTTCCAGCTACCAAAAGCAGAAATGAGACTGCAGTCACTTTTCAAGGGGCAAAAGTGCTATAAGATGTGCTATAGCTCCTGCTCATGTAGGTGTCTGTACTCTTATTTCATTTTTAATAATTAAATATTTATCAAAATGAAACACTTTAAATGAGAATTAAGTAACTTTTCTTCTATCTTGTGGCTTTGTAAATAGGGAGGTGGGAGGTTGGACATGTAAGCCTAAGTGCCTCCAAGACAGAGAATTGTATCCAGGTTTTAAATGTGATGAATAAGCATGCCTGATCTGTGAGAAGACTAATCTATGTTGTTATATTTCCTGGACAGGTCAAGAAAATGAGAAGATAAAACAATTGTCTAATCTATGGATCCAGACTGGACTTTGGTGAAAATTTGGGATCTATTTCATTTACAGTTACTGAGATGTGTGATTCATCAGCAAATTGCTGTGTTCAAAGAAGTGAAATTAACTCATCAGCTGCAGTCTCTTATGTGCTGTAAGCAATCTTAGCCACCTCTCAGTGCTGGAGGAGGAATGGTTGATTAATGTTCACAAATATTCAAACCCATGAAAGCATATGCATGTGAAGATCCTTGGGAGTCCCTTTCAACCCAGAATATGCCATGATTCTGTGATTCTTCTGAGACAAAGTTTCTTGTTTGCCTGTTCTGCACTTAGAGCCAGTAAAGGAAGACATTTTCTGGTGGAAAAATCAAATGTGTGTGTCAGCCAACTGCTTTCAGTACTGGAGAGCTATTGAACTGGGTAAGTGGACTGCAGTTTTACATGAAGGGGTTTGTAGTATTGAAGCTGTCATGACTGTGCTGTCAGGAATTGATAATTGTAGAGTTCTGCTAACAAACCTTTTCTGCTTCCAAAACCAGAACTCCCCAATATTATCTTCTGCAACATTCAATATAGAAGCATTTAATATTTCTGTATATAGTTCTGGATATCCTCTGCCTCTTACTAATTTCCCTCTAGAAAGCTCTCTTTAAAGTTTAGACATTTGAATAACTTAAATGGCCTGGCTATCAATGAATCAAAGCCAGATGTAAGAGAAGTTACACAGGAGGCATGTTGATGGCAAACAAGCTAATTGTGTGTGAACAGGAGACCAACATTGTAATGTGTTGGCTTTGACACTGAATGTGCTACCCAACATCTTTGTCTGTACTCAATAGTCCACAAAATTGTGATGATGATACCTATTAAACACAATGAAAGAGTATAGTGAATTAATTCATTAATGTTTGCAAAGAATTTTGAGATCCTCTAGCAGAAGGTACTACACAATTGCTAAGAGTTAATTTATTATTCTCTGTTATCAGATTCAATAGGACATGTAGTATGAATCTTTAAAAAAGCAAACAAAAACCTAATCAGGAGCCGCTTACTCACACTGTCAAAGCTGGTAATGACCAAGCAGTCTTGTTTGTGAAAGTACAAAAAAAAAAAGTCATCCATGCTACTTGATATGTTGAAGCAGCAATTAGTACACATTGTAGAGAAAAGAAGTGGAGCTAGACCAGAAATGAGCCTTGATGAGCCTAATTGCCTTTAATTATCCCTAAACATTTTCTTGTTGTCTGTCCTATAAAGGCAGAAGAAACCCTGTAGTTCTAAAAGGAAATAAGGCTTGGTTTTGTTTTCGTCTCTTAGAGGGACAAAATAGCCACCATGGAAACATGTTCTTAATCAACGACATTAAACTCCTGGCTGCTCTGCTTCTCTTGAAACTGCCTAGCTCCATTATTGTCAGGGGGAAAGGGGAGGGGAAGGAGGTTTAATCACTATTTAGCTTTTCTTAGCAAATTAAAATATTAATTACAATGTGCATTATTTTATCATTGCTAAAGCTATTTGTAAGTATTGGTGAATAAGAGCTCATTTCATGTTGGAGTAATTTATTCTCAAACTATTCAGACTTTCTTTTTTCAATTCCTTTTAAAAAATCATTGGGTCATGAAATGCTGTCTTCCAAGAGCCAAGAAAAAACTAAAATGTGATTACTTCAGTACATTCAAATGCCATGGGAAGCTGAACAATGGAAGGCCAGACACCTCCAGACCAATGGACAGATGTTTCTCTTTTGCCCATATTTATATGATGGAATGCAGTAATCATCCGGATTTTTTTTGTTTGTTTTAGTTTTCAGGATAATGGAAAAGAAGAAATTTTTGATAAAATAAATCATAGGAAATCCATGGCCTCTGCAAATGTACACCTCTCAAAGCTTAAATAATATTAATTTCTGTTAGTTTGGTTGATGGGATACAGAAATATGAAGGGATTAGAAAAGTGATTTATAAAATAAGCAGATCTGCATTATTATGCATATTCTGTGAGCATCAGGTGTCTTTTCTTGGTGAGTTTGTGCCAAGAGACCTTTAATTTATAAATAACTCACCACGAGTGTGAGTTGTGAGTGGGTGTGAGAGTGTGTGTGTAACTCTGCGTGTGGTAGTGTGTAAATGTGTGTGAGTGTGTAAACGTGTGTGAGTGTGTAAACATAGGTGGGTGTGTAAATGTTATGAGTGTGTAAATGTGTGTAAATGTGTGTGTGTAAATGTGGGTGGGTGGTTGTGAGTATGTAAGACACATGCACACTCACACACTCACATAATGATCTATTCCTTTCACCTTAAAAAACAAATTCTTTAAAAGCTCAGGGTATGCGGGCAGAGAGGGTCAACAAACCCAAACAATGTTTTTAATAGTAGCCATGGGATATTCCTCTCAGAAGACAGGCCATGAAGTCAAAGGATTTTCTTTTCTTAATTACACAGGTTTCCTCCTAGTCATTCTTGCTGACCTGCATTATTGATGTGGTCTGCCTCAGTGGTCTTTATTTATTCTGTATGGCACCTGATTCTCCTGCCCCAGTGCCGTGTCTTCTGAGTCTTTTTTGGTTGTTCTCTTTATTGTTGCTGTTGTTCTTATGCTACAAGGAAAACTGAGAGAAATAAATTATGAAGCCTGGCTACAGCACATCTTCTGACAGCAGAACCAAAGCATATTTCTTTTTCCTTCTTTCCTACCTAATCACAGATGAAACCAACATTTGCTTAATCATGCAGGCCTATATTGCACCAAATTCAATTTTCTTTTTTTGTATGTGGGTGCTCTTGGCTGGCACATCACAGAAAGAATTTTTTCCCAGACCCAAGCCATCCATTGCAACTTACTGATAAATTGGTGACTTAAGAGATGAATTTGGGTCCCTAGTCCAAGGATGTGCTTTTTTAGAGTGATGCAATGCTAGATATTTTACATCTTGGAGGCTTTGAGGGTTTGGACCATTCTGTAGGACCATTAAATCACTTTCTGAGTTATTTTCTTTTCCCTTGTTCAAATTAATTTTCTTTATTGCATACAAGGAAGAAATTTTCACAAGACTTCCACCCTGCCAAACAGTTCAGATTAATTTTCATTTTCCATAGAGCATACCTACTAAGAGTAGTATCGTGTGGGTTTGATCTAAGCAATGCCCTCCCCACATACAGCTTCTGCTGTTGCCTTTACAATTACCTCTCCCCCCTAGGTTCCTGGAGCAACTCAAGTAAATTCCTAGCTGAACTAAGAAATTAAATCCTTAATAGTAAAATATCTAAATTATCTGCTCAAGGATCACAAATTGCTGGTTTTGTGTAGGATTATGTACATATGTACAGTTGTTTGACCTTCCTTTAGATATGTGTTATGTACTTGGGAAGGAATGGTGTTGGCCATGCTGAGAGAGGTTGGATCAGGCCATTTGAAGGCTTTGTTTCTGCTTCTCTGTGGCAGAATCAATGCAAGAGAGCAAATGATTGCTGCTATTTGCCCCTTTACCTGCGTCAGCACAGTTCTCTATCAGCTGGGAATACCTATGTAGAGATCTTAGCTCTTTTTTTCCTCAATGGTACAATTATGTCTTCCTTGAGGATACTGGCTTTGAAGAGTGGAAGGGTTATTCTGATCCCCAGGTCAGGGGAGACTGGGTTTCCTAGTTTCCAGTAAGCTTAGAGAGCCTAAACTGGGTTCCAGTAACCTGTTCTAGAAATGCTGAAAGGTGAACAAAGCATCTGCTTCTTCTGAGTTTCTGGTGATCCTCTTCATGTAGATTTTTTTAAATGGAAATGAAGGCAATAATTAAAATGTTTTATTTTTGTATACAAATACCTAAAATTATGTGAAAACTAAGAACAGATGAAGAGATCTTACTAAGGGATCATCTTAAGCTGCAATCAACACTTTATTGCATCCTTCTCTGACAGTTGTTTTGCTAGGTTGCATTTCCATTGCCTAAGAAATTGCCCTGAAAATAAAGCAGCCTCATTAGACTGACTGTGCTAGGTCAGACAAGTGAGGTCTGACACTGACCTCTAAATTTGATCATCAACAAACCCTTGACCTTTTTGCCATTTCATAATTACACAAACATAATAGTGCTGCAGTGTGATGATTTAAAAAAGATAACAAAGACAGCGCTAGCATAAGAAATACTACAGTGTCTGTAGAGTGGGCCTTTGCCAGAATAAATATGTTCTGTTCCTCATCAGAGTTGCTAAGTCCATCTAAGTGTCCAGCAGCATGACTACACAGCTCCCAGCAATTAGCTATTTATTAGCTATTTATTAGCTATTTATTAGCTATTTATTAGCTATTTAATTCAGAGGTGGATATTATTCATGGAAATCCAGGGTGCAAGATATCCTAGGAATATACATCCTCCTTATGTGGTTAATCCTGTTATTTCCTTCAGACTCTGCAAGATGGTGAACCTGTGAAAGTTCCCCTTAAGAATAACAAATGGACAATAGAAAGTATTCTAGTATGTAAGAGGTTAAATTAGTGTGTTCAAGGAAGCCTGACTCAAACTAATGTTGTGGTATGTGAGAGTGAATATTTTCCACTAACACAATTTTTCAAAGTTTTAATTTGTGTTTTCAGTGCTACCAACCATGGAAGCTTCTGTTTCAGGCAGGATCAAATTGGAAACAGTACCACTCAGCCAAACAACAGCTCAGTAGTGAAAGCAGAAGCCTTGACTCTGGAGACTATTGAGCTGATATCTTAAAGTGTAAAAATGTACTTCTGAAAGTGCTAATAAACCACCATCCATGGTCTCCAAACAACAATTTTGCCTTGTATGCTATGCTATACTTTTGCTTATATTAATCAGATCTGTTCTCATTTCTGATATTTGCTGTATTTTTTTCCTTCACTTCTTCCATTACTCAGCAGCAAGCTTGTGTTTTATGCACAGATTAAAAGGTAGTGCTGTGTAAGCAGCTTATATGTGGTTTATGAATTTCACTCTTGTACTGAACTACAGGTGACTGAAAAGCTGCCAAAACTTGTATCCACTATCAGCCTGAGAAGGACATCACTCATAGGCAATGCTGTAAGGCCTATTGTGGCTAAGAATTAGTGCATCACTGTTATGAAATGGGTTCTCAGCTTATAGCATTTTCAGACACAAACTGGTATCACCAAAGTCAGTTGAAAACTCATGGATGTTGGAATTGAAAATTATCTTCTGCTGTTGTAATAGATTTAATTTTTTCCTGGGAAAACAAGACATAAATTCAAAGCTCATGTGTGTGTGTATATATACATATATATATGCATACACACATATGTATGCATATATACATATAGATATTCATATAGTGGGGCAGAAGTACCTCTGATAATTCATCAGAAGTCAGTAAAAGGTGAACCAGATGTATTTTGATATGTTTCTGAAAGTGTCATAAAAATTACAGACAATGCAGCTCATACCACCAAATGATTGACTGTGTATGAATAGATGCATTCTTTCAGTCATGGAGTGTCCCTATTGAGAAATCTTCCTGAGGACTTAAGTCCAGCCTCCTGCCTTCTCACTGGAAATGATTTTTTACTTCCTACTACCTGCAAAATTGACAGATCAGCTTTTATCTGGCTTCACAGTTATCTGGAAACAAAACAGAATCTTCAATTGCAGCTGAAAGTGAATTTATTTCTAGCATTTGACAAAGGTTCAAGAAGTCCAGTTGCAATGAAATGTTGAATGTAGTCCAACCTCTACTCTTACAGTTGTGTTTGACATTTCAGGGTTTATTTTATTTTAAATAACCTTCGTAACTATGCTTTCAAGACAGGTTTTCATCTTCACCTGTTTGACACTGTCAGCAATGAATGCCAAGTAGTCAATACTTCTGACCCAGGATTTATTTTGCAGCCCAAGTTTGGCTTTAAAATTTCTCCCACACTGTAATAGATAAAATTAGGATAGAAGAGAAAGATGGAAATGAAAACCGAGACTCTAGAGGTATCAGGAGAACTAAAGTCCATCTTTTTCATCTCATTCCTAAATATACTAAAAGATGGCAATAGCACACCTGGCTAATTTTCCCCAGAGGACTCCTCTCCCTTTCATGATGAATAAAAGTTTTAGTTCAGCCCAAAACATCCAGTTTGTTCTCTTGGCAATAGGAAAATAGTTGCCATGGCATAGTTTGCAGAAGCTCTGGAGCAGGCATGTAGGTCTTGCTATCATTTTACAAATCCCTTATTTTTAGAGAGGGTGATTGAAATAGAAAATGTTAAAGTACTTACTATTTGTTGAGGAGGACTCACCTGACACTTGCAAGTAACCTGAGTCTGTATGGAAAAGCAGACAAACTTAGGAAGATGCAGCTTGCAAGGAGAGGAAAAATCTCCTCCCTGACTGCTTTTGAACTCCAAAGGTACAGGCAAGATCATTCATACTTGTCATCCCCAAAATCTGTAGATGAATAGCTTTATTATGAGACTGGAATGATCTTGGTCTTTTTTGACAGATAAATGATAAGATTTTGAGTTACTCTAAAATGCTTCATCTTCCATTTCTACTAGGATTTCAGAAAGCAATTGTTCCTTTTGTACCACTTTTTGCACCTTGCCATCACCCTTCTCTAAGTTCCTATTCCTCTGTGTACCAGACCTTTTACAAACTGTAGATCTGGACATTAAAAAAGCCACTTATGTTTTGAGAACAAAGGCTGGGACATTAAAAGTGACATGAAATGTGTATATATGTTGTATTTAGTTTTGATACTGGACTGATATATTTTTTTTTAATTTGACAGCATTAGTATGGTAGTGTATAGCATTTATATGGTAACAATTTTATGCCTTTAGGAATATAAATGGAGTTGAAAAAGGATGAAGACTTATAATCCACAATATTTCCAATTTAAATCACAGAATTAAATACAAACATAAAAGGATTTTTGTCATTATCTCTTTGGTTGGTAGAATGATAATGTATTTGAATATAAAATAGCAGAGGTTGTAATATCTCACTTTTTTCTGCTAAACCTCTTCATAAGGTGGTGTGTCTAACAGAAAAATATCTGAGAGGCAAGCTGTTCTAAGATGAAGTTAAATGAGTGAAAGTCTTGTGGACTTTCTGAAAATTGTGAACTTCATGAACACTGTTACACATTTTACTATCTTCAAATCAGCAGGAGTGCAAGTCCTTATCTTTGCAATCTTTTTGCTGTGATTAATATTAAATATTGTGTGATGTTTTAAGGATCATGGCCTCAACTAATAAATCTGGAAACACTGTCAACTTTGGTTTTCTGTTTAAAGGAATTAGACATGTAATAGCAGTGGCTCTGTCTCAGAATGATCCTCTAAAGTCCCATTTGGGATGCTCTCTGGGCAGATGTCTTCACTCAGTGTCTAAAATGACACCAGATACCATTATTTAAGCACAGAATTATTTTTGTTGTTTATGGCTTGGCTGCTCCTCCTGTCTTGGAGGGGCAGAAAAATCTCAGCTGTAATTAGACAGCCTTGGAGATTTGCCCTAAGAATGTAGATCCAGAATGTGGCTTTCCACAGCTGTCCCTGAGGCTGAAATCTTTGGGATTTGGGAAATCTTTTGGACCTTTAGAGCAGACCCTGCCCCAGAGACCTGCCCCCGGTTTGCTGTCAGTGCTTTGCTGGTCCATCCTCTCTGAGCTAAAGATCTTTGCCCAACAGCAAAGACCAAGACAAGGGTACAAGAGACTTGTTTGTCTGAGCCTTTCTTCGGACAAATTGCTCCAGAGAAGAGACCATGAACAGCTAAACAAAATAATCATTAGTAAAAGCATCTGTCTCATCCTTCTAGAAAAGTATTTAAGACAAAAGTCTTAAGGGAGATTTTTCTGCTATGTGGAGGCTGTGTGCTCCAAAAGTCTTCACTTCTGAGCTACACCACCAAGTACACATTAAATTTATCTGTATTCTGTGGATTAATTCAGCAGGAAAACTGATTTTTGAAGCTTCCCGCAAGCTTGAAGAAGTACATGAGAAGAGAGTCTGACATATCTCAATAAAGATAGGTAAAACAAGAATTCAAATTTGAATTCAGAATTGAAAATACAGTTGCAGCTAACCTGTATTCCTTCTGCTTTGAGCAGGAATTCCAGAACTTTGACAGTTTTTTGTCAAAGAAATGCTGGTAAGGAAAAAAAAAATAGGTAAGATAGAATTCATTAAAATTACCTTGGTAGCCATTTATTTATTTGACATTGTAACAATCAGTAAAGAGCTCTACAAGGCTGATGTTAGATAGTTGCCTGACTGTATTCCTAACTCTGGGCCAAGTTACCATAATTTCTAAATAATAGTGTCATGATTTTGTAGTAGGACTGTAATTATGACTCAGGAAAGAATTTAGCCAATAATTTTCACTGCAGTAAATACTTTGAACCCTTTTAGCTACCTAAAGACACATCTTAAAATGCAGCTCCTTCATTTTGGCATTCTACCAAAATCTCAGTCAGAGAGATGCTTTTTGCAGCCTGCCGGAAGGTCAGCAAATTCAGTTTATTTTATAATAAAGAGCATTTAGATAAGCTCTGTACTATTCTTTAAGTATAGAATGACAAATAAGGGAATGCTTTCTTTTAAAGTTTTCCAGGGAAGGACATGACTTGTAGTTAGCAGTGTCAGGACTATAATTCTAACACAATTTTAAAATGCCTATATTAGTTTTATAACTTAATTTTGCATTAGTTTTATGCAGCTCTTGTGAAACTTTTTCTTAACAATGTCAACATAACAAATATTTTTAGGCACTCCCTTTTAAAGATTGAATTTGGATTCACAAAAGTAAACAGGAGATTCTGAGATATTGATGTAAATGGACTATTTTTATTAGAAATCTGTCAGGATTTGTTCATTTTAAAATATACCAAATTAGCTACAATAAAGATTTCCATGAGCTATTTGCTCTTCACATGAAAGACTATCCATTTTGAATTCTTCTTTCAGTGCCATTATATTTTCATGCTTAAATATCTCACTTGACAAATACTTGTGCTTATTTTTGTCCATCATTAAAATTCTCACGGTCCTTACTCAACATGCTTCAATGTTTGGGTTTTTTGATTTGATGTTTCAATTTTTTTCTCACATTTTTGTTTTCTATTTCTTCTTTCTGTTTTTGTTATTCTGTTGTCATCCTGGTTTTGGTAAATCTTTATTTTCCAGGGGCTGATGTTATGTTCAGAGCATTCATTCACCTCATATAACATTGCAGCCACAGTGAATAACCTTACAGGACAGGCCTGTGAGATTTCTGTCCTTTCCTGCTCTTAATTTTAGGCATTTCTGGGAAAAGAATGGTGTCTGTTGATTTTACTATTTGTTGTCTCCAGAGTGCAGCTGAGCCATTGTGAGAGCAGGCAATGAGCCGTGCCCCGGCACTGAGCGCTGCAGAAGCCAGGGCATGATACTGAACAAACTCATTCTCTGTCCTTCACTGTGATTTGTACTATCCCACTCTTTATTGAATTAAATGGGTTAATAAAGGACTTATGTAGCAGCTAAAAAGGAGTTGGCTGTCATTTATCAATTAATAACCCATGAAAACTGGCGTTACATAGTGGTAGTAATCGCACCCATGGTGTTAGGCATATGCTACATAAAAATGCAGTCACCTTGAAATAATATGGACAAATCAGCTTGTAACCTACAGAATACTATTAATAGTGTAGTCCTAAGCACTGGAGGACTGAAGTTTGCCTCTTAGTCATCTGTGGACTGTGCAATATTTATTCTTTTTTTTGTTCAAATTTTGGGTGATTAAATTGGTTGAGCTGCCTTTAATTCCGAAACCAGGGACTCCTCTCTTACATGATCTGACATGAATGAGGTATCTTTAATATTTCTTTGGGGAAAGTGTGTGTGTGTGTATGTGTGTGATGGTTTGTGGCAGACAGGTAGTAGAAAACCAAGTTTTAAGCAAATTGGTAGGATTTTATTGACTTCAACAGCTAATTCCTACAGCAGTAGAATGAGGAGTCTGATATGATACAGTTCTCATTGCTATTCTTTTTTAAGCCCAGGCTAATGCAAGGTCAGCTGCAGTAATTTTAGTGCTAGAGGAGGAAAGGGCCTATGCAGCTGCTGGGCTGCAAGTGGTGTTAGTGCTTTGGGTCATTTTATTAGACACTGCTGCTGCACAGGCTTATGGAGGGAACAGCACAAACCAGGAGTGTATTTCTGCTTGGTAGCACTTACCTGGGTTTGTTTCTGGCTTAGGAATGAATGAGAGAACTCGGAAAGAAAGCAACTGTCTATAGCAGTCTAGCACAAAGGTTGTGTAAAATGCTGATGAGCTTAGCCTCTCCTCAGTACTGTTTCATGAAGCTCTTTTTTATGCACACTTCCAACTACACCAATGTCATTTAATCTTCTTGAATTCTTGGCTCTTTTTTTGGCAAAGTCATTGATGCAATGAACTTTGCCTATTAATATGACTGGATCAGATACTGATACTGTTCAGACTGTTCTGGAGTGTCAGACAATGAATGCAAATTGTGGCACACCATAGTTTGTATTTACGTTTTCAACATCCATCGTTCTTTCTGTTCATACAGAGAGAGGTGTAGTCACTTGCCAGAAAGCTCCCAGCTGACACCTCTGGGTGAGGTGTAATGAGAGTAGCAAATAAGAGCACAAAGTGGCTGAAGTAGTAACAGCAGTGTGATGGCCTAAAGCCTGTTTAGATCAAAAGCAATGTGCCCAATGGCTGCTGTTATCTTCAGAGTCTAGAAAGATGATGCAAGAAAAAAAAAACCCAACTGATGGCATTTCAGATTTTATATATCAAGTTATCTACTCTTACAATAGGCTTTGAGCAGAAAATACAGTGAGTTACTTGGGAAGACAATTGTCTTTTGTTTTTGTGCGTCATGGTATCCGATATGCACAGGGAAAAGGTTTTCATTATACCCTTGACACACACCTCAAGAACCACCCCTACTCCCCCCTTGAAACAGTAGAAGCTGCAATATATTTGTAGTTTAAAATGTTCCTTTCTCTTATTTTAACCTATTGCTTAATAAATGAAAAAAAATGTGCCACCCTGAAAAAAATATGCACAGGCATTAATTTCAGAGTTGGAGCTATTTGGATGAAAAAAAGATGCACCAGTTCTGCCAATAACTAAACAATACTTTTTTCAGCTTTATTATTGGACCATTTTCCACTTCAAGCATATTATATGCTTCTGATCATACACTGTGCACCATGTACTCTTTGTGACTATGTCACTATTACTAGTTGCTAGGGTTGAAACAGGTAACTGCCACTAGAAATCTGAGAATGTGAATTAATTAAAACACTTTGTTATGTAAGAGAGCGTTGTCAAATTTCCCATTTTCTGTCAAGTTCAGAGATATGCTAAAATGCTGCCCTTTGGAGAAAAAATAAAAGGTATTCTTATTATTTCAGTTATATTGACAAATTCACTTCAGACTTTATTCCAAATTCATGTGTCTCATCCCAGAATCTGAGCTGTAAATGCTGCTTCCTCTGAGCAATAGGGCAGAACTTAGTAGCCTCTGTAAGCACATTAGCATAGGTGAGGGTCAGGGTATAAGTAAAGATTATGTTGTCTGGAATGTGAAATCAGACCCTGTCGCAATTTTTTTGAATTGTGGCACGTAAGTTCTCAGATGGAATGTATGTTACATGAAACTTTAAATTTGGGGCACTAGGTAAAAGAAGCATCTCTGTTGAGAGACTCATTCCCAAACCAGGCATTCCGGTGGTCATTTTGTGTCGGGGCCCAGGAGGGGAGCACTGGCCATGTCTACTGGCCATGTCTACTTACAGTGTTGCTGTAGTTTGGTCATTCTTCCTCTAGATGAGGGATCTGTTGTTAAATCCTTTCCAGATCATTCAAAGAGGGGATGTCAACCCCTAATGCCAAAAGGGTGACTGCATTAATTTTCCTGTTGTACTTCCATCTCTGTAACAATATTTCAGTTGGACTGGAATGAGTAAACAGCTGCTTTTTGCCCCAGATACTGCTTTAAGGATACAGGTTTTAAGTCTCTCCTGACAGTGAACATGGTTTATCTGTGTTTCAGAGAGTCAGAAGAAAGCATGAGCTTCTCTGAAGACAAATGGTGTGTCAGCAGCCAATTGCAGGAAAGATAAAGAATTCCAAAGGCTGTGAATATTGCAGTCAACTATCCAGGGCTTATTTAATATCCTTTTATTCCAGCTTCTTTCATCACTTTAGTCTTTGCTAGTCAGAATATAAGTTGTTTGGTTGAATACATTCACAGAGTATGATACAATAACTGCTGCCCTATTCCAAAAGAGAGTAGATTACCTGTGTGTCTTGCTTGCCCTTCTACTCTTCTTCTGTTTCTATAAAACAAGTCTCCCATCAGTCTTTTCCATTTCCTTTTTTTGATCATCATCTTCTTGTCTGCTTTGAGCTACTGTGAACAGGAACTGAAGATAAAGTGTGTGTTTATAGGTAGCATTTTAAAACAGCTGCAATTTCAGTGCTGGACCAACCTTATGGTTAGACAAAAGCTATGATGTATACTCTATAATAAATGTCAGAGCAAAGAACTAAAAAAACATCCTATTAGGAACTAGCAATAGCCAGGAAATAAAAGAAGAACCTGTGTCAAAAAGCAAAAAAAATTTCAAGAGCAGAACAGAAGTTCAAGGGTGACAAAGAAAAGGATCACAGCCCTTTTGGTGAGTAAATACTTTTAGACAGGTATTGATCTAGTGGGCGAAAAACAGTGTGTGTTCTCCTTTGTGAAATAGCACTTACTGGGGGTGATGCATGTGGAACAAGATTATGAGAGGTGAAGAAACAAAGCATTTTTCCATGGCTGGAAATAATTTTGAAAAACTGATGTATTTTTGCCTTTATTTTTAATGTCCACTATTCAAGTCTAAGAATAAACAAACTGAGATATAGAAAGATTCTTGTAACGATTCAAAAAAGAAATCGTGGTCTCACTGAAGTCAGCAAAAACTTTTGCCATTGATTTAACTGGGGCCAGGGCTTCACTGCAGGCTTTACTGTTGTGAACAGCAATCTGGTGCTACTGGCAGAACAAAACATGGCAACAAAGAAATGCATTGCAAAAGTTCCTGTCTTCTGCTGTCTTCACTTTTTCACCAGCTGAAAATGTTATTTACTGTGGTCCAGTGTTGGGCTTGCAGTACATGGTACCTGAATGAGTTTACATGGATTCCTTTACTCTTAGGGGAATATGCATAAATACAAATGGGTGAGTTGTCTTGTTTCCTACGAGGAAGTGACACACTAAATCTTGTCATTCCCCACTCCCCAACTGTTCAATTATTCGTTACCTGTTGAGAGAAAATTGATTAAGTACTGAGCATTAAATTTAGCAATGATTCTACAAGAGGGAGTGCATGGATGTGGAACAGCTCTGGCTCTGTGATAGGGTAATAAAACAGAGGGGGTGAGCAGCAGAGAGAAATGGCAAGAAATAGCACCAGACACCAGCCCTCACTCTGTTCCCATTAACTGGTGCAGAACTGGAATAATCTCACAGACCTCAATCAAAATATGCTAATTTCTGATTGGCATAAATTGAGTCAAAAACTTATTTGGGCATATCCTGCATGCTCTTCTACTCCCTGACGTAGCAGAACTTCTGCTTGTGTGTGGACTCGTAGCTACAATGAAATGATTGTGATAATCTTTCAGTATTTCAGGAAAAATATTCACTGAGAGTTATATCAACAGGCTGCACTATTTTTTCATAATTCCAAAAATTATGAAAATTATTGGCTTTGGTTCATAAACCAAAGCCCACCAGGTATCTTTCTGATCTCTCAAATGTATGTTAGAGAATTAAATTTCATTCCTGATACTAACTTTTTTCAACTGGATGCTTTCAGTAAGTCAGAATCACAGAATGATTTGAGTTGGAAGAGATCTCAAAGATCATCTGCTTCCACCTTCCCTGCCATGGACAGGGAGCCTTCCACTAGACCAGGCTGGGTAGAGGTCCTGCTGTCTCCAGCACCCAGGACTCACAAACTGCAGAACTCTGAGCAGATTCACAGCTGGTGAGCCTTTGTTTGTTTGGAGCTACCACTTTTTTCTTGCCAAGAATATATAATACTTTATTCTGTGGCACACAGCAGCATGCTGAACTACGGTGTCGCTTGGAGAAACTTTAGATCACTCTCTCTGTTTGTGAGGACAAGTGAGGACTAAATATTTGATATGCAGAAGCCCTTTAAGCATCACCATCCCTTGCCTGCTTTAAGCATCATCCCCATCCATTCAGCAGAATTTATCTTTCCTGTCCGCAAGCGGTGCTGCGGTGTTTGAAGACGTGAGGCTGAATCTAACTCTGTACCATCCATGGAGCACATGAGTCAATGCAAAAAAAGTCCTGTAAATTGCTGCGTTTGTAAATGGAAGTCCTTTAAATTGCAGCATTTGCAAATGGACACTTTATCAGCTCGTATCTGGCTGGTGTTGCTGACTCTCACGAGTCAGGCCATGCAGAGCACTTCAAGGGCAGTCTGTCTGTATCTCCCCAGTGAACAGAGACCTTGAAATCTATTCTATTCCTGATACATTTAATCAGAAACTTGTGAAACAGATACAATTTTCTGTATCACAGAGCGAAAAATAATGAGAACGGAATTAGTTTTTGTTGGAGGGAAAAGTTTATCTAAATAGTAAGTTGGCAAGCTTTTAAAACCTATCTGATTGCAACTAGTTGCTGGAAGGCTCCTTTCAAATTACTGAAACTTATGAATCAGTATGTAAAGACACAAATCAAACAAGACTAGTGTTATTTGAACAATTTTCCAGATCCTAATTCCTCTGCTCTAAAAAATATATTTGATGTTTCCTTTTCCTGACAAATACAAATCAAATATTAACTGATTACATTTCAATGCGGTCATTATATTCTATGAAAGGGTTGAGGAGAGGGCAAAAAGAAGAAGAAGAGTTGTTTGTTTTCACCAGGGTAACCAAGTTCTTTTCTATATGTATGTTTAGTAAGTGAATCAGACTGCTTTAGTACATGCTTAGCATGATTGCTTAGATTGATAATTATTCAAGAAACAATACTGCCTTGGGAAAATCTACGGTAATAAAAAAGAAATCTGGATAGGCTGAATAACCTTTTCAGGCAGATATTTATCTTCAAATGAAGCTATTTTTTGTACAGTTTCTAGTCTTTAGAAAATGCATTATTGGTTGGTTAAAAAACAATCACATTGTTAGTGTTTAGAGTGGGGAGTTCAGGGTGGCAGTGAGATAAAGCACTAGTGGATGGTATGCTCAGACACATAGCTGGGAAGATTGTTAGGCTTTAAGCATAATGTCAAAGGGGCAATATCAGCTGAATCTATGCATCTGTACTCTAGTGACAACTGTTACTATTACCAATAGGAACAGATAGCAGGTTCTAATTAAAGTTACAAGCCAGAGGGAATAAGCATTAAGAAAGAAAAGAATAATTTCATGAATAAATAGCACTTGATTTATCAGTTCACAGAAAAGGTCTAAAAATTAGTATTTGAAATTACTTTAAATGCAGCATCTGTCAAACCACAGAACAATAGCCAAGTTGACCTAATTAGAACATTTACAACTATAAGCATATTCTTAACTTGACATGGGGAGACCAAGTAGTCTCATAAGTGCCAGCTGATGTGCATGAAACTTTTGCTGAGACCTAGAAGAACCTCTCCTACAGCAGCTACCTGCTTACTTTGGATGTCAGACTATTCAGAACTTAGCTTTGTGTACTTTCTGCATCAAGAGAAACTTCTGTGTGCTCACCATGAGCTGGATCATGAAAGCAAGTTACACTGCAGGACTGTAACTGTAGGCTCTCCTTTATATGTAGGTGTCACTTTTTCTTACTTTTAGTATTCATTCAGGGCAATAATCCTTTAAATATGAGACAAATATTGTCTCTGCAGATACTTTTAGCACTTTTAAGAATGGACATATGCCAGATTTCTTAAGCGATGCTGAGAAGGACAGCACTGTGATATTTACAGCACCCCTGCATGGGTAACACTGCCTTGCTGGTACTAAGCCTTGTTCTCAGGGAAAGGTGTATTCCTGGTCTTAGAAAATTTGTCTAGGTGGGATCCATGGGAACCCTGTGCTAAGGCAAATCCCTAATCAACTTTCTCTTGCTAGGTGTTTTGACTGTTTCCTTAATTTTCAGTGATTTTTGTGAGTGGTAGAGTTTTGGACCATTGAAGTAAGTTGTTTTTTTGTTAAATTGGATTTTGAAAGCATGCTTTGAAATTTTCAGTACAATGGAATGAAAAATTTCTTGACTGCTTTCTGTAAGCATATAGTGATCTGGCATGGCTAGGTCATATACATGAATCAACAAGCCTGAAGAGTTAGAAATGGCTCTCTGAACTATTTTGTCAATTTACCCAGACAGATTGACACTACTGAGGTTTTTCTGTCTTGCCTTGAAGGGGCAACACCTAGGGTGCTGTAAAGAAGAGAAATGAGAAAGGGCAAAATTAATTTTGCACCTCATTTGCTTTATATTGTCCTTTTATTTTCTTCTCCATCTGTCTGTATTCCTCTTCTTCCTCCCTGCTTTTGAAAAAAGGTCCAGGCTCTTCTGGCAACTCTAATGTGCTTGGAAACCATCACTTTTTTGTACAAACTTGCACTTGTTTGGGCTTTGCCATGGAGATAGCCCTGTCCTCAGTTATTTCAGCTATGTTCTCCTCAAGAAGGATTTTAGCAGTAGCTTCACACTAAGCCACTCCTGCCTGAGGGAGGTGGAAGCTGAGAGCCCCAGGCAGCTTTGGCAGCCATGGCGTGGCTGTCACTGAGCCCTGGGGGAAGCCAGGGCTGTGAGGGGGTGGGCAGTGCAGGCTGAGGGCACTGCCACTGTGCCAGCCCCAGTCTGGCTCTCTGAGCTCCTCAGGGGCCGGCTCCGTGAGGGCAGCGGGGGTCCTGGGTGTCCCTTGGCTGGGGAGCACCTCACACCACCCTGCAGTGCCCCGGCAGGGTCAGTGCCACCAACAGGGCATGGCCCTTCTGCAGCCTCGCTCCGTCTGTCATGGGAGGGACACCGGGCCAGAACCCGAGGTGCTTTTTAGTACAGGCAGGAGCCGTGACCTTTTCTCAAAAGGAACAGTAAACTTGCTGTGGTCAGAGCCTTCAACTTCCATGATAAAAAAAAAAAAAAACCCACAAAACTGTTTTCCAAGCAGAGGGATACACATAAGCTCACAGAGATTTGGAAAATGCCAAATGCAGCTCCTGCTCCAGTGATCTAGCTGAAGCAAGGGCAGATCCATGGGTGCTGCAGAGCTCTGGTGGTGGCATTTACATCAGAGTTACTCCAGGCTAGCTACTGTCAGGACTTCAGCTTCAGTAGGAGAAGGAAAGAGGGCCTTTGTAACCTAATTCCTGGATTATGGCGTTCAGGGTCTGCACTGGTAAGCACAGCAAGGCAGTGACACTCACTGCTCATGGCTCCTGGCTGCAAGGACAGGGCTGCACACTCACAGCCACCAAACTTGGGGTGATAAAAAGGCTTTACTGACAAAAACATACATGTCTTCCAGATTATAATTGATTCTGGCCCTGAAGGAACATTTGTTGTACCTGGGATTTAAGTGCCTAAATTCCACCAAAGTTTCGTTTTGAACAGTGAAGTGCTTTTTGGGTCTGACATCTAGCAGATCCACGTTGAAGCACAAACTGCAGAGGAAACATTGCCAAAAGAGACATAACTGCTTAGAGCAAGAAAATTGTGCCTCTCTAACGTACTAAAATTAAGTCAATCGTGCAGCTGTTGAGACTAGAGGGAATGGTTGATGTAATTTATTTGGATTTAAAAAAAAAAAAAAATCCATAAAAAATATGCCTATCAAGAAGCCATTAAAGCAAATGCGTATTAAGGAAGTGAGAGCTAAAGTAGTTGTGCATTAGAAACTAAGAGGTAGAGCAGGATTAAATGGTTGATTTTTTTAGCATGACAAAAGGCTAATGGTCTAGTGCCCCTACACTATTCAACTGGTGCTATCTGAAAATGGGGATGAGCATGCTGCCGGGGAGGTGGCACTGTTTGCTGTTAGCACAGAATTGCTTCACTTAATCAGAACTAGGGAAGATTGTGATTGACCTGGGTTAACAAAGTGAATAAATGGGCAGTGTGATGCAGATGAAATGCAGTGCTGAGAAATGCACGGTTGGGCACACATTCAAGAGAATAATTGGAAGTATTTGTAGGCTTTGCTGGGCTCTAAATTAACCATAACTATTTAGGTCATTACTTACTATGTCCAGCCTAGTGGAATAGCGTGTTGTGAAGGGATCCTATGAAAACAAAAGATAATGTGAGACCATGGAGGGTGGCAGTGGCACAGAATAGAAGATACAACTCCCGTCCATAAATCAAAATGAACCCATAATTTTGTTCTTGCCACATCTCTTAAAGCATACTGACAAAAAGTAACTCTGAAGACTGGCAACTAAATAATTAAAGAGGTGGAAGATGCTGAAAACAAGGGTTTGTTTAGCAAGAAGTTAAGTAATAGGAAACAGAGGGCAAGTATTTAAAACAATGAGTGGTGTTAAGAATACAAGTTAAGGAGCTCCTATTTATATTGCTAGTGAAAAAAAAGTGGTATATTTAAAGAGAATTAAAATGAATTATTTTCACAAGAACCTCATTAACCCTTGGCAATCATTCTGTTAAGCAATCATGGAGGCCAAATGTTCAGCAGCATTATGTTATTTTAAAACAATTCTAATGCTACAATAGGACTGGACCAGTTATTCCAGTGCTATCTACAGAAATCCAGATCCTCTATTAAAAAGCCCACACAGGTACTAACCTGCTGCCTCCTATTTGGGAACCTGAGTTTTTAATGTGCAGTGATGTTTTTGTGCTCAGCTTTGCTGCCTAAACTTTGAACTAGTTGGCAGTGGAGAGTCTACATTGTGCCAGGGCTCCTACCTCACCATATAAAAGGTGTGCACCCAAGGAAGAAATGGTTCAGTACACAAACTTTGCTGTAGAAAAATTTTCTTTATGGAGCTACCTATTCTGAGTGTAAATTATGCAGCTGTGATTTCCCCCATCTGGGATCCCAGAACGATGTCTGCAGCAGCTGGTGCATGATATTGAATGGTCCTTTAAAATCTCCTTGCTGCTGAGTAGAGGCTTGTGTGATTTTCAGTAGCATTTATAACCACTCAGGCTGCACCATGGTGTGATCCCCTGCACATGCCAGGAACTTGGATGGGGAGAGGCTGAGATTAATGATGACATAATACACTAAGAAGAGATATTAATGCTCTTAGGCATGAATTAATGAAATACCATTGAGAATTTATCCTGCATGAATAAAAGGATTTGGAAGTTGTCGTTCTAAAAACCACATGAAGATTTAACTGAAAAAAAGCCCCAAACACTCTGTTGAAATAGATGGGTCCTAACAAACCCTCACTCCAGACTTTTGGCAGAGCCAGATGATAGAGCTGAAGCCATTAACTGAATTCCTACTAATTTACAAAGTGTTTGTGTAAATGAAAGACACAGATCTCTTGCTTCCAGGGTTGTGACAGCAATAATTTTTTATCTCCAACTCAGTGCAAAACTGTGGTGCCACTGTGGAATAGAGACCCAGCATACCAGTGTCATCCATAAATCTGGGATCCTCATCCCACAGTGCAGCCATATAGCAAGATCCTTGCTTGCTGAAATAGTAGTGCTGCTCTTCATAAATGTGGGAGGTGATTGTCACCATTTATTTTTAAAAAATTAAGGAATACTTTACTGTGATCTCTCTGGGGTATCTTTGCAGGATTACTTTAAAACTGAAGGATTACTGCTGAATCCCATCTTTTTAAGTTCTTCATTGTACCCTAGAATTAGTGAATTAAAATGTTTTGTGTGT
The DNA here is from genome assembly GCA_024865655.1 of Emberiza elegans. Lineage (NCBI taxonomy): Eukaryota > Metazoa > Chordata > Aves > Passeriformes > Fringillidae > Emberiza > Emberiza elegans. Next base: position 74,073,146 of record JALJVW010000206.1, read on the forward strand.
ATATCTATATATATTTATATGATTGTCTACCTGTAGCTTCTCTTGATTTTGAAAAGCAATTTTATTCAGGGATTAAAAGTTACACTACTGTATGTTGTCATATAATCAAATCTAGGAGAGAAGTTTTGTTATTTTTGAGGCACAGGAGGGATAACACCAGCTACAGTACACAGGGACCATTTCCTTTTTTGTTGCTCTGTTAATGTCTGTTCTGAGCAGTAAAACAAAAATCCTTAAAACTCAGGACATCAAGTATGACACATATTTTATCCATAATTTATGGCAACTTGAAACACCTTTTATTGCCTACATAAGTGAATATATGTAAACTTTATTAGTAACTTCATTTCAAATTTAAAATAAGCAAAGGTGTATTGTAGAATTTACAGATAAAGGTTAGTTTTAACTACGAAGTTATTACCAGTGTTGCATTTCTTCATGTTATGGTTCACTTATGTAGAATTGAGATGTATTTTATATTAGACAATGCATAGCACCATTATACAACAGTTCACTAAAAATGCACATCCCATTCAATCTTTTGTAGGAATTAATATAACTGGACTGAAGTTACAAGGAAGAATTGAACTGAGCCAGTAGGGTTAACACTGATACTAACAGGAGATTACCAGCCATAAGAAAATTACAGCTCTTATGAAAGACAGTGCCTAAAATAGCAACAAATTGTGGGCACCATCATAGGAACTGGTTAACTGATGACCCTGAAGAAACACTTGTTTCCATTAATTCTGCTGCCATTATTTCGCTATTCTTGAACTCTTCCTCTGAATTCTTCTGTCCTTCTGATCCCAAGACAAGATGACAGGAATGTTAGAAGAGAACATAAATTACAATAAGCTGTCAACTATATAATTATACTGTAACCTACTACACTGAGAAACTACACCAACAGAAATTTGGCGATGTATTGGCTGCTAGCAAAACACAGGACACTCACTAGCTCAACATTAAAAGAAAAAAAACCAGGCTCACTAAAAAGCAACACCTACATTACAAAGAAGCTAACAAAAGAATTCCCTTATGATACTTAGGTTCAGCTGGTTCATCTTAGGTTCATCAGCTACATTTTCTTGTATTATGAATATTTGTTAACATTTGCAATTGAATATGTATTTAAGATCACAATGCTACAAACCTTTCTCCAGTATGTAGTTTTGCCACCTTTAGTTAGACACAAAAGAGTAATTGCTTGAAATAGGGTTGAAGATTCTGCAGAAAGTTGGTGATGTTATTAGGTCATGTGTACTGTAATTACTTGACTACCATAATTTTGAAATCTTTAAGAACATGATTTCCTAGGTAGAAGGCAGCAAGTATGCTTTTCCCAGACAGACTAAGGGAATAAATTTTGCTCCAAGGAGTCTGCTGGGTACCCTGAATCAGCAGATTCTAAGTCCTGTTTCATAGAGGCTTCAGATTTTTAAAGCATCTCTACTAAAGAAGCAAACCCTTTCTGATTAAATTTTCTGTTTCAGTGACTCTAATGCAAACACAGTAACTTTTAAGTGTTAAGGAACTTACTGGCAAGAGTTACCAGTGGCTGATGGTGGAAGATGCTTTTTTATTTATGAACAATTGCTACAGTGTCACAGTCCTGAATGGACATGTTGAGGTTACCAGAACCTCACAGTTCCATCTCAGCCTGGATTTTAGTTTTTTAGAGCTTGAACCTTCTCAACAGTGGGAAGTCTTGCCCAAACATTCATCTGAAATCCAAGCTTCTTAAAAATGCATTGACTTATTTTCCAGAAGGACTTTATATATTTCAATGCATTAGAAGGTAATGATACAGCTTCCAAGTGAATTTTTGCTGTTATATACAGAAAGTCACAGTGGCCACACGTGAAACTGTGGCCTCTGTGCTGATGGGGCATTAATTTGAGAGTTATTTGAAAGAACACAGTTTAGGAAGTGGTGACAAATGCAGTCCTTGATGCTGTCTTTGAAAGGCCCTGGATGAGAGGAACAAAAGAGGCTTGGGAATCAACACAACAAAGATTTCAGACTTCCAATTTAGCTGCTGATTTGTGGATAACATCTTGGGTATCAGCTGCCTTCTGCAGTTCTCTAGCTTGATAAAAATAGGGACAGTCGTGCTTATTTATCTAACACAAACCAGTGCCGTGATGGATGAATTATTTAGATAGCACTCAGAGTGCTGGCCAAATGCTTCTTATTTGTGTTTTCCCCACTGCAACAATGTATCTTCATCACTAATAATTAACTGCTAATTACTGTTGCCAAGAACATGAGAGTGGTGTTTACCACCTTATTTTTAATTTCAGTGCAGATGCCTACTTAAAAGTTATGCAGACATATAAATTTACAGTACATTTTCCTAATGACCTGCTATATCTGGGTTTGATCCTATTCAATTGGGACAAAGGAATAGTAAGGATGACCTGTCTTCTGTAGAGCTATAGACAGTTTCTGTTGAATTCTCAACACTTAAATAATGAAATGTAAAGATGCCATTCTAGGCAGGGAACATCTAGGTCGAAGGACTGCTGATGCCAATTATGCTTCGTACATAATAATGCACATTTTACCTATTTGGAAAAAAATTCACATTTATTTACTGTCAAACAGGTGTTAAACTTTACACTGGGTATTAGTGATGGGCTCATTATTAACAGGTTTACACAAAGGGATGAAAAAAGCAGAATTTTGTTGAAACAATTTACATTTCATTCGATTTTTTATCATAAAATAAATTAATTACTAAATATAGGCAGAAGGAATATGGAAGAGTTATAGTTATGTTTTATTTATTTTTTTTAAAAGGACAGGCACCTTTTATTCACGAGAAAGCTTGTGAGAAGTGTCCAGTGTCCCCTTTACCCCTTACCACCCAACCCTGATTAAAGGATGAACAGGGAATTGAGTTACAATCTTTGTTAGCTACACCAAATTTGTGCAAGACTTGGCATAATTGGCTTCTAAAACAACTTTCTCCCCAATTATGTTTTTTTTTTTTTGGCAATAAAAATTCAAAACTTAAGAGTAAAAACTAACTTGTCAAAGCAGAACACTGTTTACAGTGAAAAAATAAGTGAAAACAGGTAGAACTTGCATTTTAAACAAACTATCGTACTATGAACAGTGTAAGAAAAACAGCTTATAACATATGTGCAACCAAGAGCTTTTCACAATATTTTCTTCAAACTCTTTAAAATTATCTTTTAATGACAATTATATTTCAGTTGGACACAAATGTATTTATTTTACCCTAGCAATAGAACAAAATATAATTTCTTTAGCCATTTTTTCATGAGAACGGTTCATTGTACAGTTGAGGAAATATATGAAATAAGGCCTGTGGCTTGATTGCTAGTGGTTAGACATGTATTCAATCTTTGCCCTAATGGAAAAGATTTGCAGTGAACTGCAAATTGATGCAGAATATCTCTCCTGCTTTTGCAAGTCTTGTCAGGAACAGTAAGGTACAGTAAATTTGTCCCACAGGATTTTAAAGCCTACGCCTTGTATATAATACAATGTAGGCCTAGGAAAAAAAAAATGGTGCAGCCATATTTACAATTTAGTTCACAAACTGCTGCAGTAAAATGGCTGGAAAGTGTTTATTTCTCTTTTTTTTCACAATTTTGTTAAATTCAGCAGCAGAAGATATCGTAAATACCTTGTTGGTATTTCTTTTCTTTGTAACAAATAATTCATTTTAGTATACTCTGTGTATATACAAAGTTTTTGCTTTATAAAAATTCACAGAACTGCGAGGTCCAGTCATCCCTGTTACTGGAGAACCACAGGGTCAACAGAATTGTCTCTTCGAGCAGATATGAGGGAGCCTGCACGGGGCCAATTAAGTCTCTTTAATACTTGAACGTGACCTTTAATATTTCTTTGCTACACTATTAAAGGCTTGTCACTAGTTGCATTTGTCCTTCTCTGACATCTCCTTCCGGAATACATCCTTCTTTGTTAATGGGAATGATATAGCCGTCGCTATTACCCCTGCTGATTTGATAGTACATCTGAAGCTGATGGCCAGCTCCTAGGTTTGGCATGCTCTTGTAGTAAATGTCCTCGTTTTCACTCCTCCTGGAAGGAGAGAGGTCTTCTTCAACGTCGGGGCTGCTCTCTGGGTAGGGAGAGTCTCTGAGGTTGGGCATGCTCGTGTAAAGAGAGTCTCTGTTGGGGGACTGGAGGTGGTCGTCAGCCTCGGCCGTCAGCTGTGAGACGTAGCTGTCAGTTCCCTCGGTCTTCACTTTCTTCTGGGGCTGGTACAGAAGGGAGTGAGTCCGCTGAGGGATGAGCGGGGCCTCCAGCTCTTTGTGGTGCAGCTCCAGCCCGGGGGCGTCGCTGTGCATCAAAGACGAGGCGTCCGCCACGATGGCGTCATCTTCGCTACTGCTGCCGCCGATCACAGCCTTGGCTGGCAGCGCCCGCTCCAGGTTGTGGTTCTTGCTGCTGCCCCGCAGGTTGTTGTGCACTAACTCTGAAATGATCATTTTCTCAAAAGCTGCATCATTCAGGCTTAGTCCACAGTCTACAACTTGCACGCTGTCGTTATAGTCTCCATTGCGCAATGAGTAGCTGTTGTTGAAATTACCATTTAGCGGTAGAGTATCCATGGCACTTGTATCCCTGGCATTGTTCAGTGAATGTCCTGAAATGCAAAAGGACAGCTCTGGTCATTACCTGACATGTTTTTATCACCTTTTTATTTATTTTTTTTCTTTTTAACAAAGTTCTTTAATGTAGTTCAGGACAAAGTTGTACTTGGAAGTAAAACTTGAGAAAAGTTAGTTTATTGAACATTCCCAAATGTAAACAGTTGCACACCTTATAGGAAAGATGCATTCTAAAAATAGTAATGTGTGTTTCCTGTGGGGAATAGTGGCATTTGAATTTCGTAATTTAGTGTCAATTATGTGACTTTTCCACAAGGAACTGTTCACTCCATGCCCTTGCATATGTAATGCAAAGCAATTCATTTGGAAACATCTATGTTTTGAAGTACATCACCATGATTTAGAAAAAGAAAATTAACAGAATTTGTCCTAAACAACACTAAATTAAAAAGGAATTAGATCACAGACATAACTGAAGGTAAATGTACAACATAAACCCACATAACTGGCAAGCAACTACTTTAACAACATTTCTAACATTTTTTTCCTGTTTTTTTGGTTTTGGTTTTTATTTTGGAGATGAAGTAAAGAAAAGAATGAAAAAAATGGATAAATACAAAGAATTTATGTTAAACAAGGACAGCCATCTTTCACACTACAGGGACCAGGGCCCACAAGCACCATCCAACAACACGATAGACAGCAGGTGGAATGACTCACTTTGGACAACTCACATCATGTCTGTCTGCTCAGGCTATCTGGCCTAAGAGTAGCTGATATATAAAAGAAAGTAAAATGATTTATTGTAACATGATGAAGAATTACTGAGCTTCTCAGCAACTTAGTCAGAGCAAGGGTTCAGCAAATTAGATTACTAAGCAATAACAGCTTTTCTTTTCCCACTTAATGTAATTTTTTTGTACTAATATTCTGTCTGCCAACAAAGGCCCCAGGCTCCTAAAGGTCAAAGTTTGCCTGCAGTCTGCATCAGTCACAGTGACAGCACTGAATGAACCAGAATAGTTAATTAAGAGCTAGGCCCACAGTTACCATGGGCATGGAAGTCAAATGCAGAAATGTTAGGAATTTCTGTAAGTATGGGTCACAGAAATTAAACCAAAGAATAAATATTAGTTGTGGAATGGGAAGAGGAAATCAGCCATGGCTGATATCTCATAGCTGTTGAGGGAATGACAGATTGGGTAAGTCTGCTGAAAACATGAAAAGGAGTTTAAGAGGGGGGAAAATGAAGTCTTATGATGATTAAAGTCTTTATGCTTTGGGTTTTGGCTTTTTTTTCCAATAACTTGATAAAGAAAAGGTTTTCCTATAGACACAAAGACATGTAAACTATGACAGCACAGTGCTTCCCAAGCAAAGTGAAAGAAAAAAAAAAAAAAAAAAAACTTTGCAAGAAATTAAACAGTCTGAACCATGGAAATCAGATGGTTAGAGCATTCCTAGAAAAGCACTTTATCTACAGATATGTCTGGAAGTAAAGAAAGAATGAAGTGACTTTACTGAAATGAGACTGACCACTGTGAGGCTGCTGCATAATATGCAAGGCTTGGAGGAGTATAAGGGAAAAGTTTTTTGGAAAAGATTTCACATTTTTTAATTTTGTAGATTTATTTTTTCATAATTAAAGCTGCAGCTTATCTTAGAAAATTCAATATTCCCTGGAAATGTTGTTTTCAATTAAAAAGAGATGCATTTTCTCATGAAAAGATTTTTGTCTTCAACTTTGAAAAATAGAGTAATCATTTCCAAATAAATTCTGAGCAATTTGCAAGTCATTTTGCATTTGTGTTATTGCTAACTCTTCTCCATGTGTACTGATTTTAACCGTGATGAGGGTTGTTTGAAAGGCCTCTTTAAGCTTTGATTAAACAACTATGTAGTTTTGCAATTTCATGTATGTTCCAAGATTTTTCTTGCAATGGATTTAGCTGTGCAGAACATATGGCATTTATAAAAGTAGACAACACATGGACCACATGCTGGATTCATTTCCCTCATGAAAGTGATTTAATTCTGTAATTTTCATTTTCTTTTCTTCTGCTAAAGAGATATCAAAATACATCTGATAACCCAAAATGAGTTTTCTATGATATACTGCAGAGTTAAGCATGCTAGAATATATTCAAATTGGTTTGATGAGGCAAATTTTGTTGCCCATGATCAGGTAATTAATTTGAAATCTTTCATAGCCTGTAGCAAGATTACTGTAGGAATGTAAAAATATTAGTAAATTATTAAGCATTTCGGCATGACACTGCTTTGGTTTTAAACAGCAAATTATTTCAGCATTGAATAACTTGTGTTACCAATAGGGCTTGCTACAGACCTCATGGTGTTTCCCAAAAAGCAGTTTGCAAGTACTTTTTGAATGTGGAAACATTTTATTTGCAAATTGTGAACCACTTGCCCGCTGAGTCTACTTCATGACCGCTAGTTATGTTTTAATTGTGCCCATTAAAAATCATGCTGAAAAAATTTACATTTGATAGGCAAAGTTAAGTTTTACTCCCATACTTGTCTCTCTGTAGGTTGCTAGAGGAAAGCATAAGGAAAGTAAGAAAACAAGAGAATGAAAATAGAAACTACAGTTCAGTTAAAAAGGAGACTTGAAATAAAAACTGAAAACAAGGTTTTATGAGCTCTTTTTCAAAGATTTATCATTCTGTTTATACTAAAGTGATCTTAGGACTCATCAAACAGTATCTGCAAGGTATTTACTGATGAACTGCAACATCGTTAAAAAAAGCAAGTAGATAATGTAACAACAAAATGTTAGGTAAATGATGACACCCTTTATTCCTACAGAACTAAGCTTTTCTAACTGCTAATCTCAAGATTTTCCTACAGGAAAATGATAAAGCTGCACTATACTATAGTTCAGGTCTGTTTGACGCTGGATACAATTTTCCACACTGGGGTATCCAAAGGTGTCAAGATGCCTTGCACTGCTTTAGTATCTCATCCATTCCATAAGCAGGGCTTTCTCAGCAAGCTTTAGAGTCAACCTTATATTGCATAGACATGATACCTCTAAGTGATATTTATCTTGAAGATGGGCTCTCAGACCATGTGGTGTCAGTCCTTTAATAGTATATTAAGATTTATGCCACCTGTGTTAAAAACATGGATAATTATTGGTAAATACTGTTAGGGCAAAGGCATTGCTATAATATAGTGCAGTTTTACAAGCTGACATTGGCAACACTGCATTTCTCAAATTTATTTCAGAAATTCAGACTGTACGGCTGGGGTATTGCAACTTGAGTTTCTATCTAGGGAAAAGAGGGAATTTGGAGTGAGCCAAGAAAAGCAGTTTATTCAGGAAGTATAAGCACACCTGGTGAGTTAAACACAGGAGCTGAAGGGGCATTACATACAACTGTTTCTGCGAGCAATGTGTTATAGGGGTTGTTAGTGCCGTGTGGTCGAAGAAGAGGGTTTGTTAGTAGGTAATTGCCAGTCATTCCTAAAGCAAAAGAAACAGAAAAAAAATGTCAGTTGCTTAATTTTAGCCTGACAGTTTCAATACAGAATAATTTTTATTCATCATGAATCATGTAGGATTTCTAAGATGTAATTCAGCTGAAAATTTCTGGATGTATTTGAGCTATGCATTGGAAATGGGAGCAGGAAAATACAGTTAGATTCCAGTAATTCACAGGTGCTGTCCAAATCCCCAAAGTAAACATCTAGTGAAAGTGATATTTACTAATGTATACAAAATCACTGTTCCACAAGAGTAGCAATTAAATGTTTAGAGATCAAGGTACTACATAAAGCTATAAAGCTATCGTTATTTAAAAATGATCATAGGGAGCACTTCTGTCCAGAATCGACAGAAATGAATTTCTCAAACTGAAAGGCATTGAAAAACCTCTTATGACAGGATCAGAGCTGTTACTCACTTTATTAAAAACACACAGATAGTGGAAGGGAATTGCTGTTTTCAAACAGACAGTGGATGACAAATTGCAAGAAGCATATCTTAGTATATGCAAAAGTATGCATGCTGAGGGGAAAGCAAAATATTTGCTCTAAGAAATCAGAGCATTCACATTTTCTCCTGGGACAGTCATGCTGCAAACGTATCTGCCAGGTTTTAAAAAAGAATTCCTTGAATGACAAATTTCTTTAAACTATCAGTTTACAAACAATGTAAGACAAAGAAAAATACTACATGAACAGACTCTTTTAAACCCTTGTAAATTCAAATTTACATGTTAATGCAACACCATTAAAACACTCTCAGAATAATCAGATAAAAAACCCAGCATATTTTGAGAAATTATTAAAAAGTCAATTGATCTCTGATTTCTAGCTACTACAAAAAGTGCTGTGATTTAAAAAATTAATTTAAACAAAGAATAATTTTTATTCATCATGAATCATGTAGGATTTCTAAGATGTAATTCAGCTGAAAATTTCTGGATGTATTTGAGCTATGCATTGGAAATGGGAGCAGGAAAATACAGTTAGATTCCAGTAATTCACAGGTGCTGTCCAAATCCCCAAAGTAAACATCTAGTGAAAGTGATATTTACTAATGTATACAAAATCACTGTTCCACAAGAGTAGCAATTAAATGTTTAGAGATCAAGGTACTACATAAAGCTATAAAGCTATCGTTATTTAAAAATGATCATAGGGAGCACTTCTGTCCAGAATCGACAGAAATGAATTTCTCAAACTGAAAGGCATTGAAAAACCTCTTATGACAGGATCAGAGCTGTTACTCACTTTATTAAAAACACACAGATAGTGGAAGGGAATTGCTGTTTTCAAACAGACAGTGGATGACAAATTGCAAGAAGCATATCTTAGTATATGCAAAAGTATGCATGCTGAGGGGAAAGCAAAATATTTGCTCTAAGAAATCAGAGCATTCACATTTTCTCCTGGGACAGTCATGCTGCAAACGTATCTGCCAGGTTTTAAAAAAGAATTCCTTGAATGACAAATTTCTTTAAACTATCAGTTTACAAACAATGTAAGACAAAGAAAAATACTACATGAACAGACTCTTTTAAACCCTTGTAAATTCAAATTTACATGTTAATGCAACACCATTAAAACACTCTCAGAATAATCAGATAAAAAACCCAGCATATTTTGAGAAATTATTAAAAAGTCAATTGATCTCTGATTTCTAGCTACTACAAAAAAGTGCTGTGATTTAAAAATTAATTTAAACATTTCAATAAGATTAAATTCAAGTTTCTTTTTTATTACTTTGCAAAGCAGTATATCAGGATCAGTGTATTACAGACCCAAGGACAATTAGAGAAAGAGCTCTATTTTTATAGTATAAATATTTTTATTTGTCAAGTAATTATATATATTCCAAATATTAATGCTTTTGTACTCCCAGAACTACTTAGCAGCAGAAATGAGCAGAAATTTCTAACACTCAGAGAATTATGGTCTGAGTATGCTAATCTTATTTGAAAGCTTCTATTCGTGATCAACTAAAAAAATTACCATAGTTTTTCCCATTGTAAAGTACTTCTTACCAGAAATAATAACTGAAATATATTTTGCTTGTTTTTTTTTACATTTTGCATACTATATTTAATGTTAGACTAATTACTTGTAATTTATAGTTATGATTTTTTTCAATCCAAATTTCTTTGTCACAAGAAAAAAAAAGCTTAATTAAAAGCTTGATTTTTCTTTTAAAGGAAAAATGACACTTGCCATTAATTATTAAACTACCCTAATACGTATGTATCACTGAGATAGTGACAAAATTATAACAGAACAGAGTTGCAGAGTTGATAACAATTTTTCTAATCATGGCAGAACATCTCCAGTGACTTGAGTCTGGAACTTGGAACAGGGAGAAGCTGCTGAGACCCCTGTTCAACACTGGATTAACTAACAGGGCAGCACAGTTAGGGCAAACCTCAGGGGTCACATACAGCAAATTAATTACCAAATTTTATGTGCTTGTACTTTTGGAATTTTAGTAAGACACTGAAGGAGACATGAAAAATATACATTTTCTACCTAGGAGAAGTTACTTTTGATTTTTGCCAGAAGAACATGCAGGATTCATAAGGGGGGTGGGAGGAGCAGTGAGACACACACATCTTACCCACTTTTTGTGTACCAAATAGCCAAAGTAGAATCGTGCTTTCTGATACCTTTGCTTTGCAAACACCATGTTTTTTACTTCCAAAATGAATGTAAATACAGGTTCCTGCTATCAAATCCTGAATTTGGATTTTCTGTTTGAAACTTTCTGAGTGGAGCAGGAACTGGTCTAAGTGTGACCAGGGCTACCTGCTCTTCACTTAAGGGTTGGGTGGAAGAACAGGCTTCAAACCTGGCTTGCACAGAGCAGTCCTCCTTCCACTGCTGGCTCAAACTGCCTCCAAAACACAGCAGGGAGGGGAGAAAGGGAGGGACAATCTGTCTTGGCAAATACCCTTGTCTTCTGTGTGGACATGAGAATGAGGTTACAGATTTCAAAGTCTATCTGAGATGAGAAGTTTTGAGTTTTGACTTCTCTGTGCCTGAAAATCTGGATTCTATCCCATGTTACAGATATGATGCTCTTTGAAATAGAAAAGATAAATGCTTTACAGACATCTTTTGCATAGAAATGATATCAATTAGATTTCACTGGGAAAATTTCTGCACCTAAAAATCAGTCAAATATGCATTAAAATGTTACTGCACTCATATTTCTATTTCAGATTTAACCTATAAAGGTTAGGAAAGATTTAAAATTATGATCTTGCTTTTAAGCTAAATTATTGATGAAACTAATTTAAATACATTCCCATGAATTGAAGAATTCAACTTCTATAGCAGGGGCCAGTTAAGGGAACATGGTTTTCAAAAGTGCTGGTGGATAACTTTAAAAATCTGCTTTTGGAGAACACTTGTTCCAGATTGTTTTAAACATTATTTTCAATTCTTCTGTGTTAAATTATATAAAATCTATAATAATTTATGGATTCTAAAACTGAAATGTTCCCAGTGACTGACCTTGATTAAGTGTTGAAGTGCTGTTGATGTCACCTGAGATAAAAGACGATTCCGATTGTTTTCTCACAGTGTCATTCCACATCCTCCTTATCCGACTCTGTTAGCACAAAGCAGTGAGACAAAACCACAGCAGATTACAAAAAGATTTTTTCCTGCTCATGTGCTATTATGTAGAATATTTGTGTTTATTTTAGCCTAAAGTAAACCATTTGTCTAGCACATCATGAAAATTCCTTATTTTTTTATTAAAACTCTAATTTATTAAACTTTATTTCAATAAACCATGATGGTACAAAGCTTCCTATAAATCAGTCCCTAACTACAAGAAAAAATAACATATTTGTAATAGGCGAAAATAACTGTTTGAAAAGAAATGATTCTACACTGCAGAAGTATGTATTTACCATCTAAATGGCAATAATGAGAAGACAATTAGTCTTTCTGATTGGAAGACATCTCAGGAGGCCTTTCATAAATAAGGTAATTAAAAGATGCTGTCAAAATCTTTGTTACCTGAGTGCCAGAGGAATAGCGAGCACTGGTTCTGGTGGTTGATGCCTTCACTGAGCTGTGGGGACTCTCAGTTGGAAGTCCTCCACAGCAGTAGGAATGTCTGAAGCATTTCCCATATTCCTTACGTACCTGTGAGGGAAAAAAATAAAATTGCTTAGCACAAGAAATAGTTTTAAATAGCTGCTGGCAAAAACACATGAACCTTGCATTGAAACTACTTACTTTTCAAGCAAATAGATAATTCTTGTCTGTTGAATTGCTGGCTGTTAGCCCTCACAAACCCACATATTTCTCTCTACTCAGTGGCAGTATTAGCAGGTACCCAGGAGTTTTGAACCAATTATTTCCAAGGTATACACACACTTCTTAGAGATGTCCCTGAATAATCATTACTGACTTACAGAATTGTTTTTATTCAATTTTCATATTGTAGATTAATATAGTTAAGTTTACCTGAATTGAATGCTGGCTAAAAATAGTGGTTTTTATGAGCTTTAGGTGCAGAATGCACAGCAAGCCTGTCTTCCCATCCTAGCAGGCAAGAAGGGCTTGAGCACTGCTCGTTACTACCCCTTATGCAATGATTTCCAATAAAGAGAGCAAAATTTCCAATACCTGTAAAGGAATTTTCTTACTCTGTGTAACTCATCCAGCTGCTAATTCAGATGGCCACACCTGCCCTGGTCCTGAACAGAGCTCACAAACGCCACTGCCCCACTCCAGGCACAGCCCCAGCTGTGCTGGTGGAGCCACTTGCCAGGGTTCCAGAGTCACCTTTTGAACCATAAAGGCTGGGAATGAAGCCCCTTTCACTTTTAGGATCAAAACATAAAATACTAATTCCTGTCTTCGTTGAATCTAGAAATTTGAATATACCCATATTTATGATTTTTTTTTCTGACAGAGCAGCAAAACTAATTAATGACTTGAGTATTTGGGCTACATTTATTCACTTTCTGCTTCCAGTGACCTACTGGAAACTTTAGTTTTGTTATGAGTGCTAACAATTGCCATAAAAGTAATCAGGATCACTTTACAGAGCAGTTAATTCTCTTATATTCCATGACTGCTTCATTGACTATTAGTTTTGGATAACAGAAGAGTGTGTGCATATCTTGGCATCAAGACTGCACCAGTGAAAGGACACAGTGGATGGAATTTGTATAGATGTGTAAGTCTAAACTCATAAATCTTCCACCAGATTACATGAGAACTTGAGTGTCTCTTCTACATCAATGAGACTCATGAGTTTCTGTGAAAAGAGGGATTTCAGCTAATCTGGAAATTCTGCCTGACCTATGAATATATAAGACAGAAAGTTATGTGTATGCAAAAAGGAAAGAGGAAGAAATGCAAAAAATTAATAGTGTGGATTTACATATATAATGTGCTGTTTTTTACAGGAGTTTTGCTCAAGGAATACATACGGTGCTGTTTTTATAAATCACAAGGATGAAGAAAAGTTGAACAATTTTTACTTAAACTTCAAGTGAGGCACAATAATTTAGCTTTTTATAAAAGTGCATGGTACATATTTAAAGTCAACTCCTATCTATATCAGCAGAAAATACATGTAAAAAATGAAAACAGAAATGAAACAACTTCAAATTACAATTTTTAACCCTGGAAAACATAGGTCTATATACATCATCACTAGATGGTATAGCACCTAAGAAAAAACACTCCTGAACACTAATGGATATTAAATGCTCTAAGCCACTACACAGTAGAGACAATAGCGATCAAAACTGTATTTTTACCCAAATACCACCCTCCAGGCTGGTTTTGCCTAATGTCTGTATTGCAGTGAATGTACATTATCTGTCAGGACTGTGCATTCTACTGTCATTATTTCTAAATTATAGCTTGTTGGAAACTGATGGAAGCAACAGCACTATCATCTCGTCAGAACTGGAAACATAATAGTTTTCACTTCCACAATTCTATTTCTCTGTTCAATTTAGTGACCAAGTAGTAATAACAGAATAAAAAGACTACATTAGCTATGCAGACAGAGCACAGGACAATATCCAGTCAAAGGCAGTGACACTTAAAAATCTTAAATGGCAGCTTTAACATTCTTTCAGGTATAAATCTTATTGCTCTAGGTTATGTTTTTTCACACTTGACTGGTATTTTAATATTGCTTTTTGCTGACTCCACTTTAAATAAAAACAATGCACAGCTGTAAAAAGAAATAAAAAAGGAATCTGTTTCTGATTTTCAAGTCCAATACAAATAGTAAAAAGGGAAACATTTTATGAAACCCTAACCTAGAAAATATTTGCATTTTGGGAATGTTTGCATTTTCTTCCCTATCTTCTCTTAGGCTCAATCTGCTAAGTGTGCTTTTGTTCTCTCCAAACAAGTGGAGTGTCATGTTCATCCAGGTAAAATTCTGTCCACCAGATCTTTTCCTAAAACCCTCTGAATGCCATTGTCTAAACCAAATTTAGAGATGCTGGTAATGTTACAGTTGGTACAGCTGAGAACATGAGCATAGGAATTTTGTATTTAAACAACACTTTATCCAGTGGTCTCAAACCATCTTGTAAATATCAGTTAATTATGTCTCTGGTGAGCTAATTATAATGGGAGTTAATAATTGCTAGGTCTCCAGCCTAAAACTGGTAAAAATATTTATAATCTAAATACCGCAAATTGGATATTTCCAAATGTAGGACATATTGCATTTCATGTTAAGTTTGTTTGGGTGGGATTTTTTGATGTTCACCCTTCCTCTCAACTCTCATTACTTTCATTTGTCCTGCCTTCTAACAAAGGCTTTCAGCATTTTTTATGCACTCTTCATTAAAACACCTCTAAGGCATCTTTGGAGGCAATCTCCACCCTCTGGGGAAGAGAAGGGGTGCAGAGAACCCAAAAAAGGGTCCCACAGAGCTGTACCCTTCACTTTCCTTCTCTCCTGTTTGCTCCTCTCTCCCCTTCAAGCTTTCTCTCTCTCTCCCTCTGTCTCTCTCTGTCTAGCTCTCCTTCCAGCTCCTTCTGGACCCTTCTGCTTTCATCCAGAGAAGGGGAGCAGAACTAATTTAGCTCATCCCACTCATGAGGGAGGCTCCAGTGAAGAGCACAAAACTATTTCCGGGGGAAGCAAACACTTGGAAAAAAAGCATTAATGCTGGCATCTTTTCCATCTTCAGAAAACTATTCCTGTTAGCAGGTGTCCAGCATTAATGACTACTTTGTTCTAAGGTGTGTCAAAGTTCATAATAAAATTAATTTTTACATCCCACTTAATTTCATAATGAATGAGCACATGTAGCACAGTCCCTGCCTATCACCCAAAACTTTATGTGGCAGCTTAATGGGATCTCAGGACAGGTACTTTGCCTTGTTCTAAGAAAAGGAGAGCATTTCCAGGTTGATGTGGGCTGATATCATAACTGATCCTTTGTTTGCAGCACTGCAGCAAAGGCAGGACTTGTTTCATGTGAACATAAAAGATTTTTGGCTGTAAGTCCAGGCTAATATGGACCACACTACCAGTGTTCAACTTTTACATTTTCTCCACAAAACCTTCAAATTTTTCAAGCCCAGCTGCATCCATGTTAAACCTGTCTGAGTCACAGAGCAGTTACATGACTCCCACTAGCACAAAGCAAGAAAGAACTGGAATTCTAGTCCCCTCCTCAAACTACTTCAAAATAATCTTCAAAATACTCCAGTTCTTCAAATTGTTAATTTTATCTCTATTTCCTTAAGAATTATGTGTGGCATTTCTAAGGAGTTAGGGAACATTCATCTGTGGTTTTGGTAACTTACTTTCTTTTGAAGGGCACAATGAAAGATGAAAATAAACATTCCTTGGAAAGCATTAAATACTGTGAAGAGATATGTCATCACAACGGTCCCCTCATTTATAAACAGCAGACCAAATGACCATGTTAGGCCAAGGAGACACAGGAGAGCAAATGCACCCAGGACCCAGGATCTGTAAAAGAAAATTAATTTTAGTCACATTACTTATGAGAATGTACTTTGCCAAATCCAATATTAACATTTCAGTTCCTGCAGTTGGCTTTTACTAGTTTCACATTCAAATGTAAAAATTCCTTGGGTTTAACCTTTTATCTATTAAAGAAAAAACAATTCCATTCAGTACTCTTAGACTCCAATGAAAACAGCAAGAATAGATATAACCTTTGTCTTTCTCAAGAACAGCATAGGATGTCAAAACTATTTTGAAATGCAGAAGTATAGCACAAGCCTCAGCTACTCCATTGCTTTATCTGCTTTTAGAGAAGAGATTGATAAATCTGGCTTAGCCACTAATCACACCATAGATTTTAAACAGTGGTGCTGCCATATGACACCAAATAATGTAACACAAATGCACAAAGGTTAAACAGCAGATTAAAAGCCTAGAGCCCAAATCATTAATGCTTCGATAAACTCAGCTAAACTGAAGCTAGAGGATGTAACTTCCGCATGAAGAAACCCTGCTGAAATGCGACAAAAATATGGATATTGCTTTACAGAACAATCTAAAAAAGATTCCATCATGAATAGGTTAAGGAAAAGGAATTGTAGCAAACAGCACAGAATGAAAGGGAAAGGGAACTTAGTCAGTGAATTCCACATCTAACTAATGATCTTACTTGATAAATGGCTTATTATCTTCATAGCTAGAAAGCATTATAAGCAGAAAAGAGAAACAAAATTATTAGACAGAATTTAAACAGAAATTAATAAGAGCATTTTTAATTGTCTATAAAAATTAGTCAAAATTAGGAAATTCAAAATGCAGAGGCAAGCAATTTAAAAGTATAAAGGCATGTAATAGTTTAAAAGTCTTTAGCAAATCAGGTATTTCAAAAATAGTTAATTAAAATTAAGGGAAATCCACAATATGACCGAGTTTGTAAAGTTAAAAATCATGCTAGAAGTTTGTTAATGTAGGGTTCTATCTTACCCAGGTAAGTCCGTATTATAGTAGCCATCACAAACACGGTAATTACTGGTGTGGATGAGAAGACAGAAAGAGGAAAAGGAAGAAAAGAGAGAGATGCTAGAGATTAGCTCTCTCTCATCATGCAACATGCAATGAAGCTGATACTGACCTATCTAGAACATCTAGTTCACAATGTTATCCTTACTGAAAGTCTCCCTTTGCCATTTCCAACGTTCAAAGCAGATCTGTCAGACCCTTTCACATCCAACCCTCAGTGTTAGAAAGTGGCACCATCCCTTCAGTGTTGGCAACAAAAACCTTGAATACAACGTAAGGCTAAACAGAGTACAGTAAAAAGCTATCTAAAAAAGTGAAAGCTGCCAAAGCCTTGTTATTATCAAAAACTTATATTACTCTGCAAAAGGGACACTACAGTAGAACACCATGATAAAGTAAACATTTGTTAAATTAGCACGAAAACAACAGATAATCTTCAAGTTAACAATAATAATAGAGTCAATTCTCTTGGGAGAACAGGATTACGAGTAGAAACTGCTCAGAATCCCTAAATCAAAAAGTCATTTAACAAAACAAACTTAATATAATCATATCAGCCATGCAAACAGGAACATCATTTTTGAACTGCATTTTAAATGCAAATGACATTACTACAGTGCTGTGGCATTTCCGTGAAACAGTTTCTTGGCACTAGTTCCAGGCTGAAATTATCTAATTTTGACCGGCGTTTGTGACATTACAGCAACAATGTGACGAAAGCAGGATTGGCTCTGTTTGCTTCTAATTGACATCTGCAGTTGCTGGGAGACAATGGCATGTGCTCCTAATGGAGAGTAGCTTTCAATCAGTTCAGCAATCAGAAAATAATCATAGCTCTCATACTTGAACACAAAGCACTTACTTAATGTTTTCCAACCTGCTAGAGTCTGGTTTCAAAGTGTTTGAGTGCTTCACCATTTTGCACAATGTGATCACCAGGAAGATAAGATTCAGCTGTCAAAACAGATAAGAATTAAATTAAACTACTTCAAGTAATAGGTTGAATAATGATGATGTTACAGGCTAAACAAAAACCCTGTAGTTTATTTCCAAGTAGGTAGTGAAAATTGGTAACTATATCAGATGGTCTGCAAACTGTGATTGCAAATAAGAATGAGAGGATAAAAACATCAGAAGTCCCTGTTTCACTTAATTTCCAAAATGCACCACATCATCACGAACCACTGTATTTAACTAATGTCCAGCACTTGCCATTGTCAGTTTAGCTCTGTCCTCCAGCATGTTTTGCTCATCACCTGCTCACCTTTACCTGTCACCCCAGGCCCTGTTCCCCATATCACTCTCTGAGGACAATGGTCACTGCTTTAGTGGGCTATACTAGCTGTCTTTTTATCACCCCATCCTGATTTTGAAATGTTTTTCACCTTTGCTGGTTTCTCTTTTATTTATTTTTTTTTATTCCTTTTTGTTCTCACAATCCTACTGGGGTCTTGAAAAGACCTTAAATGTAACTGGAAAAAAAGGAAAAGAGAGGAAAAGAAGAAAAAGAAACACAAAGATGTAGCAAATGCATCAAACTTAACAGTGCCATAGACATATGCTAGTGGTGCACCCTCCTGCTGCCCTCTTTCCCTTTGTAGTCTGGATTCTGTCGAAGCCAGACTGTGTGTGCACTTGAAGGACTGTGGCATCTTATTCTTGTTGTGTCATTCATACAGGTAACACCAGGGAAGATACTGAAGGAAATTTTTTATCATTCTCTTATTGTGAAGCAGAATCACAGATATCAAAGTTACTGGGTGCCTTTCTCCTATCGATTTCAAAGCCTGTGAAAAGCACAGGCGAGCCAAATACAAGGATGCCTGCAGAACACGGGCTAAAAGATGGTATCCAATTAATTTCAGTAATTAGTTTGTGCTGTCCTATATCAGACAGAAAAGTTGGACAAAACTGTATCTTTGAAACCAGTAAGAGCCATGTCCTTTCAGCAAGAAGACACACACCCTTGTCTACTACTACAATGGTGCACACAAAGTGTGTGGACCAAAAGCTAAGAGAAGATGGAAGAATATGCTTGGACATCCTTATAGCACATACATTAGACAGAGAACCCCATCCTTATAATCTTCCATATATATATATATATATATATATATATATATATATATATATCTGCAACTGGTTACTGATGGAGAATGATTATAATGATTATACCCAGTCTCTCAGTTTGGGAAGCCTTTGGTTTAAGACAGCTCCAAAATCTTCATTCTTTATGTAACACTGGAGATACCAGTTCATGCTAGATGTGGTCCTGCAGCTGTGCCTCAATGGTCAGAAATGTCACTGAAATCCTAACAAAGAGCTGGTCTTAATCTTGAAAAGATGAGTATTTTGAAGGCTCTGATCAGAGTCTGTTAATAAGAACACTTATTACAGAAACAATTCCTACTGCTACGGGCAATCATGTTATTGCTCCAGCTGCTCTCTCAAAATCAGGATGGACAGCACAAACTATAATGCAGTTTTCAACACCAGAAAAGTGTGTGGCAACTTTTGATCTTATCATGCAAAGCACAACATTTTTACAATTGTATGTTGAGATTAATAGAAAAAGGTGTTTGTGATTGTGATACAAATAACAAAAATAAGCTTTCTGTTTCTGTTTGTGTTTCAAGAACTGGCTGAATATACTTAACCTTTAGGCTGATGTATGTACATGGTGTAGGTTATGCATATTTCCATTGCTGCAAAATGTAATAGAAGTGTCAATAATTCATGATCTTGGTGATTATCTTCTATGATTCTTATAGGAAATTACTAACCACATGAGAGAAACCATTTAATTACATCATTGTGATCTCTTCCTCTTATCTAGGTTTTCACTGTACGGTGTAACTTCATTGGATGAGAAAACAAGCTGCTTCTTTCCCTGACCTTTGCACCAGACAGGACAAGGGCTCTGCAACAGACCTGACCCTCAGCTTCATGTCTTTGCACACAGATTTCATTTTTCTCTACTTGAAAAAGTTTCTTGCAGTTTGGTAGCTGACATAACATACACTTCTTCAGCCTGCCTGAAAAATGCAACCTCAATTTGCTTTTTGTGAAAACAAACAGATTAAGAGCTAAGACACATGCCCTGTGTCAACCCTAACATGTACATCAACTTTGTCTGCAACCTATGCATCTGGGAGTGCACAATCCAGTTCAGAATAGTATTTACAGCACAGCTGGAAGCTAATCCTTGCCTAAGTAGCTACCCTAGAGTATCCTGTATTGTACTGACATCGTGATTCTTGGATCAAAAACTCATAGATATGGCTTAGCCCATAAATGACTGCCTTATGAAACAAGAGGGTTTTATGCTATGATTCTTTGTACAACTGAAGTGCTGGTTTGCCACAAGACAAATAAAAACTTGTATTCACACACTGAGGTTCCTTTGGTGACACGAGCAGATATGGCCTTACCCCAGAGCTTGAGCCAAGCTCCATTGTATTAAACAGGTTTTATGTGGGTTCTCAGCTCTGTCTGGGTGTATGTCCTTACTGCACCAGGGAACAACTGCACAAAGCAGTTTCTTAAGTGGCATTTTAATTGTAATTTATGTACAGACCCACAAAACCAGCCCACAGAAATAATAATGCCATATCACAGCAGCTGAAAAAGTCCTTCCAAGAAAAAAGGAAAAATACTGTACTTTGAAGACAAAGTAACTATGACAACTGAGCATATGATACTTGTTTCTCCATCACTGTGAAATGTTGCATAGTTTTCAGTTTCAGCAGTCAAAAGACCATGGTTTGCCACTTGTTCAAACATGCTGGCGTCCCTGATATGCATTAAATCATTATAAAAAAACCCTATTTTGCTTGCTTACAGATACTGTAACCAAGCCTTTTTATAGGCTTTTGGCTCCCTGATTGTTTTTAATCTAGAAATTGATTGTTTTGGAGGAATTCACAAGTTAAAGACTTTTGGGCATCCTGCCTTTTTTTTTTTTTTTTTCCACGAAAGACACTAAGCAGTGAGGAAAGGAAACTTGCTGGAAAGGAATAGCTGAATTAATTTTCTTGGTGAGAAATATGTAGGGGGGGGGGAAGAAAACACAATTAGGTCTTCTGTATTGATTTGTACAAGCAAAGGTTTTCCAGCTCTGAGCAACGTGGTCTGGCCCAGAGCTGAGGCTACTTTGAGAAGAAGGCTTGACCACAGATCTCCTAGAGCTCCTTTCAACCTGAATTGCTTCTGTGAGGACTGAACTGTTACTGATCCAAGCAAATGAATTTGTAGATGTTTTCCAAGCAGGACACCTTTCTTTCAGAAAATGTTCACCACAAGCATGCAGTACTCTGAGGTCATACAAAGGCCCACATGAATGGCAAGAGAGACTTTTGAGAGCAATCTTCTAAGAGAAAAAATGAGCCTCTGACAATGGGGGTGTTCTCATCACTTCATCTAACATAAATGGTCAGTGACTGGCTGGACATCATCCTGACAACAGGGCTGCATCCATCCCAGATGAGCCAAAAGCTGCAGCTGAACAGTATACCCCTCTTCTTTAAGGCTAATAAAAATATAAATATATTGTTCAAACACACACACAGATGCACAATGTATACATGTCAAACAGTCCTAAAATTATACCCTTGATTATGTCTGTAAAAGCTTTTTCCTGCTGAGTGTCTGCAAATCAGACCAACATTCTTTTGAAAGCTAAAAATAAGAAATTAAAAGTCTGGTCAGGCATTAGGTTTGGATTTGAAGATTCTGCTGCAGTACCAAAAAGTGACAAACCACACAGCTACAGAAGGTGGAGCTATAATATGAGATCTTTTAAAACATTAGCTGGTAATAGTAAGCAAAAAATTGAATTGATATTATTTAATTTATGTTTATACTTGATTCTGATCTAGCTTCTAAAACTTACTGTCTACTGGAAGAGATGGAATTCTGGATAGAGAACTAGCTTGATCTATAACCTGATTTTAGAATTTTGTGTAAAATATAGTATCTTCTATAGAACTTCTATTAGTTCCTTGTCATCTCTTAATACAAGTGTAATTGGATAGAACAAAGTGAAAGACAATTGATATATATTAAAAAATAACAACTTACTACTTTAAAATATAAAATATGAAGAATTTTTACAGTAATAATTAAAATCAGCACCCTGGAAGATCATGCTTATTCCACAGGCAACACATATATGGCCATTTCTCCTTTGGAAATCAGAAGGAACTGGACGTGAAAGAAGGTATAAGCAGAAAATGTGTCTTTCTAGACCCTGAAACTTATGTAATTTTGAGACAGGGAGTGTGTCCAACTCAAATTAACTTTATAAAAAAGTGGGTGTGCTAACCTGCACACAAGACTAATCAACTGGAATTAGCTGCAGGTACATTGAATTAGTAGCAAAATAAAGTTAGATTTTGCAAAAACTATGATACATTTCCCCTGTGACTAATAGATAAATACCATTTATCAAGTGTCTACTATAGAAAGACAAACATGTATTATTTATAAAAAATAATTTTACAAATACAGTCCATTTTCACTTGTGGAGCTAAGTTACGTGTGCATCTGTCCATCCACTGACTTGGGTAAGCAATACCTCAGCCTGGGTGAGGACATTTAACACATTCTGTGTTAATGAAATGGGGCATCTTAGTAATTTTTGTTTAGACAACCCTTGGTAGACTAATCCATGGGTTCTGCCTGCAAGCTGGGGGAAGCAAACTCCAACAGTTCTGGCCAAATTAAACCAGTGCCACTTGTTCCTTGGACATGAATGAATACAGATCTACACAGCAGTCAAAGTGCTCAGGCTTTTCTGACCACAGATTACAGAAGTGCACTGTTTGTTTTATAGCCATGAACCTGCTCAATGGAATCACGTCCGCCCTGAGCTTAGCAGCTTAAAATTCATTCCACACAGCCTGCAGTGCTGACATGGATACGATAAGACAGAAGAACAGAAACACCACTCTGAAGTAACCTAGCTGAACTGCACATGTTCTGACCCTTTTTGAACTCCCCGGAGCTTTTGTTACCTGGCAAATGCAGCTCTAAAACTGCTCTTGTATCTCCAGATCTTTGCTCTTAGCCATGCAGAAGCCTATTTCTCCCCGGGACTGGCAGCGAGAGAGGTGCTCTCTGAAGGCTTCTAAATGAGTGTGCACACTGAACTCTTACTGAACTGAATTAATTATTAAAGATGCAGATGGAGCTGTCCAAATGATAAGAACAGCTCCTGACGTATCATGATCCAAGCTTTCATTAAACCATTTCAGGCATACTAATGGTTTCCCACCGCTCATTACTTACATGCTCTTTTCTCATAGATATAATAACCCTGGTGCCCAAAGGCATGACAGGCTATAGAAATAGTGAAGTTAAAAGTTCCTCAGAAGGTGTACTGAGGAGCTTCATGCTTCCCCCTCATGCTTCCCATTCTCATTTTGTGCAAAAATGTGCACAGACACAAGTACAAATGCTTATAGATTCAGAGGAAAAACTGTAAATTAGAAGAGAGGACAATACTGTCAAAAGAGTTTATGCGCAGAACTATTAAACTGAGAAACAAATAAGTGACTTGAGCAACATGTCAAAAAGCTTACCAAGGCAACATTCTCACATGCTACTGTCACTAAGTAAGCTACACTACAGATATAGCTCTTTGGTTCCAGTGTACATGACATATTATTTTTCAGCCACTACAATGCTCACACTTCTTCCTCTGGTTTCTCTTGCTTTCTCAGCTGGGACGATTAGAGGGCAAAGCAATTGCTAGAGAAGAATTACTCCTAGGAACTGTGCTGTGATTGCTACCTGCTGTTTCATATTTTTCAAGTTGGGAATACTGCTCCCAAAAGCCTTTTGCGTCTCAGTCTAAATGATTTGCTGGAGGATAATAATGTCACGGCCAGTAAATAATAGTGAACTATGTCTGTACATGGTCAATATGATTAAATGTCCTTCACCTCTATTCTCACTCTGACCTGGTTATGAGGAAGTGAAAAAGCCATCAGCAAAGCCCAAGGCTTCCTGTGTGAAATGTTATTTTAAAGGAAGGGAGATAAATATAGGTGACTTAGCAAAATACCCCCAGTAACAATAAAATAAGGAAGGAGCCACAAACAAAAAGCAAAATTGTCACCACACAACCAGACTTGATGTGACTTAACTATTATAGCCTGAAAATCAGAACAATTTCCAGAATAATTACAACTGCAAGAAACAACTTCATGCTGAAAAATACTGTCTATCACATTGAACATTCCAAGTCTATCTTTCTACGACTTTCAATTGCAATTGTAGGTTTAATTAAAAAAAGAGTCCCCATCATTCTGAGATATGATTTAATTTGAATGTATTTAGAATAAACTCTGTACAATTATTATGGTCTACACTTAAATCTTACAAACACTGTAATTTTTCTAATTCAAGTCATACACACATAAATTTTGGCATCTATGCCCATGTCTTTGAAAATATGCCAATGAACTTTAACAACCTCTACATTGCACAAGTATCTTTTCTTAAGTGATCGCTCATGGATTCAAATAGTTTTTGATATAAACAGAGTAAATGCAAACCAAAACATTGGCCAGGCACATTTTTTAGTAGAAATTTCCATAATCAAAGTATCAGTTTGTACTGTAAGTACAAAAAGTGCTGAAATATTATGTCTGGCACACAGATCTATAAAAGTCAAAGAAATTTCAAAATTATGCCTGATGCATGTGCTTCATACTGAAAAAATACTATTTCTGAATATGGAAAAATATAATTCCTGAATTTGGAAATTCAAGTGAACTCAAATTCTGCTAACATTTCACAACTCTACTGCTGTGGAAGAGCAGGAAGACATGCAACTATTTAAGATTTCAAAAGCATGAACACAAATTAATTCATCCCTCCAAACTATCAGCAGTTTTGAGAAAAGGCCTCTACGTACATAGGTTATGTCCCCAGCCAGCCTTCTATACCATTTCCCAACTAAAGCCAGGCTTTAAAAGATACAGAGCTAGCAGAGAAAACCAAGGTGAGCCAAAATGCACATCATGCATTCACTGCGCTCACAAATTCCTCCACTGTGTAGTGTTTGCATTGTTAGTCTGAAATAAATGGGGAAAGTTCTCTCCCTGTGTTGATTACAGGCTTTTTACCTGGAAGTGCTCAGAGAATTGGTAACTGATGTCTGAGTGCAGCATTCTGTGCTAAGGGGACACTGGGGCACCCAGCCATGGGTGCACAGATGGGTGCAGGCACACAGTGGCTTCACCAATGAATGTGCACAGGCTTTCTACTGGTTACATAACAGCCCATTGTTTGTACTAAAACAGAGCAACTTCTGTGTCTGACAGGCACTACATGTAACACAAATACACACAGAAGTAGGCATGGAAAAATGTGCATATGCAAATACACAGCAAATGCTCTGTAAGTGTAATGGAACAAAAATTTATTTAATTATCCAATGCATTAGAATACCCTTTTGAGATAATTATGTTGGATAATTAGCAGCTAAATTCTAGAATGTGTACAGTAGGGACTCAATTGAAAGCAATAATAATGGTTCCTTTTGAAAAACCCATGTTCAGTATTTCATTGATCTTTCATATGACTACACATGTCAATACGACCTTCAGAATTCAAGCCATTAGGAAAAATGGCCATGCTGAAGTGCCACCACAGCTTTGACAATTAATCATTTGGTCAGCACTCTTTAAAGATTTCTACACATTTATATAACCATTAGTCACATTATAAATTGTTTCTAAGCATTTTTATGGAATGTCTTGCGAATAAGGATGGCATTGAATGAAATTTTAATTTCATTTAAATTTTTTTAATCTGCTGTGAGGCAAGGAAAAAAAAACCCCAAAGGAAAAAGAAAGGAAAAAAAACCCCAAACTTCTTACCAGAATAATAAAAGTAACAGGTCCAATGAAACTCCAGATAAAGTAGTTATCTACGTGTAGCCAGCAACTGTTATGGAAGAAAGAGAATGAAAAGTGAAAAGCTGCATTAGCACCTCAGTCTGATAAATGAAAAGTGCAAAAATACTTCTTATGGTAACACTTTGCCAGTAAACAATGATGAAGATTGCACAGTACCATTTATTCCATGGACAACACCTAACCTGAACTCTTCCAATGAGCTCTGTATAACAGAACTGGACCTGAAACTACATCATTAAGAATAACTAACATAAGGAGAAACAAAACCAAAGCAAGCTCTCCTTTCAGTCAAAAGGTTTGATGACAGGTGCTATCATGGACTAATGAAACTAACATGAGTAAATAATTTTTGCAGCCCTCCCATGTGATCTTCAAAGTCTGCTTTTAACTTTATATCCTATATTAAGTGTTCACGCCTGAGGAATATGAGACAGAAAATGCTCAGATGCCATGTTTTGCTGAATAATAATATGGTATAAATAAAATGCCCCATCTGGGAGTTGAACTGTAGAGAAAGAATACATAAGATACCAGACTAAATGACGTATAAACCTATTAGGGCCAACTTCACTTAGCAATTCATTTTTCAAGCAGCCCAGTTCCCTGCTGAATTCTCTTATTTGTCTTTCATCAGTAGCAACATCAAGCAGCCTTCTTGTAGTCAACAATATCTTCCCCTTCTGTAACTAATTTCATCAAAGGACAAAATAAACACTACTGAAAGGCAAATTCATGCCTCCAGCAACTCAAATCCTCAGAAATGTTTCCTGTCTACCTTCTGTCACTTCCTATATACATCTGTATTTTTGTAAATAAAAGGCAGTGGCTAATTTTAATCCTACTCTACTTGCCTGATAAAATATTATCAAAATAAAACACATAGGTTGGAATATTGTACTGTCATACTTCAGGATGAGAGCTAGCTAGAGGGACAGCTGAACAAAGAGATCTAATGAAGCATTAGCTTAAAACTGGGTGGTTAGGCTTGTCAGATACTTTAAGTTGAGAAATTTTGCTTAATATACATCTGAGTACAAAAAGTTATTTACTTTTTCAATTTGTTTCAGGTCAATCTTTTGTGTTAAAAGAAAGACCATAATTTAGAATTGGTCTCTCTGGAGTACAAATCCCCTGAACCTAGAGAATTACAAAAGACTTGATTGTAATTTGTGCACAGCATTGCTATTCTCTTACCAATAAAGCTTTCAGATGGTATTTTAGTCTGTCAGGGACCCTCTGACAGCTAATAGGCTTTAAAAAATTATTCACTTGAAAAACACTCAGGTCACTTGCAATTACTTACGCTTTCTCTGTTCCGTAGCTCTTATAGTCAATAGCTGCTGAGACACCAACTACTGTAGCAGGGAAGAGGTAGCCAGCAACATAATAGTACTTCTTTCTAGAATATTCACTTTCAAATACTTCTACTAACATTAGATAAAGCTGCACTCCTTCTAGACACATCCAGGCAAAGGCTGCCAGGAAGAAAAAGTGTAAGAGACCTGCAAAAACCGGACACGCAATCTGCAAAGAAAGAGAGAGATGGAAACGTAAACCACAAAACCTTCACATCATTACCTTTCCAACTGAACAGTGTGCAACAGAACTGCAGATAGTTTTATCAGAAACATTTCACAAATTCAGGAGCATCTTCCCTCAAAACATACTCTGTACCTCAAAACATACTCTGAACATTTGAAAACACTAGTAGGCATTCAGTAGCTACAGAAAGTGAATTAGCTGAACAGTATGAATGAAGACAAAGAAATTGCACCCTCATCTCCCAGTCATCAATTTCAGAGTGGATTTCCTAATTTCATAAGCAACTTTTTAATTTTGAAACTGATTTGGTTTTAGGACTTCCAGTTTAGATAATCCTAGACATGAACAGTTGGTTCTCTATGCACAATGTGATACTACATATTTAAAATTATGAAGTGTCTGTCCAACGATTTTTGTCAGCTGTAATATGGAAATTTCTACTGTTGTAACAGAAATCATTCTTAATTCTTTCCCCATTGGCCAAATTCTGGATGAAACTATGCTAGATTATTAGTTTTAACTAAATGAATGATGTCAGAATTAATTTTACCAATACTACCAAAATACCTGCTTGAATGTGAAATGTAAAAAATGTATGTACATATAGAAAAGGCTTTGTACTAATATATATAAAAATGTAGTCAATACCTGTTAAGACATTTGAATATATATAGAAAATATCTTTATGTTTCTAATAGTCAACATTCAATTTCATCTCATCTTTCAAAAGTCTAACCACCTGCTTGGTTAATAGTCAGTATTTCTCAACTGAAAATAAAAAGCATGTTTTGGGATGGATGTAAATACTATGTGTGAATATATCTATCTTATTTTCATGCTGTGCTTTTATGTTAGCCTTGCTGGGTTGGAGTGCTAAAAACTTGTCAGTGTTGGTCATGTTTTAATTCAAATCCATTTCAAACAGTCATTTCAGAGAACAAGATCAGTACACAGAGAGAAAACTTACCTTGTACTCTGTCTTATCGATGCCTATTAGGAAAATGAACTCAGCAATGAATAGGTTGATACAAAGGTTCTTGTGAATAGTGTTACGATCACTTTGCAGGCCACGGAAAAAACAGAATGTGAAGATGCAGATGGCCAGGCAAACAAGAGAGATGACAATTCCCACCCAGGTGATGACAGTGAGGAGCAATTCGTGCACTCCATCTTTGTACTAGAAATAACCAAGAATGGAGAAAATTAATATGACTCTTTATGAGTATAAACAAAAACCTATTTTCACAGGTATCCAGAAAAGTTAGTTGTTCATTGCATGAGATGGGCAAAATGTACTCAGTAATTTCTCAGTCTCAGGTCAGCTTCCCAGAACAGCAAGATCAGGGTAAGTAGAAGAGGAGCAGGTCTGAGAAAAAATTTGACTATTTTATCCAGCTCAGATAGCATTTTCACTTTTTCTATGGCTGCAGACTGGCTGGAAATATGAACAGAGAAACATAACATTTTTAAGGTACCACTAGGTTCTGAGGAAAAGAGAGAGGAGAGCTTTCTCAGGGACTTTCCTACAGACCTGCAACTCCATAGCTGAGAAGAAAGCAATGATTTACACAATGATCAGGACAAAATGCAGAATATGCTGCCCATGTAATTCTGGCTTCAATCTTATGTTTAGCTAAAGGAGATTCCTTGCTTCAGTTCTTCGCAGTGAACTTTTCAAATACAATGGCTTAATGAGAAGTCTCATATCCCTGCAAATATTGCATGCTCTTGGGCCCCTAACATGCAGGAAGTACTTTAAATAGACAACAAAATTTCTGATTATGAAGAGGTGTTTAAACAACCAGTATGGAATTTCCTTGACCCTTGTCGCCAAGGAGAGCTGGCATTTGGGCTTCCAGGGAACAGCTTGCACAGCTGTTTGAACAGACACTCCATCTGTACTAAGGGACAGTCTATAAAATGGTTGTAAGGTTGGTCAGGTCAGTAATTTTAAAATATGGCTTGCAGAAAACTCTTGCTCTTCCTTGTTTTCTCTTCCCCGTTATTTTGCTTGCAACTTTATGAAGAAAAGTGCTACAGAAAGCAAATCGCTTTGGAAAGAGTGGGTAGGAGCTATAAATAATAAAGAAACTTCAACAATTTTGGATCTTGCTAAAAATTTAAAGCTAAGTCTTTTAGGTTTGTTCGCTGTTGATGGCTGGAAATATTGTTACTTACCACAATTTCCCGACGAGCCATAAGAATTGCAAAGTTGGTGAGGTGACTGCAAGCACACGTTGTATGAGTTTTATTTGTGTCAACCAGTTTGCAGCCTTGAGTTGACCAGTATCCCATCATAGTCCTCTCTGAGTAGTTCCAGAAGGAACAATTTGCATTGAAATAATTGTCAGGCTGGGAGACAAAAGGATAACATAAAATGAGGATTTGACACACTTAAGATGGTAATAACAATTGTTTAATACGTGTAAAAGGTAATTTAGATTAAACTTTGCATGTTTTGGACAATAAAGTTTTTCATCAGCAAAACTGTGGACTATGTTGCACAAGGAAGGCATCTAGTTTAAAAGGAACTTTATAGTCTGAAGCACTCTGAAGTGTAGTCTCAATTACTGTAGACCCCATTTTAAACAATTACAATTTTTATGCATGGATGGTACATTATAGTTATTTTTGCTTTCTGGAAAGTTAGGACTGTGAATTTATTCTGAGGATATTTTTTTCTGTAATTGACAATTTGAAAATAGGATCTTTTTCCTTTGGTTCTCGCCTTCAGTCAGGTCAAAGTCATGTGAAAAGGTATCACAAAAAAGTTCACTCCTCAATGCCTATGTATTTTGATTTAAAAAAATCCAACCAGAATTAAAACAACAGGCAAATGAGAGAAAAAATCTAAACATATTTTCTCTGTCACAGTAGTGACTGTTTATTTTCCCCATGTGAGACATGAAGAGAGAAAGGACAAACTTAACAGCAAAGAAACACATTAAATGAAATACCATGAAGAAAATATACATAAATTCAAAGTATAACAGATCAAGATACCATACTTTATTCTTTGCTGAATAAATGCAATTTGAACAATTTGTATAGGCTTCCATAGCTTGGTCCAAAATTAATATAAAAAGTTAAAGAGTCAATAAAACTTACTACATCAAACCATCAAGAATCTTAACAGTTATTTTCTTCCCTTCTACTAAGGTAAGAGTTAATTTTCAGTTAGAAACAAATGAGTCATTTACATTTTCATGTTGATTACTGAATTAGCTTTCATTAAGAATACACTTAAATTCTAATAATCACTGAACCAGGCTCATTTAATTTTATGTTCATAGACTTAACTCGCATCTCTGACCTAGTCCAACATTTAAAATTCAAATGGAAAAAAAAAGGTTGTTTTTCTGCATTGCTTTTCTCTCTTGCTGATTTTGTGACCTTCCCACTGACTCATTAGCATAGCTCACATCAATGTGCTCCAGTGTGAAGTGCACGGGATCAGTCAGGTACACCCGGCTCGACTCCTTGTTGATGGAGGCTGCGATGACGTGCGAGTTGACGGCGATCGTGCTGTTCTGCCCCGCCAAGTCACCGCCCAACTTGATGGTTGCATTTTCGGTACTCAGGAAACGACCCAAACTTTTGTAAATAATGAAAACCAGTTTGGCTAGTCCTACAAAGGAAAAAAAAAAAGCCCATCGTCACTCCACAAAGGTCTACAGAAAGACAGTGACCTGTACTCTAATGAAAATTAAACATCAGTAAACTGAGAGGTATTTTCAGGCCACGGAATTGAAGAAAAACGACCAGGTACCCATGATCATCAGAAAAAAAGCTGCAGAGCAGCTTTGTGGTGTTTTGTTTTGATGTTTTAACTAGGTAAGGTAGGTTTTATAGAAGTTAATGGAGTTTCACTGTTCCGTGCCCAAGGCTCACCGTTCCTGCTGTTCTGTTTCATGGTTCGTGCAGAGAGCTGAATCCAGTTGCCTCCTTTACCAGCCTGAGGAAATCGCAAGTCCTGCACTTGGCCCTCAGTAGAAAGCACTGCAACATCCAAAACTAAGCAGACCAGAGGGGAAAAAAATGTTAAAAAAGGAGAATGCAGAGAAAGTCTCTTGGCCAGATTACAATATGCCAGACGACAATTTTTCCCCCCAGTTTTCTCTCATGCTGTCTGTAAGGCAGATTTGTACTGCATGCTTCAATCACACAGACTTAGCTTCTTTAACTAAATCTAATGCACACTGCTAAAATGACAGCACCGTAGTAGTGATAACATGACATCAAACCTTGTTCAAATTTGTGCCCACAAAGCATCCACTTAAAGATACTGCACACATGTTGCAAAAAAATGTTAATTTTGAAGATCTTAATGTCTATGCAGTATCCTCTGCTGACAAATTTAGATCTTTAAGTATTGATTTAGATATAAAGAGTTTTTTATACAGTCAGCAAAGAATACTTAAGTATACTCATGCCACGTATTTAGCTAAATCAGTATACGTAGCCAAAAATTATTTCAAATTTTTTTTCCTACATCTACTTCTGTATATTTATAGGAAACCATTTTATTAGTTCTGCTAAAAAGCATTTAAATTGAAAAATCAGATGCTACTCAGCCATACTTCAGTATTACTTTTATAACACATTGCATATCGGGAAATTTTCACGGGATTACCACTGAATGCTGGATTTCATTGGATAGATAAAATCATAAAGGTGAGAGTGGACAATTGCTTGACAAAATCTGTGTTATACTAAACCAGTCTAGCTACAGCTCTGAACTACAGACTGACAAAAAGTGTGAAATTAGGAA
Organism: Emberiza elegans; assembly: GCA_024865655.1. Classification (NCBI taxonomy): domain Eukaryota; kingdom Metazoa; phylum Chordata; class Aves; order Passeriformes; family Fringillidae; genus Emberiza; species Emberiza elegans. The sequence goes on from JALJVW010000206.1 coordinate 74,105,498, forward strand.
ATCACTTCTCTTTCTCCAAGTCATACACACATATGTGTACTAGGAATTCAGTCTTGCATGGCACCAGGGAAGTGTTATTATGACATGAAGACAGCTTATCACAAGAAGCAATATTCAGGGTCTACTCATCTCCATGGAACTGCTTGTGTACATCCAAAGGCAGATCTGTGATTCTACCCACATTCCCTCAAAACAACTGGTGCAGTTCCTTTGATAACAGACTGTGAGACTTTTCCCCATCCTTTCCCAGTATCTTCCTACTCAATTAAAAACTAGGCAGAATCATCTTCTACAGCTACAAATATGCAGACACTGAAACGTGAAAAGTCTAATTTCTGCAGTCTATTTCAAGTCTCTATCTTGGTACTCTGCATATTAGCAGACTTTCAGGTTCCTTGTACCTCCCTGAGAGTACATTAATCTCTGTAAAAAGGAATTTTAATTTTATGCATAGCAATGATTTTTGCTTTAACACATCCTGCACAACAATATTTGCACATCTCTAATACCAAACCCCTTCATTTCTCTGTCACCACTTAAATTCTAAATTATGCTCCAACTATCTCCAGCTATTTTGCAGTCTCTGGAGCATAGCTATTCTGCATTATGGGAGATGTAGTTCACTGAACACATTTTTACCTGAAGGCAGTCATGTTTAATATAAACATTTGGCCTATGCTGAGTGCCTAAAATATTTAACTGGCATAGCACATTGCAAAAAAAGTAATTTAAATTCATTAGGAACAGTTTATATTTAACAGAAAAGTATTTTCTGCAGCTCTACAGAAAGCAGTTACCTCAAAAATCCATACTCTGCCTTTTAAGCACTCTTCACGTCCACACATTCTGCTAATGATTTTTCAGTGATAAATCAACTTTGTAACATCAACTACTTTCCATTTTATAATGTACTAATGACAATAAAGAAGAAGGCTAATTTCAAAGAACCAAACAAGAAAAGTGCGTTTTCCCTGCTTTGGAGCACTGACCTTTCCATCAAACATTGCACAGCTCAGCCTTCAGAAAGTATGTCGCTATCTGGAGCACTTTTTCCTCCTTTTGTGTTAAGCAATACATAGCACTTTAACTTATGCCCGAAAAGAAGTTTACTTACCAATATTTTCTGTGGGCATTGAGACTCTACTTGGTTCTACAAGGTTATCAGCCAAGACAAAAGCCCCTTCTTCTAATGTATCGAGTAACATAGTGGCTGCGTGGGCTTGTTCTGAAGAATTCATGTCCTTCCAGGACTCCAGAGCTTCAGGCCTGAGCAAGTTGTCCACTGTATCCACAACTGCCTGCATTCATTAGAAAACTATCATTAGGTCTGAAGCCCTAGGCAGCTGGGGAAAATTCCCAATGTTATACGGCGACAATTATAATACTTAACTGTCAGAATGATTTACTGTGATTTAATGGCACAAGAACACTATTTTCAACATTAAAATATTTTCCATCTGCTTGTTGGATTAGCATGAATAGAAGCGCAGCTAGCCACTAGCATTGTGTGGTCTCTAAGCAGTAAACATGCAAATTTGACTTGTTTTGTATCAGATATAAGTATGGTATTATTAATGTGCTGAAAAATGTAAAAATAAATGCCAGAAGTCTTGCCTGAAGCTTTCATCTTAATGTCAAAATGTATAACTTCTATTTAAAAATGCTAACGCCAAAATTAGCACTCCACAGTTTAGGCTAAAATGACAATAATTGTCCTCTGGAAACTGAGCCCCACTAGTGCAGCCATAGCACTATAAACTACTTGTCTATGATAAATAGACCTTCTTTATTACAGGAGGCATGAAATGAAGCTGACTCAGTGGATATAAATTAGTTTTGGCCACTTTCACCCTCCTCCTGTTCCTCTACCTGTTCATAGATACTTAGAAGGATTACCAACTCCCATTCCTGCACAAAGGTCAGTTGGAAAAGGAAATCAATAGAGCAAACAAGATGTCCACTGACCGTTCCTGTTATCAGTGATGGCAAAACTGTAAAGCTGAATAAAAGCTGTTATTTTAAAAAGTTTTACTTGTAACAACTCTATCATCATGCTTTAAGGTTCACTGAGCTGCATATTAGGTAGTAATAAATAAGGAAGAAGAATAATTCAGTGACATGATTACATTATTTTACAAAATAATCCAATCAGAGTAATCAGGTAATCAATTGAAGGCAGGCTTTTACATTAATGCATAACGTTGCTGAGCACCGAGTGTGCTGTGCATTGAGTACAGCAGGCACCGCTGTAACACCCTGTTTACTCTGTCCCATTTACCTATTCCTAATGTGTCATTAAGCATATATATAATTTGTTTGATCAATTTAAAAGCATTGGAAATGGAAACAGAACACATTATACAAACAGAAAGATGTCAGTCTGGAGTACTATATTGTGCAAACAAACGAATGGGAAAACTTGGTCAAGGCTACTGTCAGAGCAAGATTAATTAGCCTAATCCATTTTAATATCCTCTTTCTGTCTGCATTGTGAGCCACCACGACCTTCCTGGCAGGTGGAAGATACTTTACTTCGAAGTGGCTTTAAAGCCTTTTTTCTTTCTCTAATGGGAGAATAGTCAAAATGCTCGCACTGATACTGCTGCAGCCATTAACTAGAGTGGAACCGAAATTGGTCTGCAGAGGCCAGATTCATTAGTCACTAAGAAATACAGATTGGAGCCTCTAATCTGAGGTACAAATGAATTCTCTGTCACAAAGTGGGAACTCGCTTCATTTGCATAGTGTAAGTCAGCTTTTGATTTGTAATTTCAAGAGGTTTATTAGTCTTATCTAAGCAGAGAAGCCCATTTGAGACCTACAGAAAATGACACCAGTTGGAAATTAAGGTTCTGCTCTGGTTTCTCATGTATCGCCATACAGCACTGACGGTATGCAGTCATTGATACGATACGCTTTTCGTTCATTATGGGATAACTCCGCATTTTCCTTGTGGAAAATCATCACCTGCCCAGTAATATTTCTGAAGTTCTTCTCCTCTCAGACAGAGGCAAATGGATGGAAAAACCCCACAGCCCCTGTGACACAGCTGTCGGAGCAGCCTTGTTACTGCTCTTCTCACAATCCTGTTTGCTAATGGAAAGGAAGCAGAAAAACCCACTCTACCCAAACCACATCTGCTGGATTACCCTTTACTATTAAAATATATTTTCTAATAAAAACCTATTACAACTATTATTGCTTGAGAAGTAAATTTCTCTCCAGATCTTTGTCTTTTTTGCCAAATTTCTGTATAACTGGACATCTCCCATGCACTTCCAGGGCTTTGGGATAAAAGACAGAAGAGCCCTGTACAGAGAAATCTCTTTTCAGTAAGAGTCTGAATTTTTTTATTATGTTGTAAAGTATTTCAAAATTCTTCCCAAAAATAATTCTTACATTTCATCTCAGAGAATACAAGTAAAAATCAGTATTTTAAAAGAAGTCTCAAAAAAATCTGCAATAAAATCTTTCAGAGCCAGACATGCCTGCTCTAGGACTTTTTTCTGCCCTTCATAGGGGCGAGGTGGCATTACTGGCATTGTACTGCAGCAAAGGAGCTGGCTGCTACAGGCAACCATTCTACAGCTGATGAAAGGAACTGGAAATCAGGTAGCAATGTGTTACACGCCTTCTATATAGCCTGGTTAATGGGACACATGGCAGACACTTTACTAGTGAAGTTAGAGAAATGTTTGTCTTTGCATTGTATCCTCAAGTCACTGAATTGTAACCATTCTTAAAATTGTAAGAAGGAGTGATTTTACTAGGCATAAGAATACACACAAAGCAAGCTATATAATGTACATTTTTCTCACAAGCAAATTAACTCTAAACAGTCTTTGATATAAAATTCTACCAAGGTGAACTAATTTCTTTGAGTTGCAAGCCTTTTACTCCTGCCCAAAATTTTATTACAAGAGAGATATTACTTCCAATTCAGATAATAATGCCTTCTGCTCTTTTAGTTTTAAACAAGTTAAGGTACAAGAGGTATGAACTTTGATCTTTTTTTTGTTTTTGAGTGTTATACCTGTGCAAAGCCAACATTTGTAAAGTTGATATGGGGCACAATACACATTTATCAAAGACTGAAATACATAGGATCATGCAGCAAGATGATAAAGCGTGGCAGGTTGCTGAAGCAGGGAGAAAGCAGGGTGACAGCACAGGAGATATACCTTAAGGTAAGCCCTGCACGTCTTCTCTCGTTTTTGGAGCTTTTTAATAAGGAAAAAGAAAATCAGAAGTTAGAAAGATTCTGGAAAACTTCAGAAAGAGAAAAAAAAATACTCTGGTGTTTCAAATCCTGATTTTGAATGACAGCCGGGACATAAATCTAGTTTCTCTCCATGATGACTACAAAAGAACATCACACAGGAAATGTTTTTTCCCAGCTGTGGTTTAAGCCCAGCTGGCAACCAAAGACCACACAACCACTTGCTCATTTGCTCACCAGCAGGATTGGGGAAAAAATCACAAGGGTAAAACTGACCAAATCCATGAGCTGAGATAGACACAATTCAATAGGTAAAACAAAACAAAACAAACCAGGGAATTAATTCACTGCTTCCCATGGGTAGGCAGGTGTTCAGCTATTCCCAGAAAAGCCAAGCTCCATCACATGGAATGGTTACTTGGGAAGACAAACTCCACAATGTCGAAGTCCCCCAGTTCTCCCTAATTCCCACCAGCTTTATATGCTGAGTATGATTTCACATCATATGTATGGAATACCCTCAAGGCCAGCTGGGCTCAGAGGTCCCAGCTGTGTTCCCTCCCAAATTCCCATGCACTCCCAAATTCCTTGACAGTGCGGCAGTAGGAAAAGAAGAAAATGCTGTGAAAGTGCTGCTCAGCATTAACAAAAACATCTTTTTATCAAAGAGATGAAAGATTTATTTCAGCACAAATCCAAAACATAGCCCCATACTAGCCACTGTAAAGAAATTAACTCTACCCCAGCCAAAAGCAGCATAGCAACCTTTACTCAGGTGTCTAGATATCTTTTGCCAAATGGTGGGGTTTGTATGAAAAGGTCAAAGTAAAAAATCTGTGTGTGGGCACTTGATCTGTCTCTGGGAAAACTATTTTAAGGGCATCTAGGGACTGTAAATAAAACTATTGCCAAAATAACAGAGAAGTGCATGGATCTCTCTCTCTCTCTCTAAAGGAGGATGAAAAAATATTTCATTTGTGGCTTGCTGACTAGGCTCATGCAAGGAAAAGGCTGAGAAATACAGCATTTCCTCTGAGAAAAAGAGGAAAGGTAATAACACTGTAATTTGTATTTAAACCACAAAGACACATTTTCTCTGAAATGTTTCTTGGAACATGTTTCCAGAGAAAACATTAATTCAGGTTTTAGTTATGTGCAGTAAGGCCTTTTTATAAAGATCAATTATAAGTCATGTTGGTGTCTTTAGAAGTCTAAGAAAGTGCTATTATTCTGCAGGAAGTTGGATTAAAATAAAACCCTGCACCTATGCAGAATTCCACTGATTTTATTACATGTTCAGGGTTAAAAGGATCACTGGATAAACATGCTGATTTGTTACAGAATTTCTGAGAGCTAATACTCATTTCCCTCACACTGGTTATAATGCATTCCAGATTTTAATATGGGACACAGCTATGTATTTTAGGACCAGTCAGCTATTGTGAATTACATCTCATTCCCTAAAGAAGGTAATTACAACTTTCTGCTGTGTATTTACTGCTGTTTTCTCTCATATGCTTATTCCAGAACTATACACATGCAGGAACAAAGTATAGATTAATGTTTCTGAAAGGAAAAAATACCAAACCCAAGAGCAATTGTTATCCCAGGAGGAGGAGGTGGTGGGAGGTGTGTACCTTGTTATAACTCCTTCCAGCGGAGTCTTTTTCACTGGGCCGTAGCTCCTGCAGCTGAGCATCCAAAATGTCCACAAGCTGTTCCATCAGCCTCACTGATGAACTAACATCTCCAGCAAACACTGGTCCTTTGGTGTGTTTAGCCAGTTCATTGGCCAGACTAGCAGCATTTTCTCCACTTCTGATCTGAAATGACAGTTTATATTATCTCAGCAGGGTCCCTTGTTCTGCTTGCGGCTCCTAATTCCAATTCCCTGCGTACCTTTGTTGTGGTGAAATAACCATTTGCACATACATTGAAATCTGTAACTAATTGAGACCAATAACGCTCTCTTTATCTCAGAAGATTAAAGGTTCTTAGATCCGTGACACACAAAAGCAGTTCTTAACAGCCTTCAAAACCAGAAATCTGAGTGGGACTTTTGGGCTCGATCTTCTATTCATCCTCACTTTCATTTTACTGCCATTATCAGACAGTAAGAAATCTGTTTGTTCATACCAGTGCTTGAGGCATTTGAAAGTCAAGTAGCCTTGTACTGACAACAAATTATCCAGTTTTCATAAACTTTGTAAATCTCAGTAGGGAAGGAAAACACAGAAAGTGGTTCTGCAGTCTAATCATACCGTTATCAATGCACTCAGACAAAAATCTATTTATTACAGTGTAAATTTTACTGAACAAAAACCCCTGCTGTATTTCAGAGGTTTTGCTGTGTGTTGTATAGTATTTGATTTCTTAAGCAAATATTGCTTTTGGTTTTTGAAAACAAGCAAAGCCACTTTGTTTTAAATAGTGATGAGAACATGTAATCACAAATTCAACATAAGAATTTAGAGAGGGCATACTAAAACACACATAAAAACCTAACTGTTGGCCAGTGCTTTGCAGATGGAGTACACATAACTCCTTCTACTTTTAATGAACACAGAGTAATAAAGACAACTTCAACAAACTGAAATATTAATGCTCAGAGTTAAAATCCTTAATCACCAGTGTACACCAGATTAAAAGGTTTCAACCAACCTTCTGAGCCAGCTGATTTACCCAGTGTGAGGTACAGTTGCTAAGATCAGGGCCTTTGGGGTTCCACATTCCCGTTAAGACCACGCAGAGATACGAGGCAGTTCCTACAACAGATGTAGAAAACTACAGTGAAATGAAGACCATTTTTCTGCATGCATTCAGGAAATTGGCTACACTGTGCTCCTAAACAACATTCAATTCTGAATGCTGCTAATGGTAGCACTTGACAATAATTGACAAAAACGTAAGGAAATAATGTAGATTACAAAGAGCAATAAAAAAAAGTCAGTGAAAAATACCAGACGTTTTCTGCAAACAAACAAAAAGCCCTTGATTTTTCCTGGAGCTCATCCAGAGGGGAGTTCATAATGAGAAAGGCAGCTGTAAGCATATTTCACAACAGTCCTCAAGCAATGCCCTAAAATTTGACCTGGATTCATACAAGTGCGAGCGCAAGGTAATTCTGTGGCTACGCTCAAATGCTGATTGCAGATTGTAACTTGACCATTGCCTGTAGATACTGCACTCTCTGGGTAACAAAAAAATCACGCGACAGACAGCCCGAGATTAAAAAATATTCATCATGAGAGAGCTGCATATTGCTTTTGAAATGTCTGCTTGAAATCAAGATATATTTTTAAAGGCAATACCTCGTGTTCCTTTGGGGCAAGGGCGTTCAACCATCATTCCTCTTTGTGTTTGAGGCCAGCTAATCCCCCTGGCCTCAGTCGGTTCACAGAATCTCTCTGGCAAAGGGAAAAAACTTGTCACGGGAGGAATTTTGGTTGTGGAAATGGGTGGTGGTGGTTTGGGTCCTCTGCTTCCTTCCTTTGTTCCTCCAGCTGATGTTGTGCTTATGGGACCTCTCTGTGACGTAGTGCTAGTGGTTGACACTGTGGTTTTGTAAAGCTCTGCCGAAGAAGTTATTGTCACTGCTGTGGTAGGCACTGCACAGGGAAAAAACAGAGTAATAATAAAATAAATTACTTCAGAATTATATATAAAAAAAGTTATTTAAAAGCTATTTATGTAGCTTTCAAGGATTCTCTGGCGTCTCCTTTCCTTTATCTTAATATTACTCTTATTGCTATTCTGGATGCTTAAGATATAACTTTGAAATTTTTTTGGTTTTTTTTTTCTTTTTTTACTCCCAGCTCATACTGTTATGATGTTTCAGCACATTCTCCAAATAATCTCTTCTGTAATAAAATTGATAGTTACATTTCTAAAAGCTGAGAGGCATACTAGGGAATTATCAGTACATAACAAACACACTCAAAGCAATTAAAGATTACTTAATCACATTTGCAGCAGGAACAACTCAATAGATAGAATCATTTGAATCAGTGTGCCGTGAACAATGTAGTCCAGCTTTAACAACAAAAGCAGCGGGCTGTAACTAACGAGACCATTTTTGAAAAACAGACCCCAAAACTTCAAGTACACACCTTTCAGGGCAATAATTATGATAACATCTTCCTACCCAGCAGTTATGCTGCTTGAGAGAGCTGCATGCCCGATTAGCTCCAAGCACAGGCAGCACCCAGCAGGTACGTGGTGTTCTCCTCTTGGAACATTTGGGACCTTAACATCCTTTTTTGATAGAGCAGGTGGGAAGAGACAATTCATACAAGCCAGTGGCAAGGACTGAGTTTTCACCTCCTATGAAGCACCAGGACAGGTTTAGGCCAAATCCCCCCTGTTTGGGATGTGCAGCTGCTCCTGCCCCTGACCCACGAGAGGAACTCATGGCTGGAGCTGCTGAGGTACAGCCCAAGCCATGCCAGGGCTTTCAGGCTTTGGAGAGATAATATAAGTTAATGCTAGTGGAGTCTGGAACGGCTGTGCAGCACCTTTCCGTGGATATTGAGAAATAATTCAAGTGAGCAAAGCAACTGCAACAGTTATCATTATTTCCAAATATTCATTAATGTGTTCAAAATGCTTTACAGGCACAGAAAAGTACAGAGGCTTGTGCTGAGAACAAATAAGCTCACGAAAAATATTTTTGGCTTCTTTCTTTCTCTTTTTTTCTTGTTCTGCTAGACTGTTGCACTCTTGACTTACTGGACAACACAGCTTCTCTTTAAATCATTAAATCATAAATAAAATAAAACAAAGAGCAGTCTCATTTTTTATCAGTTGTTTTGTAAATTAGTGTCTTGCATAATATTAAATTTCAGCTGTTTGGCAAATTAAAATTTTCTCAAAACCCTTTTTCAGTTATGTTTTACTTATATTAGAGGTTTAGAATATTAATTTATTTTTTTATTTGCACATGAATTTAGGGTGAAGTTTTGATAATCATGATGTTTTTTCAAGACTAAAGGCAAAGATGTGCCTATCATCCTTCTCCTGCCCACAAACTTCTGCAGAGCCTGTCTTCTCTTCAGTCTCCTTCTTGGCTGCTTGAACACAGCCTGTGCAATTGTGCTGAACTTGTGGTGTAGCCAGCGACTATTGAAACCCTCAGATGTGTTCTGCAAGCGCTTGCCTGACATCTTGTGAAACTGCTCTAATTTGCCTTTGATTACAATGCATCCAGCCTTCTAGTGCTTCCCAATTAACATTTGTCAAAAGCATTTGCAATCACTTGCACAAGTGTCAGGCAAGGCCTGCTGAATCAGGTCCCCGGGAACAGGGAGCTCATGGGGATGGGGAATGATGCAGGGGACAACCAATTATTACGATCCATCTCCTAATACACTCTGCTAATTAATACATATTTAAACAACAAAATGGGTATTAGCATTATTGCAATTACTACTCAAACCCTGTCATGTTTAGGACAGTTTTGTCTCGGAAGCAAAATATCAGTGTCAGAATTCATAAAACTCTTTGAAGTCCAGTGGTGAGGTAACAATTTTCAGAACATATTTGGTGTTGTACCCTGAGCTAAAATAATTCTGCTGTCATTACACAACTTTAGTTAGTACAATTTTCATGCTATCCATTAAAATCAATTTCAAAGCCTATCACCCATGATTAAAAAATGACCTGCATGACATGTTAGTACTACATAGAAATATATAAGTAATCTCACATTGTAAGAGAAAGACTTTAAACCACCTCTCGCAAAAAAAGAAGAAAAAACATTGCAGATAACTTCTAAGAGCTTTTCTCTTCAATCAAAATTTAGAAAAGAAGTCAGCATATTTAAGAATGCACCAAGAAACTTCAGACAGTGCTGGAAGTCTGGGAAAGAAGGTGGTTGAAAATTAAGAACCAACCAAACACATCACTTCAAGGAATATATCTAGCTTTTAGAAGGCAGGTTGTTTTGTCTTTAATGACATGTGGGAACTTTTAATCTGCTCGGCCACTCTCCTGAGCTGCACGAAGACACATGACAGCTGCCACCACCTGATGTATCTCCTTCCGAGAGCTGAGGGTGGTGGCATCTGCGGGCTCTGCCTTGCAGAGCACTGTGCCAATACAAGATATGGCAGTGATGATTAATAGGCTGCAACAGAGAAGAAGAACGAACTCCATGTCAAGGTTATTAACCTCTTGTTCTAAGCAGCAGGGGTGAAGCTATGTAGTTTTTGTCCAACTCCAAAAAAGCCACTTTTGGAATGTGAGATTCTATTTTGATTTTTTCACTAGGCTTGATATGCTGAGGAGAAAAGAGAAACCTCTTCTGCCTTCTTTTTTGAAGAACAGGTTCTTCTTATTATCAGCTGAAGACAGTCATTAAAATTAAGAAAATAAGAGAAAAGAGCAATAGAAAAGACTGAAATTGAGGCGTAATTAATTTACATTTGTTTAATGCAGTTCTTAACATCTGATTTAAACAGTTATGTATCCTATCTGTTACTAAAAATGAAGACACCACTGGAGTAAAACTTAACACCTGTTTAGCAGTGTGATGTCTATAAAAAACTTAACACAATTGCTGTAGGACAGCAGGGGAATAGTAACTTTCTTTCCCCAACTATCAGTGAAGAGCAGATTTAGAGGAGGCACACAAGCTATCTAGTATTCCTTGCCAAGAGGTTTCTATTCTAGGCAGGCATAAAAAAAGTTAAAAAAAACCCAAACTAAACCAAGCCAAATAAAAAATATCCCCACCCAAAATACAACTCAAACCTTAGATTTACAATTGTGTTAATTGTAATGTCCAAATGATGTGCCACTTCTGAAAATGGTTTGTTTCTGCCCTCTGGCATCCAGGTCATTTGAGAAATCAGCTGCACGGATTTTTCAGTTAAATGTATATTTTTATAGGTCAGGTATTTCAATTTATTCGGACACATGAAAATCTATGTGCCCACCTTTATTCTCAAAAGGTGTCATACATGGAGCTGTTATGTAAAGCAACAGATGTAAAGCAACAGAGATCAGAAATCTGTGCAAATCACAATTTTCCTGCCTTCTGCTTATTACTGCTCTGTACCTGTTTTTGTGCTTCAGTGAATAGCAGGGAAGGTACTAAGAGATACCTAATTACCTGCAGGTGATTCCAGCTATTAAGTTAGTCAGTATTCTATTGACCCTGCCAAATCCCATTCAATTGAGAGTGAAACATTTACACAGACATTCATAAATTTGTACCTTGAAAATGATAACACATGTGACAAAAAAAAAAATTAGCAAAATACCTGTTGTTAAGAAATATGCTATTTGGTCCCCATTATGTTGTCTTTACTTGTGCAACCACTTTTTAATTCATCTGTAGTCTATCAAATTTGATATACTAGTACAGACCCAATTTACTTAATTTGCTGCATGACTTTCTTGTAGATTCTTGGTGTTGCACTAGTTTCCTATTACTTCAAGCCCTTGGTGATGCTACTCTCTGAGTTTCTGTTCTGTCCATACTCACAACATCCATCTCTTCCTGCAGTGATCCAATAATACTTAATGATGGGTATCATGGCACAAAAGGGGAGACAACTACAGTTTGAACAGTTAGCACAAATTGGGATGAGTGTAGATGAAATCTCTCCCTAATGCACTAACACAGAACAAAAGGATTTATCTTCTTTTTGTTACCAAGGAAACCTTACAATGTAATGCTCATATTCACTTTTTAGAGGGAAAATTCCCTCATTCTTCCTGGTCTTTTAACTTAGAATTCCATTAAAAATGCCTGTTTCACCAAGGATTCATTTGGACCCCAGGTACCTCCTGTAGAAAGAATGTAACTGGATATATCCACTAAATTTACCAAGGATTTAAAAACTGATTTGTCTCAAATTTTTCAGTGTCTTTTTGCAAGGCCTGATATATTTGATTTAATTTTAAAATTAGGGTTTTGATTTTTAAATGCTTTTTACACTCAATTGTAGAAAACACGCTCCTCTGCAACATCTGAGCGGTACTTGACAGCTGTAGCTCTGAAAACCATTTCTACATCTACACCAGAGACGCACAGCTGCAGGCTGAATGTTTCACACGTAGCATTGTCTTGGCAGACACCTTGCAAATGCACCATCTTGGCAGACACACGCGCTGCAGAAACAGGAGGACCCCTTGCAAATGCAGTTGGGGCATTTGCCCAGCATCAGATTGCAGACGTGGGGCTCAGGGACATGGTTCAGGGGGGGACTCAGCAGGGTGAGCTTTATGGCTGGACTTAATGATCCTTCCATCATTCTATGATACATCTGTGTACTATAATTTCTGAGAGAAGCAGGAAGAAAACAACATAAAAAGAATAGGGTTAAGGGAGGAGTTCTAAGGGCAGCAGCCCCCACTGTCTGAGTACTAAAGCAGTAGTCTGCCTCCAGCAGGTACAGTTTTAGAAATCTGAAGAGTTTCTCCTGAAGACTAAGAACATAAGGATACTGGGAAAGTCACAAGAAGAGAAAATGGTGTAGGTTTGCAGCAAGAGCAAGGTCAACATTAGGTTAATTGCAGTGGTATTTCAGAGGTTTCAACAGGGAGATTTAAAAATGAAGGAGACAATACAGAAAACAAAGCCAGGAGTTTCAGGACATGGATGAGCCCAAGTTTTGGCCCTGGGAGCAAATTTGAAGGGAAAGTGCAACTCCAGTCTGACAAATTCATCTTTCATGTAGGAAGAAAGACTGGTGTTTTTGAAGCACTTGGTAGCTGGACATTGTGGTGTAGACAAAAACTAATAGCCAAGACAGATATATAGGGAAAAAACTAAAAATCAGTATGTGTCTTATCTATCATTATTTCTCACTTGGCAACAGAGGGAACACAGATTACTGAGTTTTCCACAATGGTCCCAAGTTAACCATTTGAAAAGAAAGGGCCATGACTTCCAATTTTGAGACACTGACCTTGTGACACCATTAAATACTTGATATTAAAGTACTGTTGCAAAGGACACTAAAAGAAAGTTCTTGTGTTAGGTGACTTCCAGAATGTTATTGTAATTCCTATGTTGTTGAGTAGATGATTAAGAAATCTGAGTTGACCACAAAAAACCCAAACCAAATTATAATTAAAAAAGCACAAAAATGCCATTCGTCAGGCATGCTTAAATGCTGATCTAATTCCATATGAGATATAAAATCCAACTGTGTATTACACATGTAAATCCTTTATATAATAGCTGAAGGACTAAGCTGCAATTTATACAGAATTTATATTGAAACAAAGAGGAACTGGAAATATAATAGAAATATAGAAGTAGATACCATAAAGAATTTCTCCTTGATTTTATAGCAGTACATCTCAAGGACAATTACATTAGATAATTTTTCCTTTTATTTAGTAGTTTCTAACTACAGGCAATTGGCTTAGGAAAAAGAGGAAATGACCTGAAACATATTCTTAGATCTGCAATGTACATACCCACACAAAATTAAAATATTGGGAAAATACTGTGTGTGAACTTATGTGTCACATGCTCAAATAAAGTAAGTGTCTTGATTTGGTTCCTATATTTTAAAAAGACCAGAATCAAAACATATTTACATATGTCCTAATGCATTTAAAACCCAAACTCATAACTTACTCAAATATTCCTTTTCTGTCTTCATGGGTGAATGGGCAAATAGCTCAGAGGAGAGGCAAGCACCCTGCAGCGTGCCCTGGACCCTAGGTCTTGTTGGAACAAACAATTTCTGCTCCAGCCTTGCATGCCAGCAAGGAACCCAGGAAGAGAAAAGGGTGCTGGTGGATGCCCAAATCCAGTTCTGAGAGCAGATGGGATGTGGCCAGCACATACACTATAACTTACGATCCTGAAGACTCTCTCATAATAAAAACATTATGGAAATGTCTTACTGGAGATGTTTGGAGGTTTACTAAAGTAAACGAAGGATTCCAGGAAGGAATCCTTTTCTGCCCCTGATTTTCCTTTACACTTTTTCTTCTATGCAGTGACTTAAAGATTAACTTTTTTCAAATTCACAGCAGCTGCCTGAACTGCAAAAGCTACTTAAAGCCTGCGCCTCCATCTTCTCCTCTTACTCTTAAAGCTTTGGACAATTTAAAATGCATCTCTGTCTCAGCTGAACTGATGAAAAGTGGCATGCATGAGAATGTATGAAAATGGAAGCTTTAATTTTTTTTTAATTACACAGGTGGTTTATCTCTCTGCTAAGAGCAGCCCCAAAACCTCCCTGAGGAATGGACTTGCTCAATGTACAGAGAGCAAAGCTGGCCAGTTCCCCAAACACCTGTAACCTGCCTGAGCCTTGCCAGGTATTGCCAGGGAGGTCTGCAGGAGACTGGACAGATCACCCACGGCTTTGGAGATCACTAACGTATTGGTTCTACACCACCCTGTTCTGCTGCCTCGTGTAATTTTGTACCTGGAAAAGCTGTATGTGTGTTGTTATAATTGTGTGCATAATTCAGTTTGCACTGCTGTGCAAGAATCAGCTTTGCTGAAGCAGGACAGCTACTTTTCATGTGGAAAAGCCATTATTACTACTTGAAGTAGAAAAAACAGCTGCTAAACATGCATAGTGGTTAGATGAGAGAAGTGAAGTATTGCCTTCATTGCTAAAGCAGCTTTTGCTGCATATATCTTCTGCCACAGAGCATTTCTCCTGGTATTTACTCTCCTCTGAGATGTTAATATGTGGCTGTGCCTGTTTTTAGAGATTTCTGACACCTAAAGACATCCGTTTTTCTTTTCCTTTTTGACAGTTAGTATCTTTCATTTTAGGAAGCACTACTAACTTCTAGCAAGCTGGAATGCAATTGTAAGGGGCTTACTGAGAAATCCACTAAAAAGATGTCAGACAATCTTGTCTAACCCAACATTAGAAACTGTGAAAATAAGGCTGCAGAAAAATACTTATGCTTGGTATTGCACATTAACCCCATATGTCTCCTCGGGGACCTCCCAGCACACATTGCTCTCCACTGCTGGCGCCAAGAAGTTAAAAGGTCTGCGTGTGTGCTGTAATCAATTCAGAAGGCAGGTAACACCAAGTGGATGGGAACGGGCTTCGGGCTCAGCATGAAGCAACTCCAACTCAGTTTAGCTGTTGGAGTCAAACTGACTGATGGTATAAAGTAAATAATTCCCCAACTCATTCTCAACCACAGAAAAGCTACGCACTTGCATTTTAAAAAGGAAAAAAAGAAAAAAAAAGAAAAAAGAAAAAAAAACCAGCACGAGCCTGTAAACCAAATAAAGTAATTCTAGCTCTCTTCACAGGTTCTGCAAATTTGTCTTGCCCTGCTGTACTGCTGCTCAGCTTAGCACAGTACAGACAAAAAAACACTCCCTTGCCTTTCTGTCATGAGCTAAATCTAAGACCGAAAATATCATAACTTATTTCTCTGAATGGAAACAACAGGAGATCAAAAATGAGAAAAGAAATTCTTACCTTGGGCAGGATCAGGTGGGCCAAACTCCAAGGAGTATCGCAGAATGAAGTTGTTATTCCACACATAGAGCTGATTGTCTCTGGGGTTGTAATCCACTGCAGCGATGTACTGGTACTGGTTGGGAAAAGGAATGTCCACGTGCTCGCCCCTGCTCAGCCTGGTGTTGTAGATGTAATCGATGGCGTTCCTGCCGGTCTCGCTCTCGTTGTCCTGATACACCGACCGCACCACGTACAGGACACCGCATATCATGAAGGCATTGGATGCTGCCCGCTTGTCGTAGGTGGTTTCCCAGGTGGCTTCGAAGCGCAGAGTGTAGGGGTTCAGCTGGCTGATTACTATCATCCCGTTGTTTTGTTCCGTAGCATAAATTACCCACAAGCCGTTTTCATCAACTGCCAAGTCAATATCAGTCTTTCCTCCCCATCGGTATGGAGAGGTGTCGTGGTAATTAGCATAATTGATTATGGCCTCTCCACTCTTTATTCTAGTCCTCAAGTCAAATTTTACTATGTTCCGAGTTCTTTCCTTGTTGAAAAAGACAGCTCCGTCATACACTACAAATCCAGTACCATCCACTCGGTTTGGGAGTTTGTACGTCGTCTGCTGGCGTCCGTTCTGGAAGTCCTCTAAAGAAGCATATTCTATCAAAGTATCCGTGCGATACGGAGTCCATGGCATGAAGTATATTTTATCTGCAGCCTGGAGAGGATCTTTGCACCAAGCACCTGCTTTTTGCTCAGCTTCATATAAATACGGTGAGTCCACAATTGCTTTCAACGTCCCCGGGCAAACAAAAACTAACAGTCACAGAGAGAAGCAAGACAAGAATTACGTCAAATTAAGACCCTCTCATAATATAAAATTAAAAAAAAAAAAAGAAAGAAAAAAACAAAAAGGTAGGTAAATCATAATGACTGTGTCAGGAAGAAAAAAAAATCAATTTAATTGGCACTAGATTATACCTTATGTTATAATTAATGCAATTATCACCCTTTATCATCCACTTTTCTTAAAGTTACCATGTTCTTGCTGTACCAGTATGGAAAGTGGATGGGAACTGTTTTCACTAGTACAGACCAAGGCTCAATGGCATACACAGACAGCTGAAAATGTAGAGCTACTCTTGCATTTTCATTTCAGACTTTTAGTGAGTACACATTAACGCTCCAGAGCTTTTAACTGGTGTGCAGCAGTGTGCTAGGTCATTTCAGTCCAAAAAAAATCACATCGACTTGTTTAGAACTTTAAGAAGTGGTGAGGCTGAAAAAGGAGGTGCCTCGATTAAAAATAAAGGAACAAAACAAATCATCAGGTATATAGAGAAAGCAATTAGGAGCAGAGAAAACAAAACACAACCAAAGCAATGAATGAAACAGACCAGGAAACCCTGTAACCATGGCATGCTATGGAGAGGGTTCTGGAAGCCAGGCAAGATGACACTTGATTAACAAGAATTTACCCAAGGGTGAGAGAAAGAGAGGGAAAGAAAGACAAAGAGAAAGGGAGAGAAAAAAGCAAGGGAGTCTTCCCTCCAGCCCAAGTACTTCAGACACTATACCCCGCTACCTACTTTAAGCAGCCAAGTCACTTTATTGCAAACAGTCGACTTCTTTATGAGGTGTACTTATGAGATCCTGCTGATTATCATAATATAAGAGTGTTGTGGGGAGGGGAAGGGAAGAGGTTAACATCCATAAGGCACATAACAAGGAGCTGGGGGTTTGGACTGTATACGTTATTTACCTTTTTGCTCCACTTCTATTTTAAGCATCGGAAGAAAAATAAAAAAGTGCAAGGAAAAAAGAAAGAAGATTAACATAAATTGACTATTAGTCTAAAAGATTAAATTAGTAACAGACGCTAAATATAGGGAGAATAAGAACTGCACTATATTGGATAAAGAGAAACAGACAACAGGATAACCTAGCAGGAGAGAGATTCTACGGTTACGCAAATGAACATGGATCAATCATTTTAGTAGATTAAGGAGGGAATACAGATATGTTGACATGTAGTTTCACTTAGTGAACCTGAATAAATAATGAATTACTTTACTAATACATGCTATATATACTCTTCTTCTTCTAAAAGCATAATGCTAATCAAGTTGTTTTTTAAGCAATATATTAATTTATCATATATGTGCAAGTGCACATATACATATTGTATTAATTGATAATTAGAAATACAAAATTCAGTATATTAATTATATAGGTTTGCATATGTGATTACTAAACCTCCCCCATCTTTGCCCCAGACATTTCCCTGCTTTTCTTTCTTGTAAAGAAAGCAGCTTGCACCCTTTGGGTCTCCATAGGCTGTATTTTATTTGTTTTCCTGAATGTTAATCTTGAGAACTTTTGCCACTTCTTAGTCTAAAATTGCAAAATCAGACTAGAAGGAATAAGCAAAAACATCTAGGAAAAAAGAAGCAAAAGCACAGTAAGCAAGAGGAAAAGAGAAGAAAAAATTAACAATTAGCTCATTTAGATATTGTCCAGCATCATTGATTAAGCCCGAAATAGCAAGCTAGTATGCAAGGATAGTATTGTGTTTAAAACAAACATCCCTCCTGCCACCATACATGGAAGATATAAACTGAACCCAATTAATAAAGTTGTATTACTTTAGCAATTTTTCCCCCAGGAAGTTTTAAGGAAGTTACAGAAAGATATATAGCTGAAGCCCAGCTAGTAAATAGCTTTTCAATAATTATTTGCAATAAAACCTATTTCATATACTCTGTGGCCTTTGAAGTGTGCTCCCTTGGTTTCATAAAATGACCTGGAAAATGACAGATGTACCAAGCTGTGTAACAGTGGCTGCTGAAACCAGGGAAGTGTATCAAAACTATTTGCACAGCTATTACATTTCCAGTATTACAATATTATCCTGAAAAATGCCTTTGTATGTTTCATATAAAGCTTTGGATTTTCAGTTTCATTAAATAAAATTATATATGATATTTCTGGGAATGATATTGGCTGATCTGATCTAGTGTTTCTTCAGGAAACAATTCCAAAACTTTACAGGGGAACCAGAGGGTGTCAATATTTTCAAAATGAGCAGCAGTTTTCCTAGCCTTTGTACTGTTATACATCTTTAGGTAAAAATACTCATTTTTCTGTAATTTGTAATTCTGGATTTATCCGAGTAAACAGAAGATGTATTCTGAGGTGAATTCTTGGGTTTCACCATCAGCATTAATGACTTTCAGTGATTCTGTTTGTGAACTTCTATGCATGTGCTTATTTCTCACCAAAGAGCAATATTGATACTGTACCTGCTTAGAATTAGTAATAGGAGACAGGCAAAAAGATAGGGATAACTAAAATCATTACTGGCATGTCTGCTCTGCATGCATTGGTGTACAGCTGTACATTTTTCAGGGACAGATGGGCTTATTGAAATAAACAAATGCTGCAAAGACCAATCAATACACAGAGGGAGAGAGAATAAAACACTTTAAAATGTTTTCTATTGAATTCCTGAGTCCAAAATAGGCTTAAAATAAAAATGCACAGATATACAAAATTTTTGATATTCTTTATAAAAGGGCTGGCTTCTGTTAGTCAAAGTGCCAACACACATCATGAAGCATGAGAGAAATGTCAAGTATAGTACTCTCAATCTCTTTGTAATTTAATTGATAGCACTCTTATTATTTCAGGACAAAGCAATGCCTATCAAATTTGTCTGGAATTTTTGTTGGAGATCCAACTGAGTATCTGAAAAGTTGTTTTGTTGGGTTTTTTTCCACTTTGAGATGCAAAAAAGGAAGTATTTATTAAGAACTTTCAAACTTAATTGAATTTGCAATAAGCAAAGCAACTATGTATTTCTGGAGGCCAGAAAGACATAGAGGAGCTCGTAACTGCATTTTGTACAAGGGTGACGGCAACTCCAGTGCGTAAGAGCTTTCACCTTTCATCACAAAACCTAACAAAACTGCTGTTTGTCATCTCCCATGAACTGAAAGCTACCACCATGAGTACTGCAAATTTTTCAGTCTTGCAGTAACTGGAGATGAAATTCATGAAATAAATGAACTATGGTTAGAAGTGCTATGATCACTAAACTCCTCCCTTCCTGTGCCCACAAAAGCTTATCCTACCTTCCTAGGAAGTCTCTTACACTGATACAGCTGCTATTTGCAAATCTAATGATTTCAGTCATTCTGTAAATTTAGATAAGGAGCTCTGGAACAAGTAAGGAAATAAAATTTAGATTTGGTAACTGGAGTTTAGCAGTTATCAAAAAAAGAGACTTGGAAAAATAACAGGATAGGCTTTGTGGGACAGGGAAGAAAGAGAGTCAACAATCAAAATGGCTACTGAAGCACAATATATATATGATTTGAAACCAATCTTCAGAACTCATTTTGGTAACTGGCAATCTTTTTGATGAGTGCTGGTAATGACAGGTGATGCATCTTACAGTTCTGGAATTGGGCAGTGTCATCACTGTACATGCTGCAGTTGACAAACTCCAAAACTTATAGACTTTGAAAAACAGGAAAGTATCCAGAATCCTGAATTATGATAGACACAGAATTACAGAGTTCAAAGGGTAGGCCAATGCAACTGACAGAAATAAACACTTCAAAATTAAAGTAACTACAAGTTAGAGCACAGGGTAGGCCGCGCTGTGGCACTATACTCCTGAAACTGGAAAAGAAAAGATTCCTGGAGATAGCAATACCCAATCAGTTGAACATATCCACACTTCTCTTCCTAAAACAGCATAAGAAATTATGTTTGAACATTATTTGCATTACATTTTTTCCTGTATGAGCTAGCCTACTGGAACTGGAAACGTAACTTCTTGTCACTTGACTGACCTCAGGTTTTGGAATCAGATGCACTGCCCTCTTTCTGAGAATTTAGAAATGAAAATAGTGCTAAAGCAGAAGTGGTCTTTGTGGAACAAAACTTTGGTTAGATTGGGGTAAGACATCACTCCTCAAAAGTGGCACAAAAAGAACAGTTACAACAAGCCACCAATACTACACACAGGAGGAATGGTACTAGGGATCACTGTTTGCAGTAGGCTTCCAAACCTACAAATGGTACAGGGAAAAAAATCAGCAAGCAACCATTTCACAATGACACAGGAGAAATGAAGAAAAAACAGATGATCTGTGCTTGGCCTTTACAACAGTGAAGGTTCAGTATGGTGAAGCAGTACGGAGTAGTATTTCAGTTTCAGAATTCTAAATTTTGCAGGAAACAGTATGGACAGTTTTGGCATGGCTTTGCTTATGCCAGAACTCATTTCCTTCCTTTTTCAGTATATACTGTCACCACAGTGTTTTTGCATCTCAGACTTGGCCTGTTTCCTGTACCAACAGAAAATACGACTTTGGTTAAGGATAACTGCAGATCAAGAGATTCATGCCTAATAATAACTCAAGGGAATGATCAGTGCACTGCTCAAATTCCATTGCAAGCACAGCTATTTCTCTGTTGAGTTACGGGACGAGAGAGAAGTCACTGCAAAGAATGACCTTACAAGAAAGCAAAACCAGTTAAAATTGTCAAATCTGCAGAACTTTCATGAACATGCATACATGTCAATAAAAAAAAGCATTAATTATTGCAAGGAAATAAGAAGTATGTCTAAAGCTACGGAACTTTGGCATTATAAAGAATATTGTACAAAACTGCTGAAGTAGCCAGAACTTCACATTTTTCTATCTCATCATGATTTCACTATTTACTTTGTTTTCAGAGAAAAACTCTATTTTGCTAGCTGATTCAAGACACGACTAATATTTTGTCTTTCAATTAAAAGCAAACATTTCTTCCTCACTCGTTTCGCCTTTGCTTTTAAAGAACACAGTGTGAGTACCTTATTAATGAATTATTCACTCTGAATCTACATTCATTTATAAAGAAGCACAAAATCCTTTTACAATGTCCCCCAACTGGGTCACTTGCCTCTGAATGTCAGTGCTGGGTTTTGCTGTGCACCCAAAGTCACCACAGCAGCAGGTAGCCTTTCAAGTAGATCATGATTAAAATTGAAGTCAATTCCTGCTTTACAAGTCTGTGAGCCAAGCCAATTTGTCAGCAACTGGTTGCGGGCAAAAGTACAAATTTCTATCTGGCCTATTGAATAGCTAATTTGAGTTTGTTTTCTGGAAAAACAGTAGCCTTAAAAGCCAAACACTTAAGAACACAGACAGACACTTGGCCAGCATCACACCATGGCTTCCTTCCACACTTTGTGAAGCTAATTGGAGGCCCTAGTCTGCAAGTGCTTTGCATGCATAATGGGTCCATGGGCCATAAACATATGCTTCTTTCCCATGTAACAGCACTCCAGCTTCAATTGTGAGGGCCAGAGGAAGTGAGCAAGAATAAAAAGATTATACTTACTGTAAGGAACACATTCATACTGAACTTCTAGATATTTGTAAGTTCCAGGACAAGGATCAGGAAACACATCTGACCCAGTAACTACTATACACTGTGTTCGGTTGTTGCACCTGTAATGGGAAAAGAAAGCAAGCTAATTAATTTAAAATTACATTTAATTTGCTAGTTCATACTAAAGGACTACATTCAGTGCTAACTCTCTTCACACTTGGGCAGTTCAATCCATAAGACAACAAAGTTAATTAACACTAATTAGCCAAAGTCCAAAAGAAGACTTCAGGACAATATTTTAGTTCAGGCTCCATACTTAAAAATTTGGGGATCAATGCTAACTTAACTGTCCCCAGTGGTAGAGACAGCTGTATCAAGTACCAAGTTTAGACTGATTTGATACGACTGTTCAGTAAAATGAAAACAAAATGCAAAGATTATATGATTGAAAAAATGTGCTATTTTGAATAATGTATAAAAACAACAACTAATTCCTTCCTTCTTTAGAGACATACATCCTGCTGAATGAGTTTACATCTCAGAGAGATTTGTCCTGTGATTCAAGGAAATTATTTTGGTTAGAAGAGCTATTGTAGAAAAGAACATTAGCATTTCCATTTTAATTATTTTAGGAGCAATTGGTGGACTCTGTTAGGCTACAGGAAGCAAGCAGTAAAGAAAATTAATTCAGATGTATTTTTGAGGAGACTGAAACATAACAATTATTTGCTTAACAATGAAAGTGCATTTTCATACCAAAACGAACTTTATTACAATGCCTCTAATTGTGAGGATCTACTGAACTTCATGTTTTTCAAGGGCAATGATAATAATAATAATAATAAAAATAATAATAGATTTTAGACTACTATTTTTTTTTTCCAGAACAAAAAAGTAAAAACCCAAAAAAACCAAATATTAGTGTGGAAGTTAAAAGTGAACAGTCACCTAACCTTGAAGAGATGGTCAAAATGTAATACAGGAAAACAGTCACAGGGAAGAGGAAAAGAAAAAAAAAGGAAGGTCAGGGAGTTTGGTGACTAAAAGGGAAAGAGCTTGGCTGATCTCAAGGGTTAGTTCTGTTTGTCAGCAAACTGAATAACAGAAGCCTGAACTTAAGTAATAGACTAGCCTTTGACTCCAGCTGTACATCAGCTTCTCCACTGCCCTACTTCTTCCCATACTCCTGAATACCACATAACCCAAGCTAAAATAATCTGCCTTGTATCACTGGCTTTTCCCAGCTGTACAGCACCAACAGCTATTAGAATAATTCATGCCACCTCATAAAAGGTAGAGCAAACATATTCAAAGAACTCTATTATAAATTACTTCCTTTTTTTTTATACAGTAATCAAACTAGCACAGAGCCAGTCAGGACATGCTGTGCCTTTCTGCTGAGTAAACTCAGAGACAAAAGCTATCTAAGTTGATCAGTTAACTCTTCTATTCTTTTTCCTCTTTTTAATTAAAAAAAAAATTCAAGTTGCTTATTTTTACCATCATAAGCCTCATAATTGCAGAACTGATTGGAAATAGTCAGGGATTTCTGTCTATACACAACCATGAATACGGATAGGTGGTGGGAATTCATCTGCCACCTTTTCCAGAGGGCAAAGCCAGGTCCCTTGCACAGCTCTTGCACAAATAATGCCACCTCACTCCCACCCCAATGGCTCAGTCAGTGCAGCAGCTCCTGCAGGACATCAGAGAGTTTGAAATGACTCTGACACATCCAGTAGCTTCAGACTCAGGCTGAAGTGGTGAAATGTGCACCCAGCTGCTGAGAAAACCACTGTCCTCAGGGTGTAAAATGTGGAAATGTGCAGACAGCCCCTGCCATGGAGGACAGAGTGCTGCGGCTGAGCGTGTGGTGCAGATGGAGGCTGTAGAAGCAGGAGAAGGCAATGTGGCCCCAAACCTCACAGGCCTCTTTGCAATATCCCCAGTACAGGGGTTTGTATGTGCCACACCTTGGGTGCACTAACCAGCATGAGAAAATCTGGGATGTAAGATTTTGTAACAAATTTCTTTAAATTTGCATTTCTTTAGCAAAAATCTTATGCTGCAGCCAAAGCAATTCCTATAAGACTTCTCCTAGTGCATCTTCAGTATGATGGTTTCCACAGCTTTGAGCTGTATGAAAATTTTATTTTATACTCAAATGAGCAGCAATTAAGACAGAATTATTTATTTGTTACAAAATAAAAACGAGTACATGTTGGGAGAAAATGCTTGAGAATGAAGCTAACCAAGGTCATATTAAGCGGTGAGAAAAAGATAGACTAATTTCCCTGTGAAGAGCTGTTTTCTTCAGTTTCATTTTCTCCCAGTAAAAGATTCATAATGCTGCCATCAGCCAGGAAACTGAGAAGAACTTCATGTTAGGTTTTATCAAAAGGATTTGTAATAACAATTCAGAAGAAAATGCAGGTGTTTTTCTTTGTACAGTAAGTGTCAAAGTCAAACTTCCGGCATTGAGTGGTGTTTACAGAAAATTGATAACATTCCAAAAACTTTTGACAATTCCTTTATGAAAAATTTCACTTGCTGTGCAAATGGTCACCTTTTGCTCCCCTATGGCCAAACCCAAGACCATTGTTACAAAACAATGAGTTATGCCCACTGCTGCAGTATACAGCAGTGCTTACCAGGCCCACCAGCACTTCTCCAAGAAGTGGAATTACTTGAATAACTACATGAATAGTGTATTTGTGCTTTAAGTTATAGGTTTGCACATTCAAATCACTGATTTTGCTGCACTGTTGGCTGTATTTTATAAAACCTGAGCAATTTACATACACTTCTAAGATTTCAAATTAGAGACACTTAGGATATTCACAGTTCAAAAAGCTAACATTCAGGTAACCATTTTCTACCTATTTAGAGGTCATATTTCCATTAGAGTGAGACTTTTAAGAAAAACCTACAGCAACTATACCAGCTGTCAATCCTAAGTCATGGGTTACAGAGAAGAGATGAAGAATAAGTGAATTTTGTAGAGGTAGTTCTGAGACAAGTAATTCAGGGAATTTATACTACTGTGATTCGTTCTCTGAATAAATTAAAGCCTTCTGTCTGCTGCACTGTTTTTCTCTGTAAAACCAGGGATACTTCTCTGTTAGCTATTGGCCTATACCTCTGCTACTGTCTGCAAAAAAACATTTTACAAACTGGTAAGGGTTTCAGTTGAGCTTCTTAAAGACAAGAAGCCCCAAATTCTGTAGCACATTGGATAAAAGAGACTCCACTGTCCACAAAATAGCACTAAACAGCAGATTATCCTACGTGGCTACAGCTTATCAAAGCTACCACAGAAGAAGTTCATAATTTTAAGAAACCTTTACACTTAGAAACACTGTGCTTAAAGAAGAGGATATTCCACTGTTACAGCCTTAAATCTGGTGACCCATTTATTTTTTGTAATGGGCAAGCACTTTTTGTATCACAGGATTCCCCAAAACAAGACTATTGTAGAAATAAAGTGCCTTGGAAATTGCAAAATTGGCCTAGACACCATCAGGAAAAAAAAATCCAAACCTCAAAAAGCTGAACTGGCAAATAACTTGGAGTCCCTCATTCATTTTAACCAAAGTTTTCTTTTTACATGTTATATTGTTAACCTGATCGGCCTACTCAAACTCTTTTAGAATTGTTCCAGTGAAGGTGTGATACAATCCACCTGTAATTTCTACAAACTTAAAAAGACAAATCACAAACACTCTGGGTTTCAGTGTTTGTAATCTAGTGTTTAAGTTCTCTGTAGGTTTTAAATACCATTTAAATGTTCTGCAATCTACCTAACTGCATACTTTCCCAGCATATGTTAAAATACAGACATTTTCAGGGGATTATATACAATCTTAAAATTCATAGGATTGCACGCTGAGAAATGTCTTCACACTCAAGAAGAATTCACAATATTCACAAAGATTTATGATGCAATGACTGTCATTTACAAGGAAATACAGCAGATCAGCAAAGAAGTCTGTATAGCTCAGTAACAGTTAACTTAGGAAAGGTAATGTATGAATTAAAATTGAAGTGCTAGTTAGGAAAGGACTAACTGTAGTAACGAAAGTATGATAATTCAGGTTCTTGTGCTCGCAGCAACAACAGTTTTGCAAGGGGAAATGCAGGAATTATCACTATTCTCACGAATGCAAGGAGCAATTGTGTACTCTGACACACGTTCCTTCTGTATTTTGGTATGAATGAAGAAAGGTTACATCTTCATAATGCACATGCATCACTTAGAGTAATCTAAAAATCAAATGGAGTGTTTAATTAACAGTTACAGTATAATGTCTGAACTCCTTTCACCTCAGGAAGAAGACTGTGCAAATGAGGAACGGCCTTTCACATTTCAGATGAATACAGAAAGAAAGAGGAAAGTAAAGCAGCTCCAGCAGGGCTGGTATTATCTGCTGCTCATGATGTAGCCCTGCTGCAGCCATCCTGTCTGCTCAGCTATAAGGACAGCTGTATTTTGCAATGATAATTTGTTTGTATTTCAACTCTAATCTTGACTTGTACAATTCCCAACAAATTGCTTTTGCTTTTTTATTATTATTATTACCTTATGCTTATTATTGCACCTTTTCATGTGCAATGTATGGAGATGAGATTCCATGTGCAATCTATTGTGCAAGGTGTTTTAATCAATAATCTTGTTCTGCTGATTAAGCAGGGGCTTCTGTTTTGGCAAGATAACATTAGTTTCTCCTGTCATGCTCCCAAAGCTATTGGGAATCTTCAGCAGATCATTAGATATGCTACAATAAAGCTTTGGTACATTCTCTTTTCTTTCTTAAATTGCTTCTTCACTGTCCTATCATTCCTCGTCACTGCTGGCACTGCATTATTATTACAGCTCCCCTGAAACTTGCACTAGAGCTATGTCTGCAGGCCATAGGATGCCATTTTCAATTGAAGCTTCTGCTTGAAAATATAAATTAAGAAAATTTCATTATCTCCTGCCAAGGGCCATTATTCACCATTGTTCTAAGGAAGATTAAAAACGCACAATCTATGGACTTGAACAAATACTCCAGCATTAAAATGAAAACCACAGTGTATCATGAATGGACCAGAAAGTGAAGCACTGGGATCTGAGAAACAGATTCTGGAAAGACATTATCACTGCGTGGATCACACCAAGTGACTGAGGGAAGAGGTCATCTCTGTGGGCAAGTTACATCTGACACAGCACAATACAAACAGATCCTTAACAAGTGGTTCTTGCAGTTTGCAAAAATAAGGAATGTATGAAATAATGCCCACATTGCAATGCACCCTTCCAATGCTTTTGTTTTGCATACACAACTTTGATGAAGATAGTAACATAAAATAAACATCATGATATTTTGAAAAGCATATGGATTAATGTATAGGCAGAAAAAAAATATCAAAATAATTTTGGGTAT
The DNA here is from genome assembly GCA_024865655.1 of Emberiza elegans. NCBI lineage: Eukaryota > Metazoa > Chordata > Aves > Passeriformes > Fringillidae > Emberiza > Emberiza elegans. The sequence goes on from JALJVW010000206.1 coordinate 74,132,944, forward strand.
TCCTAATGCTGTATTTCTGTGAATGTAGTGTTTCCTTAATTAGTGTGAAATGCAAACACAGCAAACAGTCACATGTAATTTACTATTAAAAAAAAAGGAGATACAATCTAAACACACATTTAGTGGGTAAAATTAATTTTTGGTAACATTATTGATACATTAAAAAACTATCTTGGTATGTTTTGAAACTTTCAAGCCAGTTCTGATGATATTTCTCTTTCAGCATATTGATTAAACACTTAAAAGCCAGCATGATGGCATGTTCCTGCATATCGCCTGCAGCAACCTGCTCAAACACCACTCGAGGCACGTAAACTCCGAGCTGCAGCACCACAGACTCCATATGGTCTTCTTGTTCCTTACTCACCCGGGGTGAGCTGCAGCCTGAGTGAAAAGATAGGGGAATATGGGATGAATGCACTTCATGCGATGACTTACACTGTAAAATTCCTGAACCTCATTACCCAGAGTAAGTAGCTGTCTTTTCAGCTGTATTCCTAATGGTCTACGACTGCCATGTGGGATGTGGTTTTGCTTTTGTATGAATATTCACTAAACCTCTGCTCCTGTCATTAAATGCAGTTACAGATGTATGAAGACATCAGATATTACTTAAATGCTATGTTTTATTACAAAACTTTCATATAAAACAGAGAACAGAGATTTTATTTTCGGGATGTTTTGATATATAAGTATGCACAAAGAAATGCCACAGCAGATAAATTTAAAGGCATGTATTTAAATTCTGAGTTTCAAATTCACCTCAGATGCCATACATTATTACGTACTGAGATCTAATGAGTTAGCAATTTAAGCCTAACCAAAGCCTGGAAAAAAGACAAAAAGACTGCTGAGAAAATCCAACCTTCCTATAAAGCCTGGCTTTGAAGAAGGATTAGCCAGCCATCACTGCTGTTTCCACAGTGCTCAAGCACTACCCTTCCCATGCAGGATGAGGAGCATACACATTCTACAGAGCCACATGCCCCTAAGGATAGATCTATAATCCTGGGACTGGCCTTTTCAAACCCAGGAAGACACACTGACAACGTTGCTTATTCATTTGTAAGATTTTTCTAAAAATTATTTTTATTTTAGCCCCAAAACTATTGTAGGGGAATGAGCATGCAAAAAGGAAATAGCACCTATTTTACTGAGTGCAAAGAGGAAATGGATTTAGTGAGCTGTGCTTGGCAGTTTTCATTATCTAAAAGACAAAAGGAGATACGTGGGCAGGTATGATAGCAGAATTTGGCCATAAGAGCTGTTGTCTAGATATTGGTGACTCACCTATGACTGCTAAAGCAGTGAGGCTTCCTACAGCTTGGTTTGGAAATTCATGAATCAGCCCTAGGGCTTTCTATGCACTTGGCAATGTGACCATTACAGTAGTAAATCCAGGGGATTTGGATGAAAAATATTTGGGGTGAAAAAAAAAAAAGGGGTGCTTTTTTCCTTCAAAATATAATATTGATGATTTCTTGAATCTTCCTAATTACCAAGAAAACACATACAAGGAAGGTAAATAGTGTATAATTAATACTGTAGGAGAAGGTGCCCCATAGCCTTGTTTCCATTTGCCCAATAAAAAATTGCAATAATATTTAATTGTGCTTTCTTTATACAATGTAATCTTGTGGGAGTCTAAGGGTATGCATTAAGCATAAAGACTCCAAATAGACAATAAAACACAGCATAAAATATGCAACTCCCATAGGCCTTTTCCTAGAATTACTTGGTCTGATTCACTGTCAATGAATGTGTATCAGATTTGTATGGCAAAGTAATTTAACTATATTTCTTGGTTTCAACCTCTTCTTACAACTTTAATACATTTAGTTATGACCCATTTGCCTTTTAGTATTCATGTCTCTAAGTTCAAAGCAGTCACTGTTAAAATGAGGAATCTTCTCACTTACTCACATCTAAGCTATCAGAAACAGTTTTTCTTGTTACAGTTCATCCTTGTTCTAATACTTTTCTTATTGGTGTAAATGCTATTATTATGGGGTTATCATTAACATCAGATAAAACAGGGAGAGGAAAAAAAAGTGGATTCCAGTGGAATACATAACTCCTGCTTTCTCTTGATATTTTTAGGCGCATTTATAATCCTGATTTTCTATCTCTACTACTTTCTACCATGTATACCAAAGGCCTACTAAACCAATCAGAGTTTTTGAGGAGATGACTGTAAATCAAGTACAGTAAAGGTAACTATCAAAGATGCAATGAGGTGTACAAAGCAAATGGAACAATCTCCTGGTGAGATCTGCATAGGTGCAAGCCCAAACCCCATAACAGTGTGAAACAGAAGAGACCAGCTCTTTAGAGAAAATGTTTCTAATGCAACCCCACCTGAGGAATAAGAAATGGAAATACACTAATTTTCATAATAATAATAATAATAGTCATATTATTTACATGCATGCATATTTGCAAGCAAGCTTCAGCATGGGATTACAGGCAGTGTACATCTTAGAACACCAACTAAGCCAAGCAGATCTGCACTGCTGAAAAGTAATAAGTTCAAAAGATCCAATTAAATGTTTCACCATTTAGACAAAATAAATAGCCTGCAGCTATGCTTACTTACTAATGAAAACTTTAGTAGTGCAGCATCGTTGTATCTGAGCAATTTGCACAGATTATTCACACTGAATGAGCACGGTGCAGCATCATGCCTCGTGCGCTGAGCAGGTTTCAGGGGAGAAACATGGGGCTTTAAATAAACCCAGAGCTTTACAAAGGGACATTTATTTCAGAGGCGCAGTGCTAGAGCAGAGCTATAGAAAATCCAAGAGAAAATCCTGAAGCACAGTGTCTGATCCTTAGGAATAACACTGCAACAGACTTGCAGGAGAAGAGACTACCAGACAGAGAGTATAGGATAACAGTAAAAACCCTTTAGAATTCTTTTTTTGCAGCACGGTTGATCTTTTTTATCCATGGCTTGGCATGCACCATATTCATAATGTAGTTAAAAGTTATGTAACTTAAGACAGTTCCTGAGTCATCATTAAATGAGTAACTTGAAGAATTACAATATTGAAAACATGTAGCCTTATCCTTCACGTTAATTTGCACAGGTCTGAAATACATTTTTAACTATCACCCACTTTAATTACTAAAATAAAGTATTTTAGATGACAGGTATGATTTGTTACTGCAACTTTTGAAACAGAAGCCTTCATACTCTTTCAACGCTCACACTTCCACCAGACCTCCAGGTCTGGGCAATGTAAATTCAGCTGGATTCGCTATGGGTCTCCTGAGTTTAACACATCTCTTCTGCATCCAGAAATGCATATTCAACAAAAAAAGCCTATTTTGCCTCTAACAGGAAATTAAGATTTAGTCAGTTATAGAACTGGCCACTGGGGCAACCACATTCCATAGAGTCCTTTGGTTTCCCTGCGCAACAGGCAGGCTGAGGACACCTTCACATGGGGCATGCAGTGGGTGCAACCCTAACTCAACTTTAACACATGCATTCACCTTGAATAATTAAAAATATTATAGTCTGTATCAATTAGGAGAAATTATTTACAAAAATGTTCACCTATTGCAGTTGGCATATGGAAAAATGATCATATTTTTAACAAGGGAAATGGGAAATCGCTATGGGATGCCCTACTTAGATTAAATTAGCAAGATCTTGTTATCAGACCATATAAAAGATACACCATAATAAGACATGACCTTGCAGAACCTTGGAGCCAATCCGTGATTTTTCCCCTATAACCCTTCCTAATTATCTGCAAAGTTACAGACCCTTTTGTGGCAGGCTATTTTTCTGTGAATAGTGCGGGGTTTTGGGCTTTTAAATATTTAATTAGTCTTCTGAAATGAGAATTGTTGCACATGCCAACTGCTTCGATTTTCAAACTGTGTTCATCCTAATTATGTTCAGATTTAGATTGGTCATCCCAAACCTCTCACTCTTGTAATTATTTACTCCTTAAAGATCATTCAGCAGAGAAATATTTCTCACCCTTATGGCTCTTTCTTTCCACAAATGGCTTTTCTGGTCCGTTAATTACCCACTCAGAGGATTAGAGTTTGTAATAATGCAAAAGATGCTGCATGTAAGATGAGTTTTACAGGGTGAAAAAGAATAAATTGTTTTTTGTAAACCTGCCTTGGGGAATATCACGTTTTTGGGTTATCATTTTCATCAACAGTGGCCATGTGCCCACTGCTGCATATCCACCAACTCCATAGGGCTGCAGAGTGACTCATTTATACAGCTCAACAGAACTCAGAGCAAAATGCTGAGCATGAGGCAAAAGACAATTTGGTTATTTTAAGAGATTTATAAAAGTGCAATCTGCTAGCAATAAGGTACAGTTTTTTTTTCATATTTTTACTGCAGATTTCATGGCCTTAAAGTTACACATATTTAACTGATAACTAATAATAAAATTACAACTTTTCTCATTTCATCTGCTGATTTTTTCCAGAAGTGTTGTCCCTTGGTAGATCTTTAATCAACTCTGTAAGAGTGGTGTCATTTCCTATTAAAATGTGTCTGAGAGTCCTCACTACAAGTACTTTTCTTTTCTTTTGAGAGGAATGCCTGTCACAAAAGCACTGTTATTCATTAGTATATGAATATATATATATATATATACATATATATACATATTTTTATATATATATATATATATATATATTCCAGTGATGTCTGGATCTAATTATCATCTAACTTGGAAAGCACAATCCCACTATTTCTTTGCAAACTGAAGTTAAGGGATTAAGTTACTGATTTGAATTTTGCACTCTCTGCTTCCTGGAACTTCCAGTTTTGAGCCCAAAGAAGTTTAGAGGACTGCTTTGGTTTGCTTGTTCCCACATCTGCAAAAATCCTGTCTATTCTGCAGTTGGTTCTTTACACAAGCCAAGCAGACTCACCACTGTAAAACATTCATCAGAAAATTCACTGGCTTCACTTTTTCAATGCACAGATAATCTTTAATTGTGTCAAAAAGATTCATGATCTAATCCTTTTACGGAACTGTCTGCTACTGAAGGAGTCTCGTGCGCCTGCACAATTAAAAACCGCATGTTAGCCATACATAATACTGTGTTACATTTGATGCAAATCCTTTACTATTGAAATAAGCACTGGGCTGACAGCAGGAAGTGGCTGATAAGAAAGCAACAAGGCACTGCTGATGGCATTCATGATAAGTGAGCTCTAACTCATATATGTTCTGTCTACAGTACATTACACAAAGTGCTCCTGTTTTAAATGTGACTCCAGGAGGTGTTCTTTTGCTGTATCTCTGTCAAAAAGGCAGCAAAATTATCCAAGAAAGCTAAATACACAAAGTAAATTATGTTTTTCATACCCACCAGTGATGCTGACACCAGAATAATATACTAAAAGTAATATCACTGCTGCTACCTTCTAGATGAGAAAACACCTACAGTTTCATGAGTGTAACAGTAGAGTTGAACTCAATGTCTGTAATAAATTCAGTAAACAGGGAAAGATTATGGGTTCAGAACTGTCACGTTATTGCTACACGCACAATTCAGCCTAAAAGAAAGTATTTAATAGACAGAGCACAAACTCTTGAGTTACGGCAAAACAATTTTACAGTGCTGCAAAAATGTGTGTATTAAATACATTTCCAAATTGCTGCTTCATTATATAGATGCATATCACAAGAAGCAAGGTATCTGAGAAGCAATGAACAGTGAGGTTTAAGATCACAGATTACTACCAAGAAAGGAATATAGATGCCTTTGCACCTACAACAGCAAAATACACCATCTTGCCAGAGGAAACATTGTACAGGTTGGTGTCACTGACGAGTAAGATGGAGGATGCTTCCTCCAAGGTGTGCAAGGTGCATGACTTTGGTCAGAGTAGCTTGCCCAAGTAAATTATTTTTCTGCCTAATTTCTTATCTTGTTTTTCTGTTTTGCATGCATATGTGTGTGTGTGTAGTAGAACAATTTGAAATTCAAAGGTTCCTATAGTTACTGTACTACCAGGTAAACCTGAAAAAAATGGCTTTCAATAGTAAATGTGTAGCAAAGCTTCTGTACTGTAAGAGTATTGTAAATCAGGTTGGACATGGAAATAAATTCCTTATGGTAAGAACCTTTCTTTCCCATTGATATGTCTACAGTGGGCTAAAAATATCCTGAATATTGAGTATTCGGTCTATGTAACACTCTTAAGACTGCATTAACTTCATTGCAGTAACTTGTTTTATAGGCTCAGTTCATCATGACCTATAAAATGTTAAGCTGAAGTGCTTTAAATATCTGCTAACACCATGTGCAAGCCTGGGAGTACAAGGCACTGTGCTGTGAAGCGGCAAAGACAGTGCTCTTCTGAGAAAGTAGCACGCACTCTTATGTCACTGATATAAACAGGGTAAGCCTGCTAAATAATGTATGAAACAGGCAGCCAATCTTTATATAAAGCAGGAATTCTAGTGGAATTCTTTGTGTGATTTTATTTTAGTAGTATGACATTAGTTGTTTAGATTGCTTCCTAAAAACCATAGAAGCTGAGTACTAAAGGACACACGTGCAAACTCCTTTCATTCACAGTTATTACACAAAGAGAAAAAAAATAAAAACTTCTTTCATTTGTGGTAGTAGTATTTTTGCTAATTATTGTTCTGCAATATGGAGAAGATAAAATGGAAAGAGGGAAATTATCTATGTCTTTCAGTAATCATGGCCCATTTATTAAGCAATTAAATCGCAATTTTATTATTAGAGAGGAAAAAAAAGAAATGCTGTAAAATAGCACCATTGCTTGTATCTTTGATCCTTAAACTCTTCCATTTCAGCAACCTCATTAATGTCAAAATACCACGAATATGGCCATGCCTTTTTAGAATGTATACTCTGGGCACAGGGAAAATCTATGGGATTCAATAAAGAAGACTTTTCTTGTTGAATACAACTAAAAGCTTAATTGAGCCACAAAGGTCAGAAGGTTCTTTTTATTGTAAGTAGGAGATTATTCTGTGGCAGAAAGACATTTACTGAATATGAGATCTGCTAATTTCTCTACTGCTCTGTAGATAGTTTTTAATTTTTAAACCCATGTTACTCTTCTATTTCTTTCCTCTGAATTAAACATCTTCACTGTAATAATTTTTAAATTCCATTTCCTTTGTGTTACTAATGAAAACTTTTCACTTTCATGGCTACTGCTGACTTTTAACACTAGAAAGTACTCATAATTTACTTACATATATTTAATTCATATTAATCTGTCCTAATTTATGATCTATACCCTGCTCTGCCCATCTTCATGTACCTTTTCCATGTCAGTTCTGTTTACTAAGTGATATTCAACAGATTTCCTATAGTGCAATGAACCTTAACAGGCAGCTTTTAATTGCCTCGTGTAGGAAACCACATCACTATTAATTCCACAGCAAAAGTATAAAATAAAACTATTGCTTCTCAGACTCTAGAGCAATTAGACCTCTCGGCTATTTGGCTAACTCTGCTTCATGATACCCAGTGCAGTTAATTATATTTTTTGATGTTAATAGTCTCTGTCAGTTTCAAGCATAACTCCACTTTGATGAATATTTAAATTATATTTGAATAAAAAAATAATCTTGGTTACATTTCATATTCAGCAGTCATCACAGCTTAATAAAGGTCTCCTCAGAAAGGGTTGGGATAAATGGCTATATGAACACATATATAAAGTCCTAAATCAACTTATCAGATAATGTAGCTGTTTTGGCTAAGTATTATAGAGGTTTTATTGGGGTGGGAGGAATTAATAGGCTTCAACTATTACATTATTATTCTATATGAACTAAATTTGGTGCAGCAATATATAAGTAAATTAGAACTTCTTAACAATAAAGTTCTGACTGCAACTGAACCAGGAACTTATATTGGCTAGACTAGAAATATGAAAACCATGTGAAATTCATGCAAACTCATTCAAGAGGATACAAAATTCAACTGAAAGGTGCTGAAGGTTACGCAATGTTGTCTCAGTCAAGTTCTCTAAAAAATTAGCAAATTACTAAGAGAGGCAATTACATACCCAAAACATATAGTACGTGATTAACTGGGCTAAACAGTGTGCACACCTAGTAAAGCCCATTTCAGCAAGCAGAGAAAAAACCACAAGAAAATCACAGGCTGAAGCATGTATTTTATATGAAGCTCAAATCCACAAGCAACAGCATATAATACTTAAAATTTTAGGTATGTATATGTACAGTTAGTTACATTTATTTTCACCCCATGACTAGCAAGGAAAGACTGATGAGTGTGTATATATGATCCTGGCAGATAAGAGATACGCTGACTTAAGATGAATTTGATTGTGGTTTTGCCAGTAATAAAGGAAGAAAACTACTTGAATATAAGATATGAAAACACTAAATAGAATATCCAGCTACACCCTAGTAAAATAATGAATCCCATATTTTTTGAGGCAAACTAAATCTAAATTTTAAATGTAATTAGTTGGTATCAACAATCCTTTTGTTGTTTCCTTTGTAGCCTGTCCAATGTCACGACTACAGCCACGCGCCCCTGTGTTATGTGTTTGCACATGTGTAGTAAAATCTCTTCTGCAGGAAATTAAAATAGAACACACTGCAAAATGATGATCAAGTACTACTGACAGCTATTTCCCCTCACCTGACTGCTAAGAACCTTGTAATATGAGGATTTCTATTTCATTTACTAAGTAATGCCATTATAGAACAACCCCATTAACAAATCCCCTTATTTTTAATGAATAAAACTAGACCTACTACTTTCATATTAAGAATTAATGATAGTGAAAATACACAATGCCAGAAAAGGTTCTTCTCAGCCACGGGTATTACTGTTTCCTGCTGTAATAACACCACTGACTGCGGTGTGTTTCAGGAACCTTCTAGGCTCTGCGATTATGCCTTGCTCATGAAAACACATTACACGTATTTCTGCTTTTTTCTTCGTATTTGAGTCATGACTAAGACTTGTGACTAACACATAGAAAGCAAAACAAAAATCAATGTGGCCACAGCTCGGAATCGTGAAAAGCTTAGTTTCACAATAAAGAGCACTTTAAGCTTCTGCTACATCAAAATAGTCACATACATAGTATGCTGTTCTAAGATCTATTTCAGATTAATAGAATTCTTAGTTTTAAACGGGTGCATAAGGAAAAAAAACATCTAGTGTTGATGATGTTGTATGGTAAATGTTTTGTGAAGCAGCTGTAAGCAAGCTGGACCAGAAAGCACTGGCATGCCAGAGCAAAAGGTGCTCATTTGTGAGATCAGCATCAGTGCGACAGAACTTCCGAATCCGTGTGCAAATTCCAAGAACGTACCCGATGCACAACAGCCTGGGAACCCTGTCATCAGCACTGGGATTTCTCTGACATAAAAAGGAAAAAGACATGCAGAAAGCAGAAAAAGGCAAGCTGTACCTCTTATTCGAAAACACTTTTCACCTGATAGCATCTTTAGCAAAGAGAGGCAACCTTCGGCTGCAGAAGGAAAAGCAAGGGAAAAAGCAAGGACAGCAGCAGGGGTCAGCAGAGCCCTTGCCTAAGCCCGGCAGACCCCCGAAGTGCAGTGTGCCACTGCCTCAATTACAGGTAGCTCCAAATGGCAAAGGATGAAATCTAGCCCATGAAAATGGCTGTAAGTCATACCACCAAGAAATGCCAATCTGAAGCATCCTGCAGTTTAAACACTGAATCAACCCTGGGCCCTGGCTGAAGGAGCTGTTTTTGAAAGAGGCTCTGAAATGCTTCTCTCTGGAAATCTTGCACAGGCTGGAATCCAGGTCTGCAGTGACCCACAGCAGGCTCTGCATTCTATCAAGCAAAGCACCCTGTGCCAAGTTTCCTTTTGATTACACCTTTTTGCTACAATGAATGAGATTCATCAGTTATAGATTTCACCCAAGCTTGGAGTCCAGTGGAAGATTTGCTTTATCCACTCCCTGTACAGAACAGACCAAACTTGTTTTCATTTGAAAGGACACTAATATGGTGTGACAGTGCTTTCTCTGCAGACCTGACAAGCAGGAACAGGAAAGAGGGCTTGAGAGATGAGTCTCCTTTGAAATAGAACTCATTTTGTTTTCTTTCAAAAATGTCTCACTCCTTTTTATATAGGAGGTTTCAAAATGACCTATTTCTTGGACGTGTGAATAGATGGAAAAGAACGAACACCTCCAGTCTTCCAATCTCCCATGGGATACATTAGGAAATCCTGGGAGAAGGAATGGATGTGCTGCTTCCTTCACTTTGCCTTGGCCACTCAGCAGGGCAGGGGCATGTTGCTCATGCTGTGAGAACCTCTGCTGAAGTGCAGCTGTCTGCAGAGGGATGATGGACGGAACAGGTTAAGAGCATTGCCACGGCAGAAAAGTTCATGGTAACAAAAACCCAGGCGTGGACTCCTCGCTGGTGTCATGATGGACATGGTAATTGAGGGTACATGTGTTGCTTGTGCTATAGATAGGACAGGATAGATGCAACAGAAAAAAACAAACACTGCTGAAGAAGATTTATTCCTCTTTCAGTCCTTTTACTTTTCTGCAGCAATGTTTTAAAAGGGAAGAGTATCTAAAAAAATTACAGTTGCCTAAGTTCATCTAGTATACCCGACATATTTTTATGTTTAAGCTCACCTAAGGTTTGCCTTGTTTGTGCATATTTAGAAAGCAAAATTATACTGATTAAATATGCTTAGCAAAGATGTAAAGTACACAAATGCCACAGTTATAGTACAAATTGTAGCTGAAAATAGAATTTAAAGGCTATTTCAGTGCAGAACTGATGTAACTGCCTTTCTGTTGCAGATCAAAAATTAATCCAAAATAAACTGAATATCCCAACGTGAGACTACTTTTTTAAATGTAGATGTTTACATGGTCTGCAAAAGAAGTCTAAACATTTTACATTTTCTTCTTTTCACTATTTACAACAATACTCTTGGTATCAGATTGGAGAACATATAGTTCCTATTTAAAAGTTCAAGGTATTTTAGCCTGTATTACAAGGGAAAAAGTGTTTTCCTTCTGAGCTTAATATTAATTTGGCTGTCAAAAGTAAATGTTTCATTTTTACATAGATGAATTTTCACATAGGTGAATTTTTCATCTATGTGAATGATTCCATGGATTCCGAATGAATAGGCTTAATGTTCTTTAAATACAAAATACTAATTTTCTACTAGCCCCAACAATAGTAATAACTACAATTGCTTAAAAAATAAGGTGTACAGATTGGAACAGACCCATCTTTTTTTAAACATGGGGTTTATCAAGATTTAAAATTATATAATTCCAAATTATTATCTGCAACACCATCCAAGTATATATTTAAATACATAGTCAATTAAAAAAAATCTAATTGCACTGTCCTGGAATCACAAAGATCATTATCCAATTGTGAAAACAAATAACTTTGAACTTCTCCTAAACAAAAAATTTAGGACTAGGAAAAATTATTCCCACTAAACAACTCCTAATTGTAATTCAAAAAGAATAATCCCAGCATGCAAGAATCCATCTTAGCATCTTATTATTCCACTATAATATTACATACATAAGAGACCTTTGATTTGAAATATATTTTAAGCACATATCTAGAAACACCTCTTAAATATCTGTTATTCTTTTACCTATGGTCCAGACCATATGAGACACTGGAGACAGAAAATGTTCATAAACACCCAGGCGGTTTGAGCAGAACTTACAAGATCCACCTGCAATCCCCTTGCCACAGAAATGGATAATAGGAGGTCATAAGTAAATTTTATGCTGTTAATTTTCAAATCTCTGCCGTGCCTATAAAAAGCAGCATTAGCCTTATCAACTTCAAAGTTTCATGACAGTTTCTGCTACAGCCACACAAATGCACTTTATGAGCAAGCAACTAGAGCAATTTCCTCAGGCTGCTTTGCATCTTCTGCTTCCCTGTTCATTTAATTTCTTTTTAAATGAAAAGGAAACAGAGGAGATTTGTCCCTGCTAAAGGACAGCAGAGCACAGAGGAGTTGGACTATTTTAAGAACGAAAACGTGCCTGAAACACAGGTCCTCTGCCACTCACTTATGCTACTTGCTCACCAAATATTCCAGAAATTAGCTTATTTCTGTACTGAACTACAGCATGTGGTAGAATCTCTCAAACTTGATGGTATGCAAACGCTGGGGTTAATTATCAGAAAAGTGTGAAAGAGGAGAAGGATTTTCTAAAGGTCTAGTCTCTTTCTTCAAAGCTTTAATTTCAACCATGCCAGTCTGAAGTTTACATAGAATCTAAATACATCTGAAAGACTTTATTCTGGAATAATTGGGATGTAATTTCAACCAGGGACTAAAAATTTAATAACTATTTTACAGAGGTAAAAGCAAAGCAGTGAAGTCATTAGTGTTCTAGTCAGGCTTCCTAGGAACACATTAAGTTAAAAATCTTTTGAGAACTGCTGAAAAGAAAGAATAGGGTGAGGTAGAAAAGATTAAGTAGCAGCTCGTTCTGAGAAAGAGGAGCTGATGCATCAGTGGACACTGGCAAGGTCTGTGTGCTGCTATCTCAAATTCTCTGGAAGGGGAGCAGGGCACATGGCTTTGTGTTAAACTGGAAACCTCATCTTATTTTTCAGTCTTCAGATTTCACAGTATTGATCTCATTAAGCCAGTGTTTTCACCTTGTAATTGCAGAAAATGTAGTTGCTGTGCAAAAGCTGTGGATTAATGTTGCAAATGAATAATGAGCACTTAATAATTGCTGCAGAACGACATTTAACTGTTCATCTAAACTGAATTGAGTGGTCAGATGCAGGGGTAGCACAGTTGACTGAAGTGATAAAAACAGGTCCTTTAAAAGTAAACACTGCAAGATTTTAAGCAGAAATATAGAAAAAATTGCTGCTTATTTCTAAACGTAGAGAAAATTTCAATGTCATCAAAAGTTCTAACCAATTAAATAAAAAGGAAAACAAATGAACCTGATAGTCCTTCGGGTTAGATTTTTCTATGCAATTGTTGCCATCAAAATACAGCTGATGTGTTACTTTTATATATCAGATCAAGGACATGTGCTGAGTACCAAACAACAATTTGCCTGAGACAACAAAAAATTACAATCACGGATGCAGTTATAAATAAATGAGATATAAGAACTTTTAATATTTCATAAGAAATTTGAAACATTCTTCTATGCTTGCAATATAGCACAAATTGAGCAATTTTGGAAAAAATTAAGCAAGACAAGAGACATCTTTTCTACTTAATGACAGGATCTAAGAAAGAAAACTATGAAAGCAAACTTCCTAATTGCTATAAATGTCAGACAAAAATAGAAAGCCAAAGTGTCAAATGATCTTTGCCATTTGTTCAGACAAAAAAAAAGAGAACAAAACCGAAAAACTCTTTAAGCATAATCTGAACCAATGTCTCCATGTGATCACAATTTTATTTTAATGTTGAACAAAGCATAAGAGTAAAAGATGGGGGAAGTTCAAAAATACACTTTGCTATCATATTTTTACAGCTGATTAACTGAAAGGGAAAGATTGAAATTTCAGCTTTTCAGTAACAGTCTGATGTCACTTCAAGCAAGACTGTGCCTCTATATTTGTCTCTGACTACCCTAATCTGTATATTTGCAGTGAACATAAGGAAGACTTTGATCAAAACACAACATGCATTTTACACAACAAGGAAGTCTACAGAGCGGCACTACATTTACAAAAGCAATTGAAGGTGGTTTCAAAGGGAGTTGACAGATTAGAGGATGATGACACTGCTGCTGCAGTCTCGATGGAAATCTGGCTTGATCTAATTAACAACTACGAACTCGAACCACAAAAAGATAATTCAAACATGATTTAAAGAAGTTATATTACCTTTTTAACAGTGTAGCGATGGAGCCTTTCCCTTACTGATCACAAAATAAGCCACAGGTTCAACACAGAACAAGAAATAAAAGACCTGATATCCTCAATTTACCTCCAGCATTTGAAATTGAAGTCTGAGATCCAAACCAAATATTTGACTACAGAAATAAAAAATATCTGCATATTCATATAAAAATGATAAAAAATTGTAAGAGTCCCACTCATGGCAACTTAAGTGAATCAGTAAATCAAAATGGAAGGCTATTTTTTAGAGGTGACTATGGGACTAAGTGTTACCATGTTCAAACAGGACAGAGTAAATGGAGCACAGAAGGCAGTACAACTTGCATATTTCATTTGACACATCTGTGTACAGGCACCAGAAAGCTTCCAGGTTATTCCCATCTCCTTTTTGTTCAGATTCCTCACCTTAGGAAAAAGGCACTGGGAGGAAAACTTCCAACCAATCCTGAACTCATTCAGGCTTTTAGTTTAAGCCAGTAGCAATGCCAGTGATTTATTTGTGCTGACATTTCCACAACTGTCAGTAGTAGGTGGCTGCTGCCCATACACAGCCTTTAGCACAGGACTTTCTGTGAATCTGAGCTCTCATGCATCTTTTGTAATAAAAATACTTTTATTGGCAGCTGGGGACATGATTTAGAGGTGGAATTGGCAGCACAAGGCTAATGGTTGGATTCAATCAACTTAAAAGTCTTTTTCAACCTAAATGGCTTTATGATTCTTGGTTGGTTCTTCTGTCTTCTCTGAATGTCAAGTGCTGCCACCAGCTTGTGCTTATATGCACCTTTATGCTTGTACACACATGTATAATGACATATAATCATCCTGGCATGCAATCATTCTGACATTTTCCATTGGAGGAACTACTATTAGGAACTACGGCAGGGATTTACTGCATTTACTGAAAAATACAGCAGCCATTTGGAAAAATTCTCAGGGCTATCTGAGCCCCTGAAAGACAAGGAGATAGGGAATCTCCAAATAACTGAATTGTTTCATTCTCCCTGAAGTTATCTTTCTGGTTTTTAACGTTTGTTTACAGAATTAAAAAACCCCCAAACCTCAAATTGCAACCAGTAGTTTCTATTTCCTTTAAATATTATTAGATAGAAACAATACTACCTGAACAGCAAAGTGGCAATCACAACTCAACATATCTTACAGCACATTCCTCTCTCTGTATTAACGCAGACATTTTTCCTCATTAGTCTACATACCATGTTAGCATACATACCACGATATGTATATTTTTACCTTTGTGTCATAATTTTGTAGGCGTCTGGAAGGAAGCATTCTGTGTTCTCCATCTGGAAGGGGTCAGCATCACAGATCTTGTCGTCTGTCCGTCCGTAGTTGGCGCTTTCTATCATGATGACATCGCTGCCGGGACACCGCAGGTCGATGGAGTAGCCTTCGCAGGAGAGCTCCCTCCTCACCAAACCAAACGGGAGCGCTGCTCGGCTGAAACCTTGGCAAAAAAACAAGGACAAAACAGGGCTGAGCCTAAAGCACACACTGAACTGGACTATTGTTTTTCTGGCACATAAGCACCAACTCTCGTGTGCTAAAGGAAGTGCAACTTCACACAGTTTGACTTGGTACCATGTTAAGTGAGGTGTCTTTCATGGAACTGTCACATCCCTACACCATGGCTGCTGTGTCCTTAATCTGGGAAAAGAGAAAATTCCCTTTCACTGCTTCTAATCCTGGGCAGGGCAGACAGTGGTGCCTGTCTGCATGGCTACACTGCACGTTCCAGTTTCCACCTCTTTTCTCTCAGCCTCTGTCTCCAGTCCTTGGGCACAGTCAGACAGGCTGTGTCTGGAAGCAGGAAGCAGCAGAGCAGGCAGGATTTGCAGAAGTGATTAAAAAAAAAAAACAACCAACAATAAAACCACAAAAAAGCCCAAAGCTGTAGCTCCAACTTCCAACTTCATTAGTCTTTTTTACTTTGTGTCTCCCTTTCTCCAGGAAGAGCTGGTTACTTTTGCTTAGCTATTTTGTGACCTCAGCATGGACGCGATCCAAACATACATGCTGACACTTCACCTAGTTGAACTCCAGTGCTCCTTACTGTGTCTTTTACATAAACTTAACTACATACAGATAGGATTTTGAAACAAATACAGAAATTCGCACTACCAAAAATCGCACATGTGTACTGCATTAAACCTCCCCATCTCTCACAAAAATAATACATGTAATTTTAATTTTTAACATGTTTTTTTCTGCTTAACAGAATTCCTAAAAATAAGTAACTTCTCCAATGAAGCAGTATAAAATACTTTAGAAACAGAACAAGGTTCAGCTATTCATCCAGGTGCTTAGTCTTTAAAAGACATTTTTTAATACGAAAGAATGTATTACATCAGAATAAAACTATCTGCATACTACAGTTTCTTGTACACAGTTACTTATGGACTAATATTAAACAGTATTTCTGTTTCTTACAAAATTGTGTGATTTTTGGAAAACAAGCTGGGCAAGATGGGCAGTGTTAGAAACCTATTTAAAATAGTAAATCCTGAATTTTCAGGAGAACTTGCTATTTTTTAAAAATGCCTTCATAATACAGTAACACAAGGCCATTAATATTTCTGTGCAGGCTCTTGGAGACCAGTTGTGAAAGCAAAGAGAAATAGCTGCTAAGTATGGAAAGTTGGAGCTCTGTGGTTTTTTGAAAGTGAATAAAATAAATTTTTCTTTAAAATTATGATGCACTGGAAGAAGCAAGGAAGAAAGTACCTAAAAAAATCAAGAACAACTTGAGATAACACCTTGATAGTAAATTTTCCCATGAACCAGAGGCTATCATTTTTTCTATTGAATTCTGTGTACTAAAACTCCTACTATATGCAGATGATTATCTGTTAAGACAGCAAAAGTTTTTTGTAATAATCATGCAAGTACAAGGATGTGGCTCTCTGGCATGAACTTGCCCAGCCACAAGGAGAACAGTTGGCCAGAGCCCAGTGGCCAGGTCTGCCTTTTTATTTCGTGGAACCATATCCTTCAGTTTCCAGTGGTGTAACTGGGCCAGTATGCTGCAGTATTTGTTAATAAGGGAAGGAGTCAGTGCTCTGGAAAGCATCAAGTTCCACCTCAGATTCACTCCTGGCCCTCAGTGTGGCTGCACACACCATGAGCAGTAACAAACACTATGATCTCAGGCTTGCTGAGGTGCCATGGGCTGAGAGCTGGAAAGAGCTAAAGCACAAATCCATCACATTAACGCCCTGCATGTTCCTCCTGTGCAAAAAATTAATACAATGAAGACAGAAGTCACTCACAGCTCAGGGAGGAGTACATGCAGAGTCCCCACCCCACCTGAATACAGCAACTCCTTTCATTAATTACCATCGCAACAGCCATGGTGGGACCAAATATAATGTTGCTAGCCACTGCCATTCCTACATCCTACTACTCCTGTCAAATCCAATGCCATCCCCAGGAAGCTCATCCCTCTTGCTGGCAGCAATGGTGCCTGTATCTCTGGCACTCAGCCGGGATTCCACGGCCTGCAGCACCACCACAGCCTGGCTGGGGGAGTCCACTAATCTCAAACATTTTGGATTTCCATCGACAGGAAGGGGAACAGCACCTAGGGCTGTCCAAAGAAGTGTTTGCACCAGGGCAGGAGGGAAGGGGCATGGGGTACAGCTGCTGAGGTGTCAGTGGCTTCATGTGCAGCAGCAGCTCAGGATGTTTATGGGGCCCGGGCTGACCAAGCCACACACAGCTCCCTGGGACCAGCACTGACCCCTGCTGTGGATCCTGCAGCACAAGCTCCACTTCTGCTAGGAAATACTCTGAATCCAAACGCAAAACTTCTGCAGTTATGCTACAGAGGAATCAGCAGCCTGCAAATCTTACTTCATCATCTATGGCAACTGCTATAATGACTATGAATGCGTTTTATCCTGCAGTTTTTCCCCCTGCAGCCATCTGCAAGAAGTTCTGTATCAGGACAAACATTAAAAATATTAGAGCAAGGTTAGATCACTTTGCAGGAAACAGAGGACACACCTGAGATTGCAACGTAGGTGTTACATTGCAAAAGCAGCAAGCAATAAAGCAAAACAATGCAGTGTGTGTGTTAGGTGGGAATGCTGCTCTAAGAAATCTCTGTGGTGCAGAAAGAATTTTAGCTAAATAAAATAAATAAATTCAAAGTCCACTAGTGGAGCTGCTATGATCTTTATGCTGAAGCTTTATTTGTAATTTTTTCCTATCACCAAAGAAAAAATAAGTATATCAACAAGCAAAGTGTAATTCAATCCATCTTGCAATCCTGACAATCGAAGAAAGAACTTGTGGGAGGCCCTGTAAGCGAAAAATCAATATTGCAGCTTTGTGCTGTGCAAATGTGAATACTGCCAAATAGCAGTGCTTAGGGTAAAATGAACTGTTTTGCTCCATTTTCTCCTCTCTGAACAAATGATTTTGAAACGACAGCTTTTTTTTTTGGAGCTATAAAACGTCAAGCAATAACTCCCTGTGCTTTAGGCAAGTGATTGGAATAAATACCTCTTGGCAACAGGTGCAATGACTTAGGACTGAAATTCATTTACATTCAGGAGATAATTCCTGATAAACAGATGCACTGCCACGGCATGGAAGTGTGAACAACCGGCATCTGAATGTTTCAGCATCATTCCAGAGTTTTTTAGACCTAAGTATGTGGCTCTGTCAATAATTACTGTTGTCACCAGTAACTTTGTATCTCCAATGCAATTCCGCAGGAGTATTCCCAACACTGTATTTTCTTAGCCGAACTGTTTTAAACCTGCTGCTTGCCTTACCGAACCTGGGACAAACCTACTTTGTTTGGCTGTCCTCCGGCAGCCGAAATCAACATTCCTCCTCTTCCTGCTAATTGCTGCGAGGCAAGCTGCGCCCTGGATGACACCGCTCCTGCTGTCTGCCGCCCCAAATGCTCCCCGATCGCAAAGGCCTTTTGGTGCCTGGGCTGGCACTTCCAGCACAACCTAAACACTACCTCAAATAAGCGTCTATTACCCAACGCAACATGTGCTGTCTCTGATTCACTCACGCCTGAGTATATTAATCAGTGTTGCATGCCAATTTTTAATTTATTTTTTCTTTTTAATGGAAGAAGATTAACACCTAATAAGACAAAAAAAACGTTGTTTCTGTCCTGCTGACCGTTTTGATTACAGAACAGCTTCCTGGCAAACATATGTTTCCTGCACATTTCATCTGTTCACAACTTAGTTGAGCACAGGCTCTTTATTGAAAGGAGCAAATAAACTGCTTTTGTGAAATCTCATTTCTTAGAAAAAAAGGTAGAGGGATGTTTAGTGGCAATCTGCATTCTTTAATTCTTTATTGATCAATCCATATAAGAAAGACAAACTGAAAGGAAAAATCACAATGAAAATCTCTCCTCTGGTATTTTAGTTTATGAAATGAAAAGTACAAGTCCTGTACAAGACTGTACTTCAGAATAATGTTTTGGAAATGTGGTAAATTCAAATCCGGCTAAAAAAATTTAATTTAAATTTGCAAAGCCTTATTTACCATTCCAATGTCTTGGTTCCTTCAGAAAAATGATTTATCTTTAGAAAGATAACCTAAATTTGTCAAAGCGCAAAGAAAAGTTAATAATTCACAGCATCCTGCCCACTAGCATACCATGTTTTTGAGCTGTCAATAATAAGAGAGTGTGCTAAGTTTGGTAGATAAAAGCAAAAAGGCAACACCACATTTGAATGTTCATCGAATACAGAGGGAAAACAGTGGAATGTAAACAGGCTAACATCAGTACTCGACATCAGAAGCAAGGAACCTTTGATTAAAACTTAAAGCACAGAGAAAGTCAACATGGTAGTATAAAATTATTTCAAAGAATGAAGATACTGGAAGAACTGAGAATCCAAAACAAATCTCTGCAGAAATAGCTATATATGTCTCTGTGAGCAAGGAAATATTGCTTCTTGTGTTATTTGGCTGTAACAGAAAGGTCTTTTGAAAAGAGCACATCTTTTCAAACAGAATGTTTACAGTTGTCTCTTTCACAATCTCTTTTATTTTACCATATCATGCAACATGATGATTTAAGTTCTACACGAGATGAAGTGATGTGTCCTGGGCAGCATTTCAATAATACATGTTTAACAAATGCAAAGCCCAATGAAAACAGTGCTGAGAATCCTCTCCCTCTCCACTGAAGTGCACACACGCACACACGGGAGGGTGCGCGAAGACAGCTGAACACACTTTGCCATCTGAAAATCATGCAAATGCTCAACATGGGCGCCTCAAAGCTTTTGTATTCCTCAGACAAGTCTCAGCATCCTGCAGTTTCTAAAGAATCCCATGAACTCCGCCAAGGGAGACTTTTCTCCCAGTCTCCCAGCACTGTATATATTTCACACAGACAAGCATGTTATTTTGTTAAACAGCTTTTAAATTATCCAACCCTGGTCAACAGAACGCTACCAACTACTACAGAGACAGAGGCAATTTAAATGACAACTGTGCTTTCTCATTCTATCTTTGAAGGAAAAAGTCATTCTGGCAAGCATGTCTATTAAAAGATTACATTGGCACAGTAAGAGCTTCTGACAGTGCACAGAGGTCTGGAGTTCACAGCTCTCAGCTCCTCTTTCAGGGAAACCCAGCAGCCGTGCACAGCCAGCCTGTGCTGCAGCCCAGCACACAAAACCCCACTGTTCACTCGGGGTCAGATTAGGCAGGAAGTGATCATTTCAAAAATATCCTCCTACAGCTGGATTCTCTACCATTTTATGCATGTACTCCTTCTTGTCAATTAGGATGCTGAATGGAGCAGACATTGGAAGAAAAGGATTTTTTTAGTAAAGGAAAACTATTTTCTACTAAGAGAGACCTCCCTCATTTTTTTAAACTCATTCATAAAAATGGGATTATCTCAAAACCAAGTACATGCAAGTATCTCAGTGTATGAACTTTAACAAAGAGGCACAGAGTCCTAAGGAGCAGACCTGACCATTTAAATTACACTGAAGCCAGGCAACTTCTTCAGTGAATAAATGATCTGCGAGGGGAGCTACTTTACACTGGTTTCTAGCAATCTGCTTCTCAGACATTTCATATTTCAATTGCATAACTAAAGTCTGGAAGCCTGTCTCTTACAAAATGGATATATGAATTCCTATCAATAAAAGCTTTTAGAAATATTAAGTAACTAGGGAAGGCTTTTTATAGTATTTTTTTACATTTTATTTGAACATGATTTAGTCTTTTAAAAATTAAAATTTTAAAAATCTTTGAAAAGTTTGAATGTTTTTCAAGATTCAGTGTGAGCAGCAAAATTAAAACGGCATGTAATTTTCTGTAATTATATATTTAATATTCAGTATACATAAACATAAAGTACGTATGTCTGCTTAATGAGATTCAGGAGAGAAGCCAGAGTTACACCCTTTGACTCACACCAGGATGGGTCCTGCCTTCCAGGTTCACTGAAACTTATTACAATTTTCCTTCTATGTTTTCAGTCTCCATGCAATTCTCAAATATAACCCTGTGAGGCTCCCTTCAGCAAAAAAAAAAAAAAAAAGAGTCAGGGCTTACCTACTTTCTGCACCTTGTTAAATGATTCAGCAAAACCTAAAGTGAGCAGCAGCATCTCAGCCTTTTAATCTAACAGCGTCGATCCTTCCTGTGTACTGCTGGCAAGGATCTCATTTAAATTCTCCTAAACAGCTCTCACCCCTCATTCAGAAGGGCAAGAATGTGTCTCTCTGAGCCAGCAGAATTAAAGGGCTTTTTTTTGATTGCGTTTTTGCTAGGGTTTGGGTGTGTGTGAGGAGAGTGTGTGCACTTTAATAGCAGCAGAGAACAGAGGGCAGGGATGAGTGCTACACTGACAGACCCTGCAGAGCACAGTCCTTCAGTCCCCTGGAGCCAGAACAGGCAGGCTGCAGCCATGCACACATCCCCACATTAGCCCAATACTTCTCGACCCTACTCTGAAGGAATAGCCACTACTGGAAAAGAGATAGTTTGGTCTTCATGCCCATTTAATCCCTCACCTGCCTGCTGAGGCTGCCATTAGAGCGCTAATTAATGCTAAACTGTGAAAATGGGCTGCTGCACTTTGAATGCAGCCACACTGAAACTGGAGAGAAACCACTAATTCCTGTAATGAAAGTCACCAAACCAGAGCCTGTTCCTGGCAGCATTTTAGCAATGCCTACATATGGCAGATGGAAACCACGTGATCTAAACATTAAAGTCTAAATATCTAATGTAAAAATACATGTTCTTCAGTTCTCACTTAGCACCACATTGTATTCTCTTATGCATGCACCTTTCCCACCCCTTCCAGTGAAGCTGTATGCATGAGAGCAAAACTTTGCCCTCTTGATCTAAAATTATCCCAGTTTAAAACAGTATTCATCTGCCAATGATATTTCTTTTCTTTTGCCAGCCAGATGTCTGTTCTCAGGCTGCAAGAATCTCCTTCCTTTTTTCCTTCACATCATACACACTTGATCCTCTGCCAGCTCACAAAAAACACTCTACCCTTTTCTTTCTTGCCATTAAATACATTGCAACTTCAAAATTTCTCTAGGCAAGTAAGTCCCATGGTCTTTGTAAACCCGCCCTCCTGAGGGTTATCTCCAGTTTACCTACTGTGAACTCTCTGAGCACACCACCTGTCAGGAAGGAGAAGCTTCTGAATCAGAAAGAACCTCTTAAAAAGGGAGGTAAGACACACAAAGGCTGATGTGTCAGAAATGTTGTTTCAACAGGATTTCCCGTTGAATTATTTCCTCTGCACAGGATACTGGTAGAAGAATAAAAATAAATATGCTTTTATTTTCTATAAAAGCGTATCTTGACAACAATTTATATTTCCAGTTATCGCAATCATTTTTTTGATTGGAAGCCATGTGTTAGGGAGGGGCAGAGGAAGAGGAAGAAAGGGGAATTTCCATCAGCAGTATTCAGAGTGGCCACCTGACAAAAGAACTATTTTCTTCCCACCCTTAAGAAACCCAAAGCCTTGTCACCTCAGAGGCTGATAGAAGCCATGCAGAGATGTATCATTTCCTTGGGAATATGTGCATTGGTGAAAGCCAAATCATCCCAGCAGGTGACATGCTGGGGGCTAATAATAACCTTTAGTGTCCTGTGTACATCGCCTTCTTAGCAGGCTATGCCTTAACATATGTAAGAAAATAAAACATTTAATCTCACTAAGATACCTGACAATTCTGGCTCATTTTAAATAAGATTTAATGCTATACTTGCTATGGGTTGAAAATACTAAATACAGCCCTAGTGCTAAAAAATAATAGACTTAATTATTATACAATTGCTATCACATGGCAATATTTGAGATCACAACTGCAAACTTTAAAATGGGGCATTTTCTTGTTTACAAACAGAATTATATATACACATTAGAAATGGAATCAAGAAATATAAGAGTTCATATAGTCTCCTTTGTTTCAGTAAAATGATGGGGTGGAGTCAATTGTGACAGTAAAATTTATAGTGGAAAAGCTATGTGGTTAATTTTAATGGTGGCAAGCTGCTCAAAGAGTGCTTATGAGCATGCAAATAGCACAGCAACCCCCTTCTTGTAAGTATAGCTTCAGAAACATTTCAGAGAACTCAGGGGTAGAAAGTAGAACCCTTGGAAACACAAAGGCAAGGATCCTGCAGATGAAATCAAAATATACAGTCATACCTTTTGAAAACAAGAAGAGCCATGTCATGAATGTACTTTAAGGTAAATGTGCCATCACTTTAAATGTTCCCATAAGTAGGTACAAGAGCAGCGTGCAATCTTGGAAAATACCTGTCAGACTGAAAGCCTTTCTTCCTGACCTTACCTTTTATGAAATATTTGTGGATTTTTAAAATACTATTATAGAGAGGAGAGGGATGTACCACACAGTTTTTACAATGTACTTAAGGTTCTGCCACATTCTGTGAATCATGAAATAATTTGACATACATAAGAAAATCCTCTGAATAATAAATTGCATGAAGAAAGGAAAACTATTTCATTTTTTGCAAACAATGAGTAATTAAAAAACTCCTAAGGAATATATGCAGTTCTGACATGCTCCCTGGGCAGCAGGGAATAAGAATAGCAATACAGGTACCATTTCCAGAGTAAATAAATGAAACAGGCACCTTTTCCACCAGTGAAAGTGCTGTTAATCTCCTGGAAAGGAACTGCATATCCATATGCCTCATTGCAAACATGAAAGACAAGAGAGATAAAGGGAGAGGATAATTAAATTCCACCTGGACACAAAGTCAGGGCTTCTGAGTTTGAATTCTGGTTTCCCGTCCAGGAATCCTCATCAACCCTCACAATGTGTGAGGCAAGAATGCTCTCAGCTTTTAGAGAACTACCTAATGAAGGTTCAAATGAAATAAATGAAAAATCAGGATCCCTGATATCTCTGAGTACTAATACAGTAACTAAGCAATTTTCCATCATCATGTGTAAGAGTTCCGTATTTAATACTATTTATATTAGACAGTAACAAGAGGGATGAACAGGCACTGTAGTACAACACGAAAAGGAAAACTTTGCATTTACTGGTTCCTTCAATTTAGAAGCACACATCTAATAGCTGAAAGACTGTGTTTCTAAAGTTCTGCATTGATCTTAACGCAACCCATAATGAAGGCAAGGGCTAGGAAACCTCTGCACCACACCCAGGAAAGAAATCACTCTTAGGTGCTCAAATATAAACTCAAAACCAGCGACACAAAAGTGCTGCACCATTACTACAGATGTGAAAGGTAATTTTCTCAGTAATTAATCTGCATGGTGCTTCACCGTCCCAGGTCAGAGTTATCTTTTAAAAAACTCTTTCCCACATATTTAAAGCAAGTATCTCAGGAGACAGCTGCGAAGTATAGAAGATCTGACTGCTCCACTGTTTTCCACACCACCTAAACCAAGGCTTTGCTGCGGAAAGCACGGTGCTCTCCTGCTCCGTTACTGAGGTGTACAAGCAGGCAGTCCTGGCAGGCAGAGGGGAGGGATGGCAGCCAGATGGGCCAGGGCAGCAGGCAGTGCCCGGAGCTGTGCGCACCCAGGGCACTCCGCTCTGCACTGCCCACCTCTCGGCACTGCTGCTGCCTTCTGCAGCGCTGAGTGCTCTTAATCAAGGTAATTTCCATATCGAGCTCAGAGCATGATCAAAGTGGCCATTATGGCAGCGTAATTGAGGAGGGAATTGTTAATCTGCTGGGGATGCCAAGGAGGGAAGGAGAAGGTTAGGGGTGTCCAAAGGCGGCAGGAATGAGCAGGTGTTAGGGTAACTATTGAAATTAGGCATCCTGACACAATCATTTATAACAGGGCTTTAGACTCCCTGGAAGGCACTACAGCTGGATATCCTATCTATTCTACTCAGTAAGCAAATAGCATTTCTTTAGGTCCAAACAGTGACTTTAGTAAGTCTGCAGTACTGTAAAGTGAGCTGCATTTAATTAAACTGTTCTCTGCAACTTAAACAATGCCATAGTACTACTGCAGTGCCTTTTCTATCTCTGCCACTGCTGAATTTGACCTCCAAATCCTTACTGGGATTCAGCAATGTGTGACCCACTTGAAATATACAATAAAGGCAATGTTTGAGTTCCAAAAGCAAAAGGAACCCTATTTTCCACAATGGTTCTCACATACACAAGCCTCTAGAAGACTACGAGGGCACTTCATGAATCAAATGCAAAATACAGAAATAGTATTATCTCCCACTGAATTGCTGTCAGCTCTGAAGGATGTGTTGAGCGCCAACATTATACAACTCTTCAGAGTAGCAATTTTGTAATATTTTATCTACTTGAAAATAATAGGGAATTTTAGGTAAGCAGAATCTTAATTACCTCAATTAAGTTCTCATCCTGCATCACTAATATCATTGGGAGCTTTGTCATTAACCTCAGCGAGTGCAGGACAGATTCTTTAGAATTTAACCTGGATACTCAATATTCTTGTTCTAATGAAAAATGCATTAATGAGCTTCATTAGACTGCTCAATTTTAAAGAAGCATCTTCCCTCAGCAGCCAGCCTCCCTCACAGCCTAATGGGGCACTGGCGCATGAGTGAGCCAGAACTTGACACAAAGAGTGTTTAGGTCACTGTAAGTCTTTCTATTGACTCAGTGAGCTTCACGTTCAGCCCACCACGGGAAGAGCAACACCTACTGACTCACTTCAGGAACTCCCTGAGGTGGAGATGCCAAAACATGTATACACTTTTGAAATTAAAACTGGAGTGGTACAGCTGAAAGACTGTATGCAGTGAAATAAACACAATTAAACCAGAAAGTCCTCCCTATAATTAAAAAATGAGACAAGTTTTCTACACAGTCTGTGCACAGAGGATCCTCAATGCATTTCAAACACTACCTTTTTTCCAGTCATCTACTGGGACACATTATGGGAAAACCAGTGATCTTCTGTGACCTTCATTTTATTTTATTAAATGCAGCAGACTCCTCGTGCTGAATACGAAATAAAAAATATGCAACCCAGGAAAGTACTTTGAGAAAAAATGCCCTTTGGAAGACCCAATTTCAATCTTGATGTATAATGATACAAATTTGCCAGTGACATTTGAATAAAAATCTCTATTATTTATATTATTGTGTTCAGACTTCTATTCTGAATTACTAAATTTAGAATGGACACTGAAGATCACTATTCAGTCAATGCTTTATAAACATGGGAAATACATATTGGAAATACATCTCCAGTTAGAATAGACTAGCTGTACTCCCCAACTTTAGCCACAATTTAGGAGGTATTTTCCTTTTTAAATAGCTATCCAACTGGTAGTAGAAAAAGCTCCCAAGTATCAAAATACCCTCTTTGTTTACACAACAGTGGCTGATGTATTGCTAATAAAGCCTTCAAGGAGAAAATAATGTGAATCACCTGAGCAAGGGAAACTGACACTAGCAGATATTTTATCTTTCCCATAGCTCTAAGGACAATTGAAAAGTATCACTTGTTGCAGTCCCTTGAAAAACTGGGTGGGAGAGAAGGTTAGGAGGTCTAGTACTCCTGCTAGTAAGTGCAGATTAACAAGTCACCACCCAACATAACATCCACTGAATTTCAGTTATCTGCTGTCTGAGCAACCTGACCAATATTCCAAATGCTAAACACAGAGCCAAATCTGTAGCTGGTTTAGAGCCACATCAAGGTGGGATAGGTGTAGCTGGTTGTAGCAATAATGTGGGGGTATTCAAATTTGGAAGGGAGGGGACTTATGGAAATCCTTCTCCCTAATTAAATCAGAGAATGAGAGTTTGAAGTGGTAAATAATAAATCACAAAGAATCCTCAATCTGGTTGTCAAGGAAACCAGTATGCCTCTGCCATAATTGCTGTGAGCCCAATCTTGCCCTTTTTGACATCAAGCCTTATCATGCATTCTGGTCAGAGACGGAGAAAGTGGCTTTTCCATTGCTCTCAGGCAGAGCTGGGCTCGCCAGAGCGGGGCCGCGCACGGCGCCATCCGTCCCCCGCCTGCAGACAGGGACAGGGATGGACCAGTGAGCTCCAGCACCATCAACTCCTCACTGAGACACGGGACAGCCAGTCCCAGCCAGCCAGACCCTGCTGTGCAATGCCACAGCAGCTGTGTTTACTAGGAAGGCATTCCTAATTTACTGGCGCTAACATCTGCAGCCTGGTTATCACAGCCTGTCACCAGTCCCAGGTATTTCCAGCTCCCTTGTGCTCCTCCTGCCTTAAGCACTTCTGGAAGCAGGAATCAGCCATTTGTTTCACTCATGGACATGCAAGATGCTTATGAAAGAGATGAAGAGGGAAAGGGAAGTACAAGACAAATATGCTTTCAAAAGCACAACAAAATAGATTAAAAATTGACTCCATGCCAAGTCATTCAGATAGCTCAATGCATCATTGTCTTTTTCCTCTGCGATGATAATTACCTTCTATAAACATATCCAAACTTGTTTTTTCCTTCTGTTTCTGGTGTATTCACACATGGCCACTGGATAAGCACCAAACTTTGAGCATAAGCAGTTCTCAGTGCTTCAACATCAGGAAGGCCAAAAAAGGAGGATAACTATATTAGTGTCTCTATCTCATCCTTCAAGAAATCCTGAAGCAAATTTTAGAGGAAGTATCTTGAAAGTAAGGAAATAGGAGGAACAACAGGCAAGTACATTATGTTCTCAGCAGACTTTAAGGAAAAGAAAATCTAGACACACAGGGAAGAATTGTGAGAATGAAAAAAACCCCATATAAACTCCCTTTAAGAACTACAGAGAGAAAAAGACTACCAGAAAAATTTCTTGTAGATTTTTCTTTGAATCTTCTGCAACTAGTTGACTGGTTCCTTGCTGTTTTACCAATGGATAAATCTTTTCATTCCTAATCTGTTCCAAGCAACAACCACTAAAACCATTTCCTTTAATATATTTTTATAAATTTAATGTTAGCAAAACATGCTAAAAGTAGTAAGACTGATACACCCTTGTGATTTTAATCCTTTGCTGTACACCATTCTAATGATCTCCATTTCTTTCAGCATATAAAGAATGTAAAAGATTCAGCTGAGGATCCAAGTTTCAATGGGACACTGGGGATACTCACTGCATAATTCCAAAACTTCATCTCGACATAACATTTGGGTAAAGGTAATTTACTAATTTATTTTAAACAATTTTTACTGAAAGGGGTGCGCTAACAGCATTTTCCTCTGTCTGCTCAGCTACTACTCAGAGATGGCTATTTAGTTTATTGACTCTAGCAACTGGCATCTTTTTAAAGTGGGTAGATAAACCAAACATCTCATCAAAACATATGGTGTGACACAATTTTTCTGCTGCCATATTCAACTATTCAAATATTAACTAAGGACATTGGTAAAATCCTTTGTTCAACAGATCTGTAGAAATGCAGTGCATAAAAAGCAACAAATGTTTGTTCTGCAGCAGGCTCAATGGAAGCAAACTAAACTCTCCTCCAAATCCCTTCCATATTCTTCTTCCAAGGAAATATAATGCTGGTGTTTGCTAGCTAAGAGAGCTTGAATTCAACTTTGAACTTTGTTCCAAAACAATTCATAGTTGCAGAGTATCATGAGACAATTCAGGCTGAAGTGGATTCCTGCCTCTTCTTATACGCTCAAAACAGTCTTTAATCCAAATGCTTCTTACAGCTATAAAACTTAAATCACATATGGGAAGAATTATTCCTACATAATTTAAGAACTGAAGCCCCTCTTTAGTTGTCATCCCAGTTAAAAAGGTACAATTATGCATTAGTTACCACCAATTACAGTAATGCACATTACTCTCTGTATGACTGTATATGCCTCTAAAACTTGATTGCCTTACCAGAAAAAAAAGATAATAAAAGTTTCCATCAGAAAAGATAACACAGAAGTAAATGATTGAGCCATTTGAGTATAAATACATTCATTTGCAAAATACACATGTACATCCATCAGAAGAAAAACAGGCCTGTAGCTGATTTACAGATAATTTACTATGGCACACTCTTACTACTATTTCATTCTTATTTGAAAAATTAGTCTGGATTCCTGAGCACAATGACAGGAACCAGTTTATTTTTATGTCTCTTGCTAAATTTCAGTGATCTTGCACCTTTAGGGCTAAAAATCTTTGTGACAATCTGTTTTTATCATCCAAGAGTTTCACGTACTTCAAGATTCAAAGAATGTTGTCACTGGCTTTCCCAGTGACACATCATGCTGGAAAAGGAGTTCAATATTACCCAGGACCTGCTCCATCATAATCCACTGTGAAAAAAATACCTCTGTTTCTTCTGTTGGTAGGAAGCCATAATAAGCTGATATTTCTCCTCTGAACAATCTTCCAGGTGGCCAATTT
Source organism: Emberiza elegans (assembly GCA_024865655.1). Classification (NCBI taxonomy): domain Eukaryota; kingdom Metazoa; phylum Chordata; class Aves; order Passeriformes; family Fringillidae; genus Emberiza; species Emberiza elegans. Next base: position 74,162,707 of record JALJVW010000206.1, read on the forward strand.
GATTTGTCAATTCTTTAGAATTCTTATGTCCTTTGAGCAGTATTCTCTCCACTATCTTTTGTCTTCACCTTTTTGCTTAGACTCCTGCAATTTTGAACAAAAGCTTTCAAACCTCTTATCCTCTATAACACTAAATTCTGGACTTCAATAAGCTTTGCTATTATGTGGGGAGTTTTTGCAGAGCGTTATTGGCTCTTCTGAATCCAGCCTGCTACCCACACCGCATGAACTGGAACAGAGGCCGTTTGTCCTGGAGCTGTGGGGAGCAAGGGCATCCCACCTCTGGCTGTGCCAGCCTGCAGCAGGCAGCAGTGGGGTGCTGATCTTGGCTTCTGCCAACTTCAGCTCACTGCCTGGCCTTCAAACCACTCAAGAGCTGTGCTGCAGGGCTGAGCGCTGCCTGCTGGGCACTGCCTGCTTGCAGAGGTTGGGCGTGGTACCACTAAGCTGGAGATAAGCAGTTTCTGAACAATTCTGAACTCAAACGCCATCTTAATACATCCCTGTGTAGCTGAAACATCCACAATTGCATCCTGCTGTAGTTACGAAAAATGGTTATTAGTTCTAATAGGCCTAAGCTACTTTTAGAGAGAAATTCTATCTCCAGGCTTCATCACCTACATAAACACCCTCTTTTTGCCATTAGCAGACATTTCTCTGTGAAGAAATACAGGCAGTGCATCCTGCATTTCCTCACAGAATACCAGCCATATCAGCAAAATGGACTGGAACCAAAACAGGAATAAAAAATTAAAGGCACTCTGAAACAAACTAGTCATGATGCTTATTTATAGGCAACTTATTTATAGGCCTCTTTCTGGGAGAGTAAGACAAGACTGAAACTCCAAAACAGCTAACCATAGTATTCCCCTTGGTGAAAGTTACAGAACATTAACTCGAGGAAAAAGCTCTGCGTGCAGGACAATGTTCCACTGACTCTTTTTTTTCTTTCCCTGGTCCTGGTCCTTCTCCTCCCAGGTACCTGACAGGATTTACAGTTCACAATCCCCGGTTGAAAACAAAAATTGTCTTGGTATCAGATTTAATACAAAAACATCCTAGCTGCACTGGGACTGATAATTTTAAAGGCTACTATGGCTAATGATTTTGAAAGACAAAGCATTTCTCATTGTCATGACAATCCTACAGACTTATAAATCAGAAACTCTTCAATTTTTGAAGTTCTGTTTTAGGCTCTTCCTGTTACCTTTGGACAGACACCAAGGCTGTAACGGCCAGAAGACATATCAGAATATCAGAAGACAAAACAAGGGTTATCTCACCTCAGTAGCTAGTGAGAAGCTTTACCAGGCTTTCCCATCATCTTCCTTCACCTGCATAGCAATAAACCAGCCAGTGGAGCAGACAAAGGAGCTAAATTTGTGCAAGCCTTGCTCAGGAGGGCTGCAGGAACTAGGACACTGAAGAATATCAGAGTGGAGGCAGTGTTACCAAGAAAAAACAAATTTGGCACTAATATGAAATATCTGACAGTTTGGAGTCTAAAACTTGATCAGTTCTGAAGGTTTGTGCTTTATGAAAAGTAACCACTAAGACACCTGCAGAATAATTCAATGAACTGGAATCTTGGATTCCTTTTTTTTTCTGAAAATACCACATTTTTTCTTGGACTTGCCAACAGTTTGAACAAGTAGCCTTAGAAAGGTGTGATTTAGTAAACAAACATACAAAAAATTAACTTGTGAATTATAAGTACTTGAAATAGAATCTGCTGTGCCCACAATTCATATTAACATGGTAAGCTCTTACAGAATGCCTTTTCAAGGAAAGAAATATATTCCTTGTGTGTTCAAGTATAGAGCCATAAACCATCTGAGACCCTATTTATTTCAAATTTCCCATGATGCCATTTACTCCAGCTTTTAACCTTTTATGTGACATTGAGCTATTTTACAATCATAAAATAGTAGGGAAAAACGACCTGTTAATTTGAAAGGGACACATTACAACATCTCTCCCCGGCGCTATAATATTTTAATTTCTTTTTTCCAAGGGAAACCAGTTGGAAAGTGACCATCTGCTAGTCTCTTAGCACTATTCAAGCAAAGAAATGCACAAAATGTCCTCCTTTCCCAGAAAGAGTAGGACCATTAACTGAAAGGAATTTAGGATATTGTCATGTGAGTTTAAGAGATTGATTAACAACAAAATTTAGTCTCCATTTCTTAAATTATTGTTAAATATACTGACTATAAGATGATGATATAAAACTGCTACACATTGTATGACATCTAGAGCAGTATAAAAAATCTGAACCTTTCCAAGAAGTAAATCAGTATTATCAAATTTCCTATGCAAATTGTGTTCTTCTATTTTGAGTGTTAAACTAAATGCAAGCACACTTTACAAGTACAGTTCTATTTCTCACTTCAAAATACACAATGTGCTCTGGACATTGGGTAAGTTTGCAGTATCACTCAAGGTTTTGAATATTTCAAAACAGTTGATAACGGCAGTGAAAGCGGAAACTCGACAAGCTCTCCATGCTGATAAATATAGAACTTTTTGGATGAGTAGAGCTCAATGGAGCCGTAATCTTGGCTGGCACCTGTACATGATACTATAACACATACAGCTAGAACTGCAAGTTTGTGAGAATAAATTAAATTAAATTCACATTCATGTTAGCACTTTAAAAGATGTTGTCAGTACAACTTTGTATACATGCAAGCCACTGCACTTTTGAAAGTTTTACCCTTAATGTTTAGAATTCAAGCACACTGTCTCTAAGGGTTAGGAGATACACTGGCTGCATCTTAGTTGGCCTTTATCCACATTATTCACATCTGTACCTCCTCAACATGCCTAACTAAACTGCAAATTAGGCTGAAAATAAAGTAACTACACTTCAAATTGTTAAATTCTAAACGAGTTTATTGTATCTGAATTGTGAAATATAGCAGATGTCAAACGCCCTTACCAAAATGTACTCCACAGTTGCCTTAAATCTGCACTATATTTTACTTTAAAAGCATTTTTTCTGTTGTTCCTCCTCCTAGTCTCTCTCTCCCTATGAAAAAAACAATCAAGCAATTCAGGAATTTATACCAGTAGCAAAATACTTGCTAAATATAAAATACAGTTTCTCGCTGTTTTATGGAATAAATAGATCTTTTTGATCAGCAATTAATGACATAGTAGTCATATCCATTTGCCCAATAAATGTGCAAGTCTTACTGCTTTCCTTATTTTTATTTATAAATTTCATAATGGCAGTAAGGCACTTTAAACTGTATTTCTCGGGGAATACTGCACTTTGGGGACTGTTAAAAGTCACTTTGCCTTCAGCCTTTATCACCCTACGTGAGGTACAATAAACACTGAGAAATGTGCTGCCTATTGTGTGCCTTGTTATAAAGTTTAAGTCCAGCAATTCTCCTGTCCTTTCAGTTTGAATTTCCTTTCTTCCCAAGCCTTTCTCAGACATGTTCTTAGCCAGTCTAACTGATTCATCCTAATTTTAGATGACAGACTGCGTTGAGCAGTACAGGCTCAAGTTATGCAACAGGCTCATTCACATGGCTAAAACCTCACCTACTGCTTATTCCATTCAGTTGTGGCTAGGGAGTACTGCTCACTCATATGTTAGACTCTGGACTTTTTTCCCTAAAATATTCCACTATTCCATAAGAAATTTCCTGTGCTATTTTTCAGTGTCTAGTTTCCAGTAGCCACACATTACCAGGCTTCAGTTAAGTCAAACAGATTTTGCCCACAATGTTTCTCTGGATCCAGAGCACACTTTTAATAGAAATTCAAGGAAGGTTGTACATCATTTATGTAATCTCTTTGCCATGAGGAAAGACAATCTAGTGGTATCTTGCAAGGTACAGAGAAAAGTTCTAGTCAAGCAGTAAACTACAAAAGCTATTCAGAAGCCAGTGATCCTCTAAACTTGCTAGGATGCCATGCAGATGTTCAAAAGCCACATTATCTACAATTGCCTTGGTTCTTGGATTGGCTGAGTCAGACAACAGAAGGCCAAGACTACAAACTTGCTGTGAAGACACAATTGTTAATTCTCTACATGGCTCTAATACTCATACAAAAAGCCAAGCATGCACATAAATATGCATATATTTGCTGTTATGTTAATTTTGTTAAAAACATCAATTGTTGATAAGCTGAATAATGTGTGCCATTTTGAAAGGCTTTGCAAACATAGATTTCTGACTTGACCTTATGACTATTTTCTCCTTCAGGCAAACCAATATTATAACCAGAACAACACGAGAGGATGAACATTGTTGGGGAGTTGCTCACTGTGCCTGTCATACCCCGTTAATGCAACTTTGATTTGCCTTTGTTCTGACAGTAGCAAACAGCTGCTTGTAAATGAGCCACAGTCCCTGGGCTGCCTCCCATTATTCCACACTTTTGTTTGACAAGGTCACTTGCTGTGGGGATTTTGGGGAGAAAGAGTGTGCAGCCTATGGAATTAGAGTTAAACCACAGGCAACCCAGCTTGAATGCTCTTATTATATTTTTTTTCATAGCACCAGCAAAGCAAAAATAACAAAGAGAAAATCTTTTACTCTGTGAGCAAGTCAAACTTTTCTTTTTCGCAGTGTTCATTTCATAATCCTAAAACTATCTTACAAAAAGCAAGTCATGTTTCCATAAATCCCCTTTCATTCAAATCTTAACAGGATTTATATGAAAGATGTATTTAATTACAAAACAGGATTAACAAAAACAGATTAATATTGTTTTGTTCATCCACTGCTACAATTCATCAGGAGACAATACTGAGCTATAGCTAACAGCAGCTCCAACAAACACTGCAAAAACATGAAGAAACAATCTGATTTATGCCAGTTTTCACAGGAAATTGATTTATTTTTTATAGGAACCACACCACATTAGTCTTCCAGAAGGAAAAGCATCTCATAAGCAAATTATTGCTATGATAGCTGTCCATATAAGGGCAAGCAGACATTTCCCTGGCTGGGGTTTTATGATGCTGAATTAAACTGTAATTTCAGTTCACAAAGATATTAGGATAGTACCTGGTGCTATCAAATCATCCCCGAACCTTCATTTTCCAACTTGACCTGTGATCTTAAAGGCAGTGAAAGCTGTCATTTAGGATAGCCTGTTTCTTTGTGACAACTGTTGCTTTTGAAGCCACGCATAAACAAGGAATAGGTAGGAAATATTCAAAGGGATGGTTGATGCCATGGGAGGAGACAGCCAGTGGCAGTCTGCAACCACAGATGAATCACTGCAGTGTGCTTTCAAAACTTACAAGTGAAAAGAGCTACTGACTTAAATGCCTTTCAGGCTCTTCAAGAAGGGTCACTGAAAACAATGAATGGAAATCAGTCCAAAAACCTCCCCCAGCAGCCAGCTAAGCTATTCCAAAGGGACAGCCCGATTGTTCAGATTTTTATCTCATCAACCCAAAAAGTGACTGAGCTCTTCCTGCCCTGAATCGTTTGCTTCCTAGTTCTTTGTTTCGCCACTGGAAGAAATGTCTTCATCACAAAGGCCTCTGCATCCGCATTAAAGAAAAGCACACAGACATTTCTGGAATCTTTGACTTAAAAGTTGAGTCTCCTGGTGTTCTCAACAAAAAAGCAAAGATGACTGTTAGACAAGTTTACACATCTTCCCCGGACTCACTGAAAATGCTGACTGAGCTTGGAAGATTAGATTTATGACAATAGGATTGGGACAGGCAGCCTTCTACTCTCTACTTTCTTCCAGCTAATTCAGCTTGAATCTCACTCTCCACCACAAATCTGTCAATGTGCAGGTAAGAGAAATCTTCCCAAGTTTCAGCTGGAAGTAGATTCCCTTGTCAAATGCAAGTTACAAAATACATAATTAGTGACATACCTAAAACATCCTAACCGAATTACACTTGAATTATCCAGTGCTAACAAGCAGTCATCAACAACAACAAAGTCTAATGATAATTCATGGTGACAACACTCACTTTCCAATAAAGCACCCTGAAAACACTCCAGTAGCTGACTGCCAGAGTGCAGGACTGGAGGTTGTTAGCCTCATTTGTATTCACAGGCAGGCAAATCACTAAAAGTCATTTACATCCTTCCATCTTTCTTAGTTCATGTCAACAGCAGGTGGTCTATCGATACTACCTTTGAAATAAGTAGGTGGTTTAAATTGCCTTCAAATTTCAGTAAAAACCCTGAATTATAGAATAGACCTTGAGTCTTAACTTTCCTGTTTTCTTTGTGTGGGCTGTAATAGAACATGAATAAGTACAGCATGCACTTTGTTCATATTTAATCTACATTAAAAACTAAGTTTTGCACATAAATCTAGGCACCTTAATCTTGAGCCTTAGCAGACAGTCGCAGACACGACCATTTATGAGCTCAGCAAAGTGAGTTACAGACGTTTATTTGTAAGGGTTTGAGTAAAATCTGCAACAGATTACAAAAGATTTCTATAGATGATTTTTTTTTTTTTGTTAAAACACACATTTTTGGGATAAACAGATGAAGACTGACTCTTGAATCCTTCCATGCATGTGTTTAAGTTTCCCTGCTGCTAGCCCTCTGGGAACTACTCCTCTGAATAGATTACGTTCACTACACACTCCTAGGGACATATGTCTTCTATTTTTCTTTGTGGCATTGTGACTATTTCTAACAGTCAGTTTAAAAACACAAATGTCTGTTGTCAATCAGGACCAGTTTCTGATGAAGTGAGAAGAAACACTGCCTGAGACAAGAATCAAGGCCATCTTCATGCCCAAAAGAGTACACAGCCAGCAGTAAGCAACATCACAAATGTGTTAAATCCAGAACAGATTAAAGTAACTAAAATAGCATTTGGTTGCTTTTCTTCTGTGATGTTTGCTTTCACATTTTGACAACTCCCTCAGAATTTGTGTGAAACTCAGTGTCCGCCAGAATTACAACTTTGATGTCTGCTTTCAAACTTCCATAAAGAGCAGTGACTTTTGAAACACAGAGGTCAGTAAGAACACTGCAGACTGTGCAGATTATGCTAAATTAACTCCCATATTATGGTAGGTGGAGAAAGCATAATACACTGTCTCAGTATCCCTGAAAACCAAAGCTGGGGTCAGTCCCCACAAACCCATTGCAAATTCAGAGGCTTTGTTTATTACCCTGTCTGGCTTCAGCTGAGCATTAGTAAAATATGACATGCAGGATTCACATTTAAAGGTCTGAGTAAGATTTTGTTGCTAATAAATACACATATTTGTTTATACGATTGGGATTTTTCTGTGTGAAAAATGGTAAGGATGCTGAAGGTGTCCCCTGAGCTACTAAGCATAAGGGAGCCTGTACTTCACAACGAGTTAAAGATTGTTTAAAGACCAGGACAGTCATTAAGCTGTATTTACTGTCTAGACAGGAATAGCTCCACCTAACCATTCCCAAAGGTTGTTAGCATTTCTAAAAATTAAGCAGCAGCAGGAAAAGGTTAAGATCAACTTACTAATTAAGTTACACTCACAGAAATCTGGAGAGGGGAAGGGAATGTAAATATGAACAGCATCCCCCAGTCTGAGTTCAAATCCTTAAATACAGGGCTTGCTTTACTAAGGAAAACATTAGGACTGAGCATCAGTGTGCAGCTGATGCCCAGACATGGGGCTGCACAAAAATGCCATTAGCCTCAGACAGATAAACTCCAAGGGGTTTCTTTTATCTAAGTTATGGTAAGCACAAGCAGTGTTTTTCTTTCCTTACTGTAAATCTGCGGTCTACTGGTAGAGTACATTCACTGGGCTTTCCCAGCTTTTGGTGTTAAAAGGTGAATTCAAGATAACTGCCAAACAATGAGGAATGTTCCAAGGCTAGTTAAGATGTTAATTGTATGGTAAAAGCAGACATTTAGGTCACTTCCACGGTGCTTAGAAAATTCCCAAGGGCACTTGACAGGAAAACAGAACTCCCTCAAGGAGCTACACAGGCAGCAACCGAGATAAAAGAGATCCCTTCTGGTGGCAAGTATTACTCAGAAATTCCTGAGCAAGTGGTGAGACTGGATCGTCTGAGAGATCCCTCAGACTCCCAGGAGGGACAGAAGCTCTGCTGCTCCACAGGTTCTTGAAGGTGGGAACCCTGAGTACAGCTCAGAGAGGTCTCTGGTTTCCCTGCCCCACAGCTCTCCCTGCTCAGGACAGGCAGCATCGCTGGGCTTGTTTACATGCTGCACATCAGGAGAGAATGTTGATGCAACAATAATAATTTAAATCCTAATCCAAGGAATAAATGCATAAGCAAGGAGCAGGAGACAAGCAGAGCCATCCATATCTCTGGAAAGAGAAATGATGAATGTAAATCAAATTGTTCACAATCACTTAAATTGCCATTTAAATCAAAGTCCAATTATTTAAATTGTCAGAAAGAAACCTATATTTAGATAACCAATTTATCCTTATTTACTTTTATCCTTTATCTGTATTTTTATTATAAAAGAAAGGATAACTCAGTGATTGTTAACAAAACACATTGATAAACATAGATTTTAAACTGAATTTGCACTTCCCTTTCTCAATTTATAGCTCTACCTAAACACTATTTCAATGGAGATTTTTACATTTTTCCTCTTTTCTTATATTGAAAAGAGCAAACAAGTACTATTTTTAATTAAGTGAGTATCAAATTTATTTTGTTTATTTATTTATGTTGGAGATTTTCTGGGGAAAAAAAACCAAAAACAGACTGGAATTCTACTAAACACACAGTTCTTCAAATCTTAGGCATTACTGCCACATAAATTAAGTTATCCAACTTGTTTGCATTGCAAATGGACATATTTTAAAAAGCACTTTTTCTGGAATGAAAAACTGAATTGTTTGGGTTTGATGACCAGGACACAAAATTTTAAAGGCCAGGTTGGTCCCATCCTCTCATTAAAAAAAAAAAAAGTAACAAATCAGAAGAAAAAAAAAAAAAAAAATTGCACTTTAACTGTTCCTAGATAACTTTAACTTTAAACGCAATTGTCACAGAATTGAAATGAACAGAATAAATGGAAACGAACAAAGAAATCCCAAACTATTTCTACACCTGCAGAGGACAGCACTATGCCTAAAGCTAATTTAGCACCTCCCATTCCTTTGTTCCGGACCAAGGCGATGCTTTCACCGTTCCTCTCAGGGAAGGCAAACCGGTCGGGCTTGAATATCGCTCATGAGCTGCGAGCCGAGCCGTGCCCGCAAGGGAAGCCCAGCACCTGCAGGCGCCCGGGGCGCTGCCCGCCCGGGCACGGGGCGAGGAACCAGAACAGCGCTCCTGACATCGCTCCTGCTCAGCAGACACTAATGACCTTTTCTGGTTTTTGCCTTCCTCCTACTTCCCTGCGAGAAGAAGTTGATAATGAACTCCGTGTATGACACTGGCACTCTTACTGTGGAGAAATAATAAACTGCAATTCCACCTCTTCCCTGCCCATCTCTTTGGGCGGGTGGAATAATGGTGATGCCTGCATTTTCTTCTCCGCTTCCCTCAGAAAAAAAAGGTTAATAAGCCACTCAGCATTTTCTTTTCATGGAAAACAGTATGTCTGGATTAATTAGCATTTTCCAGGTAGCACAGTAATGGCATTTTGAGTGCTCAATACCAGGTTGCTCCAAAAACCTATTACAAAATTGTAACCCAAAAGCAGTTGAGGATTCATTCATTTTAGAAGAGAAGAAATAATTCTGGCTACAACTGCACAGTAACTTGGCCTAGAACTGACAGAGACAGACTCTTGCATCGGATCAGAAGCATGACCAGAGCTGAGTGACCCAGTTAGAAGCGTTTGCTCTCCTCTGAGATCACTGACAGCACGCCTTCCTGCTTTCAGACAATTCATACTTGATCGAGGTTGGAGGATGCATTTCTAACATCAGCACTGGGCTATTCTAGAACTGCATCTTGCAGGGTTTCTTGTGTCTTCCCCAAGCAAACAGGATGGGCATGTGGACCCCTTCAACCCGGAGCTTTGGTTAGCCTGAGAAGAGATAAATGTTCATCTCCTATCAAGCACAGAAGACACTCTCCAAATTTCCAGCTCCTGTGCAAATGCACCTGCATGGGAGTATTTTTGTGTAAAAGGGGGGAGATGGCACCAGCAGCCAAAGAAGACCCACTCCTGGCAGGCTGACCTTTGAAAGATAATGTAGGAAGCAGCGTTCACCTCCAGATCTCAGGGGCAAGAAGAGGCCTGCAATCAGTCCTCAGTGCTACTGAGAACTAAGTCCCAGAAAAACTCATTCTCTATGGGCTAGCAGCTCACAGCTCCAGGTCAGACCACTGGCAACTTCACATCCTACCTGGGGGTTCCACAAGGGTACAGGGACCACAGTGCTCTCATGAGATTGGGACCACATAGCTAATGTTAAGCAAGACCAAGGCTGAATTGTCTTATCTCCAAACCTCCCAGGCCAATAATGCAAATGTCTAAAGATTACTGCTTCCAGAATTAGCAGTTACTTACTGACAAAAACTGAGACTGAAAAGAAAAAATGCAAAGATCAGCTACCCACATATATATGCCGAAGAAAAGAGGCCAAAACTAAAACCAAACTGAACAGAGTATCTCAATCGATCTGTACAGTCCCATTTGTATTATTATATTTCCAGAAAGGCATCACACAGGTTCAGAGCAAGACATCTGCCAAACTAATGAGAGCCCAAGAGCCAAAACAAAAGTACAAATAAGTACTAAGAAATCAAAAATCCCCAAACTGTTAGGTAGACTCCACTGTCTAAAACTACAGGTGCTTAGGAAGAAATTATTTCTTAACTGTAACATAAACATTTACAAAAGATGGTATTTCTTCATCTGGTGTTCATCAGAAACTTTTGCTCAAGTCTCAGAGCAGCAGCCCACAAGTTTTGCTTCTTCCAGCACAAAAAAACAAAAGGGGCTGTCACCAGGGATGGGAAAAAGAAAACCTTGAAGAGCTGGCTCAGAGCAACTAAATACTTCAAATCCAAATTTTACTCACTTCAACATGTTTGGAAGCGATGCAGGTTGGCTGAGAGCCATCCTCAGCCCAACAAGCGTACCTCACCAGCTGGCATGACACAGACAAGAGCCCCCAACACCTCGGGAGGGAGCAGTCGGGAACAGATCGGGTGAATTAATGCAGCACTCCAGGTTGTGTGCCTGGGCAAAACTGTTTGTTCTTCGGCTCCACTTTCAAAGTCAGTCAGTATTTAAACTGCTTGCTCTCTAGCTCAGATTTCAAAATCAGGGTTTGTGTTTTATTGTTTTACAGTTCAGCAAGACCAAGCACAATTAGCTTGTAAAATACTATACTGCCTGTCTTCAAGGTTGAGGGAGGGTGAGGAAGCACAATGTCAATAGTGAGTGGTTACACACTTGGGCAGCTCTGGGCACGCTCAGTTTTATGCCACAGTGTGCTCGAGCAGCTGCTGAACTTGGTGTAAACCAAGAAGAATAAAACTGTGCAGTCAACAGCAAAGCCACCCTTGTTTGCATTTGCAAGGCCAGGCCCATTGAAATGCCACATTTCTGCTGTCCTGGGAAGAGCAACACTGGGAGGATGGCAGCAGGGACCAGAGCAATTTACTTTCTGTAAATGTTACTGATTTTTTTTTTTTTTTTCAAGAAGTTGTCTTGGATGCACAGTGAAGTTTCTGATCAGAGGAGGCTGAACGTACTGGAATTAGGATTTGCATGAGTGAGAACAGCGTTTCAGGGGTGTTCTCTGCTGGGAGCCCTTTGGGTTCGGAGGCCCCATGCCATGTGCAGGGTGTTCAGGGAGGGGCTGGAGGCTCTTGAGAGCTCCACGTGTGAAACCTGCAGCTCCTCTGAGAGAAATATCTATTACAACATTACAGAAATGGCTCAGAATCTACAAATTTCAGTTCTGTGGGGGACAAAATCGACTCAATAGAGGGTGAAGAGATGATTTGTGTTTAAGTACCTACAGGAGGGACAACTTCACTAGCAACTGTGCTCACAAACACAGCAAGCAGAACGTAGGACAACGCTCCAAGAAGCTGGGCCCATTTGAAAGCAGCACATTCTAAAGCAAAGAGAAATACTCATTACTGTCTGGACACAAAAAGCACTTCCTTCTGACCAGTTCTGAAATTTGAAGTCGACTCTGGATACATACTGTGACAAATACATGTATGATATGAATCCCTGAACTTCTGTATGAAACCAACAATCCAAGTGATCAGTCCAGGATATAAAAAGGTTACTTCTTGGGGAATGAGTGTTTCACAGCCTTGGCACTGTTTTGGTAATTTATCAGATTAAGTATCTTCCAGTGGATTGTCAGAGCCCACCATTCCTAATGATAAAGTAATAAAGAAATTAAAAGACAAAAAAATTAAGAAAGACCATCAGAAATACCTCCCTCTAGCCATATTAAGTATTTTGATGCAGTTTGTAGCTACAGCTATGTCATTCAAATGCTGTAAGTATTTTGAAAGGTACTAATCAGTGGTTCATAAATACTTATTGATACACTCTAGTGGTATTTTTCATTTTTTTAGAAGTGTGTATGGGCATGCCAGCTATTCCTAAAAGAGGGAAAAATATGTATGAGAAAACTGTTATTCTACATTATTTTCCACAAGATATGTGAATTTAGCCAGAGGCTATCAGTCTTGAAAGAACACTACTTTTCGAAAGCTTAGTCACATGTTTTATTTCATGTTTTTATTCTGTTTTTCTCAGTAGAAACGTACTTGTACAAATGTGCCTCAACTCCTGGCTCCATACCTACAGGGAAAATCCACAAGTGCATGCATGCAGTTGTTTTGTAAGATCTCCGTTTATTTTCTAGCAATTACTACTCACTAGTTACAGTGATGCATTACCAGATTGCCCATTCCAATTGCTTATTAAAGTATGAACAGGGTATCTCAAGTCTGTTATAGACATAATCCTGGGGGTGCCTCTTCTGGTCTCTGGACAACAAAACACACATCCCCAAACATCAGTGCTCCATTACCCTTTCAGACACACGAGGTACCTTCCAGCTAATAGCCCAATTAATCAGAGGATGTACTTGAAAAGAAAGTTGAAATCTTGTTTGGATAATGAAGTAGAGATTACAGGATGCCTAAGAGGAAATTGTGCCATACAGGCACAAATTGAACATGTTCATCATAGTGATACAATACACTTATTAAGCTTTTAAAAAGTAATTGACAAAATCTTAATTATCATTTTACAAATTAACAGCTACAGGTAAAAATGGATGTGGATAGATGATGGGGTGTGTGGACTCTCATAGGTTCAAATCATATGCTGTTGAGAATCCACACAAATTAGTTTTTTATTTGTAGTTATTAACCCCACAAGAATATTAAAAAGTGGCATATTTTATACACAGATTGGATTGAAGAGGTTGAAAATGAAGATGAAAAGATCTTTTTGACTGAAGATAGAATACATTTTAATGCTATTGACCTAAGGTTATTGAGCCTAAAGATACGTTTCATAGTCTGTCCTCAGTTTCTTTTTGCAGTTAAGAATATTTGTGTCCATCTGTGTGAGGCATTGGACTCTGATAAAGGTGGACAGCAAACATGCCCATAAGCTCACCCTGATGTTCTTCTACAGAAGATGTTAGATCCATATTACTTCTAATAAAGTAAGGGCTTCACAAATACTGAGTGAAAAATAATATTACAGATTTTGCAGTCTGCATTTACATCCAGCCAAGTAGCAATTTGTTGCTTATTCCAACTGTTACCTTTTTTAAAGTAATTTTTTTAAACTATTCACTGGATTCAAAATAGTCAAACCTCATTATGTAGTTTCTTTGAATTTACTTTCCAATACAAAAGTATCTGTATTCTTGTTACTTCAGTTACTGTAGTTATAATTGTCTGTAGTTCAGTATTTCATTTATTCCAGAAAACTGTAATAGAATCATTAAAATAGGATAATATGGAAAATTCTTTTTCCTTCTTAGGCAGTGAGCAGTCCTAATCATATAAAAATCTTGTTTATTATAATTTTGAACACTCACCTCTCATTGCAACAAATTGCTGAGTTAACACACCTGAATCAAACTTTCAAGACTGTAATGAGACTGATGAACACTGGATACCAGCTTCATGTGACCAGATGCAAACCTACCATAGCTCTGGCCAAAGACACTGTACTACTGAGTAATCAGGACAGCAGCTCTACCTTTTTGTGTTGTTATCCAATTCACAAATAAAGAGCATTGAAGGAGATTACAGGAAAGCCTTAAAGTACCCAGAATTATACCTGTTTATGTTTCTGCTAGTTCTGAACATACAAACAGAGGTGGGAATTAGTGGAGACACTACATGCTTGTCAATTCCAGGGTTTATATGTCTATTTTCAGACTCCCAGGAAAACAAAAAATATCTTAATAAGAGAAAGGGAGCACTGAATTCACTGGTAGCAAAGGCATTGCAATTAAACCTGTTCTCATTTAATGAGGCTCTATCCTGAAATCTCTCACCTGCAGGAATAAAACAACCACCATGATGTTTTAATTTTATTATTTTATCTTAATTTAATTTCAGAGGATTTTTTTAAGGGAACAAGGCCTTACAAAATCAGATCTTTTAAGCTATCTAACAAAAAGGGCATCGGACGACTTAAAGGGCATGAAATTCTGCACTCACATATAGTCTCAAATAGGCTGGTAGGCTCTACTTTCATGGATAAGTACATCCTAAAGAGATTACAACATCTTAGGCAAAAGGCTATTGAATTACAGTGTGGATTAAATTACAGAATTTGGTAAGTGTGTATTATCATATATCAGCACATCCACCAGTTTACTTCAGGAGATAAGTTACTAAAACTATGCAAGGAGCTGAATAGCCTCTTATGACAGTTTGATGCATTACTGATTTTTTTTCCATTTTTATTTCCAAAACAAATTTCATTTAATTTTCATTATTTAATTCCTATCAATTCAAGCAATTCACAGAGTGTTTTGGCTGTTGAATGTCTTTGTGCAGAACACATTAAAGTAACTAAGGAGAAAATTCTGTCCTAACAATGTTTTTTCCAGCTAACTATGGGCAGTTATTCTCCTAGCCCACTGTCAGAATTTCAACCAACTTAATTTTTATATATGAAGACTGGAGAAAAAAAAATGGGAACACAGACAGTTATCAGTACTCAAGCATTCCAGGTTACTGCTCACCCAAAGCAATATTTATCCCTTGATTCAGCTTACCACACAGTCACCCCTCTGTTTTAACAAAGGTTTCATAATACAAATTTTGCTTTTTCATTTCAGTTGCACAGAGAGGCTACTAGAATGCTAAAATAAAATTATCTATGTTAGATCAGACAAAAAAGCTCATTATCCAAAGTTCAGGCAAGCAAAGCAAAGAGGGTAACTCTTCTAAGCACTCAGTCCTGCTAATTCTTAATAACAAAAATAGTATTTCTAGGATATTTGTGCAAGCAAGGCAAATGATAATAACGGAGATCAACCAATTTAAATATATACAAAAGAATTTTTTTTTCTGGAACTGTTCAAACAGAACCCAGTCAAAAAACAACTATATTCAGCCTCTAGGAACTTGAGCTAGACACATTGTTTTACATTTATATTATAACATAAAACATAATTGATATTTTCATTAAAAAAAAGAGTTCAAATTAGATGAAGAAAAGCTGCTTCAGCAGTAACTTCAAGCTGGTCTACCTGAATGCAATACTGTCTCTTAATGTATATATTTCATATTTGGAGAAAGCAGAGTATTTCACAGAATAAAAGCTGAACTACTAGAAAAAAAGGAAACTTAGCATCACTAGCACAGGGACATTCCTTGTAAGAATATGAAATTATAACTGTATTTCAAAACACAAAATCTGAGAAAACAGAGATAATTAGTTTTGCCTGCTAAGAGAATGTATTGCAAAATATATTTCGCTAGTCCACTTGGCCTGAGGGGCTGCAGGTTGAACAATGATCAGGCCTGATTGTCTATTAGCAGCAAAATTTTGGGTCCCAAGATTTCTTTTTACCTGTAATAAACTATTGTTCAGTTCATTCAAAAATGCAAATTCTGCTTGGGTCAATGATAGGAGATCAGGCAAACAAAAGAAGTCTTTATGCTCCATCTAGACGTTGCAAGGTGCTTATTCAATTTCTTCTGCATCAGGGGCGCTGTTCCTTACCTAATATGTATACATTGGCTGAGTGTTATTCAGCCTTTGCTGCTTCTGACCCTCACTTGGCATTTAATTCCCAGTCCACTGGGGTATTCATGCTCGATGGCACTGATGCACACACTGAATGCTTTATTTATTTAATGGCACAGGGAATGAAGCTATAAACTGTATTAGATAATATCCTGTTTAAAGGTGCCAGTGGTCGGTGTCGCAGCATTCCCAACCCACGTCTGCAGTGGTGAATGTGCCTCTGGAATTCAGAGGACAGTATCTACTGATTGCAGATCAACACTGCAATAAGGAAAACAAGGCTCCAATTCAAAATTCCATTTAACATGTTTCAGGAATTGTTATACCATTGAAAATGTTATGCATGCGTTTATGTTCTCTATCTTTTAAAGATGCCCATTAATCTTCACTGCTAGTGGCAAAGAAATTTTCCTCCAATACTACAGTCCCTACTAAAACTGCTGATGCTACAATGAAATTTCAGTTATGTCCCTGTGTAGCTATGCAGAATTGTTTTAAAGCACAGTTCTCTGCGCCTAAAGCAGTAGAGTTGATTGCAAACAACTCATGTACAACTTGACAACTAGTGAAAAAAAAAATACTGACCTTTATTCAGTTGAACAACTTTGTCATTTATAACAATAGAAGTAACTTCACATACCCTGGTAAGGTTCAGTCTCTTAGTTAAGGTAAGATTTTCAAACAGCAAAACTCATCAATGTTATTGAAATACTCTCTCAGAAGGTCTATTTTCTAAACCCAAACAAACAACATTTAACAACAATAATGTGAAAGTGACCAACACACTCACAACTTACTGAAACCCCCACATTCAAATATATTGACTAAAGTGAAATATCACACAAATAGGCAACCACAGCAAGAGGTATTTTAGAGGAACTTACAATTATTCTGGAAGACTGGGACCTAAGATCCATAACAGCCAATATCATCTCTTGTTTTTAATTATGTCTTTTAAAAAAGCTCCCCTGCTGTGTTTGTGAAATACTAAATGGCCTCCACAGCTACTTGGGATAACTCATTCTAATTCAAGATTACAAGATGGTATTTTCAGACTATTCCCTCTTTCCCAGCAACTACTTAAATGGGGGAAAAAAATCATTTTGTCTTAATTCCTATTTAAGCCATCCATCTCAGGCTTAAAATTTGAAATGCAATAAATGTCAAGTCACAGAACATAACATTTACATTATATTTTTGAAGAATTCCTATCAAAAAGAAATTTTTAAATAAGTAAAGCATGATGATTTTAAGATTTACTTTTAGGAAAAAAATCTTATGGTGGAAGTTTTACTTGTAAGCAGGAAGGGTCAACTGGCTTAAGTTTGGTTTCAGTTTTTATTCTGCTGTGCAAGATAAAGAATTTTAAGATTAGAATCACAATGCTAGAAGTAAAATGTTCTGCTCAGTACAGCAGCCATTTCCTAACTCAACTTCCATGTTCAAATGCTAAAGGTTGATAGGTATATTTATCCTATAAGCTGTGAACTTTAACTATTACTACTAAGAAGGTTATGCCCTTAAGGTTCAAACAAAACACACTGGAAGACACACTAAAAAGGAAAAGGTGCAACCACTTAGTGTGACCTGTCCTCTGTAGGATTACTTCCATTACACCGAGAGCTTTTTTCTTTCTTTACCTCTTCTTATTCCTAAAATACTAGCGATTCTTTTTTAAATAATACTGCCTTTAAGAATTGCAGAATTTGCATAGGAGAATTACCATTGTTATCTCCCTGAGAAAAGAAGCTGCCAGGTAATGGAAAGGGAAGGGAGTAACTGAACCTCGGGGTCATAAGGACTAAGCCTTAAACAAAGACAGAATACAGAGTATTCATGAATTTGCAACTAGTCCAAATGTGCCAAGGACTGTGTTTCCTCTCTGTAAGCTCCTTTGTGCTTCGTGTAAGCAAAAGTCAAGCCAACCTCAAAAGGAGCAGTATCTGATTTTCTGGACAGTTTCTCTGATAGGATGTAGCTGGGGCTCTGTTTATCTGAAATAATGCTTGACAGCTGCATCCCCCAAGCACACACTCCAATACAACGTCCCAAGATGGGTGAAGCATGTATAACAAAACGAAACTTAAAGCAAGACAGCCAAGTCAGAGTAAATCCCTGTTTCATTGAGTTCTTGCTTGACTGAAAGACGTAGAGACTGTCTCTTGGTAACTTACAGAGAAACCAGCAGGTCTAGGGGGGAATATAGTGCCATTCTTCGCCTTTTTTTTTTTTTTTTAAACATTGATTTTGAACAGCACATTAGAAAAAAGGATGACAGAATCAATAGAATTTAAGATGCTCTTGTAATCTGGGTTTAACTTCATAGTAACACCTCTAATCAAAGGCAGGGAACCCTTTGTGGCATTTTGACATCTACATCTATCATGTGGATATGGCTTTTATTGAGCTGAATTAACAACTTCACTCAAATAATTAAAATCTAGCTGCCCGAAATGTCAGAGTAAAAGTAGTTTAACACTTCATCATTCTTGTAAAAGTGTAATTTTAATCTCTGCATTATGCCAGCTGTTTTGTGGGTTTACAATAAAAGTAATCAAGCAGTAGAACAGAAAAAGAAATTGTAAAACAGCAAAAGAAATAACATCACAGTAGCCTGCCACATGTTGAAATTAGCACAATTTTACTCCATGGAAATTAAATCCACCTATAAAACTGATAATACCTCAAAACTGTAAGCAAGGGAATACTTAAAACATCAAATCCAACCTGGGCTCTATTTTTCTCCTTAAATAAAAAGAGTCATAAAAACCTCTCATTTCCTCCCAAAAGTAGAAGTAAAAGTATCGTGGGTTCTATCCTTCAGTTTTTCTTCTCATCCTGTTGCTTTAGAAAAATATGATTCTCCAACTACAAATGGAGTTTAAAAAGACTAAGGCCGTATTTTCAAATGGCATAAACAAGCATCACCACCAAAAAAAATAAAGAAAGGGTGAAAAAAAGACTTTGCCTTTCATCTTTGCTGCTCCTCCCTTGTTTAGGCTAGGTGTTTTGTGGTGTGTGCTTGCTTTTTTTTTGTTGTAGTGCGAGTGGATCACCCATGCTGCATAACTGATTACAGTTCAGACCACATTTCTGTAGGGAGGGGCAACCTAAAGTAGAAAACAGGTCCCAGGGATGGAGAGAAGGGTAACGTGCTTTTTAAGTGGTCACATTGGCTTATTTCAATCGCAAATGAGTGTAATGTCAGATTTTTTTTACACTCAGTAGTTGATTGAGCAATTTAATTAATAATTACTGAAATACAGACAAAGCAACACACTGGTTATCCTCCATGACAGAGACTCCTTTGCCTTTGCTTTCTGTTGCTTGTACTGGGGCACAGGACCATTTACACTAACAGATCTGACCTTTCAAAGCGCTGGAGTGAGTGTGAGACAGGGCAGGCAAAGGAGATGAAAGATGATGCCGGTGCCGCAGTCATTTTATGTTAAAGGCTCTGCTTATATGTGTAATTCATACCACTGAAGTCAGAATAATTTGAGAGCTGAGTTTTCAACAGCCTTTATAAATGATGTGTTTTGTTTCAGGAAATGTCGTCTTCGCTGAAATGCTGGTAACATGTATATAATTATGTCAAAATAAAAACCACACTTTAAAAAAACTTCAAAGACTTAATTTTAAAAATAAGCTACATCTCAGTGACTATTTTTTTTACTACCTTGATGCCAATTATTTTGAATTTTACTGATACATATCTTTGTTTCAGCCAGGTTTTTCCTTACTAACTGCATTGACAGTGTTAACAGGAGAACCACATTTTCCATGCAGGTGAAAAAAAAAACTGCATAGCCATGTCTTTTTTTTTTCACTTTTCTTATGGTTTAATATGCAGAATGTGTATTTCAAATTATAAGACTTATACCACAGCAGCACAGACCCTACAGCAAAACACTTCCAAAGGGCCATGCACTGTCCCCAGATGCACAGCATGGCTTCCTATTTATTTCAGTAGGAGTCTTAGACAGGTAAGGAAGTAAAAAACTAATAAGCACCTGGGGAAGAGATTAAATTTAACCAATAAAAAAATTAAACCCAAACTTAAAGACTTCTCATTTTGGGCAGGTGCTGACACACTTCTCACCTCTGTAAAGTGAAGAGTAATGAGACAACTTAATTTTTCATATTTTGATAATGCTAGCTATGCCTAGAAATTGCAGTTGAAATTTCCAGCAAGAAATTTTCTCTTCTGTGACTTGGATCCAAGTCTGAACAAGCACCTAGGCT
This sequence comes from Emberiza elegans, assembly GCA_024865655.1. NCBI lineage: Eukaryota > Metazoa > Chordata > Aves > Passeriformes > Fringillidae > Emberiza > Emberiza elegans. The sequence continues at coordinate 74,183,107 of JALJVW010000206.1, forward strand.
GATAGAACTGAGATAACTCACAAATCAAGTTTCTAGGCTAAATTAACACATCCCTCTAGTACTCACTTTAGGCTGAGTAAGGTGAACTGAATTTCATTAAGAAAATCAGGAAAGTGCTGTTTGAATTGGCAAGGAAATAGGGTAGAGGCTGGTGGGAGGCAAAGACTAGCAGCTGAACACATCTGCAACCTAAACTCCAAACCTTTCTAGAAATGCACAATCCTACTGGGTGAAAGGGAAAAAAAAGATATAAGAATATGCACTAAAGAATGCTCTGTTATCTGGCCTAGCCACTAAACCAACATTAACTTGAATGTTTTGATGCTTCTGGGAGATTAAGAATTGCCCCAAAGGGAAACAATGCAAAAGAAAACAGACATGAGTTTTAAAATATTAAAAAACCCAAACTTATAGACAAGCCAGAAATATAGAAAAAACAGCTGAAAGGGAAATTAGAGAGAAAATGAAAGTCCTGCAGAATACCAAGGAGTTGAGAGGGTTCTGATCTTCCATGAGATTATTACAGCTAACAACCCAGTTCAAGAGAGATGCAAGATACATGTTACCATTTCTAACCCCTTTAGAGCATTAACAATGTAAAAAACACTACAGACATATTTTAATTGTACAGCTAATTCAGTTGTTTTTACTCTTTGTTAAAAAGTATATTGTGTTCCTATGGCTAAGTGGTTTTGTTTTGCATCAACCCCACTCAAGCTGCAGAGAAAGCTGGAGTAGGTGAACAAAGACTTTTCTCCCTCAGACACCTTTCAAATATTCTAGTCCAAAAATGGACTAGAAAAGCTGCAATATTTGTTTGTCATTATTTTGAGGCTCCATGTGAGAAACTGCATGTTACTCATTACAAAAGTCTCTCGCACGCACTGTTGTGGCCGGAGAGGCTGCAGCTTTTCCTGCACGAGAAGCATTTTCCTGCTCCCACCCTGCAGGAACATCGTGCCTCCTTGCAATCTGCCTCCTGCCAAACGGGACGCCTTGCTGCCTGTGAGGCATCAGCCAGGGGAACATTTGTTTTCTGGTGTGACACTGTAATCCCACTCGCCAGGCTGCTGCTGGCAACTGAGCAGGAATTGCATCCCAGTGCTGTCGTTCCCTGTCCCGAACACGCCCTTACAGGTTGGGTAGGCAAACATTTTTAAAAATTGAGAGGTGTGAAAGGGTCACTTCCTTGATTAGAAAACTGAAAAGAATTTAGTAAAATACAAAAGCAAAAAAGTAGAGTTTCCTTCCCAAGCGAACCCTTCCTAGCTCTTGCATTTGTCTTGGTTTACTCAGGTTTTTGAGCTCCTCCTTTACCCATAGCTGACTTGCTTCAGAGAGTTATCTGCAGCTGCATTTCTCTGTTCCTTTGTTAAAGATGGAGTCCCTCCAGGGCTGCTCACAGCTCTTGCTTAGGGCTACCTTCCTCTCCCTTCCATCAAAACTTTCCTATTAGGCATCTCTGCCTTTCACAATTTCCAAAATTAGTCATATCAACTACAGCTATGGAAATTTATATTCCCCCTTCTGCCTTCTGGGGTAAAAACTTATTTTTTAAAAAATTAATTAGGTAGGACACCACATTTCTTGAACCAGGGCATCATGTTTAATTCAAATGAGATTCAAGATTTACTATAATGTAGAATTTCAGATTATAAATCTCATATATTTAGAAATATTCAGCATATACATAGCTTACATATTGCTTAATGCCTCTTTTTTAGCGCTTTGGCTAGCATCCACACTGCCTGTCCATTACAGTTTCATACCAGTTGGGAAGTCTTGTCACTACAAAATGCAGTTTCCTCCAGCTGAAACTTAAGTGAAAGTAGTAAACAAAACAAATCTGTGATTCTGCTACAGTTGTAATAACCAATTCCTTTGTTCAGATTCAGATCCACTAAGATTCAGTAAAAGAAAATATGCCATGTTAAAAGGTGAAAGAATACAGTCTGTTTTTCTTAAAATAGCTGATCTGTTGCCTTCTGCCTGAATCCAGATTCTTCTGCAGGGAGCAGCACAACCTGAGCACAGAAAGTGCCATCCCTGTGATACCAGTTGCTCACCACGTGAATAATGAAATCATAAGAAAATAGGCGAGAATGGCGACAGCTGTATCTTGAAATAGAACTGACTTGCACAATAATGTTTTAAATACTTTTCGACTGTTGACAGAACAAAGAAGATTGGATGTTGACCATAGGAAATACCATATTATGAAAACAATGGAAGAGTTTACTTCTGCAGCTCAACCTCTATCTCCTCCTACATATTCTTCAAAATAGTCTTCATGATATAAAGCTGAAGAGCAAAAAGAAAGTATAAAGCCAAAAGAAACACACATTGCAGTGCAAAAATTGAAAAAAAACCCCAAACTATCCTTCAAATAATCATTATGTTGGAGTTACAAGACATAACACAGTATAGTACTAAAGGCAAGCAGTAAATTTAAATTAAAGGATATAGAAACTGTATTTGCTTAATATGATTAGAATTTTTTCTTAATTTTAATAACTACTGTTCTTAAAATATGCTGCCATAAACTTTTCTCTTAAAATCACTTAATGTTTTTTCAGTGTAAAATATTTCACTATGAATATTTCCTATTTCTTTAATTTAGAGACATGTTTTTGTATTGTGAGTTTTGGAAAGGAGTGAAAAAATTGTGGTTTTGTGAAAGTGTCCAGTTTTCTCTGAATTCAGTTTGTTTCTACATGATCAGCTATCGCTGAGCTCAAAAAACTCACAGTAAAACTTACAAAACTGCTACAACAAATATCAGCACGACAAGAAATGAGAAATGGCTGATCTGACTTTCTGCTCAGGCTATTTCAGGATGAACAGATCAGCTTCCCAGATGTCTATTCATGCCTGGACTGGGAAAGCCATTATAATGAAAATCAGAGTTAAAAGGTCTGGGGCCTTACCTGGCCTGGAGGTATTCTCTGAAAAAACCTGTTTTTCCTGGTCTAGGAGTCATAGAAAGAACTGACCCCTTGAACAAGGTAAATGAGTTCTTCAGAGGCCTGGAATAAATTCCTAGGCTCAAGATGCTTTTTGTTCTTTGTTATTTACCCATTTCCTTCAGGTTAATGAACTTCAGCAGAAGCAAGAGCTGGAAAACACCACTCTCACAGTCTCATAACTATGTTTTGGGCACCTAAAATACAGGTACTAATGCCTAATGGTATCCATTAACACACTTTCAGTAACACCTAAGAACCCACAGCGTGCATCTACAGCAGCTGCCTCCATCTCTAAGCATTATCAACACTTTTTAAAATCCCTGCTCTTAGGACAGAAAACTGAAGTTTTGTTAAAACTAGAACAGCGACGGGAGATTGAGGAAATAGTTTCCGAGTTAATTTGATCCATCCTAAAGCTGCACTGCATGTCCCCATCAATGCCTAGCCACTCCCAGGGCTTGGAAAGAAGCCAGGCTGGTGCTGGGCTGGGGCCAAGCCCCAGCTGCTGACAGCACAGGGCCCAGGGCTGGGGGATCCAGCACTCCAGGCTGCGCTGCAGGAGGAAAACCCCAATTCCAGAGCAGGGCAGAGAACTCCCGGCACTGAACCCCGTGAGAAACTGGGACACTGCAACCCCAAGCCCATGCAGCAAACTGACCTCTGCACAGAAGATGCACTGGCAGTAGCTCAGACATGCAGAGAGATCTGCTCCATGACACAAAACCCACACCCAGAGTTTTAAGGCAGCCTGATTTGCATGCAATAACTGCATGCTCAGGTATTTCTCCAGCCTCCTTTCATTTGGGACTACAGGCTGGGGGTTCTTTTTCCCTTTGGGCTGGTTTTGGGGGGCTTTTTGTCTTGGTTTTGTTTGCTAGGTGTGGGATGTTTTTTCTTTAATTAACAAGTTGCTACATAGCACCTTCTGAGTGCTAGTAAATATTAAAAACTAGAGGCAGGAAATAAAACAAGTGTAGAGGTGCAGCTACTAATACAATTTTCTTGGGCAAATATATATAACTGAGATGCTCAGTTCACTCAGATTCATGAGCAAACACCATGAATTTTAGCCTGTATAGAACACCTAAGAATGGAAACTGTAACTCCTATAGGAAGGGTGGAAAAATGCAAGGAGAAATCACAAACAAACAGATGTTGCACTTAATCACAGTAAGGAATGTTCTGTACAGCAATAAAGAAACCTAAAAGGGCAATTGGATGACAGCAACATTTCTGAAGTTTCTTTGGATTCATTTTAATAAATATCAGGGAAAGGGAGGGATAATTTAGCTGTCTGAATTACTGGATTATGAATTAAATTGTTCCTTTTAACATTCTGTACTCAAACCACAGTCCTATTAAGCATAAGACTCTAATGTGAATTTTTAAAGAATGAGAAAATATTATCAGTTCTGCAAGTGATTAAGTCTAGCCCAAAAAGAACATGTAAGGCAAATGCTTTGGAAAGCCTGCCTTTTTGTATAAATGACAGATCAAAGCGTTATTAGTAAAATTATATAATCCTGTTAAACTGGATCCTGGAAAAGGAGTACTGAAAGGCAATTTAGATTCTGCCTCTTCCTTAAACCACCAGGTTTTATTTATTTTAACTTGCAGGTCCTTGCAAACCTCTCACTGGCATGTACATTCTTCTCTTTCCACTGAAATCACAAGACAGGACAATCAGGTTTGTTATCGCAAACCCCTCAAACGTAACACACACATGCACACGTTTTTCTTGGGCTGTGGAATGGCAGTCTTCTGCTTTTCACACAAACTTTATAAGGATAGAAAAATCCTCACAAATTTATCTTCTGTTCTTCACTGAAGACTTAAAAAAAAAGAGAGTAAAAAACCCCTCATGCACAGATGGATGGAGATTTCTTACATGTTCTGCACTCTATAGTGTCACCACAGGACCACCTGCAGTCCTGCACTGTCCAGATAGGTGTTCTCAAAACACCTGGGTAAGCTGTTTGCCCAAGGACTATGTGCTGGAGAGAAGAGATAATTAGCAAATGAAACTATTCCTAGCACTCCTCCTTCAACATTAAGTGCAGAGCTGCAGCAGCAAGCTGGCACCTGGTACAGGGAAATGCTAGATGTGATCATTTCAATTTACACATTCAGCACTACATCCCATATGCTTGTCAATGTGAAAGTGTCAGTGATAACAGAGATACCCTAAGAAACTGCTCTGTTGAAATGCTGACATGAAGTTTTTATGTATGAAACAGACCCTCTACTCTGGACCATCTGTAACTTCCTCCTTTTCTCATGGGGCATGTGTTGGCCATAAAATCTCTCCATTAAAAAAAACATATAAAAAAATTTAAGCTTGACTTTAAAGGGAGAATCATAAGCCCTTAAACATCTGTAAACCAAATTTATATATAAAAGTATTTTTCATATAAACACAGTACTTGCTCAGCAAGAATAAAAAAAACTGCTGAGCAGAAAAAGTTCGCTGGAATTAGATATAGCAAAATTTATAGCTGTGCTGCAAAATTAGAGGAAAGCGTCTGGCAATATGACTTGTACCAATATATAAAAGTAAAACTGGCAAATTATGACTGGTTTTGTCTCTTGACTCTTTACTATGTTTTTCCATGCCTGTGTTCTGTACACATTTTAAACTCACAGGTGTTTTTTCCAAAATGCTTTCCAATGACCTCACAACCAGAAATTTCTTAAGTACAACAAAAGTAGGAAGCTTCTTTTGTGTGAGAAGTGATGAGTTTGCTGAATTAGGTGACCAAGCAAGGCTAAGGAAGACAATGCAGAGAAGCAGAATGATTTCCTCTACACAGCTGAGGTCTGTGAAGTGGTGTTGATCATCAGAAAAGGATGACAGAGAGAGCGGAGGGAGGGAGCAGGATGGCAAAATTTACAAGGCAGCAGTATTATTTACTACACTCCTTAAATGATCTGAAAATGCATTGAGATGTGAGAGATGGAGAAATATACTCTGTGATAGTGTCTTTGAAAAATAAAATTGACAAAAGACAAGGAGATTCATGGCCAAGGTAATGCACTCCAAAACCCAAACTTAAAACTTAAATACTTTTTTTTTAAATCCTAAACAATAAGTTAAGAAATACCTACTGGTACTCAATGACAGTGGATAATTAAGAAATGTACACTCTAAGCAGGCTACTTTGTGCATTTAAGTAGCTTGGCATGTTCCTCTGAGGCTTTCAGTACTGACTACCAGTGAAAGAAAAAAGTCTGAAGGACTGAGATATAATGAGGCAATTTCTGTTCCAGTAAAAGTACATGCACTCTTAAAATCCTTAAAGTAGTCTTGAAAGGGCCTAGTTTATCTGAGAAATTAACCCTCTGGAGAAATCTTGTTTCCCTCCTCAGGACAGAAATCAGTTGCAACTCTGGATCTACCCACCACACCCATATAAAGACACATAGGCTGCCTTCATATTTGCACTTGGAAACCCTTGCAGACAATTTGGGATACCCTTCACCATCTTCATAACAAAATCAAGGAGAATGAGGCTCTAGATACTTTGATTTTAAATTAAAAGGTCCCACAAAGGAACAACAATCACATTAGGTGTCAAACTGGCACTGTATTCCAACAAAGAATGGCACGTTCTAGACCAGTCTTCCATATGGAAAGGAAAGTTCCCATTCAACGATTTCCCAAACTTCAGTGGATGCACAGATCTCAGCTCCACCATGACCTACACCTCTCCCAGTAGCCACATGCCAAATGACATGGGGGTGACACAGGGAAGAGGCTGGGGGAAGGCTCTTCCTGAAAGAGAAGGAAAAGCTGTCTCCTGCTGGCCCTGCCTCCTGCATCACAGGGACACCCCGAGGGAGGTGATGGGGTGACAGAGCAGGAGCCAGCACTTCCTCCCAGCGCCAGATGGAAACGCTGCGGCTCAGTGTCCCGAGGCTGAGCCCACGTGTGTGCAGGGACCCTCTGTGATGCCAGCTCCTGAGACAGGAATGTCCCCCTTTGTCCCCCTGCCCAGCTGCACAGAGGGCACCTGCAGCCTCACCCTTGAGGGGCTTTCCAGGGCACACTGCCTCCTGCAACATCTTCTGATAATTAAATCTTAATGCTTTCACTTTGGAAAGCAAACACCAGACACAGAGAAGCTGTACACATCTCCCCATGCTCCAGAGACTTTCCTAAATAACTTGTCAGCAGTACTAATTGAAAGCATGTAACATTAATATGTTAACAGCAGACATATGACCAAAAATATGAATTTTCCACAAAAACCTGCAATTTGTCAAAAGGGAGGAAAGAGATGCATTCATTATTGCCTGATTTTATTGTTTTAAGCATTTATTTGGGATCTAATTTAGAAATTGCGTTACACATTTTAACATATGCTTTATGAGTGGGTTTTTTTCCTCCCTTTAAACAGCATCAAAGCCTTCCATTAACCTCATCAGAGGCACTCCAAGTTCTGACCTAAACACAACAAACACAGAAAACAACTGCAGTGCTTCTCCTAAAGCATCTGACTGTAAGGTCTAGGTGGATATTCAAGTGACACAGGCAAAGCTGACAGCTCTAAAAACAGACTTAATAGTTTAGGTTGCAGGCATGCTATTGTGTTGTCAGCAGAATAAGCACTCTTGTAACCTTCAATACTTTGGTTGAGGAAACTAAAAAAGTTGAGCTTAAAAAACAGAGGGAAAGCAAAATTAAGCATTCTAGATTAAGAGAAGTTAGTCTACTATCATCAAAAGGAAACACCTACTTGTGCTGCAGATCTAATTTAGGAGGCATGACTTATAAATGCTCAAAGAATAAAAAGGAAATATAACTGAGCAAATATGTTCACAGTGTCAAAATATATTTCTCTGTATCTGTATCTGTATCTATCTATCTATATATATATATATGCACAAAACTACCCAGGTTTAAGCTCTAGCTATGCAGGTAATTTGTTGAAAAATTAATTCCCGATGAAGGGTATATATGTGTGTGGGCATTAAAACAGGAATTGATTCCAGAGGCTTTTATTACAATACCTCCTTCTCTTTTAATTCCCCTAGGTTATCTTAAGAATGTAGCATAATTGAGAACTATTTTCATGGAACAGTAATTCTAAATAAGTGGGATGTTGGAGATATATTGTATGTCTAAAACATGAAATATCTCATAATCAAGATTGCATCTTTTGCCCATTTAAATGCTTAACTGACATAAATTAATAGATATTAAAAATTTTTAGTTAACAAGCTTCTAGAAATAACCACCTCATACAGGCCAAACCAAGGTTTCACAAAAATATTAATTAACTTTTTACTGATAGAGATAACTTAACACTCCAGTGAATTGCTTGTGAACAGTTAACTAACACCACCCTATCAAGATATAAACATGTTGCCAAAAATTTTCAAGATCTTTAATAATGATATTTTCTTATGTTATTTCCTCATAGTGTCATTGGTAACAATTCACTGGCCCTTATCAGACAAGAGTTCCCACTTTCTATCATTCCATTTTTACCTGCCTAATCAGTTGAACAAAAGTACTTTATGTAAAATGATTCCTTTAGTTGCCTTAGCTACAAATCCCTGCAGTATTGTATAATTGAAATCTACTCACGTAAGTTAGGAATAATTAGGCCCCAAAATTAAGCCAAACACAAAGTTAATTCAAATAGTCAGCTGCTGTCATTTAAATGGTTACAGAGTTTTATTGTTGCTTAACATCCTTGAATGCTTCTAAATGCACTTTTTTTTCCTCTGTTACAACCTTATCCCTTACTCCAGATGGAAAGAGGATCAAGAGAAGAAATTTTGATTTTTTCATAATCATTCAAACCTTGACCAAAGAATTTCTTTACTAGTTTTTTTCCCAGTTACTGTCACTAGATTTTTCTATTTTATTTTTAATCAGACGTATAAAAAAGGGAATTAAAAGAATCAAAACAGATGAGGCTCTGAGGTAAATAAAGTCAGAATCAACGAGTCTCTTACAAATAACATTAACATGATGATGAATTTTTAACAGCAAATATTCAGAAAGTCTCTCTTCATATTTAAAAAAACCTTTTGCAAAAAGAAGGCAACATAGAAATACAGTTAAAATGAATCCCCAATAAATCTAAGAGCCAGAAAATAATGCATCAGAGAGATAAGACTAAATATCATAAGAGGAATTGTTCTCAGGACTGAGTCAGGACTGTTGATGTATCAGCATGAAATTTGAAATAATTTGTACAGCAAAATAATTGTTATATAGTTACATATAAAGCATAAAATAATTGCTACATTATTAGATTACTTTGTAACTGGCAAAGGAAAGACTGCTGGTTAGATGTATTTCTGACTGGTTTTCTGTCAGCGCTCAGTTTGCACTGCAGAACAAAACACTGTATCACAGATCCTTCAAGACGCTTTACATATGGAAGACTTCCAGCCTTTTTGTATTGTGAATTTTTAAAAATGTACAGATGCTTTTTATATCTAGGAAGATCTATATACATATAAAGACCTTCAGACTAGCATAAAGAGAGAGAAGATTACTGAGCAGGATTTGAAGGCCTAAACCAAGCAGTTTATGCATGATATAGTATGCTGATAGATTTTTTTCTTCCCCCAGCTGGTGCATTAATACATGAAGTGATGTTTTGTGGACCCTATCCATCTTTATGGGTAATAATCCACATCACAAACCACCCGTTTGCCCTCTAGTACTTTCCACGCTTCACTCTTCACGCATGCCAGTTTCATCTGTTGCAAATTAAATGATGCAAAAGCGTAAGCAACAAATTGTTCAGTTTTGTTTACTAAAAGCATATTTATCTTGAGCTACTAAAAAGCATGATCATTGCTCGGCTAGAACACAGACTTTTCCAATAGACGTTCAATGGCAAATGTTACAACGTTGCAGAATAAATAGCCACTTAATTCTAGCAACATTTTGCAATTAGAGGCAATTCACAAGCCCGAGCGAAATGAACCAGGGTAGCTCCGTGGGAGAAGTACAGTGGAAGGCAGATCTATTCACAGGCACGGGACCAGCGGCAAACAGGAAAATCTGAGTGAAGCTCATTCAAAAGATGGTTAAAACAGAAGCGATACGAAACAGCACTGAAGCCTATAAAAGGCAAACATTTCCCATTGCTTTTCCAACTGTTCAGCACACAGGCGAATGTGGTTTCAGTGTCAACTTCCTCTCAGGTTTCCTAAATGAATTACCTAATTCAAATTTAACAAGAAAATTGCTCCAACAGCACCTTGCATTAATTGTACTTTCTGCTGGAAGAGAACAAAACTGCCTAACTCCTGAGAGAGACATCAAAATCCCTGACAAGGGAGAACACAAAAGCCAGCCTTCCTTCCATCGTCAAGATCCCTCATAAAACTCGCCGAGTGCTGTATCCAACAACTGAAAGTTATGTGGTCCCCCTGGGTTTCTCACATGTATGGGTTGCTCAGGCAACAGATGAAAAAAAATTCATTTTGCTTCCCAACTAGTCTCCCCCACACATCTTTTATACACGGAGAAAACATCAGGGATTATTACACTAGGACAAATTGAGAAAACAAAAAGAATTAAACATTCCCAAGCACCTGGACTGGTCCAAGCTCAGAAGGAACAAGCAGGGAATCTCCTCTACCACTGGCAACACCCCCAAACACACTTACAGAGGCTACCCTAATGTCACTGGGACGTGGATGAATTGTCTCCCTGACTGAAAGAAGGAGCCATAAACAGAGCTGACATTCATACCGCTCCATTTCTTTATACTTCAAATGAAAGCAAGGAGGTAGAGATTATAGAAACACACAGAGCTTTAGCACAGCTGGGCTTTGAAAGCCAATAGAATAGTTTGAGACTCTTTCTGGAGCTGCAGAAATTTGGAACACCTCACGCAAAAGGGTTTTTTCAGCTCCTACCATCAAAAAGAACTGCATATTCAATTTACCACACTATGTCTGTAGATTTCTGGTATGGCTCGTCTACTGAGGCACACATACAAAATATATCCTGTGTTAAAAATGTAAAAAATTTAGTATTCCTGAAAAAAAAATATATAACTGGAAAAGCATCTAGTATTCTTGAGTTTCATTTAAAGTATCAACCCAAACATAATAAACAAATTAACAAAAAAATCAAAAGGAGCAACTGTAAATCTTCTTCTACAAAAACAACATTGATGATTAAAGATGACACCAGTTAACCACTACAAAAGGTCAGACAATTTTCAAGTGTGTCTTTGCCATTGTTAGGAGCTCCTATACTACTAAGTGCCTTTATAATGGGAGTATGGATGGACAAGCCTAAGAATTTCTTTGTGGATAGTTTTATCTCCCCTTCCTCATGTAATACAATCTGGAAGACTAGCACAAACATGGAAGTGTGCACATACATGAAATATATTTTAGAGCCATTTGTGTAAGTCCTTTTCTGTAGTGCCTTCATCCTACATATGCCTCCTGCAATCAGGACATCCATCCATGCAATAGACAATTAGCACAGACTATGACTTTCTGTGCCTTTTACTCACAGAGGGAGACCATGAGCATCAATGGATCTAGTTGCAAATACAAAACCCATTTTGTGCTTGTAGAACTTGGCAACAAATATTAAATCTAAAATCATTATACTTTGATGATTATTTTTATAATTTGATCATAAGGACACTAAATGCAATAAGAAAGCCAGTGCTGAAGCATTCATTGATATCAGATGCTTCAGGCAGTTATACTGCATTATAAGTTATACTTATAAAGCAGTTATATATGCATTTATTTACATATATATAAATGTATATATACATTTTACACTATGACCTGAAAGTACAATATAAAACAATGTTAAAACTATATAAAAAACCCTTGTTACTAAGACAAGCAGCATTCTTCAACAAAAAACAGAAATGAAAAATAATTAAAGATTTTTTACATACAACTCAATACAAAAGAAACTATGTGTTTTCTTATATTTAGTAGTAGATTACTAATAAAGCCTATTTGCTTTCTAAAAGACACGTCCAAAATCTGCTACTGTATTCCTGCAAAGGTCCCTTTATCATAATAAACTAATCTAAAACATTCCCAGATTTACATTTAACAGAAGAAAAGCCCTTAGGCACTGATGTTGGTGCAGGTCAGCTGAAGGTTAAATAAACCCCCTCCCATTGCACTGGTCATCAGCACAGCGCACCTCACCCTCTGAGACCCACCAAGGTTACAGCAACCAAAGACAGTAAACTCCAGCAGCAGCATGGAGGCTCTAAAAATACAGCAACTGCCCTTAGCACAACACACTGCACTTCTATCATGTTACACATTACAGGGGCTTTTTCCTCTTCTGAACACAGAGCCCGAGAACATGCAAAATCTCCCCTCATAAAGGACAATGGTTTTCAGTAACTGAGAAGACAGCATATCAAAATAGTAATATTATTACTCATTTCATAGTAATTATGCATTTATACTCTTTTCTTTGCTTAAACTGTAAGACTCCTACACTAACACTTCCAAACAAGTTTTCATTTAAATGCAAGTACAGTATTTAAAATGATTCTTCATGCATTCTTTTACATGGTACATCCCCATTTTGAAATAGTGATGGTATTGCTTTGGTTTCAAAAATGTAATGTTACAACATAGAATCCTGCAGACCTCAGTACTCTGGGAATGTATAAAAGGTTATTCACTGCCAGCATGTTAAAGTATCTCTGGATTTTCTGGGCAGCCTGTCAGTCTCTATTTTTTAGAAATGTAGTTGAAAAGCTTAACAGACGTTCTCCTTTAAGAAGAAGTTTGGTCTTGCTGTTCAGATAAATTTTCTCTTTAGAAGATATGTTGGCCTTCTATTAGAAAAGAAAACAGAGATGTCCCAGATATGTATGCACCAGAAAATCCCACTTAAAAATGGCAGGATCTCTCAGGACAGAAAACAGGACCCAGAGCAGCAGCTGCTTTCATCAGAAAAATTCTGCATAATCTGCATTAATCAATTAAGAAAAAAAAAAAATTCTAAAGAATCCTAAACCATATCAGGTATACATGATACAAATAAAGATAGCATTAAGCCTATTAGAGTGATCCCCCAAAGAGTGGGCAACACCAGTCTGGCCTTGGCACACTGGGTGCGCTTTGGATGCTTTGTGAGCTCTGCAAACCCAGTGGTTCCTGCTGACTGGGGGCCTGACAGAGCCCTCACTGTGATAAATTCCATGGCTAGAAATCAAATCAGTGCTCCTCTTTGCTCTGGTGTTATTCCATAATGGATTTCACTCCTTGCAGAACCTAAATCCACTAATTAACAGAAGCTGATTTCTACTCAAGGCCATGGTACAAGATTTTTATAAATTTTATCCTAGGCAAAGTCCTACTGATACTCCTAGTAAGCATGTAGGAAAGCTGACATGCTTTTGCTGTTTATTCAGTACCTGTGCCATGTGCCTTAGACACTCCACATCTGAGTGGCTTCACAGGAAGCTGAAGAGCTGGAGTAATACACTAAAATAGCAAATATCTTTGTAGTGGCCCAAAGTACATTATCTGTATTTAGCATTTTCTTTAGTAAATGCACTAACATTGAATATGCACTTAGAAGTGCTTCCAACTCAGCACTCAGCTCTTTGGCTGGAATAGCTGGAATTTACAGGAATATATCCTTTTCAGTGTAATGCTCATTAAAACAAACATTCAGAAGCAAAGACAAGCTGGATTTTTAAAATAACATTAATTCAATTTAGGAAAACAGAATTAAATAGATAATGAAAGCATGATGCTTCTTCCTTTGGACAAAGCATAGATAATAATTCATAATAAAATGGATTTAAATTGTATTAAATCCTGGTTAAAATAGAATGTTAGCAAAGAAAATTATTTCAGCACTTGCAAGGCACTTGGGCTTTTCAAGCAGCAGAAAAGAATAAAAACAAACAGCATCAAAAGCTAGTCAAAAAGGTGGACTTTGTAAGCAAGATAAAGCTTAAAATACTGAAACCTGCACAGTCCAAAAACCAATCTACACCAGAATGTTTAGCTCTGACATCTTTTTTTCATATGCATATTAGTGTATCTGTCTTAACTTGCTTGAAGAGAAACCAATAATACATATAATATGCTTTCTACTCTGCTTTGCTATGGAAACAAGAAGTGTCTGATCTCGTCTGGCTTTCTGTATTTTCTCAGATAATTTTTAACTTGTTAGATGATTTCACCTAATTAGGAAGAGGAGAAAAAAAAGAGGTGGTGTCAAAAGTAATTAACTTCCTAGTGTTTGTAGGAAACAGGTAAGTAAAGGTGCATGGGACTGAGCAGGAATCCCCTCCTGACGGCCTGGGACAGACATGGGGTGGGACAGACACGGACATGGGACAGTGCAGAGGGAGCTCTGCTTTGCCCTGAGTGCCCAGGCCAGGCCTCCCATGGGCACCTGCCCAAGGCTGAGCCAAACTGCTTCCCAAGGCAAGGCAGTCCCTTCAGTCTGCCTTTGCTATAGAACCACAGTTTGAAAGACATGCCAATATAAAATGTGCTAGAAAAAGGGACAGAAAAATAACTTTCAGAAATGAGATTAATATTACTCCTGCTCATGACTTGAGCTTTTCATTCCTCTTTCCAGCCTCTTGTGCCTTCCTCATTTAGGGTTGCAATGCCTGCTGTTGATGGCAGTAACAACAAACACAACAATATTTACTTCTTGTTGATCAGATGTACCAGCAGTGTATAATAACTCAGTGTGGTTTTCCTGTCCAGCTGTCGGCACTTGCTTGTTCCAGGTGCATTTTACCTGAAGGAATGGACTGTTTCAAAAGCAATCCCATCTGGACTGCATAGCCAGGGAAAAAAAAAAAGGCAAAACCAAGACCTTCTTATCTGAGGATACGATTCCTGTTTGGATAGGCAACACTAAAAGAAAATTACAGCCTTCGTATAACTGTGCCTGCTTGCCAATTCCCTGGTGAGGTAAAGTTAAGGCTGTGAGAGTTATAAAGCCTTTTCTTGATTGGAAAATGTTTCATTATATGAATAAATGAATCACTTGTCCACACCCAGGATCATTCCCCCCCTTCCTCTCCATTAAACTGTTCAGAAACATTAAAATGTAACAGCAGGGAATTCAGCCAGGTTTTATCTCTCCCAGTAACTGCAACAACCTTCATGTACACATTAGATTTCTATTTAAAAAACTACGTTCCAAGCAAGAGAATTAAAGATTTTCTTATTTCTAGCAAAAGTTAGATGCTCTTATTTTAACCTTTGTTCATGTTCATACTTCCAGGCATGAAGTGCTACTAAAGCATGTTATACTTGGCATCTCTTATTACTGAAGCAGAAGGCAATGTAATTTTGTGAGAAAGTGTAATAATGCAGTATTCATTTTTCTTCTGTGGCTGGAAGCCAACTCTATATTAATATTCATTTCCAGTATACAGAGCCACAGTATTTCATTTATTTTAAGAATTTACAATTAATTTGGTATGATTCTGTTATCTGCTCCCAATTTCCTTCCCTGTTTCTTTTAGCTGAAAAAGCAGCTCTTGTATAGACTTAAAAAAAATAAATTCACAACTGAAGCATCAAAAGATTGCTACTGGCTACTAAAAGAAAGAAAAACAGGGACAGAACAAAATGAACTTGAAATATTACAGATGACAATGAAAATTAACTTTCTGCAAATGGTAAAAATTCAATCTGCAGAAGTTCTCAGTTGACTTTTTCCCTTCCAAACTCAGCAGATAAAACATGTTTTACAGCCTGCTGTTTGCAACTATAACCAAACCACAGAAAGTTGTTCGTCTGCTTTTCCTTTCTGCTTTCAGATGTTTTCAACCATCGCACAGCATTAAACTGCAAGCACCTGAATGTTTGTAAAATGCATTAAGTAGAGAGATCTGAAACAATTGCAATAATGATAATTAAAAAAACCTGAGTGTTTTAAAACTTCAGAAAAAACTCCATAAATAGATGTCTCAGCTTCCTATACCTTAGGTTTCACCCAGTGCAACCACTTCTGCAACATAAGTGAATTTATAATTAACACCAGTTATTACTAAACCAGCCAGTCTTAAAGTTTATAACTCCAATCTCCTAATCCACATTTACCTTTCTTACCTATGAAGGAGGCTGGAAAGCATTTTCTCTTCCAGCTGTTTGTCCTTGCAGTCCTGTACAAGCAAGAGTACAGCCAAGTCCCCAGCCCGGGCATCGAGAGCAGCGGCTCCCAGACCAGGGGTGCCACCAAGCATGAAACCACCTCAGATCTGCTCAGCTTCCTACTACATCCTGGCAACATTTAAGGAGGGGAGGGATGGGCAACTGACTGTGGAAGCTATTTCAGTGAAATGAGTCTTCCCCAAGTTCAGAAAGAGGCAGGAGGACGGGCTCCCTGAGATGTGTGTGTTCACACATGCAGATGAACAACCCATCTCTGCAAAGCTCGTCTGCCAGCACGGCCCCACCTGGGCAAGGCTGCAAAGAAAGCTTAGGAAATGATGCAGTGAGCGTGGAAAGCTGCAGAAAATATATGAATTTTTAGGGACTTTTTATTTATATAATAGTTCCTTTTTACTTATATAAATTTAGGAAGAAAGAGAGGGGGAGGCAGGGTAGTTTTCCAGAAGTATTTCTGAAAATCTGGCCTTAAAATTCAGGGAATTTTGACAGAGTAATGTGCATATCTGCTTTACTAACTGGTGAGATCATGACAAAGATGCAGCAAGGAACTCTGTATATTATACATCAATTAGTGAATAATGTGAGATGGCATAGAGATGCTATTTTATTACTAAACCAGTCTTTTCACCTGCAATCTAGTCAATCAAAATGCTCACACCCAAAACCAGCCTCAAGTTCTATACGAGTATTTGCAATTAAAAATTTGTAAGTCATGTTTTCCTTTTCATTCATTTGTGTTCCTCTGTTTATTAAAAGGGCCACAAGAACAGCTGTGGAGACAGACTAACTGGATGAAGTACAGTTTATGAAAAAAAAAAAACAGATAAAGAATAGATAATGCAACTTCTTAAAAAAATCTTTTTCCTTCCTCATCTCTTTAATTTAAGAACTATTTAAAACACATTTGATAGCAGTGAAGTATTTTTCCTTTTTCCAAAAAGAGCAAAAATATTTTCAAGTAGATGCTATTTCTGTATGAACTTTGAGTTTTATTTCCTGGAATTTAACTTGCATAGCACTAATCTTAATGAAGTGTTTGCCATTTCGTTTTCAGTGAGCAAAATTAGAAAAGTAAAACGGGTATTTCATTTAGTTGTTTTATATCACATTTAACATATCCATACATTTCTTGTGCAATGAGAATAGAAAAGGAAGGATAAACAGGAAGAATCCAAAAATAAGGCACCTACCAATCAGGGCTATTAATACTTCACTTGCCTGAATATTGCACTTCAATTTCAACATATGACACTATCAAACTAAAAAAAACTATTTTCTTCTTTTCTTCATTAAAAAGGGACAATTTGAGTCTTATAAATTAAGCCTAGAATATACTACATTTAGTTTGTCATCCTCAAACTTCAAGTTATCTAACAGAAATTAATTGTACAGTCCATTTAACTCATCTGAAAACCCGAGTAAAAAATAAACTAAAGCTTACCTTCAGTACACTGCAGGAAGCTGATAATGAGCAGAAACCAAAAACTTTGCATTCTGCAGCCAGAAGACACCATTATTGATCCCTGTAAGAATTTTCTTTGTATTCCTTAATGAATCCAGTTATAAAAGCCCAGCATCATCGAAACCAGTGGTCTGCATTATTCATCTTCATACCTGGAGTAGCAGAAGATTTGGAAGAAAAGGGAAAAAAAAAATCTATTAGTACCTGAACACCAATAATTTGGAATACCAAATTTTACTTCACATGAAGACAGAAATATTTCGTAAAAACGGAGAGTGTGCCTGCACTGCAGCTGGAATTTGGCAGGGTTCTGGGATGTAATCTCTCAAGGTCAATCATCACTAAGCACAATGCCAAATAATGATACGTGTTAATGTTGAAAGCATGAGTGTTACTGATGTATTTGCACTGAGACACATGAAAAAAAAACCAACGGGAGAACACTTGCACCAAATATAAGAAACTGGACCTGTGGATGAATTGGCCAAGCTTTTCTGACTGCACAAATCTGAGACAACCCACATTTCTCTACCTCAAAGAACCACAGAAAAAATAAGTCTAGGGCACAATATATTATATATAATAAATATATATATATATATATATACATATATATATATTTATTGGGGATTTCAAACATGGAGAGGCAGAGAACAACACAGCAACTGCCCCCAGCAGGAAGGCTGAGCAGGTCTGCTCCCTGCCATGGTTCTGGCGTTCCCTTCATGCTACACAAAGATTGCTCTCCTTGGATGAGAGAGGCAGTAACAGCTGCTTTGCTGACAAAATACGCCATTTGGTGAGGCAGCCTCTTCATATCACTGCACAGTTAGCTGCATTTCTACACAATAAACATCTTCAGAGAAAAGGGAATAAACAATGGATGAGACCTTCTTCTGTCCTTAGCCTCAGACAAGATTTGTCTCCTACTGAGAAATACGAACTGAACTGCTCCTGTAAACGATGTACCAAAGGAAGAATTCTTCAAGCTATCATTTGCATTTGAAAAATATAATTATAGTGATAGAGTGCAGTAGCTGTGGTAGAAGATTTGACAGCAGAGTGCTCCCTTTTGCTAATGACTCTATTCTCTCACCAGCCAGCTGAGTAACTACACACATCCTCTTCCATATCTCACTGTGTGAAGCTAGGTCATGCTTCAGCCCTGACTATTAGAGTTTGGGAAGCTAAAGAAAAATTAACATCCATAGAAGAACAGATTATTTTTAAATAGAAAGCTGGGTCTACATATTACAGACATGTGAAACAGCTCTGGAGAACACTGAGCACTGCGGCAACCATGGATGCAAAGGGCTGAGCCTGGTGTCACATTGGCTTGGACGAACAAACAGGACTGTGAGGATGTACTGCTCAGATATCTGAAATTAATGTTACTTTAAAACCACATAACAATGACTGTGTAAAAATTTAAGTGGCAGGATCCAAGGGCCACTTATGATTCTTATGAGTACTAAAGCATGTTAAGGGCTTTAAAAATACATTTACCCTTTTAGCAAGGAGAAGTGGAAAGGATGAAGAGCACAAAATAGCAGATAAAGAAATTTTATGAAATGTTGATAATTTTTAGAAGTAGACATGTTAATCATGATCAATGATAAAAGTTTGTTCCCTGAGCACACAAACAGCAACAAAACTGACACTCATTTTTTCCTACAAGGAGAGAAAGATGGGAATTAACAGAAAACATTATGGAACAATTTCTCTGGCTCTCAATGAAGGCAGTGTATCTGTGGAAATTATTAAATAGCCATGCAGATTTCTTTACTTGGCTCCTCTTTAAGAGAACTGGAGGCATCCCTCTCACAATACAAGTGTGCTGTGATTCCTCACACAGGGAAATGGAAAAAACCTGACATCTGAGACCATATGATTTTATGTTTATTGATACAAAAAAATGAACCCTTTGTCCAATTTTCAACAACAGATAGGTGCTCTTCAGTCACAGGTACTTTTTTCCACGCATATTTCAACAAGAAGCAGGCAACAGCAAAGGGAGTGCAGGATGTCAGAGCATGGCTCTCCCTGGCACACACCCACGTGCCCTGAGGTACAAGGTGTGACCTGAATTTAGATGGTGACACAGGAGGACCCCAGAGTGGCTATGAGGACACAGTCACAGACCAGCTCTACATCTTTTACACTGGGCTGAGACTCTTTTGTAACTAAAAGAAAATAAATCTAAAAGTCCACAAAGGATGCACTGCATTCAGCAGGAATTAAAATTGCAAAGGAGCTCCTGCTGAGTTAAGAAGAAAAAATTGCCACCATGATCTCCAAAAAAAAAAAGCCCTGGAGATAGTTCAGCTAGAATCTTGGGAAGAGTTTGGATTAATTTTCCACCTGTAGCACCCAAAGGAAAAATCACAAAACTATTCCACACACACTACAGACTAATCAGTGTAATTTTAGTAAGCAATCAAAATAATCCAGGAGAATAGATGATGAATAATAATGGCTAAAAGTGAAATTAAATCAGCCTTCTGATTGCTCCCAGTCTGTCCAGAAGATTTGGACTTCCTGAGACTCAACTTTTATCATTATTTCTATAACATATCACTGCACTCTCAGGTTTTGAGATATCTTTCTTCAGCTTCAACTGGATAGTGACATCCATGGGCTTTATCATCCTCAGTAATCACTTCCTTGAAGGCCTTTTTAAATTGGAGTGGGGAGGAAAGAGTTATGTCAGAAATAAAACCAATAATCAAAGCATCACTTGCATAAGAGGCAGCATCTCCCTAGGAAATAGTTGCAAAATGTATGCCAAACACTTTGCTTTTTTTTTTTTTCAATTGAGTAAAGTTCTTGACCTTCTAGACTGACTTAGTCACTTTTATAAGGACCTAACAGTTTCTGAAAATATATTGATGCCTTTGAAATACCCAAACCAGCATAAACTATTGAAATAAGAAGAAATTGCAAGCATTTTAAAGAACAATTTTAAATGTTTTGTGCAATATATTGTTCTCTTTAGATTGCTGTAGCCTACAGACATAGAATTTAACTCAGTGTGCTGCTGCAAAAAGAATTCAAGATAAACTAACCAGCCCCTAACAAATTATCAGTAACACATGTTTATCTAAAAACCCAAAAAAAATGAAACTGTGTTTGAAAACTGATGCAATTGAATTTGGGTTTGCTTCTTTTCTTTTGAATAAGTTAACATGTTCACAGCAAACAAATTTTAATGGAGCCTCTGAATTTGAGAATCTCCGTGTGGCTCTAAGTAAAAGAACGTGCAGTTCCAACCATTCATCAGCATAACAAAAGCTAAACCTGAGAAAGGCATCCAGACATGAGCTGGAGCCAGAGAGCACTCGGACTGAAGACACTGCTGTCAGCCACATCCTTCTGGCCATCCATCTATCAGTGATACAGAGACTGTCGGTGGCATCTCACAACAACAACAATCCCAAACCAAACGAGTAGAAGCAGGAAAAGATGTATTAAGTTACTTCTTTGTAAACAGAATATGGAGACCACAGTGAGTGGCTGTCCTGCGCAAATAAGTTATTTCCCCTCAGACCTTAATAAACATTTTCTCTGCATCACTGACTGCTTCAGCCTGTGGGTGGGGCAAAGAGAAACTCCCTAGAGCAAAATCTTGCTTGAATTTCAGAGTGCAATAAAAGCTGCCCAGAAAATTTCAGTTGTAACTTAAATCCCTACCTCTGGGCCATACTGCAATCTCCCACAGGAAAAGAAAACAACCCCCTGCTGGAAGTAGAGTGGTTCACCTTGTTAAGATTCTTCTCATGCACTGTCAAAGAAGGCTAGATCAGGAACAGAAATGTTAATGTTCAAACCTGTAACACTGCAAAGGTACTGGGCATCTCTTCATACTGTATTCATAAGCTGTGCTCCAAGTCCCGAATATCTCAGTGCCCCCGCCTCGCCTCCTTGTTCTCCTGTGCTTCTGAAACTCCTCACAGCCGGAACACGACCGCAGCAGAATACATGCCACTGCTGGCCATCCCTCTCCCTGCAACATTGCTCAAGAGCACCCCAGAGATAAGAGAAAGCTGCTCCAAGCATGCTCCTTGAAATACTTTTATCTTGGAAGAGAAAGACCTCTAAAGGACTGTCGTGTTCCAACTCTACTCTGTTTAACCTTCCCAAGGTTTTATTTTCAAAAGCCAAAAAAGGGTCTTTTAAGAGCTTCCGGACAACTGACACAGCATGCTCAAAAGCTGCCTTTTCCCTCCTGTTCTATCCAGCTTTTCAGGCAATTAAGACAAAGGAGAACACAGATCTTTCCAGCTAAGCAAGGATGTTTTTCTTTAGCTAAAAGTCATTCAGACTAATGCTGATGTATTTTAGAGTACAGTGCTTAATTTTCCAAATCATTTTAGAAACACTGCAGAGCACTTGCAACCTCGGTGAAGCTTTAACATCCCTATCACAGAATATAAAATTTGTACTAGCTTTACCGATGATAAGGCACACGGAGGTAAGGAACATCAGGCATAGCTGCACAGCTCATACATGCCAAGGAACTAGCAGGACCAGGCAGTCCTTCTTATAAATCCTGTGTGACCTACCTTGCCACACAAGCAGCACCCCCACTGCCTTTCATAACCCAGTTTATGAAACTGAGTAATTCTGTAATATATATGAGCCATTCTGCAGAGGAAAGGAGGGGGCAGAGAAGGCAAGGGTGAATAGATATATATTCATACAATATAATAGACTACTTAGTCTCCTGAGAAATCATGTGTCCACGTGCTTTCCCAACATGAGGCTTTCCCAATTTAAAGAAACAAAAAAGTTAAACTTACTATAATCTGTAACACAGGAATTTAATTAGTGAAGTGTGATTAGTAAAACTGTCTAAGCCGCATTAGTAAAATCCTCAAATGAGACTAATACTGTTTATGATCCAAGAGCGACCATTTTCTACATATCTGCAATGAGATACAAATCTAGTTCTCAACATTGAACATGTCTTCAGATGCATTCAACATGAGTTATTCCTAAGTTTTCAATATGCTAATTCAAAAATTGATTTACATTAATAATGCCACATTAGTGCTACAGTACCAGATTGTAGAAAATCTGGTTATGAGTTTTAGCTATGAGACCTTACAAAAAAAACCCCTGACAACAATCAAGACTGCTGATCTAGTAAGCCTCCTTCTACTGCCTATGATAAACAACCAATGCCTGATCTGCTCCAATGAAACCAGCTGCATATTGCAAGGTGAAAGGGTAACTCTGATCCATCTAAAATGGCTAAAAAATACTTCCTTTTCATTAAAGCAATTTAATGTTCAAAAGGTAGCAGGGAGTCTTATCTACACTTCTGTATTCAACAGTCCCTATTAATTGTCACCTTGAACATTGGATTTCTAACCCAAAACATTTCTTCCCAAGTTACATGGAAAGAATACAGTATGAGGGAAGGGAATAATACAGTAAGAACAAGACTTGACCAAGGTCATCCAATCTTGCTACAAAAAAATTACTTCAATGCATTCAGCTGCATTGTGCTCTGAAGTTACATGCTAATGCCTGATGAATGCCTGAAACAGTGAGCAATAAATGTGTACCCAAAATTGACAAAGACCCCAGAAACACCCACCCCACCCCAGCCTGAGTTCCCAGCTCTTCAGTGTAATGGAACATTCAAAATATCCAATCTACCTACGCAAGACATGACACTAAACAGTGCACTGACACTATTTTACCAGCGGAACATCACAATTTAGTCCATCAGTCCTCAGCACCTCAGTGGTCTACCACAATCATTCACAGAGAAAATAAATAGGATTTGAGAGCAAAAGACAAAGATTTTCCTTTCTCATCAGCGCTCTAATTCAGCTTGGCCTCACTCTTGTGTTTTACAGACACATTATACAGCGGTCCATTCCCAACAAGCCAGCTTTGCCCCTTGTTAACACAGGATAAAGCCTGGACACTCAGGGGAGTTTTCATTCAATAAGCCAGCAAAGTAAACCTTTGCTAGCGCTAATAAGAATGGCTTTTTTTGGCTCCAGGCACTCTCCTTTTGCCAAGTCTGAATTTCTCTTTTTGCCTTTGATAAATGCTCAGAATCAAGGGGAGGTAGGGGTGGATGGGGTGTGTCACTCGATCCTCATTGCAAATTCCCTGTATTTCACCTGAATCACCTCATACTGCTACGTGAGACCACCTCAACACAAGCAGTGCAGGTAAAACCTTTCTACCACTTCTGCCCTCTGTGTCACTTCAGCTTCCTGGGGACTCAAAGATAATTCCCCACTATCCAAAGGAGGGGGAGGGAAAGGGATGCTGTAAGTCAATTACAACTGTTATCGGCTGTAATATCTCAGTGTCATGCTGAGCATGTTAAATATGCTGATCACTGTGGACACCAGAGGCACAGTCTGAGGCTGTTTGCCATTCTCTTCATTAAACTGCAAAACAAATAGCTCTCATTTTCAAACCTATGTAGGACAGATTTTATGAACATCAAAAATAAACAAGAAAATAATGAGTATCTTTACGAAAACACTGAGAACCATATGACAAACCTAAAGAAGCAATTGTAACAGCTGAAGAAAATTCAAAGGCTTTTCAAACTTCTCAGAGAAGAGAAATCCTCAAAATAATCTATTTATATTAAAGATCTCATTTCTTTCCCTTGGAAAAAAAATCACTAGACTAACATCAACCAAAGACATAGCAGCCTTGTAAGACAGGAAACTGTTTGTTGACAGCCTTGACAAGGCTTTGCAGAGGCCCGTATTTCTCAAAGCTGTTATGCCACTTAGCTGATTTTTTTTTTCCCTTCCACTGTTTTTCACAGCTGAGAACTTGTTTGAAGTGGAAGTAGACTGAAAAACAAAACAAACAGAACTAAGTCCTGGGACTGTGGTCAGACATGTCGGTACCTGTGAAGCGACATGGTGCTTCTCTAATTGACTGAAGGATTTCAACACACCTGATCTGCTTTATGGCCACTAGGCCCTGGCTTTAGGCAGGGAGATGAGCTCTGATACTGAGTATGGAATCCAGCTCTGGGGGCCCCAAGATATGAATTATGTGGACCTTTTGGAGGAGAGTCTCACAAAGATGATCAGAGGGCTGGAGCACCTTTCCCATGCAGACAGGCTGAGAGAGCTGGGGCTGTTCAGCCTGGAGAAGAGAAGGCTCTGGGCAGACCTTATAGCTTTCTAGTACCTAAAGGGACACACGAGAGCTGGAAAGGGGCTTTTTACAAGGGCCTGCAGTGATAGGGCAAGGGGGAATGGCTTTAAACTGAAAGAAGTTAAATCTAGAGTAGATGTTTGGAAGCTTCTCTTCATTGTGAAAGTGGCGAGGCACTGGAACGGGGTTTCTGATGCCACATCCATGGAAGTGTGTTAAGACCAGGTTGGATAGGGCTTCGGACAACCTGGTCTGGCAGCATGTCTCCCCAGCCATGTAAGGGGGGTTGGAATTAGATGATAATTTAAGGTCCCTTCCAACCCAAACTGTACTATGATTCTGTCTTTCACTGAAGTAAGACAACTCCGCAGACCAGCACAGAGCCAGCAAAACACCCACGCGTTACTCACTTCCAAAATAAAATCAAGTTACAGGCAAGAGCAGACAAGAACACATTTTTATCATGCATGTAGAGCACTTTTATCCATGCCGTAACCAGGTTAACGGGGGCTGTATAGCCCCTACACACTGGACCTCCTGGAGGATGGCTGTGCTGCAGCCTCGGCATTTGGTATTCAAGCACAAACCTCAGTTTGGTAGCATCAATTCCCTGGAAACTACTGCACTGAAAACTTCTTTTCTGGGCACGTGCCAAGGAATATTATCAAAAAGATTCATGAAGCTGCTGGTTTAACATTCATTTTAAAGCATCCATTTTCTATCAGTTGTACTTATAATCATATTAAGTGGTCTGTATTCAATATAAATTATATTGTTCCAGTTTTAGGAATAAGCTTGAGTGTGCAGCAAAATCACTTTTGATTATTTAAAAAAATTCTATCAAACCCCTTTGTTACCACAGAGATACCAACTTGCTCTACAAGCAACTGAAAAATATTTAGTATTTTAAAGTCAGAAGCAGTGGGTGTATAGATATAGTCACCATGCACTGAGTGTGGTTTGGGCAGATCTTTGCTTGGAGAGGAACATTAACATCTGTGAGACCATGGCCTAATCATCGTGCAGTGAAATATGAATCAAAATCAATGGTGGCACCTAAGATGTAATCTCTGCTGTGTTTGGCTCACTGCACTGAATCTGTCATAAATCATTGTTACTAGCCATTCAGTGAAATCAATATTCAGATTCCCTCTTGGTCTATACATATGACCACTAAATGAAATAATAATGACCAAACTATGTCATATATTAGGTTATCAATATTACCAAAAGGGTTTTCTTGGGAGCAATGAGATAATCTAGGATAAAATACATCAGATGAGCATGCAAATAAATATGAAAAATTTGTGACTATATATAGAGAGCAGGAGAAAGGAAATTTTAGATATTTCTTCTTCCATCATAGGCTCAAGTATTAGAATTTATCATAGCATCACAACAATGCATTTTATTAATGACCATTTCAATAATGCATGCTTTTAACCATGTTTTAAAGCATGCTGAACCTAAGCTTTTTTTTCCTTTTTCTTTCAGATAACCCCTTCTTACATTATTCCTAGCTTTGTTTCTTTTCTCTGAAGCACTATTAATATTACCATAATCAAAGAGTAGGTTTTCTTTCCATCAGCCTGATGGTCAGGACATTTAGAAGACCACTTTTTAGTTCCACTAAAAATCACCACCATCAAACCAACTTCCAGGAGTAATTCCATAAACCTGGATTTTCCAAACCATTTACAGACCATTTAGCTATTAAAAGGTAATGGCTTATGTCTTGCATAGAAACCTGAGAAGTGCTGTGTGCTACCATCCCATACTTGGCCACGAGCCACAACAAAATTTTTAATTTTGACAACAGAAAAAGGGAAGAAGTCTAACTGCTTTCTAAGCAGACAAGAGTTTCTCCAGGCACGTATGACTTACGGGTAGAAATCCCAGTGAATTTATGTAAGCCTTTGGAGGACTTCTGTGTGGACTTCCTAAGTACAAAAAAAAAGCAGGCAGTGCCAGCAGACTCATCTTTCATGTTCACCCCTTTTACATACCAGTAGCACTTAGAAGGCTGAAAACCCTAAAACCATGAAATAAAAATCAATGGTTTCCTTGGTTTTCTCCCCTTGTAACTGGCTTTTCTCAGACACACATTCAAGACGAGCTCAAGGGTGAGAAGCCCTGTATGACAGCACTGCACAGGCCACTCACTTCCTTGTGCCTACACACAAACATGCTACTGAATTCCACACCTACTGCTTGCACATCATCGAGGATGTGAGAAATGTGTGCAATAAATCTGGCAAATAAATCTATGGGATCTATTCAGGAAGGGCCTGATTCTGCAATGAAACAAAGGATTCAATGCTTTTACTGGATGATGGGCTCTGCAAGGACATACAAGTTGCCAAGGTGTATAATAGTGCAAGAGTGCTGTAGTTAAGAGTATTTTCTTGTACAATTTAATAAGCAATGAACATTCAGGTGACTATTCTTAACTATGCAAGACAGCTGAATAAGTACCAGTCATTCATCAGAGCTGCAACATTCTTTCAGTTGGGGAAAACTGGGTTTTCTTACTTATTCAAACCATAATAGAAAAATAGAAGTTAATTTAGTTATTTTTTATTCCTTTTGTTGAAAGTATAAGTCAGGAAACTATAATGATTACATTTGGAGAAGGTTACAAGCAAGAACAACTCTAAATTACAATTCAGCAGGAAGTCTCCTTCTACTTGCATGTACTGTTTAAAACTCTTCCCCTAGCAGCCTACATAGCATTTTCTCTTCTGCAGAGAAATTTCTGAAGAGAAAAAAACTCCCCATGTATTGTAGAAACAGTGAAGGTCTCTTCCAAGCATGGTGAAAAGGGAAGTGTGAAGTGATATTTTTAAAATATTAAACAAAATGGAATATGAGTTATCTCCAGCACTGCCATGCCAGCCACCACGAGCACTTGAGGAAAAAGTATCCTGAAATTGCTTTCATGCAAAGAATTTTTAAAAAGAATGAACACTTTTTAAAGTATTCAAGAGAATGAACTCTTTCCGTTGAAATGACTGAAAACATTATATTTCCTGTACATTTTAATTTTTTTCATCATCCATACAGCACAGATGAAATTTAAGATACATTTTTAACACATTTTTTAGCAGCAATGTGAACTCTGATATTCTGCAGTTTCATCAAGCAGACCAAACCACACATTTATAATTTCTTTTAAATAATATAGCTCTTGATGGCTCAATGTGACAATGACACTGTTACTTTGGAAAATATCCTATTTTTCTTTAATTAGGCTACATTATGATTTTAGATGATAATTTATTTAGCCTTTCATGATTATAAATACTTATTGGCTTTTATTTTGTATTCTTTTACTAGAAATTAAAGAGGATTGTTTTTTTTAAGAAAACCATTCTCTTCATATGTTCTGCTGCAGTTCATGAACTGTATGTGCAACTAAAGAAAAAAAAATTAGTCTACATTTGTCTATCAACAGTATTTATAAGTAAGAGAGTGGAAAGATTACAAAATTTTAATAAGAACATTATATTATAGTAGCAATAATCTAGGTGTTTTACTGGGAAGTGAAGTGGATTACCGTAAATGAAATTTTTAAATGTCCTTTCCATTTTACAGATAACACAAAATGACTCTTTTCATGTCTCCAGCGATAAGGATACATGTGCCACACATTTAAATAGTGCCTTCACCCTATCCAACCCTGCTCATGAATTAATAATTCAGTGACATTAATACAAGAAGATAAATGATAAAGAGGTTATAGCAAAAGGGCCAATGGTACACATATACTTCTTTTAAAACAGCTAATACCTCTCTGCCAATTACAGTTAGAACTTTTTTACAGTTTTCAATGGCATTTTTACAATCTAAATAGCAGCTTATGCACACACAATTTCACACAACTCAAGCTTAATAAATCTCCTGCTGCTACCAAACAATCATTCTGGGGGATTAAAGTGCAACATCTGCTAACATTAATAAGCATTTTACACAGCAATATGTATAAAAGCAGTTGCTATCAGTCTTCTGAAAAAGCTTCCAGACTGGTTTGGCATAAATTACACCTTTATCGTTGAACTGCTACCTCCAGCTTAAGGCAGCAATAAGGTAGCTGTAATGCTGGAAAACCCAAGGAAATTATATACGGACTGCTATTATCCTTTGTAGTGCAACAATTTCCAAAATACTTGAAAAATAAACAAAAAAATGTACATACACAAAGAACTTCAGGTAAGAACCTGGTAAAGTCACATAATTTCACTACTTAGAAGAAACCAAAGCTACTAATCTGTTTGCAAGAGAAAATTTCTCTAATAGCAGTTATAACTTTCTAATCCACCTTTGGGCTTTTAAATTTTTATTTGTATTTCTACCAAAGCAGCATCTACTGTGAAAGAATGCCTGCCTTTCCAAGGAATGAAATAAATATCGGGGGTTTATTTAATTAGGAATTCCAGCATACATTTTTAGGTAGAATTTGGCAAATGAGCATGCTTTGGAGTCGAGAGACGTGTAACATCAGCTTGAGCCAAGAACACAGTTGGCAAAAGCGGCACAAACTTTTACTTGCAGCCCTGCCAAGGCAACTCAAGCCCTGCAGTTCAGCTGTGGACAGCTGAATGCCAGAGCCTGCCAATCACCCTTCTCTGGAGTGAGGGAAATGAACAAAGTCATATTCTAGCTTTTTAAAAAAAACAGAGAGGTAAAGTATTTCAGGCTCTCACTGCAAAAGCCCTACTGTGCTGGTATTTTTTAGAAACTGAAAAGAATCAATAGTCAACACTGCAATAATAGATACGATAACAGTTTGAATACCTCTTTATAGCACCCCAAGATAATTTTGTCGTGTGGACATGTGGGCCAGTATCTGCAAGCTCATTTCTTTCCTTCATGAAAGAATAAATTTGTATAAAAATATTCATTTATAGAAAAGAACAGCAAACCAGATCAAATACATATGTAGAAATTATTTAATACACTAGCTTTAATTATCAATTAATGCCCCCCAATTAACATCAAGATTTGTTTGAACAGGATTGTTTTAACATTATTTTTAAGTCAAAACATTGCTTTAAAAATTACTATTATCATATTCTTGTGACATCGCCCACATTCTTATTTGACACATTTTAAGAGAGATGAAGAAAATCAAAGCAATAAGATAATAAAAGATTCCAGCAATGCCAGTGCTTGACAACTAACACTCAGGGCCTTTTGATGATATCAGGCTTTAAAAGTACCCAGAACTAGGGCTGAAGCCAGGCTTAGCTGAGAGAAAAGCAGTTATTACAGGACAGTAGGAAAAAGCTTAAAACAAAAGGGAAGCACATTTAGTATATACTTTTCCTCAAAGTGATGGTTTCTTAAGCTGAAGTCTGCGCCCGAAATTCCCATCCATATTTCAAAGATCGGAATCTCTGTTGCCAGAGGAAGCAAACGAGGATTAAGAACCAGGTGCCTCAGTGCCACAAACAGTCTTTCTTAAGTATAGCTTGAATTTTAGATTGCCATTTTAAAATAAGTTTTTATGAAGTTACTGTGTGCTACCTTCAAAAACACAGCTTTATATTAAAGTGATAATTTCTCCCTCTTTTTTTATTTTAGAATAAAATTATATTGGCACACGATTTTCTTTTCAGGCTATTCCTGCACCGGCACTCTGATTCTCACATCAGACACATCCCTGCCATGTGCCAGCCTTACAAGTTCTGGAAGATTTACTGCTGCTGTGATAGTCTCATGGCTATTTCAAATCCAGGTCACAACTTTCCACAGTTACTTAGATTAACATTTGCAATTTAATCTATTTTAACACAAGAATTCAACAGCGCTGAGACAAAAATGAGGTGACTTTTTTGCTCAAAGATGGCTGAATATTAAATCTGAAATTTAACAGGTTGTAATCATAACAGTTTGTAAACACTGTAATATATATGTCTGCCCTAATTCAGTAAGATGGAATTCTCACACAACACTTATCAAACTGAGCACAAAAAAATTGTTCTGGCATTTCACTAAATTAAAATCTTCAGTCCCCACAGCCAGAATGCACAAATTTAGAGTTTATTAATACCTTAAATCAAACTCACTTTTATGAAAGGCAATTTACAAGTCATCGTCTCTTCCAACAGCCAAGAACAGAACAGGGTCTTAAGCATATTTTTACAGACACTTTGATGACAGTCCAACCTTTTGCTCTGATTGCTACTTTTAACAAAAATAGCATTTTCCTTGAAATCCAGAAAACTCTTGTTTTCCTGAATATAGCTTTAAGCCTTCAGTGACAGAGTGGCTGACAGCTCAACAGATAGAAAGCAAATTTAAGAGAAATTGTTAAGAAAATGCATGCCATTTTACCAGCTTCTTGTTCAGCAATCTCAAAAACTCCAAATTTAATCTAGATCACGAGATTTCACACCTTGCCCAAAGATACTGTACCAAACCTTCGCATTCACAAAACGATGCCATTTACACACATGTTCAGCAAGCCACCTTGATTTAACTTGTGCTCTATGTATTCTAATATTTTAAAATCCTAACACTAAATAACAGCAGTCAGCATTACAGGCACTCCTTCAATAGATTGCAAATCAGATGCACAATGAAATCATCATCATCATCAGGCAGACTCCCTCGTGCTGCTAGCTACTCACCAGAAATCAGTGAGAGTCACACCATGGGGCCAGGGAAAAAAAATGGAAAAAAAAAAGAAAGAAGAGAAGGGAAAAAAATAAAAAAGCAAGTGAGCAGGCAGAGCGGGAGGACGGCATTCCCCCGGGTGGTTTCGAGTGCAGAGGAAGCGGGAAAGCCCTTGGGTAGGGCGTAGCGAAGGCAGCAGATGGGGGAAGGGAAGGGATGGGAAGGGATGGGAAGGGAGGCCGGAGCACAGAGCCCCGCAGAGCGGGCAGGCTCTCCCGGAGCACCGGGAGCGGAGCAGGGCTGCCAGCAAGGAACAGCCAACCGGGATCGCAGAACACACACGGCACCGCACACAGAAGGGCAAGGACGGGATCGCATGAAAGAGCGGAGCGCAATGCGATTGCCTTCCAGCGGACGGCCCGCGTTTAGGATCAGCTGCACGTAAGCCAAGGTACAGAGCTTGCTCCCCTCCAGGACAGCCGCAAGCTGCACGGACTGCGAGTGTCTGCCTTTGCACCCACGCGAAATGCACACCAACCTACAGCAGAGTCCACCACACTCTCCGGACAGCTGAGTCAAAGCAGGAATGAATGAACGGGGACACTTGATGCTACCAGAGGCGCCAGCACGCACAGTGTGCAATGACATCTATGTCTGCATCTCGTACCTGCACACAAATATTTTGAAACATTTGCCATGCTGCAAGTAATCATTTGCTATAAATGGCTGACGATTTCACACTGCCATTGCAATATTCTACAAGTGGCTAATGGTTTCACAGTGCCATAATAATAAAAAATATTATTATTAATTAATAATAATATTAATTTTAAAAATAATAATTAATAATATTATTTTTTTTTAAGTTGACCACAATTTCAACACATTCATTGCCCATTCTGGGAATTTGTTTGTTTGTTTAAAATCAAGTCCAGGAGAGGTTGTGACAGTAATGAGTGTACAGCTTACTTACGGGTCACTATTGGACTGAACTAAGATTTTATCTCTGGAAGAAAAAAAGCAAGACAGGAGGATGAATAACAGATGAGAATGGACAGGAAAAACCCAAGTCAACCTAAAGGTCCATCTTCTCAGATACGTGAGCAGCGATGGACAGAGGCATGACAGAACACTTCACCCGACACTGCTTGGTTATCAACATTCTCTCCAGAAGTTTAGCTTTATTTAAATATCTCTTCAGTCAAAAGGTGATTTGACATTTTTGACCTAAAAATAGCAGGTTTATAGGTTTTTAAAAATAAAAATATCTATTCCAAGACTACCATGGCGTACAAGAAGAGCTTGCAGCAAGCACAGTGGAAGTTTTCAACAGCTAGAGATTTCACCCTAATGATTTCTTGTCTCCAAAATAAAAAACAAATTCACTGTGACAGTATTATTTTACAACAGCAATTTTTAGCTTTTCCACGGTGTTGTTATTTACTAACCAGAACATGTAGCTGTACAGTCCAGCTGGCTGAAAGCAGGATGAAGGGAAACAGGCTCTTCCTAGCTAGCAGTGACCTTCACCCATGACTCTGGACACACCTTTCTTCTCCTGATCTCACAAATTTTATCACAAGTTAAACTGGAAACTTTTTATTTTTAAATAAGTAGTATTTTAATAAAGACCCAGACATATGTGTACTCAAGTAGATACACATTCATGAGCAGATATTTACTTAGGATTGGTAAAACTCTGTTGTTATTTAATTCACTTTTGAAAATATTTGTAAAACACACAGTGTCTAAGAACAGCTTAAGATAGCTAAAATTAAAAATACATTCATTTAACTATTTTCAAATATTTAAATATGCTTCGAAGTCAGGCATTTCTGTCTAGGAAAGTATTTATCTTGCAATGGCCACTAACAGTTTTAACTTCCAAACAGTTAGTACCGATTACATCAACATCCACAGAGCACCAGTTTCTGAAAACCTGAACTTACACACAAGTTTCCCACTTCCCATTTTTAGCCCCACTCAATAAGCCATAATTATGATTTTTTGTGTGTTATAATTCTATTACAGGTACTGGATGGAGTACAACTCATTAAACAGGGGTTGAACAGATTGTGGTGTGGGAGGAAAAGTACCACTGCTCTTCCACTAAGGACCAAAACATCAATAATTCAAGTTGATTGGGAAACACTATTCAAGCTGACAATTAATTTTTAAGAATGTGGTAGAGATAGTAACAAAAGACTGCAAAACAATTTTAAATTTTACAAGACTCACCAACAAAGCTTACAAATATGAAGCTTTTGAAATAACAAAAATCTACGTCTCTTCTTGCTCCAGGTTAAAGGAAAATGGACTCTAGGAAACATTCTGGAATCCAGACAGCAAAACCATGAGCATCACCTGTGACCCCAGCTGCTGCATGGGGAGGATGCCCCCAGAAATTCACCAGAACTGAAGAACACCTGAGAACCCAACGACTTAAGGGAAGAAAAAAGACAACACCACTCTACCAGGCAACATTAAAAATGCTAAATACACCTATCCGCTCAGGCGGCTCCATTTCCAACACCCTCATAAAACCACACGGGCTCCAGACACGCCACTGCCCGAGACGCTCCCGCAAACCTTCCCCGGGTCCCCCCACAGCGAGACCAGAGCCTCCCCCAGCCCCAGCACATGTGTGCCCTTTCCAGGAAGGGAGATAAGTAAATCTGTGTTTCTTATGGAGCACAGGATGAACCTTTCTGCTCGTAAGAGCTCTTACTGTTTCCATAGTGAATGTCATTTACATGACGGGATTATTATAAAGGTTCCCACATGAAAATGCATCTCTGGCATGACTACATTCTTTCAAGTTACTTTTCCTCCCACTTGCTATAGTTCCTAGGTGAAAGGAAAATATTGACAAAAACAGGACATGAGGGGGACAAAAGATAACCACAGACTGAAAAACATGAAACTGTCAAGCCATTTACAATTTTTTTTTTTTTTTAAACTTTAACTCCTCACGGCAACTGGGCAGCCTGAGATCAACTACACAGGGTAAAACACTTTAATTTATAGCCTAAGGCTTCTTCCATGTTTAAGAGGAAGGAGCATGTAAAGAAATACAATATCTTTCTCAGCCCGTCTGTTCCTTGAAATGTCTTCATTAAAATGGAGATTTTGACTTTTTGACTGTGAATAACAGAAAAAGGACAAACCTGGTTTCCAAGGATCTTCATCTGCAGACAGCACACACAAAGCTCCCCCTTCACTCTCACGGATCACACTCATGTATCACAGACAGGTTTTCAGGGGGAAGGGCAGATGGGACCACCTCCAGCTCATGATGATTAGCTAAATCAGTCCTAATTACAACTTCATTTTATCATGAAACAACTGAGAGAATGAAGCTGAGAATGTGGACCTGCAGGACAGAAGGACTCGTACTTCTCTAGACCCAAGTGGCAGCCATGGCAGAAACTGCACGCAGGATGTCACACAGGATGTCACACAGGATGTCACAGCCCATGCCACCAGAGAGCTACAAGTCACAACCTACCATAATAAAGCTGTTCCTTTTTTTTTTTTTTTTTTTTTTGAGGAGGGTGGGAAGGGGTGGAAATCTCTTGTACACATTGGCATTCAGTGTTTCACCAACATTGCAGTAAAACCACAACTTGTTCAATGGTCATATGAGCTTGAGTGAATGTTGGAGGATGATACCAGGGGCTACTCCTTTAGAGCATCTGTGAGCCCCCAAAAATTTCCACTGAGTATACCTACCCAGCAAGTATAGCTGCAGCTAATACTTCATGGATGCACAAGATCCAAGCAGTTTTCTTTTAGGTAACTCAAATAATGGCTGTAATTAAGCAGCTAAGGATACATTAATCCTATCTCTCAGCTTTGCAGAGGTTGTGAACGCAGTTGTGCAAACTGCTTAACCACAGCACTGAAATAGCAGCAAATTTTCTCACTGCCCCACGTATTTTTCCTAAACCCTTACCAATTAGTTTTAATAATCTGTTAATGCTGCAGCTTTATTTGGTGCATTGGTTATTATGTATCCATTTAAAATACAAAAAAAAAAAAATTACTGGACACCTTCCAGCAGACCTACTAAAAATTTTCATTTGTTTGAGTCTGATTCAATTAACATTGGGACTTTAGTAACTTTTTTTTTAATATGTAAAATTATAGTAAGCAAAAAGTATTGTTTCAAATAATTGTTTCATATATTGAGTGATTCTCTATGGAAACTATGCAAGAACCAAGATTTACTGACTATGGAATCTTGGCAATAAATCACATGCTGGGGGATATTAAGCTATTAAATATAATTTAAATAAACCAAAATTTTCAATTGGCTGGTAATTAGATAGATAGCACAAAGACGCTAAATTCACTGTTGGTTCCTATATTCTTATATTTGTTTTTTTAAATTAAAATCTGTTCTAGCAGTACTTGCTTATCATGCCACAGACCAAAAAATAAACCACTGTAATCAGAAATAATACCAGTGGAAGTGAAGACGTAGGAAGGATAGATTAATTACTGTACAGGTGACAGAAGCATAAGGAAGAATTTTATTCACAGGTATACTTGAAAGGTTATATTGGTTTTATGTGCTCTGCTCGGCAGATTTTTCAGTCATGAGCCAAGAACTGCTGATTACTTGCATCCCATTTGCCAAATACAAAAGCTTTATTAGTCATAACAGCATGGCTGTTCCAAACAGACAAAGAGATATAAATAATAATCAAAAAGACAGAAGAAAAAGACTTGCCCCTTCTTCAGGGTTAGTTGTCTGTGGGCAGTTAAGTATGACTTAGTGTGGCTTCATTTCTAATGCACGCTGCAAGTAAAATGACTACAGTGTGGATTTGTGCTTTGATTTGTCGTCTTGCAAACAGAAGAATACTGATTTTAAGAGGCCATTCATTATGGCATTTGTACAGAAAGAAAAATCGTTAATCTATCTCACAGTTATATATACACATTCTGAATATGTTTCGGGAGAGCACATAAGGCTAACAATTTGTAAGAATATTTCTGCATATATTTTCCTCTTTCAGATATAGAAATTGTATTCTGAAACATTAGACAACTTCTAAAATGATAAATCCACGTAAAACAAATCCCCTGCAATCTACTGTAATACTTTCAAAATTAATTATAAATACTTGTAATATTAAAGTGCGGATACAATGCTTTACCTCTTACTGAATTTCTATGCATTATTCACCCTTTTATTCTAAGTACTGGCTTCTTAGCTTGGGTATAACAAGCCAAGCACTGCCCTCAACAATGCAGTCACAGTTCACACTCTTAAATCGGCTGGAGCTCCACTTTCACTGGGGGTAACTTTCATCCTTTTGTGCCTTCTTTTTACTTACAGACAAAAGACACCGTCGCTTTCCACAGTTCAAAAAGAATGCAATGTGAAACCAACCTAAGAACCTACAGGAGTTTGTCTAAAATAGAAAATGTTGTTCTTCTTCTGAACACAAAACTACAGACAAAGTTCCAGAATTTTGCACTAAAAAAAAAAAAATGAAGCCATACACTGCTACCAATATAAATCCATGGGCAACTTTGAGGTCCCAGCACATAAACCAAAAAAAAAAAAAAAAAAAAAAAAAAAAGAAGTGGAATATATCTCCTGCACAAAAGTGGAAAATCATGTCAAAAGAAACATGTACATCTTTTCTCTGGTGATCAATAACAATTTAAAACAGATGGGTACAGAATCTTTCTGTAGAAACTCTTACACATAGAATTAATGCAAAGCATCCAGGAAATGTCTCACAAACATAACCAATAGTACCACTGTATGTCTACAATGTACTAAAGTTTCTTATACAGTAAGAATTGCCATCTATATAGATGGCAATTTTCTTAACTTGGAATTACCTTATTCTAATTTTGGCACAGGAAATCAGGGAAAGAAAGGTATTTTGTTTGCTTAAACACTCATTATTTCAGTATTTTCTGAATTATAGTTCAAGATACCATCTTAAAATATGTGTCTGTTTCATCACACTCTGCCATGCAGACTGCTGTGCTACTCAAAGCAGTTATTCATAAATGACTATATAACCTAATGCATTTTGTTCAATTAGTCCCCATAAGTGTTTTTTATTGACAAAACATAATTTACTTTTATTAAATGTGACTGGAACATTGCTTCTGCCAAGTAAGTGAGTATTAATGTCTCACTTTTTTGTTTTTTTTTAAAAACAGATGGAAAATTTTAAGAATTAAGGAACAGCTTGAATGTCACTTACATGAAAATTGTACAAGTATGACATTATTGTCACTTTTGTTGCTTGGAGTAATTTTAAAAATTATCTAAGTTACTTATCACCATAAAAACCTGGCACTAGTGAAAGAGAAAACGTGTTACACTACAGCTAAAACAAAAAAAATTACATGATTTTATTCAAGTAGGCTCTTCCAATGTAGCATGTAAATTACCATTGTTCTACCTTCAAAATACAAGGCTGTTAAAAATATATCTTAATCTCAGCTGCAATATCCTCACACCAGAACTAAAGTTACATTCACGTCTGGATTTTCATATTGTACAGCAACCTCCACTGAGTGGAACTTCTGAAACATCCCTGCCTCACCAGGAAAGAAAAGGACACACTGTGTAAAGAAAGATTATGTCCTTGCCTCTCCACAGTTCCTCAACAAGATTAAATTAACAAACCTCTCTTTCTTCATCATGACTTACACATCAATATTTTCCCATGCAAAATGGACGGTACAACTTTTCAACTCCCAGCACCTACCAAAATCTCCAGGAAAGACAGAATTTATATATTTTCTGTAAATCTTACCATTATAATCCTATTGGGGTGTAATTGCTGTGGCTAATATTCTTACCCTGTTATGAAAATGCTCAACATAAACGTGGCACTGAGTTGTTAAGATAATACATGATCATGCTGTGAGAGGGTAATACCTATACAATAGCCCTTGCCAATACCATAAATCTCTTTATTAGACAACAACCTATTACAGGAGATCTACTTAACTGTTTCCCTACTTAGAGGACCATTTGGTGTTACAATAACAAGCTGACTTTTCACATTAGAAGGGATTAGCCTGTATAAATAATAAATTGAGACAGAGTTACTACTCTTGTAGATATGGTAAATCTTCCCCGATGTTTAAAAAGAGAATCCAAACTAAACCCCTAAGATCACGTTAGGCTGAACCTATATTAAAGTTCTCTTCGTTTAAACTAACAAAAAAGAAAAAAATCAACTCTGACCAATTTACACCACATATTTATTACAGGAGAACATATTACAGAAAGCTGTTTCTGTTTTATGGAATGTGCATACCTACTGCTTTATTTCCTAACAATATCATAGCAAATCATCTTTAAGTTTGCTGAAATATTTGAAACCAAAATGATTGCCACCATTTTTCCCAGAGACAAGTACAGAATAAATCTAAGTACCATCTATTATGCTTCTTGCTCAGCAAGCGAAACTGTATTATATATTATTTTTTTCTTCGAAGTCTTAACTTTTTGAAGGATCACACAGCTTCATTATCCAGATAACTAAAACACAAATTATGAAGACTGCAATACACTGGATGATTTTTTTCATTGTGCTAAATTAAGGAAAAATTACTGCCTAAAGTACAAATTTCTGATTCTTCAAGCTAGTTTTTAAGTTACAATATACAAATAAACTTCAGTTAAGACATTCCTTGCTCTTTGTTGTCAGCATTTATTTAAGCTTAAGACAGAAATCCTTACAATTGTTTGCCTTTTACTACCTGACTGTATCAATTGCTTTACTACCTGACTGTATCAATTCCTCAATTTGGATGAAACTCATTCACTTCTTTATATTTTAAATAGTGAAAAAGCAAAATTAAGAGTTAGCCTTTCCGCAGTCACCTTGATTATGCTCCATAACACTGCTTGGGTAAGTAGGAAATACTTACCTCCTGCTTTTTGGCTACTACTCTGCATGAGATGTGTCGAAGACCTGAAAGCACTCTGCTGTCTCTGATGCTGACATGACATTTTTAGAATCTGAGAAGACAGTTTATGCAACAAAAATCTGCTTCTTGTCATACAGAATACCAAAACCGTCCTTTCGCACCTCGACCAGCAGGAATTGTTTTCCTCACCTCTTTTTTAAACATCTGATTAATAGGCCCTTTTTTGAAATATGAAGTTGTTTTTTTTTTTGAAGTTGGCTTGTGCTTATTGATGTTTTAAAATCTTTGCCCACTGCGATTTGCTATTACTGATGGACAGCCTTTTTAAAAGCTGTCTTGCAGAGCCTTTCTGCTCTGCCTAACAGAAAAGGCACAGTGAAATGAAATTGTACTTACTGGAAACAATTCAACCCTGAATGCCTTGATTACTCTGATTATCTCATATACAAGCTCCCTCTGCAGGTAATAATAAGAATGAGCAAAAATATGTGAAAAATGTGGGCAACAGCCGGCATAGGAAACCAAATAATCAGTCATCATTTTATAAAGAAACTCCCCCAGAAATCCTTCTGTGATGTTATCCAGCATAAGGAGGTAACATAGGAAACATTCTCCACTTTTTTCCCCAGCTCTGTGTCTCTTCTTGTCTCCTCAGAAAAGTTAAACATTCAGCTTTAGTCTTTCCTATATCAAGTCACACAAATTTCTTTTTCCAAAGTCATCTAAATGCTTTCAGTGCAGAAAAAATAGAAGAGAAAAAAGAGAAAAAAAAAAAAAAAGAATGAAAATTTAAAAATGGCTCTGTTTATCCAGAGCTAAACAAAAATGAAAGACCACCCCTAACAGTAAAACAAGTTCATCCTATCTGATGCATTTGTCTAACTGAAAAGCAACCAAGCAGCAGCATTCCTTCATTCTATTTACTGCTAGAAGGAAAAACCTAATGTTACTTTTGGATACAATTACACATGCACTCCACCGAAGTTTAAAATGCAATTGAACTGAATGGTAAGTTATATTGAAAATTAAATTATATATATTTTAAAAAATCCTTATCAATTTAAATCAAATCATGAAGTAACAATGTAGTTTTCATTGAGGTGGAAGTAAACTGCTTTTCTCCCAAAAGACATTATCCTTACTTTCAAATGTCTCAAGTTTGTTTGCCTTAATGGGACGAGCTCTCTAGATAAAAATCCCTTCAATGCAAATGGGACAAAGCTTCAATGAATGCAGCTATAAATATTAAGTACACCGTAATTAAGCCTTCATCCTATCTAACCTTTAGCACACGCCCAAAAAACTGGGAAACCATCAGGCAACATTAATTTCTCTTCTCACCCAGCAAGAACAAATGTATGCCTGTGGTTTTGTTTCTCTTGCAGAGCGAAATCTCACTTTCTGCAAGTAGTGCCCTTAGACTGATGAAGAACATTCATAAAATGAATGCATACACATTGGGCATAAAGTCACATATGCCCTGTGTCAACTTTAATTTTCACTGGGAAAACAAACTCCAAAATACAACCCTTCAAGCTTTCAGTATCAGCTTTAAAAAAAAGAAAAAAAAATGGAGAGGAAAAATACTCCTATTTCAGTAGGATACAGCCATTTCAACATGGCTACAGCCATTACATAGGATAAACATAAGACAAATTTGGGGTGTTCAGTTCAAGAGGATGAGACTGCTTCAAATAGAGCTCTTCTTTGCTGATGGAATATCTTTAACAGTTGGATCATCAACCAGTTACTATGAGATACTATTATACACCTGCTCAAATGAGGAAATAATGTAGGGGAAAAAAAAAGCCAACAACTTTTTGGAGAGATGATGCTCTGTTCAAGCACGGGTAAGATTACTGCCTGAAGGGCAAAAGGATTTCTTCTCAATTTCAGATTATGTCAGCCTGCACCTACCCTCTCTCTTCAAAACAACTCTCAGCCTACACCCGTGCTCCTGGCACAGAAGCTCAACCAGGAATCCACCACTGCTTAGGCACTTTCTCTCCTTTAAGCACTTTATACTGATTTACACGAGAATCACCCTCACCAATTGACAGTCTGTGTTTAAGAAATACTTATTAGACTAATGCACATAAAAGCTACTGGAGACCCTGACAACGAAACAGTTGTGAATTAGTCTTCTGTAGAACACTCATTTTGTTCAAAATGAAGATTCAATCATTATTCATTCTGGGAAAGCAGGTTTTCCCAAATTGGTCACTTCACATTGAAAAAGTCTAAAAAATAGTGTAATAGTCTAATGAAAGGATGCCTGGATCAGATGAAAAGAATTCTGCCTACCATCAACACAGGCATCGGGAATTTGCCAGAGAAATGCAGAGTCAACAGCAGAACTTGTTCTCAGAAATATTTTCTTAAAATGTCACTTTATTTAAAAGCAATGCTGCCTACTGAGAGGGAATTGTTTCTGAACACTGCTCACCCCGGCGTAGACTGCAGTGCTGTAAAAAATTACAGAGAATACATAGAAAAGTGAATTAAAGTCTCCTTCTGGCATGTGATCGCTCTCCACCACTGCAGCACTGGTTTCACAGTCAGGCTCTCTTCTCTATGCACACCCGAACCCATCAACAGCAGAGCAAGTCTGATAGTCAGGAACAAGGTCGGTCATCCCCTCCCCAGCTGCCAGAAACAACTTTTAGCAGTAATCGGCGTTATTATTCTGTCATCTGGATTCAGAGCAGTAATCGGTGTGAGGTGTCGACTGATGGGAAAATACCAACAGAGGGCACAAAGGAAAGCAGCAGCCCAACCTAAACGAGAGATTGGGGATTTTATCACATCCACAGGCAACTGGATAGACAGAAGTACTCTAATTTTTAAAGCGTCATTCTCCAGTGATAAATTGTTTTGCTGCTACTTTAGTGATATTATCTATTTTTCCAACAGTTGCCGACACAAATGTCACCCTCCATGAAGGAGCTGCACCGCTCTAGCGCTGGTGCACACCCAGTGCTTGGCTGCTCCCACACTGCCCCCACCACAGGAAGCAGCAAAAAAGCCCAAGAAATGGGAAAATTCCCTTCTTTACCATAAAATGTATAAACACTCCCACACCTATCTATGAATCAAGACATCCCTTATTGAAGTATTAAACACGATTTGTACAGTATCAGAACTGGGGATCTTAAATAGCACTCTTCATTCACGTTATTTCATTCCAGTTTTGTAGCCCATTGCAATAAAGTAACACATCATTAACATATAAACATAGTAAAAAACCCACTCATCTGTGTTACATTTTAGAAAAACTGCTTCCCCTTTTCCCTAGATTGCCAGTTTTGCTAAAGGAAGTATCTTTCTTGGGTGATAAACACATTGTAAAACAATGGTAAAGAAAAAGGATGAGTTATTTAGTAAACCAAGGAACAAAACAGGCAGATCGAGACTCTACCATATTTGTATGAGGAAATGGCATAAAATAAATCTCTTAAGACAAAAAAGCCCTGCATTACGTTAAAAGGAAAATATTCCTGATCCTGAATCTACGTAAGAAACACAAGTAGCTTATTAACTCAAACTAGATTTTCTCCGAAGCTAGCTACTTTCACTACTGAAACACAGACATTGATACTTAAATCTTTTTGTGTAAATGTTAGTGTTTATAATGTGCTCCTAAGAGATTAAGATTAGAAAAAAAAATAACCACACAACCAAGACAGGCCCTATTTCTCTCAGCCCATGATCACTTGTCAAGCCATGATTAATGCTGTGCTCTGTAGAGGGAGACATTACATCTAGGCTACAACAGACCTAAATTTTACCCTAAGGCAGAAGTCTGATTTAAACATCTCTATTCAAAGTGACATTTGTCCTCTCTTTTCAACCAGTTTCCTCTGAAATTCCAGTAAACTGACTTTGTGACCTACAAATGGTCCATTGATTCTAACTTGTCGTGTTGCCTGTCCTTGTAGCAAAGTTAGTTTTGGTGACTGAATGAAGCAAGATGCTATGCATTCAAGAAAAATACAGGAGCAGGGTCCATTAGGTGCTCTATTAAATGCTCCGTTGGATAACAGCAACTAGAATTCATGGTTATAAGGATTCCAGCTTACACAGAAGAGTTAAAGATGAATACTGAGGTCAACATTAGAAATCAGAAAATATTTTTATATTGAGAAGTAACAATGGCCTTCATATTCTGAGGTGATGAGCAAAGATTTTTTTTTTTTGTTACAGACAAGAACATGGGAATCGTCAGAGCCACCCTGAAAAGCAATTACATTTTATCTCTCGCCTTTCACTCTGAAATGTCTGCAAAGGTATTTACATTTGTCTGTTACGAGAACAACAAGTGAAAAAACTAGTTGTTATCACTTATCTCAAGTAAATACTATTTCTCCAGTGAATGGTATTATTACATCTATTTTATAAAGTTATTGTTAGATCCTCCGATTTATCTGTAGCTGCTATTGTAGGAATAAATATAAGACATGCTTATGCCTTATAAAGAAATAGACAAACAGCAGACCTGGACATGTAGAATAGTCAATGTCCTTCTTACTAAACATGAAAAATGGCAACATTTGATAATATGAAGCAATTTAGACATTGCTGGCAAGTTCCTACTAGCCAAGGTAATCTTATTTCTGGTGCTTTTCAGGGTAAATTGATTTTTTTTTTTGCCTCCTCTTAGCTGCTCTGATAATTGAACAAACGTATACAAGTGTGATGGGATTTTACTTAGCAGACAACACACAAAACATTCCCCAAACATGGAATATTTTGCTCATAAAAAAAGCATTTTTGTTGTAATTAAGCAAACTGTATTTAAGCTTGCTTTGCGCCAGAGTAACAATCAACAGCATTTTGCTAGAGACGGCACTCTACCTGCAGGTGTTGAGCATTGTGCTTGCTTCAGTCAGGCTGCAATGCTTTTTACTATCCTGCATTTCTAAATAATTGGAGTAAATGGCAAGCTAGAGTTGGTTGAATCATTAGAGTACCTCATGAAAATCAGAAAGAATGAATTCATGGCATATGCATATTACATATTCTTCTAAAACCCATAAAATGCTCCATTTAATGTAACAATCCATAACTTGGAGGTGCTATGATTCTGAATTTGAAGACTTTTTTCCTTCCTCCCTTTGGAATCAATTTCTAGTTAACTATCAGTTTGCATCTAGAGAATGCTGTCAGATCGTAGCACTCGCTAAGCAAGTGCATTTCTATAACTAAATTACTGATATTAAACGACACAATCTTCCCAGTCCATGCTGTAGAAACACTTCTTGTATATTACAGGCTGAAAGAAACATGAACTCCTAGAAAATTACCTACTGAAGAGGGCTTTAAGCCTGTCATCTTTCACCTTTTAAATGAAGAATGTTAAAAGGAATCACAGTTGCTAAATAAAGACCAGAAGTATTTTCTACACCAGGTATACATAAGT
This sequence comes from Emberiza elegans, assembly GCA_024865655.1. NCBI lineage: Eukaryota > Metazoa > Chordata > Aves > Passeriformes > Fringillidae > Emberiza > Emberiza elegans. The sequence goes on from JALJVW010000206.1 coordinate 74,227,775, forward strand.
TACCAGTATTCCAGAACCACCTGCTACTTTTATTTTAAAAACTGTTGGAAACAAAATGCAGCTATCTTTGAAAACTATTTAAATATTAAACACGATTGTTAACAGTATTGCGAATGGCCTTAAAATAGGTTGTTGTGTTTCCATTTTTCTTGACATCCAATTACAATCATGACGGTTAAAATTTTTTATCTGTTTCAAACAGAGGGTGTTTTTAGAAATAATAGACAGCTTTTAAGTTTAAAAGCTGCACATAAATACTTAAGGAGGCAAATTTCTCATAATTTCAAATCACTTTTGTACATCACAAACATCAATCCTAAAAAAATGCTTTGAAAGGGTCTGTTTAGTATGGACATCTCCAAGTAACATGACTGACTACAAATTTCACTGGCCTGTGCTCTGAACTGTCCTTGTTCATAAGTGACTGCTTGTCTGCCTGTGCATGGATATGACTCCCAACACACACCACACGTAGTTTAACTTCTGCACTTGCAGTAAAAATCACTATTTGCTACTTCCAGTTCCTGTATAATCAGCCATCCGCAGATATTCCTTAGTGGAAATGCAGAGGACTCACAAAGCATTTTTTGATATAAAGTGTTACTGGTAGGTTATTTGTCATTAATATTAGGGATGGCACAATCCCCAGCAGGAGCCATAGTACAAGGTAACAGTGTTTTCTTACAGGTATGTCAACATTTTGGGTGAACAGAGGATGAGCAAGGGCTTGGAAACACATAAAATTTAAATCTAAATTTTAGTAAAAACTTATGATTGTGTTTCTGTGCTCTCTAGATATCAAACAATGCTTTCTACTGCATGGTTATTACAATTTACATAAATTTATGACACAGTATCTAGAAATGTATTTCAAATAAAACTTGGATAAATATTTTGCCTAACTAGAGATTTCTCTCTCCAAATCCTTTAAGTGAAAATTATGGACTTAAAAAAAGCTGTCATTCAAAACTATAGGAAATTTTCTTCATCACAACTATTCTGATTTTAAAAATATCTATTCATCGAAATGCCATGTATACATATCACATTTCCAGAATAAAACCAACCATATTATTACATATTATAAACCATAGAGACAACAAACTCCTAAGACTATACTACCTTGTTTATTTAAACTTTAATAAGGTTCTTCCCTTACTAGAGACTGGGATTCCTGAGTAACCCCCTTTCCTGACTTTACACATTCAAAGTGGTAAGAGATAAATAAAACATTGAGAAAGCTTCTGAAGTGATCACATAAGAACTAACTAAGCACACTTTGGTTTTTTTAAAGCTTTCCTCTTGCTCATTTTAAGAAGGGAAACACCCAGAAGCCTGGTGTTAATGTCTCTGCTGATTGTGAAAATTGCAGCAATAAAAACTCCAACTGCTTGTTTTAAATTAAGACTTGCAAGACTACATGTGAGATCTGTATCTTTACATTAGTTTTTTATAACATTTGGAAGTTTGGTTGCCTGCTTTGATGTTGGTCTATTAATGAGCAGGGGAGCCAAAAGCCAGAAAAAAAAATGTTTACTGGAAATTCTCAAGTCAAAACCTGAAGTAATTGGTTTGTTCTACCCCACATGATTCAACATCCTGATTCCCCCAACTACCAGCTCCCTGAGCTATCAGAACGTCTATGCTTTTTTACTGTTGCCAACACATAGTAACCCACAGTGATTGAAAATGGCAGCTGAAGTGCTGCTGCAGCGCATTAATTTTGCTCTAAGTGGTCCAATTTTGCCATCTGAATGTTGAAAATCTTCTTTTTACTACTTTTTTACCTTTAGAGATTTGTCGAATTTGGGGTTGCCGTCACATAAACCAAAGTGCAACATTTCCAAGACAATTTTTAGATTATCCCTAATAGCTGAAAGGATAATGCGCTTTCTTTACAGCCATCTGCATTCAAAGCAGACTAGTTAACAGCAACTTAAGTGTGATAATGGCAATTACATCAATATGTTCCTTTTACACCACCAAAAGGTACTACTTCAAACAGCTGAAGACATTAGGTAAATAAACTGCTGGAAATTACCTGAAAGTAATTATCTAATTTTAGGACCACTAAATACATCTATTTACAAAATGCCCAAATAGCCGTGCCCATCAAAGAATGACAGAGTACTTGATCAACTGCAGTGTTTTTCACCAAGACATACCATATATACTCAGTTCCTTCATTACATGAAAGGAAATTGAAGCCTGAAATTGAATATCCTACTCTAAAGGCACATCAGTTTCATGGCAGTAAAAGAAACACTCCCCAAATGGTGAATCAGAAGAAAGAAAAATATCAAACAAACAAACAAACCCATCCAAACAACAGACCAAATGTTACATATCAATGACTTAAACCAACTTTTTAAAAACACAAAATACCTGTTTTAGTATCGGTATCATTCAAGTAAAAGGGTTGGAAAGAAGCAATAGGGAAGGAAAATTTAGGAAGTTCTTTTTGCCAGAGATATAAACCAGAATACAGTTACCAGAAACATCTGGTCCCTGGAAAAGGTCCCAACTTATTGATGGATAACTGGATTTTGCTTGGCTTTTGGGTTGCTGGATTATGAATATTGATTTGCAAAGGTAATAAAAGGGTAGGCCAGGCCACATCCCCTTTCAAACTCAAGAAAATACTAACAAAAGAATAAAAAACTATGAACACGTCGTCTCATAAAACAACTTGCAATGCGATAAATGTTCTACACAGCCACCAAAACACCACTCCTGCCACAGCTGGTTGAGAATTATTTATTATAGAGTGATACTAACCACAAATTAGGTTATCTTTGTAAACACAGTATCACTGATTAAATGAGATTACAAGAATTACTCATTTTCACTTTTTCTAGAATGAAAAGGAAATGGAAGCATATGGCTGGTGGTGATAAAAACTTCTTTTAAAACTCTCCATAAAAATATCTATTATTCCAGCCTACCCACCCATTAAGGAAGGAAGCATATTTGTTTCAAAGGCCTGGAACCAAGAGGTCTTTTATTACAAGATTTCATTTGTTTTCTGAAGTAATTAGCAGGTCTTCCCCATTCATCCCTCCACGCAGTAACGTGTAGGCCATACCAGAGCAAGAGCGCGGGAGAAAGCACTTTCTAAATCCCCCTCCCAGAGAGGAGGAATCAGAAACCACGCCACAGCGCCTGTCATAAAAGGTCACTTTTTTTGCTCGGAACAAACCATTAATCAATAGAGCGTAATTGTCCGAGCGCTTGCAAGGGCTCTGCAGCGGAGGGACCTTGTTTTTCACTCGCATAATTGCAAAACAGCAAAAGTTCAGAAACATAACCCAAATCCACCTCCCCATTTTACCCCTTTACAATTCCCACTGCCCTTTGGGCCTCTTCTTGGAAGCAAATGGAAGACGAGCTGAAGTTTTCTCAATTGAGCCGGAGCTAAGAAACCTTTGATATGCTAATATCCTCCTTCAAACGGTAAGAATTCACACTTGCATTAATTCAAACAATTTCTGCAGAATGATGCGAAATGGCATCTCTTTTCGTGGCAAGCAACAAAAGGAGGGAGCCGGGGCGTCTGAGGAAGCCAAACAGCAGAACATTTGTTCCGCAGGATTCCTTCCGTCGCGCACAGGGGCATTTCTGGGCAAAGAAAACACACCTGAGCACCAGCAGAGCGCTTTACTTTCTGACAAACCGCGCTCAAATCCCAGCAGGGCCGGCGCAGACTAACAACAAGATGTTATTTTTAGAGCCAGACACAGCAACGGTGCCTCATGACACACTGTTTTCTGTCTCCAGATGGCCCCAGATTTCTACATGTGAAAATAAATAGAAATAAAAAGAAAAAAGAAAAAAAAAAAAAAAAAAAAAAAAAAAAAGTTGTTTTCACCCCACAGCCGACAAAGGGTAATTTATTCCTCTTCCCACTGGCACCCCCCACCCCGCACGGGCTGGGAGCCGGGCGCTCGGCAGAGTTGCACAGATACACCCGCAACAGGTAATTATTTAGCGAACGGGTGCAACTTTGCGCGCTGCGCGGGGCGCGCCGCGGAGCCCCGGGCCTGCTGTGCGGGCGGCCCCGGCGCGCAGCCCCGCGCTCGGCGGGGCAGCAGCGGAGGGCGGGCGGGGCGGCCGCGGCTGCCGCAGGTCCCTCCGCAGGGCGCGGGGGGCGGCGGCGGAGCGCGGCCGTTCCGCGCGGGCGGAGCGCGGCCGTGCGGAGCAGCGGCGCTGCCCGCGCCCAGAGCCGCGGGCTCACCGAGGGGCGCAGCGCTCCGCCGGCGGCAGCGGCGGGCGAGGAGAGCCCAAAGTAAGTGCATCCCTCGCCGGCGGCTCGGCAGGGGAACATCCAGGAGTCAGGGAGCAGGCGCCGGCAGGAACGCGCGGCGAGGCTGCAGCGCGGGGCTCCGCTTACCTACGTCTGGGAGCCGAAGGCGGGCCGGGGTCTGTGTCCCCGGCGGGAGCCGCGGTCCGGGTCAGCCCGCCGAGCGCGGGGCTGCGGGAGATCGCGGCGGAGTTAGTCCCGGGGCCCCGGCGGCGGCGCGGGAGCGGGCGGGCGGGCGGTGGGCTGGGGCGGGAGCGGGCGGCAGCCGGCGCTGCGGCTCGGAGGGCTGGGGCAGCGCAGAGCAGGGGCGGCTTCTTCTCCACGCAGCCGGCCGGGAGGCTCTTCTGGGTCTAAGTCAACATTTTCCTGCAGTTCCCCACACTCCGCTCCGCAGCAAAAGCGCGATGCAGCCAGGCTCCCGCACGCACGCACACAAGAAATAAATTCAAAAAAAAAAAAAAAAAAAATTAAAAAAAGCCGAAATGGAGAGGAGGACGGGCGCAGTGCAGTGTGTGTGCCCAGCCTCGGGAGTCCCTTCTGCGAAGCGATCAGGAGGCGATGCCAGCAGCTGGGGCAGCGGGGAACAACTCGAATGTTACAATGGACCCCCTTCCTCCGTGTCTCTGTCGCTCGCACCGACCGGATTCACATCTCCCGGGATGACATTCTGGCCTCTGGCGGTGTGCGGGGCCGGCCCCTCCTCAGATTTTCTCCTCTTCCTCCCTGTGCTGCTGCCCCGCCAACGACTGGAGATCGGGCGCTGAGCAAGTAACGCGCGTGGTAATGGGAAAAACGCAATACATACACAAAAAAAAAAAAAAAAATCCCAATGAATGTATGGCAGCCTCTCCGTGCTCGTGCACCGCTCCGTCTGCGGCTGGGGAGCGCCAAGTCCTGACACGGACTCTGCCGGCTCTGAACTGGAGTCACCTCCAGCCTCCTCCCCCTCCAATCTCCACCCCTTCTCCCTGCGCTCCCACCCCTGGGCTCAGCTAATCATATAAACATATTATCACGTAGAGCGGTATCGGCGAAGGACAAAAATCTCCCCCTTCCTGTCTTTTTTCAGTCCCCCTCCCGCCCTTCATTCATTTGAGGCGGGGGATGGGGGGCTGAAGGCTAAATAGCGGCCGCTCGGCACCGGAGGCCGCGCAGACCGGCTGCGCGCTGCCGCTGCCCGCGCCGCGGATGCCGAGGGGCGCGCACGGCCGCGGAGCCGCTCGCCGCCGCCGCGGAGCCGCTGGGCGCCCCTGCCCGGCGCCTCGGGCCCCGGCGCTGGCCGGGCCTGGGGCCTGGGGCCTGCCGCCACCCCCTCCCTGTGCCTCCGCGGCGGCTGCAGGCGCGCAGGCCGGCCGGCCGGAGGCGTCCCCGCCGCGCCTTCGTGCCCGTGCCCGACCGCGCAGCGATGCCGCGCACCGCGCCTGCTGCGAGGGCCCGAGCGGAGCTGCCCGGCCGGCTGGGCTCGCCGCGCCGGGCCGGCTCTCCGCACCGCAGCGTCTGTTCCCCGCCTCCCCTTCCCCGGCATCAGCCAAAAATCCTTCACTGGCTGGGCGAGCAGCGAGAGAGGGCAGGCAGGGCGGGAAGACGCGGGGTCCCGGCACCCCAGCGCCTTCACGGCTCCGCTGGTCCTTTCCTTCTTCCCCTCGCACTGACATGGCCCGGCTTCTGCCCGGCAGGGACGGCGCGCCGAGGCACAGCGATGCGCTGGGGAAAACATGTCAGGGCAGGGTAAACAGCACTTGGAAACGATTTAAAGGATACTCAGTTGACTCACTGGTGTGCTCGGATACAGAACGCAGTCTAGTAGCGTTGTTGCGTTTTCCCAAAAATCTGCTCTTAGAAACCAGGTCTGGTATTGTAGGGTTTATGTTTCTCGTCTGTATGGATGCAAAACACTGAGAGAATCCGCTCTGACCTTTCAGGATGTGCAACACGGGCAGTTCCCAGCCCTCAAGGTCAGGGAGAAGCAGCTGGGCATTAGCGAGGGCCGGGGGCCGTGCGTGCGTCCCACGCTCCGCGCCCGCCCGGGGCTGCGCTGACCAGAGGGAGCGACAGCCGCGGTCAAAGCTGCTCAGACTTGACCTGATAACTGCCCCCTCCCTTTGTTTGGGGATTTTAGCCATCCCCTCCCTCGCTGCTGCGATGAAATGAAATCCTCTCAACTGCCTCTACTCACGAAATCGCATGTTCTAGGCCGCATCACTTGGGGCTTGATCAACTGTTTTAGGTTCAAAGCACATTGACAATCCAGAGTACAACACCTACAATCAGCATCGTTACCTTTGTTAATGGTAATGATTTGGTTTTTTTTACTTAATCATTTTGATGTCTCTGCATACCTGTGCAATTAGTGTTTAGAAATTGTAGCATGTATTAAGAAAAACATGACATGATAAAAGGAGACTGGATCTCTAAGACCTTGCAATATGGATTACTGAGAACACAGAGCTGGTCCAGGGTTCTTCAAAACCACATTAAACTTTCAACAATGCTAGCAGCAGTCTTGGGGGCTATCTAGAAGTCATTGAAATATGGACATGCCATAGCCATGCTGACCTTCCTCAGTTCAGGGTGTCTGTCTGGGGGACTGGGGAGTGGAAGAACAATCTCAAGCTTTTAGGACCAAAGTAGGAGTTCTGCCACAGTGAGCAGTACACCTTCCTAAGACCAGTTTCAACTGGGTTAAATCTGCAAAATGCCTCAAACAGAATGGAAGGACATGTATCTATGTAACAGTTTTGTACCTACTATTCATATTTAAAAGTATGGGTTTCTGTGAGAGCAACATAGAGCAAAAGGGCAGAGTCTCTATTAAGTTCTTGGTGTATTCCTAATATAGTCAATTGCCCTTTCTTGCTATCCCTATAAACAGCTGTATAAACCATAAATAACCCTTTATGCATTTCTAGAGGAATTAAATTATACAGGCATTTTAATGTATTTTATTAGAAGCTGATTTTCCTTGAGAGGACTGGATGCATCTGTTACAGAAACATGCTTAAAAGGAGGGTCATAGAAATATAAGGATATGCATTTTGACTTGCTATGATTTTACAAAAGTTTTAAATTTTAATCATTAACAAGTCCTTCTTTCTCTCTCTCTCTCTTTCTTTTCTCTCTCTTTCTTTCTCTTTATCTCTCTCTTTCTCTTTATCTCTTTCTCTCTCTTTCTCTCTTTTCTCTCTCTTTCTCTCTCTTTCTCTCTTTTTCTCTCTTTTCTCTCTCTCTCTCTCTCTTTCTCTCCCTTTCTTTCTCTCTTTCTCTCTTTTCTTTCTTTCATGTAATTGCAGATAAGCAGTGATACCCCTGAGCTAACAGACTTTTGCTTAGTTGATGGGAACAGGATTTAGCCAGAAAACTGTCGATAATGCAAGAATTATCTAGGGTTGATGGTTTTCCTTTGAGAGGACATGAGAGAGAGAAGTTCTTCTGTTTGCAACAAAAAAAAACTCTGTTGGGTTCTCTAATTTTTTTTCTGCCTACAAAAAGATTGAAAAGAACTGCAGAACTAGGCTTTGTGCTAATATTTGCAGAAGTCAAAGTGAATTCACCTATGTGGATTCAAATGTAGGACTGAAGTTCATTTTCCCTCTTTTCATCAAAAAGTTCTGGAATCATATTTCTTTCTACATGCAGAGATGGAGTTTTACAACTCTTTTACAATGGCTGCTGTAAAACTGAGTTTTAAACAATTGCTAAAAATGCAGAGACCTTTTAGCATTTGTTTCAAAAACACATGTTTCTATTAATTCTCATTAAAACTGCATTAGGATATAAGAATACCTGGCAGAGGTGTATATTGTTTTGGCAAGTATAATACTATTATTCAAATGATTAATTTTACTTCACATGAATCAGCATATTTTTCTTTACAAGAAAAATTGTACACACATGTACTCACAGCATACGTAAATCTGATCCTTTAGTTTACTCAGCCACAATTATTGCCAGGTTTGAATAGTAATATGCAAGAAGGAATTATAACAAATCAATTTTCCACCATTATGACTTCCTACTATTTGCTTTTTGACATATTCCTATAAATATGAATCCTATTCCATACAGACAAGTAGAGACAAGTAGATTTTCCTTAAAATCTTGTTTTGCTTCAACAGTGCAAAATATCTAGCTTGAAAACACAAGAAGAAATGTTATATTCTTATCCAAATATTTTGTGATATTTTACCCCCACTCTTTGACTAATGTTAAATTTGTAATATTTCATGTTAAGGTGTATATTTTGTGTGTATTGCTCTCTAGTTACCTTCATTAATCTTCTAGATGATGTCCTTGAAAAACTAAAAAGCAAACTATATTTTTAAAATAATCACAACACTTGTGTATCAATTAGCATTTCCAAGGACCACGTGTAGGACAATAACAACTGGAAAAGATTGACCTGTCAGCTGTGTACTTGAAAGAGATGCATCTGAAAAAGATGATTTAACTTGTGGCAAAAATTGGCTAAATCATGATGTAATATGATCTTATAGGCTGCTTTAGCTTCTTTTTTCTTTTTCTTGGTCATAGAATTGCATTTTATATCTGTCTATTCTTAAAAAGGTTAATTTAAAATGTTTCAGTACCTTGATAAATAATATTTTGCATTGCCCTAAGTGTCAGTTCCCCCATGAGTAATGGTTTACACAGATTTTATGCAGCCTATTTTTTTATTACTGGAGTTTTATGACTGAACTTTAAATACTAGCGACTGACATTTCCTCTTATCTGTCTGTACTCCTGTGAATAACGTATCAATGAACCTGTAATTAGATGTAATGTTGGCAAAGACTGACAGAAGAGGTAGTAAATATAGGTATGCATTATTATCAGCTAAAATTGGTGGACTGGTATAAAGACACAGTTTAATTGCTATGATGTAAAGACTTCATTTTTTTTTCCCCATGGAAAAGTAACAAACCATTAAATGAATTTACCATTTCAACATAAAACAGAAAAGAGAAAATTTTGCTTGTTTTATTTAGGAAAGTCCCCAGTTTTGCAGGCAAATTCATATAAATAAACTGTGAATGATGCAACCCATAATAAGAAATATGCAATGTATTGCTTTAAAAGTTTGGAAATATATCTTGACAATTACCGGTCTTTTAAACTAAGTAATTGATTTTAGTGTCACTTGGGGGAAAAAAATGAAGCCCATCAATAAAATAAGAGAATTCTGCAGCTGTTTCTAACAAATAAATGTAATACAAATTTGCATTTTGCATAGTTTACTTCAGTAATCAATTTTAATGACTCATAATCTATATCATTATTTAAGAAATGACAAAATCATTGACTTATTCATAACACTTGCTAATTGTTTTTAAAAATAAATTCTACACATGACTAAGGAAACACCCATTTCCACTTGCTTTATGTTAAATCAACATCTAACCACTCATGGTGATTTCATTCAAAGAAAACAGAAGGAACACATTAGCTGTGTGGTTAAAGAGATTGATGGGCTTCAAACATTTTAACCATGGATAGTTTTTTTCCAACTCTAGAGACGCATGTTTTTAATTTAAATAGCTTCAAGAAAATTAAGATCATTTTATTCAACAAAGCTGTTTTCTCTTGTTTCTTAGAAATTAATTTAATTTTGTTTAATTAAGTAATATTAGAAACAACCTTGTTCAGAGAAAATGCAGCTATGAAACAAAAGCATGTGTATGCCATATTAACTCATATTCTGAAACTGAATTTTTGTCTCACATTAATAAATTAGAAGAGATCAATATGATTTTTGCCAGTGTATTTAGATGCAGTTTTTAATGCCATATTTTTCAGTTACCTCTCCACTCTCTGAGGTAAATTTGGGGGAGCAGTGGAGCTCAGTGTTACTAAAGAAATGCATTCCTTTGGAATTCAGGTATTTTGGATGTATGTTGGTGGAGAGAAGTTTGCAGTTTAATGCTGCAGGCATTTACAAAGGCCAAGGAGTTTTCAAGACTGAGCTGTTGGGAGTAATGTAGCAGGACACACTTAAAAAAGAAATGAATGCAATTCCCTGTTTTCATATGAAAAGCTCAGCACTGAAGCTTAAATGATCATACCAGGAAAGGAACTGCAGTGCTGAGCTTTTGGGGAAGGAGATATGTCATGAGATCCCAATTCTCCAAATAGGTTTGCACATTCCAGGTTCCCTTTTCTCCAACTGCTATATCTGTATAGGCACGTGTTCTGCATTTGGGAAGCAAAAAAATATTTTGTTTTAGTTTTTTTAAGGATAGAAGCCCAAGAGAATACTAAGAAATTACATAGATTTTTCTATTTAAAATAAATACAGTTTTGCCTGACAGGCAGGGAGCTCCTTCTCCTCCCCCCCTTTACACAACTATATTGTACAACTTGCTCTGACTTTGCTCAGTCTCTGTGATGTGCAGTGAGAGAAGTACCCCATGACTCAGACTGGCATCTCAGCACATTCTCAGTATGGCGGTCTCAGCATATTCTCATCATGCCCTCTTACCTCTCACAACCCTCCTGGTCAATATAAAAGAATGACAATAATTTGCTTTATCAAATTCCAGTTGCATCTGGACTCCAATCTCTAACTTATATTTATTACACAGTGCTTTTAAGTATCATATTACCTAGGTTTCTGGCCACTCTTCTGTTGCTTCTGTATCACAAAATGAAAGGTAATGCAAAAAATATAAACAAAGAATTCAAAGGCAAACCATTGCATTGGCAAATATGAATCCATGAAGGCTTTTCTCTTCTTACCCAAACACCTCACTTAATCTGCACTGTTAAAATCCATATTCTTGATGGAACAGACCTCTCATTTGAGGAGATGTGAACAGCTTTATAAACCCATAAAGATTTAGGTGCCTACATTAGGGGTAAGGTTAAATTTACATTCTTGAGAAGTTATGGGAAAAAAGACATCCAATTCTTGGACCACCAACCAGAACTGAGGTCTCCCCATTTTGGTTGATTGCCCAAATCATTAAGCTACAGAGTCATGTTCCCTCTGGTGTTCTCACTTTCTAGTACAGTGAATCATGAATCATTTACTGCCTGGTGCAAGGCTTCAACAGGACAAGTAGAGAATATTTCTATCTCCAGCCAGGTTGTGGGTTAGAGAATTGTTTAGCTGGTGAGAAGTGTGCATTTGAAACCCTTCAAGCAGAGGAGAGAACTGACCCTGTTTCATACACTGGACAAGTCTTTAAATGCTAGCTGTAGAATAAAGCTACACCTTTAAAAGAAATGGATGACTGCTGCTGGGTTTATGGCAGACTAACTGCATTCATGGGTGTCAGATGCTCTTAGAGTTTGACTGTCACCTTTAACTGCTCAGCTTTGTTTCACACAGAACCTTAGCAATAATATAGGTGCAGAGCTCCTTAGTCTGGTTTATCTTGACTGAAGCAGTATTTGGCCTGATGAGTATTACAGCTGCAGGAAAATTTGATATAAAAAACATGGAAGTGCCTGTTGAGCATAGACATCTTCCCCAGGTAGGCAGCATTTAAGCAGAGAAGTCTTTAAACTTAATGGCTTAAATTCTTTCCATGTTTCTCTTTAGGAGTCAAGTTGCAGAAATTCTATATATTGCCTACATGAAAACCTGGTCCATAGTCATAATAATCAAGTTGAGAGATACGGTAATAGGTTATGAACAGGAAAGGACAGGGTGCTCACAATCAATCATGAACAGAAAAGAACCTCCCACTGGGACTTCCTCACCTCATGATTGCAACATTCAAGTTTCCCTTACCAAAAGATGGGGCATGAGAGACATATTTGCTTCCAAACTTGCTATTTCAGCTCCCTTTTGCTGTTTTCCCCATGTCTCAATATGTGTTATTCTGTTAGAGCCAATGTTCAATTTTTAATTTAGAATTTTCAATTGGTAGCTTTAATCAAGGCAGTTTTTAGTTGTGCTTTACATACAGTTATCTGGTTCTACCCATGAGTTCCTCACGCCAGTCTGGAAGTGCTTTAACCTCAGTTGATTGGATATACTTGCTTTGATTTTGTTGTGTGGTTTAACACAAGGACTTGGTACCTTATATTTTTTTATAAGATTATATTTTTTCCTCTTGTTACTGATTGCCATTGAAATGGTGAAAGTTATGTGATTGGCTCCCTCTGGAGCAGATACCAGAGATGCATCATGGATCACTGGTCAGAGAGCCCAGACACAGCAGCAAATTCAGTCTCGCTCCCCTCCCCATCAACTCCGGTACAGCGGCACTGCTTTGCAATCCATCTCAGCTGACACGAGCAGAGCACGGAGAGGGAGACCCAGATTTGTTCCCAGGCTTACATCTTCCAGTTCACATTTTGTTGTGCTTGTGTTACATTGCCAGGTGTAACTCTGGCAGCCGTAAAGAACAGTCATTTTCCTTCACTGAAACTGCCTGTAAAAGCCTCTGCTTGGGTAATGGTTTGTTATATATTACAAACACCTGCAGCACAGCGAATTAATATCACTAAGTATAGGGATCAAAGATATTCCACCTTTTTTTTCTTTAATTAAATGATCGTTTACTTTTGACAGACCTCAATGTTTTTGACAAATAGACTTGAATCTGATTGAAGGTATGGCTACGCCTTCCTAAAAACACTGCAGTCTAAGAATGACATTAGTACCATGCTCCTGTTTTGAGGAACATCGATTGACTGCTTAGTACTACTGCTAATTATAAAAAAAAATTTATTCAATAATTATTTAAGATGCTATTCTTCACCTCACTGTGAGCACAGGCTGCTGTTTGTTGACTACTCAACACCAAAATATGATCTTTTTGTATTATATCTGATAAATCATAGTACCTTTTAATATATCATTAAGACACTTAAAATTTTATGACAGTGTTGGAAAGCAAAGTGATAATCCTGTATGTATTTACACAGGAATGGCAGAATTTTCTGCATATGCAAGCACTGAATATTACTGAAGAATAAACCACAAATTTGCATTGGACCATGTTTTGCCTTTCGGTTTTCTCTTCCTGTTGCTTCTCTATATGGCCATGTCAGTTTAATTTGCTTTCATCAGATTTTTTGTTGACAGTAAAATTAATGTGCAAATTTCCTATCAGTTGTATATATTAATATAATTCCCTCTCAAATACAGTTCATTGAAATTAGCACTGGTAAAAGGTGGGATACATATTCATACAGTTATTTACATAAATCCCATTCAGCTTTATGCACCCTAAGCTCTAATGCAAAGTATCTACTACCACAGGTAATTTTAGCACAAGAGAAACAGCACATAAGTGGCATCTGACTTCCCAAAGATTGGGTGTCTTCTAATAAAGAGATTATTTGAAGAGAAAAAAAATCTGTTATAAATTACATTTGTGACATAACTTTTATACATAAAACTATTGTCTTTACAACAACAAAAATATTGAAAATACTGATGTGTCTCTCCAACAAATCACACACAATTAGTTCTTTTCAAATTAAATAAATTGTGCATGATGCCTCATTTGTGATACAGCGTAAGATATTAATAAATTAATAAAATTTTCAATAAAAACTTTATTATGAAGCAACTTATATGACACAGTACACACTAGACCAAAAAGTAAGGTTTATAAAAATAACTGTGTACTGGGAATTGATTTATTCAGCACAGCATTTTTATCAGTTTTAACATCAAAAACAAAATCAGTTGCGATGTGTATATTGATCTGCAGGTTATTTACCTGGATTTAGAATGCTAACTATAGTAAAAGCCATTAGGTCATTATCTATATAAGTTTAGGGAACTCAGGCCCTAATTATTCCTCGTTGTGAAAGGCATTTGCTACTAAAAATACAAACTGGAATCTACTATGTGCAGGTGCAGATTCTACTGAGCAATGCAGCTCTGTTTGTGTAAGTTTTCCCTGGTAAACAGAGGAGCTGCAAGGTCACAAAACAGACAATGGCACATCTCTTAGAAACTTAGGCTTTACTGTATAGCCTTGCAGTTTTTATATTTCCCTGAGCATTATGCTGCAACACATGACTTACAGCAGTCTCTATTTTTCACAATTTTCCAGTTAATGAAAGTAATGTTTAAATACTCTGAAGTTAGATTATTAACTTCTACAAAATAGAAACAGATGTGTGTCTCAGTATGCCATTAAATTTATGATTTACATAGTATTCTTGAATACAGCTGAGCAGAGGCCAATGATTCTAATTTGCTCTAGATTTACAATAACCTGATCTGGTTTTTGTAAGTACTGAAACACTTTAAACAAAATTAGAAAGCTGTTGTGCTTTGTGTGATTAAAGATGCAATTCCCTTTGGGGTAATGAGAAGAGTTAGAACATGTTTCTTTCTTTATGGATGTTTCTATTATAAACACGAGTACCATACATTATGTATTTTTGTTACTATTTCCTTGCTTTTAATTATAAAATAAACCGATTGAGTTGTACTGGAGTTACAATGAAACAGTGCCAAAATCTAGCTAAAAAATGCATGCTGAGGTTTATAAAAAATCCTTAAAATTCTTGAGGGCCTTAAGATCTTGTTAGAAAAATGCTAGTTTCTTATAGTTTGCAGAATCTAAAACATCTCTGTGATTTAAAACTATGCAGTTTAAAGGAATTATTTAAAAAGCAAACACATTTCTCAGTTTAATACACTATGTTAAGGCACAGCATTTTACAGAACAGAGTTTCTGTGTATTCACAGCATTTTACATCTGGAGATTTTTTTTTTTACAGATTCACTGTATCTAATGACAGAAGTTACAACTGGAATGAATATTACTGTTTAAAACAAGGTGTATCTATGGGCAGAGACCAAGTTGTGTTGTTGTGACACTAAACACTGAAGTTTTTTTAAAAGAGTCAAAATGAGATTAGATCTGTCAGATATAAGCAATGCAGGAAAAACACCCTGTGTATGAATATTTAAGGTCTGTTTCAAAGATTCTGAAAATCAGAAGCTAGGCCTCTAAAGATGTATGGATTCAATGTTAGCTAAAAATGAGGTATTTCCAAATTGTAATCTATGACTCTGTGGTCAAAAATGTAGGTCATTTACCATTGTAATTAACTATTAACAGGGAAAGGTGACATAGTAAGGAAGTGTATGCATCTATTTAATAGGGACTTTTTATAAGAATTTTTAAAACTACTTCAACTATTCTTTGCATATTGCACTCCAAAAATCTAATGGATTTTATGAAGGTAGAAGTAATAAACCAGACATTTATTTTACATAGTACCTGGAATAATATTATTTCATGTATTATTTTTTTCATTTTCTATTTTACATACTGCATTGAAGATAATATAGGCTCAATATTATACACTCATATTAAATCATACTACAATATATGTATTTATATTTATCTTTACCTCTGATGAAATGTTTAATATTATTAATCCTTTCATTCTAATTATATATAATTAACTATCATTAAAACAGGAGCATTACCTTTTAATAAAAATTTAATCATACATTTACTCAAGCACAGGATCAAAATGCTACACAAGGATGACATGTCTTGAAAGTGATTGAAAGAATTCCATTTATTTGGTCACTCACTCTTCCAACACACATAGGGATTGCCACCTGTGCTTCACTCAGGGGATGTCCAAGGACAGGCTCGCACAGCCCTGCTCTGTGTCAGACGCGGGATTGCAGCCCCGTGCCCAGCCTGGCTGCTGCTCCAGGCTCAGCCTTGGGGCCCAGCAGTGCCCCTGGCCCCGCAGCACATGGCCCCTTACAGGGCTCCTCCTGGGCCTGGCTTGCTGGCATGGAGCTCTGGTGCAATTCCTGACCCAGGCAGGCTCAGGAGCACACATCTCATTTAAGGAAGCATGAGGGTCGCTATGGATTTTTTTTTTCTGGGGGATCTGGCAATGGTAACTGGAATGAAAAAATGGTAAGGAAAATATTTTTCATCGTACATTGAGGCTGAAGTGCATATAACTGGACAAATGTGGTTTTCTCTGAACTTTCTGGGAATTTTTCTGTTGAACAGACAATTACCCACACACGAGGCATCAGGCTGACAACAAGAGATTGGCAAACACTAATTAATTCAACTTTGTGTCTGGGGAAGAATTAGTATTGGAGAATTGTTTGTTTCCTTCCTGAAAAAATGAGTATGGATATGGAATAAATTATTGGTAGGAATGAATGGCATCAGGCCATCAGAACTTTGTACTTTTCACCCATAACTTAACACAAGCTGAGGCCCCTCTTCTGCAAACACACAGGTCTAGGTCAGCAAACTTCTGCTGAACCAAGACCATATCCACAGTCCTGCAAATACTTTTTCCCAACAACAACATTAACTTAGAAATCACAAATATAGGGAAATGTGTCCTCTTGTATTAAAATTAGTGGGGAGTTTTGGAGGAGTTTTTAATTGTTTTGATAAATTCATACTAACTCACTGAGGCCCAGATTGTGGAATTGCATTTGCAGCAAACTGTTCTTCAAGAAGCCCTGAGTGATTAACTTGTGAGGCTGGAGGTAAAAACTGCAGATGAGAATTCCATATGTCTGAGACAAAGCACCTGAAAGGAAAACTCACATTTTAATGACAGAGCATGGGATGGCCATTACAGGAATATATTGTATTGATAAAAAGGGAAAACACCTGGTCAACAAAGGTTTTGCAATATTTTTTCATATTAGTTATTTTAAAGTCATATTAAGCTGTCAGAAGACTTGGGTTCATTATGAACACTCTGTTTCTTAAAGATGCTTGGTGAGTCTGGATGCACTTAGGATAATTTATTTTCCAATCAACTCTGAGTTGCCCAGACCTACTTCTATTGAAGTCAACTTTTATTTTTCCAAAGAGAATTAAATTAAGTTTAATTTTTCTTCAAAAAGAAACTTAGTTAGGTTCCTTAATTGTCAATTTTCTTCAAACAATTACTGCATGACAGAATTTTTAATACATTAACACCCAATAAATCGTGTAATTCCTTATATTAAAGACCACTCTAAAAACAGTTGTCTGGTGCAATTACTCAACAACTCAGAATAAATAGGAAGTTCAAAATTGTGTTTATATTAGTTCTTAATCTTTCTAATAAGGTTTAAAGTTATCTTATCCAAAAAGATATTTAAATTGAAAAGAGGACTGTATTTTAAATGCTTCTGTGGTGGGAAGACTTCATACATTGAAAAAATATTAACTAAAAATACAATGGACACTTTCCTGTTTTGTTTTTTTTTTCTGTATTTTGCAGGAGTGTTGCAGAATTAATATTGACACGGGTAAGACACTTCAACAAACTTGAGAATGATAACAAGGCCATTTTGTAATGGCTTTTTTGTTGAACAATGGAAGTATGAAGAGAAGAGCAGATTTGGACTATTCAGTTCCTGCCACTCCAATCTCTATTGCACAAGGTTCTGGTCAGAAAGTTTTAGTGTCTCAAATCTATAGACTGCCCATTTTCAGAAAATTCCAGAATAGAAATTCCAGTAAAAACATATAGGAGAACTTTCAACCTTGTGACAAGACTTTTATACTTATGAAAACCTGGCTTCGTTGAAGAGCTGCTGTCTTCATTATTTAATTTCTTTGTGGAGCTCACAGTCAACATGCTCCCGTTGAGTTCTTTATTTAATATGTTTCAGAGCACAGGACACCTGCTGACTTCTTTAATAACGAGTTGTCCTCCGTTGGCTTATATGTGAAAACTGTTCAGCAGAGGCAAGTAAAGAATAACCTTAGACATTAAGGCTGATTCCATTAAAAAATAAAATAAAACTGTGTCCAGGCTCCACACCCGAAGTCCCTAAAATAAATTTGCAAGGGCTTTTCACAGCATGGAATTCAGGTGGATTTTTTTTAATTGAATTCTGTTCTGTGTGAGTGCAGCTCAGCGGAATTCAATTTCCATGTAGGCTCCCAGGAAACAAATACATGCTAAGTATTTTTATCACTAATGTCTTGGATTTAGTTTCTTGAGTATTATTTAGGTTTGCCTGTGGACAGAGTTGCTAATGTTTACCCTAACACAGGGCTCTGTGACTCCCATTGGAAAAGGGACTCTTTAAAAAAGAATTGGCTAAAGCACAGAAGTTTAACAATGAATAAACTCCAAGGCTTTGTATTAATAAGGATCAAATTCTACTTCTTTGTACAAATCCTATGAATTTGATGGAAAATATCCATATTCCCAATTCAATCTACATTTTTTTGTCCCACTTTAAAATATCTTCCCTACTTTGTTGGAAGCCTCTTTCACACCTTGTTGGAATTATGGGGTTATACTGTTACAGATGATTCAGGGAAGCCCTACACTCTCAGTCCTGCAGTTTGTAAAGGAAGTAACCCCACTAAGATCAATGAACCCTGCTCTGAGTGGATGGTAAGTAAAACAAAGAAATCAGACTTTGACCAATTACTTTATCTTAATTGGCCTTATTCTGCACTCATTCACATTTCTCCTGTAATTCTTTCCCTTCTGCTGGAAAACATTATTTCACCACAGCCCACAGAACTCAGGTGATGAATAAAAAGCATTGCACAAATGAAAACTATGCTCAGCCACTGGTGGCTCACATTCAGATTCTTTTTCAATAGAATATTTTAAAAATGCTTTTTGTTTTACAACTATAAAGAACACTGCTGATTGATAAGGCAAACTGTTAAAACAATTAAATGGTTTAGGTTTTTTGTGTTAACCCTTTATTTTAGTCAAAGAATTACTCTGAACCAGTGATTCAGCCTTGTTAATTATTTTATATTACCATCAATAAATTAAGCAGCCTTTATCCACCCTTGGTGTTATGTGAAGGATGCTTGTCTGATGAAGGCACATGTGTTCCCACCTCAGGTTCTCTCTGAGGATCTAATCCAATGTATGCCCAAAACCCTAGTAGAAAACAGACTCTTCCTGGTTTTAAAACTGCTTCCCTTTTCTTTAAGAGGAAACATCTCAATTTACTATCTTGACTACTATATATAGTCTATATTATCATTACCCTCATGCCTCTATATTCTATATTTTTATTACCTATTGCCTGTTTCTATTATATTGCTGAGGAATCTTTAGGTGTTGGATGAATGAAATATTATTTTGTAATTGAGTATTTTTAATAGGTAAGTTTGTTGATACACGTGTAAGGTTTATTAATGCTTTTGTTAGGTTTGTCAGGATATATGTCTTTTTAAAATCCATCTTGTAACAACTTCTGCACATAACCTCTTTTCAATTTCTGCTTACGAGTAATCATTTTTATATGTGTTTAAATCACATTTCAATTTTCTGTAGACACAGTTCTTACTACGTAACAGATACCAGGGCTAGTTTTGTAAATATGTTTTCACTATTGCTTCGTAGAACTGAGACAAAACAACAGCTTCTCTGCAGGATGATTGCAATGCCTACCAAAGGATTCAAATCAGGATGGACACTGGAGAGCAAATGGCAAACCTATCCCAGAGAACTTCTGCAGCACCACCTCCTTTTGAAATTACACAACTTTTACTTTTCAGTCTTGGTGGGGGTTGAATGCCATGGGAATGGGGGAGGACACCGAACGCCACAGAAATCTCCAAGCTGAAGCCCAGCGCCCAGCACCACCATTTCAGTGTGCGCTGCAAGAGGAACAGCTCTGTGGGGCCACTGTGCCCTGTACCTGCCTGCAGGCACAACCCACCAGAGAGATGCTGGATGCATTTAGGTCTGCAAAAGTAATTGTGAATACAGCCTGCCTAGGGCTGATGTGGGATCCAGGCCGGATCTCAGGCCCAGCAAGGAGGCGCTGGCAATGTGGGTATGCCCACATTGTGGGCAGGGCAGGCTCCTGGTCCTTGCCCTTCTGTGCCATTCCCTCAGGCAGCTGCACCAGGGTGACCTCGGAGGAAGGCTGCACTCCCCAAAGATGTTTTGTCACAGTTCATCCTCCTTTTACTTTCCTTAACTGTAATTCTGTGTGGTGTGGCTAAGCTGGTCACAGACAGATAAAATGAGACATATTTTTTTTCACTTCAGCTCATGTCTCTTCTTCCTGTGCTCCATACAAGTATTTTGTAGCACATGAGGAAAAATGTTTATGTACTGCCTAAATCAGTCTAAATAAAATGTTAAAGGTGACAATCTCTTTAAACATTACTGATCATTACTTACACAACTACATTTTAAAATTGTGAAAACAAATCCTTTGACCTCGTGAGCTATGGAAATATTTAGAATCAAATCTGCTCTGCTTTTTTGGCTAATAGTTGTGATTTGCATAGTAGAACCTTGAATGTAGTCATAAATAGCTACAGAATCCATCTTGGCACAATGCCCAGCAATGTTAGGGTGCCAGACAAAAAATCGGGTCAAACACTTACCAAGTAAGTCATTCTGTCTCAACAAGGTGATGTCTAACAAAGAAGCTACAAGGCTGAAGACAGCTAACATATTCAGCTGCTGTTCAGAAAGACAAGAACTTTTAATTTATCAAGATAATCTACTACTCGTAATCAGTACGCCAAGTGAACTCCCTCTGGAAAAAAGAGAAAAGCCCATCAATTGTTTTTGCTAATTAAGATGAATATTATTCCTGTGAAATGAACCAAAAAGTTCTGTATAACCAGAATCCCAATAGAGATCTATAATCTCAAAGAATAATTGCAGAGTTTTAATTGAGAAGAAAGTGAGAACTATGTTTTTTTGTCTCCTTCTGGTTTTAGCTGCAGCTGTTTTCTGCGTGTGTTAGTGGGTCTTTTATGTTCTTAGTTAATCTGACATGACTTTCCATATATTAAAACTTGTGGAATTAAAAATTTATGAGAAAATGTTTATATATTTGATGAAATGCTACCAGAAAATGGCACATATTTAGGAATAATTTGAGGCAACAGATCATTTATTAACATATATAGAAAAAAGTCCATTTTTAGATTAAAATCTAGATGTTATGACTGCTCATAGTAATGTGCATTTAATCTTCATACATTAAGCAGAGGTAGAGTTAGAAATGAGAACATAAGAATATTTTCTTAAAGCCATATTAATTATATATTCAACAATTTATTTTATCCTGTGATATTTATCTTGGTTGTGAGATTAGAGAAAGCTTTGCCATGTTGAAAGGAAGTAATGTGACGAAGCTCAGTTTCCCATTCCTTAAACAGAAGATACCCAACTTGAAAATATATTTATATTTGAAATAATATTTACATAAAGGAAATCCATAATCAACAGAGTAACCCTGGACTCCTGACCAGAGAGAGAAAATTCATTGAGGTATACATGTTTATGTGTATAAAAATTAATTCTGCCCAAAATAAGATATTACTGTCTCTGTTGAAGTAACCCTTAAAGTCCAAGCTTTTGTCCTATCTGCTTCACTTATAGTGCAAATCACACATTTGGACTCAAAATAAAAATAATTATAATTTCACTTAACATGCAAATTTAGAGTTAAAAAATACCTCAGACCAGGATACTGGCTGAATACATTTGTTTTCATGAAAAAATGAAATGCTGTGTCTCTCTTCTTCCCTTCCCCCAAGCCTTCTTCACAAAATCAGCCTCAGGCTAAAATGGTTTTAAGGAGAACTGAAGCTGCTGGTAAACACTTACCTTTGACAATATTTTTGTCTAATGAACATTGCAGAGAAGGGCGTATGCAGTACAAGTGTCTGTGGCTGCAACCTACGTACAATCCTTGTGCCAAGGGCCCACTGCTAATAGGCAAATAGACACAGAAGAGGCAGGCCCTTTGATGGTTTAATCCCAAACATACTTAACTGTCACACAGTTAATCTCTTAGATTAAAAATGACTCTTGAGTTCTTCTTGAACATTTTTATGTTTGTGGATGAAAGAGGTTAAATGTAGTTCTCATGCCTGTTTGGACTGTTCTTTTATTTTTCTTTTTTATGTCCCCCCCACCCCTAGTTTAACATGACTTTTCCCTTTCTTTAATCACAGATATGCCCCTGAAGGATCTGCAGGCATGATAGTTCTGAAATACCCCATTCTTTCCCTCTGAGCAGGCAGGTAAAAGTGCATTACAGACCTTGCCAAAGCAAACCTCATTGCTATTATCGGAGGGGTAGAGCTACAGATCAAAACCAAGCATCAAAACAGTTCACCTGCAGGTTTTATTTTCCTAGAAAAAAGTTTCAAAGAACAACTAACCCTCCACATTGATCAGAAATAATTCTTAAAGGTCATCATAAAACTTGTGTTTTGCTATTGGTTTTCTTGAACACATTTTGATACTGCTCCTATCAGGTATAGCAAAAAATCAGTCCACATATTTTGAATCACTGTTTTAAGATCTGATGCATTAGATTTTGTGAATAATCTATTTTTTATGGAGTTTTGAGTTCTGTTTGGGATGAGATGGAAGATCTTTCAAGTGTAACGCTAAGAAGCACTTTTTAAGTCAGAACTTGTGCTCCAGTGGGATATTTTTCAAGTAACATTTCTTTCCACTTTAGCTTCCACAGTAGTTTCACTTCATGATGGTTTTATGTTGATTTCATACTACATTTTTATGTAGTGGGAAAGGATATTTTTTGTAAAGTGAATGCCCAAGACCTGCTGGAAAACATTTCTCCTCAGCAATGTACTCATAGGATTCAGTAGTTTGTTCACAAGTGTTATTTTAGGATGACCTTTACACATACAGTATAATGGATTTTTTTTTTATTTGATTGTAAAGATGTTATGATCAAGGGGCAAAATAAATGCTGCCTTTTTCAGCCATAAAAAAAAAAAAAGAATGAAAGATGAAACCATCTTTTTAAAACAACATGATAGAATGCAGAAGTGATGTCTGTGTTTGTAAGCTACACATTTTTAAATTCACACATACAGCAAAGCTCTAGTGAAACATAAATAAAGATCAATTTTATGCAGTTCAAATAGCAACACACTATGAAAGCCACCCCTTTTCAGCCTAAAGAAGAGAGATAGTTATATTTAAGGGAATTTATACACTACGAATAGTTGCTCTTAAAAATGAACAGTTGGGCATTCTGTGGTCATCAACATTTCTAACAAGGATGTTAAATCCTCCCATATTTTCTTTTGAGTAATTGTCATAATGTTCTGCAAATCTTTTCTAGGTAGCTTACAGGATTTGAATATTCAAATATTTTCAGCTGTATAAGCCATATAATTATGAAATTGTACAGTACAGTTATTTCTCAAGCAATTTGGCAATCCTTTCTTACAAGAATTTACCTTCTGTTCTGTGTTATCAGAAACAGAAAAAGCTTTTTGCTTACCATTCTGGAAAAGATGGAATTCATCATTCTGCCATAAAGACCCTAGAAAGCAAAGAAAGTGTTATTAGTTATTATATTCTAATCTGCAGGGATTCTAACTGCCAAACAGTGCATCAGCATCAAAACAAAAAATGAAAATACATGTTCAAGTCATAGACCAATAGTTTAATGCAGTTCCAAATATGTATTATATGTACTTAGCAGGTACTGGATGAAAAAAAGCACAAGTTATTGTGCATATCTGTATTTAGAACTGCATGCCAGTTGGAATTTATATGCATAGTGTTCACAAAATACAGACATAGGATCTTGGCATCCAGCTTGTGACTGGATTTTTAAAAACAAAACCACAGGCTTGCTGTCACTCTGCTATGGAGTGGGAGAAAACATGAGGAGCATAAAGGATTATGATCAGAAGAGACAATTATCGATGACATGTTAAAGGCTTTCTTTCTAACTCACTGAGAAATTTGAATTAGTTATTGAAAAAATTCCATTACTATTAAAACAATTCATCAGCCTTTACATTTTGCTTCAGAATAATATTGCTCACGAGTTCTAAGTTTGCAATGGTCAGACTGGTCCTGAGGGAGCACTGAGTACAGCCCACACCTCATCAGCATGCTCCAACCATGGTGTGAAAATGAAAGCATGGATACTGGTTAACTCTCCTCACTTCCTTCTTTGCTATGATCCCTTTCAGCCTGTTTTACACCTGACATCATGGCCATTCTGTTTGCTTTAGAAAGGAATTAATCACTGCTACCATTCCCTGTACCAAAGGCTGAACAGAGAGGGAGTGATCACTTTCACTCAGTCCCTACACAGAGCTTCTCTGTGATTCCATGTGCTATATGTACCAATTGTGCACTTTGAGAATAAAAAGTTGACAGGATAATAGGCTAAATTCTGTGATCATTTCTCACACAGAATACAGCTTTACTCCAGCTGAAATGGCCAGACTTAGGTACAGAATCTGCCTCATATATAGTTTTCTGAGGTAAAACAGTTTTGTGCCAAAAAGGAAGAACATTTAAAAGCCACTTATTCTTAACTGTTTTCACTGTTTGAGAAAATTAAATCTTTAAGTAAACATGCAAGGGAGAGAATTAAGGAATTTAATTAAATATTATGTTGAGAAAATTTTACTAGTACAAAGAGATGCAGTCACAAGCCACTTACAAAAAGAAATGTTGAGGTCTAAGTGGGACAATTATCTTTAAAGAGGAAAAGTAAAAACTCAAATAAATGATAGATCAATTCCAGGTTTTCACCATGACCACACATACCATTGGATGAACTAGAGGCATTTAAAGGAAAGGGAGACTCCAGATAGAGAAGAATTCCACAGTACAGTAAAGAAGTTATTTCCATTCAAGGAGTTTACCTTGGGCAAAAAGGGAGTTTCCAGGGTGAGCAGTGCTGCAGAAATTCAGACCTCAGGTAGGTTGCATGCAGCACAAGAAACAGGGAGCCTGGCTAAGCTTGTGTAAATTAGAGCAATCCCTGAGGGCTGCTCTGTCTCACATGAGGATTCACTGGCCTGTAGCAGCCCTGAATCTCAGCACCTACACAGGTGGCTTAAAGCTGATTTTGGGCTTTCTTCATGGGCTACACCTCCTTCAAAGTGCCTCACTCAGATGTACCACGGGATATTTCTTTTCCTTCCTTTGTAAAACACAGGAAAACAGGATCCCTCTCAGCCAAACAAACAATATTTCACATAAGCTCAAAATAAATCCTTTGAACATCTGTTTCAGTGGAGCCAAGTTTCCACAAAGCACTGGTTTCTGTGTGCTTCCCAGAGATCTCTGCTCCTCAGCCCTCTGAGTTTGCAAACATGCTCTTTGAGTGAGCTATACATTTATCAACTGCCTATTTGGGACTCTTACTAAAAAAATCCATTCATTTCACCAAAGTAATAGTTCCCTTTTCTCCACACAGCTTTTGAGTCACCTTGCCACAAAGCTGTGATTTTCTTTTTCCAAAACTATTTGTATACCAATAAAATGTCACTACATCATAAATGAACAAAAGCTCTCATTGACTTCAAAAGGAATTATATTCACAAAAGATTTTGTCTCTAGTTCTTACCTGCTTAATTATTAAGATTCTAGAATGTAACTTACAGTGTTGTAAGGTGTGAACTGAAAATTGTGGGCCTGTCCCCACCTATCAGCCAGGTATGCAATCCACCAGGCTGACACATGAGTTGTTCAATACTTTCACACGAGTGTCCTCCTGAAGGCATTGCAGCAATGGTTGTGCTTGGAGTTAAGTATATGTTTTAATGTTCTACCAAATCATAGTTTAAGTACTTAGATGGTTCCAGATGAGCAGAGCAGATGAAAGTAAGTAAGTTTAGTGTGATGGCTAGTGTACAAACTCTTTGGACACAAATAATTTTGATTACCAGGTTATTTGCTGCTAGAATTACTAGTTTAGAAGAAGTGAGTCAAGGCTTCTCCTGGATTTTATTTTCACTGGCTGAAATAAGTAACTGTCTGGGTAAGTGTATGATCACCCAGCTCTCAAATTTGAAGAAATACTAACAAGTCTTTGATCTCCTTTCTGAAAAATCAGATTTGTCTATTTAGGTTATAACTGTCTTCAGTGCCTCTGGCACTGGCATTACAAATGTCAAAAAGGAAAAAAAAAAACCACCTTGAGCCCTGTAGCTCCTGTTTGCTCAGTGCAGTTTCTGGAGCATTAAACAAAACGGCCCATTTCTGATCACGGGCTCCTGAAGAGGGCAGCACGTTCTAGATATTATTGAACTGGAAGCTCCGAGGTGCCAGCCTGGGCCTGCCCGCACTGCATGCAGAGGAAGGCTGAATAAAACTTTCTGGATATTCTGTGTACACGCTTCCCATAATACAGTAAGTCAGCAAAAGTCCTAGGCTTTTGACCAAGGTCAAAACTGTATTTGATTATTAAAGAGAACATTCAAATTAGGTACCTGAAGCAAAGTATTTAAAAAGAGAGCAACAAAATACCAGCAAGGAGAACTTCCACAAGGAGTATGTTTTATCTTTAACACTGTAGATAACTTTTCCTATTGGCAGTGCATTGACTATCAAAACTACTAAAGGGGTTAGATTTAATTATCTCACTTCTTTGCACATTTCATCTCAATTGCTATGGCAACATTCAGTTGCCTGAGCAGCAATGTACACTTTAATCAGATATTTCCTCACTCATTTCTCTGTGCACCACAGCAATGTAGTCAAATTTACAGCCAAACCCTGATGCATTTGATAACACCTCTTAGGAATTAATGGTTAGGTTTCCTCTGCCCCTCACCCATAGCCACAAGTATTTCTAGAGAGTTTTGCACTCCTATGACAAAAGCTTCAGGAGTTGAAAAGTGTGTGCGATTCCCTGCCACTGTTTCTTCCCTACTTCACTTGATATTATGTTGTCTTCTGCCACTATTCCCTTTTCCCAAAGCTTCTACTCAGTGGGGAATTCTTCCCATCAAGCAAAGGGCAGGTCTTCTGGTCCCTGCAGGAACTCTTTCAGGGCTGACAAAAGGAAACATAATAATTGGGCAGACAATATGGTTCCTCCCATATTCCACCCTGCCCTGAAAAGCTTTTTGTTGGATTACTCAGCCCTGATTAAATGCTTCGTCAGAGTACATCATAGTTCTTTAAAGTTCTTGGCCCAGGAACCAGGAACATGGGCTAAAATAAAAGTAATTAGAAGTGATGAGCAGATAGTAGGGACTCCTTATTGAAATGCAGACAGCAAAAAGAGTCAGGAAGCTAAAAGTACATGGGGATTACTAAATTCAGGTTATGGGAAATCTTGATATTTCTGACACAGAATATCGTCTGGTTTGCTAACATGTCACCATTAAGGTAAAGGGCAAACAGATAAGTTCCTAATGCTGCCTTAGTGTCTATGGTGAAAAACATTGAAATGCATTAGAAGGATTGAATTTGTTTGGATTATAGTCAAACATTTAGGAAAGAGAGATAGGCATAAAGCATTAAAGCATAATTCCACATATTCTGAAGATTGTCTTTAGACACTCAATTTGGCTTTTTTGCATTAAAGAAAACATTCTATACTGCTTCTTGTTCTAGATGCATTTCTCATAGCTGTTCATCTGTTTGCATGTAATTAACTATCACAGCCCACTTTTTAATAAGGTCTCAGATTACTGCTGTCCTAAAGATTTTGGAAACCCCAGGTAAATACAGAGTTGTCTTGGATCCTTTTGTTCCAGAGAGGTATAATGGAGTCAGAGTCAGAACCACTCCACATCTTGTCAATGATAACAAATCTGATCAACCTCCCTGACCATGCAACATGAAGTCACTTTCTACACTTTATCTCCATGTGAGCCATAGCAGATTTTCTACAGGCTTCATAACTTAAGATAGCAAAAAATAAAAAGCGTCAATTTATTAGGAAAATAGAGGAAAAACTGTGCACACTGTGCTTTCCATACATGACAAAGATCTGCTCATAAATTACAAGGAAGCTCACGTTATATGGGATGCTTATTATGGATCTGGGGAGACTTTTCCAGCTCAGGTACCAAAGCCTAACATTTCTGGGCCTGTGTCATATGACAGCACTGTCTCACAATCAACCAGTGAAGTTGTTATTTTTTCAGTATGCTGATGAAAAGCTAAAAGTTACAGAATCTACAATGTTTTTTCACAGCAATACTTCTAGAGATGTACATTCATATAGTCACTGAAATTAATAGGTCTAACCTTATAAATCAAAACTATTTCAGCATACCAGACTGCTCTCAGTAGTTTAAAATAAGTATCTCCTTCCAACTTTGTATATCTACTATGAGCTTTATCTATAACTATACACAATATGTAACAAACAACACTGAACCATAGGGGATGTAAAGATCTTTTAAAGTTCAGTTTTTGAAATTGTATTGGAAAATAAAAAATTTTTAAAAGCCCAAAATTTTAAACCTATAAATTTTGATATCTATGAATAAGTAAAGATTACAAAATGTTTGTATTATAATTTCTTCCACTTGAGTATTGATTCATGTAACTTTGGAAGAGCTATCCCGATTTCCACCAGCTGAGAATCTGTTACATAGCCATTATAATAATAGTAATTTTTTTTTTCTGAAATTATCTATGTCACACAAGTGGAAATCTAGGCCAAACAATAAATTCCTTGTTTGAATACTGTATTAACAGGAAAATTTATAAAAGATTGTCATAGTTTAGAAATGGCGGTCTCCAATTTGGTGCTCCCACTAAACCCACCTAAGCCTTCCCCTACCCTCTCCAAATGGAGGCACAAAAGGCAAAGATCATGTGTTGAGATAAGAACAATTTACTGGAAATGGCAATGAGATAAGAAAATGAACAGTAGCAGTAATATTAATAACAAAAGTGTACAAAAAAGAGTGATTCACATGCAAATATGCTCACTGAGGAACTTGTGACCTGACCTGCAGCCACACCACCCTGCAAGCCCTTCCCTTCCTTCTGGAAAAGAGATTCCTTTCCCCAAACCCCTGGCAATGATGTGGGGTGGTATGGAATAACCTCCTTGTCCTGGCCATGCCCTTCCTGGCTACTGCAAAAAATTAACCCTGTTCTAGCTGGAACTAGGACAAAGACCCTCACAGAACAGTGCCAAGTCATTAAAGACATTTTTGGTACCTTGTGTGATTTTGCTGTAAATGTGTAAGAATTCCAGTTTTGGAACATATTTTCCTATCTTTTTTATTGTTTTCTGGGATTGTATGAAAGAGATACCCAACAAGTATTAGGAAAAAGTTGCCTATACATAAACCAGACTTGCTAAAGTACTTTAAACTTTATTAAGCCCTCTACCTGTTTGTGTTTATGTGAAATAATCAAAAGTAAAACATTTTCAAATCAGTTTTGAGTGAGGATGAGATTTCCACAGGGTACAGTAGAGTTCAACACAATGTAATCTCTAAATTAAGGCACATCATACAGTTCTGTAGGGGATATACAGTTCTCACTAGGTTTCTTATCAG
This sequence comes from Emberiza elegans, assembly GCA_024865655.1. NCBI lineage: Eukaryota > Metazoa > Chordata > Aves > Passeriformes > Fringillidae > Emberiza > Emberiza elegans. Next base: position 74,257,259 of record JALJVW010000206.1, read on the forward strand.
CAGTTTACAAATTTTTGCTGTGGGTTGCCTCTACTTTTCAGTAATAGTTTGTTTCCTTCCCCCTTTGATTCCTTCTCTAAGGAGATTTTTCTTCAGTCTGTTTTAACCCAACCTCACCCCTTCCCTCATTCTGAGTATAATAAACTACATTCTTCATAACTTAAAAACTCTCCTGTTTCCCTCCAGCACAAGCACAGCTCCTGGCATCCTCCCACTGTCCAGCAGTTGTCCCTCCCACTTCTCCAAGAGCTGCTGTGATCCAGGTATTCATCACAGAGTTTCCAAATCAAACATTTTCTTAGGAGAAGTGCCTGTTTTTCTTGACCCTGGCTCTTTGCAGCCTGAAAATCTTGTCTTCAAGAAGAGGACATGGAGCGTGGCACCTGTAGCTGCTGCAGGTCCATTTCTCATATGGGTGCCAAAGAGGGAGGAATTTGTGTGACAGAGAGACAGGGTAGGATGACAGGAAAATTCAAAAGCTGAGTAAAACTCTGAAGAATTTTAGTTTTTTAATTCCCACTTCCAGGTGCTCAGCAAATTCTCCTTCTTCTCCTTGGGGTAAAGACTCTCTGCTTGGTATAAGGCTTACAGCATTTTCTGCTCACTTCTCTAGTCACTTTGTTTCACTCTACTTGAGTTTAAACATCCCTTCTGTAAAGCCTAATAAATGTTTATGCAAGTGACCATATTATTTTTTTAAGTTTAACCAAGCTAGAGAGTGGAACTACTACAGGGAAGACACTGCCCAGTTCTTGTGTATGTTATGCACACACACACAATATGTACATGTATACACAGAATTTATGTACGCTCTTACTGTAGCATTAATACTCCCTAAAGGTATTATTATGTTGTAAGACAAATTAAAATTAAACAAGAGGTAAAAGTGCACATGAACTGAAAACTGTTAAAAAATGCCTACAGGCAAGACAGAAGTGAACAGCAGGAATTTATCCAGCTGTGGGTGTCTTGGAGTTCCTCTGGGCCAACTGACTGTGCTCCCATTTCTGCTGCAGGAAATGCAATTAAAAAAAACAAACCAAAACATGCAGGTGTTGTGAATTTCAAGCAAAATGACACGGATATTTTTTCTGCCTCTAAGATAAAAATTAAGAGAATTTCTGTAAAAGTCATTAAGCTACAGGACTGAATGCAGAGGGATGGAGGGAATACATAACAGAAGAGCCCAGAAAGACAGATATCTACCCAGGCCAGAAATGTGATAGCAGGTAGGTTTGCTGACAAGCACATCTCATAAAATCTGCAATCAGTGGAGTCTGTGAGATCAGCTTTGAGAACTTTTGTAAAAAAATCCATCCTGATAGAGTATTTATAAAGCTAAGTGCAAGACAGGGTTTTTTTTTGGACTGGCTGAGGCAATGAGACACTATAAAGGATACCTGAGATGTGCAGAACTGACATGGCCAAAGTTCTGCATACTGAGATCAAAAACAGAATCATAAACAACTGTAGTGGTAGTAGCATGTGTTAAATGTATACTAAATTTGGATTTGAAAAGCACATTTTATCCAGGTGCAAATGGGTGCACTCATTAGAGATAAAGATGATAAACTGACTATTTATCTTTGTGAGTAAAATTGTTAGGTTTACTACTTCCCTTCATTCAAACCTTAAAACAATGTATCTCACAGTGAAAGAATTTGCTGTGCAAATTATTACGTGTAATGCACTGAGAAAGAGAAAGGACATGGCTCAATATCACAGGCACATAATGAAATAAGGAACTTCAACCAGTTAATTCAGTTATTTTCATGACAGTGTTATCCAACAGTTATCACCACGACAATGCATCCTTGTTGACTTAGAAGTGCTCAAAAATGAAAGAGCATTTGGACATGGAGACAAGGATATTAAACTATGGAAGGAAGGAAGATTAGGAATGTAATTCTGTCTCATTTTTATAATACTGTAATCCCAATGGTACCACTGGAAGTGCTCCCCATTTCCACCAGGACAAAGGAAAGCATGTCTTCCTCTGATTCTTTGTACTTGGAAACTATATCTTAATAACAGCTATATTTATAGTCCAGCTATTATATAATAAAAGGAAATATGTGAAAATTAAAAAAAAAGTATTAACCTATGCAGCAGAATAACACAACGAGTAGGATGTGGCTTTCTCCTGGTGAAAATATAAATTAATTTTTTCTGATTTGAGCATTCTGACTCCAAGTGCAGTCTTATAATCAAATTGGTATTATATAATGTTTATACTGGAAAGATCTTTGAGTCAAACCATTCTCCTCATGCTGCCAAGTCCACCACTAAACCATGTTCCTGAGTACCACATCTACAGGCTTTTTAACTACCTCCAGGGATGGTGACTCAGCCACTTCCCTGGGAAGCCTGTTCCAGTGTCTGACCACCGTTTCAGTGAAGAAATATATCCACTCTAAATCTCCCCTGATGTGATTGGAGGCCATTTCCTCTTGTCCCATTGCTTGGTACTTGTCAGAAGACACTGACCCACACACATCTACAACCACATGTCAGGTAGCTGTACCATGGTCAGGTCACCCCTGAGATTCCATTTCTCCAGGCAAACACCCCCATCTCCCTCAGCCACTTCTCATAAGACTTCTCTTCCAGCTCCACTGCCCTCCTCTGGGCTCACTCCAGCCCCTCAATGTCTTTCCTGAACTGAGGGCCCCAGAACTGGACACAGCACTCGGGGTGCGGCCCCACCATTGCTGAGCACAGGGGGACAATCCCTGTCCTGGCCCTGCTGGCCACACCATTGCTGGCACAGGCCCAGAGGCCATTGGCTTCTTGGCCACCTGGGCACAGCTGGTTCATGTTTATGTTCAGCTGCTGCCCACCAGGGTCCCCAGGTCCTTCTCCACAGGGCAGCTTTCCAGACAGGCTGTCCCAAGGCTGTTGCACTGCATGGGGTTGTTGTGACCCAAATGCAGGACCGGCACTAGTCCTTGCTGAACCTCACACTGTCAGCCTCAGCCCATCGATCCAGCCCATCCAGATCCCTCTGCAGAGCCTTCCTGCCCTCCAGCAGATGGACACCCACACAATTTGGTGGTGTCTGCAAACTGCCTGAGGTGCCCTCAATCCTCTAGTTCAGATCATCAGTGAAGATAATAAACAGAACTGTCCCCAACGCTGAGCCTTGGGGAATGCCACTAGTGACCAGCCACCAAATGGGCGTAGCCCTGTTCACCACCCTTCTCTAGGCCCAGCCATCCAACCACTTTTTAATCTGGGGGAGAGTGCATCCATCCACAGCATGGGAAGGCAGTTTATTCAGGAAGACATTGTGGGAAACTGTCAAGGATTTACTAAAGTCTAGGCAGAAAACATTCATGGCCTTTCTCTCATCCATGAAGCAGGTTACCCTGTCACAGAAGGAGATCAGGTTGGTCCAGCAGGACCTGCCTTTCATAAACCCATGTTGGCTGCGCCTGATCCCCTGATTGTCCCACAGATCTCCTGGTTTGTCCTGCACCTGCTGTCTGATGGCACTAAACACGATCTGCTCCATGACCTTCCCCAGCAGCGAGGTCAGACTCACAGGCCTGCAGTTCCCTGGATTCTCCTTTCCAGCCATTTGTGTCGTATTTGCTAAGTTCTTGTCAATTGGGACCTCCTGAGTTTGCCATGACTGGTGGCTGGACAGAAAGTGGCTTGGTCAGCACTTTCACCAAGCCATGAATATTAAATGCAAGTAGCTGAGATTCATATAGTTTTTCCTATATGAAACTAAACAATTTGTATATATGAAACTATTTCTCTTTCAGAATAGACCTCTGTGAAACAAATCTAACCTTAAATTAAACAATAGCCTCAAAGACTTTTGCCTTTATAGGGCACTTCCATGCCTAAAAGCACCAATGTAAAATGTACTGGTTTTGCTCAACAGATCTGTTCTTTGGAGTAAATCCAGATTTCTAGTTATTGGGAGAGAATTTTACTTCTGGATCAGGCCCCTTGTGTATATCCACATTCATGTATGATTACTTTAGTGGAAAAAGTGGTTTTATTCCCATTTATGATGGAGTGAACTGAATTATCTTTTGGCATTACTTACTGTATCAACAATGGAATTTATGCAATCACAGTGCATTTAAATTCTGTACTATAATAAAACCACATTATCCTCAATGAAGAGTAGCAGAAAAACTGCTAATGTTTAACTGGGAGCATCTTTAGCAATAACAAGATGCATGAGGGAAGGAACCCAGCCTTGGTCTTTTGCAGACCATTTGAGTTTTCCAAGTTTTGCAGTTAAAAGCTGTAAAATATATTTTTATTAATGAACTGAAAAAATTAGATAAATCCTATGAGACTTAAAGCATGTGGAAATCTATTCTGCCATTCTAACAAAGTAATTTTTCATGATGCAACTGTGCTGAAATAGTTCCTTTTGTGAAACAATTCAATTGTTAAAGTATTTTTGAGTATGAGTAAAATGCATTTAGTAAAACTCACTTGTACCCTTTCTATAGTGTTGCTTTCTTTGGCAAAATTTGGCATATGCTGCATGGTATTTTATTTGTTACTTTATGTGATACTTTAAAAATCAGGGTGTAGAAACTAAGGTTTGTGTGTATATTATAGGTGAAACAGCCAAAGGTGCATGGAGAAACTCAACCTCTGGCATTTATTGAAATTCCATGGAAGGTAGGCTTCCCAGACTATGTAGAGAACAGAATTTCTCAGCATTTATTCAGATATGCAACTTAAAGTAAAACTTCTATGTGATCAAGTACTGTGCACATAGTATTGAGTTTTACAATTTCCTGAACAGCTTTTATGAGGAGGGCTTGTGCCTCTCTTTCTCCTCCCTTTGCTGTTTATGTCCTGCTTTCCATTTTCCACTCCCTGCTTCTTAAAGCCTCCCCAGCAACCTGCTGGACTTAGCAGGAGCTGGGGTCAGGGTGATGATCAGTGGCCCGGGCTGTTAAGCATTCAGCCATTGATCACTCTGCACAGATTCACAGATCTCAGCTGTGCCATCACCAGCAGCTGCTTCCACTTTGCCTGCCAACTTTCTGTCACCTCGAGGATTCAATGAGGTTCAGAGGCAGTGTGAGAAGGTTATATAATTCTGTCAAGAGATCATGTCTTTGATTTTTTTCATCTCTTAGACCTACATGTCTACCCTTTGGGGGTCTATCACAGGCTGAGAAGTTCCAATATATTACATACCATAACACAGCAGTATAAAGAGTGCTATATAAAATATATAAATGCCCTTCCTTTGAAGAGAATAGCAGGAGCTTTCACTCCTTTCTTTCATTAAAAGAACATTACCTAATGCTGAAGAGAAACCACAGCTGTATTCATATATGTATGCACATGCTTTGCTGGTAATTTGAAACACATTGTCAGATATTATCATATCTAGTGTTCCCTCTCTCACTTATATTTAAATATTCTATGTCTAATGTGTAAGAGTAAAAAGTTACTTCAATCGCTTGGATAAAATATTCACAGTTTAGCAACTTTACTGTGAAAACAAAATATATTTCACCAAGCCATTAAAAAGACACTGGGAACTCAAATGCTGCTTTCTCATCTAAAAACTCATCATGCAGTGTAGCTGACCTGGTTTTGCTCCATTTTTCCTGTTTACTTAGCACAGGTAGTTTGTGCTCCTGCTCACATACACTGAAGCACAAAGCTGCCACACTTTTGGATGTTGCCACTTCCCAGCCTTGCACCCTGCCCTCCGCTGGAAGATTGCAATCCCATCTCCAGTCCCAAAGACCAGGGCAAAGGCTTTTCACCGGCACTTTAAATTAGCAGGCGCTGTGAATGTGGGTGGCTCAAGCACAGACACATGCTCCTCTCTCTCGTCCCTGTAGGCTGACAGGAATTTCCAGCAGAACTGTGAGATGGACAGCTGTGAGCATGAATATCTGAAATCATGGCAAGGACATCTGGCAGAGCTTGTCTGTCACAGCCCATGGCTGAAAGGCTGCTTGGCAGGGTGGGCTCTGCAGGCAGGGGTCCGCTGGAGAGAGGTGCTGGAAAGCTCAGCCCTACAAATCCTCCCCAAACAACTGGCAGCAAAGAATGAAAATAGCCACAGTGCACAGAACAATGCTGTGGCCAAGTCAGATTTCCAAGTTTAAAACAGTGCTGAAATGATTCACAGGAGTCAGGCTGGCTGGATGCACTGGGCTGAGTTCCTGTAAGAGGAAAGGATGTGAGGGGGGAATATGAAAGTATTCATGATTAAGAATGATGGCTATGATGGTAACATTATCTGGTCTTCTGAATGATGCTTCCAAACATTCACAGAGAAAAAAAAAATCTAGATATTTTCTAGGAATTAGGAAAAAAAACCTTCTATATTTAAAAAAATCTTTAATTGATCATTTTGAAAATAATTCAAATCGACAGTGTCCCTTTTAATGATTTAAAACATTTTCAAAGCTTTATGAACTCTCCCTGTTAAATGAGGCTACTACTTTAACACATTCAAAGAGGTCTATGCAGCTTGAAAACAGACTCAAAATCCAGAAAAAGAGGCCATATTCTGATATACAAATGCAGTTCCAGGGCTTTAATGAATCCAGACAATTTACCAATAAACAAAGTACATAAATTAAGTTGATTTACTGTGCAAGCTGCAATTTAAAAGCTTCCTATTCTACCATCTTGCCATTTTTAAAGTTTACCATAATAAAAAATGAAAAGAAAGTGATATCAGTCAATATTGCAGCATTCCATATTAGCTTTTCACACAAACCAGGTGCAAGCAATTAAGAATATGCTTCCTGTATTTTTAAAAAGCTTTTTGTCTCTTTTCTTTTATCCATTCAGTTAAAAAGAAAAGAAATATCCAGAGCTACTCTGTACAGTTTGGGATTTTGTTGCCTGTCTTGGCTATCTGGATGCATCATCTCTCTTCCTGAGTACTTGGTGTCTTGTAAGGCCCATATGAGCTCACATTAAAAGAGATAAAATTTTCATAACAAGTTATGGGAGTGATACTTCTAACAAAACTAATTTTAATTGAAATTAACCCAAATGCAAACACATCTTTCAGTGTTAGGCTTGGTATACCCATTTCAAACCCATTTCATAGAAAAATCCATCACTTGGACTAAAACTAAGGTGACATTGTCACTTTAAATCACAACTCTGTATTTCAGCAATTGGCATCTCATGAAGTGGTTGTGCCACTTGCAAAATATCCAAGGACAATACTAAACAACATTTACAACCTTCCCAATGTAATTTAAAGAGAAATTAGGTTTTCTATCTCTCTAATTTCTTTGCCTCTTCAAATACTGTTAACATTCTTTTTCACACATCCTAGTTTCTCCTCTTTCAATTTTAATTATATTTTCTTCTTTCTAAATTAATCCTTTGTTTGAATTGCTACTTTTGAGAGAAAAAAAAAAGAGTTGTACAACAAACAGCTGAATATTTGCCAGTTTGCTTTGGGTCTTTTCATATTCCTTCTCAGAGGCCAAATCTGACAAGGTGCTGAGCATCAGGCAACTCACTAAAAGTTGAGGGTGCTGAGAATTTCTCAGAAGAGCCTAGCATATTGCAGGATCATGCCTTGCACAGCAAGTTCTCCAAGTGATGACTATTTATGTTTCACTGAATAGACTTAGCATAAATTTTAACAACTCTGATATGACTAGGATTTTTTTAATGGGCAAAGAGGAGGCATTTTTCATGACCATATCACTCAGCATGAGAATGAAGTGTACAGCAATGCCACCCAAAATGTCTGGCAAAGAACCAGATGTCATAGTAACAAACACACAAATACTGGAATACATTAGAGGCAGCTGCAAGGTGTATAAGCTCTTCAGTGCTGAGAAGGCAGCCAGATCACCTTAAGTCCTGCCTTAATCAAATAATAGCACAAAACAAACTTACGCACAATAACTAAGCAACCACAAGGATGACCCTCAAAGTACTGAACACTGTACTACTCAGCTGGGTTGTATTTTTATGTTACAGATGCAGCATTTAGTAATAATCAAAATATTCATGCTAACTAAAAAGAAAATTAAATTTCTTTTTTAAAAATGTAATTTTAGCCAAAAATTCTCACAGTTTTCCAATCTATTATACAGCTAGTATATATTTGCTGTTTCTCCATTTCTTGCAGGTGAGCACTTATGCTTTCTTTCACAGTCACATTAAACAGACACAGAGGCTGCAGCTGTACCTGAGTAGCACCGGTATCATTCCAATCTGAACTGTGCAGGACACTGTGCTGGGTGGCCACTGCTGCCCTTCTGCCAGCTGCCTTACCCAGGCAAGGCTGCAGCAGCCCTGGGAGGCTGCTCTCACTTGCAAGGGTTCTGTGACATGATCTGTCACTGCACACAGCTCACAGTTACCTTGGGTTAACTTTAACAAAGGCTTACTGAAATCTTTGTTCTCAAAAGCTGTATGAATTTCCCCAGGATTTTCCTTTATATAAGAAAATTATACAAAGGTTAAGTGTTGGTAGCCACCACTGTCCCTATCCTAAGTTAACTCACAGATGCTGTGCTACTTTTCTATTCAAATGTGTGCAGTCAGGTTTTACCCACTGTACCTGTACCTATCACACAACCATGGAATCATAGACTCATGGGATGGTAAGGGTTGGAAGGGACCTTAAAGACCACTTAGTTCCAGCCCCCTTGCATGGGTGTGGATGCCTTCCTTTAGACCAGGCTGCTCAGAGCTCCATCCAGCCTGGCCTTCCATGGATGGGGCATCCACAAGTTTTCTGGGCATCCTATTCCCCTGCCTCACCAGCCTCACACTGATATAACACAGTGATCTATGTCTACATATAATACTTTAGCTATACATTAACTTCTGAAAATACAGAGCCTTTCATTAAGAATAATCCACCCAAATTAAAATCTTACCCTCTTTGTGAAACCTGAATCAAACAGCCCCTCCTGATAATAAAATATCAATACAGACAAAGATATATTGCAGAAGCAGTGGGCCTATGGGCATTATAGGAAGCTGAAAAAACTTATATATGAAATGGGGTTTGAGGTGTGGTTTGTCTAATATATAAATTGACTTGCCTTCCCTTTTGTTAACTTTGTGTGAACATCCTTTAAAAGCATGTAAAAATCATACTTAAGCAGTGTTCATGTGCTTCAGCCACCAGGTCCACAGCAAAGTCCACAGACCAGACACAGTGCTGTAAACCCCCCCCTGAATACCAGAAATCAGGGGTGTTTCCAGGGAGCTCTTGGTAAACATTGTCCTGATGACAGAACTGCAGTAGCTTGCCATGCAATAATTTGTTTAGAAAATGCTAGCAGTAGGTTTCCATTCAAAAATGAGTATAGCCCTCATCTAATTACAGAATGACTTTCCATCTCAAATGGAAAGTCAATATCCTCTCAAATATATCCTCTCAAAATTCTATACCTACATATATAATATTCATTAACCCTATATATCATAAAAATCTATTGCAATGTAGCTATGTAGAACGTTCAAGGCAGAGAAATGGCAAGCATTTGTTCTGAATCTACACAAGCAAAAGGAGTAAGAAATACTGGATCAGAAAACAAAAACCCTAACAAACTAAAAGAAATATTGTGAAACGTTCTTGCTCCTAAAACATACTTACTCCTTTTGAACTACTCAGAAAACATCAATAAAAATACTTAACCCTTCATAACTTAGTTTCAGCAATTAAGAATTTTTCCTAATCACAGTCTTTTTGTGTCTGATTTGTTCTTTTGTAAACATAAATGTATATAATTTTTAGAGTTTATTATTTCCTTTATCACATCTCTTTAATCTTTTTTATTGAACATAATTTCTACTGCTGATGCTTTGCATACTTTGAGCTATCAGCAGGTTAGACCTGAGGTTTGTATTTCCTCTTTATCATTTACGCATTTGAAAAAAAAAAGGAAGGAAATTGTATTTCTAAATTTTTTGATATCGTACTATGTCCACAAACTTCTTGCCATACTCATCTTAGTGAGCCTCTCAAACTTTCCTTTCATTAACCTATTTACTATTCTGTATTCTGCCTTCTCTTTTTTTGCTTTACATTCACCAACTGCCTTAAATGATAAAGAAAAAAGTGAACTACTTTGATTGAAAAGGTTCAATAAAGGCTGAAGAATTTTCTGTTTTGGTTTAGCTTCTTAACTTGTTTTTAATCATAATAAGCAAAATTAAAAACAGGCACTTAGACATCAATGCAAGAACACACACATGCCCACACAAAAAGGAGACTGAAAACCTTTTAAAACCACTTTTAGACTAAATTTTAATGAAAATATCTAATATCTGAGAAGAGATATCCTTCATGATAATTAATGTCTGTCTTTCATAGTGTACTCCACGTGTGGATCACAAGGCATGGTACTGATGAAGTTGGGTAACTGAAATTTCGTAGAAATGGCACCACATGGATGTGAAATGGTGCTCAGTCACCAAGTCAGTACACCTGAACCTGCAGCACCTTGATGCTGTATCTGATTGCCAGCACTGTCTCCTCCCTGGTTCTGTTTTCTTAGGTAAATTGCTGAGGTTGGTGAGTGAGATAGGAGATAAGAGGAAATCTAGACTGTATTCTAAAATTAATATCAAAGTGACATATTGAGGTCTTCTCAAGTACACAGTCAAACTGGCTGAACATGGCAGCTCAGCAAGAAAGCACTGCACAGATATGGGAGCTGAATTGAACAAATCCCTCAATTATACATGATTTCTATGACTTTATTCTAATCTAAACTTAATTTGAACTTTTCCAAATAAGAAACCAATCTAGAAAATTTGCAGTAAAGCTAAATTAAGATTCTTGGGAGGGCTCTTGTAACTGAAGTTTAGGCAAAATTCTGTTACAAAACATCTGCCTAAAATTGTATAATCTCTGTCAAATCTGAGATTTTACTATGTAAACATCATATTAGGGCAAATTCACTGATAGTGTCAATGCTTTGTTGATTTTCTGAAGTCTGGTGGAATTTTTAACAAGTTTGCTGTATTCTTCTGGGCTGTTTCTTGTAATATTGTGTATTTCAGTTGATACCCATAAAAATCACAGCGGTTTCCCCTAAATCCCCTTTCCTTATCCAAAACTGACATAACACATTATCTCAGCAAGCAAAGCTTCTGGTGAATTTTGTGATCCATTTTAACAGTCATTCAGCATCAGCATGTATCTATAAATCAGGCAAAATTTCCTTTTGTCTTGTGAATTTCAGGCCTTAGATGGTTATCTCTCCTGGAAAGGCACCAGATTAGTTTGTCCTGTAGATGGTTCACAGCGGAGTTCTCTTTTTTAATAACTTCCTAATAAGTAGATCAATGTGCTGGCTTCCGCTGATTGAAAGAGCCTCCATGAAGGTACAAAGGCAGACTAAGAAGCCTTTTCATATTTCATCTGATCTCAGGTCATTGAATTGATTCTTTATATATAATAGTGAAAAGACTTCAAGATTCTGTAATTAACAGTCGTGGTACTGCTAGCACATGATCTTAGCACTGTCTATATCAAAATGCCTTTTTTTTTTTCCTTGTGGCACTGCTTTTGCAAGCTGTTCCAAAGGTTTACCAAAAAATGTGTGTTTCTGCCCTCTGTGCTCTAAAATTGCTGTGTCACTGGAATTATTTTCCTCTTGAAATCACACTATGAAAACACTTGCTTTTGATGAGCAAACTAAAAGGCTAGTTTTTACACTGACTCACAATTAGCCTAGATGTTATTTTAATTTATAGTCTTATTGTTTTTCTGAAAAGCTCCAGGATTCTTAAGACATCACTAGGTTTGCACTAGGACGTATTTTTTTAATAATTGTATTTATCATTATGTGTCATTAAAATGAAAATATCTGAAGTGCTTCAAAATAACATTCACAAGAATTTGAGAGTAAATGACACTAATCATAAGAGCACCTCAAAGTGTATAATTTAACAATACACAAAATAAGGAAAGCACAACACAGAATTCCCATATCAACTCAAGTTCTAAAAATCTGTATTGGAGCCAAGATACCTGGTGTCTTACTTAAAGCTCTAGGAAATCAGTTTCTAAACACTAAAATATTAAAGATGCAGGATGTAGCTACTGAAACCCTTCTTTAGGGGCTCAAAACAGTTTCAGGGCACTGAGTTAGCATTTTTGATAGGGATCTCACATTAAATTGACCCTTCCTGGTGAAAAGACGCATTACCTGTGAGCAGCTGCTAACCGTGCCCTGACCTGCCCTGAGTCCCAAGGCTGTGGAGGTGTGACTGTTTCCTTCCCTGGCTGCTGCAGTTTCCCAGCCAATGTAACTCAGATGCAAATTGCCAGCAGTGAGGGAGGCCCTGCAGCCAAAGGGGAGAAAAGAGGTGTAAGAGAACCCTGACTTTGGTCCTGATTGAGCTGCTGGAGGGATGTGTGGCTATGAGGAACTACTTGGCTTCTTTAAAACACCACTGAGTTTCCTGGTCAAGGTAAGAAACCCTGCTCTAAAAACCAGGGCCACACTGGCCAAGGTAAGCTTGACATGTAAATAAATGAAAAGGAAACAAATCTCTGGGGTTTTTTTTTGTGAAATAGTTCTAAAGAACACTTAATGAGGCAGCCAGGGCTCAGGAAATGCAAGTTATTGTGCTCTGCAGATATAAAAGCAGTGACTGGTCCCCTCTGTCCTGAGCACGGATCTACCATGCAGCTAATGCTCTCAGATTCCTGCAGAAGGTAAAAGCTGAGGATTGTTTACCACTGCCAGGCAGGAAAGGTTGCCTATCCACCAGTGATTGAGCCCCAGCAGCACTGGCCTTTCAAACAGAAAGAGGCTGAGCAGATATTTGTAAGTTAAGCAGCCTTCTTGTTCCTTGAGGGGAACACGCCCCTCAGCTGAAACACGAGCAGGTTGCTGCTGAACACCTTCCCTCTAAAAGCCTCTTCTCGGGGGTAAAGTGGTGGAGAGTAAACAAAAAGGTATATAAATATAACACATTTCTATAAAATGCAACAAAACATATTTTGATACTCATAAAAGTATGACCAAAGGTTCAGATAAACCCATTGCATCGATTATAATAGCACCTGTGTACTTAAGAATACACTTAAATGATAGTTTGCTTCGGAACATACTTTGAAGAAAGAAGAGAACTCTGTTCATTTTTGATCCTCACAAAGTGTAGTTATTTTTGGAAAGAGAATTGTTAAAAATATTAATGTTATTGGATAGAGCAGCACAGTTTACAGTAATTGCTACTGGAGTCTGTATGATGATTGGTGGTCAATATTTTTACATGAGACTCCCCACAAAAAAATGTGCTCTTTAGCCTGTACTAAACCAAAAAAAATACCGAGAATTTGGGTGAGGAACTGGAGAGTCTCATGGTTTCATTTACAGTGAAAACCACTGCAGTTCCAGAGCTAGCACCCTGACTATGTGTCTGTGTATTCTCTGAAAATAGAGCTGGCTTTGGATTGAACCATCTCTCACCAGCTATACAGAGGGGAAGTGATGTCACTCTGAAAATAAATATAGAAATGGGTTTTCTGGAAATATTTATACTTTGTTCATGGATAAAGTGCTGAATGTACAGCCAAGGAGAGCCCACTGCTCAGCTTGCACCACTTGAAAAGAGGAAAGTTTTTAAATTTGCAAAGATTCTCACACCAGGGACTTTTTTTTCTTTTAAAATAACTGACACTTGACATAACCTTGTCTCTTTTAAAGGCCAAACATTTTCCTTACTCCCAAGTGCTTTGTGAGCCTTAGGGATATATTGTCCCTGGCAAAACTGGGATAGCAATATCCTGGGAACGGGTGATTTCCATCAGGGACAAGGAAATCGCTCCAAACCACATTTCATTCTGGTTACAGCATTTTAATGAGATTTGCAAGCCCTTCTGAGACAGTCGCAAGAAACATTCAGCTCTAAACCCTCAATCAGAGTCCTGAAAGTTATTCTAATGTCTCAGCAGAAGATGGGTCTTAGGACTCCAGTTTGGCTGTGATATTTCTTACATTATATTTAGCATTGATTAATTAGTGGGTAACTAAATATTGACCTCTCAATTAATTCTGAAAGAAGTTGGATGACTGGAAATACCTAACAACATTTGAGAAGTGACTCCTTAACTGTTTCCTGGAAAACAGCTTCCAAAAATCTTCTTCAATAACTTCCAAACCCCTTCATGATATGGATTTCACCTTAATCAAGCCACTCTTATTCTAATGAACACATAATTCCCTGTGAAAATATGAGCAAGTATTTATATGGGAAATAATAAAATTGTAGCTAGCAATATAACTCTTAATGTGCAATAAGAATGCTTATATGTGAATGCAAATGAAGGCGCTATCATCTACCTCTCTGTGATCATGCCTCAGTGACTAACAGCTTGTTTGCAAGCAGTGTTACATGGATCCAGATATTCCACTTGGAGTGGAAAAAGCAGCTCATTGAGGACAAGATCAATAACACCAAAAGGATAGAATAATAAGGAGCGTAAAATAACTGTTAAAGAAACAAAGGGTTAAGAAGTAAATGTTTAGGGTAAAAGGTGATTTAAATTTCATCAGAAATGAACTGTGATTCAGATCATGCTGTTTTTTCCAGTTTACACATTTTGAATTAATGTAGCATGGATTATGTTGCATAAAACAATGACAATACATGAATTCTACTCATGGAAATTACTCATCCATCAGCCAATGTCAGGTACATTCAGAAGCACATGCATTAAGTTCTACACTGTAAGTTCAAGTCATTTGTATGTGAATAAATGCTAGTTGTGAAAATGAAAACAAGAACAGATAGGGAAACTTTGGGATCCTTCTGCACTGACTTCTCTTTGACCCAGGAAAGAACAATGAATGTTTGCTTTCCCTTGGAAGGGGTGCCGACAAGGCTACACAAACAAAGAAGCAGAAGCTCAGCTGGTGCAAATTAGTACAGTTGCACTGACTTAATGGAACTGCATCCTTTTCCCCAGCTAAAGATGTGGACACAAATGTTAAAGGTTCCTCTGTTTTAATTTTTTCAGGACAAGGATCAATCATGAATCCTTTCACAAATCTTCAAACAGAACTTTTCTCAAGCAGATTTTGCAGACCTGAGTCTGATTTTCTCTTCCTTGAATGGCCCCAAATATTTGATTCCCCTCATAATTGTGCTTTTTCCTAGTCCAGTTTCCACATTATTTTGTTGGTTCTGTAGTACTGCAGTGAAAATAGCCCTGTCAGTCCTTCCAGGTTCTCCTCAGTCCACTAGCAGTGTGCACTCAAGAGCAATATTCAAGGGGCCCTGGCCATGCATGCCCATATGCTTCCTTCTGTCTCCCCAAAACTAACTACAGTCTCTGAAAATGAGCAGGCAAAGGCCAAACCTGCATCTACCTCAACAAAAGGACAGCACTCTATTTTTAAGCATTCCTTTCAGATGGAGATACCATTTTCATTCACCTAAAAACAGAAAACAATTAAGTTAGATCATAAAAAGAAAAAGTTTTGCCAAATTTTACTGCTGTCTGAAGATCTATCTCCTATAAGGGCCTGAAGTGATGTCGTGTTTGCCTGGAAACTGAACTGTTTTTAAACCAGTAAAAGAATGTTTGTAATAGCTTGTCCTTCTCGTCAGTGCTATTAGTGTCCCGTAAACTCTCTCCTTGTAAATCCATAGATGTCAAAGGTTTCTGTGGATCTTTTCTAAGCAAGTGTATAGTTTGGCACAGTGTCTGATTGGGCAGAGGTGAAGGATCCTGGTTTACAGGTCTTGGATACTGCCATTGTCTCCTGTCAGAAAGCCTGAAAGGGAGTTTTCTAATGCATTTGGCAAATGCATTTTGGAAGAGAGCCAAAAGACTGCTCTCCTCTGGCTCTGGGAAGACTGGTGCTCCAGAAGAAATCAATAGAGCCCAGTAAAAACAGAAGAAACCAAATGAAAAAGTCTGTTACTGGCTATATTACTTCTGGGCTTACATGTGCTGTGCCATAGCAGCTTGTTTTTACTGTTCAATAATATTCAGATTAACATCACTGTTAGAGGGATTATAGCAAAGAAAAACTTATAAAAAATGTAAAAGGGAATAGGAAAAAATTAATAAAGACTGAAACAAGAAGCAAGAAACAAGCAGAATGGGAAGAGCAACCTGACTGGAAAAGCAGAACGTTTCATGACCTGACATGGACATTGGAACTCAATTTTTAGAATAAAAACAAGACTGACCCATTAGAAAACTTCATTTTCAGGAGAATGAAAGAGCAATGTTAATTTGAAGAAAGCATTTTTCTTGAGGCAAGGACAGCTGGATGCTTTTTGTTAATAAAGCAAGATCTGTTCCAGGAAGAATTCCCTAGCAATATGTGTCTCTGTCTGTATCCCCTTTGAAAAGGTCCCATGAAAACACTATTAAATTACTGCTTGCCATTCTAATTTTGATGCTTTGCTGAAATTCAGAAAATGGCTGCCAGCCTAAACTGTGAACTGCTTTAAATCACTCCTATCCAGGTGATGATGAATGCTCTCTAGATTTTATCTGTAGAGTGGAAAAAACAAACAAGAATACATTACTCAACTCCTAAGATTTTTCAGAAGCTGAAATTCATCTAAAGGAACACTTGAGTCCTGTCTACCCCCCACTGAACTGATTAGGAATTTCAGCTAAATAAAGAATGAAGGTGAGACTGAAATGCCCATGTAATCAACCTCCACAAAAATCTAATACAAAGTTAAAACTCTTTTGAGATAAGTGCAAACACGGGAGCACTGAAATAATACTGAAAGAAATGAAGGAGGCTTTTTAAAATTCCCAACTTGTACTTTCCTCAAAGTGTAATTCAAAACTGATTAAAAGTATTAAATCCTTTTTATGCAAAGGGTTAATAACAAAATTCAAATAGTGGTGTGGTGTCCCATGGATACTCAATAATGAAAATTCAAATGCTCATTTCTTTAAGCCTTTTGTGTCCCTTTTCTAGATAATTGGTTTTTTGCCTAATTTTTGAGGCTATTTAATAACACCTCCTGCTAGACATTTCATGTAAACTCAGCAAGAGGAGGCATCATGAGTAATAGAAAAGACTTCTGCTCATTTTAAAGCTCAAATTCATACTTTTCTTAACAAAGGAGATCCCCACTGTTAGAGTTTGGCAACCAGCGGGCCAACTGCATTGGGGAAGATTGGATTAGGGGGGCAGCTGACTGTGCAGTAAAGTCTCCACTCCAAAGCAGGATTTTTATGCAAATTCCATTACAATTCATGCTTTTTGGAGATAATGAAATGGATACAAAACACTTCAAAGTTTCCAAGTCAGCAAAATAATGAACAGGGGCATTCAGAAAGTTGATTTAATACACTTTTTTAACATTGGGACCCTTGCATGAACAGGATTGGCATCTGTTCAATGTATCACATGGAATTTACTTTTAATACTACTGTCTAAACCCCATAACTTTTCAGGCTATTAGTGATGTGTGAACATCATCTATCAAGAGTTTTCCTCACTTTAAGCTCTATTAGGCTGTATCATTTTCAAGCGTTTGCCTGCAGGCAAATTTTACCAAAGAATCAGCCAAATAATTTTTGAAAATAGATTATTTTCAACTCAACAGCTTTACACAACTGTCTATGACTATGCCACAGCATTTTTAATCAATGAACTTCAAATAAGAAGAGTCTGGGGTCAAGGGAGCCATTACAACAATCTCTACTTTGTTCTCTCACATAAAGTATGGACTTTGATTCGTCAGTATTTGCTCTGATCATAGTGGAACCAGAAGCTGGATGCTTTGATATTTCTTCAAATTTGTATGTTTGCTGATGACAAAATTAAAATGTGTATATATTTGTATATTTTGTATATATTTGTAAAAGTGTGTGTAGATAAACGTGTGGGCACACACTAAGCATTTTTAGACCAGAAATACTCTCAAATGTTTAGTTCTGTCCTTCAATCCAGCTGATATGAATATCTCTGGTGCAAAATATGCAGTGAGAATACTTCCACCACACTGAAGCGCCCATGCCATCAGGTCTACCAATCACCTTAAATACTAGAAATACTAAAGACATCATGGGAGGGCCAACACAGAATATAACACACATGCACTACTTAAGAGTGCTGCAAGGCCCTTGGGTGCTTCTCTTCTGTGGTTTGTGTGTTTTAGTTTTGATGTGCTATCAGTGATAGTCAGGTTCAGAAATTGTAAAATACTGGGGCCACTGATGTCTAAAGTAGTACTCTTCCCTCCTGGTGTAAGTTTTCCTTCAAACAAGCATCTATTTATTTAAATAAAGAGGAATATCCACAATACAGTTTTTCTTCAACCTATATAATCATAACAGAAACTAACTAGTGTTCCAAAAATGTTTCAAAAAAGGAATCGACCAAGATTTGAACCACAATTGAGCTCATATGATGTGGACATTTAGCTATTAAGGTTCTTTATTATGATTGATGAGGCTAAAAGGTGAGTTTATGAATTAAAGTTTGCAAGCTCTGTTGTTTAATGAAAAACATTGAGAAGCCACAAAAAGCAAAATCTGAGAAACAGCTATTCTTACTGTTTACCACAAGATCACACTGGTCATATTGTATCATTTAAGAGTAAATGTAATTGGCTTTTCTGAAACAAACAAAAGCAGTAACAAGCTATAAACAAATTTGATTTGTGGGGCTTTGTGGTTCCAAGTTGTTCATTCGGTTATAATCACATACCTTGGTTTTCCAAGGGAAATAGCCAGCCAAATACACTCACTTCAGGAATAAAAAAGAAAGTAAGAAGCAACAGAGAGAGAAAAAACATGTCAGGATCCTGCCCTGCTTCCACTGTACTGAGCAGTAATTACTCAGGAAAGTGCTATTAAGCCCAGTACTCAGTGGGCCAGGCTCAGCTACCCATATTCAGGCAGACTCTACACGCTGGCCACCGGTGAGTCCTCCTGAGCTGTGCTCTGAACACCACCACACGGTGAGCAGTTACTGATATGAATAGTCCTGCTGACTTCAATACAATTATGGAGAAGAAAGAAACGACTCAGGGTGGGTCCAGCCAGTATCAAAATCAATCTCAACAGGAATAAGGAGGGCAGAATCAAGTCTTCTGGGCACAGCCAGCTCATTTCATGCTATAGCAAAACACAGCAAAAAGCATTTATGCCTGATAGACTAAAAAACAGGCTGGAAAAAACCCTTTTAATTAAGAATGATAGGAGTGGAAAATCTTCTTTCTAGAAGAAAATAAGAATATACCAAAGATATAAGCAGAACCAAAAGAACAATAAAAGGCCACTCTTTTTTCCGTGTTTAGGAAATGAATAGAGCTGAATTGCTCTTTGTCACAGCAATATAATACTGTCTTCAGGTGGCCATTGTTTCCATGTCACCTTTGAACCACACAAAACCCTCGTCAACATGCTCCTCAAATATTCTGTTGTTTTCTTTCAAGGAGTGATTTATAACACTTCCCAGCAAGGAATGTACCCCATCCATTAAACATTAATACTGAGTTATAGTTTTCTAAATCATAGCTATCCGCTTTGTAGTCTTGTGCTTGACTTGTATTCCAGAAAAAGAAATATATATTTTTCTGTTCTGTCATTTATTTATTCGGCACTGGGCTCTACTGAAATCTCCTGAAAACAATGAGAAAATGTCTTTTTGTTTGTTTTTAAAAATACCTGAGTTTGCTTGAAATACACAGTGAGAGACAGTACAAATATGAGTAACAATTTGATAAGACTTGAACTGAGGCCACAGCACAATATGTCATAGCTAGGACAGCTCATGAGAGCTGCCAGAATTCCCTCCAAACGAAAAAGCCTACAATGACCTTATATGGAAGATGGGAGAAATCCAGAGAAAGTGAGATTTTTATTTGAACTGGAGAAGAACAATGCTTCTGACACAGAAGAGAGATGTTTCCACTGGATGGCTGGTCTCCAGCTATCCCATCACACTCACAGGTTCTCCTGCCTCTGATGCCTTTTCTGAATACAATTTACTAAATCACTTGAGCAGATATTTAAAAATTATGTACAACAATTAATACCATTGAAATGAATGGAAGTAACAATGTGTTTAAAATTAGACACATACTTAAATATAAGGCAGAATGAAGCACATAATCCTCTCACCATGATATTTTCAAGTTGTCCTTGAAGCTTGGTCAGTGAAAACACATACAGTCCCAGAGCAATTCCCAACACCTCACCAGTCTTGTCTGTAGCACTCATTCCAGGGCATTAGACCCTGGATCCATGGGGAAGATGACTGCAGCATGCTGGAGGCATTGGCTTCCTTGAGCACTTTTTGCTGCCTATGCAGCAGAATCTGCAGTGCTCAGAAAATTGCATGTCTTAGGGGAAGGATTTGGGACTAATGCACTCCAGAGCATTCTTAAACTCGACTAATCAAGTGATCAAAGTATTAATTATTATTTGTTTAGGACATCAGTATTTTCCCTCACTGTAATCTAAGCACAATCTTCCAGCTACCATCTAGTTATATACTGGACTCCACTCTTAACCACCCAGCACCCAAAGCTTGGTAAAAGCCTTGGTGCCTAATAGAGCACTCTGGAATTCATCTGGAGACCCTGGGAAGCCCCAAACCAGTGTCTAGCATATACTGTTTATTGTCAATTTTGTAATCTATGGTAGTTATTACATTTCAAATACAAAGAAGAAGTCTGCCCTGTATAATGTGAAAGAGAAGACAAAACAATCCCATCTCAACATGTGCAGTAGACAGTAAAAGCATTTCTCTACATGCACATGAGGAAATTAACAGCATTCCCCACACATTCATTCAAAGCAGTGAACATGCTGTGCTGGATGCACATATACATCAGAGAAGCAAAATTGCTTTAAATAATCAAAATACACAAAGGAACATTTTCTGTGTGGCTGGAAACAACCCTGACAAATGTTAATGTTTTGCAAATGAAAAACATTCTTTAAGAAGCAACATAAAAAACAGAGCAAATTTTCAGATGCCTACAAAATAAGCTCCTGTATTAACCTGTGTTTCACTACCTAGATGTATACAAAGACCACTGTGTGATGAACAAGTACATTCAAACTCCTTTTTTTTTTTTTTCTTGAATTATGAATGTATTTTGGCAAGATCCAGAGAAGGTCAACAGCATGATTAAAGATATGAAGAAGTTCCATATGGTGAGATACTGAAGAGGAGTTGACTACCTGAGTTTAGCAGCAGATTTTGCTGATGTATAAAGTAATGAATGACAAGGACAGACCTATGTACTTTTCCCTGTGTATATCAACAGACAAAAGAGTTTCATCCAAATTAAGGAACAGCGTTTTTAGTGTCCCTGCTATTACGTTACTCAGCATATAATTAATCAGTGAAATTCATTGCTGCAGTAAAATACTGAGATAAATTGATTGCAAACAGGATTAGTCACACATGGATAAGACCAACATACTGATTAAGACTGGATAGGGCGATACACAACTTCCATTTCTTGGGCTACCAGTTTTGATTCCTCAGAACACAGCAACTGTAAAGTCCAGAAAAAAAGCTTTGCACTGGAATTTTCTGGGTAGGGGAGAAAAAGCTACATCAGTCTTTTGTCATGGTCTTTGAAAGGTGTGAAACATCAAACAAGAGGGCTTATTTTACTATGACAATTTCTATATTACAGTTGCCTACAATACTTTTTTTTCTAATTGAGAATACTGACAATATATAATAAGTAAATAAAAACTGAAATTGAAAAGCAAGATTGAGTTGTAGCTAGTGTTTACAATAAATGAAGCTCAAATCCTGCTGTTATGTTTCTGACAACTTTAATAATAATAGATCATCTTGTTTTAGTTGCACACTGAGAGGGGGCTGCAAGGTGTGTCACCCGCAAGAATGACTAATGTGTTATGCTTATCACTTTAGAAGCAGAACTATCTGAATTCTGCTTGCTAACTACAGGGCAGTGCAAATTACCCCGACAGCAACGTGTGTTCTTTCTATACCTTGCTCACAGTCCAGGATTGCTTTGTCCCAATGTATTAATAAGTAAGCGCAAGTATTCCAACAATCAGCATTTTAGCATTTGCATGCAAACTCTCATGCTGTGTAATTATACACAATGCTGGCACTCAAATTAATTAAAGCTGATTTCTCTGTGACTGCAAACTGGTCATATCCCCAGACTTGCTCTAGTATGAAGTCATCACCCTATATTCAACATGACACTTTATGTCCCTAGCATTCTTAGCAATGCTAATATGCAACAACTGTAAATTAGGCAATATTTTACACAGCAGCTGACAACCACTGGTTAGTTGTTGAGTTCCTCCTCCCCCTCCCCCCGACACTTTCCACATAAAAGTAAGAAACCAGTTATTTCCATTGTGCTTGCTTTGTAATTATCTGAACTAACAATGTAAACAAATTACATACATTGTTTCAACAGATACTTGCCCATGTTTGATTAGGGGTTACAGAAAACTTATAAAACACAAAACCCAAAAACAACATCAACAATGTTTGTTTGATGCTAACATGCAATTAGTCTCTGACAATTTCAATGTTAATTTAAAAACTCCTTCTCTTTCTCTTTTTCCCTGGAATGGCTTTTTAGTTTTAAAAGGCGTGCTCTTGCCAGGCAAGAATAGGGAATTGAGGAGGCAGAGCAGAAGAGCTGACTGTTGGATTTCAGGACTCCTCATCAAATAAAGTGGAGCTGCAGAAGAGACAATTCTTTGCAGCAGAGACCCATAAATGCTGACTTCTGGGCAGTGCTGAGTTCCAGTCTCTTTCACAATAAAGTTGCCTGCTCTAACTTTATAATTTGGTTGAAATAAGTCCTTTCTTAATACATTTTTTCAGCAGAGATCTCCTCTGAGAAATTAAAATATTACCATGATCTTTTATCTTACAAATATGACTGCAATAGGATCATTCTCCTATAATCTTCAGAAACAGAAAAGAATACAATCAAGCCCATTGGTATTTTGCATTTACAAAATTTCATACAGACTCTTTCTTCAGCTGCAGAACTGAATTACTCCAAGAGAGATTATGGCTTTATTTCCTTGGAGCCAAAGCCTGCTCTTGGTGCAGAGCTGCTCTTCTAGAGCTTCTCCTGTTTGTACCAGTAGATTTACCACAGTGACTGACAACAACAGTTGAAAAAATGCTCCGACTCTCCCACTAAAGTAAACTCCCAAGTAAGATCAGATCTTTTTTTTTTCTCTCCACATAATTTGGTCCTCAGAAAAGGCAGAGTCAAAATATGACAAAAGAGAACTGTACAGGTTGATATCATAATAAAGTAGTTTCTTTAAGCCAACATGAATTATAAAGAGAATTTCTGTATTCTAACAGCAATAATCAGCATAGGAAGTTCTCTTCCCTCAGTTGACACAGAAACTGTTGAAATACAATCAACAGATCAAAGCCCACCTTCTTTAGCCTGAATTGAAACACTGTTGTGGCTGTTATGCTCCTTCCTTCAGTGCTGAGCATGTTCAGCTTTGGTGGATTTTAGGTTCATTTTCATCACTTATAAAAAAATATAAATCAGAAAAAAAGGCATGTTGGCTTACATTGTTTTGACATGGTGAGAACATGGAAATGCTAGAAAGACTTATTTTGGGTTAACAAATTGAAGATAACTGAAACATAGAGTGATAAATATAGACTTGGCAAATATTTGCAGAATCAACTGAGCTTAAGCAACTAGAATATTTAGAATGCTTTTGATAATGTTGTAAAACTTAGCAGTAGCCCAAGTTTTGTGAGTCCTCATTAAAATCAAGAAACACTGAAACTAAGCAAAGGCAAAAACCATTCCCATATCCTTCTAAATGTTTCTTTTCAAATGCTACAGTATGGTCACATACTTCTGCTCTCTACTTGGACAGGCCTGGCCCAAAGACTTGTTTCTATTCATAGAATCTCAGGATAAGAGGAGTTGGAGGGACCCTCAAGGATCCCCGAGCCCAGCTCCCGGCCCTGCACAGCACCGTCCCCAAGGGTGACACTGCCTCGAGAGTATCCTGACCAGCACTGCTGCAGTTCAGATAACACTAGAAGCAAACAGTATTTTGTAGCATTTCTTGTGTATTATTCTAGGACCATAATGTTGTTTGACCCTGTCTGAAATGCTAATTTCTACAGGCTGTAGTACCAACACTGCCAATGCTCCAATGGAGAGAGTAAAGCCTCTTACACATGTAGATGGAGTTTACTCCTGGGGAAGGCATAAATCAGTACAAAAAAATGATAGACTAAAGGGAATTATTGTGCAATTGCCCTTCTTCAGCACTGGAGATATCATTCTTGGTGATTTTGAAAGCTCAGGTTTATGGTACTGGCTATAAATGCTACGATCTCCATTAAATATTTCAGAAGACATTCAACATCTGATAAAGATGTTCAACTAAATTCAACTTGCAACTGGGGCAGCACAGCTTCAGCAGCAGAGTAAGAACAGGATTTTGGCCACAAAATCCTTCCTGGATTAATGCTTTCTCAAAAATGCCAGTGAACTCAGTCCTCTAATCCTCACCCGGTGTTCCTTCACAAACCTCTGTAAACAGGATCAATTCAGGGTGGATCCTCAGGTTAGCACACACCCCATTCTTAACCAGATGCAGTTGTATGAGTTGGAATAGACAGGAATGAGACTAGAGGTCGGTCTCTGATACCCAGAGTTCACCCAGGCCCTGTGCATCCAAGAGAAGGAGATAACAGACACAACTCAACAAAAACATGACTTCAGTATCCTGTGCTCCTCTATTCTGACAGGGGGAAGACCTCTTGTAAGTGCTAAGATAAGGCGAGATATAGATAAGATGAGTCTGTTCACCATCTCTGAGCTTCACAGGCATGTCACTACCAATCAAATGTGTACTAGAATTACTTGGAAAGAAGTCAACAGTCTGTGCCATCATGCTCCAGAGTGTGCTGCTTTTCTGAGGCAGCTGAGCTATATGAAAAAATGATAGGCACTATGGGGCCATTGAATTAAAAAGTATTATGTCGTTATTATTTTTACAAAGAAATAAATAGATGATCACTGAAGTGATCAAGTAAACTAGTGCCCTTCTCAAGAATTGTTTAGATATGCCATGTGTGTCTGGAGAAAAAGAAAAGCATGCAGTATAGAGACCTTTGGTGAGCCCATTTAATTTTAAGTGCAGGAACAGTTTATGCTTCCTGAGAAATTACCAAAAACTTTGTAGACAAATTTCCATCTCTTCTTGTTCATTAAAATAGATGTTTGGAAGACAAGGGCATTATAGTCAAGGACATAAAGTGCATAAACTCTCCAAAAGGATGCTGGAAATAACAACACATGAAACAATAGTTCTTGTTTTCAGCTGCTGTCCATTCAGTTAATTTTAGAAGAACTATTAGAAATCAAGAGTTGGAAAGACACAGATTTTCTAATCCAGTAACCATGATTTCCTTACAGATGATATGTGACCTAGAGTACAACAACAGTGTTTTTGTGGTACACATGAGAAACCTTCTATTCGACTAACTTTATGGTTAGTTTAAATAAGTGAGATGCAAAAAGTTAATCTGAGGTGTAAATATCAGAAAAAATGCCATCTGAAAAAAACAGCCAAGAGCTGTCATGGATGAGACTAACAACTCCACAGTCTACCACATAAAAAACATGTTGAACACAGCCCTGGAAAGGACCTTTGTTTTTTCAAGGTAAAAAAACCCTGAAAACCTCAATGTATCTTGTACATTAATCCAAAATGTGGAAGCTTAGAAAAGAAGCATGTACAGCAAAGTAGCCTTTCTAGCCAAGTAATAGAGTTAGTAATAGACTGTTTACCCCAAGGACACTCTGGGATTACTCTATTTTGCCGTGTACAAACTGAGACGTTGCATAACAACTGATGAAAAAGACATCAGTTATTGATCATTCAGATAATAAGGATTTCTGGTGAGCTTAAAACATAAACAGGTCAAGAGTAAAGGAGCAAGATTTATTATACTGAGTTTATATTACCAATGGGACTAAAAGCAGCAAGCTGCTGCTCAGCTTTTATAGTCTGGTTCATTTTCATGTCTTGCAGCTCAAGAATCTCCAAGTTCCACATAAAGTTAACTTCAAATCTCTAATAAGAGACTGCTGAAGCTGACAGAGAAATTGTTGAAACTGATTCTGTAGCTCACTCTTTGTGACTGAGCAGATGCATTTCTAAATTTTCCTTCCCATCATTTACCAGCTCCTTCTCCACTAAATTTAGGATTGAATGCTCATTTTCTGAACATTTCCCATTCTGTTGGGTTTGTTCCATGCTTGAGAATCAGTAGGTCAAATGTGCTGCAGACTATTTTGTTAGACTCGTTAAAATAAAATTGAAACCGTATGATTAATGATATGACTCATCTGTGTTGGTTTGTTGTTTTTTTTTTTAAACAGGAAAGTAAACAAGTACTTGTCTAAAGCTCCACCTGCTTTGCTGCTGTTATGGTGCTATGCTTATCAGAGAAAACAATTCCCCCTTCTCAAGGCTGAACTAAAATTAGGCTCCACCTGCAAGATGTTAGTGAAATCTTGCACAGCTGCATTCCAGAGACAAGTCCTACAGATTGCTTTTGGAAAGCACTGCGCATTTCTGGCAAAATCAAAATCAAACTTGTTAGCTTTTTTTGCCTAACTTTTCAAAAATGTATTATTAATGATAAATGTAATTATTATCACACTAATCATGCTGATAAGTAATCTCAAAAATAGATCCATTTAAAATGTAATTTTACACCCACATCCCACTGTATTTAACCACTTCTTTGCAAATGCAGGCAGTAATCATAATAATACTTAGCACTTAGACAGCACTTTATTCATTTATAGACACTTCTGTGGCACTCATCATCAGAGTAACTTTATTTTCTTTATTATGTCTTCAAAGTGCTGCACTGACATTAACAAATTAATCCTCACGGCACTTCAGTAGGAAAAGAATAAGTCTGATCATGCACTATTTACTAAGCAAAACTCTGCCCTTACCCACCCCCAATAACCTTCAGCTCACTAACAAAGTGAGTATGAACACTGGGACATAGATCACAAGGATTACAGAACCCTTAAAACATACCCAAATTCCAACTTTGAAGGGACAGGCAACTGCTACTGAATTCAATAGCAGAAGGATCTAAATTGTATTCTTACCCTTTCTTACAATAATTATTTCTGACAAGTGAATGCTAAATATTCCAATGTATGGAATTGTTGGAAGTGTCTACGCAACTGTAAACACAGCAAACCTAAAACAAATCACTATTTCATGTAGCAAATGGGAGTGTGTTATGTAGAGCTTCTCTTTGCAGAGGTGATGGGCTTTTAAGACCTTCATTTATAAAGACAACTAATGCATATTGGGGACTTAAGTGAAATTTGTGTTGGTTTTCATTCTCTGTGTTTGCAGAAAGACAATTGCTTGTATGAAACCTTTCATAGTAATTTAAATGGGAAGTGGATTAACTAGATGTAAGTCAGTTAATATAGTAAACAAAAGATGAAAACAGATATTGTCTCATTATATATTTGATAGCTCCTCTGCAGACAATTTTAATAAATGAGAAAATACACACTCAAAATCTCGAATGTGCAGTATCATTAACCAGTTGTAACACAATATAACTGATACCTGTAACTCATGACAGGCCCACAATGGATAATTAATGTCACAATTTATTTTGCATGCTAAGATGCTAACATAAAA
Source organism: Emberiza elegans (assembly GCA_024865655.1). Taxonomy (NCBI): domain Eukaryota; kingdom Metazoa; phylum Chordata; class Aves; order Passeriformes; family Fringillidae; genus Emberiza; species Emberiza elegans. Next base: position 74,284,908 of record JALJVW010000206.1, read on the forward strand.
ATAACTGAATCAAAATAGGCGACCAACTGCAGTGCGTGAGCAAACATTTTGTTTACCGTGCTTCCCAGTTGTTACTGTCAACATAGAGCTATAAAAGGAGGTTTAACTTCCAGCTCCGAGGTAGTGAACTCCCCTCTCTTAGCACACTACAGGCCATTAAAGACTTGGCGGCCCCCTGAGACCGAGTAATTCTAGCGCACAATACAGCGAGTCACACAGGGCGGGTGGGAGTGGGCTGGGGCACTTAGATAAGTTTCACTCTTTGCACTAGCCCAAGGGAACAGTGCATCAAGGCAGCTGCACTGGCTCAGTTCATCCTGTAACTTTACACTATTTTCCCTCTAAGTCACTTCTAATCCCTCGGGTTTACATGTTTTTTTGGGCAGCATCAGAGAAAAGCAGTGTGAAATTGCCTGAAAGCCTCTTTATAAATAAGACTTATGATATAGACCAGTTCTGTTGTTGAAAGACTGAAAGAAACGCCCTTGAGGATTGCAAGAACCGTTTTACAAGTCTCCTACTGTGATGTTTTTTGTCTATGTCTAATGACTGATAACTTTTAAAAAAACCCAACAAACAAACAACCATTCCCAGCTTCCTCTTTATAATTTGAGTTAACTCTGTCTGGTTTACTTTTGGTCAGCTACAACAATACATCCAATAGAAAATATCTTTTGCTTAGATATTTTGGCTATCTTGTTACTAAGAAATTGACTCTTTTTAAAGATTTGTCTTACTCCCTGGAAATTTTTAACACTTTGGGACAAATTGCAACCTGGCTGTGTGGGTGTGGTTTCAGTGAAGGTAAGAGAAGGTAAATCCACTAAAATATAAGGATTTGGCCCAGGCACTTCACATGCACATTTATGACAGGCATATACTGCTAGTCTTGCATCTCTGCCTTATATTCTGTGCTGCAAACTGAGACACAGTGAAGGACACCAATCCAAGGAGAAACTTCCAGCTGACCTTGCATATTGTTTAAACCCAACCTCAGTTGTTCCTGTGAGTTTGAAAAGCCATTTCATATTGGCAGAATTGTAGTTCAGGGATAAATGTTCATTAATCATGTAAAAAACGACCACAAGGTGACGGAAAAGATGGATGCTGCCCAATTTAGGACTTAGATGACCAAAAACCAGGTCTCATTTAAAAGAAACAAACATAAATGGTGGTAAGATTTTTTTTCTTTGTTTTAATGTCAAAACCTGGAACATGCCAAATTTTACGGATTCAGAGTGTTTCAAATCACACCAAATGCATTATCTCCTGAGCTCATGCCTGACTCTTTATCTAAAAACAGACTAAAATTAACAGTCTCAGGGATGCCATCTAACACAGTACCATCCCAATGACTTTTCTAGCAGCCACAACACCTGTTTCTGCTGCTGAGAGTTCTCAAATGAGTACCACACAAGAAACACCCCGAATCCCACCAAACATGCAGAGTACCAGTTGTCTTACCTTTGTGAAAGCATATTTGGAAACTTTGCTTTCTCAAGGTTCACCTTTGGGAAAGCTTGTATGCAGCAGCTGATTATACAACAGTCTCTACTGTTCAGGGCTCTACTAGTAACATTTGGAATCAGTCATTAGATTATATAATATTCTCTACTTGCAAAATAATTAATAATAAAATCCCTATTTCTTAAAGTTTCTATTTCTATAGTACTTTTTTTTATTTTGGATAGGGAAAAAAAGGTGTTGCAGAGATAATGATATAATGTTTCTTCTGTCAAATCTCCTTCAGCCTGACTCTTTATCTAAAAACAGACTAAAATTAACAGTCTCAGGGATGCCATCTTACCATCCCAATTTGTTAACACCTGTTTCTGCTTGAGGTTCTCAAATGAGTACCACACAATTTGAATCCCACCAAACATGCAGAGTACCAGTTGTCTTACCTTTGTGAAAGCACATTTGGAAACTTTGCTTTCTCAAGGTTCACCTCTTGGGAAAGCTTGTATGCAGCAGCTGATTATACAACAGTCTCTACTGTTCAGGGCTCTACTAGTAACATTTGGAATCAGTCATTAGATTATATAATATTCTCTACTTGCAAAATAATTAATAATAAAATCCCTATTTCTTAAAGTTTCTATTTCTATAGTACTTATTTTATTTTGGATAGGGAAAAAAGGTGTTGCAGAGATAATGATATCTTCTGTCAATCACCTTCAGGAACAAAGTTGTTTTTTTCTTTTTGTTAACATTGGTTATGGCATTTGAACCACACTAAAACAATTGTAAATTGGCCTACTGGCTTTCCACTAAGTAAAGTTTAAAACATTAATCTTTGAATGACAAGGTTTTTTTTAATTCTATCTGAAGATACTGACCAATATATTTACCTGTTAACTATAGTGAAAGGGTTTCTAACTTCAAGACACTGTCATTGTTTTAGTAGAAGAAATAATGTATCTCCATAACTACACCTATATGGATACCTATCTATTGGTACCAGAAACCTTGACTGGAAATTAGGTGGTTCTTAGGGTAAATTTATCCTTTAGACAGAAATATGGATGAAACAAGTGCAAAACTATGTCTGCATTGATGGTTCATTTGCAATTGATTTGTGACAAACAGCATCAGCTCCCTTATGTTGAAACCTACAAAGTTCCTTAGCAGACAAGATAAGAAGACATTGCTTTTTGATGATAGTTTTTTTATTAAAGTCAGAGACAAAAAAATCCTGTCCAGTGGAGTTCATTCAAGGCCCTCAAAAGCAAAATGAGATGCAGAACTGATTAGTGAAAAATTAAGAGTTACATCCCAATAAATTACCTGAGTACTTGCTTTGGAATTACTCTGTATTTTCTCACAAATTACTGTCTGTATGAAACAGTATGAAATAGAAAAGAACTAATTAGTGTGAATGAATATAACTGGAAGATAGAATGACAAAAAACAGTATACTTCTAATATTTTTTCTGTGGAACAGATTCTCTCATCATAACAAATGGGATGTATACTTATTTAATGAATGAGTTATCTCCAAAAACTACACTGTTTTCAGAAAGTGCTCAAAAAGCAGTCATTATACGTGGCAAATATTTGGGTAACTCAGGCAACAGAGCATTTTCCCATGTTTTTTTCCAGCATCTTTCCCCCATGCGAACACGAAACACTTGTTAACTTATGTAAGTTGTTCTTTAGGGAAAGTGCTCCCCTGCTTAGACTCAAAGAGTTTTGGGTTTGCCTGGAGAACTCTATGAAACTGTAAGTTAATCTGAAAAATCATATGGGGCTTAATAGCTGAAAATGTGATGGTACATTAGTGAGCTTTACTCCTACTTATGGTAAAATCAATCATTACAAGGCGACCTTTACTGTTTACTTCCATTATCCCTTTTGTACATGGATTTACTGAAAGACATGCTATTTCATGCTGTATACCTGCTCTAAAACATTGCAGGAAGAGATCAATGGCATGGCCTTGAATGCTTTGTTTATCACAGCATTTTTTGGAACAGAAGTATGTTTCTATGTGGCAGAAGTTGCTTTTGACATGCAGATCAAGCAAGATGGTCAATACAGAGTCTTCCCTTTCCGAGCATTCCAGTCATTCCACAGTGGGACGCCTCTTCTTTCAGCTTCTCCAGCCCCTGGTTTCCTTTTGTACCTGGTGTCTTACCATTGCCCCTTTGGCACAAATTCCTTAGCAGAGATATTTTCTGAATTTGATCTCTCAAGCACAGTTTCTTCCTTTCCTTTCCCTTCCAAAAGATTCTGTGGCAAAGTCTTTACTCTGACATTCTCTTCCCCATAAGTAGTTGTTCTCAGATGCTCTAGTAATATGCAAATTGGTGCAAGCTTTTTTATTTCAGCTGAGAATGAATGAGGAGAATAGTAAATCTGGATTGTTCTGCTTCAACAATATGCCATGGCCTTTTCTCAGGAGAGAAGAATAGTGAGGGAAACTTTGGGCCTATTCATTAGTTTGACTGATATTTTTTTCTTAGTTGACAGCTAGCACTGAGAGTACTTCAAAGGTATTAAAGAAGGAACAGAGGGCCAGCACATCCATTAAATCCATTTATTTAATAAACCATAAAAAGCTTCAGTGCATGAGTGAGATGTCTACAAGTGCATGGAGCCAGCTTTCTTCCCAACCTTTTACTACCACTGTTAGGGATCAGCAGGAACTGGAAATCATAAGCTTTTTGAGAATAGCAACACTTTGACTTGAATAAACAGCACTGCTTATTTTAGCAATCTGCACAGCAAGGCAAAAAAGCCCAAGTTTAATACAAACCAGTCAGACTTTCTTGAGCCTGACTTTGAGAGAGTCTAACGTAAGATGGACACCAGTATGTAACATGCATGTAACATCCTCCTTAGCAGCAGTATCATCAGGTTTGGCAGAGAACTCTCACAAAGCTGTGCTAGATCAGAACTAGATTAACTTGGCTTTACTCTCCTATTTCTTGAGACAGCCACCTCCGGCACTTATATCAGCATTCACATTCCCCTTGGTCCCTTGGCAATTAGAAATTCCTTGAGGCTAAATGGATATTGGAAGCATATGTAAACTCACTTGAAGGTCTTGGCCAGTAAGACTTTGATGAATTGATGGGAACCAAGCTGGTGCCAAATCCAAACTTTCTAGAGAACCTTCAGGTTCCAAATTTGTGGCCTGAAAATATTTACCTTAGATAAGTCATCACAACCTATCTATTGAATTTAGTTGGCATCTTGTCTGGTGTGCTACTGTGGCAAATGATATTACAGGTCACTTCCGGGTGATGAAGAACAGTTTTTGTTTCCTTTTGAAGCTCACCTTGAGCACTTACTACTGAGGACAAAGTGAATCCAAGACCCAGTCATACATGCATCATGTAACCAGAAAGTCTGACTGTCACCTACAGCTGTTACCAGCTGTTGGGGTACAGGTGTAGGTCAGTGGGGTCATTCACTCCACTGAGGTACAGCTGTGGCTTCAATACTGAACTGATGTTGACCAAAAACCAGAAAGGAATCGTTTGGTGCTGCTGTCCCAGTTCTCCTGTATTTCATTATCTTTTCTGTATTTTCTTTTGAGACTAAATGGGTGCTTTCATCTTGGCTGAGGTGTGCCAGTTATGTTTCATACTGCAACTTTTCTTGTTTATTTTAATTTGACTGCTTTAAAATTCTTTGCTTGTGTTGGCAATATTCTCCAGGTGTGTGCTGGCAGTTTCCTGAGAGGTCTTTTGTTGTAATATATCAGCTGACTTTGAACTTGTCACTCTTAAGACAAGAGGTAAAGAGCATACCTGAAATTATGATGCACAATCTACACCTCACATATGACTCAGGAGTTCTGTTCGACTTTTTAGAGGAGAACAAATCTGTGGCTTTAATTTTGCAAGGTTCTGTGCACTCTCCAGAGTGCTGGTAGCAGCTGTTAACTGCCAAATGCTATTTCCAGGGTTGTACCTCCATTAATCATTGTGCAGGTGCATGAACAAAAAGTGGTTTTCTGGCATGATAAGGTGTTCACTTCAAGAAATTGAAGTTAGACAATACAGCTATATTGATGTTAAGTCTATTCGATATGAAGGGGCAAAAAAATCAGCACTTTTCTCATGAAAAGAACAAAATAATTTGTGACAGAAATATTACAAGTTTTAGGATTTTCATAAACAGTTCTAGCTTTTTATAAGGGAGACCACAGAAAGAAAAGTTCTGTACCTTTTAATATAAAATATTCTCATGTGTTCCTAGTACTCACTGTGGTTGTAGTCCTTGATTTATATTTTGCAGGTGTTATTTTCCAAGCCAGGTCTAAAGACTGGATATTATTTTTCTCAGAGCAACTACGAAAAACTGAATAGCTGTTTTCTATATTGGAAAAAACAGCCCAAAATCCATTTTTATGGATCATGTCACATAGTTTATATAAGGTAACAGTAATCTTTCATAGAAGTTTGTACAGACAGCTCATTCAGGTTATTCTGAAGTAAACATCCCATTAATTGTCCACGCAGTTTTGTGTCTACAAAAAAGTACATGATTTAATACACAACTTTGGGGCTCTAGCCACTGCATGCAGGCAGGACCCAGATAATCACAGTGCCTTTGATATTCCAGCAGGTCTTCTTGCCTTTCATGCATGGATCACCATAGGCCAACAATGCAAAATTTTAGTGAAGTCTGTACTGGTATTTAACATTTTCTATGATAGAAGAAATGTCAATGTCCTGTAAATTGAGTGCAGAACACTGAATATTGTCCAGGATGCGATTCACAAAATTAGAGCTGGAAAAAGCTGAGATGTGATTTCAGAGACAACCTTCTCCAAGCACAAAGCACAAAGAGATCTCTTGTATTGCTCCCTATTTTGGCATTAGGCAGTGGAGCTCACCTGCCTGGTCATGTAATGTCTTGTAAAAAAGCTTCCCTATCAAAACTTTCTCTGGAGGAACTGTGCTTGCCTTTAGCATATGCCACCAGCAAATTTCCTGTCACTGTTGGGCACCCTGAGTCTGACACATTAGAGCATTATCTGAAGGACAAGGCTCTACCCCTAAATGAATATTGTCTAATTTATAGCTAATGCTTTCATGCAATACTGTTTTCTTAAATTTCAACTGGATTCCCTTCAATTTTCAAAACCCAGTTTGCTTGTGGCAAAAAAAAAAAAAAAAGTTTTTCATCAAATATTTTTAAGTGCCAGTTCCCTGCAGCAGTTCATGTCTACTATTAATAGTTAGATGTGCAGCACCATCATTGTTCAGCTTGTGCAAAGCATTTTCAGAGCTGAAAGTGATTTGGAGAGGAAAGTTTCAAAGGTGACAGTTGTTCATATCTCATCAAAAACCCCACTGCTCTTCTGTTCCATGATTTTTTTACTCCTATCTTGACTCTAATATCTACACTAGAAATCTGCTGTGTCTCACAATACCACTGAAGCACCTCATGAGAGTTCTCACAAAAATACTCTGGTACATCATGGATGCTATGTTAATTAATAGAAGAGAAAGATATGGAAGGCAGTTGTCAGATACTACAAACTCTTAGTGAGCTGAATGATTTCTTCTAACATGAGTTATGATAGGCATAAAATCTATATTTTCCCCCCTTCATTATTTAAAAACATTTGTTATTGAGTGGATTGCATTTTTCAGTCTTAAGAAACTTCACAAAGAAAGAAATAATCTGAAGCCTGCTAATAGTCCATGAGCATAAAAACTCCTTTAAAATCTACTTGCAAGTGTCACATGTGATTGCAGTGAAATGGAATGTCTCATTCTTGATCCTGCCTACTACATTATTTGCATTGGTTCACAAAGTAAAAGAATCACAGAATGAGTCAGACTAATGGAAAACAATTTCTCTAATTTTTTCTTCCTTAGAGCTGCTGACAGCATACAAAATGGTGTCTACTTTCTGCAGGGCTACACTGCAACTCTGCTGGCTTACAAAAGTAGCTTTAATTGATGTTTGATCTAGGGTCTCCTATCACTGAGCCTGAGCGCTATCAGAATGAAAATTAAAGTAATGTATTTCTGTATAGCTGTATGTGTCACTTACCCTGATGTTAGAAAATTGTGACTTAAAAATAGGAATGAGAAGGAGCTTTACAAACCATGTAGACCAACTCTCTGTCCAAGGTGGGATCCAATATGCTTTCTGTAATTGTCAATGGTTGTCTGTCCAATGGATGTCTGTCCAATCTGTTTTGGAGGTTCCACAGGCAATATAATGCAGCACTTCCACAGCTCTCACTGAAACAATTTTTCCCAATAGCAAACCAAGCCTTTCCCCCTGGCATACATGACACACCCTTGAAAGAGGTAAAGACTTTCTTCTTCCTGTTACATGCTCTTTATCATTTCTTCCCTTCACTTTTTGCATCAAAGAATGTCAATCTTATAATAAATGTTTGGAACTAATTTTCCAAAGCTGTAATGCTACAAATGTAATGCTCAAACAAACAGAACAGAACAAAACTAATACAGAACAGAACAAAACTAATACAGCTTTGATGCACTTTTCCTATTACACCATTTCTTCTCACAGGTAAAGTGCTTAGCAAATAATAATGTATGATTTTTTTGACACCTCTAATTGATGTCCTGGGACAATGAGCAATAAATTTACAAGCACATAATGAAGAGCCTAAACTGAGACTACCATTATGTAACCTTTAGCACTTCTAGTCTGCATTTATAATGAAACAACAGAAAAATTCTATCTGGGAATGTTATAAGGGAAACAAAGAAATATTAAGAACAACTTTTTTCAAGCAAAACTCTGAGCAGAGAACACAAAACTGAGGAAGTTATTGCCCTCCTGTTGATGCATGAGTTAAAGTGAAGATTTTGGCTGAAACTGAGAAGCAGGGAGACTTAAGCTACAATGGTGACAGTGCTTTACCTAAGCTGAAGCAGGCAAGATAGACTTCCATTAATAAAAAAAAAAAAAAGAAAAGCTTTTACTTATTCATAATTGAATTTCCTTCTGATTTCAAAATTCCTGATGAAGATAATTAGCCATATGTTCAGGTAAAATATTAATATTGACCACTAAAATGGACTCTGCAAGATCCTAGAAAAAACACAATACAGAATGAACATTTTAAACACCTATGATCCAAGTGAAAGGGAATGAAAAAAACCCAAAATCATAAAGGTGAATCAACCCCTTGCAGGTAATTTTTGTTGATATTTTTATTAAAAATAATTACCTCTGCCAGTTTTGCGGTTAGAGCTTTTCAATATTAATGTGTTCTTAAAATCAAAATCTAGAAGTTTTTACATCTCAAATACTAATTGTACAATTTTAACTGTCCAATTTTAATATTGACAGAAATATCTTATATAATAAATTAGACTCATCAGGAAGGTGATCAGCCCCAAATTTAGTAAGGTATTAATTTTATTTATTTTAAACTAGACATTTCCTTGACATTAAATTACTGTGTTGCACCGATTATTCAAGTAACTTTTCACTTGCACAGCTTGAATTTACTCAAAAAAAATCCCAACCTCATCTCTTTAACCCATTTACTCTAACTTGAATTTTGTGCAGATATTACTACTATGAAAGGATAAGTGGCATCTGATAGTAACTAACATGAAACACAGAATCCACAGGGTAAAAAGTGCTCTTCTGAGTGTTTGCTGCTGAAAAGAGAACTGTTGATGGACAAGAGACAGTCCCTGGAAAGTTGTTTGGCCAAAAGCAGCTGTTATACAGTAGTATGAACCAACCTTTATACAAAATGTGCATTTTATGATTCCTAGTATAGAAGATCAAAAATTAAATATAAGCAGGAACATAATTAAAGGATTAATGGCCAAAGCTTCTACATAAAGGCAGAGATTTCCAGGGGGAAAAAAGTGAGCTATAAGCATTTTTTAATGACTAGGCTTTAAAAAAACCCTCGAAAATAGAAAAACAACAGCGTTCTTGTGCTGGAAAGGTCACATTAAACAATTCCACACTGACTTTATCCGCCTTAAGAACTAGGAACCGGTTTTACCTCCTTAACTTGCCAAGAAGTGATTCTCAGCCTTGTGGGAAGAACCATGAATCAGAGTTCCTTGTTTTCAACAGGTAGTCAAAGGAAAAGGTTCACTTATTTAAAGTAGTTCACAAATACAATGCATTTGAAGAACACATTTTATGAGTTGAACTGCCATACTTCCACTTGTAGTCTCACGTAAGTTCAAGTGGCTATTTTAACACTCTAGTGTAAGTAATTTAAGATCTTCCTTAAAGAAATTCAGTTCTCTCTCTCTCTCCCCTCCCCCCATGAAGCACTTACTTGGCTTGAAGGAAATCCTTTATTTCTCTCTCACCGCAGATACACAAGTGAAATCCCCAGAGTGTTGCGTTAGTTCTTTTTTTAATAAGCCATTCAAAAATTAGATGCTGACAGGGAAAAATAGTTAACTACACCTTTTGTGAGTAGTCAGTGGGTTAGCCAGAGTATAAAGTAGACAACCTTTGGGATTCAGAATGGCTGAGCCATCGGGGAGCTTCCAAACACTCTCTTTGGTAACAGATAGTAAGCTCTTCAGCTCAAACTGTGTTGTCATATGTTTTATTCATGGGACATCATAAGGGCCGCCAAACAGATTATCATGTTGACATCAGGCCTCCTCAGAGAGATAAATTCTTTAATAGCTGAACTGGCAGGGTCAGTGGGTACTGAGATGCCTGCTGGGCAACAACATATGGAAAAGGGAAGGGAAGGGAAGGGAAGGGAAGGAAGGGAAGGGAAGGAAGGGAAGGGAAGGAAGGGAAGGGAAGGGGAAGGAAGGGAAGGAAGGGAGGGAAGGGAAGGGAAGGAAGGGAAGGAAGGAAGGGAAGGGGAAGGGAAGGGAAGGAAGGGAAGTGGGAAGGAAGTGGCGGAAGGAAGGGGAAGGGCGGAAGGAAGGGAGGGAGGAAGGGAAGGGAAGGGAGGGGAAGGGAAGGGAGTGGGGAGGGGGGAAGGAAGGGGGGAGGAAGGAAGGAAGGAAGGAAGGAAGGAAGGAAGGAAGGAGGAAGGAAGGAAGGAAGGAAGGAAGGAAGGAAGGAAGGAAGGAAGGAAGGAAGGAAGGAAGGAAGGAAGGAAGGAAGGAAGGAAGGAAGGAAGGAAGGAAGGAAGGAAGGAAGGAAGGAAGGAAGGAAGGAAGGAAGGAAGGAAGGAAGGAAGGAAGGAAGGAAATCAAACATTAAGCTATTTAAGGATGCCCTTCAGCACTCAGTAATCACTATATTTTATCTCTTGCTGAAAAGGTTATACTAAGGTTTCATCATTTTAGTGGAATCATTCTTTTTCTGTGAAGTAATGGGAAAATTCTCATCAGTATTAAAAAAAATTGAATAATTCTCATCAGTATTAACATATGGGGCATTTAAAGGTAAATACTGGATTGATATTTGCTGAGAATCTCTCACTTTCCATTTTTATAGGAAATGTTGTTAGCACCAGTTAGATTTAAAGTTGGTAATTAACTGTTCCTCTTTTTCAAACCCTCAACATTCTTAAGAAAATTTGTTTTTAAAAGAGTGTAGCGCCAAAATTCCAACCCAGTCTTGCTCACTGGAGTTAAAATATGTCTACAGCTTTTTCTCATTCTGTCTAGACAAATTCACTTTTCTCTGTCCACTCTCCCCCATCCCAGTTTCCTCAATCCATCTCCCCACAAACTTAATGGTAGCTCTTGAAACCAACCTGCTGCCTTGAACTCGTCATGTCAGGTATTTTCTACTTACTTTCCTTTCTAAGTTCATCCAATTCAAGTTCCTACAAAATTTCAAGTGTAATGGCTTTTCTTTTATTCCTCTCTCATGTTATTTCATTTACTTTTTCAATAGCTACATGTCCCTTTCCTTTTGAGGGCTTCTCATTTTTTAATTTGGTTTTAATTTTTGTTCTTCTAAGTCTGATATTGTCAATTTCCCTCAACCAGACAATTGCTCTGTACTTATCTTCAGATGCTGCAAACATTTTAAGAGAATAAATGGATCGTATAGGGGTGTAGAAGAAACTTGGAGTTAAGATGGGATGAATAGGTGTTCTGGGAGTTGTGTAACCATTCATAGCATTAGGTTATTTTCTATGTTGTCACACACAGTTTATGTGTAATCTTTACTCCAATGTTTAGCCTTTCTGTACTTTCTGTCTCCTCTCCTAAAATGTGAAGAGCAGTTCTTCCATCATACACTGTTTTAAGAAAAATTCATTACAAAAAAATGAAATGGATGGGTAGAACAATATTTTAAGTACCTCAAGATTTGCATCAAAGCTTGGGTTGTTTAATTTAAAAATTAAGTAGAGCTGATCTGTGCACTGCACTTAATTTATTCATTTGGAACAGGAATTAATTCTAAATTTTAGTCAAGCAATATCAGAAACAAGAAATAATTTGAAGTTCATAGAAATAAAGGCAAATAGAGACTGCCCTTCAGGGAAGAGATGTCTGAGTTGTGCCTTTGGCCATGGGCAAGGAGGGAGGGAGACACTGGCTTAAAGATCTGTGAATAGCAGGAATATGAAGCAATGGCATGCCAATAGCTGCAGCAAATGTTTGTAAATTGAAATACTGTTTTACTTTGGAGAGATCTGCTTATTAATTCACAAACAGCAGACGTATTTCACTGGGCATACAGCTTCTATTTCCCCATTATGCACAGATTCATGGCTCAGTACCTAACATGCTGGCAGATGAAAACATTTTGAAAAAATATTTTTTATACATTCTGTTGTGTTAAATTCAGTTACATGGCATCTGATTAGGCTGCTGGAAGCTAGAGTGATGAATTGCAAGAAAACATGATGACACATAACAAGCTGCAACAAACTTGGCCAGAGTGTAAGAAATGTGAATGAGGCAGTGAGCTTAAAAGATACAAAGGTATGAATCCAAATAATCAACTTCATCTAAGTGGCACACCACATAGCATGGGGGGCAATACAGGAAATGTTTATTTCTTTGGTCCTGAAATTTTCCATTTTGGTTTTATAACTTTGAATAAGGAATAGCTCATGAAGGCGACAAGGAATTGAAACAGCAGCTGGCAATTGGTGAGACACAGAGAAGCTTTGATTCCTTCACTACATGTCAGGAGGAAGGATGCTTTATGGGGACCATGAGGCTACCACTGGGACACCAAACTGAACAGGGCTTGCTGCCCTGAATCTTTGTCATGTTATATTGAAAAGACTGGTGAAAAAGTGCTGCTGTGCATGTCACAGAATATATATCTATCCAAAAAACTCAGCAAAATTTGGACTGTGTTTTCCCTCTCAACTTGTGTTTCAGGCATTGAACTATATTTGGAGTATGAACAGTACATTGGACTTTTTTAGAGTGCAGTATGTTTAGCCTGACAGAGTATATGATGCAAACACCTGCCTATTTGAAGAGAAAGTGGATTTAGGAATGATGGAATAGGCTCCTGTGGTGTGCTTTGTTTAGTTTATTTATTTATATTTACCAACGAGGCAAAAGGCTTACAAACTCTAGGTTTTCTGGTCTCCAAAGACAGGCATAGTGTATTTTATAGGCAAAAGAAGGGATAACTGCTATATTTTTCTGTAATTCAAAGAACCTTAGTCTTCTGCAGTTTGTATATCATTTCAGACACTGAAAAATTTCACATAGCTTTTGGACCTTATTCTCAAGCCAGTAAGTAAATTCCCTTTACTACTCTGGGAAGCATTTGTAAAAGGAAGAGGAAGAATAGGGGAACTTTATTATATTGTATCATCATAACTATTTGAAGAAATACAGATGGAGTATTACAAAAACATAAAGCAGAATGTGGGAGTGGGAAAAGAACTGTCTGTGCATATACATAATGTACATTAAGGGTGAAACCAACATGAGGGGAGAGCGCTGCAGCAGTAACACAGCACCAGCCTTTGGGGTAACACTGTATTTTAGTGAGGCACCAGCTGCAGAAAGACATTGACCAAACTTACAAATACTAAGGGTAGGTTCAAAAACTTCAATAAATACTTCAACTTTGTCTTTTAGTTTTAAGATGATGGATCAGTTGACCAGAAAAGCACTGATAAGACTGATGAAAGGGAATCTCTACTATTAAAAAAAGAACCAAAACAAAACACCCTTGGATATCTCTGATACTATTCTGGCACAAGGTACATTTGGGGGCAGCTGCAATGCAACATCACTGGATGTCAAAACCCTGCACAGATGGTAACTAGCAGAGGAAAGAAAAGGTCTGTCTTCTTTGGATTTTTTTTCTTTTTCCCCTTAATTTAGTTAATCCATATCTCATTTGTTATTGTAATAAAAATATAAACCTTATTAAGCAAAACTGAGCTAGTCAAGAATTTTATTTGTCAAGAATAAAAGACAAAGCCATCAATTTCTGGTGCAGCTGTGCATGGAATCCATTTAAAAGACACCTTGGGGATTGATTTTAGGTGTGTTGGGCATCATCACAGTGGCTTTCAGTAAGTGTCTGTGTATTCTACATCTCCAACACAAAGAGAAAGGAAAAGGAAAATCATAGCAAGAGGATTCCAGCATGGCTGTATTTTTTGGAAGCACCATCTAATATGTAAAAATAATATTATTTATTCAGATTAAAAGTCACCGTAATCCAGTGCTCAGTAGAAGATGCTTAGAAAAGAGTATAACAATAAAACAGGCATCCAGTGCTGCCTCCCTACAGTAATATTCCATCTCTCAGTCATCTGCTGTCACATATTCTGAGTCAGTTCTTGGTGGATTTCATGAATTTTTCTAATTGCTTTTGAATCCATGGAAATTCTATTCTCTACAGCCCCCCAGAATTTTTAGCTGCTATTATCTATTATTATGTATTGTTTGATTTTAACCTGATATCTGACAATATAATCTGCAGCCTATTTTTCTTGTATTATGAGAGACAGTGAATAATTGTTCCCTAATCACCTGCTCCATGCTATTCTGATTTTATGGAGTTTTATTATATCCCTCATCAGTCATCTATCCCAGACTGAAAAGCATCTAGTTATTCTTTGTACTGAAAACAGTTCCACACTTCTGATCATCCTATCTCCCTTCCTCTGTAACTTCTCAGGTTCTAACTACAGTTGCAAAAAGGGGAGGGAGGAGTGTGGGAAGGAAGGTTTCTAAAATATCTGGTTGTGAGAGCACCATGAATTGTTCCTCTTCCTCTCTTAATAGTTTTTGCTCGCTTCTGAGCAATGAGTATAGTTTTAGTTCTGTTTTGCCTGTTTTATTGGGTTGGCTTGTTTATTCTCTCCAGCTAGCTTTTGTAATTCCAAGATCTCTTTCCTCAGCAGCAATTGCTCAGCCATTTTGCAAGTAAAGCTAGGAATGTTTTTCCTATGTGCTCTTGAGCTAGGACACAGGAACAGGACATTCAATACTTAAGATCTGTATGGATCTTTCATGATTTGTGGGATTTGTGGTTTCCCATTTACTGCTTAGAAAGAATGGAAGAAAGCAAAACAAATAGAAAAAGAAATCTCTGTGAAATGTAAGGAGCTTTTGTGGGTTTCCTATTACTTTAATACTATATTTAATATCAAAGAAATTAAGTAGCTGTCGGTCCAAGATGGGAAAATCAATTCTTATTTGACATTTAATTTGTACTTTTGAGATGCAATGTAACAGTAGAAAAGTATAAAGGTTCTGATTTTCCTATTGGTTCATTTCAAAGCTTTGATTAAACTTTTCATGTTAAATAGTTTCAATTTTTTATTTGACATTTTTACCAAGGTTGCCAAATCTCTTGACTGTTTTAAATGAGAAAAGAGAATACGATGTCATTTCCTATCTATAGATCCCATGTCTTTGAACAACATTTCCTTGGAATATGCATCAACATTTCACTAGAAATTCACAATGTAAAGGATTTGAAGAGACAGCAAAGTCATAATACAAGTATTAGACCAGCTGTATTCAGCATCTCATCCTGTATCAAATTCAGACTGTTTGCAAGACAAGGAATTTTTTTTACTCTTCTATGAAAAAGGCTGAACAGTCTTATTCTGTGGAACAAAGAAACACAGGAAGGCCATGTAATGTAATTGAAAGCACAATTAAGCCCTTTCCAGTGAAAGCACAACAGATAACGAGGCTCCACATCTTTGTTAAACTGCGCACTCTACGTTTTTTTCCTATGCCTATTACTACTTCTTTTTGTATTTGCCTTTAGAAACACCACTACATGATGTAAATATCCCCACAACCACATGTTAGTGGCTGCAACTCAGCAATGAAGTCATGTTCTCTGGTCTGGAGCTGAAACAAGATCTAAACTTATTCCCACTGACAGCAGTAAAAATACTTACAATGGAAAATATACTGTTAAAATTAGTGTTCCTTTAAGTATCAATTGCATTATTTCATAACTGAACTTACTTAGTCATGAATAAAGCCGGATACTGCAAATATTTATAACTAAATGGTGTGCTGGCAGCAATCTGTCAAACTGGAATGAGCAGGACCATTGCCATGAGTAAGTGTTGCATGAGGAATGAGTGTTGGCCTAAGCAAGGCTTCATTCCTGTCACAGGGATCCAGAGAAGAGGGAGCTGATCTGGAAGGAAGGCTGCACTTTCTCTCCTTGCCTCTGTGCTCTGGGGTGCCCAGTGTCCCCTTTGGCTGCCCGTGGCTCCTGCCATGCCCGTGCCGGTACCGTGCAAGGACAGGGCAGGGCTGCCTCCATCCTGCTGAGGGGCTGGGGCAGCAATGGAAAGCAAATGTTGCCTTCGGAGGGGAGCTGCGTATTCATTTTGATAGGTAATTATAGATGACTGCTGTGACTAACATTTTAAATATGTGACAGAGTTGGGATTGTGGATAAATGCTTTAATGTAAATGGGTTTGGTAAATTCTCTCAGACAAATATGCTTTTGTTCTCTCAATACGGCACCGAACACAACACGGCCCTACCCTTCTTTAACTTCTCCAGTGTAAAGCAAGTAATAAATAACAATTTATGCTCATGGGAGGATTTAGTAGTTAGGACATCTTGTTTATTACCTTACAGTATACATAATTCAAGCTTTATTTTTGTTACTTTTTTTTTTTTTTTTAGTAGACTACTTTTCCATCTTCTTCAATCAGAAGTCAATAAACTACACTTTTGTCCTATGTCTAAGTTGTCAGGGTCTCTAAGAGAAAATATGTTTTAAAGGAGTAGGAGTTAATGGTCACTCCTGCACCATAAATTGCATTGGCAGACACACTAGTAAGCTTGTAGAAGCAAAGATGGCTTTCTCCTTGAAAGCTCTAATGAGACTGGGGAATAATATACAATCTGTGATTCAGGTACACTGCACTGCAAATTCAGGAGCTTTTAAACAAGTTATAATGCTTAATAATACTGGAAATACATTCCATCCCTGGAAATACATTCCATCTGCTTCTTTTCTTAACTCGGTGAGATAAATACTTGTTATATTTGTGGAATTTAACTGCCTTTGATTTCTATTGCTTTCAAAACAATTAATGATTATTTTATACATGTGAAAGCAAATGCCCTCAAGGATTGTCTTGAACTCAACCACAGTGGATAAAAAGGAAAGACACCAAAATCTCCTGGAAACTTCTTGCCCATTTTCAAATAACAGACTTTTAACTCAGTTACTACAAATCTTTGTAATTCACATCATTATCATAACTCTCCCAAGACACTTACAGCCAGTAGTGGTATGTTAGTTTAATTTTATCTGATGTGCTTTCAGACTATGTAGGCAACTACTGACAGAAGAAGAAAACTTGCAAGGAAGGAAGGAAGGAATGAATTTTAATACTTAATTGATGTACTCTGGGAATGTCTTTTTAAAGGTATAAGACAACTTAGGACTGGACTTTTTCTAAACAATTAAATGAGTCTCACTTCTAAAGACTAAAATCTGACAGATTTGTAGTTTTGTTCTTGCTTCCATATTCTTTAAAGCCTGCACAAAACTGATGGATAGGCAGAAATCATAGCCCTGGAAATAACTCAGTATGTACATTAACCCTCGACAGAACAAGGCTGATTTAGTCTGGAACCTGCTCACAGCCAGTGCAACCAAATTATTTCTTTTACTTTTCCCGATCTTTAGAGAGGATCAGACACCCCTGGACATTACAGCAGTTGTAGTGATTAAGGACTGGAAGTAGTTAATGACTACTTATCTCCTTAGTGTCAGTCTTGCAACTTTATTTTCAAGATGTAAGTGTACATTCAACTGCTCAGAATCTGTTATGCATTCCATACTTCTGGGTCTTCATAAAAGTATTGCAAACTACTTTCCAGTAATTAAAGTGCAAGAATTTCAAACAAGATAAAATTAATCCTCAAAGGAAACAATGGAAATTCAAATCCTAATAGTTGAAATATATAAAATAAATATATATCATAAATAAATACAGATTGCTTTTTTAAAGAAGAAATAATTTGAAAATCTTAAAACAAACAAACTTCTGCTATTTTCATTGGAAAATGAAGTTTAACTCAAGAACAAGAACTTTTATTTGGAAATACGAAATTAAAATACTGTGAATTTGTAGTTGCTATTCCAAAATAAATTACATGTAAATTATATTGCCAGTCTCAAATTTGAACAAAAATGTTTTCTCGTAATCATTGTTTCCTTTTATCTTAACAAGTTCAGAGCTTCAAAAATTTGACAAATCTCTTATCCATAGAAATCCTCAGGGAGCACTAGTTTTATAGTCTGATCCTTAAAATTGCTCAACCCTATTAAAACAGGAATTTATAAATGGTTGACTACTTTTATGAGAGGTGTAGATATAACTTTATACTGTGTAGCAGCATTCTTTAGTACAAGCTAACAGAAAACAAAAGCATTACTGCAATATTACAGCCTCAGTTTTATGCTTTTGGGTTTGACTGAGGTATAGAACTACTACAGAATGGAAATCTTTGCCATTTGTGGCTTTTACCTTGCAGTAAGAGATGCTGTCTATTCGGCCTAGTCAGTGATACCAGGAGCTATTGCCAACAAATGTCATCACTGGGAACTGTTTCACCAACTTCTTGGAAAAGGCTAGTAGTCCATCCTGCCTCGTAATTCCTACTTTCAAATACTGCTGTTTATTATCCTCTCATTTTAAAATATGATTATATAAAACCTGTTATCTCTACTTGCCACTATTAGGAGACAATATTTCAGAGTCATAACTCAAGAAGTACCAGATTATACTGACTTTCAACTGCTGAGAGCCACATATCCTGCGTAACAAATCCTGACCCTTCAGTGCCTTTTAAGTCAGATATACCACTAATAAACTTAAAAGAGCTGGAAACAAACACTGGAAATTGGAAACAATTTTTTATTATTCTTTTACCACATTCTGAAAAATTAGACTCATTATCTGTTTTGAAACTACAGCAGAACTTTTAGTCCAGTTATCTGAACTGTGTCAGCTTTTGCAGGACATTTGCATGTGGAAAAGAGGTGGCTGGTAATTGGGAGGAAAAATTGTTACTGACTGTCAGAAAGATTCAGAAAAGAAGGAAAAACAACACTGTACCCTCAATCAAGGATGTCTGTTCTTTAAGATCTAACATAAAGTAATCAGAATTAAAACCCCCTTGGATTCACATATATTTGTTTCAGAACACTGAGTACAAACGTGCCTTTTATCAGCTTTACCAAAGCAGGACATGCATTACATTTCACACAATTCAAGCTTTCGTCCTGCCACCTCTTGGGTTCATGGGTCCACAACAAAACCTACAGCAGATGGAACAGGGAGCGGAGCTGGAGCACCTGCATTCCCCGTGCCACCCTCTCATACTTCAGCTCTGATTGACCTTGTGAAGTTAATTCCAGTTGCTGAGTTACTGAATAGGCCTTTGTGAGCCATCACATCACCAGTGATCTGGTGCAGTGTTTTATTTTATGATGGAGGTGGGCATGGATAGAGTTCTGTGTAGTCATTGTGAGAGGCTTTCACACAACAGTTAAGAGTCCTTTCTCAGGACACTAGTGGAAGATAATCTGCAGTGATTTCAATTTTATACAAGTTTTCTAAAAAGTCTCCAGTTGACATAATAAATTAATTCTCTTCACTCTAGCAGGATAATCTATCAGCAGAGCTCATTAGCATCTTCCAAAACAAAGCCTCTTCTAAAATCCTGTTGACATCCCTGAAATTTATTGCAAATCATATCATCCTATTTTAGAAAACAGCACTGGAAAGGACCTCTGGAGGTTAATCTGATCCACACAACTCGACAGCCTGCAGACCAGTGGTGAGCTGCAGGACTGCTGCCTGCGCCAGCCAGCAGGAGCTGCCTCCCAGTTGTTATCAAATGCCTCCCGGCAGGCAGAGCCAAAGCCTGGCTCCCGACTGCTGTCAGTACCTGCAGGCAGGCAGGATCGGGGGCCGGCTTCCCACTGCTGCCAGGCACAGCTGGGAATCCATATTTGTAATTATTCCAGTGAAATTAAGATACAGTTTTTAAATAATAAAGTATATTTTACTCTAAATTTTAAGTGCTTTATTTACTGCCCTTCTTCCCCGTACGGGGAATAAGAGCTGGAGGCAAGACAGTCCATGGACATTTTTGAAGAGGGTTGGATGATCTACAGATGACTGCAAAATATTGTGAAAAACAGGACTAGACTTTCTCACTGCCAAAGGCAGTATAAATACAGCATGCATCAACCTTGCTTCTAAATTTGAAGGCAATTTATTCTTTATATTAAAAAAAATCATAACAACAATTTTATTTCCAGTAAAATAGCTAACCATTCTTACTACACTTCATGCAAATTTTCACGGCATTTAACAAAAACCAACCCTTTTAAACGTATTGCTAAAAAAGACCCTTCAAAAAGCAGAACAGGAACAAAATTTGGAACAGAAATTACTCCAAACTCTATGGGAAAATCTAGCTATGAGAGAAAATAATAACTTTTTGCTAAGGAAGAAATTACATGTTCTAAACTTTGTTCAGTCTTTCACTGAGGTCTGACATGATGACTTCCAGTTTACAGAATCAAAAGATTCCTATGTAAAACCTGATGAAATACCATATTGTTCCAAAATCAAACTGAGAACTTTCAAAGTACATTTCTGCCTGATTTGGTTTATTTTATGAGATGCAAATGTCACTTGGCCTTTCACATCCACTGTGGAAAGCAGCAGCCATCACCACTCCCATGCAGTGCTACAAATCATCACACACCATGCCCTGGCTCTATTCTGGTCTGCTGCCTTTCCTTTTTCAGCACAGAAAGCAAGGTTTCCTTAAGACTCTGTGCTATATAATGGAGGTAATTGCTGTCTTTTCTTACCTTGTATTTGGGCTTTGGTTGGGAAAGATACTGGGGGAAAATTCTGAAATAAAATGTTCTTCTGGGAGGTCCTGCTGCCTTTCCTGGAAATATAGTACAGGTAGTCCTGCATTCTTGTTGTGTGTTTAGGTTGGGTCATTCTGTCCCATCCTTTGGATATATTTTGTGTCACAGTGTGCTTTCCTAATGTGTACCAGGCCTGTGACAGTGGCCATGGTATCAGAATAACAGCTTTGGAGTGCTCTTAGGATTATTATTAATGCTTCTACTATTATCATTGCTTTTACTAGTAGTAGTCATAATATTAAAAATGAACTATGCTAGGGAAAATTTATATTTGATGTTTTGTTTCTATTCAGGTGTTTGGCTTTGTTTAGAGAGCAATGTTTATATTTCCAAATCCATGTCATGTGTTGATAAAATGAAAGAATAAATGTCTACACTCAAGTGTCACTTTTAAAAAGAAGATTAATTGAAATGTTTTGTTCCATATCTGGAATTCTGCCTTTATCCTAGAAAAGTCAGTTAACATTAAAACAACAACTCAAACATTGCTCATGTTACCAAATGCTGTTCCTGCCTATTGCTCCTGTATATCAGTAAAATTAAAATTAATACCCAGTCATTGTGAAGCAAGATGGTACAATTGTGAGCTTTTAGCTCAGAAGTTACCTTTGCAGATTTAGTAAAGAGTAAACTGTTTCCATCATAAACTGTAACTACATCAAACAATCACGTAATGTTTTGTTTGTGACATATTAATGTCTGGATCTTATCACATTAATTGCTAGGTGACCAGAGACACAGGACTTGGAGGGGATTAAGGATACAAAAAGAAGCATTTTGCCTTTGTGTTTGAACCCCAGACCAGTGTAAAAAAATCCCAGTGACAAACAAAATGCATCTCTGACACAAAAGCAAAGTTACAACCCTGCCTGAAATTAACAGTGAAATACATTAAGATTCAAATAATAAAAAAAAAAATTTTAAAAAAGGAGAGCAGAGGGGGAGGTGTTGAAGACACAGAATTTTTCTTGGGGAAAATGACTTTGGCAATCCTGTTACAATAACTGTTGTTTAGTCAAAGACTTGTTCAAGCTTGAACCAACCTGAGATGGTTTGGAAGAGCAATGATAAGGAATAGGTAAGGATTTCAACAGAACTACTGAATATACTACTAAGGTGATCACTTTCAGTTGCTAAAAATTTACTGATGACACTTCTATTTTTCTGTTTTGCCATTTCAAACCTAAAATACCAAAATAAATCTGTGAATAATTAAATGCACACTTTCCACAGATATTTCCCTTAATCCAGAGAAATAAATCTAGATATTTGATACAGCACACATTGCAGCTGAGTTCCCCAACTTACGTAACATTTAAAAAAAAAAGCAGAGGAAAAGTGACATGACAGCTCTTTGAGGTCATGGCCCAGCATGTTGATCCTACTATATTTAAAGGGTAAGGTTGGGTCACTAACTAAATAGGAGCAGGACCGAAGATTTTTTTTTTGTTGTCGTTCATTTTGGTCTTGATGACCCTGTCATAGGTCTCACTTATTAAAGTGTGTTTGTGTATGGAGGCAGGTCCAGAGGGAATCTCTGAGATTATGCTCTTAGAAAAAAACCCACCGCTTAAGGAAACACTGTGATGCCATTGGAGCTTCATTCTAACCTGGTGCACAACTAATACAGTCACTAATTTAATATAAGGCTCTGTCCTGAAAAGATGTAAGAAGCTGGTATTGTTCCATGGAATGGGAATGATATTATCATTTTGCTCTATGTGTTCCTGAACATTACAAAAAAACCAAACACACAGATTCAAAAGACATAAGATATTCTTATTTTTGTGTTATATTCCAGCCAACAAAGAAGGGATATTTATTTCAATATATATGATATGTCAGAGGATATATGAAGGTATAATGCTAACTTTTGACATTCATATTCACATTTGTATGAATTAGAGGATATCCAGTGAAATACTGCGATCACTGGTGTTAATTCCATTTGTAATATTTTCCCCTTTTTTTCCCACTGGAACCTGCTTGCATCTTCCTCTTTTTTACTCATAAATAAATTAAAGAGGGGGTGGAATACAAATTAATT
The DNA here is from genome assembly GCA_024865655.1 of Emberiza elegans. Classification (NCBI taxonomy): domain Eukaryota; kingdom Metazoa; phylum Chordata; class Aves; order Passeriformes; family Fringillidae; genus Emberiza; species Emberiza elegans. The sequence goes on from JALJVW010000206.1 coordinate 74,307,746, forward strand.
GCACATTATTTGCTTACAAAACTTTATTTAAATGACAGAGACTTAGAGAGTTTATGAGAGTTGGGGAACAGATCTGCAAAACAAGACAAAACAATCCTCAGTAATGAATACTCAGAATTCAAATACTTAAGAGAAATAATCTCAAACACAAATATACTATGGAAGGAAGACAGTGTTTGGAAAGCACTAAAAAAAAGAAAGACTGAAGACTAGTAGTGAACAGCAAATTAAATAAGGGCTTGCAATGTGATACAGCACTAGGAAAACAAACAAATGTGATTTTGGCCAGCCTATACAAAGGGATCACATTCAAAGCGACATAGTAGAGCTGCATCAGACGAGAAAAGCATTTGTGACTATGCTGTAGAAAATAATGGATTAATGTAGGAGTATATAAGGTGATTTACTGTGTTAAAATTCAAAGCTATGTGAATAGGTACAGCTTCATAAAATTTAGTAAAAATGTGCCTCCTTTTACTAGACTTGACTTTGTTCATTAATTCTGTGCCTTCTTCATTCACATAAATTTAGTGGACTCGTTTGAATTTATCCTGAAGATTTAAGAAGACTACATTGAAGAGCAGCAGGTCAGAGAATTGCTTTCCAGCTCTATTCTTAGTTCCACTCCCACTTTATGAGCACACAGATCCTGCCTGCACTCCTGGCTGCTGCTCTAAGGTAGACATGTGCAATCAGAATTCTAGCTAAAACAATTTGCTTGATCTTTAGCTCTTTTGTTCTGAAAAGTTCCAGTCATATGACATTATTTATATGGAATTTCTGAAAGCTTCTTATACCATTTTCACATGACAATCCCCTGCTTAGGCTTGTAGCTGCAAGGATTCAGGAAAGAAGCACTGGAATGGCTTCAGCATTCTTTCAGTGTGGAAAACAGACCCGGTGACACAACAGCTACAGGAAGGCTGAGACTGGGCTGTGAACTTCTCTGGCTTTGCTCTGTCCCCAGCACACCTAACACACCTCCTCGGCTAACCTGTGCCTCCCCATCTAAGCTACAGGAACAGTGCGAAATACCAGTGCTGCTGTGCTTGGAGATTCTGCATGCCTATCACTGAATTTGTGCTTTTCACTCACTTTATATCAGCAAAAATACTTTGCAACATGCTGGGCAGCAGAGGAACAGGCCAAGCGTTTGCAGTTTGGGAGCACTAAACCTGCACACTGCTGCAGGACCCTTGTGCCCAGTAGGCTTTAGTAGTGTTGGCCAAGAGAGCAGTGGTCTCACCAGTGGTCTCGCCATGAGCACATTAATTGCTAACAGCACAAGGAAAACAAGAATAAAAGAGTCTGCAATCTACTATAATTAAAAGTAAACCCCAACAACCTATCTGCTCTGTTAGGGTAAGCATGTGCAAGGCCAATGCTCAGTGCTCTTAAGTAAACAAACAAACAAATTCACAAACACAGAACAGATGTTTGATTCATAGGAACTTTAAACTGGTGGGGTCACTGCTTGGATGACTGCCACTTTCCATGTGGTAGTATATAAATAAGGCCCAGAGCCTGCAATCTATATAAACATCTATAGAGATAGCCTACACAGAGGAATGGGCTACAAATTTGTAGCCCAGGAAAATTTGCTGATGGCATAGAGCATGGTAGCACACCATGAAGAAAGAACTCATTTCAAGTTTGAATAAAAGTTTTTTAATTTGCAAAACAAGTTGGCTGTTGTCTGTCCTGTATGTGTCTTTCAAGGTAATAAACAAATATAGCGTATACACAGGTGACTGCAGTGGAATTACAGTGGGATTATTTGGAAAGAAATTGTAAGAGGGGGATCTTTTCATCAAATATCAGTTAAATGTGGAGAAGCACTTAAAAAGAAGAAGAAAATCCACCAGGAGAATTCACTACACAGGTGAAAGAGTTGAATGAGTGTTTTTCAGAGCTCTGAGCCAAGGTAGAAATGTCTGCTTTTGCTTCTAAATCCCTTTCCCAACAAGCTGTTTTAGCACTTGGGAAGGCACAAAGAAGGAGCAGAAAGATAGAGAGGATGATGACAAGCTATAAATCTCAAAGCTTAAATTAAGTGGTAGGGCTAGAAATACAGTACAGTGCGTCACTTGTTATGGTGTGACAAATGGTGCTCCATTTGCTAAAGTCATTTACAACTGGCCATTAATAAAGGGGCTGGGACAGGGGATGCCACTTGCAAAAGTTGTAAAAGGAAAGTGATTAAAAGTAGGGAAGTCTGAGTGTACACTTCACTGTATTGGCCAAGAAAGGATTTAATTCTTACCCTTAAACATAAACATTTTACTGATAATGTGAACTGCTCCCCCTAGGATTTTAAAATCTAACCATAACAGACAATACTCCAGATGTGTTGTAAGGAGAAATTACTGGGAAAACCTTAACACAAAGTAGTTATGAAGAAGCTTTACACTTTTATTATAAGACAGAGGTTTGTGGAACATCCTCCTAAGAGGTTTATCAAGACATTTGTAGCAAACCCGTTCATAAAACAAACCCTAGATAAGATCTCAGTGGAAATCTAACTACCTTTCCCAGTGCAAGAGTTTAGCTGTGCACACCATTCACCTGATTTCCTCTTGTTTTTCTTTCCCTCCATCATGTGAAAATAAAAATTAAAGGAGACTTCTCATCCTGATGTTTAAAGAGGTCACAATTTATTTCTGCTTTCTCCTTATCAGTTCCCTTCAATATCATATATCCAGATTTTTGGTAATACACTGGTAATGCCTCTTATTGCAAATTATTTTGCTAGATTCTAAATTTAAAAAAAATGTTCTTTGATATAAAAAAAATGTGTAGCCCCCACCCCGGACCTTTTATCCAATTCCCTCTCAGAGCTACAATACCTTCTGAAAAGGATATAGGCAGAGGAAAAAGCATGAGCCCATTTCCCCACATACCAGAAACTCATGGAATCATTTGACTCACACTGGAGGCTTTGTGGTCTGTGGTCATAGATAATTTCACCTGCTGCTTCTCTGGAACACCAGTTCTGAATCTGTTTATCCCACAATTTTAATTCAATATTCTACTAATACTGACTGCATTCAAGTGGCTGCAAATGTTATGGGTGCCCATCTCTACCACACAGTTAAAGTTGGATTTGAGTGTAAACCTCGAACTTTCAGAGTCCAAATAGACATATAAGCTACAAAATACCAGGAAAAGCCTGCACTAGCTTCACTGGAAGCTTTTATTTGGGAAACAGGGGAATGCCACTTTTACACAAATGAGAAGCAATACTTAGTATTGTAGACAACACACACATTTTATGAGCTACATAATAAATAAATCACTTTAAATTGTAACACCAGGGGTATTGATATAGTATTAGAAACAACACGTGTATTTTTAACTAAAAAAGAGATGTTAAAAAGGAAACAAAAACTATCATAAACTGTTCTGTTTGAATAATGTATTTCTTTTAAATTAATGCACATAGTTTACAAATCACTGTGCTGTACTTTGCTCTACTCCAGGGAAAATGAACTTTTTTCCTCATTGCCTAGAGAGGAGATGCATTAGTATTCACATTGCTCTGACATGGATCACTTTTGCAGTTGTCCCTGTCTTCCACATTTTTTCTGGTAACCTTCCAATTATTATGATAATTGTAAGCAAACAACTTGAAAGAAATGGTAAGAATCAGCACAGCCAGACTGTGCGTTACTTTATTTCTTTTACTTTTATGTTTATTTCAATGCTGTTTGGTCAGGATGGCATTTGATTTGAATTTATCAGTTTTGGAGGAAAACCAGCAGAAGCTAATGTTTTATCTGAATGTAGACAAAATAGGCATGTAATTACAAGTTGTTTCAATGCATTTATTTTCAACAGGTAATTTGATACTCCTACTTTTCAAGAATTTAGATGTCACAGATAAATAATCACAGCTCTTCAAGTTTGCCTCTCAAAAGTACTTCAAATCTTCTTATGCTTTTTATTTAGATCTCAAGTACATATATAATTATAAACTTGAACTTTTAAAATGTTATATAGATAAACTTTTGTAATGAAATTGAAGTTGGAGATAAAAGAGTAGTTAAAATAAATGGATGTTAAGAGTAATATTTATCAAAGTCTACATAACTGTAAAGGAACTTTGTGAATATTCTGGTCTGCCACATTTGTATTTTTTTCACAAAGATCAGGCAACACATTGTCTGCATAGTGAAGTTTGCTTGTTAGCATTGTTCAGGTTTTAAAGTAGTGAGACCTATAAATGTAAGGGGCTACTTTCCCACTATTCAGTAAAAAAACTGTTATGTCATAACACTGATTTAAGATTTGTGTGTGTCATTGATAAATAACTGAAGGAAGTTTAGTGATGCTAAATAGAAAAAAATGGAGAAATGGAGACTAGGAAAATTTTGGTTCAGTTGATAAAAAGCAGGGAAGAAAGACTCACCCTAAATAGAAAAAGGAACTTGTAAATGTCAGGTTTAAAACTGGATCTTACTATAATAAAGAAAAATATGTTGTTAAAGGGACTTCACTGTTAGTTTTTCTCAGAAATATTAATACTAGAACTTGTTCATTTAAATATCAAGAGCAACATGCAGACTGTCAATACTGTATCATACAAGCAGATACTACTAAAGACATTGTGGCATCTGTATAAATTAAACTATGAGAGACTGTACATGATGGAGGGAAGATGATCTGAAGGAATTTCAAACAATTTCCAAGTTTGTTTATTTGCTTTGTTTTGTTTTTTGTTTTGTTTTTTTTTTCCTGGAGTAAATTAATTCCTACAAATACTTTTGTGGCCTTAAAATGGCAGCACTCTCTAGGCTACCTTGTTTTAGATAACAACGAGCTCCTGAGATGTCTTACCACAAATGTATAGTAAATAAATCCCTGTCATATTTTTCTATCAATACACAAAGAGAAGTTGTAACAATATTACTGAGAGATGGACATGTTTCACAAATGAGCAAACAGATGTCAACTCAATTAAAACTTCAGTTGTGGGATGAAATTATATTAGAATTTGACATGCTGTACACAGAAAAAGAATTGTTTTTTGGTAAAATCACATATGTACATTTTAATAAGCCCAGTTGATGGGCAAGTTGAAGTGTGAGTAAAAGCAAGCTAAATTGTACAAAGTCTCTCAATTAGATTTGATGACCTTAATTTACTGAAATCTGATAGTGAACTTAGAGATATTTTTTTATGGAAAGCCCATGAGAGTACAATCCTATTCAGACCTCCTTCCCCAATGCATTCTTTGTCTAAGAGTGCCTGACAATTTACAATCTGCCTTCATATCAGGGACTATTGTTGAGGAAGAGGCTCGCTATTGTAGGCTGATAAAAGATCACGATACTTTTGAAGCATGAAACTAAGAACCTAAAAAGACAATGAATGAAAGAGTATGTACAGAGGATTAGGACACAGGTACAGGCATCACTTAAACCACATAGCTGGGAAGATGTTGTGAAACAATACTGGCTTGGATTGGCAGTCTTTATGCATCCATTAATGCATAAGCAGCAAGGAAAGGGAAGTACAAAGGGCTAGGGGTATAAACAGTAATCTACTAGGATAATATAAGCAAATCAAAGAAGGCAGTTTCTTCAGTAAAGTTATTCCTTGGGTAAAATTAGGTACTGGTGGAGATTTTAGATCTAGTAAGTTAGATGTAATGGAAAACCATGAAAATTTAGCAAGAAAGCAAAATAAATGGGTTCAAGACTTAAAAGAAAATAACAGATATGTAAACTTCCTGAATACTCAGCATCTACATAATTATTTTTATATAATTTTTCTGCTCCCTACTTGCAGATGCTCCACTCTGTCTTTGTTTTCTGCTGTATGGCAGTTTTCAACTTAATGTTACAGATTTTTGGTCATGACTCCTAAGTGTAGCTGTTAATATTATTTGGTAAGCTGAATGTCCATGTCAAAAGGGGCTGTAATTGAATAGTCTATATTCTTTTATTTGGTTTTCAATTAGAAAACAAACAGCAGGCATATTAAGTATTTGAAAAGATCATATTACTTTAACCTCCTGGTATCTTCCCATCTATTGATCTCTATCTTGACCTATCTTTCCAGATTAACCCAGGCTGTTGCATGCCCATAGAAGATGTGAAATACACAAAAATATTTTGTAGAGAAGACAACAGAAAACATTAGTTGTTAAAACCTAAAGTCAGACTTAGAAAAAATATTAATTGGTGCAGCTCCTTTAGCATTAGCAATGTTTTCTAATCTTTGGTAGCTAAGAAGCTGCTAAAATATTGCCATTTCACTGCTAAATAGAAAAAAATGGAGAAATGGAGACTAGGAAAATTTTGGTTCAGTTGATAAAAGCAGGGAAGAAAGACTCACCCTAAATAGAAAAAGGAACTTGTAAATGTCAGGTTTAAAACTGGATCTTACTATAATAAAGAAAAATATGTTGTTAAAGGGACTTCACTGTTAGTTTTTCTCAGAAATATTAATACTAGAACTTGTTCATTTAAATATCAAGAGCAACATGCAGACTGTCAGTACTGTATCATACAAGCAGATACTACTAAAGACATTGTGGCATCTGTATAAATTAAACTATGAGAGACTGTACATGATGGAGGGAAGATAATCTGAAGGAATTTCAAACAATTTCCAAGTTTGTTTATTTGTTTTGTTTTGTTTTTTGGTTTTTTTTTTTTACTGGAGTAAATTAATTCCTACAAATACTTTTGTGGCCTTAAAATGGCAGCACTCTCTAGGCTACCTTGTTTTAGATAACAACGAGCTCCTGAGATGTCTTACCACAAATGTATAGTAAATAAATCCCTGTGATATTTTTCTATCAATACACAAAGAGAAGTTGTAACAATATTACTGAGAGATGGACATGTTTCACAAATGAGCAAACAGATGTCAACTCAATTAAAACTTTAGTTGTGGGATGAAATTATATTAGAATTTGACATGCTGTACACAGAAAAAGAATTGTTTTTTGGTAAAATCACATATGTACATTTTAATAAGCCCAGTTGATGGGCAAGTTGAAGTGTGAGTAAAAGCGAGCTAAATTGTACGAAGTTTCTCAATTAGATTTGATGACCTTAATTTACTGAAATCTGATAGTGAACTTAGAGATATTTTTTTATGGAAAGCCCATGAGAGTACAATCCTATTCAGACCTCCTTCCCCAATGCATTCTTTGTCTAAGAGTGCCTGACAATTTACAATCTGCCTTCATATCAGGGACTATTGTTGAGGAAGAGGCTCGCTATTGTAGGCTGATAAAAGATCACGATACTTTTGAAGCATGAAACTAAGAACCTAAAAAGACAATGAATGAAAGAGTATGTACAGAGGGATTAGGACACAGGTACAGGCATCACTTAAACCACATAGCTGGGAAGATGTTGTGAAACAATACTGGCTTGGATTGGCAGTCTTTATGCATCCATTAATGCATAAGCAGCAAGGAAAGGGAAGTACAAAGGGTTAGGGGTATAAACAGTAATCTACTAGGATAATATAAGCAAATCAAAGAAGGCAGTTTCTTCAGTAAAGTTATTCCTTGGGTAAAATTAGGTACTGGTGGAGATTTTAGATCTAGTAAGTTAGATGTAATGGAAAACCATGAAAATTTAGAAAGAAAGCAAAATAAATGGGTTCAAGACTTAAAAGAAAATAACAGATATGTAAACTTCCTGAATACTCAGCATCTACATAATTATTTTTATATAATTTTTCTGCTCCCTACTTGCAGATGCTCCACTCTGTTTTCTGCTGTATGGCAGTTTTCAACTTAATGTTACAGATCTTTGGTCATGACTCCTAAGTGTAGCTGTTAAATATTATTTGGTAAGCTGAATGTCCATGTCAAAAGGGGCTGTAATTGAATAGTCTATATTCTTTTATTTGGTTTTCAATTAGAAAACAAACAACAGACATATTAAGTATTTGAAAAGATCATATTACTTTAACCTCCTGGTATCTTCCCATCTATTGATCTCTATCTTGACCTATCTTTCCAGATTAACCCAGGCTGTTGCATGCCCATAGAAGATGTGAAATACACAAAAATATTTTGTAGAGAAGACAACAGAAAACATTAGTTGTTAAAACCTAAAGTCAGACTTAGAAAAAATATTAATTGGTGCAGCTCCTTTAGCATTAGCAATGTTTTCTAATCTTTGGTAGCTAAGAAGCTGCTAAAATATTGCCATTTCACTCTTGATATTTCACCTGTTTCTTTATGTTGAATGTTGCAGCAGAGGATTGCTGTGGCTGTGAACAAACAGCAATGCTTGTGCAATAGCATTCATACTCTGGCAGTGTATATAGATTACATAGGCTTAGTAGATGCAAATTCAAGTCTGTATTTTTTTGAAGGAGGCAAAAAGAAGAAAGAAAGAAAACGTGAAATTCTGAACAGCAGGGCTGCAGTGATTCATAACTTGCTCTCCACATGCTGTGACTTGTCACTGGTTGTTCATGACTTCAGCACAGTCTCTGGGGATTCACAAGAGTTTATGCATTAGCACAGCATTATTTCTGATCCCACTGAAAAGTGCACAGAAACGTACATGATTCAAGTCTTTGATTCCTTTCACACAGCAAAAAAATGCATCCAGAACCGACTGAACTGCATACAAACTCCTGCAATCAGATGAGTATAGGCTACATCCCTACTCCAATTCAGATGGGGCAGCCAGGCTGTGGGAGGGAGCATACAGTGCAGACCCTGCAGAAATATAGAAACAGATCTGTATCTGGATTACCAAAAAGAAAATATGAGGACACAGACATGCTGCATGCTCCAACGTGCTATCTGGTAACAGCTATGGACAAAACCTTGTAAGTCTTAAGGATGAGTTACAAGAATCCTTCTTCTGGCAGGATGGCACAGAATGATGCTTTTCATGCCTAAGCATTTCAGTTGCTTCACTGGAACAGTATACAGAAGCAAACAGCTGGTAAGGTGAAGAAAAATGTGTGGGCGTGCGTTGAGAATGAAAAAGAAGGTCAAATATTACAAGTACTTAAAAAAAGAGCTTTGTATCAACTCACCCTACCAGCTGAGACAACTAGTGGCTAATGTCCCAGATTCCCTCGTTAGCTGGCAGGGCAGGACAGACCCACTTTGGAGGTCCTGCTGATTAGGGGGAGTTTAAAGACTTGCATTTACTGAGGAAGGGATGCATTAAAGGAAGGAAGGAAAGAAAAAGGCTTTCCTCTTATCATCCTTCTGTCATCACCCACAGAAAGGAATTTGACCTTTTGATTGAGTTGTTTTCTTGCTTTGTTTAGTAGTGAATTGTCATTTGCAACGGGTCTCTGCCATCCATGAAGTCCCTAAGCTCTCTCCTATAGAAATTTATGCTATGGAAGGAATGCACATCAGTAATAAAGATCAACAGGATTATGGTTACTTAATTGGACTCTGGCTAATAAAATTAACCAATAGATTTAAGAGAGGTTTTTTGTTTTCTTTTGTTTATCATTACCAACAATATTTTCTCTCTGACTACATGCCAGGGAAAAGCATTTCCTATTTTTCTAAGCTTTTAATGAAGTTTGCTTCTTTTTACATTTTGAGTCTAAATTTTGGAAATTTAAATTTCTAATAACGTTCAAATGTAAATTAAGCAAAGTGATAGCTCCATTTTACAATACAAGCCAGTTTAGGGTTGCCTTATACTATCACAGCTTGATTAGACTAACAATAACAAAACTCATAAAGTTTCCTTGTTGTTTTTAAAGTTTTGCCTCTTTAGGTTTTATCAGAGGATTCCATATAAGACAGCAAGCTTTAGTAATTCCTTGTCTCCTCTAATACTTACTTTTGCCCAACCCATTTCACATTTGTATACCACATTAATATACTTGCAGTTATTTGAATAGAAACTGTATTATATATTTTGATTTCTGAGCAGTAATTGGAAGTAACAGCAGAATCTTAAGCAGTAACCCAGCTGTCTCCCAAGCATTATTAAACCTAAAGAGTTATTGTGAATGCACAAAACTACAAAGGAATTGTAAAGAAATTATTTCATCTGTATATGATTTTAATCAAGCTTGGCTTGCTGTTAAAAGGCTTTTTTAATGAAGACTGCATTTCCCTTATGAGAGACCCGACCATGTAGTTCAGTATCAGCCAACCAAGGACTATTGCCATAACAATAGCTAGAGGGTTTACCACAAAAAAAAAAAAAAAAGAAGCAAAAAATAAAGCCACTACCAAAAAAAACCCCACACAAAACAAAACAAAAAAACCCCACAACCCTGCATTTCAGTCAGTTTCTGATCACTTATTTAGGAAATGGCAGACAACTAACAGACAAAAACAAGCTAATTGATAATTAGCAAAAAGTCTGCTTGGACAAATAAAAGTTAAATAATATTTTATTAATACAGTTTTCAATCCAGTTACTTAATTAAAAGTATCAGCTCATCTGGGATTTTCTTCTTTTCCTACATCATTATTTCCACTACTATAAATTACTGATTTTAATAGGTTGAGTCAAAGTCTTTGCTGCTAAATTCTTAAAAATTTAATATGTGAGTACTGGTTTTCTTATTTCTAATGCAAAAACAGAGAACGCCATTACAAAGCTATGAAAACACAAAAAGATTATTTTGACTGAAACTGGCTGGAAACTGAAACAAATGTCTCTATCTTCTAATTTTAGGACATGCTCCTGCAAGCATTAAAAACTCATAAAAGAATACTAACAACACCAATTCCTGATTTTAATGGCATTAATAAAATGAAACCTTCTACATCTGTCTCAGTGTTTGCAGTCAGGATTGGTGCATTAGTGCCAAACTTTGAAAACTCCAACTCACACAAATTGTTGCTTTGAAGTTAATGAGATATTTGTATGAGTAGGGGCTACTCACTTGAGCCAGTGTTTTCTGGTTTGAGCCTTAGTCCTTTCTGTTGCCAAGTGTGCTTAAGTTTATAAGACCATCCATTTCAACACATTTTGTTTAGTTAAACTGAAGTACTTCATTTTTAAGGAAAAAAGTTATATTGCCAAAAAGTATAAACAGGGCTAACTTTGACTAATATAAATATTTGAAAACCAGAACTTTTTGTAACATCTTATAGAAACAATCCTAATGCAGATGACAGAGGGAAAAGTGCTTTTATGGAATAGATAGTTCAGCTGAAGGATAGCACAGAGGAAATTTTAAAAATAAATATGAATAAAATTGTCTTCTAACATCCGGCATATTTAAATTCAGTTCAGAATATTATTGTCAAACAATTAAATGTGAATGTTTTACATTTCCAGTTCTGCAGCATCACATTTAAACCTTAAGCCGCTCTAATTAAGAGAAATCAATAAATTAATTCCTATTGCCAGCTTTAAAGTTTATTTGCTAATAAGCAACTGGACAAGGGATGTGTGAAATGAATAGTTGAAGGAAAACTCTGACAGCAAAAGAGAGGTCCAGAGGGTGAAGTTGGTTTATTAGGCACCGTTTGTCATGAATGGGTCTACTGCACATACAAAAGCAAATCCCACTACCTTAGAAGATTAATTCTGAAGGAGGCACTCGTGGGTCAAAGTATACATAAGCGTGTGCCTAATCTCAGAGAAATCAGGCTATTTTCTCACAGCAATTAAGCAGAGGTCTAGGGTTTCACCCACAGTGTATTTAAACACAGGATACAATTAAACCCCAAAGTATTAATATCTGTGCTGTGCAAAATTGCCCAGGAAATAGATTTTGCACTCTTTCAAATGGAAAGCAAGGCAAATTAAGGAGGGTGACTTTATTTGAGTAAAAATTATCCTGAAACAAATGTAAGTCATTCATTTTTAACTGTTAATTCCTTATGTACACTTTTTTCATTTCTTTTTCCTGCTCACGTAATTTACTCTGGAATGTGCAATGTTCAGTGGATATAAGCAATCAACACCATCTCATGAAAATAGTTTTGATTTCAGGGTTAGTATAATATCTATGATAATGGTTCAACAAAAACATTTAAAATTTTTTTTGAACAAAAAGCTGCTCTGTACTGGAAATCTTTAAGATCAAGGGGAAGAGCGACTGCAGCATCTTATTCAGCAAAAAGCCATTACAAAAGAGCTCTTTCCTCCTCCATGTCTATGGATTATTGAGCACTGTGAGTGAAAGGAACACAGAAATTTAAAGAAATTTAATGCCAACTTAAAATGTTTCTAGAGAAAAGGGGGAAAAACAATCCTCTAAAGATGTAGCATAATTTTTATTGCACTTGAACTTCTCTACATAAATGTAGTAAGAATTAAATAATCATTTAAATAATCATTTTAAACAAACTCATTTTCATCTCCCTAAGAATTCTTTCTGATTTTATGGTCTTCCACATTGTTTAAAATATGATTCACTTTGATCTATCCATCACACCTACATAATCTATTTCACTCCCAAATCACTTTATAAAAATAAAAAGATCAATCTTCCCCCTCACTGCAGACAATTGGCATATCCTCTCAGAAAAACTGTTTATACATAAAATAACACACTATACTCTGATAAATCTCCTCTCCTGTATTTTTACACTTAAAATTGTTATACCTTTACTACCATAGCAATGTACATAATAATATAAACAAAATAATTCTAGATTTCAAATCTTCTTTGTATTACATTTTAGAAATTCTGTGAAAAATCATGGTACTTCAAGCCTTCAAATCAATTATATGTTACACAGGATGCTAATAAATATTCTACACAATCAAGTAACATGAGGACATTTTTAAAAATAAACAAAAAAATTGCTTCTTGCTGTTAACATTGGTCAGCGAGAAACTATTTTAACCTTTAAAAATGCAGCATATCCCAAAACAAGTTGCTACTTAAATAAATGCTCTTCTTGAGCGCAAGTGACCTTTTAAATGATTATATCTCAGCACTTGCAACAGAATTTCACCTATCACCTTTACACTGTTGATGTGCTGCATTGGGTGAATCCATAACCTTTTCACAATATGTAACACGCTGCAGAACACAAAATTACTCGCTAACTTTAATTAAATCCCTTTAGAAAAGTCCTGCTGACCTCTTTGGAAAGAAATCTTACTAAATGAAAACAAAAAAGAAACAAAATTCAAATCCCTCAACATTTGAAAGCTCTTAATGAACCTCCAACCATTTCAGAAAATTATCTTTATAAGTTTGCTGCTCTGAATTTTTCATAGTAAGGGTTTTAGATAAATTTCAGTAAAGCTTAAAAAAAAAATCTTGTTTAAAACACATAACTCTTAGCTTTTCTAGCAATCTCTAAGGGCCTGGTGGAAGCTTGGTGAAGTCTTTGGAATATGCCTTAAAATAGTAATCTAGCTTAGTCCTCCAGATTCTGAACTTTCAGAAAAGAATCCAAAACAAAAGAAAGAGAAAAAAATATTTTCATCACTTTACTTTCTAAAGCTCCAGACTTTTTTTTCCCCGTGAAAATACAATCTAGACCAAAACAATAGATATAAAAGAACTCTGACTGACAAAACAAACAGCAAAACTGCTCCTGAACCAAATTCACTGTTTTCATACCAATGATTGTAGCTGGCATAGAGCTGTGACCTCTTTGCTCAGTACAAAATGACAACAATGATTTCAAACTTTAAATTAAGTTAGGAGCAAAATCAAACACAATATATGCTACCTTCAAAATCCGTGATTAATTTAAAGGGACACAAGAGTTTGCAAATTCTTTTTCACTCAGTTCAAGTTAAGGATCAGCCCTCTAAACACAGTTAATGTCTTCTGATTATAGAAAGAAGTGCAGTAAGCCTCTGCCCACACACGTGTGCAGTAAGAATTGTTAAGCATGTGTTTAACATGAGCACACACTTCAAACCAGCAAGAGATACATTCCTTCAGTTCACATGCAGCCTGGATTTATAAACACTTTGTAGTCATCTGCTGTAAGACAAAGGTGCTACAGTTCACTTTTGATGCTGAGAGGATGGTAATTATTTACTATGTTCTCTACAACATGAATTAAAGAGGAAACATAAATCGATATGGTTTAATACTTAAAAAATCTTTATGGAGACAGTAGATTTTAAATGAAGAGTGTGACGTATTTTAAAATAACATTATTTGTTGCTGTCATTATTGTATTTTTAAAAAATCTGTTTAAGACACTGCTAGAGAGAAGCCTATTTATTTGAAATGAAATCTATTGCCATGGAAGCATGTATTAAAATTAAAAATAGCCCTCAATAATGAAAACAAATTTACAAAGGATTTTCCTTTTTTTTCATGTTCTGGGTTAATAAGCCAGTGATCTCAAAAAGGATTACAATCTCCTGATATAAAATAAAAATTAGTGTCCAATAATACACTGAAGTACTGGAACAAAGAATTGGAGAGACATAAGAAATATGGAACTTGCTGTGGCTTTCTCTAGACAAAGGAGATGAGTTATCTGATTGGTGTGTAATCACAAAGTTAAACAAACAGCAATAAGGCTAAACTAATTCACTGTCAAGTCTACATGTCATCCTAGCTGGTTCATTATATGCATTTGTGACAAACAATACAGAAGAGACAACTGTACTGAATCAAATAACTTGCAACAGTTTACACTCCTATAAAACTATTTACATTTTGTCAAATGAATATTTATAACAAGTGGCTTTCCCTTCACAAACACTATAGCTCAAGCAGCTCCCATTCATTATCGTATTTAGGCAGTACAAACACTAATTCTGTGATTCAGCAGCACAGTCTGTTGTGACTTGCCAGAAAACAAGGCCTGCAATACTAATATAAAATCTAGGAGAAACGTGCTGTTGCCTCCAGTTTTTCAAATGTCCCAGCATTTTTATGTCTCCCAGTCACAGGAATTCAGTTTCAATATTCTATCTGCCCTTCAGCATAGCATGCCCCAATGAAACAGCCGGTGGAGTTTATTTTGCACTTTATCAATACAGTGTAAACCAGCATGTGCTTACCTCCATGGGGTTACTGAACCCAACTTGTCTGTGTGCACAGACAGCACTTTGGCCACAGATGTGACTGGTTAACTGTACAAGCAAGGAGGATAAATCCACACAACAATACTTCATTCACCAAGGAAATCTGCTGTGGATTACAGCTTCTCTATGGTTACGTCTGTTCTTAATTTACTGCTTTTATTCAGTTTTCAACCATAAATGAGCCCCTTATGAGGTATTCACTATGAAGAATTGACAACTCTTTTTATCTACTCGAAAAATATTTTTGGATAATAATTTATGGTTACGAAATATTTTAAGCAGTTTGAATAGTTACATTATATTCTTTCAGTACTTAATGATGCAGTATCCCCTATAAAAATGGAGACCTGGCCAATCTATCGATTTCACATATTTAAAACAAAACCCAGCAGCCTCGGCCAAACAGAAATACAAATTTTAAACCTGCATATATCATGGGAATGGCATTGTGGTTTTTTTAAAAAGCTCTTAAACAGTATCTCATGAGGAAATCCTGGGCCAGAATGGTGACTAAGGGCCTTGTGGATGGGAATATAAAGAAGGCCTTTTTGCAGGCACAATATTTTGTTTATGGCCTTTTTTTTTTTTTTTTTTTTTAGTTTGCGATAGATGTAGATTTTAAACAGTATTCAACAGTGAAATTGTGAAGCTGTCTGTTATGCTGGGGAGGGTTACTGCATTATTTATGTTTTATTTATGAAACTGAAATGTGAGCATGGGTATTTTAATCTTGTTTCACCATCAAAGATAGTCTCTCAATTTGTATGCTGAATTAATGTGCGATAGCTTCGTAAAAGCAATCTAAAGGGACTGATTAGCATTGGGCACGTGGTGATGCTTGGAAAAGAAGGTTGTGAGTAAGCAGAGCTGCCTAGGAAACGTGCTGCAAAGCTCCTGGTGGGAAGGTCTATTTGTCACACACTGGTATCACCCCTTCCATCGGCTCCGAGACACATCCACAGAGGGACATCATCCATTGGAACTGTAAGTGGCAATGGAGGAAGGCAACCATGTGAATGATTCTGAATATTTTTATTAATTGAGACATAGCAATGAGGCTTTAAAAAGCCCTCCAAGATGACAAAGTCCCCTTTGCATTATTTCAGATTAATTTAAAGTGTTGGCACACAAAGCTTTACAACTTTATTCTTGGCAGAATATGAGTACTTTCAGACTCATTGATACTCAGGGATTCTTCACTATTACAGAGTAAACTCCCTGTAGATAAACAAAAGAAAACATTTGAATGAGGTACTTGCAGTGTTTTCCTCATTAGCAGCTACAGTGTCTTGAGCAGCGAATGAGTGTTTTGGGAAAAGAATTCTTGGCATTAACAAGAAAGGACATTGCTTTTACAGGCAAGAACACTTTATGGCTTTCTGATACATCCTATCACAATACCATATGTAATCCAAATAAAAAAATACAACTGAAACCAAAATTAAGTGTTAGGGTACTTTAAAGTAAGTGCACTTGTATATAAATACAGCAGAGAAATGCTGAACTGATTTTAATTTGGTTGCTTTAAATATTGCCCCTGATGTTTTATGGATTCCAGTTCTTCCTTTGTTTGCTATTTAATTGCAACTGGTTTTGATTTCTTTATAAAAAAGAAAATGCTTTGTTTAAGACTGAATATCCTCATTTTCATTTAGTGAATGCAGTAAGAATGTTAGGTGAAGGCAGACATTTTCCGCATGCATTTGAGATTCCCCTGGAGTGGCTGGATAAAACACTATGGCAGATACTCAGCTCTACAATCAGAGGGATTGTGCCAGCGAGTCTTTAGAGCCTTTTGAGCACAAAACTTCCCTGAGTTAGGGGTTACCTTTCAATGGTGTGTGCATGCGTGCAGACACATTGGTGTGCGGGGGCTGCCGCTGCGCTGTAACAGTCTGGGCGCTCTCCTAATCTGCATTTATGAATGGAAGTTTTAAATTTAGCTAAAGTCAGTGGATAGCCCCAGGCCTACTATCAGTTATGCTTGGTACCATGATCCAAACTTAGCACTTACATCTCACTTATTATGTAGAGATGTAATGGATGGCAAAATCTCTAAGAGCTTGATGAGCCTGAGAACTCAGCAACTTCTTTTGCATGACAGATGTACATGTCAGAAGGAAAAAAAAAAAAATAGGAACACCAAAGCAGTAAAAGTTGCTGCTGTTCTGAAGTGCCAAATTGGCTTGAAAAGAGCCACCTGGATTTGTATTTCTGAACAGCATGTGCTGCCCCAAGAATCTGCATTACTTCTACTGCATACAAAGACAGGAAAGGAGTTCCCCCTAAAAATCAAATTTTGGATTACTTGCATGTGTGCACCAAGTCTGTGAGGTGCACACCACAGCCACCACATGGAAAAGTAGGAGCTGAACCTGCTGAACCTTTGGATATTTTATAGATTTATGCCCACATCACTGAAATTGTGGAGAGGAGAAATACTGACACCCCAAAGCAGCTAACAGCTCCTAACTGGCCATTTCATCCAAGAATTAGGACGAGGTGAAAACTTAATTAGTAAGTCTCCTTTTTGCAGTAAGGGCTACTGAACATCACACTGCTCCAAGCCACACAGCCGTTTTCCCCCCAAGGATTTCTGTTTCAGAGATAGGAAGGTAAATCACCTGTGTTTTCCAGTATAAATACTACAAATCACTATAATTTAATGCTACAGGTCTGAATTAAGCTGACAATGGCAAGGACACTGCAACATAAGATCCCTACTCCACTGTGAATTCAACTTCTACTCACATGTCTTGCAGCTAAGAATGGATCTGTACTGGGACACCTGACCCAGGCAGCTGATCAAGTGTAATCCATCTGACCCATCTGGCACAGAGCCAGCCTCTGCTCTTGCATAATTTATATTTTAGGATAGTGTATTAATTTGAATCCTACCCCTCACTGTAGCACTTGTATTAACAAGTGCTAGTCAGAGGGCCATTTAGCACTAAATTCTCCCAACAAATCACAAACATAGAACTACCTGTGCTAAACAGCTTCTTCTCCCCAAGGTTCTGCAAAAATCTTCAGCTCCTCAGGAGTCTAGAAAACATACCAATTCTTCTTTGATGTGAGGGAATGCATTCATTGTTGGCTGAATGATAACACACAGAGAAGCAGAGGGGCTGAAATATCATCAAATTATTGACATTGATTTTTTTCTTTACCTCTTTTCTCATATGTATATTTGCACTTAGGCAAAGTGAATTTCGTCCAGCTGATCTGCTCTACAAGTCAACATGCAAAGATTAACAGTTTGCTTAATTAGAGTTTGCAAATTGAACCTTTGAAAATCAAAATTCATAGAAACATTCAGGTTAGAAAGGGCTTGGCAAGGTTGCTAAGTCTAAATTACTGCTTAAAGCTGTCTCAAAACTGAATTTAGACCAAAAACTAAGAATTCAGCTTTTAGCAGGAATTTTGACATGAATAGCTATTCTCTTGGAGACCCCCACAACCTCTCTGGACAAGCTGCTGTAAAGACTACTTATTTTCATAGCATAAGAGAAAAACCTTTCCTACAACAATTTATGACTGTTAAGTCTCATGATGTTGCTGTATATCTCTGTAAAGAGCTTGGCCACATCTTTTCTGTAGAGTCACTGCAGATATTGGAAGGTTGCTGTCCCCTTGGAGATATCCCTTCCCCGGAGTAAATAAAACCCAGCTCTTTAGCCCCTCCTCACAGGCCAAGTGCTCCAGTTTCTCATCATCTTGTAGGCCTTCCACTGAATTTGATCCAGTTTTTCAGTGTTTGTCCTGTGGGCAGGTCCAAACCTTTTTCTAGCAAGTGGTATTTTAAGAGGAACAATCACTTCCTCTGGTCTGGGCTCCTGGTTACACAACCCTTTCATGCTGCCAGGATGACTGACAACTCTGGTATAGACTACTGTCCCATCTCCTTCCAGAGTTGCTGTGCAGCAGCCCATAGCCTAAGCTGATGCAAACTATTCTTCCCAGGATGAGGGCCTTGCATTTCTTCTTGATGAAATTAATTGGGTCCCATTGTCCCAGTTCCCAGTATCTCAGAAACCATAAAATTGATGGGTGTCTCCTCCTCCAGGTCACTGGTGAAGATATAAACCAGTACTGGTACAGGTCACAGAGGAACTACACTTCCCAAGCAGAGTAGTAACCTTTTGAGCTGGATGATCCAACCAGTTTTTCACCTTAATAATTCCCTCATTTAAACTGTGATGTTCCTACTTGGATGCAAGGGAAGATGTTGTGAAACCCTTGCTAAGGTCATTGCAGATGACACTCATTCTGCCCCCTCCACCTACACATGTACCTGTTTCACCATAGAGGGCAATCAGGTTGATAAGCATGATTTACCTTTATACATTTCTGTTGGCTCTTTCAAACCACCCTCTTCTTCACGTGCCAAAAATCTAACATCACTCAGTTATTTTCCCAGGGATTGAAGCAAGGATGACCAGCCCAGAGTTCCTTGGGTTGTCTTTCTTGATATGCTTGAAGATTGATAGGAATTTTGACTTCCTGCAGTAATTAGTGACTTTTCTTGATCTCCACAAGCTCTCAAGGATGATGGATAAAGTCCAGCTCATCCACATGCTCTCTTAGCACTGCTGGATGCCCCCCAGCTGGTCCTGCAGTCTGGTATAGGTCAAGGTTTCTCAAGAGAACTCTGACCTGATCCTCTCCCACCACTGGTAGTTTCTGTCCTCCTTCAATCCTGTGTGCCTAGTCAGAGGCATGGGAGGCATTGTCAGTGAACAGTGGGGCAATGAGTTACAGACTCCTCTGCACCTGCTGCTACTATTGAGCAGCACCCACTTAGCACATTATCCCTTTATACTTCTAATACAGCTCTAGAGGCTCTTGCTGAATTTGACATTCTTTGCCAGGTTAAACTCCAGCTTTACTTGCCAGTTTCAGTTCTAGCTGAGGTTTGGTTTTCCTAACACCTTCTCTGCTTGTCTAGACAAGGCTTGGTATCCTCTTTTTCCCTTTGCATGTTTGCCTTCTGTCTATGTCCTTTTTGCACAGGAATTCAGCCACAAGAACACCGAAGATGTTCTCCTGATAATTAACATTTTTCTGGGTGTTAGGATAAACACTGTTGTGCTTTAGGGAGGCAGTTCTTAAAAATCTGCCAGCTTTCCTGAGTGCGTTTGTCTTTCAACACTGCCTTCCATGGGACCCCACCTACCAGTTCCCCAAAACAGTCTTCCCTCACCCAGCCTGACACTTCTTCTCTAGAAAAGCCCCTAGAAACCATTTCATGCACTCCCCTGGCACCTTCTTCCATGCCTAGCCTCTAAGGAGCCTGCACCAGTCACCCTAACTGCCCTTCAGTCCTAGCAGCCACTGTATCAGTCATCCCAAAGGCTTTATGGCTCTGCAACCACACGTTGAGCTCCAGCTCCTCCTGTTTATTTCCCAGGCTGTGTTCTTTGTGCACAGGCACTTGAGGTTGGCCCTCAGGGTGGGATTTAGCCTTTCTGATAGTTTGTCCTGTTAACCCACCCTACATAATAACTATAACCTCTGTTCCCTTACTTAACTACAAGCTTGCTTTCTCATATCCTAGTCCACATAGTTTAAAGACTCCCTCATCAGGTTGGCAAGCTTGTTGTAATTGTTTTTGCTTATAATCACTGTGTGAAACAAGATGTAGGTGCCTTCTACTTCCTTCTTGAATTGTATGTAAAAGCATAACAAAGATCAGTTATGAATGCTGGACATTCTGGTAACCAAGGAAGAACCTTTTTCTACATTAGTAAAAAATGTCAATAAAATCCCTTTGCTTTGCTATAAAATAACAAGCAGAGATGACATGGCTAGAGGGAAGGATGACTTTGCACCTATACAGGCTTCAGGCTGATGCAATGACTTGATGCCACTGAGCAGCCCAAGAACAGGTCTGACACGTTTCACAATGAGAATACTTCAGGATCAAAAAGTATAAAGATGACTTAAAATCCCAAGCTGTGCCAACTCCTTCTACAATTGAAGATCTGGTCCTGTAAGCAAAGCATCCAGCTGTCAGCGTCAAGAGTCAACAAACCAAACTTAAAGTGTAAGCAGCTAAAACTAAAACTGCACTGAAACAAAGCATTCACATACTGAAATTAGGTATGTTTATTAGCAATAGATTGAGCACAAATGAGAAGGCAAGAGGGACAAGTTAAATGAATACCAGATTGACCCTATCAGGACAACAGAAAAGTGAACTGGTGTAGTTGGTGAGCAGCTGAAGCTTCAGTTTCAGAATATGACTCTGGTTGTAGAGCAGAAGTCCTGTTGTTTTGGCTGGCTCCTTTATATTCTAGAAACAACAGCTTAATCCTAATTGGCACACATATCTTCACTGATAAATAAATGGAGCACTGGAATGCTGTATGCAATTCATTTTAGCTTGTGTCTGGGATATATTGCTGGCATGCAGTGTGTGGGGCTATGCCAGATGGCAGGGTTGGCATCTGCAAAGTTGCACAGTGGGCATCTCACTACTACTTTTCAGGAAGCAATGCACCATTTCTTTCTAAGATTGAATTCTGGGAGAGAAATGGCTGCTAAAACTTATTCAGCTGTGTTTTCATGGGTACGATCTGTTGTCACTTCTTAGCAACAACCTGCTATAACTTACAGCACCTAAATATATTAAAAAGAGCCAATCTTTCAGGAAAGTCTAGGATATTTTTGTACATGGGAATTCAGATGACTAAGGGTATTTACCAATAGACTGCAGCAAATGTAATTGCAGAAAGTTCTTCTCCCACTGCCTGCTTTGCCCCTCTGCTGAGTACAAGGAATGGAATGCATATGTGTTCTCAGCTGCTGAAATGCCAAGTCCCAGGCTTTAGATTAAAGGCACCTTGGTCAGCAGTTTAAAGCAAAGCCCTCAGACTCCTCACTGACATGACTGGGATGTGGGTGTGTGCCCCAACTTGCCTGCTCTCCAGTGGGAGCAGCAATCTCCAACAGTGGGGAAACAGTGGGAAATGATAACATCTCACCCAGCAGTTGTACTGCAAAGAGAATGTGTGCCAAAGACTTCAGCGCTGAAGGCTGAGCTGCTTAAAGATACACACAGTATGGGAATTTACAATACATCCACTTGAATACAAGGCCTTTGTCTTTCACTGAATCAACAAATATTTATGGAAAATGTCAGCAATTGCTTCTCTAGTTCCTCAAGTGCCTTTAAAGAACTAGTTGCACACCAAGTGAGGAAAATTACTAATGAGCAGACAAACTGACTTAGACCCTTTGAAAATGCTTTCCCAATGGCAGAGGGAAAAAATACTCCCATTTATGGATGGAACTCCCATTAGGGAATGGGAAGTAGAAAATAAGAGTAAAATTACATTCAAAGAATTATTTTTGTCATTTCAAAGGAAAAGTGGATCTTAGTCAAAACTGAGATTGAAGGTATGGATTAGAGACAAATGTGCAAGCCTATTTTGAATTAAATTGCTAGTTGATTCTCGCCTTAAAAGTCCAAAAACGCTGTGCAGTGACTATAATTAATGGAAAGTAATTTGTAGATATCCAATCACACTTAAAAAAAAAAGGCAAAACTAATCTTGCAAACCTAAATGCAAAATAACAATTGAAAAATGTGTCCTTTAGACTTGAGACGAATTTAAATAAAAATGTGTATCGGATCTGCACATTAATAAAGCCTGTTAAGATCAGTAGAATACTTTTTATTCATCTGTGCTTCATCAAGCAGGTTCACGACCTCTACAGAACTGCAGCAGCTCCCTCTGTTCTGAAAACCGCATGGGGGAAGATGGTAAATATTATTTTGTGATTAGAAAATGTTACTGGAATTGTCATAGAGAAATATTTAATGTGGAGAGTGTGGTTCAGGAATTAAAACATACACAGCAGGAGAAAAAGCAGCATGGAGCAAATTTTACTCCTGGTGACAAGCAAGTAAAATTTAAGGATTGTCTATGACATTGAAAACAATGTGCCATAGTTACACAGTTATCACTGGGCTCATGAAGATACTTAAGCACCTGCCTAACTTAAACCATGTGAGGATTCTCATTGTTTTAGATGAGACAAAATGGATATTTTAAATACAAGCAGATGATTAAATATCTTGCTGAAATGGTATTGGAGAACAATATAGTCGAGTGATTTTTGTTGCTGTCAAATACACATACATCTAAATAACCAAATGTGTTAAATATCCACATCAATGACATTTGATGAGAAGCACAGGAAACACTTTGTGCATTATTCTAACATAATACATTAAATATGTGATGCAACACTTATTAAAAGCTCAATACACCAACTATGTCAGCAGTTCCTTTCCTGATTTCATTGCAGTTTGCAGGAGCATGTGTATCCTTGTGTGCTTTACTAGTAACCAATCTGCCTTGCTCTTTTCACAGATTACACACCAACCTATCTCCGTAAATGAGAGAGCCAAGTGGGTTGGTTAAAATATAAAAAGAGAAGCATGGTGCTGTGTCTCTCATTAAAATCCCAAACATGACAAGGATAGATAAGAATGTCAAAACACCTCCTTAACAAAATCATCTCCCATAGGGCTAATTCAAAATCTCTTCTCCTCCTTTTCAATTTACCCCCACCTAAAGGACTCAGAAGACTCCGAGCTCTACTGCAGTCATGGCAAACATTGCTTTTGACTTCCACCAACTGCAGCAAGGTCAAGCCTTCACCATTATTTTTCAAAGTTTCCAATTTGAGTGTTTCAGTCCAGCTTGGTTATCTCAGTGATCTGTTGATATAATCATTGATTCTGCAGTGTAATCTTTTCCCCATTGGTGAAATATTCTTGATTAGCATATTGTTGCCATATACTTGTATTACATGTTCTGCCATTATCAAATGGAGACAAAGGTGGTAATGATGCCTGTGTCAGCACACACCCACAATTGCTTATGCTCAAATCCTCCTCATCTAGAAAATTCAAATCACCATAAAGGTTCCCTGCAGCTAAATATTGCTTTCGCATAATTGCCAGGAAAGGGCTTCCTAAATTACAGGACAGAATAAATTACAGGAGAATCATGTTCCTTACAATTCAAGGGGGGAATTAACACAGTCTGTAGACTCCCAAAAATTACTAATCTGAATTTAAATTCTACATTTAATTGCAGTAAGTTATACTCAATGAAAAAGTTCTCTGCTCTCTTAAGAATGTCTGTTCTAGAGAGAAACAATATGGGCTTTCTAGACTTTTAACAGATGCTGTAAACAAGCGTTCTATTCATTAATTACTAAAAAATGCAATGACCCCAATAGTGTTCATTCAGAGTAAAATTAAACAGGAAAATAATATGAACCTCAACAGACTGTTTGAGTTATCTGTCCCTTCTTTAATCTGAGAGATTACTCAACAAAACCAATGTTCATTCAACAACATTCATGAAATCTGTTGTGGATTACCAATATCATCAGTTAAACCTGTTTCAAATTTATTGCTTTCATTCAGGTTAAATAATAAAAGAGTCCATTTGTACCACCACATGTATATACACGAATTCAGCTTTCATCATTCTCTACAGGTTTAATCCCATGATTTATGTTTTTTAACACATTTTTGGGCAAATCTGTTGAAAAAATTCAGCCAGACTGATAGAAGAGTTAGACTGGATTACCGCGATGTGTGCCATGCTTAAAACCAGCCTGTTCTGTTTGGAGAAAAGGAAAAGTCAAGCATTTTAACACTGTAACCCTGCTTGAAATTCTAATAGTTTTAATGGCCTTAGCAAAAGAGAGCTGAGTAAGGCTGGGCGAGTTCAAAACCAATAATCGTTATTATTAGAAATATGTTAGAAAAGCAAAGCAGCAAAGTTTCTTTTTTCTGCTTTTTCTTTAGTCACAGCAGGAATTAGATTAGAGTTTTCTGACGTTTAAACAGTTATGGAAGTGTCTACATGTTAATTTTTAAAATTCACCTCTGTTTTTACTCTCTCTCCATCTACCAATATTTAGGAAAAAAAGCAACAAAAACAAACAAACACACACACAGAAAATTAAACGTAAAATGTTTCTCTTATGTTTCATATCACAGCTAAATTTTTTCACTTAAATTAAACTAAATTGAATTGAATTGAAAGGCTGCACAACATAGCTGAGGCTTTTGCTAATGAGATACAAACCTTTTTGTCTTTATGTTACTGGTTCAAATCCAGGCAAGTCTAGAAACAGCTGAAAGCTTTTAACCACCTGATGGCTATGTGATACTTTAATATGAAATGCATTTGTCAATCAAAATCCAACTGCAGGAAGTAAGTGTTCCCACCATAAAAATAACCATCACACAACTAGAATTATCTGCAGTCTTCTGAAAGTTCAAAAATTAATGACTCTGCACCTTTTGAACCGATATTTTAGATGAAATGACCTATGTTGAAGTATGTAGAGAGTGAAATATGGAGAAGTTTACATTGCTGATATATTTGTGAACATAGCTCTCCTAGGTAAAAGAGGCTTAAATGACTTTCCTTCCTTAAACCTCCTGCCTCCTCTCTCATTAGCATCAGCTAGTGCAGCATGTACTCCTAAAATAGTTTGCACAATCCTATTGGGGGGAGAGGGCAGACACACACAAAAATAAAGTCCTTTATCTGCCAGATAAAGACAGAAAATATTTTAATTTCCATGTTAACCAACTCTTGAAGAAAAATAAAGCTTCCAAAAGTTTTGAAGGAATGTCAGTAACCTGTGACATCCTCCTACAATTCATGCAGTATTCTTTTCTGCATGTAAATAATTCCTCACTTCCAAGAATAATTGCTCATACTTAAACAAAAATGTTTTTACTGAGTGATAGACACTGATCTTCACCTCCTCTGCCAATCAAAAGGCCGAGCTTCAATTTAAACTAAATAGAAAGGATAATTTTAAATTTTGCTTAACTGGAATTTTTATTATCTCATCAACTTTTTGTATTTTAATATCATGAAGATGTGAGAAGCTCAAACAATAAAAGAAAAATGTGCTGGAGGAGCCAAGCCCAAGTACAAGGACCAAATTTAAAGGAACTTCCCATGCTAGCACTGAGACAAAACCAGATTACTCTTCATGGTGCTGATTTTAAATAAAAGGAGGCTGAAAAATTTTGGCAGTTGAACCATTTTTTTGCAGGTTGACGACAAAGAGTCAGAGAGAATGGGGTGACATCGGACTGGTGATCTGCCATAGGGCTCCATGCTCAGCCCTGTGCTCTTCAACACCTTCCTTAATGACTCGGATGACTGGGACTGGGAGGAATACTGAGAAAGGTTGCCAGTGACTCTGAAGTGGGAGGAGCTGTGCTCTCCCTCAAGGGCAGAGCAGCTTTGCAGAGACCTCAGCAAATCAGAGATGGGCAATCACCAGCTGTGCGGCGTTATCAAGGGACATGCTGCATCCTGCACCAGGGCAGCCCTGGCTGTGTGTACAGGCTGGGGAGTGAGAGGCTGGGAAGCAGTGCCATGGGAAGGAACCTGGGGCTCCTGGTTGATGGCAAGTTGAGCCAGCAGTGCCCTGGCAGCCAGCAGGGACAACCATGTCCTGGGGACATCAGGCACAGCATCACCAGCTGGGCAGGGAGGGGATTGAATACATTTGAAATAATGTCACTATCTGGAGTTGGGTTGTTTTGGAATTCCAAGGATGATTTGAAAATCCAACATTTAACCATTCTCTTCCTTCCTTCACCATGTGAACTCAGTCAAGACATCTTATTTTCAATGGCACCATTTACCTTGTAAAAAACAGTGCTTTTACAAATCCTAACACTAAAATATTTATGTTTAAAAGCTCAGAGAAATGGTGATGCCATTTCTGGGAAAGAGAGAGAAGTAAGATCTAACATGAATTCTTATCAGGCTGGAGCAAATTAGAGTAATTAACATTTTGAATAATCCTATTATCTTCAGAACTGCACTGGTACTTATTAAGAATCAGAAATCTATTTCTGCTTCAATACTCTCTACTTCTTGTACACTGAGTGAAATTAATTTAATGGGGACAATCACAGTTCACATTAATATACACAGCGCAAGTGGCCTTTAAAATGGTGCAAAAACATTTACAAGGTTTCAAAACAATCCTGAATTTTATGATGTGGTGATTTACTTCTAATGTAACAAATCCTGCAAAATTATAGAAGATGACTTACAGTGAATTTTCAGAAGATGTCTGAGTAAAAACATCCTCTACCCCTCTGAACTAATACAACATTGGGCTCTCCAACTTCAAAACTACCTTCTGTTAAGTTTTCCAGCAAGAATGTTCAAAGAGCCAAAGATGACATTAATTTTATTTTTCCTCTTGAGTTCAGATTTTAGTTGCTTTTAGTTCTTTTATAATAATATGTTGCTGACTTTTTTTTAAAAATAAAACAGGTTCATTTGTTTAACTTTCAAAAAGCACGTGGCTATAACAAAAGCTTAGAGTCTTACTGGAAGTTAGTGGAAAATGTACACTTCAGAAAGAAACTGGGATGTGCTTTAGCACTTGTGCTATATTTCCCAGTATGTTTATACTGCACAGCCAGCACAAGTGATTGGCATCTACATCTGAACTCACAGCTTAGCTCAGCCTAAGTTCAAAGATTCCCACAGCAAGGTCTTTCTCTGTTATACATCCTTGCTATTTCTGCATATCCAAATGGCGTAGAAAAGTGGTTTTTAAGATAAAATGTTCTCGAATTATTTCCCAACAAGAAAGTTCATTTCTACGGTGGGTGTCTTGCTCAAAAGATTTGCTGAAAAGAGGCAGACAATCAGCACTCAGAAAATTGTCACCTCTTAAGTAACCACCCTCGATAAAATACAGCTTGGTCTTTAACTTAAACCCTCCAGTTTCAGAATCAGTGATGCAAATTGCTGTGGATAGGGGCCAGACCACTTTGCACAATAGGAAAGGGGACGAACACAGTCGTGCTGGGCTAAAACTATAAAGATGACTGTAGAGATGAGATGACACAATTAGGGAGAAATTGTGGAGAGCCTAAACAACAAGGATGGGTTCTGAAAAACCACTCAGTTGCACCAATAAACTGGCAGAACAAATCAGTTTAAATAAGCTGGAGAGGCAAATCACAGCTGGAAAGACCAATTGATTCATTGGGTCATGATGCACTCATTAGATCAACCTTGTCCCAGCTCTCCTCAGCTCTGCTTACTGAAGCTTGGAGACCTCCCTAGAACCATGCCCCAATTCACTAAGGCCTTTTCCAGTCATTCCTTTTTTCCTTCTGCTCAGTGGAGGAAAAGTATTTGCTTTATTAAAGGCTCTCTGTAGCACTAAGGGGGATAAATGTGTCTCCTAGACCCTAAAAGCAAGATTGAACTTTTCAGTGCAGTCATGAATAAGACATAACATGTAATAGCAGTGTATTTTCCAAGACTGAAACTCTGGAAATAAAAGATCACAGGTTTCTGAAAGATTTGTAGCAGTTAAGGAGGGATCAGTTCAGGGACATTCTATGTTAGACAGAGTAGTCACTTCTAGCTGTATAATTAACATAGCAAGGCAACTTTTACATGGCTGAAACAAAAAATCGTCCTTCCCTTTCCCGTCTTTTGCTCCACAATAGCTACATTATTGCAGTCATGAAAGTCAGTTTTTTCCCCCTTATCTGGCTTGCTGTCCTAATCAGCTATACAACAGGGCTTACAAAGGCCAGGTTTGTCCTTCCTTCCTTCCTTCCTTCCTTCCTTCCTTCCTTCCTTCCTTCCTTCCTTCCTTCCTTCCTTCCTTCCTTCCTTCCTTCCTTCCTTCCTTCCTTCCTTCCTTCCTTCCTTCCTTCCTTCCTTCCTTCCTTCCTTCCTTCCTTCCTTCCTTCCTTCCTTCCTTCTTCCTTCCTTTCCTTCCTTCCTTCCTTTCCTTCCTTTCCTTCTTTCCTTCCTTCCTTCCTTCCTTCCTTCCTTCCTTCCTTCCTTCCTTCCTTCCTTCCTTCCTTCCTTCCTTCCTTCCTTCCTTCCTTCCTTCCTTCCTTCCTTCCTTCCTTCCTTCCTTCCTTCCTTCCTTCCTTCCTTCCTTCCTTCCTTCCTTCCTTCCTTCCTTCCTTCCTTCCTTCCTTCCTTCCTTCCTTCCTTCCTTCCTTCCTTCCTTTCCTTCCTTTCCTTCCTTTCCTTCCTTTCCTTCCTTTCCTTCCTTTCCTTCCTTTCCTTCCTTTCCTTCCTTCCATTCCTTCCATTCCTTCCATTCCTTCCATTCCTTTCCTTCCTTTTTCCTTCCTTTCCTTCTTTCCTTCCTTCTTTCTATACTGTTATACATTAAGAAGAAATGGATGTGAGGAAATAGCCTGGCTCAATGTACAGCCTCCAGTTTGGACGGCTGGAACAAGTAGGGGAGCAGCATTAGCTTTTGTTCCCTTACTTGGCTGATTAATCAGGACAAGAAGACATACAGAATAGGTGTAAAGGGATATGACAAGAATTTGGATATACTTTCCATTTTCCCAAGAACTGCAAAGATGGGAGTGAATGAAATTTAGAAATATGTTGATGCATTGTGCTCTCTTGCCTCCAACGCTTTGGAAGCTTTACTGACAAGTTGCAAAGTCTTCATTGGAATTCAGCAAGCTGTGATGAGAAGACCTTGCTTTCCAAATGTTAATGCTGAAATTCCATGCTTGAAAGAAAGACTGACAACAGACAGACAGAAAAAAAAATTAATACACTGTTTCTTGTCAGTCCTTTGGGATTTTTGAATAGTAATTTGGCATCCTTTGCCATTTTAGTAAACTGAGAAGAAATGTAGGTTTGAAAATTGAGAAAGGACTTGAAGCAAACTTGCCTTTGACAAATCCTTCATTATAGAAAATTCAAAATGTGGCTACAAATGTTAGCTAAAGATGCCTCGCTGACAAGCAGAACCATTTATTATCCATATTCTGCATGCAGCACTTACTGAATAAGGTGTGTGCTCGTGGCAAGAATTTTGATAACATTAGGAACAGCTGTGAACATCAATCTGCCACTGCTCCAGGACAGAGGAGCTTCTATTTCTAATAGTTGGCTCCACAATTAGTAGCACCTGTCTTGGGCTTCTCACTTATACTGACCCTTGAGTGGCCCACTTAATGAAAAGGGAAGGAATTCAACAGGACTCTTTCAGGAGTTAATGAAACTACCTACACTGATGCAACCACAATTTGGGTGGCATGAAGAAGCATAAAAAAGATAATTATATATTATCTTTAGCCCGGATGAAAGGATGTTTGCTAGTCTTTCTGAATTTCAGTCAATGAGTGCACACGCTTTTAATGCATACGCGTTTGCTCATGCACTGTGCCTTATTGTGGTGAGGAGATGGGCCACAGAGCTGAGGCACGAGGGCTGATGCAGCTCTATTACTGCAGTGAGAGCGCTGGGCCTCTTTGGGGAGAGTCTCCATCTCCACGGAGAGCAGAAGTTCTCTGCACTGCAGCTCCCCAGGGCCCAGCCTCTCACCGGAGGGGGCAGCTAAGGTTATGGGCTGATGTTTAAAGGACACAGCAGCTCTGTGGGAAAGGAGTTAGCACACGCACTAACTACCCAGCTCTGGGCCATCACTGGCTTTGGCTGGGGTTTGCCAGCAGATGTTAGGTTTTAAATATTTGACAGCACAGCCAGGGACACCTGTCTTGACGTCTCACCCTTCATTCACCCATTTAATGCAAAATTTGACCTTGTGTCCTGAATATGCCAGGAGAGACAGGCATAACCCTTTGCTTAATACAGCCCTTCTCTGTAACCAGATGTTTTAATACAACCAACGCTATTTAAAACAACAAAAACATATCTCATTATTGTCTGAGGAGAAAAATGGGCCTCTGTACGGCACACATATTCTGCAATAAAATTGGCACCTGGTATAGCAAAAAGGAGATCAATGTGCATGTTACATGACTTTACAGACTTCATGTGAATAATGAAAAAAGTATTAAGTGAAAGAAGCACTGAAATTACCCCTGCTGATAATTTTTCAAGAGCACAAAACAATTTCTTGAGAAAACAAGAGGCACTATTCATTCCATTCTATCACTTGAGCTCTGCTCTCTTTTTTCCCCCCCCTGGAATTAGTTTGGAAAAAAATCAAGGATTCCAGCTGTTTAATAATGACGTTGTTGTATTCATGCAAATCCCCCAGACCTTATGTCAACATTTAATTTTACAATAAATATAAAAATAAGGCTAGTGGCATCTGTAGTCCCCTGGGTTGTAGCTGGCAAATCATCCAAAACATCTCTCTCCCTCTTTCCTCCTGAACATCCTGGCTGCTTAGGAGGTAATAATAGTCAAAAGGAAAATGTTAACATTCGTGTGGTGTATTGAGAGAAGTTTATAGATATTGACAGTAGTGCTCACGAAATAGATTATATCAAAACACCAAATATATTACCTTTACCCCAGTGGTAAGCTTTTGTAAATTGAAGTCAAATATGTAATCGTTGAACTCTGCAAGGACGATAAAGGCATCACAGAAAGAACTTCAAGCACTATGAATTTAGAGAAGAAACTGTTCCCACTAGCCATTTATTCTTAATGAATTTTAAAGAAAAAATTACTTATTTACTGAATGGCACCTCAGAAAGAATTTATAAATTCTGAGCTGTTAGCATAAAGAATGCAGTATCTATATCTCCCTCTAAAAGTTTTGGCAGTGCATTGAACCCCCAAAAAGCAAAGAGAATTTGAATTGTCATAAAAACAGGTGCTTAAATCCCAAGAACCAAGTATCTCACAAAAGTAAACCTATGGATTGTAAATATAATTCGGCAAAAATTACTCCAAAAAAAAAAAAACCTCAAAAAAAAAAAACTCAACAAAAAAAAAAACCCAAACCCAAAACCAAACCAAAACAAAAAAAAAAAACCAACCAAACCAAAACAAAAAGTTATACCAAGAATGTGGATTTTAAAAACACAGTAGAGCAAGTAGAGCATTTAATGGAGAAAATTCTACTTAAAATATTCTTCATGCAGTTCAATAGGAATTTCTCATAAGAATATATTTGTTCAAAATACAATACATGTTCCTCAAGTGTCAACACATCAGATTGTTAGGCAGAGTATAATAAAAAAACACTCCAAATTCTGAACCTTGAAAGAACAAAGCAATAGTAGGACTGCCTACTTCAATGCATGCAGAAAGCTAAAATTAGACCTGCTGGAGTCAGTGAGGAGTACACCAGCATCCCCCTGTGCAGCAGTATTAAAGAGAACACACTTCAAAACACTGGGATTGCTGGTAGCCACTGGTAGCCTTGATGAATCTCTTGTTTCACCACCTCTGTGGGAACTTCCCTGTTAATGTTCAAATGGGTCAGGATTGTACTTCATGCATAAAAAGATGACCTCCCCAGCAGGTTTGAAAGGTCGCATCTCTTAGGCAGCTAAAGCCCAAAAGGGTGAGTAGGCTCTGGGAGGGACAGCAGGGATGTTTCTTTTGGCTTGGCCCCATGTAGATTCAGAATGTGTCACAAAGTCTTAGACTCAAAAGGCACATACAAAGACACATCTGCTGTCTCAAGCTAAAGCCTGTAGCAATACTTGTGCACCATTTATACAGGTGCTTTGGAGGAAGAATCTGTCCTACAGTCTTCTGTATGTCTCAAGCTAACAAAGCCTTTTCTTGCACTCTCAGCTCAAAACATCAGCCCTTAATCTTACAAAAGACCTTTCTGTTTCTTTAAAAGAACCAGTAATTTTCGTTGTTCACATTCAGGCATCCCTGTAAGGATTCTAATCCATGTGCATCTCCTTTCTGGCTTCCTACTGCTTCCCCAGACACTCCACATTCACTCTGCAGACTCTGCCCTGTGCTGTGCTCCTTTTGTCTCTTTGCAACTTTCTTGTCCAGGCTGTTGCCTCTGCCTCAAGCAGTCAACCCTTCGCCCCATTTCCCCACTGCATCCAATGACCTCATACCCTTTCCATCAACTCCTCATTTTTCTCCATAAGTTTTCTCATCATCCCTTCCCACCTCTTATCATTGCTTAAGAACATCCAGTAGTAGTAAAGCAATCGGGCTAACAAAAAACAAACCAAAAAACTTTTATTTTCACACTTTTTTTCCCCCCACAGAACTATACATATTTATAGTAGTTTTGCTTCAGATATGATTTGTGCTGCTGATTAGATTAGGTTGCAAGATGCCAAGGATAGATGTCTTGGACTGACTTTTATATTTGAAATGCCAGTCATGTAGGTATGTGTTATAAATGAAAGAATACTAAGACAATAATGAATACAGCAGTTGCATCTCTGTCATATCCTTCACCATGGAAATGCTGTGAAAGATTCTGAGTGGGTCTGTGTGTGAAAGGGTAAGTTTATCTTTCTAGCTCTGTGTAGCTGGAGTCCCTGAGGAAGTGCTCAGTATTAGCGAAAAGCTGAACAGTTTCTCTAAAACCTCAGGGACCTTCTATCAGCCATGCCACACATACCCCTGCTTTGTAAGTCATCTTCTTTTTGTATCATTCTCTAACTTGCAACTCCCATTGTATTAATTACATTTAGTTCAAGTATTCTCTGTGATGAGAAAACTGTGTAACAGATATTATCTGTAGAGATATATGAAAAGAAAATGCATGGATGAGAGACTGGAGAGGTGTCTGGTTTTCAGCTGCTTCAAATGAAGTGCAAACACTGTAGATTTTAGTGGGGCATTAATGATTTCCAAACAACATCTTTAAGACTGGAGCACTGATCCCAGCACAGTTACTTTGGCATCTAACTAAGCTCTCACGTAAACTTGGGTTTAGAATGATAAACCTTCATCTTGTGGATGCCTTTAAGACATCATCAAAACATGAGCAAACAACTGAGTAACCCAATAGACTCTGGAAAAGTGTGCAAGAAGCCCAATAGCTGTTAAAAAATAACTGACATTAATATGTTTGAGGGAAGCCTGGTAAACTTGAGTGCAGTATTCCAGCCCAGTCATTTATTTTTGTTCTTTTCAGTATTTATGACTTAGAAGAAAAATGTACATTGTAATCAAAGCAGGAGTGCACCTTTTGAAATGCAGACTTTAAACTGATGTGAGACATGCATTCTAGCTTTAAACAAGAGCTTATTTTGCAGATCTTTTACAGCTGTGCAAGAGATCACAGTGCCATAATTTGCCCTGGACTGTAAATGCACTGGATCACACCACAAAGGAGCAGTGAGACCAGAATTTTCCCTTGCACACATAGAAAATTCAGTGTCGATAGCCAGCAGTCCCTGCAAGCCTGGCAAAGCTTGGAGGTTAGTACACCTGCCCCAATTCCCAGCAATGCTCCCCAGAGCAGGTGCACAAAGTCTATGGTTTAGAAAGTCTCTTCACACCTGCGCCTCTTAACTAATGACCCTTTTTGTTTTCTCCTTTTTTGATCTCCTGAGTATGGGAGATGATGCTGACACAGCAGACAAGCAGGTGTGGCAACCCCAAGGAGAGGATAGAGAGGGCATGTGCCTGTGTGTGTGCCTGCCAACAAACCATTGATTTTGTCCTTTATCTTTTTGCAGGTGACTTCTCAAGGGACTAACGAAAATACTTGCATTTTCAGAAGCTTGTGATTTTACTGGAGCCTTACATACATCCATGTTTCTTTGAGGCAGGAGGAACCAAGAGGCCCTTGAACCAATACAGTTAATCCTGATCCTTGCACTTGAGAAAATACTTGGCTAAGCCTGATCCTAAGTATTTTCTCAAGTACTTGCACACTGTGATGTCCACTGGTGTCAGCACAAACACTCTCAGCTGAGCTGAATGTTATTTGGCCCATGATCTGGAGCCCTGGGGAGGAGGTAAGGAAGGCTGTCCTGAGAGATCTGATAGCTCTCAAATCTTGGTCAATCAAGCAAGTATGTGAGGCAGACAGTGTATACTGTCTGTTTTGTTTATTGTATACCAATAATCTGCTTTTGAATCTAGATTTTATTCTGCTTATAACCTTTCTGTAAGTTAATCCTGATTTGTGGATATGCTTTCTGTTTTCAAGATTAATCTCGAGAAGTAGAAATAAACAGTTCTCCCAAGTGTCATCCATAAACTCCTGAATTTCATTGTTTATTCATTATTCTGTCTGGAAGCCATGTAAAAATCCTTGTTGTTTTGTAAGGGAGCTAAAATATTTCACACAAAATAATGATGCATACCACATGATCAATAGTGTGTAAAAATATTTCTGTTTGCACAAATACCTGCATTTTTACCAAGAAAACCCATGTTGTAAACAGGCAGAGTGACAAAACCAAAAAAACCAAAAAACCCTGTTTGTATTTAATAGCAATAAAGACTCCTGCTAATGTGGTTTGACTGGATACAGATTCTGAATTCAATTGGATGTTTACGCTCACAAACTCAATGTTGTGTGATTAATATATAAGATCCTATGGGCAGAATATGTCATATTTAAAATTATCTGAATGGATTCAGTTTAAAGCCATTTGCCAATGACTTGTAATCAGTATCATAATCTTTAATGATGATATTGCTGAACTTTGCCCATAAACCAATAAGCAGTTTAAGAGCTACTTCTATTTCATAAATTAAACATTATCTGAATAAATACATGTCAGTACAGAAGCATTTGTGTCTCATATCTTTTCCTTGATTTAAATGGGTTCATCCAATATCAGCTAGGTAGTGAACTTTGAAGCAGAGTCCACTGTAATAATAGTAAAGTTTAATGATGCATAGCTTTGTGAGACTGACAAATTCCCAGCCAAAGTATTGATTCCTGGAGAATTTATGAAGCACAGGCTCTATTCCATGTCATTACGGTCCATTTTTGGCTGAAAGAATCATGTAAAATAGATTTTTAAATGAGTGGTAATAGCCAGACATAAAGAAGGTATTGATGTGTGTCATGAAGGGTGAAATAGCATGCCAGGTAAAGGCATATAACAAATTGCAAACAACAGTGCTGAAACTCCTGCAAATGTAAATTTGTTTTTAGTTTTAATCAAACCTTTGTTTCAGTAAGTACAAATTTTGCCATGGAACTGAAAAAAGCCCACCCTTTTAAAAAACGTAATTATTTACAGTTCGATTTCATGCTTCACATTGGAATGTGTCTATAAAATGCATATCTCGCTTACAGACCTGTTAATCAATATGAATTGTGTACTACATTACAACAAAACTACATCTGAGATTATTAGGGAAAAAAATCAAATGCACATAGTTCTGCTTACTTGAGCAATATGTGAAAATTAATAGCCTGAACCTCCACAGAGCTGGCTATTAAAAGACAGGACACTTTTTTTTTCTTTATTTTTTTTTTAAAGACTTTAATAATACTATCTGAGGTATTTTCCAATAAGGTAAAACCAAATTATGGCACAAAATTGAAACGGGAATAAAATCTGAAACTGCAAAGGCACTGACAAAAAGATGAGGAAAGAGAGCTGTTGATTGGGTTACAGGGGCTTTAAAAGAAAGCAACACCGCATTTTAATTGCATTCCAGCAACCTCTTTTTGATCTAGCAAGAGGTCACCTAGGTCTAACAATGCAAGGGACCTTCATAGTCCAGATGTAAATATATCTCCCACACAGCCAGAAGCGCCCTGAGAATTAGCTAAATCCTCCTCAGAGCAGCTGCTTTTCAACAATTCAGGAGTTTATCAGCCTAATAAAAAAAGCAGCTAGGAGGAAAAAAGGCTGACAGTCTCAATAGGCTCTTCTGTGCCCTAGTGGGGCTGAAGAACTCTTCGAGGTCTTAGTCACCAGCGAAGGGAGGGCTCTGAACTGGCACACATCTCTCCCACAAACAAGCTGCAAGACCCAGAGAGGTCATTCTTTCAAGAAATGGTTTTCCCAGGCAGAATGCAAGTCAATTCAAAGAAAGCATGGTACATCCAGGTGCAAGGTTAGAACAAATATACTTTCAGGCTCAGAGAAGCAGGGGAAAAAACGTTCCCACCTGTCACATAGTCTAATAGTAGCACTATTTACTTCACTTCCAGTTCAAATCTTCCCATTTTTGTATTCCATATGTTCACTATGATTTCTAAAAGCAGACCTCATCTCTCAAATGCAGCATTTTTGTCTGGGGACTAAATTCCAGCTTATTTTTTTACAACAATTTCAAGAGTCTGTCTGGGCATACTGGAAACATGTATGACAGCAATTTCTCTGTGCCTTTTGCCTGTGAAGACTTTTAAAATTGCTGTAATGGAAAAACTTTTATGTGTTAATGAGCAAACATGTAGTATATATAAGAGAACATAATTATTGTACCTGACTGCAACAAATCAACTTTACTAAAACAGAACTGTCCTTTTATCAACAACATTAACTGCTGCAAGGGGAAAATAAGTCTATTTAATGGCATATTAGATTCAATAAATAAGCTATTCTACAATTACTAACTCACTTGATGACAGGTGTCCAAAGAACCACCTTTGATCACTGACAAGGCCCCACAAAATCATATGAACTATGATAAATACCTATAATTAACAGTATGAAGTTATTTCTGACCTACAGCAAATGGATGACATCATATTCAACAGAATTTTCAGTCTGTTTACTTACTGATCCATGTGTTTCATTTTGGCTTTAAGTTTCCTGGACTGATTTTCTAAACTTCATGCATGCATCTTCATGTATAAAAAGAAATTTATAGCATAGCTTAATTTTAATGTATAATTACTGCAATTTGCACATGCATTTTTATTTTAATATTGCCTTTGTAATGTTACTGTCCAGTTTTTCATTTGACTGGCCACACAAAGAAACCCTGTGCTGAACACTCAAATGGATTGCATATTAATGAAAACTTGTATATTCCCACATCTTTGCTGTCAGGATAGATCTATACCAAATTTTTTGCTATAACTGAAAGATACTCTAGCTAGCAAAATAAAAACCTAGTCAATGTTCCTCACTTGCCCCAAATTTCACTAAGAAAGTGCTCTGGGAATTTATCCTTTCCAAGCTAAGCTAAACTGGATTTAACAACTTAAGTGCACATAAGCAGACAGTTAATACACATCAATAGTCTGTGGATGTAAAACTCCATATGTCACTTATTTGTGTGTAAACTCAGTTATTTTCATGCAAACTCAACTTCACTGGAGTTATCACAGATTCATATTTCTGTAAATAATGTAATTTTACATCAGATTTTAACATATCAAAAAATTTTCGGGGTAGGAAAGTAACCTTAATGATAGACTGAAAAGTACCTATGGCTAGAATGAGTAAATTTCAAGCTTGAAGAAAACACACAACCTCTGAAAATTGCAGGCTCTCTATGAACTGCAGGCCCAGCACATAGAGGGTGCATTGGAAAATACCCTTGACTGCACTTGTAGGAAGTAAAAAAAAAAACCTATCTTGCTTTAGGGTATTGATCAAATGAAACAGCTATTTAAAGATACCAGTGTGGAAAACCAAAAAGGTTTAAATATTCTTTGTCTTTATAAAACTGTCACTTTAAAGACAGACTTCATCATTAACATTAGAAACAAAGTTATTCCCCTTCAAGTTTCCATTGGTCTGTATTTTATAGATGGACTTACATGAACAGAACAGAGCACTGCATCACTGCATCACTATGTCAGTCTTTCATTTTTACTTTGTGCTTAGCCAGACTTTTTTGGCCTGGAGTGATGTAATGCAGCCTTGACACCCTCTAAGGTTCACCATGCTCTTGTCACTCAGTAGCACCAAGCAAGCCGAGAGTGGTGTCTGAACACACTCGCTCTTTTGTTGTTACAGCTGGTGTTGCAAATGCAAGCCCTGAAAAAATGTTGCTTGTCTGGGAACTCCTCACTAAAAAAAAATAATTGTTGAGTACCTTGGGCCATTGATTTCATACATGTTGTACTAGGTTTAGGGGAGAGCAAAAATTACCAGCACTGAACAGAGCTGCTTTTAGCTGTGCCTACAAATCAAGGCCACCAAGCAAAAGTGTAATTCCTATGACCACCAAGGACAGGAATATTGTGCATCTCACAGGCAAACACAGACCTTTGTGGAGAAAGGTTTCTTTCCATCTGCATCCCAAAGTACACAATAAGAGTTTTGGTAGAACCTAGCACATAGAATTCTGTTTGATATATGCTTATTTCACATTACTTGAGCCTCCTTAAGTGGAAATAATGTAAAATAGTATTTCCCACAGGATATACTTTTACTGTCATGGATGGATATAAGCAAGCTGCTTTCCAAAGGAAGAGCAGGTCACAGCTTACCTAACATGATCCACCACAAAGGTTGGGGGCAATGACTGCTTTCTGCATGACCAGCTTTTCCCTGTTATTTGTCATATATACTGCTCTCATCAAACTGGAATGCAAGATCTACATGCTGCTGTAATGGTATCTTCTGTGATTATGTAACTCAATAAAAACTACAGCTTAAGCAATAGACAGGAAGTACCACACCATACAGCTGAATTTCTATCATAGTTGAACAACGTTAAAATTATATACACAACCATACCAAAGGACTAGCAAATTCTGTTAAAAGCATTGAAAATTAGGACCTATATAGTATTTTCAGAATAAAAAATGGAAAATTCCAATATAACACATCTAGCCCTTTCTGGTTTGGGTTTTTTTTGTTGTGTTTTTTGGTTGTCTTTTTTTGGGGGTGGGGGGGTGTTTGTTTTTGAGTGTTTTTTGTGTTTTGGTTTTTGCTTTTTGGTATGTTTTTGTTTTGGGGTTTTTTTTGAGGGGGGGTATTTTTGCTAGTCAATAATAAAGGTATAGCCTATAATCTCTGACAAAAATAAGTTATAAAAACTGTAAAAGCAAAAGATTGAATACAAACAATATATTATAATACCATAATGGTAGTGTAAACTTAGTCTCCCCAGGAATGTATGTGAAACAAATGGTTTAAAATTATTTTTGCTTATTTTCTAAAAGGTTTCAGAGTCAGGCTTGGTAATGATGATGAATATATTTTGCACAACTTAAAAATATTCAAAGACAGAATACCTTTTATATTTTATTGCAAATTCTCTATGTATCTAATGTATAGAATTAAAATAATAATAAACAAGGAACTCTTCAGATAACGTATTCCAGTACATATGTTCCATACTGCTACACACTCAAAGCATGTATTTGTACACATACATCCTTAGGCAATATATACAATAAAAAACATCTGGAATATTCACAACAAAAAAAAGCTAGAAGAGTCACAAACTTGTGAGAAACTCCACAGTAAAAAATTAACTTTGATCACCACCATCTCTTTAAAAGTTATTTATGTGAAATAGAGCATTCTGTTTTCCTGACAAGTGGAGCACTTACACATGCAAGGTTCCCAACTCCATTTCTTCATTTTCAGTTTATTACAATTGTTAAATTCTTTTTTACTTATGAAGATATACTCCAGACATATCATACTATATAAAGAATATCAAGTACATTCCTTCACTGATATCTGTATCTATATGTCAATACAATGGCTTTGTAATGAATGTGTTTTAGGAAGTGTGTGTGTTATGGGGGGCAATTATCTTGTCAAGCGTAAGACATACTGAAGAGAAAAAGAGTGCAAATTGCACTCGATAGCCTTAAAAGCAGTATTCTGCTCATAACACGTTACACATCCCCTGAAAGGGGCCAAAATGAACTCTTCCCCGAGGTCTGCATTTTGTGCATGATAAGGAATAATCAGTCTCATGTTATATAAATGCAGGTGACAGCCTATGTGCTACAATAATGCAGATATAAACCAAAGTGATGATACAAACCCCTCTATTAGATGTAGATTAATGTCACTAAACATTATTTTCCAAAGGTCATGGTCTCCAGCATACTTCTGGTTTTGGCAAGGCTACATTATTGATAAAAAAGCTCCCACTCAAATATTATAGAAGACCCACTACTCCACTTGACTTGCTATTTTTGCTCTCTGAAAGATAATGCTATGTCATTCTAACTGCAAATTTAAAGCATTCATTTCTGTTAAAAAACACTCAAACATCTTTAGACTTTTACAAAAAACAAAAAAGTAAATTTCAATAGTGCTCACACTGATGAAGTTTACTAAGGACTAGAACAAGTCTTTTCAAGTACAACACTAAGTATATCCACTCTGGAAAGGAAGAGTTACACACATCACCTACTACTGCAAACACAAGATTTTGTGTGCAGTCCTCCACCCATCATCATCACCAGCACTCTATCAGACCCTTTTGCCCTGGACAAGGCAATATCAGTGATGATCCAGAGAACAGGCAAGAAATGCATGTGTGCAATCATAGTGGT
Source organism: Emberiza elegans (assembly GCA_024865655.1). NCBI lineage: Eukaryota > Metazoa > Chordata > Aves > Passeriformes > Fringillidae > Emberiza > Emberiza elegans. Next base: position 74,348,848 of record JALJVW010000206.1, read on the forward strand.
TAGCACAGCGGGAATGCAAATCCCAGTGACCTCACCAGTGCCACGTATTTTTGTGACATCATAGCAAAAGATGTTGAAAGCGAGTTAAAAGAAGGCTAGTGAAATATGTTTGGGATATTAATTGGATGTCCTCTGAAGCATAAGCAGTAGTGCGGTGAAGGGCATGAAAATTCCCATTTGCAGAAATATCCAGAAGGAAATAAAAAACCTGGCATTATGGCTAGTTGGAGGCAGGAGTTCACACCTGAATCAAAGTCTAAATCAAACAATTTAATCTATTAGGACCGTGTTCTGCCACTGTGCAATGCACAGATGTGTTGAAGGTTCAGGGAATATTTTATAAGGAACATCAGTGGCAGAATATCAGTTCTTACCTGACAAAAGAGTTTAACAATCTCATTAGACAACTACTCAATATTTATTTTTAAGTGTCCTACTGGTTTAGGAGGTAAAATATAAAGCAGTTTCTCTCACATTACAACAGATTATTTGTTTATCCTTCAAGATAAACTAAAGATTTCAGTGATGATATTGCATATTCTTTTCTTAACAATTCATAAAAATGGATGTTGGTTCTCTCTTGAAAAAGCAAATGTATTTAATAGATGGAAAAGCCAATTAAACAACTTCCAGAGTGTCTTTTTCACCAAAATCAATCGTTAAGACTCCAAGGGCCTGATTCTCCCTTGATATGTCTTGTACAATTTCCCAGTACCTTTACATACATTAATAAATGAACACCATGACTGTAGGTTGTGAAGAATAATTCTGCTCACCATCAAGTATCATATTACATCATCTTTTGGACTATTTCTCATCTTGGCCATTTTGAATGGCAGGATTTTGGCAACTTGTCTTCTACTGAAATACAGACCAAATACAACAGTGTCTTTCCAAGGGATTTTTTTCTTCAGTCTTGTCAGATGCCATAATACCTCACGGTGCAAGACAGGCTAAAGTCATGTCAATCTCTCAGTTATTCACTCCTAATCACACAACTTTATCTCAGTTCCCAGACTACAGCTGCCTGAGAAGCCAACACAGTGCTCCTGCTGTTCCTGTTCCCACATGAGCAAAGCAAAACCGGTCCCTTATCTCCACTTGGGACACTGAATATAAGCAGGGTCGGCACATGTTGGAGAGGAGGAATTTAATTTTTATGTGCTTGCAAACTAGTGCAGTAGTTTACTGGTCTCAGTGCTGTACTTTTGATACCTCTTTGTTCCTCATTCCTTGGAATTGTTAAGTTTGTTGAGGTGGTTAAAATGCTTCTTTTTAAGTCTACTTTGTACTTGACTACAGTTGAGAATTGTGATCTTACATTGACTAGATAAGAGTACTGCTGCCTCAGTTCAAGTCCAAGATAGGCAGTCTGATAATCCACGAACTCTGAGTAGCAGGGAGCTCTCAGAATTTAATTCCAGAGATCAGTGCATCCACGCAAAATGGGCTTATGAATCTCATCAAGGAAATAGTCACAGTTACTGTTGGTTATCAGTGCTACTGCAAGTTTAATTGTTCTCAAGGCGTTCAGGGTTTCTATCTGGATGACTTCTAATTGCTGTTGCATCAGAATGAATAAACAGTTCTTGGGCAAAGAGCTATGATCCCAGACAGACAGATATTGCTGAATACTGCTCAAAGCAATCTGCATGGCACACCTGCATCTATGGAGGGGTTTTAATTGTTTTATATTAAACACTATCAATAACCCCTTCTTTGAATTCAAACTTTGAATCCAGGAGCAATAAACAGAGTACGGGAAATAAGTGAAGTTTCTTTACTTGTTCCTTCACCAATCTGTCTACAGGTCTGATGTATTGTCTTTAGCAAATAACCCTGATGGGAGGGGTTAATCAAGTTCACTATTTTTATAAATGGATTTGAGCTTAACTCTGATGTTTTGCATGTGAGATCTGTTCTTATAATTTATATTAAAGAAAAAATTATGTTCTTGGAGCCTGGCTGTTTTCTGGCTCAGTTTTACTTTTTAGTCTATTGTAAAATTGTATAAAGTTTTCTCTTAACCATGTGAACTTGGACAATATAAACTAGAAATCAAATAATGTCAAATGCATTATACTTATAGTTAACATTTTTTGGGTCAATATCATGGTGGAATGTGAAAAATTGATTCAACATTTATAAAAAGCAGAAATGAAAGCAAAGAGTTAGGAATTGCTGCTGTGAAACAGAAAACTAAATCCTATGAAGCTCTCTTAACCTTTTTTTTTTTTTTGGGTCTAATTGCCTTGTCCAGCTTTTTGATGAAAGAGTCACTTTGAAAGAAATACAAAATTCAGACTTCCTAAAGAGTATTTTCACAAGTATTTCTGATTGTGACAGTCTTTCAAAATCTATCTGGATATAAATCCCATTTAGTCTCAAATTTAAATCAATCAACTAAAAGAATTTAAAAAGTAAACCCCGAATTTGAAAATTTAGAATTTTGGAACCTGGTTTTAGTTTTCTTCTGGAAAGTTTTGAATTCAAGCATGGATGTGAAGGTCCAGAAAAGAAGTTTTAAATAATTGATGGGTGTGGGACAGGGTGATACCTAAGAGGAAGGCTTCACAGTCTGCTTTGGGAATGAGTCAGTCCAACCAAAGCCAAACAGATGATACAAACTCCACCTCAGTGACTAAGACTTGGTAAATTCTGCTACTGTTAAGGTTTCCATTGTAATTACATCTCCTCTTCAAATAAACAATATGATGCTCATTTAAAATAAATTAACCTGTTATTTCATCTAATGCATTTGAAACTGCAGTACTCATTCTCCCCAAGTAAGCAATTGTTGTTTTACTTGAGCAGTTTGTGTTTCTTCAGTGATGGCAGAGAGGAAATGTTCTGCCTGAAACATCCTGGCATAGTTTGTGCTGCTAAAGTAAAAGAAATGATAACCTAAAGGACAACTCCCTTTTTTTGCACCTATGAACAATTAAATGTACTGCTGGCTGCAATGCTATTGCTCCATTTCTCCCACAGCAGCACTACTTAATGCCTCCTAACAATTACAGAAACAAGTAAGTCAGGATCATCCTGAACTGGATTGTGCTAACACACAGCTGAGGATAAATTTGGCCTTGATGAGTCTCTCTTTACTCAACACTTCATGTTGTTTTATTCAGTCTGTCCCATTTCTTGCTTAATCTCACCTGGGATGACTATGACCTATTCTGACTCCTGCAGGCTGACCTAGAGAGGAAAAAAACTATTTTTTGGTGTACTGAATGTCATTTGTGTGTTGTATATTGGCACTCATTCACATACTCTCTTTCACTAAGACTATTGTCCCCAACAGCTCTCCAAGGGTTTCTGTATTTCCAGCATCACTACTGTCTATATCCAAGGGCCATTAAATCATTCACCAAAATTTGTTTTTAGCTACATCCTACTGCACGAACACACACTGCAAATGACCTTTGCTTAAAAGTGCACAGGACCCTTTATATATATCAGAGAACTACAATTCTACACATGACTTCTTTAATATTGTACCTCTGGCCAGGAACTGAAAGTCATTTGTCCATAGTTTGAAGCTACTGGTCAGACAGCACTGCCAAAACCCCTGAGTTCTGTTCAAATTGGGTTCAACTCCCATTTCCTATTACTGTGATTGATAAATCCTGCAGAAGGAAAACACAGCTAAAGCATGAACTATTTCATGGGAAATGGTAGCTCAACTTCACATAACTTTCCTGCTTTCTATTCTTCTGGTTTAGTTGGTGGCTGTGAGTGTGTGTGTGTGCAGGCACATACCTAATCTCTGCAATATTTCAGAAATTCTCTCCAATCCTCCTGGTCTGCTCTAGTGAGCATCTCGTTAAGCCTCTGAAGGGCTCACGTGTGTTGTACTAACCTTGACATGTTACACACTCTTAGGAAGTGAAAGGCAAAACACAAATTGTCAAAACCATCAAAGGATTGGCTTTTTTTATTTTATATAATTTGGAAAATATCAGTGGTAATTAAAAAGAAACTCAACCCTGCCTCCTCCCCCTCCTAAACCCCCCCCACAAACAAAAAACCTCACCAAAACCAAACCAAAACAAAACTCAAAGAAACACAAAAAACCAACCAAACAAAAAAACAACAACAAAAAAAAACAAACAAAAAAACAAGCGCCAAACAAAAACAACCCTACAAAATGTCTTGAAACAGGCAGGAACCTTTCCTTCTTTCACAAACCCAGAGAAGAAAATTCACCTTTGAAAGTCCTCTTAGTCAGCTTCTCATGGTTACCAGAAATTATAAACCATGGACTGTCTTACAAACATATATACACAATTCTTTTCATAATGTCTGATTCAACACTCTGTCATCTGGAAAATCTCCCACTGACTTCAATGCACTTTCACCTAAGCAAGGTCTGAGTAAAGACTGCAGAATACAGTCCATAAGCTTTCAAAATACACTGTGTACCTTTAAGGAGGATAATCTTTCTCTCTTTATACACCCTGTGCCAAGTTGGACCTGGCACTGACAGGATTTTTGCTATTAGCAGACAATAGGGACTAGGTTAAAAATAGTGTAGCCATGAGAAAGCAATGATTCTGATTAAGTAAATTCCATTGAACTCTTTCTAGTAAGCATTATTCAGGTCATGAATGCTAATTTGTCCTGCAGGGGGCTGTGGGTAATTACCCAGAAAAACTATCAGCTTTATTGAGTTGCTACAAAATAGTATTACTGAATGGAATTCTCTGTAAAGGGACACAACCTTGATATGTGCCTGTAGAACTGAACAGTCTTTTTCTGAAGAGATCATAAGCTGGACCAAAATCATAGTAACTTTACTTTGGATTAGGATACATTCTAGGCTACTTTTATGTTTCTCTTAAGTAAAATTAACATGCAAAATTATGCAGCACAGAAGTGCCACTATGACACCTAGAGCAAATTTAGCGTTCTGCATATTTAAAGTTGTGTAGAATCAGAACCATCTTAAAAAAATGAAGCAAATGTGGCACATTGGCTGCATTCCAGCAGTCACATAGAACTGCTGACATTAGTAAAATCTAGATAATTTAGTCCCATATGGGAACCCATACCACAATTATATTGTCCCTGTTCTGACACAGTCCTGATTTTGCACTTCTTTAAACCAAGCTTTTTATAATTTTAATTCCCTCCACCAATAAAGCAATTTGCATTCACACAGCCTTCTCTGCTAAGTGAGAGTGAAGAAGAAATCTGTTACATGACCTTGGTCTGTTTTGCAGTTGATTACAAGGAAACAAAGTCTTCAGCTAAACTGTTCTCTCATCTGTTTTTAATTGATGTAGAACATTGCACTCCAATCCGTAGCAGAGAACTAAACAAGTAGCACACCATGGTAGGTGACAATTCACTCTCAGTTAAAGAATGCACATGTGAAGCAAATTCTCTTGCATGGGAAGAGATGTAGCACACACACTGGAAGTAGGTACATACCTGGGAAATAAATACACTTGCTGCTGGCCTCACTTGCTGAGGAACTACCAAGTGCCCCAGTTGAATCTTACCTGACTTACTGGGCTCAGAGGCAGCTCAGGGTCGAATTGATCCCTGTGTGTCCTCCAGCCACTCTCTGGGATTTTGGGGCCTCTGGTCACAGCCACTGCTATGATCCTTCCTGCAGATGTCCAAAGATCCACTGACTATTGCTAAAGTGACAGGGTACTGCCAGAAGCTTTAGAATGGGCAGCTATATACAAAGGAATGTCAAGAATGAAGAGAGGAGTATAACAAGATATTTTACACAGCTGTACCAAAGTAAATTAAAATAATTTCCTTTTTATTTGGACTCAATATAAATCTCCAGTCAGCAAAGACTACACCTGAGCATGGTCATGCTCCTCACTGCACAGACAGCTGGAATCCTCAGCTAAAGGGTGTGCCAGCAGAGACTGACATTTCCACTCAGGTTCTCTTCTATGGCAACTGGGATCTGCTCCATTTTAATTGGATATATCTATGGTAATTAACACCCATTGATGACATGGCCCTTGTCCTAAACATTTAATGGCAAAAATTAGTTCCAAATAAATAGTTCTTCAAAAGCACTCCAGGTAGAAATGACATGAATCAGATTTTATTTGTTATTACTTCTGACATTTTTAGGTACTGTGACACAAAAAAAAAAAAAAAAACCATGTGAAGAGTATGATGAAATTAAAATTTAATATAAGGAAGATAAAAATTATTCTCATGATTCTTAACTTTTGGAAGTGCTGGACACAAAACTTCTTAAAATGTAAGGCTGTGGCAGATATAAGGAGTATTTTCTTTAAATTTCAGTAACAATGGAGAAACCAGCAGCAAAGATTGCTTATTATTTTAATAAATGATCTGACATTCCATTCTTTTATTTCAATTTCTCTTGTTTTCTCTCACTTTGCACTCTCCAACTGCTATTTCTTTTTTTCACACAGTCTCCAAATAAACTCATTTCCTTTACTCAACAAAAGATTAACATTCTCACAGAACCAGCACTGCTGAGATTGGCTACTGTAATTTGTTTGAAGGATTGATTTCATGTTCAAAATATTGGAACAGCAATGTTTGTCATTAAAATAAAATATTGAACACAAGTTTGACTTGGACATGATATTAATTAATAATGTTTTTCAGTGCCTCACTTTCCATAAAAGGTATGAGGTTTGAATCAAATATCAAAATATAACCCTACACATTTTGCTGAAAAAGGCTCAGTTTTGTTCTAAGTGTTTCAATGTATCTATAGAAGTTGGCTATTCTATATTTTTACATTTGATTTTAAAACAAATTTTATTATTACTTATTTTGAAAGTTTTTCTGCTTTATTTTGTCAAAGAATAAAAAAATTGTTTCATCCTCACAACTTATTGTTTAATAATGTCCTGAATAAACTCACCAGCTATGAACAAAGACAAAAAAAACCCCAAAACAATTGTGAAGCTAAATTTTCCTAATGTATTCCAAAGGAAGTACTTTTACCATTCTTTTAGGACCTTGACGATAACAGAATTGAAAAACAAAACTCCACGTCAATCTATTGTGATTACTAGCAAATCTCATTTTCAGTATCACTAAAACCATAAGCAATCCTGACAATTCTGCTGCTATTGCATTTTTTAAAATGCATAAGATAAAAAATGCACAACCATCCCAGATTTTTATTCTTAAAATATGATATTCTTTCTTCTTGCAGTTCTTTCAAGAGAAAATTAACACAACATATTAATGAAAAATACCAGCTATGAGGAGTGTGGACAAATACCCTTATAACATTAGTAAGCCCCCCATTTCCAAAAAGTTTTCCAACAAACTTTTTGCTTACTCCACTTACATGTGAAATATACTTTCCCCTGTTTCCAGCCGACAGATAGGTGCTCCTAAATACAATTATCATTGTGTATTTTGTCTTCACAGTAATATTAATTTCCCAAACAAAGATAATACTGCCAGAGTATGTAAGATTAATTTTACTGTTAAGTCATTAGTCACTACTTTGTGCTCATTCTCAAAAAGGCAGGAAGCATTAATCTGAGCATATCACATGGGATTGTTGTTCATCTTAAGGAAAGGTTAAAAGAAGTTTTTTATTTCCATAGGAGCATTAACATAAAGAAAATATAAACACACTTACAGCAGCCCCAACAAACTATAAAATTCTGCTTTTTAATTCAGGCTGTGAACAACTGAGAGCCATTTCTCATCATTCCTGAATGTGCTGTGTTGTAGAAAGAGTCTAACAAGGATTAAAAAGGCCATCCTATGCATGCATTTTGCTAAATCCCTGCATGCCATTCCAGGGTGACTGTACTGTCTGAACAAGTTCTTTCTGTTTGCTGGTAAGAAATAGCTGGCTCAAACAATTCATCTGATCACTGAGGCTCAGCCAGAGAGTGTGCCAGCCCAACTATATGCAGTCTAATACTCTTTCCATGAATGACAGTTTAAAAAGCACTTTTTTGCTTGAATGGCCCTCCATAGGATGTGGAAATCGGCTCAGCTAGAGAAGGGAAGTAGGGAGGGTAGAAAACCAGAACCAAACATCACTGTTTAAGTCCTACGGGCTACCTGTCTTTTACTTCAGTGCAAGCAGACAGATTTACAGTAAATTAATATGAACTCACCTGTCAAAAAGCTCTTTATTCTACATCTGTTACAAAGTAGTTATTTGAGAAGGGCATGAAGTCAATGAAATGGCACAATAGCAATAGGACAGTGAAAGAAATGCACTGGGGGATCCTCGCTTCCTCTTCTGAACAGCCATTTCTCCTGTGTTCCGATGTTTTGAAAGATTAAGATGTGGAAATGTCAGAACTGGTCTGCTAAATCAAGCCACCAAAACATAGCTTGGGTAATAATTATTCCACTAAGGCAGAGAAGGAGAAAGTGGCATTTTACCATTACTATTGCAGAAACTGTAGATGGACAATAACTTCACGCTACAGGTACAATAATCATGCTGTACACACATAAATTGGTCTGACTGCATTGAATACATAACAAACCCATGCTAAGTTTACTGAGCACAATCATTATGTTTTAGTATGTTCAAGAGACTAAAGTTATTCACATCAAGATCTGAAACTAATTGCAAGCTAATTCAGTTTGATATTTCACCTTGCAGAGGTTATGTGAGCAACAGCCATATGAAATAAACTAGGCAATCCTATTTTCTATATGCCAGTTGAAATGAAGACTATCTCACTAAGAGCTGTCCTGTTCTACTCTGGCAGGGAACTCACTGCTTGGCTGGGGAGATACTGATCTACAAAAGTAAAAGTTTTACAAGTCTTCCAACCAACTGGCCTCTAACCTATCTTTCTTTGAAAAGACAGAGTAAGCCTCAGGATTGTGAAGCTTATACACAGAAAGCAGCTTTCAAAGTATTTACAGTCCATGTACAAAGCAGGCAGCTGTAATGTGAACTCCCCATTACTATCCCACTGAATACATTTCTGCTTTCCCACTGGAATCTCTCCTTGGTGACAAATGACTCATTCTTCATGCTTACTCAGTTCTGACCTCACCTGAACACATCATTTCCATCAAATACTGCAAAGCTTTCCTAGTTTTGTGATGTGGTCAAATTTCAGACAGCTCAACTGTCTTCACTTAAAAGAAGAAGCGATGATGTTCCAGAGACCTCAAAGGCAAGATCCAGCAACACATCCTACCCTTGGTGCAAGTGCATTGTGATTTTCCCATTCTATGAATTATGCTACATCATATGTGCCTGTTTTTATAGTCTGACAGTTGTGCAAGGTGATCCGGATATTATTTCAGGACATTTTCTGTGAGTTTTTTCTTCAGTTTATAGAGGATGTTTTTTTTTTTTTTCCTCAGCCTGTCTAGTGCTGAAATTTCTATTCCAGGTTTCCCGTAGATATAAAAGATACACATGTGCATAATATTACTTATTCTTAAACTGTCAGTATCAATAAGGCATACTGTACCTGGCCTTTCCAGACATACAGAGAATAGTAATTACCTAGAAAACATTTGCTAACAAAATTTCCATTGCATTTTATTACTCTTCCCTTCTACAGTCAGATTGCCATCTTTGGACATGAATGAAATTTGGGGAAGAGTAATTACCTTAGAAAACATTTTGAAAAATTTTTCATTTTATTACTCTTCCCTTCTACAGTCAGATTGCCATCTTTGGACATGAATGAGGCTTACATTTGGGGAAGAGATATTATAGCAGCTCATGACTTAAAGATTTATGGAAAAAATCAAAACAGTCTCTGGACACGACAGCTGACAAGAAGGTTCATGTTGTCATTACACAATATCTTAGGACTCCCACAGTCCTCAGGTTGTGGAAGATGAGCTTCCTGTGGGCTATTTGTTGGAAGATCTCATTGTATTAGATGCTTCATGAAAACTAGAGCATCCCACTTTTTTTTTGTTTTGTGATTGATAGTGCTTAAAGGGCAGAAATCTCACTTTCTCCATGTGTGTGATCTGCCAACAATCACACAAGCCCACACTAGTTGCTCTGGTCACTGTAGGAACCTCAGGAGGTTGCTGGGTCCAGATGGCTCAGTTTATCACAGCACACTACTGAGTCTCTTATAGGAGCTGCAAACCATCTGGGCAGATTTAAAGCCAAAAGGAAATATGTTGGATCCTATGGAAACAGGTCTCTTGCATACTGCCCTCACAGTCTTTATCATCTACCTGTTCCTCTAACTGAGGCACAGGCAAGAAACTTCACAGGAGGTGCAATTCCTGGGCCTCAGTGAAATAAATGCCAAAAATTATTCCTCTTAGTTCAATGTTTCTCTTTCTACTAATCACTTCTGATGACTGATTGAGGGAGAACACAGCAAACTAACGTATGTGGGAATAGTCTCTTTCCCTGTCATGGAGTCCAGAACATTTCCAACTTTGTGGAACCACAGCAAGTGTAAGCAGCTGATGTTTTCTTGGGTATATGTATACATATACATCTACTTAAAAATCAAAGACAATGAGAATATTAAATTAACATCAACATTTACTATTTAATTCTTCAGCATGTTGGCTACTTCCTCAAACATTCTAGAGCCTGGACAGCTGCATTCCTCTCAAGCACCAGGAAGCCCAGGGAGGCAATCTCACTTGTGCTAGAATCCCAAGCAGCGTGGTTTAAATACACATGCAAGTGGCTTCAAAATTTTGTAAACCACTTCATATATCTTTAAACCCTACCTTCTCATAATTTGTGCTGCTAGGACGTGTGTGATCAATCATTCTAACATATAATTTTATTCACCATTGCACAAAATGCACAGCACAGGCCCATGTGATGGTGCATGTGAGGCACAGCATTCACTGCCTAGGGCACATGAACACCAAGGAGCAGCCTAGGCCCAGCTGATTAAGCTGTAGTGCAAAACAACACGTCAGTACTCAGGAGTCAGAGGTATGACAGCCAACAGTGGTTTACTGGACCAAGGAGGAATTTACTTCCTTTAATACATGTCATGTTCTCTCCTGTGTTTCCCCTTATAGAGTGAAATATATAGGTAAGAGATTGCTGCAGTTTCATGTGTTATGTCCCTCCAAAATTAGAGAGTAACAAACTGTCTTTATTAGCCTGTACATTTGGTATAGTGCAATAAATCACTGAAAGTGGACGTGACCACATAGTGATACAAAGAGTCAAGAAAAACTAAAAGCCTTCGTGTATCTGGTGAAAGCGATTTTAGAGCTGAAGCACAGCAAGACAAAATACTACACTTTCTAACCCTGCCTATTCTATTGCTTGTTTCTAGTCATTATTGTTTTGTTTACTGTTAGGAAAGTCACAGTTTATAAAGCTTAGCTCAGAGCAGGTATTAAAAAGATTTTTTTTTAATTCCCCAAGCACAGTAATATGGACCCAAACTATTTTTTGTACCTGCTTTTCTGTCAAAACTGGAATCTGTAGCCTTATTCCAGATGACCAAAGTATTGCTCACAAAGAATTTGTAAAAAAATGTGTGCTTGTTTATGAAGAAAACACATGTAAGATTGATGAAATTATTAATGTCACAGCATTAACTTTCTTCTCATAAAAGCAGTTTAACAGCGCTGACACCGCAATTACAGTCAAATGTTCCGGCTCTTTGCTTATTTGCTCAATCTGTGAGTCCACCATGGGGGAGACAAATTGTGGTGAGCATTTGACAAAGCACAAAAGAGATATAAGACTATTCTGATTAAATCATGGTGAAAGATTAAATGACTGAATACTTTTCAGATTTTTCAGATAGGACACTTTTAACCAATACTACTAAAATATTTTGCTCACCACAGGTTTAGAAACATTCAGGGTAAAAACAGTGTGTGTAGCTCACAGACTAGCTGGTTGTTGTGTTTCAGAACTAACAGACTAATAGCTGCATTCATATTATGTGACTCAGTGATGTGAATAATGTATTTTCCTGGTTCAAAACCTATATGTAGCTCATCCATACTCAGACATCTGACCCCAAATGAATGACTCCTCTGACGAAACTTTCTCATTGACATTACAGCAGGAATATCACAGAGATGACCCTACTTTGTGAAGAAAAGACAGTATTAAACAAATTTCAAATTCAGTCATGCATGTAAGAGCATATACTATAGCTCAGGCAAATTTCAAATATACCAACCCCATATGTTTCAGAGTCAAAAATTATCAAAACATGGAGTAGTAATGTTCGTGACTTTAAATGTGTGCTAAGACTTCTACAGACCTCAGCTGCGCAGGAGTAGGTCCTTACAGATTTTGGCACATAATCATAGAAACAAATTATGTGAAACATGTGAGCTAAACCTACTTGTTTACATTCCTATGGATGATTAAAGGTCTTGAATTCCCAATACAAAAGCATACAAGAAATGGAAGACAAACTTCTCACGGCTTTTACTGGGAATCCATTTAACTCTGGCATTAAAGTTGCTAAAGATACTAAAATGGGGTTTTTTCCTAGCACAAATTTTATCCATATACTGGACAATTTATCATTATGACTTGTAGTCACAATATCAGAAAAAAGCCATGTAAAATTTAATGTTTCTTAATGAATTGTAAGCAATGACATCAAATGCAGGAGCATTAAGAAAATGAAGCTCCCATTTCTAGATTTATATTCTGCATTTATAATGCAAAACACATAATTAAATCTGTTGATCTGACTGGTTTTATATCAGATGAGGATTTGGTCCTAAATGTCCAATTTACTAAGACTTTCCTTCTTTTTTTTTGTTTTTCAGACTGATGTTTTTGTAAAAGGCCCAAATAGACAGGTTGGGCCTTTCATTTACAATTGATGAGACATATATTGAAACCGAAACACATAAATGACACATTTCAGAAATCCCCAATAGACATATGTTTACCTTCTGAGTGAATGAGAGTATTGTATTTGCTTTCTCTTTCATTAGATCTGAATGCTGAAAAAAGTCTCATATGCTCACAATGAAAACATTTTGATTTATGATTTGCCAGATTTCAGTGATGACTTCTTTCAAAAGAGAGAGGAATCCTCTGTATGAGTTTCACAAAATATTTAGATAGCACAGAACAGAAACAAAATCTACAAAAAATGCAATTCTCAAAGTTTACAGAAATAAACTGGAAAAAATGTAAAAGCTATTTTGGTTAGTATTCTGCTTTTACATGCACCACAGGTATTCACTAAATGATAGGAAATGGTGAGCTGGGAAAAACCTAGAAACTGGAGACCTTTTTGTTGACATTATTATCCTGGTCAGATAAATTGAAATAACAACTATCTGCCCCCTAAACTGTTATTGCTTATAACTCTATGCATTCCTTTCAAATTTGAAACACGTGATTTTTAAAAAAAAAAATATATGAAAAAAGTACACAATTATATACTTTTCAAATGTGATAAATGAACAAGCAAGCAGTGATTTTTAATTCCACCTTCCAGCAAATACTTAAAATACATGCGAATTGAGCAGAGCAATCTCAATCAAAGTCAATGTGTCTGGCAGAGCTGTGTGTAAAATGACAACCCTACAAAAGATCCTGCAAATTTACTGCCCAATCCTGACCTTAATACCTTCAGTAGTAAAACTCCTGCTGACAGCAGTAAGAGCAGAATCAGGCCCCTACAGCTTAGGCTTCTAAGGTTTTCTCCCCCTTCCTTCCCCCTCTTTCTACAACAGCTTGAATTCCTGTATTCTGATTAAGATAGATGGAGTATTTGCATCCTATCCATATTCATAATCCTCCTTTTCAGTGTCAACCCAAAACACCGCATTTGTTGCCCAGGCAGACACATGCAATGTCTTCAGAAGGTTTTGCGTAGATGGATAAGGACACATCCCCTTTCAAATTTTGCAGAATAGGTGGCCACTAGGTGAATTCATGCTGTTAAAGTGCTAAAAGACCAGAACAAAAAAACATGTCTTTTGTGTGTGACAGAAACTGTAATTAATGATTTCTCCCTTTTTTCCTAAAGAGAAAAGGGAGATGTGCTGTTGACAGGCATTTTATTAATGGTTTCTACCATCTTAGTATACATAAAAGGCATTATTGGCTGCAGAGCTAGTTTAAAAGATTTTTAGCTTTTTTTGGAAATGTTGAAGATGTTTCATGGATGAAAAATGAAGGCAATCTGTCCACTGCCTCTGAAAGTTTGGGCTTCAATAATAAAATTGAAACTATTGTGACAGCTTCCATTGAATCCTTTAACCATTTGCCTCCTGCTGGCACAATCAATGATGGCATCTGCAGGAACATGGTCACCCTTACCTAGTTTCTCTCTTATTTCAGCAACAAAACCTGTCAATAATATGTCTCATGGCTGCTTTTCTAAGGAGATTTATCAACCATCTAGGTGATGGCACTTATTTTAGAGACTGTTGGTCTGTTGTTTTATTTGGAACCAATAGGAGATACACATTCAGCCTGGCACACAAGAAATTAGACATGCATTTTCCAGTTTCAACAATGGCAGCTGACTGCCTAATCCAGAGGCCAGAAGCAGTGATGATTTAGACTTTGCCTCACGATGAAATTAAAGTGAATGAGAATAACACAATGTTACATTACTTTCTTAACTATATTAAGTAGAAGAATGTGACAATCCTGCGTGCAATTCTTGAATTTGCTCTCATTTTGAAATATGCCAAGCGAAAATCCTAATTCCGTACAAATGAAAGGCGGCAGCTTGACTGTTCCGATAGCGCTATGCTCATTTACACTGGCTAATGGGCTTCCCATTGCTTATGGACAGACAAGAAAACACCCATTTATCTAGGTTAGTGCTCCTTCCACAACACTTTGAGAAAATGTTTTGCTTTGCCACTGATTTGTGAACAACTTAATAACTTGTGTGAAGCAACAAGAAAGCAGACATTTACCACATGCGTTCACAATAATGCAATCAGAAAACATGTCGGGGAGGGATTTACAGCAGCTTGCATACACTCTCCAGACAACCAAGCAGGAAAAGGTTCTCGCTGGATTTTATTGAAGGGTTGCTGATACCTTCATTTTAAGCACAGCACACTTTTGAGACTACTCTGCTTAACATCTGACTTGGGTGTTAAATATAGCTGTATTGCTAGCTTAATAAAATATCCATCTCTTCCGTAAGCAAATGCGCAATTCTTTTAGTTCAGTTTTTCTAACTTCATTTCTAAATGTCTTGGAAAAATCTATGTTTTGGGAGGCAGCTGGAAATGCACTATTTGCACACTGATCTATACTAGCAGCCATTCATTTTCTCTGGGAATTTTCATGTAAGCTCCCTTATTGGGAATATGCTAATGGTAACCGCCATGATTACTGATTTTCTTTGAATCATTATTCCTCTGTGGGCAAAGCAATCAGAAAGGGAGAACAGGAGATTTACTTCTTGCTTGTGTGCCTTCTTCAACCATCTGCTCTATCCTGATTCATTTGAATAAGATCTGCAGTTTTAGATTCTTTACTCTGGCATTCTGAAGCATTTTAAAGCTTAAAAGGAGTTAATAGTTATCTATCAGTGTCACAAACGTGGTACTGTGATGCATTCTAAGAGCAAGTTTGCCTTCCAATGGTTTACAGGGCCAGATTAATTTTATTAAAGTAAAAAATTACAATGTTCTTTAACAGCTTCATTATTTCAGACAAGTCTTTTGTGAGCACATTTATTATCTGGAGCGTGGAGTATAAAAGCTGAAAGAAAGGGAACTAATTTATAAAGCAAGAACATTTTAAAAAATGGAAATTGTTAATCTACTCCACCCCATACATGGAAAAAATAGAGGGCAAAATTGTGATCAATTTAATGAAAATACAACTTTGTAAAATGCATTGCAGTTACTGAATTCTTGTACCTGTTATTTTACCTGGGTGAATTTCTGAAGTATATTTATACAAGGTCATTTTGATTTTAACAAAGGTGCTATTTAGCTGCATCAAAATTCAATTAAATTTTTCTCTCAAATCAAATACTGGCCTCATATAACCAGTTTCCCATGAGCAGTGATAATGATGTGCATGTTCTCTTTTTTTTTTCCTTTTTTTAATTTGATGACAGTCTTCTGATAAAAATTTACATCTATATACAAACATGCACAAATATATATATACATACCAGCTTAAAAACCCTAGCACTGCTAATCGCCAAAGACCATTTTGTACAACGGAAATGGAAAATAAGCAAGAAGACATCATAGCAAGTCAGAACTAAGCACAGATGAATGATAGCAGAGGCAGCATTCAGAGAATTGTAGTGAATATTCAAGTGCAGTCTTTTCACAAGCAAGTAACCTTTGAAAGATTAAGAAAAATTAGTGCTTGGGAATCAAAACCATTTTTACTACTCTTATTTCAGAAATACTGTTATGACAAACACAAAAAGAGTCTCTCTGATCAGTCCTGTAAATTATTTCAAAATGCCTATTAAAAAGAGGCCCTTCTACAAAACTAGAGAGTCTTTAGGTTAGCACGCAGCACACAATGATCTTCAAACCACAAGATGACCCATTTTGCTAGTTTTGGAACCAGAAACCTAAACCAATGCAAATTTATTAAAACAGAGCAGTTTGTTAGTTCCTTTCCTTTGGTGAGGCCGCAGACATTAAAATCTCTGCCTAGCTTTTCTATTTTTTAATATCTTTTTCTGGCAGCCCTGTTGATTAGCATTCTGATTTCTCCTTATCTTTTTAAAAATAGAAATACAATACAAAAGACTGAAATGGCAGTGCCCTCCCAGCTAGAATTAGTTATGGGAGCCACTTTCTATCAACTAATTTCAGGTTCTTTCAGAGCTCTGAGAGCTGCAAGTTGTGTGAAGAAAGAGAAGTTTTTAAGAAAGGCCTATTCTCCTTCAAACAAAGTGAACTCAAAAATGGACTTTGTGCTCCTTTTTAATTAGATATGCAACTAAACTAAACCATAAATTACAGAACTCTCTGTATTTGTGACTTGGTTATCCTAAAGATAAGAAACAAGAACTACACTTTCTTTTGGTTTAAAGATACATCAATCTTTGAAATTCCTTATCCCATAGCTTACTAGAGGACTGGAAATCCAGATTTTTTTTTTATGGTGTTTTTCCAATGTCAATGTGTTTTCATGAATTTCAAGGATTGGTCTCAACCTTATTTTTACTTTGATGTATTGTACTAAGTGAGCAGTTCTGAGAAACATGAATAAAAATGTTCCATCTTAATAATTCATAAGGCAAAATTTTTAACACCAAATTAAAGATAGGCAAGTAGCCAATGAAATAGAAAGAAGAAATCACAGAAACATGAAAATCATATATCTTTATAACAACACAGGCACGTCAATATTTTGCTGTCCAAGCGTACTACATATTAAAACACACAGTGTAATATTAAGTCCTTTTAACTGAGAAACATTTTGTCTTGTCTTACATTTGTATTTCTCTTTCTTCCTAATGAAACCATTCTTATTGCTACACCTTTGTGCAATGCAGCTTGCTTATTTCATGGTTAAAGCCACTTACCACATGAAGCTCTGGCTCTAAGTACACAGCCTCACAATGCAGTAGGAATATTTTAATCTCCTCCTCAGTGTATCTCTGTGGTCTTAAACATTTTTAGGTTCTTTTCCTATACAAAAAAACCCCAGCAACCTCATTACCTATCCAAGCAAAGAGTTCCTGAAAAACAGAGCATCAAATGCTAGCCCCTCTTGAAAAGCTGAGGGGAAAGCAGGGGAGGCAGTATGTTTATTCTTGACAGAATTGAAGAATATCTCTGACTGCAAGGTAGAATAATAACACCAGTTAATAGATCCAACTGCTCCCATATTAACAGCCAGCAAATTCAGACCAGCAAGGTCTACCAACTACACTTAACCCTGTTAAAAATACCACATCTTCCCCTCTGCAGTGACCACTGTACAGGGTTCAGCCCGGGGTACCTGGGGGGAAATGCAAAATACTCTGTCTTAGCTCTCCATAGGCTGCCTTGCAACAAAGTCTGTTTATGGCAAACTTGCAGCCCTAGTTAAAACACTCAGCTCATGAATACACCATTTGTTGTAGGCACTTTACATAATCCTAATCATAATAATGCTTGAGAGCATCACGATCTTTACAATTATCAACTCAAGCATATGAAATACCAGTGGAAAAGATGAGTCTTATATTTTTTATCCAATTGTAATGATTCTCTATTATATAATTTACCTAAACCAAACCAACAAAACAAATCAAACAACAAAAAAAACCCTCCAAAATAAACAAAAAACCCAAAAAAGCCAACAACAACAACAAAAAAAAAAGTAATTGTGAGACTAGGCCTGAACTATTAGTGAACCCTGCTGAACCTCAGAATTTCTTGAAAGCAGTAGACAAGTGCTAGCAAAATATTCTTAATATATTTTTTTTCTCTTGAATTTAAGGTAGATGTAAAAAGATTTTCCATTGATTAATAACGCAAAAATTACAAAAAAAAAACCCCAAACAAACAAACAAAACCAAAAAAAAACCAAAACTAACTAAAAAAAACCAGAAAAACAAACCAAAACAAAAAACACACCACATGACACTACACACTATTTTGAAATCCACAACTGAGATCTAAATATACTTTTATGGGTATTTCTATAAATATATTTGGATAACATTGAATAATATCCTTATGCACCATTTAAAATGGTATGTATTGGTTTATGCTTTCCAGTGTATTTTTTAACACTCAGATTTTAAGATAACACCACCATGCATAAGCATTGTAATAATTCAATTTCATGTAAGTTTTCTTTTATTGATATATAGAGACTATCAAGTCACAAGCATAGCTGCATTTCTGTTTTTTTTCAAAATGCACTGTATTTCTCAACTGTACCATAAAATAAAATAAAAAAGATTTTCCTTTCATTTGCATATGATGTTATTTGGAACTGTTAATCTATCATGTAGACACAGTCAAATGCACCTTGTAATTAACACAAACTGAATTCATTGCACTTAGGTAGGATTCTGGTCGATGTACACACTAGATTCTGTATGATGTACATGCAATTGTTCATACAGCCTGCTCTGAAAGTTGAAAGCCTTTCATTTAATGCATACAACAGACCTAATGGGCTTTCTGAAGAGGCAGGTTTTTTAAATAACCTGAAGAATGGAAAGGGGTGGGGGGAGGAAAGAAAAATAAAATTCTTTGCTTACAATGCTTCAAAACAAGTGTTACCCAGACAAAAAAATGTACACTTTTTTTTTATATTTTTTGATCAACTGGTGACAAAAATAAGACTTAATTCAGAATCTTTTGAATGGTTTCATAATTTGGGTCTACTTCCAGATAAGATTAAAATTTTCTCAGATTGTATTTTTGGGAACTGAAGGAACCAAAATCTGGTCATTTGTCTGATGATGGATAAAATTTCTGAAGTGTATATATATAATCCTCTCAAATATCCACTCAGCACTGCTATTTTCTAGTTTATGCAGCTGTAAGGGTGTTTCCACAGGATTCATTTGTAGTATCATCACATTCCAAGAAACACTTGCAGTAATTCAGCTAAGTTGGATCCATGGAAGTTACCCCTTTGTGTACGTTACGGGCAGTCCCTGACAGAGAAAGGAACCTGTGACTTTGGGAGTGGCAGAGAGATGTCAGGGTAACCAGCAGCTTGAAGGCACACAGCACACCAGATTCAACGTGTGCATTTGTGACAAACACTTCCACCCAGAAAGAAAAGGCTGAATTGCAAAAACTTGGCTCAACTTCTCCCAAAAAGCACAATCCAGGACAGTGAAGGTAATTACAACTGTCTCTCTTTCCCATCAAAATTTAGCAAGCACCCAGCTATCTCCACAATATATTATTGCAAATCTCTGTGCTGATTAGGCAAAGAAAGTCTCACATCATAAACACTGTAGTCAGCTACAGCACAACTTAAATAATTTATGTTTAAACAATAAGAAGCAAAAGAGAAGAAACCAAAATGCTGCAGGAAAACATAAGAATTAATCATCAGCTATCACTCCCACAGATTAGTACAGTGATCAAGGAACTTGCATTAACTACTAAAGAAATTATTTGTATTTTCTTGAGTCATACACTAGTGCAAAAACAAGGACAAGGTGGAGCTTCAACAAAGCTTCATATGTGAGTTAATTAAGCTTTTGGAGTAATTGTCCTCCCATAAACCTCAATAGATTTCTCTCAGTTCTTTTCTCAGATACTGGATTCCCTAAGGATTTTAATTTCCTTCTCCAGTTCCTAATTACTGTATCCACTCAGGTTCCAGTCATCATCTTTTCCCTCTGAGTGCTCTACTCCTTTCAGCTCCCTATGCCTTCGCCATAGGATCTAGTTTCCCCATTCAAGCTGACTTACCATGTTATTCTGGGTAGTCATTTAGTGAAGGGTTTTTTGAGATTTTTTGTTTGTTTGTTTGTGGGGTTTTTTTTGTTTTGTTTTGTTTTCTTGGCTTGGTTGGTTTTGGTTTTGTTTGGGTATTTTTATTTTTGTAGCTTTGTTTTGTTTTGAAGGTACTGATGAAAATCCGTCACTATTACTAGCAGACCAGATTTTGGGGTAAAAATAGAACACTCTTCTCAGTACTCTGCATTAGCTAGTATTTTTTTTTCTTTTTTCCTCCCAACATCATTTCAGCAGTATTTCTGTGCTAGCTAGTTTATGCTTTGGGGTTACTTTATTGAGAAATAAGCCCATCTGCTTACAAAATTTTAACAACAACATTACTTTAGGTGGAAATGCACAGATCTAAGATCTGCAGACTGCATTCACATATAAAACTACAGCCTAATTTATCTTTCTCCAGAAGGACTTGAATGCTTCTTCTAAAACAAAGACCACAATCAGCAACAAACAAAAGACATCAAAAAAAAAAAAAAAAAAAAGAAAAAGCACACTCTCCAGCTAAGCGGCAATTTCTTTTCAAGAATGGTACAATTTCTATCATCTTGTCTCAAAAATCGTTGGCTATGAAAGTTTAACTTTGTATGTAATCATGCTCAAAATCATGCCAGCATCTCACTGCTTATGGAACAAAAGAACACGGTGTATTTTATGGTACAAAAATCAAAGGTTGCTCTTCCTGCTACTGGTTTTACTCAGCAGTAAAGAGAAAACCTTGCAAGTGTTGTTTACACAGTACTAAATCCTTGTAAAGTCATACTGAAACAAGTCTGCTATCTGACCTAGCCCTTAGGGCTACTTAAACACCTGTGGATTTATAGAGTTCAGATGTCTACAAGGTCTGTGCTGAAGTTCATTTCCAAACCTGTGCCCCATGTGAAGTCCTTTGTTGGCACAGTTAAGCCATTACTACTTGTTTCTGGTTTGTAAGGCAATCACATTATGAAACAGAAAGAGTTCAGAATTAAGATAACTTACCTTTATACACACA
Source organism: Emberiza elegans (assembly GCA_024865655.1). Classification (NCBI taxonomy): domain Eukaryota; kingdom Metazoa; phylum Chordata; class Aves; order Passeriformes; family Fringillidae; genus Emberiza; species Emberiza elegans. The sequence continues at coordinate 74,370,161 of JALJVW010000206.1, forward strand.
CTGTAAATGTACATAACAGCTAAAAGCCCAACATGTAAGTTTTTATTTGCAGAAGCTTAGCTTCACTGGGATCAAAACAACACAGGGAATGAGAGGAGTTATCCTCATCTGTATACGTATAATGAATTCCCCAGCAGGATCTGTACATGTTAAATACAAATCAGACCATCAAGTTCAAGTAGAGTATGCTTTGTTCTAAGAAAATAAGCATTATGGTAGAAAACACAAAATAACTTCTCATCTCACTCTCAGAAAATACACCCTCCTGCACTCCAGATATGGTAAAAAAGTCATAATACAATTCATAAGAGTAATAGGATAGAACATGTTCTAAACTTTTCAATAATTTTGCTAATTGGAAGGCTTACAGGCTAAATCTTGGTCCCACAGAAATCCATATGGCTGCCTTAAAGAGGACCAAGACTACACTGTTCACTGGGTTTAAATGAAATATACCCTAAGTACTATGAATCGCCAACAACCAAAGGTGTTTGTTTTCAATTTAATTATTTCACAATAATCTCACATTAAAGTTTACAGTTAAGGCCTGTTATTCTGTTATTCTCTGAGTCAATGATACCCATTTTCTACAGATCCTTTATTACTGGATGTATGCTTATCATACAATGAAAATAATGGCAAGTGTATGTTCTGGGTGTGTTTCATATAACTCTGCCCCCCATAAGTGGTAAATGTCAGGTTTCCTGTGAGGTCTCCCAGAGGTTCCAGAAAGACAAAGACTCACTTGGATGGTGCAGAATGGCAGTCTGCACTGCCCCAGGACTCACTGGAGCATTTGGCCCACTTCAGCTGCAGTGTGTATTGAAGACTCATGGGTTTATTAAGACTTCACAATCCTTAATATTTTTAGAACCCTAGTTCTTAAAATATGAGGTCAGGAAAAGTTTTAAAATACTATTCTAGTACATTCTAACAAAAATGAAAGCAAATAATTATTAAAGAAAAAAATACAGCCTTTTTTTTTTTCCCCTCTGTTGTGTTTTTTTTTTTTTTCCTTTCCCCTCTGGTCCTGTAATTTTATGATTTTTAAGCCCATCTCATAGTGCATAAATGTGTCACCTTAATTTGCTAATGCTGGGAATGGTAAGATTGCTTCCTGGAGCTCTGAGCAAGTGCATGCTGAGAAAGAGCTTCAGGAAAGCGTGCAGTTGGGGATCTTCTTTTTATTATTCTTCTTTTTTAACTACTAATCTAGCATCACTACACAAAAGAGAGCAAAAGAAGCAATTGTATTACTGTCATCCCATCTCTCTGTGATGGCTCTAGGCAGGCTTGCGCTGCCAAGAAAGAGCAGTGAACAGGGGCTGCTCATCACTATCCCAAAGCTGGCTCTGGCACAGGGGGGACAAAGGACACATTCCTGTTTCTATTCCCTGTTTAGTGGTGCACTAACCTAGGGCACGGCAGCGCACGCACCTTCTCATCCTGAGCTGCTACGGCAGCTGTTTAGAGTTCGTGTTTGTACCTTGATGAATTAAGAAGTTACATAAATGCTAAATGCTCTTAAAATGAGACTCACAAAAAACTCAGAACTCTTGTGAAATGCAAATTCCAAATTAGATCTCTCTTAAAGAGCAGAATAATAAAAACAGCCATCACAATTTACCACTCCTTTCTCTTTTACATTCTTCTCAGCATGAGTTTCAGTTAGGTAGGTATGTATAATAAACTACTGCCATGCTTGGCCTCTTGTGGATCTATCCTGTTTACACATTGCTAAATCTTTTTTATTGCTTCTGACAATATGTTGTTTCATACCTTTATATCTGTACTTATATTGGTTATATTGCTGGGCTATCATTGTGGTGCTGAATTACACTGAGAAAAACCCATATCTGTTTATCAGATAGGGTTTGGCTCACACAAACATTTCCATTACCATAATATTTCTTGCACCATTTATTTAATATACATTTATACATAGATACATGGTTATCCTTTACCAAACATACTAGAACATAGTAATTGCCATCAGTGCTATTACTAGGAAAGGAAAAACTGACACTTTCTGGCAAAAGCAAGAGACGACACAGCCAATGCAAATTATTTATCTCGGTTGTTCCCCGTGCTGAGTCCTTGAGGTCTGAGGATGAATTAAGTGCCTAGCAACTAACACACAGTCCCTGTCACCCTGCTTTTCTTGTCTTTTTTTATGTGGAGAATTCGGCCCTCACCAGGAAATATCTCTTATCCCCAGTTAATAAGAAGATCCTCATTTATCACCAATTGTCAATCCATGCAGATATCTCCATCCAGTACTACATTAGCCATTCTCAGAAATGTCGACTGCTGTGCACTACATAGGGAAAGTCAAAATATGTGAAAACTGCAAGCAACTCTTATTCATATAACTATTTATACAGCCAAAGGTTATAAAATACCTTTGATCTGACAGCTGCTGGGTAAAACCAAAATGAATATAACTAATCTTCTGTTTGAATTTTTTTGGGAAATTCAGAATTGCCATCCACAGGGTTTTACCAGTGGCAGAAAACCAAGACAATAGAGGCAAAGAGATGCAGATCAGCCAAGTCCCACATATTGAATGTGAGATTCATCCACTTGACAGCCTGAAACTCCCTGTAGATAAACCTTCATCAAATGCATTTCCTAATCAGTGCAGAGGCTTCCCTGTGCTCCTGCATGTACAAAATCAGTTTTGTCTGTCATCTGGGGTCACAAAGCAGAAGGCAGAAGCCAGGGGCTCAAAGTAAAAAACCCCTCATTCTGTGTCACAGGTGTCTCTCTAGGACACACCTTGGCCCATAGCCAATCTCTCAAATGCCAGAGGAGGTTAATTCGAGAGCCCGGGGTGCCCAAGTCAGGGCTAGTCAGGCTAGTCAGTAACAGCACAAAGGAAATTGCCAAAGTGGGATTTGGGGTAGTAAGGTGGGAATGTAACAGTCAAAGCTCCATAAAGTCTGTGGAAAAGGAAGAGCCCATTTACTTCACATCTACTCGGCACATGGCACAAGGAGGCTCCTCGTGGCACCACAGCAAAATGGTTTTACCTTGCTGGATGTGACAGCAGCGTGAGGCCATAGCAGGAGCTGCTGAAGGCTAGAGAGGAAAAATGAAGGGTAATGGGTCTGAATTAAGATGAATGGAGCAGGACACAATTAGCTAGTTCATCAAAAGAGCAAACAATCATTAAGAGAAGCCTTTCACAATGTAAAACCATTTGTAACAGCGTTGCAGTAAAGAGGACGCCAATTCTTCAAGACTGCAATTGAGCTTAATCTTATTCCTAACAGGGCTGATTCTCAAAAACTCAGAGAAATAATCAGTTATTTCCTGCCTTCAGTGGAAATGGAGCACTAGATCTTTGATTAAACTTCATTCCTAATATTTGGTTTGCTGGGAAAAAATGCTCTTCTAAATTATTAGAGTACTTTGATGGAACAATTTGTTCCTTCTGTTTGAAATATTTCCTACTGCAATAAACTGCTGAATGTAAATGCTAAAATACAGATTTTCAGAGCTATCGAGATATTTTTAGGTTTTCAAATATTAAGAAAAAATGGCATCATTTTGTATCTAAATCTGAATTTTAATGAGAAGCTCTATTGATAATCACAGAACATCTATATTTATAGAAAAACGGAATATCATAAATACAGGATTGTGCCACTATCTACATATGTTGCCTCTCTCCATACACAGAGAAATCAGAGCTTAATTTCTATAGCAATGGAAATACGGCAATTTACACCAGAACTATTAGTCAGAATGCAAAAAATAGATCTAAGCCAATGTGTTGGCTCAGTTTTTAAAAGTTGGATCAAGCTAATTTTTCTCATGTATGCTTTTATTTCTGCCTTGCTGAAGAGAGGGACAATTCTGTGCTCACTCCATAAGGCCTTTATAGAAAGTTCTCAGACTTTTAATGCCCTTTATTGTTGCAGCACTTACTTACCTAGGTCTCAAACAGAGTTAAAATGTACAGCAGCACACCAGAAAAGCCAAATAACAAAGAAACTTATAGAAATTTTGTTAAGATAAATTTTATTTCTGGAGGTTAGTAAAAATAATGAAAGAAAATAAAAAGACTAGCAAACATGATTTTTAATTCCTACTCTATAGCACAACAAAATATTATTTTTAACTGTGAGCTTGAAAAGTTCCCCTAAATAAACATACAATAGCTGCTCTCTTGAGATGGAATTTCTCTAATTTGAGTAAGTGTATAACTAAGTTGTGCATATGGGGTACATATTCAGAAGAAAAAAGCTTTATATAGTAATTTAAAAATAGAAAAGTTGATGTAAATTCTTAAATTCTTAGTCCCTTTTCTTAATGCTGTACACATTTTATCAGACACTTTAAAGGGCAGAAAATGTATCCATTAAGTAGTATACCTTCAGATCTTAGCAGTGTGAATGTACACAAATAAACATTTAAGAGGAGAGTATAATGGACACAGCTAAAATGTTGAAAACTGTCTTTCTCAGCATATTTCCATAAGCATAAGTAATTTGAGATAAATGCATACCATTGTTCATTAGCTTTATTTCATAAGTAATATAACAATTGGATAGGCAGAAAAAAAACCTCCATGTAATAAATTACTGGTATATGTTATTGCATGAGCAGTAGAGCAGAATGTGAAATCAATAAAAATTAAATGTCTTTTTCTCCAAAACATGTGTTACAGAAAATGTAAAAAAACCCCCACAACTTGCAAAAACCTGACTCCTCCTTCTCCAAACATATATATAAACTCCATATTTTTGCCAATTTTCTAAATTGAAGCTTAAAGGGGTCTTGTTTTCTTTTAAACTTTAGTGTCTGTGGGAAAAAATTTATACACCGCACAGAGTATTCTTTTAGGTACATATTTTCTAGCATTGTTATTATTAATAATAATAATACAAAAAATGTAGCAGATCAAACCAGAAGGAGCCTTGAATATATTTGCTGGGAATTGCCTCAGGCTAAACACCAGGGACATGAAACAAACTGTTCTTATCACCTTTTTCCAAACACAGCGATTTAAATTTACAATGAAAGTGCCAGCACCAGCTGCACTTTAAGAAAGCACCACATGTCTTGATGAGCTCCAAGAAAATGGAAAAAAGCCCAGTTCAAGTTGGAGGTGTCATCTTCCTCTAGTCAGCTGGGTGACACAAAGCTGAAAGCGATGAAGTGCTAATTAGAGGTTGATGAACAGAATCTCAGAGTGGAAACTTGTCGAAATAGCCTCTACTGAATCACAGCCTTATGAGTCGGCCCTTATCTCCCCATACAAAGCACTGACAGAACCAGAAAAAGGCAGTGTGAATCTAAATATCTATATGGTTAGGTTACACATTTTATCTCTTACCATATGTCCATTTTAACTTGGGAGTTATTTAAAAATTACCTTATTTTTTAGAATGCAGATATGATTTTTCCCTAGTTAGTTCCCTTAGAATGTCTAGACTGTATTGCAGAAGGAGCAATCAGACCTTTTTTTTTTTAAAAAAAAAGCCTTTTATAACTAATTAGATAAGGGAAAAAAGTCTTCCAATGCAAAGTGATAATGAGCAAATAGCTATTTCTTAATCAGAGATATGAATAAAACCACATGAAAGAAAAAAGGAAGAAATGAACTTAAATTTAAATAAAGATCATGCTTAGAAGAGGTGTGAGTTTAAAATTGTTCATTAAAAGCAAGGGTGGAGGGAGAGGCTTTAGCTGGCAGAAGAGTTTGGTGCTTTTTTGTTCTTTTTATACAATATTAATGCTGAATTGACAGCATTTTTGGTGAGTATCTAGCTCGAATGGAACCAAAGGCAGAAATGTTTAGCAGGGCTGGCAGGCAAGTACAGGCAGGGTGGTTTCACTTTTGGCAGCAGCAGGAGCTGCTGCTCACACAGGAACAGCAGATGCTCCAAGCTGGGCTGGCAGGACACTGGAAGGTAACACTGGCTTGCACCATTGTGTGTCTCCTGCTCTTCCCTCCACCCATCCACCCATCCACAGCGTGCATCCACTCCTCCCTGAGCCAGTGCACCCCTCCTGTCCCACAGCAGCAAAGCCAGCTTCAGTGGGAGACAAATACGTGCTGAATGTTAAACGCAGATTCAAAGGTTCTGTTTGATTCCGGGTGCCAAATCCAATTAATACGAATGGAAATGTGAAGGTAGAGAGGAGGGTTGAAACCTTTCCCACACTGATGCAGCAGTGGGACGCTGCAGCAATAACCACTCCGTGAATGTGCGCACTATGCTGGAGACACTTATTTGGGTCACCAGTTTGGCACCAGAATATCTTACCTAGAACTTTTTAGAAGCCTTTTCCAAATTACACTGCATTGATAACCAGGAACTAGCTGACTTCATGGACAATTCCTATTTTGTATTAATATTAGGATTTTTCTTAACTATGCATAGTAAAATGGTCACTTTGTGAACATTAAGTAGTTTGTGAGATAAAATATCATCAGGACTAAATGTCATCAATTTTGAAACAACTTTCAGCACATATGCTAACAAGTCCAACAAAACTAGGCTACATAGAGTGGAAGCATTCACAATAGCCCAACCTCTTGGGCTCTAAATTATATTCTTGGGAGGCATTATGCATTTCTGTGCAATGTGTCCTAGCCAATGAGGTTTTTAACATAGTCTGATTCATAATCTGAATCTAAGATATGAAGTACTAAAGTTACAGACCTTTGCTGATATCAACAGAGGAGGAAAAGATGACAAAATCCTCCGAAGTTTAGTCACAACACAAAAAATACAGCTTTTGCCCTGAAGAGTGCACAATTTAAGAAAAAAAATTCAGGGCTATGATCATTTTATGTAAACAGGGTGTGCTATGCAAAATCATACTTTAAATATTTAATACCTTGTGAGCACACACATCTATAATTTCAGTCAGTGTTGTTTTTTCTGTTAGCCTACTGCTTCAGAAACTTAGTTCAGATTAATTGTTGTTTAAAAAAAAAAAAAAAAAGAAGAATCCATGCTCTTTTGAAAATGTCAACTCCCATTAAACCAGCTCTCCAAAATAATGATGTTCATCTGATTTTTCTCTCTTTGATTAGGCTTGTATAATTCTGTATTATCTTGGTAGCTTTGATGCCAAACAAGATTAAATTGTCATGTACAGTATATTAAATTTATAATCTGAATAAGAAAAATCACTTGTAAAGCACTCAATCAGTATCTAGAGACATAGCTACTAAATTTACATAATTTACACCACTGACGTGCCATTATTTCCCAATTATTTATGGCCAATTATCAATTGCTGGTCAATGCTTGGAATCAGTCACTATAATTATTTCCCCATGGCCTCTTGTTTAGATGCAACAGAGACTGTTTTATCAAGCTTCAGTATGACAACAACATACGCATTTCCCCTGCAAAGTGATAATATTTTTTGCTGGGATTTTAATTCAGCAGTATTAAAAAATATTTCTACTACAAACTGTACTCTATAGTTTCCATTACAAACTTAGAGCAGCATTTTGTACAAAACACTTAAGTGAGGATTCTCCACAAAAAACCCCTAAAAATGTCAAACCAAACAAAAAAAAAAACCAAAAAAACCCCCACACCAAAACTGACATAGTGGGAGAATCTCATTAACAGTAATATGATCTTATTGTCTATCCCATTCTCTTTTATTTTTTTTTTCTTAAACATATTTTCATCTTTTTCCTTTTGTATTTTGTTAAAATGGATGAAATAATAGCTGATTTCTGCCCTCATATCTACATTTCACTTCTACACAAATCAGTCCTAAAGCATGCAAACAAAAATCTGCATTTGAATTCCTAATGATTCCTCCTATTGTCTCATTGCTGCTACAACCTGTCAATCACGGCTGAAAAGTGCTAATCACTCCCAGAAATCCCAGTCTCACAGACAAAAGTACCAGTCACCACAAAAATAATACCAATTGGTCATGGGTGGAAGGCAAATCTCACTAGGGATCTAAGTGCACAATGGAGTTTATTAAGTCCATTTTGCTATAGTCTAGCTCTGCTAGTAGCATCCGACGGTTTCAGACTTTAATTTCAAAGTCAACTAAAATCCACTAAAGTAACTTATACTCATTAGCTAGGCTTTAACTGAACTGCTGTGAAATCTCTTGGCTGCAAGGGCTTTTAGTAGAAGTGGCAGCTTTCATTTTCAATTTAAGGAAAATAGATCTAGTTGGATGTTAGGTACTTCTTTTTTAATCAGCTTGATTTTTACAGGCACTTACTTCATTCCAGAGTTGTTTCTTTAACTAATTGTATACATCTTTGGCTAATACTGCACATGAAAGAATACCTTGCAGTTAATACTCTGTACCTGGTCAATTCCCCTCTGTTACAACATCCAACTTTAGTAGAAAGAAGGAGTAAGAATGAATATATACAATGTATTATAAAGAACTATTGCCTCAGGTTACAGAAACTGCATTTTCTGTTAGAAAGGAGAAGGTGGCTAATGCAGTAGTCTTGACATCTAAACTGCTGTACCCTAAAATCCACATTTTTTTAAGCCTCAGTGCAGATTGCACTGTTTGCATTTAAAACTACAAACACAGACTGTGTTTTCCTGTTACATCAACTAAATACTGAAGTATGTTTGATCTTAATAAACTATAATTAAGCAATATACAGTAATTACCTTTTAGAAATCCCTATAGTGATTATTACCTCTGGAGTTGACTAAAGGAGACTAAGAATGTGCAATAATTGAGTTCTGTTGGTTATATGCACTCTACTTTCCTTTTCTTAGAGAAGCAAAACATTTTAAATGGGCAAAACTTCTTCAATGAGTGAGGTTCATCTGGCTTCAGGCAGAGACTACTGCAATCATTAAACTTTACCAAAGTTACTGTTGAGTTAAATTTATCAATTTTGTTGCAGTGGAAGGACTACCCCTGAAAAAATGATAATATTTACATTGAAATAGGTTTGCAGAGAGGCATAATTTGTATATGGCTTTGGGCAATGTATGCCTGCCTGCTTGGGATAGTTGGATTTCAGTAGTTACAGCATGCAATTCTGAACACTTCTTGCTTCAAAAGGAACCCATAGCTCCCAGACTTAGAGTGCTTCCACAGCACATTCAGTGCCCATACTGCTGGCAAAGTAACTTTTAAAACTCAAAATACAACACGGGAAAAGCTTGTTTTGTTTTGGTTTTTTTTTTTTCCTTTTAAAACAGTGTTTGCAGTTTAGGTAACTTTCTCTTTCTTGCAGTTAGAATAAATAGCAAGCCACAGCACAAGTGCAGGTTCTGCAAAGCAGTACATAATTCCAAAACACAGGTTCATTAATATAATTCTCTCATGATTACAGTGTCTATTAGTTTGGATTTTTGATTTTGATATAAATAATAATGCAATTCAAGTGACTGCACACATGGTGATCCAGGAAGGGAAACAAGCTTGCACTTCAGATGTACTCACTTTGTGATACAAGCCACTCTAGGCACATTAATTCAGAAGTACATTAATCCACAGTGCCACCTAGCCACCTGTGTATATTTCGTTTAAATGTGACAAAAAGAAAAGCCTTCTAAACTGTAAAAGCTGTTAACCCTCTCCCCTTCCCCTCCCCTCCAGTTACAGGATGTAGATGGAGTAGAATAATAATAAAAAAAATAGTCCGATGTGTTTATAGCAACTGTTACTGACCTAAAGGAAACCTGCAAATCTTTGCTAAAGCTCTGTGTTACACTGTTATTACTCCAAACAACATAAACTGGGATATTAGCTTCACTGAATTAAAATGAAGCATTCTATAAACACCTGCTTTGTTGCATGAAGCTTGTTTCACTGAAACATGGAACCTCTTCCCTTCTCTTTTTGCTTCTTTTCAGCTCTAACCTTAGAACTAAATTAGATTTTACATTGTGTTTATGTTGCAAGAATGTTTTAAAGCTTCAGCAAGTATCTAATTTATTTTGGGTCTTATTACTGTAAAAATAATAAAGTCAGGCTAGCAGATATTAAAATACATCCTCTAAATATACATCTAATAGATATTCTCAGCCAGTAATATTCCCACAGCAATTTTAACACACACCATGAGTACACCAAACCTCTCTGACAGAATGCTCAAAGCACTATGTAGTTCCCAGCTCAAGGTGCGACAGAAATGAGTTGCTTTTAAAACTTTCCCCTCCTTTGACAGAAACCACACAATATTCCCTGACTACCTTTTACAATTTGCATGGGAAAGAAAAGATGGTACGGGAATTGAAATGTCCCGAACAGCTCTGCAAAGGAAAGCCTGAGGCTGGTATCTGCCTCACCCAGGGAAGCCAGGAACTTGTTCCCCCATGGCATTTGAACCTCTTTCAGGCAGGACAGGGATTTGTTGGTCACTACCCTACAGAGCACAACTGAGAGTGTAACACAGTGCATCAAAGGTATGCTCAGAAGCCCTCCCAAACACACTGGCTTTTAGCAGACAAGCCAAAAATTTGCCCCGTGCAGGCAAGTTGACCCAAGAATGGTCCTCTTCTTAATTCTTTCCAGCTCCCAGCCATTCACATTTTGCCTGCTCCACGAGAGTAAAGAAGGGCCAGTAGGCCAGTCTACTCACAGAGTAATTCTAAATATTACCCTGTATGCATTTATTTAGACCTCTGCACAATGATGGCACAGAGAGAAAGCCTAGGGTGAAGGAAAAGAAAAAAAAAAATGGAAGTCTTCAATATATGGTTTTCCACTTCTATACTGAGAATTTTTCACCCTTGTCCAATTTCCTATGAGTAGAACCAGTGATCCAGCCATGCTTTTTGCCCCTTTTAAAGAAAGTAAGCTGATTTAAAAAAAAAAGGCATATAAAGGACACTCTTAGTTTATCATAATAAAGAAAAAAGCCCTAAAGAGCAAGCTACAAAAAAAGAGATAGGTGATTCCTGACACAGATTAAAATAAATAATTCTTACTTCACGGTTTTCTTGTGCGTAAAATGTCCAGTTTTGAATTTCCACTCTTAATAGCAGACCTAGGGTGGTTCCAGGGGACTGCAGACACTGTTGATTTACTTATTGTTTTATTTATTTATTTCTAAATGCTCTTAATATCCTATTTTGAGGATTCTTTTGCTAACCTCTTCTTTCTTAGCCATCAGTATATAGGGAAATATATGCTTATGCTCCTCTGCTTGGTTACTTTCTGAACCTTCACTAACAACTTTTCCCTGACAGTATAAATCAGAACTAATAAATGAAAATAAACTGAATATATTGACAGGAATAAACAGAAAGACAAATAGAGAGATTTAACTGGTGAGAATTGAAGGACAGAAGCAAGAGGACTTAAAAAAACCCCAAAACAAATCATGATTTGAAGGCCCTTGAGCCCCACCTACCTCACTCTATCTGGCTGTCTACTACAGCCTCAATAAATTTAGGGCATGGGCTATTTCAAAAGATCATGCTTGGTTTTGGTGAAAGTAAAAAAAAAAATTAAAATTCAGGATTTCTTTTAAAACCTAATCTCACCCTTCCCAGTGGAGTGCCCATTTGGTATCACAGTAAATGCAGTGGGCAGGAGGATGACTGACACCTGATCCAAGACAATGGGGCAAGGACCCAGGGCCCGGCAGCCTTGTGCTTTGACAGGCTTTTTCTCCCGGTGACTGTTAGCCATTGTTTGATAACTACAGACTTCCCTTCCCACAGACCTTTCTGAACTCTGCTGTCTTTGAACGGCGCACGAAATGAGAAGGAAAGTATTTACCAGCCAGTAATTACAAGCCACCCCTCATGTAAAGGTAAACGGTAATGAGGAATGCGCAAAGAATAGCTAGCACTGTCAAAAGAGGAAAAAAAAAAAGAAAAAGCTTGTAAAACGTAAAGCCATACAAATGCCTTATAGACTTATCCGCAGTAACTGTATCAATTAACCATGCTAAGAGCCCTGACTCAGATGGGCACTGCACACAGCATGTCTGCCAGTGTTTTATTATCAAGTCCATTATGATGAGTTCTTGTCCTAGACAAAAGGAGAACAGAAAAAGAATTCAGGCTGACAAATTAGACTTGAAATCAGTTTCATTTACATAACGACTGGAAGTTCATTAATAACAGAGTTTTAATTATTCATGCTCTTGTTTCACTAGATACAGCAGTTTTCCCCCTGCTGCGCTGGATGTCTGGATTAGGTAAAATGAACCATAGCAAACTGATAGACTACCCAGATTTCCTAAGTTCTTTGCTGCTTTCAAGGAGAGCACTTGGGGGTGGAAGAGTAGGAGAGGACAGGGGGATGGGAAGAAAGCCTTTCCTTCGGCTAATGTTGTAACATGCTAGTGAAGGAGATATTTAAAATATGCTATGGGTGTAAACTTTGATTTGATGGAAACTCAGTCTCAAAATTCAAGCCATAAGAAACAGATGTCAATTTCTGAGTTGATTTGCCAAATTCTAGTTCCGTATTTAGATCAGTACAATCAATGCTAGAAGTTTGTGTTAGGATATCTGGTGTGAGCAGAGTGTTATAAGAGAATATCATTTAAGTCTCTCACAAAGAGTTGTTTAACTTCTGCACTAAATTCATGACAATTTTGTAAATTCCATTTTCTCACATTTCTTCTGTGGGCTTTTGTTTTGTATGCATTTTCCTTTTGGTTAGCTTCATTCTTAATTATAAAATGGAATAAAGAAGGTCAGAAGATAATATATTTTCTATAGAAAAAAATCTAATTACTAGGATCTTGGTAAAAAATTAATCAAAATGCAACAATGAATGGACCGCTTTATCTTATGAGGATAAGTTTTTCCCATCACAGCGTCTAACAAGTAACTCCCATTGACTTCAACATACCCTGCAGGGAAAGAATAGGATCCGTGGATTTTACATGACTATTTGCTATTCAGGGAAACCTGAGGGCCCTACTCTCCCGCTGCAGGATGCATGTAATACCCATTCAAATCAATGGGAATTACCCTTGTGTCCTGCAGCACAGCCAGGCCTCACAGCTACGTGTCATGAACTGTGAACACTGGCAGGTGGACAAAGTGAGGGACAGATTTGAAAAATGGTGCTCACTACAAGATCTAAGTTATGCTTTGAGAGTCTTCCTTTTTCTTGTAGCCTGTAACTAAGGCATGAGAATACTGGTATTTTCTTTCAAAATAAGAAGTTTTCTTAAAGCAAAACAATGAATGGAATTTTAAAAAAAAAAGTGTAGAAATTAAAGCTAATGGGTGATCTCGTAAGCTTTTACTGTTCAGCGCTTCCTATTTGCTGGAAGAACCAGTAGCTTTTTTGCCCACTGTTTCTCCATCCTTGAATGCTTAATAATATAGCTAGAGAAAAAAAAAATGTAAACAAATCTTAGGAGGACAGAACAGTAGAGATTCAATAGACAACTGAACCATGTTCGCTCTGGTACTCTGTTATGAATATTCTGTTGCTACAGGAGGGTAAGGAGGAGAGGTGTTTACATTTGCATTCAGGTACAAATACATAGCCACCAAATTTTTGTCAATGTGTTGCATCTTCCAATTCTGTTTATTGGTAGGTAGTGTACATGTCCATAATAAGTATCATGTCCATAATAAATGTCATTGAATGCTCACAAAGGTGTTTTTTTTTAAAATGGAAGCCAATTCTAAACTTAGAGGAACAACACGAAGTTGGAAGTCAGTAAATTTAGACTACACTCCAGCTATATCACTGTCCTTCATCACACAGCCTACCCCGGGCCAAACCATAAATCCCTCAGTCATTCTGATGGTTAAGGAGTGTATTCATATATAATCATTCACGGGAATCGTTCTGCAGGGCTAGACAAAAATCTGTGAGTCACTGTTCACCCCCGTAAATAAGCAGCGCTCAGACCGGCCTCATATTTTCTGTTCCTCTCCCTGGAAATAAGGAGACGGCATTTCCTTGACTGATTGGTTTACTCCATGAATACATTCCTCAGTCAGGTTAGCGATGAACACAGTAAAAATCTGAAATGAAAAGAGCTGCTAGATTCCTGTTTGAGAAGATTTGGTTGATGTGAACAATTTCCTCTCAGTCTGAGAGTGACAACAGGAACATAATAAAGGCATGAGAGGTGTATGGATGCATTAACCGTGTAATGTGTTTTTGATTGGACTTTATGAGAATAATGTGAGTTTCTTACAGCCAGCTCCAAATTTAGGTTGTTCATAAAGAAACTAGTGCTAACCTGACAGACTTGATAGGGTCTAGTGGAAAAAGAGGTCTGCTTACCACAGAGGTCAAAAGGGACCAAGGTTATTCCAGCCTGCTCTATGAACACATTTCATTTTTATTCTCACCAAGTTCCCAGATATATGATGTCTCTCACATTCCTGTGGGAGATCCTATGTTTCTAACTGTTCTTCTAATCTTTTAGGAAACATACCAGGCAGCTCCCACTGCACAGATGGCATGCAGTGTCTGACTGAACCAGCAGACTTGGTGCTGTCTCAATGCCTTTTATTGGCAAGAACTGATTGAGTAGCCCTGATTGATACTTTAGTAGTAGCTGGACAATCTGCCTTGCTATGTTTAATCCACAGACCATGTGGCTGTTGGAAGACACTTTTTTTAAACAGCTTTTTAACAATTTACAAGGGCAGCTTTTTTCAGAAATTATCTTTCCTGATTTTAACATGTTGCTGTCTCTACACATTCTTTGTCTATCACTGCATTTTCTAAAAAAACCCCTTCCTTGTAAATCAGTGTGGTTTATTTTCAGTTGCTTTCAAGTTTTAGAATATAAAAAGTGCAAAATCCTGGGGAAAATCTTAGTGAAAAAGTGTCACTTAGTGAAAAAATAACAGTCATGAAAAAATATGGACACACGTATCTGCTCCTTGTCATTGACAAACCACATTGCTGAAAAACCTAATGAGATAGAAGCTTTAAACAACACATCAAGGCAAATCAAACAGACTGAAGGACTCTCAGATTGTTGTTCTGGCCCACATTTTCAGATATTCTAGATTCAAACCTAGCCCAGACTTGACTGTCTTATAAATAGATCCCTTAATTTTTACATTAATAATTAAAGATTAAAATTACCTTTCTTTGATCACTTATTTTTGAAAGAAGTGACTCAGAGCACACATTTTTGAACTTGTCAAACCTAATAACTGTCTTTGATTCATCAGAAACTCAATGTCATTTGACCCACTGCATAGTATGGGATGCTGTGAACACACTTTTTTTTTTCCACAGCTAGAAGAATTAGGTACTGCTTCTTCCTTAAGGAGGATACTTAGATGAAGGGGAAGAGACAAAAGAGAGCTGTTTTTCAGATCTACCCCTTGTTATTTCCATTTACTGCCTTTTACCTCTTCTCACCAGGTAATTTCCAGTTATTCACAAGTTTCCCTTTAGCCTTAATAAGGAAATCTTCAAGTCAGGTTAGTGCAGAAGATTAAGACTGTATTAAGATGAAGTCTGAAATGTTCTGCTACCAATTAGCAGTCTAGTATTTCTGTAAGCCTTGAATTTTTGATGCGATCAATGACACCAAGTGGAGCCATCTTCTGTGGAGTGGTTATTAAAGATATAAAAATCAATACAAAGATGATACTTGGAAATCCATATCACAAGATAATGAATCGCCATGAGAGCCAGCTAAGAAGGAATGTCAGCAAACCAAACAGAAGGTTTGTGCATAACAAATTATTTGATGCCAGTAGAGTTTAAGCTAAATTTTGCATGAGACAGAAGTCTTCAGGCAACACTTATGATACATTTGCATGGCAAGGTTTTAATGACATGAAGACACAAGACCAACCATGCACGGGGCTTTTTGTGCATTAAAGAGAGACGGAGGGAGAGAGAGATAATTGAGACGTATGGGATTAAGACAATAATGCTATAATTTGACTTTAATGACAAAACAGCATCAAAAACTTTCTCTGTCAGTAATCCTTATCCAATTTCTTTTAAATGAAACATTATTTGCCTGCACCTTAAGTGCTGATTGTTATTGGAGTTGTGTATTGGAGCTTCACAGGATACTCCAAATTTAATTTGAACTAGGGATTGATTTGGTTGGCTTCAAAGCCAGGTTTTCCTTTCCAAAATTGAACTAGTGCATGACTTTGCAAGTTCATTTGGGTTTACTGCCTGACACAATTGTATAAGACTTTACAGCATTTAGGGCACGTTTTGCCCTGCTGATCTCCTGTTCACTCACAGGTTCAGACCCACACACAGAACTATTAAAACAAACAGTCCTGCTGCCCCTGCTGCATTTCCCTGGGAAATACATTCCTCACTAAAAGCTAAAGATGCAAGAGACTCACACAGTTCAAATTCATATTATATGAAAAACATCATCACTTTAAACTTATAATATATCAAATAGAAGGTTTTGAGAGCATTTTGCTATCATTAGTTTTCCTCAAACTTTTCCGAAATATGAGAACAGCATGTTCTTATTTTATAGATTACTCATTTTACTGAGGTATATAGAAAACAAAGTGAACTAACATTAAGATATGACAAGGTCTTAGGTAATTTGATCTTTAGTTGTGGGACATTTGCCTGCTAATTGCCTATCCTGTGTATTTAGCCTGTGAGTTCTTTGTGATACAGCTGCATTACTATGACTGAGTCTAAGTCAGGGTCTCTGAACACTAATGGAATTCAAATGACTGATACTAATAAAAACCAGATAATAGTATCCCATAGGAAGTCTAGAAGATCCAGAATGACAACAGGTCCTCTAATGCATCTTAATCTGCTGCAGCTATAAAGCCAATCACACCCTAAAATTTATACAGCTTTACTGCATTTTTTTTTACAAACCACATATATTCCTTTCTTAAACTCCATATTCCCTTTCAAGCAGTATTTGCTCTTATTCAGTAGGATTAGGGCACTTTGAACACACCTACTGTGGTACAGCAAATCCTCTGTTTCCTTGTTTTTCCTAGGCACACATAGCTTTCACATTTGAAGGCAGTAAGTAGCAAGTGCTTGCAGATAATCATAATCTCAGCACACAATCACGACTTATTGTGCTTTTAACAGGACACTATATGCAAGCCCGTTATTCTTTGTTAATCAGTAGCTGTCTGTTGTTTGACAGCCACTAGATTTGTATTTAAATTTTTAGTGCGCAATTTCCCACCTTCTCTATTTCAAAACCTCTTCTCTATTTCAAATAAAAAGACTAAAAGGCAGCAGCGGTTCAGATCCTCACCAGGGTAATATGCATACCTCCAAAGGTTGCATCAATTGAGGACCAGCCCTTTGTCCTGCAAGCAAGAACAACACTGAAACATTACAGCAACTCTACTGCTGCCTGCTAGAGGCAGCTGGCAAGTTAGTGAATCAGCCATCCAGTCGTATAGCAAAGCTACGTCAAACCTAAATAGACAAATAAAGAGCAGCCATGATATTCTTCGTGCAGTTTTCACCAGCTACTGCAGTTTTGACTTAATTTGTTTCCCTGCCTCTTTGCATCTTGAGTCTTTGAAGGCAAATGAACCAGTCGGTGTCATAAAACAAGGAGAACTAGAGCAGCCTTCAGTAATAACAAAAACTAACGGAAAAAGGAGATCTTTTGCAGGCAACATTTCACATGGCTCAAAACGTCTTTGCCGCAGTTTCAATTCTGCAGCCTTGCGATTGTTCTGACACCTCTTTATTGTTCCTTTTAAGTGCAAATGCCTAGGTAGCATCACTATAAATGAAACAGTAGTGTTCACAGATTGCATTCAACGGCTGTTAGAGCTTCGTCTCCTTCATCTGCACAATTTGCATCTATTACAGGCTCAGGAATATAGCTTTTGCTGCTTCTCAGTGGCCTCAGAAGGGGGCACAAGAACCCCCCCGCTAAAGAACGGCAGTGAGGCTGATCTTTAAAGCCCTTCCTAGAGGCAGCCCCTCTACAGTGCTTTCTGAAGGGTGGGAGGAGGGGAAGAGCCTGGTGAAGACTTTGAAGGACACCACTATGATGTGCTATGCAAGTTCTCTGAATGATCCTGCCTTGTGATAAACACCTTAAATTTTGTGGTGGGTAACAGGAATTGCTAACAAAGATGCAGAGCCCTAGTCCAAGCACAGGCATTCAGGGCCTCCTGAACGTGGCTCAGAGGGGTTCTGTACAGTGATTTGAGCAGTAGTCTTTGTCTGGAGTGCAAAAAAGAGGTGGGCGAATATATATAGTACCTGTGAAATTCACTTTCACAGCACAACGGGGGAAAAGAGCCCATAGAGAACAACCTCTCTTAATTCTCTAGTACCAGTTATATGCTGAGACTCTTTAAACAAAATTAACCAGTATGGCCTCAGCTAAAACCCTGTCTGGAAGCTCGGCAGTGTTTTCATGCAAAGCAAGATGCAATGCAGGAGGTGCTGTGTGTTTCCTTTCTGGTTGCTCAAACCAAGAGAGAACAATCACTCTTAACAAGTCAAACATACAAAGTGCAGAAGCTGCCTATTTTTTATTTCTGAGAAAATAATAGTTTGATTATTTGACTGCTCTTCTTGGATACATAAAGAAAGCTTTGCAGATGAGATTCAGAGCCTTTTTCTCTTTCAGGGAAATGTTTGCAATAATTGACAGGAGTGGCACATTCCAGAAATGAAAACACTAAAAATGTGAGTTGTTCAGGGAAGAAACTTATGTTATTTATATTTAGCACTTGAGCAGACCTAATTTAGGACCTTTAGGTGTGGTACCAATTATACAACCAGGCTAGAGGTGATAGCATACTCAATGTGGTTTTATTACTGTTATTATACCTGTGTAATTATTATCTCACAAGTCCAACATTTCAACACAGTCACACTGCAGCATGTGATGCTATTGATGTTCAGGTAGTACACACAATTATTTGTCCTTTCCGTCATGAGACTCCACTATTGCAATATTCACATCAAACGAAAGCAAAAATACGACTTCTATTATTATCGTTATTTTTCTTTGTTGTGTCTCTCAGGAATCAGAAGACAAGCCAAAGCCAGGAGATGGGAATTCATTTTACTAGGCCACCCTGCTGATCAACTAAAACAAAAAGTTACCATATGCTTTATCTCTGTGACAATGCAATGGGATTATATTATTTTATCTTGTTTTACTAACAAGGCATAATTGTACACAGCCTCTCCACGGAGCACAGAAAGAACTGAGACTGGGAATTTGAAAGAGGAGATAGGTGTATGGAAATACATTCTCTTCAACTCTGATCAATAGAATGAAAATCTGAAGAATCACTGACACAACATCTTTCGTATTCTCATTCTTTTTCCAGCTAGAGAACATGTTTCACTTACAGAATTGAACTATTACAAACGCAGTTGGAGTCTGCATTATCTGTCCTTTGGATCCCAATCATCGGCTTAAAATCTTTGTCTTTGTCATAGTTTTTTTCATTTAAAAGAAAAGAATTAGATAAAATCTCCTCAATGACCATAAGAATTTATAAGCAAATACTCTATTTGCATGTCCAGCTTCTGTAGAATACAAAGTAAACCTCTCTTCAAACACATAATAGATACATTTTCTTGAAGACAGATACTTGTTTCATATAATAGTTAAAAAGATGAGATTTTGTCAAATAACCTACAACAAAACCAGTCCCAGGGAAAGCCCTAGGCATTGACTATCCACCTTTCTATTTTAAAGTGATATTTTTCTATTACTGCCTTAAACACCTTGCAGTGTGACACTTCAGTGTCCCACTATAGTATGCCATCAAGTGGGGTGCTATTATTCTCCTATAAATTCAAACCAGAGACACAAGAGAGCAAATCACAATGCCTCAACCCTCTACACCAGTCACTGGCTATACAGAATACAGATTTTCATCCACTCTAAACATTCTGGCAATTCTTTTCAGCTACATCTATCTAGCACAAAATTCATTTATATAACATACTTGGATCCTCCAAATAAACTTGTACAAAGCCAGATTTCCTTCTAGTAAGAGAACAAAAAAGTCTTTAAGATTAAGTTACAGCATGATGGTGTCTGTATTCCAAGGAAAGCAAGCAGTATTGTAATTTACTTTAAGCTACAAAGGTCAGAAATTCTGCAACTGGTTACATTTGCCATTAAACCAGTTGCCCCTGCCCAATGACTTAGAGACTGTCCATCATTAACAGAAAAGAGAAGCTGGGTACAGATATCACAGGTGATGTAAAACAAACACAGTACATGTTTATTCAAAGAGATGAATTTCATGGTTTTGTACTCCTTTGCATTTCCCACTAAAACTGGATTTGAAACAAGGTAATTAAATTAGACCACTGGTAGAACTCCAGGAGAAATTAGCTCAACCAGACAGAAAAATCCCAACAGAATCATTGATAACTTGTTGCACCCTTCCAGACTTTGCCTTCCAGAGAGGCAGATACAGAATAAACAGGTGCAAGCAGGAAGATAACCACTTGGCAAAACCTGGATGCAAGAGTGCAGTAGCCAGGTAAGCGCAGCCATCCAAGCAGGAGGGGGAGCACTGAAAATGGTTCATCAGGAATGACTAGGAGGCTTTCCAGCCCCATATGGCACCTTGTCAGCCCCTTGACACCAAACACTACTGGCCTCTCTCTCAAAAGCAGCATTTTTAAAAAACTTGTCATCGTGACTACACAGGCAGTGCCAGGAGTCACCCCACACTCTTCTTCATGCTTCCCACCACTGGTGCTGGCAAAGATCCCTTTGGCTAGCAAGGCACTGGGACTTTTTTTTTTTCTTGTGGCTCTATTGTAAAGGGTACAATGTGGATCCTTGTCTCTTTAGGTATAATTAAGTGCTTAAGTGGCAGCATGTCATGCTGCAATTTTGTGATCTGAGCCAGGGTCCTGAGCTAGCCTGAAAGCTCAGAGGGCAGACAGGCAGCACTGCGCTGAATAACTGGTGCAAATTGCCAAAGATAACATTAATTCAGGGGATAAATGCACATGAAAAATTTAGAGGGGCCTACCTTCAACTCAACTCCATCAGCAATGCTTTAAAAAAGGATGAAAGGAAACAGCAAGGAAGGAGCCATCAAATTATGTTTGTCACAGTAGCACCTCCAATCAAATAGGTCTCTTACCCAAGATTAGGTGTCATTCTGCTCAGCTTCAGGTAAAGTGGTCTCACTGGAGTACTGTCACCTGCAGAAAGAGCACAAAATACTTGTGGATTTAAGATACAAACATTACAAGCATTAAAAAAGTAAAACCTGATACATTTAATCACGCCCCTCACCAGAAATGAATCCATATTTATCCAACAAAAAAGCAAAGGACAGAATGAATCCGAAGCTCAGTTTGGTGCCTGACAGCAGGTGAAAACCCAATGAATCTTATGTAGCAGTGGAAGGGCAGTAACAAAAAAACCATCCCAAAAATCCCAACCAAAACAGCAAACCCAAACCAATTAATTTCTAATCTTCAACAATTAGTTATTTGAAGACAGCGTTTTTGCCAACTGCCTGTATTGATCATTAAAATAAAGGAAGGCTTCCACCACCATTAAAACTAAATTTCTTTCTCATCCAGAGAGAAAGTAGTTGCCTTTGGAGACTGAACAAAGACAGGTCTGAATTCTTCCCTACACTCTATTCTTCCCCAAGCATGGATCCAGAGAGAAAGACAAAGGGGTTATTTTGATTTGCACACCACTGCTTCCTTTCATGCTTTTTTTTCCCTTGAAGTGGCATGTGCTCCTTTAAAAGGAGCAGACTCCCAGCTTGCCATGGGACCCCATTGTTTTCTATCTGTGATTGAAATAAATCTCCTGAAATATGTTTGGTTTCTCTTAAATTTCAAAGCGATGGCCAGAACTCAGCTGCAAATGGTTTCAAACTGATCTTAGCCACTGCAGATTAAAACTCCCTCATCACTTGCTGTGAAACAAAACACAGTTAAAACCCTCTCATCATCATCTGGGAAATTCTGGCCAAGCTTTACTTTCAGCTATCCTCATTCAAATCTGGAGACATTCTTTGGAAATCAACACAGAGAATGTTAGACTTCAGGTAATGCAAGGAAGTTCCCACCAGGTTTAGCAAAGTTACTTTAGTATTTGACATTATGGCTAAGCATGTATTTCCACAAACTGAACTGAGAGCAAAGTGTCCCCATCCCTACATAATCTTTGCATCCACCTCCCTATCTTACTTTCTCCTCTGCTCACTCCTGATATTCAATAAAAACTCCAGACTTATTCTTTGCCAAATGAAGCAGACAAGTGTTTCATTACTTTTTTCTTGTTTTTTTAACTTGTTTATCTTATCGCTTACTCTCTCTGAAACAAGCGATTTGCATGTGTCTTGAAGCCAAGAAATATCTTCTAGTCTTTCATACATTTCTGATCTGATCACAACTATTTTACTGGGAGAAATGATTATCTAATGGTTATGGGGGAGGAGAATGCGAAACTGGAGTTACAAACAACTAAGTATTCAAGGAAATCTCTAGTCTGAATTGGCTGTAGAAATTTGGTTTTAAGCTGAGATAGAAGACGATATTATCAAAGGAAACAAAATTAACAACAGCTTTGCAACAAAACACCAAACCCATAAATAAAAGCTTATTTTGAAATTGATATCCAGAGTAGTAAAGGAGGAACTAAATCAAAATCACAGCTAAGAGAGAGGAGCTCTATTCCTGTATCAGTTTTGATCACTGTGCAGCCTCAAATAAGAAACTGCTTTAGTATCTAATGAATCAAATTAAGATAATGATACCATCTTTAAAGAGCTCTGACATCCTCAATGCTAAATTTTATTACTATGGCATGCCTGGGTCTGTGGCACAGTTTTTGCACAAAAAAAGCTGGTGGTTTCAAGCATAGAAGCAGCATATGTTGAGTTTAAAATTCAAATGTATTTATAACTGAACACTAATGGCAATGTCATTTATTCATTTAACAATTTTGCAATAGGCCATATGAGGCAAGCCATTTTTAAATGCATTGATTGGTGGTGTACAGAGAAAGAGGAGTTAAAAAGTAGCTGACATTCATCAGAAGTTGCAGTATGCCATAAAGTGGTGAATGCTGCCCTCTGGCTCAGGTTGGCAATGGTCACTCATTTAGAAATATTCTGTTTTCAAAGTGTGGGGGAGTAAAGAGAGGTTGAGGTTCAACAGCTTTCCTTAATACTTTGGTCTGCAATAGCTGTATTAAAAGGCTACATGCTTGAAAAAATACAATGTTAGAAAGAAATTTCCTCAAGGGTTAAAGTTTGTAGTTATTTTAAAATTATGTTTTTCAAATATCTCCAACACAGAAAAAGATCTACTTTATTTTATCATCTATCTTGAATGGGCCATATAAAAGAGTCATGTCAGCACTAAACTTACAGGCCCATGGAGGACAGTGTCTTTTACACAGTTTTTTTTAATAATTCAAGAATAGATATAACTTATTTCATTGTGTTATTTTAAAGTTTTAGGCAAGATTTATAACAGAGGAAAAGCACAGTACTCTTTATCTGTTCATACAGTGAAGGAAAGCTTAACTCATTTCACTAAAAGATAGTGTGATTGAGATGTGTAAGTCTGCAGCTTAACCATAACAGCTTTAGAATTTGCTAAAGATTATGCTTGCATTTTCCTGCTGTAGATACACCATTGCTTTTGAAAAAATGATGTGTGAACAGATGTTTAAGAAATAGAAGACAATTTTTTTATTGTGCTCCTTCTAGAAAATGGGGACCACTTTTCCTTTTAAAAGTTACACCTTCCCTTCTACTACCCCACGACTTTAGTTAGCTGGAAATAAGGGGAAACATCCCTCACTTATGAAAGTGGGAAATAATTGCTATTACAGAAGGTAGATGTAAGCTACTGCTCCATTGCCATGCTAAGTGTGCCCACCCCACAAGAGACCCAGAGCCAGCTTGTCTTGCTGGTTGGTTTCTTGCCTGGAAGGTTGACCCTCAGCAAAGGAATGTTAGACTTGATGTCCTTCTGAGTGTAAGCTCAGTTTTATTTTCCTACCTCCTCCCACCTAAAATTCAGTGCTTGAGGAAGTGTTTGAGGAAGCATGGAATGGAATAAAGGGTTACAGACAACATGCGGGTTCCCTTCAGCATGGTATTCTATGAAACCCAGCTCCTTTGATGCCTGAAGTTTTAGCTATCATATTTTCCAGACTCTGCACTGCATTGGCACATAACTCTGAACTTCATATAAAGTGTTAGCAAGTTCTCTTCACAGTTTGGTTGGACAAAACAATTCTTTTCCAGCCCAAGAACCAAGGACACCATTACAGCTTGAGGCCCAAAAAGTGTAAACAACAGGGAATTAATGAAAGCAATCTGGAAGGATGAGACTCCATAACCTGAAGCTGTATTGGACAATTAACCCCAACACGTAATGTGTGATCCCTCGTTTCTCTTGGGTGGACACTCGGCCAGGCTCCTGTGCTGCCCAAGGTGTATCCTTTGAACATCTTTTAAATAAATACCTCCTTTATTCCTTTAACACTGTCTAGCCTCTGTTCTAGGTAGCCTCTCACCATGACTAAGTTCTACAGCTTATCTTTCTACTACATGAGCTAGAGGACAGAGTGGACGTCTTTCTCTTAAGATGATAAAATGCAGTATTCTGAATATGAGACAGCATTTCTCCTGGGAATATTGAATTTTGGATAAGAAAAAGTACTCTTATATCTAACAAGAAAATTTTGCTTTGTCTTGAGGGAGAAATTTCAGGACAGCTTTGGGAACAACCGTCTCAGAATAAAATTGCAACCTGAAAGAAGTTGATAGAGCTTTTTGTACACTCATAGTACACACTGGCATAAAGGTAATTAAAAAACCCCAAACCAAACAACTTCAACATATTAAAAGAAAAAGGAAACCCTAAGCAAACTTTCAAAGGAAGGATCTTTAGAAGTTATGAATCCAATACATGGATTCAAAAGACCCAGGGGAATCAGGTAAGGAGAGCCAAATACACTGGGAAACTTCATAACATGCTCTCATCTGCACTTATCAGTGAAATTTACAATCACAGAATGAGTTTTAAGATTTTTTTTTCCTATAAAATGAGTAAAAACAAGGCAACTTGCAAATCTTCTGGCTCAAGTTTTTATTTCTGAGAAAGGCAAATGTTACACTAACTCCATATCCCTGTAAAGGAGGAGACCTGGAAAAGCTTCTAACTTGGAAGATACCGTCTTTGCTTTTTTATTCAGCAGGGAATACATAGAATTGTTGTCATCTTATTGCAAAGGCCCCATACCTTCATGGTGATTTCTCATGGGCAGTCCCTCACAGCACAGCCAACAAAGTAACTCCAACTCTCTTCTTGCCTACCTAACCCACTCTTTTGTAGCACTCATCTTCTTACTGGACACAGCTATGGCCTGTTAAGGGCAGGCCTGTTCCTGAACTTTGGTGATTGGTACAGCTGCAACTTCTCAGGTGTGAGACTACCTTCTGCACTATATTTTCTTACATTTTATCCCTCCACATCTAATCAAGTAGAAATTACTGAAAGTGAATCTGAGTCTTTCAGCAATAGAATTAGCTACATGGGAAAATTAGTTTCCATGTCTTTAGCCACTACAATGGCTTCTGAGAAGGAAAAAACCTGTTTTGGGAAAGGCCATGTAATTAGAACTGATGGAAAGATAGAAAATTTTTTTTTCAGGTTTTGAAACTTGTTACCCTGCTTTGAGCACATAAAAAGCCTTTCAAAGATCTGCAGAAACAAAATAGTACTAAAGCATTTGTTTTGATAGTCAGTGTAGCCTGCTGGGTATGCTCTATTCCGAAGAGTTTTCACACTGAATTTGGCAGAACGTAAAGTTGAGCCTAGGTCATAAATTTCCCAGGCCAGGGCCAAAGCCCACAGAACATAACAGTCTCTAGAGCTTGATGACAATGTTTTGGATTTTATGAAGGCATGTTTGGCCTGCATTGCATGTGACAAGGAAGTCACTAGTTCAAGCTTTTCCTCAGTGATGTAGCCAAGAATTCAAGTGGTTGGTATTGGCATGGCAGGAGCACTGGTATCTTGGAGGTGCTGTGACCTTGAAAAGATCTTTGTGCACATGGTGTGAGTTGGCCAAAGTGCTTAAAGGTGTCCTAGGAAAATAAAAGGGGCTTTGGGAACTATCTCCTTGTGTTTTCTCTGCAACAGCATCTATTATCTTATTTACATCTCCTCAGATTCTGAGAAAAAATATGTGTGGGAAAGAGGGGATAGAGAAAAGCTGGGAACTTCACAAGGGTGCTTGTGACAACACAAGGTTGATAGAGTTGAACATCCTAATATCTGGAGCTAAACATGAAAGTGCTGCTGAGCCTACAGAGGTCACATCTTGTGCTAGGGCTGGCTGAGATGGATAGCACAGCTCTCACAGTGCTGTGCTTTGCACTGGTAGCTAGAAAATCGTTGATAACACACCAGTGTTCTGGCCACTACTGAGCAGTGCTGGCACAGCTTCAGAGCTGTCTCTCCAACGTTCCCATCTCACCAGAAGGATGAGCAGAATCTTGGGAGGGGACACAGCTAGGACAACTGACCTAAACTGACCAAAGGGATATTCCATACTATATGACATTGGTCATATATATAAGCTCAGATATAAAAGCTAAGAAAAGGAGGAGGAAGGAGAGCCATTTGTTATTTCCATTTGCCTTCCAGAGCAACCACTGCCTGTACTGAAGGTCTACTTTCTGAGAATGTCTGGACATCACTTGCTGGTGGGAAGTAAGGAATAAAATCTTTGGGATTTTTCGTTGCTTGTGCATGCTTTTGCTTTAGTAAACTGCCTTATCTCAACCTATGAGCTGTTTTCTATCTTATTTTCTTTTCCCAGTCCAGTTAAGTAGGAGGAGTGATAGAGTGGCTTAGTGGGCATCTAACCAAGATCAACCCACTACACATCTGAAGCCAGCACTGCACAATTTTCTTCTCTGATGGTACAAACAAAATTCAGTCTTTGGGGAGCTTCCACATCTGTATAAAGACATCCTTGTTCTTCCTGGAAACACAGAGTCACTGAGCTTGACAATGGAAGCAAAAGAAGATATGAAAGACCCTCTACTAAGAACGTGTTTCTCATCCTGCTCCCACCAGCCTTGGTGCTTCCTGGGCCTGTGGAGATCCCAGGTGTATGAGTAAACAATGGGATTGCTGTACTTGTACAGATATTTCCAGAGCTGAAATATCAAGAAAATGAAGGAAACATTTTTACACTTCCCACACATTTATACTCCAGGTAGAGATTCTCTGATCAATTTCTAAGTCCGCCCATATATTTTTTAAACACTGCATTGCTAGAAAATCCTTATTTGTATTAATTTACTTCATGAAGTAAGACAAAGGAATAACTAATTCTCAAGGAAGGTGATGGTAAGTCACGTCTTGAGAGTTGGTGCCTTTTCTCACTGATGTTACATGCCAGAGACATGAGTGCACAAATACCACACAGCTGAGATTTCTGAAAGGATCTGAGCGGCATGGACCTCAGCTTCTTCCAACAAATTAATCAGAAGACATTCCAATATACTTTTCCATTTATCTGATAAGAAACTATGTTACACAGCATAAAAACCAAACCCCTAGCTTCCCTGATGAACCTGCTTCTTTATTGGTGAGTTTGGAAACTGTAGATCTCTCTTCCAAAAGACTCTAGCAGTTCCTTTGCTCAGAGTGACAATACCTAAGTCACTTAGCTTCTAGCATCACATATTTAATTTACATCAAAGCAGAACAAGCCACCACTAGAAAACTACTGGCAAATGTAAGATATTTCATTGCAAGGAAGCAATCAGGAGCTTTATGTTTCACCTCCAGCTTTCAAAATTAACTCTTCTTTCATTCATTTTAAGTAGCTTCTTACTTTCTAAGTGATTTTTGCCATAGGAATTTGAACACATCCTCACATTTAAAAAATTGGAATAGTAAATCAGAATGTAAGATAAAGAATAATACCTCTGCTATTAAGTATCACAAAAAGTTACGATTAATACAAATTTTAATATGCAAGTCAGATTCCACTCAAAATTCTAAAAACCTGATATAAAAGGAGAGCTCTGATACAGCTGGGGAGCTTGAATCTGATATAAACTTTATCTTTCAGAAAGATGTGCTGCACATCTTATAGCTAAAGACACAACTTTAATTTTCAAGCCAAGGAGAAGAGAGAACACATAGGGAGAATTCCTCATTACTGTGTCAAGGGAAACTGAGAACATTTGCTTAGACTCCCAATAGGGGTATGAAGACATGTTGAAATTTAGAGGTTAGTAATAGTTATTGTAGTCCTTTCATGAGTTTTTATTTTCAAAAGATGCATGCATACATGAAGCAAAAGAGTTCAAGACTTTAAGTGAGGTTCAAGCGTATGCTTTGAAATGGGAATAATATGGGAGTAGATGACATTTACACCATCTAAATTTTAAAAAAGGAATTAAAATGAGTTTATATCTAAAGTGAAGTAAAACAATTAAACTAATAGTGAAAAACTGAAGTTATTTGTGCATCAATGTCTGGACAAAAGAATGCAGTAAAAACTAGCTTATTAACAATGACAATGGACTTGAAAGGAATCACCAAGGTCTGTAGGAGAAAAAGAAAAAAATGGAGAAACATTCCCTGTTTACTGTGACATTAGATCTGCAGTGGCCGGGGAACACTTGGTTGAAAATGAAGAACTAGCTCTTACCAACAAGATGCTAAAAATGTTGACTGACAGCTGACTGGGTTTAGTAAAAAATAAGAGGAGAATCACATTAAGTATAATAACATAAATTAAGGGTAGTTTTCACACTTGTAATATCCATTTTAACCATTATCTTTGGATCAGTATCTAATTAATACTTCTGGACTAGGCCTTATATGCTGGTAATGATACCTTTCATATCATTTTCATTTGAATTCTTCTTAATGTTTTCTTTGTCTGGGTTCTCTGCCTTAATGCAAATTAACTTTGCTTTTATGTAATGCCCCTGGAGGAGTTTTTGAGACTCATGGCACAGAGTCACATTACACTAATCCATGGCAAATGTTGAAAACTGCTGAAAAGCCAGTGGCATTTTGGGTCTGGTGGTTTGCTTTTTGGTTAGATTTTGGGGGGAGGGATTTTGTCATGGTGGAGGGACACAAGCGGCTCAGAGGGGATGTGTGTTGGACTGGGTTAATTTTGTGTCAAGTCATCTTGCCAGGATTATATGATCTTTAAACCCGATAGCAGTAAAACAGGGATGGGACTTTTGGGATCAGCCAGCAGTTACACTGAATTAGGTATAATGTGAAACTGCACCTTGAGAAGGGAAAAGTCACATCTGGGCATTATAGAGAGCTGTGAGATGCCCTCCCAGCTTAAGAGAGAGGAATGAAGCTACAGGCCTGTCAGAAGAAAAGAATTTAAAGTGAGGTTGTGTCTGAGGGGAAGGCAAACCCAGTCTGTGTAGGCGCAGAGTTTGATCCACAACTCTCTGAAGTCAAATGTTTTAGTTTACGTCAATGGCCTTTGATTAGGCCCAGAGAGAGCTGTAAGATCCAAGGGCTGCCAGGCTTGGTTACAGTCATCAATACTATAAATCCCTGAGAGAGTTTCCTTACTAAACTCTAGGCCTTTTTGCTGCAGGACGCTAACTAAGGGCATGATCCTGAGCAAACTCAGTCCCACCGGCTCCAAAGGCCATAAATTCTCTTGACCATCCTGCAGCACAGATTCTCTGGTTTGCTGTAACTATTTAATACAAGCGCCAGAAAGGACAAGAGAATAGGAGACAGTTTCTGGCAAAGAGAAGCTTTTTCTACTGCCAGAGCTGGAGCTTTCTCTGAGTTGGGAAGGCCCAGCCTGATGTGAGCTGGTCCCAGGGGATCATCACAGCTGGAGTTTGGCCAGGAGATTTCCCTGTGCAAGGGGAAGCTGCACCCTGAGGCTGCCTGAGGGAAGCCATCAGGTCCATTCTGCAGCACTGAGCCCAGCAAGTGGCCCACTAACCTTAACAGTCTATACTAGTTTGTTTCATTTTCATAGCATCTTGTGAAAAAAACCTGATTTCTCTAGTTGTTAAACCTTTCTAAACTGAGACAAGCTCATGTGGAAATCAGTTCTCTTAGAAAACAAAATCTATAACCCCCCTTGCTGAAAGACCTGATCATAATGTTGTATATTTGGGAAATCCTTATCTGTAGATCAACCTTGACGCTCACCATCTTACTTCCTCAAAGCCCAATTTACATTTCTTGGTTGTTTGCAGTTTTTGTTTTGTTGATTTTGGTTTTTTTTTTCTTTTAATAAATTTCAAAAAGTAATATTTGCAGGATAAGCATAGAATAAATCAACAATAACAGAAAACCAGCAACTTGATTCTTTCTTCCTGCTTCTGCAAAAAAACCCATAAAAGCTCAATTGTCCTCTCAGGACTCCTTGCAAGTCTTAACAAAAGTCTCTAAAAAGCAACTAAATGAAAGACCAGGGAGTTAGCAGCAGGGCAGATCTATCATAGAGAAATCAGACAAAACCCTTCTCTCCTTCTGACCATATCTAGGCTTAGTTCTGATCTCCTTACTCATGCTGAGTAATAATTCACACCATAACTAGCCCCACTGGAGCTGCTAAAATCACTTGGAGTAAACCATAAGCCTGTTTGAAAAATATCAGTCTGATACACTAAGGCTAAAAATCCTAAAAGCTAATTTAAATATTATTTTTTTAATTACACGGCCTCAAAAATTATTCTGTTCTTTGCTTTTGTTGCTGTGGTGTGTTATCTTCCAAACAAAACCAGAAAGTTTTTCATTTTCTTTTTTGTTTGTTTTGTTTTTCATCTTAATATAGAATCCAGCTAGAAAAATAATATTTTGTCTAACCTAGAAAATGCAATGAATATACAAAGATATATGAAGAACATGCACCTTTTTGACAGAGATATTAAACCAGGAAAACCTGAGGCCAAGTCTACAGTACAAACTTCTGTCTGAAAAGTACATTAGTCAACAGTGTAATAGGACACGATCTCAGCCATTAACCCAGGCTGAGCCTACCCAGTGATTAGCCTGACTCAAAGGCCTTATTTATTTACTGCGTCGTCATGTAGCTTTGCTCACCCGTGTGTACGTGACAGTGACACTGCTGGGAGGGAGACTCGCTGTGCTGCTGCAGAAGTGTGCACCGTAGAGATTTTTCCTACCTTTGTAAATTGATCTCTTCTCTGTGTCTTTCTCAGTAAGCCCTTGGAGAGTTTATCCATGTTTCTAATCACATGAAAGGGAGCGGATGGAAAGTGTCAAAAGACTACTGACAATCACGCAAATTTTCCTGAGTTTCAGCCTAGCAAGGCTGGACACCAGCACTAGTGGAAGCACTCCAAAAGCTAATCAGGATCCTCGGGAAGGCTATTCTGTTCTTGCTTAAAATACTGAATTCCTGCTAGTGAGCTCAGCGCGGAGATGTGAAGCCTTGGGAAGTCCCG
The DNA here is from genome assembly GCA_024865655.1 of Emberiza elegans. NCBI lineage: Eukaryota > Metazoa > Chordata > Aves > Passeriformes > Fringillidae > Emberiza > Emberiza elegans. The sequence goes on from JALJVW010000206.1 coordinate 74,401,492, forward strand.
GAGGTGCCAGCAGCGCTGTTCAATGAATGCCATTGCTCAACACACCCCAGCGGTCCGGCCAAACTCCTCCTCCAGCAGGAAGCCTGGCAACAAGGCACTCAACCAGTTGAACAAAAACTACAAGCTTTGCACCACGCCAGCTATTTGCCAGCAACCAGTAGCCCGCAGGCTGGATACTGTTACCTAGTTATTAACGAATGCTGCTGATTAACCTTTTCAGAGCACTCTGTCCACCACACCTACTGGTGGGAACCTGCAGTGATAACGCTCAGGGGGAGTTGCTGACATCAGATTGACACTGGGGGTACTGAAAAGGCACCCCAAGAAGAGACAGTGACTTTAAGAGTTGGATAGAAACCAGGATAGTTCTCCCAGAGACATTTGGGAAGAAAAGGGTGGGAAGGGTAAGCTTTTTTAAAGCTTTCTAAAAGTAATTAATGAGATCACCATAATTTACACTGTATCTCAGGCTGCTGTGCTTGATGTAGAACAAATTAAAATTTTGTTCAGAAAGCTTCTTATTATGCCCCAGAATTAAATTTGGCAGAGATCGTGACACCCTCCCCCAGCTATTCTCACCCACGTTTCAAGCCCAAAATTCTTGAAAGTAATGTACTGCTGAAACATAGATGATGGCATCTAAAGCACTCAAAATGATGTGTGTGACAAGTTCCAAAGAATCTGGGGACTGTAAAGCTCTGGCAAAAAAAAAAAAAAAAAAAAGTATTTTTGAATCTACATTTCTTTTAAATTTTTATTTTTTGTTGTTGTTGGTCATACCTCCTAAGCATTTTGAAGCTTAGTTTTCTTTAGAATGTACCAAATAAATAAGAAGTCAAGACTCTGGAAAAGGGTAATGAAATAATATGAAATTAGGGCAAGAACAAAAAGAGATACAAGATTTTGAAATATAACAAAGTTTGCACTAAGATATTGAAAGGTGACAAAAACAAAAGCACCAGGAATAAGTAAATATGAAGAAGTTGACTAAATCTTAATCATGAATAGCAACAAAGGAGGCAAAATAAAAAAATTCTGAAAGAAAAGTACAGAAAGGACAAATATGAAAAAGAAAAGACTGCACAAAAAGCATATTAGAAGGATGAAAAAAAGCCCAAATTCAATAATACATGTAGGAAAACACCCCAACCTCACTCTGCCACGATAAGACTGCTTATGCATACCTTTACCAGGAGTTCTACAGAACACTTTTTAAAATTGTTGTTTTCTCAGTTTAACAGAACTGTTACTCTTTAGGCTAAAAGCATAGTAAAAAAAAAAAAATTGATTTCTTGCCTAGATCCCTGCTATAGCTGAGATTTCACATGACAATTGAGCCAGTTTGACAGCTTGCCGCTGTTGATTGGGGAAGCTGCCTCACCCCCCTGCTTTGTTCCCAGACATGGGGTCTTACTCCTTCCCTCGCACTGAAATCAGCTCTTGCTGACACCCCAGTACAAAATACTCTGCTCTCTTATTTAAAAACAAAACCTTTTTCTTCTGCAGATATTTTTGTTTGTTTTTAAGAGATTGAGTAGAGATCCGTGAAACTGCTTAATAGTTCCAGGAAATTTTCACCATTAAAATATTCCTAGAGCTATGGAGATGACAGAAATTTGTGTTTTGTGCCTGTTCTGTTCTTTCTAATATTCCTATTTCATTTCTCAGAATAATGTGGTTCCATTCCCCTCATAAATAAAAAAAAACATAGCAAAGGTTCAGGTTATAGCCCCTGTGCAAACTGTAACAAAAGCGGGATATGAGAACTAAAGCGAGTTTCCCTCTGACTTCCACACCATGAACTGTATGAGCACAGATCAATGCAGGCTTTCTGACATCACTTACACTGAAGACTGAGAACAGGAAAAAATTACAAATCAGCTGCCATATTCTGCCATCATTTGCACTCTTACAACCTGGTTGACATTCACTGGTTCAGCAGTAGAATTTGGGTTTGTGCATACAGATTAGAAAACAAGGAAAATCTAACAGGGGGTTACTGCTATTATTTAAATAAAGGATCTGGAGGTTATTTCCTCTTCTGTTTCAGGGAAGACAGATTTCTTTTTGAGTGGTCTTATAATGGGATGGGAAATCTGTTCTTGTGCTATAATCCACAGACCACAGAAGGATGTCCATTACTTTGTATTAGCCAAAAATTTTTCTTTGGGCAACATTATTGCCAGACACAACAAAAAAAAACTGAAAACCCCAAACACAGAAATGAAACACAAACTTATTGCTGAAAACAAAGCTTAGTTTCTAATATTCAGCCCTGATTCTTACTCATAAAAGCAGTTTCATTACTATCTGTGGTACAAACAGGACATGGCAGCATTCAGGCTATTAAAACCAGAGATTATTCAAAAGTTAACATGTGGTTTTTATTTACAGAAACAGAACAAAAGAGACTCTAATTGAAACAGATCATTTAAATAAACCCAGCACACTGCTTATGCAGATAGTGTACTTATGTAGATACACACGTGCATGCACATGCACACCCAGCCAGAGCTTCCAGTGTTTTCTGGCTTCTGCAGTACACACAGGGACCTAGTGGGCCCAGAACTCCTGCTGCACATTCCAGGATTTTCTGGGCATCCAAGCCGCCCAGTACAGATCTGGGAGTCACTGGGCATGAACCTCTGCTCAGCTGCCTCTCAGGGAATTTGTCTGTGTTTCATCAAATACAGCATATCCCTGAGAAATATCTGAGGATATTTGATGTACTGATATTTTCCCAATCATTTCCCCTATTGTTCCTTTTTTAAGAGACAGCGGAAATTATTTAGATTGCTTGTTAAAAGAAACAAACACAGGAAATGAAACCGGGTGAAAATAATTTCTTAATTTTGAGGGTGCATTGAGGTGGAACAAACCTTACCAAAGATAACTGAAAATGTAAACACACTGATTTCAATCAAGAGCACTTTTCATAAGAATATTTCAGTCACTAGTTGCTGCTGATCCTTTTAGAGGTGTGTTACCCATTCTGGAATATACACAAGAGTTCAAGTGTTGCATAATTACATGAAACAGGGCCCATACAAGAATATCCTGTTTTGCTTCCTGTACACTCACTAGGGTGGCTCAGCTGAATCCTTGACAACATCTAGCTCCATGAAGAAAACATCAAGACTCCTTGCTGATAGGAGGTTTTTTACCTAGAGCTTCTCAGCAGTTGGGCTGTTTAGCCCCAATGTGTAAGCAGACAATCACCCTATTGTTTACTTTCTACTCAGAAGGAGCATTACTGCTTTTCCTCACTGTCCACAGTCTCTGTAATCTTAGCAGTCATGTTCACTCAGCAGTTAGTCTAAATATGAGCTTCCCAAAGGAGTTTCAAATCCATGACATAGATTAGTATCACTGTGGTTTGATACTATCTGTGACAAATTCCACAGTAATTAACATTTTCAAACCACGGTCAATACAGAAATTATTTGACGAGGACTCACTCTAGCCCCCAAATCGTGAGAAATTAACAAATTTAAGGGGTATTATTACGAAGTGAATAGGCTGTGGAGGACAATGTATCTTTCAAAAACCCTGTCAGCATTGCTTCATCTCATTACATATCGCTATATCTTTAAAAAAGGAGTGATTCAGTTGTGTGATGGTGAATCATGAAACTTCACAAACATTCAAGGAACACACATGCCACTACAAATTAACCATTAGCACTGCATGGTATTCATCCTTTCTGTCACACACTGTGGGAAGCACGCCTTATTAGCATGGAAGCATGAAGCAATAGCATCTCAGTGTACTTAACATTCGCTTACCTTGGAAAAAAGAGCACACAATTGCAGTCTTAAACAAAAACCCGAATCCTCAAAATGCTGCAGATCTATTCCTTTCCACATTTAATCCTTGGATTTAAAAATTGCAAAATTGAATCCTAAATCCTTTTCTTTCCTCTCTTCCAGTTCACTGTTTTTTACAATGAAATGTACTTTTTGCATTTTTAATCAGCTTTAATCATAAACAAGGCAGGCATCACAATTGCAGCTATTGCAGGGTTCCCCCTCACACACTTCTTTCTTGGTTTTGAATTTCAATAGTACCCTCAACTGGGGGTCTTCCTAGATCCCAGATGTCGAATTATATGGTCTGTCCTATTCTTCTTAGAGGGGCAATCCCGTTCCCTGTTAAGTTTCACAGGGGTCTGAATAGCTATTCTGCAATCACCCATTTCTTCTGTAATTGTATTACAACTGAACGTAAGTTTGATCATTAAGAAATAATTCTCCTTGTCTTAACAGTTTCTTAGAAATGTTTAGAAGTATCTGCTGTCTTTACTTAGTAATTCGAAGCACTCTGTACAAACCCTTAAAAAATAAATCTACATTTAGCATCATTGTTCCTGTCTGAGGTCCTGTGCGGTCTATAAAATCTCAAGAAAGGGGCCCACTTCCCATACCCATCCTACTTACATGCTGTTTTATTTAAGAATCAAGAGTACATTTTACAACCACTTTGCCATGTTAAAAAAGAAAGAAACATAAAAGTGACTTTCAGGGGGAGGGTAAACCTATGTTTTGTTTTACTAGCTTCTTTCAGAGTAAACTTGTAAAATAAAAAGATATAAATGCCAAAGAATTTTGTAAATGCTAATGTAGCACTAAGCCAGAGCCTCCCACTGACCTAGAAGCAGAACTGGTATTTTAAGGGTGCCCTGCTTTAATGTACATTTTATACATAAATGTTTTTGAAATGTCATTTTCTCTCAAGTGTAACCCAACACTATGGAATCACACACATCTCAGAAGTAACTCCTACCCACTCCTACTTCAAATAGTAACAGAGGCTAGCTGGCAGATAAGGTTAACATTGTGTAAGGTATTTCAACTAGCAGAGCAGTTCAGATATGCAGCAATGCATCACGAAGGCAAGTCATGGCCTTTGGCACCCCTCCTCATATTATTATTAATTACATATTTCCTCATCTTATTAGTGTTTGAATGGATGTAAGAAATAAACAAAGCTGCTCCAAAGTATATTGCAGACATACTACAGGCTGACATCTTTCTGGGATTAATAAAAGAAGAACCAGTACTACAAGTGAACTTTGGCTTGTATGTCCTCAAGGCAATTTTGTTTTTGGATAGATTACATGGTCAACTGTTATCTGAATCTGGGAGGGATCATTTCTTTAGAGATATTGAGGATCCTGTTGAGCTACATGGCAGCAATCATAACCTCCCTTGTTCTTACAAAAGAAAAAAATAATCTTCTGAGGCTTGACCATATCAGCAACCCATTGAGTTATTGAATAATCTCTGTGCTGCAGACTCAGGCATAGCTGCTAGCATTCATTATGCTATGATTTTCATTTTATAATTTACTGTTAAATCATAAAGATCTAAACCCCTGGTACATATAACAGTTGTATCAGCATCATATCAGGTAAGTGAGGCGCTGAAGTTCATCTAACACTATCTGAACTTGCCCGTAAAGTTGTAGACATGTAAAGTTATCTGAAATTGTGCTAAAGTCTCAGCCCCAAACTTTGGATATGCTCCCAAGTAACGCATCTTTAAGCAATTTTACTTCCCAAGCAGTGTGCTTTATTGGCATTATCAAAGGGACAAACTAAACTCCCATTGTTTGTGCTGTACCACTTCACAGCAACATCTGCTGGCTAACCCAGAGCTGCAATAACAGCAACCCTGACATACTGAAGTGACAGAACAATATGAGGCACGGCTATGGGAAGGCAAGGGTTAGATAAGAGGATAAGAGAAGGCTTTCACATCAAAGGCTTTGCCTTGCAATGACACCTACCCTTTGCTACTGCCTGTGCCATTGATTTCATGTCCGGGTTGCCAGTTCATCTAGAAGTCTCCCCAGCTTATGAGAGTTTGTATCAGAAACAATAAAGTCAGATGGCAGTTTTGTATGCCTTGGGGGAGAAAGCATATCCATACACTGGGGAAAATTATAGGAAAACCAGAATGATTTTACTCTATTCCACAGTTATTTATTCTTTCAGCCAGCATTTACTTTAAGTGCACCTCATAGTGTTCGGACCTGAAATTTCATGGCCTAAAGTTTCCTCCTCTCTAAGAGGAAAGGGCTTAAATCCCCTACATTCCCCTTAGTAAGTCAGTAACAAGAATATTTGGGTTGGTAGTCCTGTTGATGTGACAGTTGAGGAAGGGATTTTTTCTGTTTGTTTGGTTGGTTTTTTGTGGGGTGTTTTTCCTAGTTGTTGTTTGGGTTTTTTTTTTCTTCTTTTGTTGTAGCAGGAGTATCTTTAGGGCAAAAGTCTCTGGGAGAAACACTATTAAATACTTAGCCTGGACAAAAGCTGCAAGCAGAGGGAATTTCAATTGCTTTTCAGCTGCACTGTGGTTTATTGTTTACTTTAACTCAGGCCAGAGCCTAAGCTACATACCATGGTGTCTGTTAAAAAATCATTATGGTGCAATTAAAAACAATGTTTAAAGTGGAATTCCCCCCCTCCCCTTTCTCTGTATAACTGTTGTACGCTTCCTCTGTGCCTTTCATGATTATCTGCACCAGCTCTGGTCAAGAGATACAGCTGTCATGAAACACTCAACAGATGGCAGTGGCTGGGTGATGCTTCATCCATTTTTGGATGCTCTACTGACATTTGAGCTCATGCCTTCCATAAATGCTGTCATGCCCCTGACTCTTTTTAGCCAACACAAGCCTACAATGTGCAGTGACAATATTCATCTTTCCAAAGGAATAGAGACAAATTGAAATGCCCTTATAAAAAGCAATATAAAATACTTAAATTTAGTGTCCTTTAAAACTTTTAACCATTATAGATAGATATGGCTAGAAAATAGATAGACTGATAAATTGGTAGATGGATCTCCTTTCTTACTGCTGTTTCATCCTTAAGCTATTTTATTTTTATAAGGCTCTTCAGAGATTGATTTAGCTTACAAAGAACAGAAATGTCTCTCCAGTTTTAGGAAACTGCTAGGAACTCAAGTGCTTTGAAAAGAAATTGACTAGCACAACTTCTTTAAAAAGAAACATCTAAAAGATACAAAGTATTTTTAAGCTTTTCAGGTAGTAAAGGGTGCTTAATCTTATATTAATTGTTAAAAGCTTACTTCTTAGTGCATTATTATTATATACTTAAAGTCAAACTGGAAGATGCATCAGTTTGAGTACTGAAAGATACCACACTGTCTTTATGGGTTGTTTTTTGGGGGGGAGGGGGCTTGTTTGTTTTAAAGCAGCTTTATAATAGTGCCACCTAATATGATTGGTATGGAGAAACTGTGACAATCCCTGTATGTGTCCCACACAGGGCACTACCTTCCATGCTTACCAAGGTTCAATCCCAGTCACTGTGGCTCCTGATACAAAAACAAACAAGAGATAAGAGATGGAGGGAGAAGAGGTGGATAAATTCATGTACTTAATCACAGGGATTAAGAAAGACATCTTGGGAATGGTGAGTACTGGTATTTTGTCCTGACCTAGGAGTGGTGGCTGCATTTTTTTCATGCTGTTTCCAGTGCAACTCATTTTAAATGCAGGATGTTCAGAGACTATCAGTGCAAATGCAGATGATGTGTTTAATTGCAAACATTTGATGATGCCCTTCACTATGAGGCCTATTTTTTCATGTTAAGAATGATGTGCTTTACAAGTTAATTTATACCCTAACAGTGATGAAAAAAAAATGTATGGGCTACATTGCTCTGCCAAAAGTCCTTGCTGAACAGCCAGGAGATATTTTACCAGGTACTTAAGCAAGACACACCTTCCAGAGTGATGAAAAGGAAACTAAAGTTAGGGAGTATGATCTAATTCTTCAAGCCTGAACTTATATTTAGCACTGGAAGTATCAGCAGAATGATGCCATGACAGTGAGAGGGTGCAGTGAGGTAGGACTCACTTTTTACAGCTCAGCAATAGATTGTGCCCTGTGTGAAGTGATTGAGATCTCACAGAAACTACCTACACAACAAACACAACTCATTATTTGCTTACACTAGCCATGTTTGGTTAACACACAACACAGCTGATGTAACTGCTTACAGTTTTCAAATTAGTCAAAGGACCTTTGCTGTCTTTTCTGTCAGATTTGAGGGCAATGACTGGAGACAGGGAAATTTCAAACACCTTTCATATCCTGTACTTCTGTTACACTTCAACTGTTAGGACAGTAAGAGAAAGGGACTCTCAGTCTACACCTGAGCCTGTAATTGATCAACAGGCTCACAGCCACTTATTTTCATCATGAACTACATGGTCTGCCTCTACAAAAGTTCCATCTATTGAATATTTGATTCCCAAATTGCACCTCTAGAGACAGTAAACTACCAAGAGGATCTAAAGCTGACATCTTAATTTAGCAGTGTCTATTGTTTCATCATTCTTGGGCTTCACAGACAACATCCTTGCTAGATCAGAACAGTCAGATATGGCCCACTAATCTGCACTATTAGACCTCAGAGAGCAACAGGAATATACAGGGTTCAGGCTTGGCACCATCACATATATAACTGTATGTCTGAGCATTAGAAATGAAAGAGATGCTAATGCTGTAAATCAGAGGGTTAATCTTCTCTCAGTACTTAGAAGTCCTCTGGATCCTATTTTCACTATGTACCCACACCAAGAGTGCAGACAGCAATTCTCATGAATTTCTGCCTTTAAGACAGCACAGTTCTCTGATGCTTCAGCAAGTATCAAAGAATATGTAATATATGCATTTATCATAGTTTCACATCCCATTAAACACTCTCTTATTTAAATACTATTTATCTCATGTTGCAGAAAAGTATGTTCTCTAGCTCTAGCCATACCATTTGCTATTTTGCTGAATTGTGCCATTGCACTCATTATCTAATACACGAAGAGAGTAAAGTAAGAAAATATGGTTCTTTGCAGCATGGGCTATTGCATTTAGAGGCTTTTTTGTACCAGTTTCAGCACTTTATCTTACATCAAGAAAAAGAAAAAGGATAAGGATAGAGAAGTAACTAGAGACAGATTTGGAACTCTTGTAACTTCTAAACTTAAGCTATGGAGAAGTCTGCAGTGCATCTGTGTAAGTCTGGATAGTATTTCTATTTCCTGAAGCATTTCCCATCCCATATGCTTATCTCACACAGTTTCATGGAGCTGTATTAATGAGTGGAACATTACTAGCAGTTATAGTTTCATTCTAAGTTAAAACCTCAAGAATCACCTGTTGCACACTTCATACAAATAACAGCATAACACTGAAAGCTTTCATATAAATTCTAGCTATAATTCACCTCATAAGACACTGATTTTCCTTGTAAAAAAGGGTAAGAGCAATACCATTCTTTCATATGTGCATGACTTTGCCTTATTTCAGCATCATTAACTTGGGGAGTGGGCATTTCATGTCTTGCTTGGCTCTTGGAATAGATGAGGTTATAGAAGTTTGATCTGAGAGCTGTATGGTAATGGTTACTTCTCTTGTTATATTATTCTTGACTATATAACAATGTAAAATTATAAAGGGCTGAGAGTAGAAACACTGAAAAAAGCAGTACAAAACACCCTGCAAACACACAAAACAGCAAAGCTGAGCAAAAAAAATCTTGCTGCAAAGATTCAGAAGCCACAGCTCATCTGTTTGAGCGCTCTGAGACTACACACAATAGGGAGCTTTCCAGTACTAATCTGTTGTGACATTTTATAGAAACTAATTCTTTCAGACAAATAAGGGTCTAGTTTGGAACAATTTTTATTCAGGCCATCAACATCATTCCTGATTTGATGTGATTTTCAAATAGCATATGTTTTTCTGTTTGTGGCTTTCACATCTTCCATAAAAACAAGACAAAACTAGCAAGTTCAGCCTTCACAAAAAAGACAAGATAGCAGGCAGGTACGATTTAACAGATATTAAAGCAGGACAAGCACGTAACAGGGAGAATTTTGAACAAGAACAGAATTACCAATGTCTATATATTTGGTATATGCATGCCTATTTACACATATGCACACACACGGGAATTTTGGCATAAAACTGTTTTATCACTTCCTCTGCTGCCTGTATGCTGATCATCAGTAACTGGCTGAAAACATAAAAGAAAAAAAAAAAAAAGAAAAAAGTTGTTTGAGAGGGTTTTTTGGTGTGGCTTCAGGCTTAAGTAGAAGCCCTTCTGCCAGTGTTTCACTGTGTTATTCTGAAGAGCAACTCTTTGCATGTGAGGAAGCAGACACTGGTGATTTAGGCAGGCCAACAAAGTACTGTACTATTACTCAGCTGATAGTTAATGATTTCCCATTTAATGCAGTTCATTTTTCATAACCCAGGGTTCAAACAGAAGCAGCTGCTATTAGGGATATAACGATATTGAACTTCAGACCAAAGGCATAGGAGAGCTTCTTTTTTAACTCTAGCTACTGGACCCATCTGGCTCTTCACTTAAGTACTGCAAATGAAGGAGAGAAACACTTTGCTTCCCATCAGCAAGGTCCTGAACAGAATACACAATTATTCAGAATAAAGGCTTTCCAGTAAAAGCTAGCTGCATCAACAACACGCTCCTCAACTTCGGTGGATAAAAACAATTTAATCCACTTTATTTCCTAAAGAACGCTGAAGAAATTAGAAGCATATAAAAATTTAAATCATACTTACCTTGAATAATTTTTAATACCAACATCCCCCAAGTCTCATCATGAGGAAACTGGGTCAGTGTTTCTAAAACATTTTCTTCTGGAAATGAAAGATTAATTTTTGATTTACCTCCACTTTGAAAAAAGAAGGGAGAGAGGGAAAAAAGAGAGTTTCTAGGCTTGTAGGACACAGCAGAAACTCATATATGTTCTCTTTCTGATAGGAAACTTTCAGTTTTGAGGCATGAAACTTGCAGTTCCCCAGTACCCCATCTCTGAGTGCTTTAAGTAAAGCAGTATTCCCCTTTTCCAGCAAACTCTAATGAAATGGAAGTCTTTAGCCTTGCTTTACATTTTTGTTTCCATGACTTTGAAGGAGACAGCTTTCAAGTGCTAGAAATGCTTGAGAAAAGATCTTTTAAATAAAAATCCTTTCCTTGTGCAATAATCTTCTGTTTTCATTTCTGTTGTGGAGATCTGACAGAAAGTAGATTATGACAGAACTACATTTACCTCCAATTTCTCTTAACATCTGTAAATTAGGATTTGCAAGAAAAGAAGTGGATTATATACTTTCATCACAATTACAGGACTGCAGAACAACAACTGTTGCCTAGTTATGATTATAGCTAATCCTTTCATTGCCCACAGTGGACCAAAACAAATTTCATAGCTTAAATGTAAAAGTAGGTGTCTTTTATTATCAGCAGCTTTTAAAGCAGAACTATCCAAGCACAATGCAATTTTAAATTACAGGAATCTATGTCAGGACTTACACTCAACTTCACATCTTTTTGGGTTCCCTCCACATCTAAGAACACAAAATCAGCTCACAATTATTATAGAACTAATTCTCAATATTGACTGTAATTCTGGTGTTATCATTTTTACTTTTGAAATCTCTTGATACCATATGACAGCAAGCATTGCTAGAACTTATGTCCACATACCAAAACCAGTTCTGGATGGGTTCTCCACTGCTTGTAATACCCAATGTTATCGTAATTCTAGAACACCGATAAAAATGGACTCAATTCACCTCCCTTTTCCATAACTCCCAGTTTTCAGTCCTTCCTTTATCCCGAAGAATACTAACTCCAAATTGCATAATTTCACTCAAATATAAAAATATATAAAAGAAATTTATAAGAAACTTGAAAAGAGTTTTGCTAGGTCTAAAGTTTATTCTCAACTATGAGAATATCTTTTTGTAGTCTAGGTTGATTCTCAAAGACACAACTTAACTTCCTAGTGTTGATTTCCCTTAGAAGTTAAACTGGATAACCACATACAACTCCTTGCCAAGATTTAATAATTTTATATTTCCAAAATCAGGTTATGTAAAACTTGGCCTTTTTCCTTGTATTTCGTAAGCATCTCCCTGTCTTGTCCTTCCCTTAGACTTCATCCTTCAGGCACACACACCAATGAACTATTGGGGAACCACTAGGATGTTTTTTCTTCAATAAATATTAAACTTATTGCCACACAAGTTTATAATGTTTCATTCAGCATCCTCCTTGGTTTTCCTCTGGTAGCTTCCAAAACTCAGATGCTTCTTTAAATACTTTTTCTTTGTGTGAATAGCAGTTTCCACTGGATAGCTGTGCTAAAAGAAGTACTTACATCTGCCAGTATTTGTAAACAAGGGTGGCAGAAGAAAGCAGAGCCTCTCCTCCTCCCTGCTGTTTCTTGGCATCCCAAGGGTCTTACACAGCCAATTCTTCCATGCAAGACAGACTAATGAACAGCTTAATTTCTGTTTTATAGATAGCCCTGTCCAAAACTTCAAAACCTGCTCAGGTGATCCCTAGCCCTAGGAGCACCTCAAGTTGGGAGGCATTTTCAAGCTGGGCAGCAGAGCTCCACAGATGCCACAAGGGTTGTGGTTTTTTCTTACACAGGTCAGACAGTGCTGGGAGTGCACACAAGGAATTCTGCTCTGTCAGATTTCTAGTCAAGGCAATTTTACAAAGTTTCTTACAAAGGAACTGAAGTACCCTGATACCCTAAGGATTTCTAAATTTTCCTTATGGAGAAGGATTCCAGGTTCTAAATCCTTCTGATTCAGCAAAATGCCTTCTCAGTACACAAACACCTTTGTTCAGGGTTCACAGAGCCCTGGTTGCTTTCATAACTGCGTAGTTTATGGAAATGTGGGTATTTTCCAGATGTCACCTGCTATGTTTTAGTACACTAAAGTTGGATTTTTGAAGTAGGTTCTTCCCAGCTTCCTATCTAGATGGGCCTAGTAGATTTATATATAAGAAGTTACTTTAAAGGGGAATAACAAGTCATGCCCTAATTACAACAGTCACCAAAACCAAGTCTACTTATGCTGTCCTCACCCCAGAGAGACAAGTTTTTACCTCTGTAGCAGCTTAAAAGATGAGAGGTTAATGTCTCATACATAGGGAGTAAAAAGGCTAGAACTATTGGATAAGAGCAGGGAAAAAAGTGCCATAGGGATAAAAATAATGTTGCTTTTAAGGGCCTAGACATTTAATTCCAGAAGAAGAATCAAGGCACAAATGCCATCTGGTAAATAGTACCCAGAGCTGAGATTACCTGTTGCAAACTGAGGCATAAATACATCCCTATGATACAATGAGTAGGTGTGAGCTGGGAGGGAGCATCTCAGCATTGTCACCTGCTTTGACACACATACCAGTGGCCACCCTGTGACCAGGATTACATATGCCATTTATCAGGATCTCCTCCTATGCACATTTCAGTAGCATAAGTATGGATTTGTTTCTGTGATAGTGGCAGATGCTACAGAAGGTGGGGGAAAGGAGAGGGAATATTCCACAGGCACACAAGGCTATGAGCCTGGCAGAATAACCAATCCAGCCCCCAGTTTTCCCCTTTTAAATTCTGTGACCTTTCAAAGAAGCAGGCCAGGAGAATCTGGCAGGCCAGGCTGCCTATGGGCATAGGCCTGACCTATCTATGACAAAGCAATTTATCTCATAGCATACTCAAATTCTTCTTCAGACACCTTTTCATTTGCTAATGCATTTGTTGTGTTCATTAAATAGTTTTGTAGCTGTAACAGAGACACTGTCACACTTCACAAGCCTGCTACACTGGCACCAATGTGTGGGCAGACAAATATGACTCATTCCTTCCTGCATACTCAAGTCTAGCTCACTTTTCACTAATGCCTGAGCATTTCTTGAACTTTTCAGTAGTTTTGTGCTGCGCTTTATTTTTGCCAGATGCATCAGCTCTAAATTACCCAAGTCTGATTTTTACTCCTCAGTGAAGTTCTTAGATCCTATGAATAAGAACTAGTCACCCGTTCTTAGCAACATTCGTGACACTGGCCCACCAAACTCACAGACCAAGCTACTATTCTTTCCTCATGGAAACAAAGCAAAACTACTAGCCAACCATACATCACGTGAAGCCTTTCTAGAGATTTTGTCAAGACAAATTCAACTTTTCATTAAAAGTATTTTTCATTAATGCATATGTGATTTAGTAAGACTATTGATATAGTTTTGATTTCTATAAAATACCACCTCTGAAAATTGACCAACACACTAATGAAATCACAGTAGTAAAAATATATAGCACATTTTTACAAAAAACTATGTCTTGTTAGCATTCTATTATCAAACTTCTAATCACATTACAATCAAAATTTTGCCTGCTGCTTCACTACTTGTTCCTTTATTTTTCTACAATTCTATATTAAACACAAGAACTAGAAATACTAGAATTACAAGACAAGTAGCATGCTTTTCCATTTTCTAGGAGAAAAAATGAGTCCTAAAATAAGCTCAAAGTCTTCATACAAGCCCTGCCCAAAGAACATAGTTTCTTAAAATTTATATCTCCTAATGTTTCACCCAAAGTAATTATCCTATATGCTAATTTTACATGAAGATTATTATCAAAAGAGATTTTTTTTTGTATTGTACTCAAAAAATCCAAAGACAGATAAAATGGTGTTTAACATCCTGAAATTTAGATATACCCTCCTTCCTTCCGCTAAATTGACTTTCCCAAATAATAACCACTGTAAGTTTCTGGTACTTCTCAAGGGAAAAATTGCTCTATAGTAAGATTTCTTGGAAGCCAAAGGGGAAGTAGGGGTATTAAAATTTTTGGCAATACCATCTCTTTAGAGTAACTATTCAGATCTTGAGTCTAAAACAAAATGTGGCTTTTGATAAAATTAATCTGACATCTCAAGTTTCCATAGAAGACCTCAGTTCTGTTGTGATCTCCTCCAAATCTTTAAATCAACCCATGACCTCAATAAGAAAAATACAGACATTGGAAGAGAAGAGGATCATAATTAAAATTGACTGTGGGGAAAAAATGTGTGTCCTTAATTACACTTATGCAAAGTATTTACAGGCTGAACAGAAGACATACTTGTCTGCTCCATATCAGATTGTTTCTAAGGAAGAAGCTAGCAATATTTGTTTGGCAACCACTTATTTTGTAATGAGGTCAGCATGTTCATTTCATTTGTTTTTCCCATAGTAATAGTTAGTCCCACACCTTCAACTAAAGGCCAAAGACTATTATTCCATGATATTAGCAAGAAGATTATGAAAATACAGAACAGAGGTTGCTTAAGACCATAATATGATAGACAAAGGCATTTGACAACACTGAAAATTGAAAGATTTATAGCTAATGGTAAGTATTTGCTTATGCACAAGAAATATTCTGTAAATATATGTAAAATACTTAGCATAGCTGTATTTGTAATAATTTACATTTAATCTGGCATTTCTCATATGCAACTGACAGTAGATAATACCTAGCATTGTCTCATTATATTTAAGAGCACAGTGCTTTGGGGAAAGTTTGGCTTGGTTTGGTTTGTTTCATATGCACAAATTAATGCTCCTAATAACTCAGGAGGTGTCCTTCCTCAGTGCTGGATGGACAATAACTTGCTTATCATGTGCATTTTGACTAAAAAATGTCATTTGTGCAGAGGAAATTGAACGCAACAATTTTCATCTCTAGCTGACAATGCATTACATTGGAAATACTGCAATGTAACAAAGGCATTATTGGTCAGTAGTGACTGGATAGAAGCAATTTGGTCAGACAGGCTTTTAGATGAAGTATGAATGGGAGAATGGGGAAACCAAAACCAACTCAAAAGAATTTTTCCTCTCCTTGAGTACCAGATGTCAACCTCAATATGATGAGCATAGGAAATCTTTTCTATTTGTGATTGAATAACAGTGATACCTCTTCCTTTATTTAGAGTCCTTTCATCTTTTTAGATCAAGTGCTTTAAAGGCTTTAGATGAAGATTACTCCCTCACATCCACCTACCACTGACATGCAGTCAGCCTCTGGGATGCCAGTGAAGAGTGCCAGCAGTGCCAAATAACTGGTTCCAGAAGGGGAAGTAAAAAAGAATTAATCCAGCTGAAACTACAGGGGAACAGCAGAAAGGACAACATAATGACCCAAAATGGAACTTGGCCAAGACACCAGGCTTAACAATCACGCAAGGAGCTCAGCAACTGTTAGAGTTTAGTTTTGTGTCTCATCAGCCACAATAAACTGAGCCAAAACACCACTGCTGAGCCCTGTGCTGATGAACTCATTTAGTCCTCCTCTTGCTTCTCTAAATGGCAAGAGGTGTCATCTATTAATTTGCCAACAGCCCCGACTGCAACACCCAAGTCTCTATTGTTCTCCTTTCCAAGCCATGCACAACCCAGTTTACTTAATAGAGGATGACAAAGTGGCAAGCCAGTATGGCTAAAGAGACAGGCATCTGAGAGGATAATGATCTGTCAGCAGGGTTGTGGCAAAAGGAATTTACATGAAGATTAATCAATGTTTACAGCTCTTCTCATTTATGAGAACAAGCTGCTGTTTCTACCTGCCACCAATTCTATGACTATGACAAAAAAAAAAAAAAAACAGAAAAAAGAAAATGAGCTTTGCTTTTTATCTGAGGGGTGGGAATATTGCTCTAAATATACTGTAAATGCCAGTTTTAGCAGGTATAAATTCATAGTTACTCTTTAGTGGGGGACCAATGTTTCACAGACACTGGATGCATCATTTACACGCTGCTTGAAAGTAACTGCAAACTATGGTAAGGTTATCTGAAGAAAAAAACAAATGTCTCCAAAACCCCAAAGCCCCAGAAAAACATGCTCACAATTTGCCTCTATGAGTTACAACAGCTGTCATGATTAATGGTGGTTTGAGAAGTGAAAAAATCATTTCTTTCAGGGTTTCTGTGATTCAAAAAAACAAGCGAGTTTGTATTTTTAAGAGGCAACACAAAATTAGAGGCGATATGACAGAACACCCAGTAAGATCTGTACAAAGTAGGCTATGAGGAACTTCTTAATAACCTGAAAACTGGAACATGAATTTAAAAATGAACTTATTGATTTCTACATCATATTTACAAGAGCCAGTGTTGTGAAATATGAATTATAGCTTTCTATGCCAAGGGAAGCCCTGAGCCCCAATGGAATCCACGCTAATGAGAACAAGTGGGTGAATGCTGCGCGCTTCACTCAGTCATTACCCAGTAAGGATGAAAGGTTTATACTCTGTGTCTGCCTACTGGGAGTAACTCTCACTTCTACCTGTCGCAGTCATCCTTGGCCACAGCACCTGGGTAGGTAGCACTGCAGACATTAAAGCTTGCTGCCTTCACCCTCCCCTCCTCCTACCATGAGGGAGGATCTGCACCACATACCAACCTTAGGGTGGAACAAATCCAGGATAACCCAATTACAGATTATAAAGTTACTCTAGATCTGCACAGCTTTCATTAAGACAGGAATCCCTCTTAGGACAAGCCAGCATGAAATGGGACTGATTTGGCATGGGCTTAATAGGTAGATCCACCAGTTGGCAATTTCTGTTTTCTTCTCTGCCTCGTGGGGTTTGCAGTGCCTGGGTAGGATGGTGGCTTCCCAGAGCCCCTGGGAAATGCCTGCAAGCTTCACCCGGCTGCTTCTCAAAGGAGCAGCCTCTCTGCCCGCCCTTCCCTGTGATGAACTCCTCCACAAACATGGAGTCAGGGCAAAACAATGGCAAGTGACAGTGACTGAACTGTATAAACATGTTGACAACCGATTAAGCAAAAATAAAACAAGACTCAAATAGCTCTTCTGCATAATTCCCGATTTGCATAACCAAAAGGGTGGCAAGACTCCAGCCACCGTTCATTTCCTGCAGCAGCCAGAATAATGCAGATTGGAGTGCTCCTTTGCCAACAGGAATTTCAGAACTCCGCAGGGCATAAGAGAGCCTTGCAGCCGGCCATTGAGACAGCAAAGCCTCCCCTCGTGGTAACAAAGGGGCAGCAGGGTTTTCTTGAAGCTGCTCCTCAGGAGACTCCCAGGAGCACAAGCAGGCTAAAGGCCACAACAACAGGCAGCGGAGACAGCACACATCAGAGACCTGAACAGGAGACAAACTGCAGTGCCCCAGCCGCGGTCAGCACTTCATCTAGGAAATTACCTCAGCTACAGGAGGAACGCATCCCAAGGTGTAATAAAGCAAAAACGCATGTCTCTTGCTAGACAAAAATCAGTGAACCACTAACCCTGAGCTGAGGGGTTATTGAGATTATCTAATAGTATTTTGTGGCTTCTAAAGCATCTCTACTTTTGGGCAGTAATTGCCAGCTCTGTTCCAACAAAACCAAAGCTGGAGAGAATTTAATCACTTTACCTTGACTATGAACTGGTTTGGGTGGTGCTTCTTTGGTTTGAGTTTTTTTTGTTTTTTGTTTTACATTATAATTTCCACATGATCCAATATAGAAATTGATGTTCCTTTAACAATATAAAAAAATGCCAACAAGGTCAATATTATGGCAATACTGCAATTCAAATAAACTCTTACTGTCAAGACAGGAGTATTGCAGGTTACTTACAAAGCCATTAGGTTGTATAAATGCAGAGGTTAGACTGATGCTTATTTGAAGGAAGAATTTTTGTTTACATATAGGTCCAAATAAGCTCAGCAGAAATATGACCATTTTCCAGGGTGTGAAGATGCATGCACTGTTTGGCCAAAGCCGCCTTCCTTCTCTAAAGCTGCCTGAAGTTGTTTAGGAAACTCAGTAATACTCAATGGAGTATTATTGAAAACTATTGGATTGGTGATCTCTTTCCTATAAGGTAGCTGGAAAACATTCCTGCTAATACCATAGCCACAAAATAAGTTCAAACAGGCCTCTTCCTGAAACTCCTAACATGGGCACTACAGTAGAAGAGTTTGCAAGGTCACAGCGATTTAGCAATCTTGATTAAGTTCTTCTGGACAATAAATGAAAGGACTTTTTGTTTATTTGCTTTTAGAGAGGATCTTGTTTTCATCCATAATTTCAAGACCTTGTTTATGTTAGAAAAAGAGTTAGGTTGAGTTTTCTTCCTCAGCTAGAGGAAACGTGTTATAGTAATCCTCCTCTTTTAGCTTTCTGAAGGCTGAGATGTCACAGCTTGTCTCCTCTCCGTGCCTACTGCAGCAGGACCAGATATTGAAACAAAGTTAAAAATAGTATCACACTCTACTCCCAATCTGTACAGGGTGTGTTGTTTCCGAGTTTCTGCTTTTTAACAATTCTGCTAAAATTTAGGATCAGGTCAGTTGTATTCAAAGTGTTTAGGTTTGACTGGCCCTTCTCCATAGTGGCTTATGCTGCCCTTTCCCTGTACACATCCTCCCCTAGCTCTGTACCCCAGTCTCCAGTGCTCAACTGCTGTATGTCACAGAGAGCTGTCTATCCCCACTCCATGTGCAGTGAGTTCCAGAGAACCAACCCTGGATTTGTTCAGCTGATTGTTTCCCCCTCCTCCTCTCCCCCAGAACTCTTAGCACAAGTTTACCAGCCTTCCCTAGCTGGTTGCCTGTACTGTTAGTATTATCCCCTGAAAGCATCCATGATCCTAGTCCACTTCATACTTCCCTTGGCTTCTAATTCCTGAGGAAGGATACTCTACAGGAGAATCACTTTTTTGCTACCCTACCTCAGCTGTCCTGAAATGCCTGAACTTCCTTGGATGCAGGAAACACAGACTGCCTAAGGACTTTGTGCACCTGCATGAACACCAAAACTTCCTCAAGGTCATCACAGATCCCACCATATGCAAAGAGGAGTTCTAACAACTCAGGAAACAGCATTTGGTTTTCTCCTAAACCATCCCATTCTTTCGTTGGTCTTCCATTCCTCGCTGCTGTGGCCACATTTGGTCAAAATACGTGTCCCCTGGGGTCACAGACTCAGACCCCGCTCCCTGACAAATCCAAGCCAACAACACTCAAAAAGGAAAGAAGATATGGAGGGAGAGAGGCAATGGTTAATGGACTTCCTTGCAACTATCTGTACCCCCATCTTGACAGGTTCCAGGTCCTCAGAGGATGCTTTTGCCCTGCTTCTATGGTTCAGTGTCAATTCTTAGAAAATGAGTGTTAGAGCCCCTTCAGTAATTCAAATAAAACAACAAGATTACAGTAGGGATGACTCAGGACTGGGGTAATGAAGATGTTTCCATGAGAGCCATGAAATATATCCAAGGTTTCCTGTTTAAAGCTAGCATGAATGACCAGTATTTCTGATGGGAAAGATAAGCTGATAATTCAAAATAATTGAGGAAAATTGCTTAAACTCAAGTATCAAGAGACAACTTCACCAAGTGTTTTTATCAGTGGTCTGTCAGTTCCTAAGAACAGCCACTAACACCGAGATAAGAGTCTAAAATGAGAGATAAGGCAAACCCCAATTACTGGATGTGCGTGCACTTGCACACCAATGTGTGCAAGGACCTGCCTGTGCACCCACACACACACCCCAGTGCAGTAAGGCCCCGCATTAGCACACCAAGGTAGTGATGAGAGTTTTCTTCCTCCGGATTTCTGCAGTAAATGCACATTATCAGTATCTATGCTGACACTTTGGAGTTTTTTATATTTAATTGGCATGAAATCTTTGGAGCCCAGCTTTCTTATCTCTATTATCCGAACATGGTAAAGAATTTGACAGCAGATCTCTAACAGCCAAATAAGTATGACCAGTAGAAATTATTAGATTTCCATGCTCTTTAAAAAGAAGAGTTATTAGAGAAAGTTCATTTAGGTTTCTTTTAAGGATAGAAAAACCTCTTAAGCCATGAAAATATCTCCTATTGCTAAGTAAAGGGAACATCTAATTTGGACTGTAAATAACATATTGATATTTCTTTACTGCTTTTTTTTTTTTTACTACTTTTACTCTAATTCTGTATTTCTGAAAAAAGAAATTCAGAGGTGAGAAAATGAAATAATTGGAAATTCTTGATTTGCTAGGATACACCCCTCCTAGCCTAGACACCAACTGACTTTCTCTGTTTACATATCCACGCTTATTTCACTTTTGGATCCTACTTTGTCTGAAGAAAATATACAATCCATAATACAGTTTGTTGTGGCTTGACATATCACATAGATGAATACTTTGACCTGAATTAGCTAAACCTGGAACAAATTATTGAAAGTTAATGCTGACATTGATATTCTGCCTTTATATCTTCACCAAAGGTAGCACTGACTTGTTATTCATAGAATGCCCTTGGATAATATGACAGATTGTAGATTAATTCAGTCCAGAGCAATTTTGAAGGCAGCGATGACAAAAGGTGTCTACTGTCCTAATTCTGGACTCTTTTTTACTTCTTTTTCTTCTTTTAATTAAAGAAAATTGGTATCCAGTTTTTTCTTGCTGCTAAAATAGCCATGGAATAAATCAAACAAAGCTGAAGTTTGGCTGTACAATTAGCAGTATACTTTTACTGACCACAGAGAAAAAATGGAATCCAAACACACTCCAGTACTATTAAAGTCTCAATAAATTACCCTGTTGATAACTTAGGCATTAGAATATAATTATTAGTAAAATGGCTTAGTATTTGTCTAACCAGAAACCAAAGACATGGATTCCAATATGTTATTCCCTGGCAAAAGGCTTTGGGCAATCTCTGAGCTGCACCTTATAGGAGTGGCAGCCCAGGGAGAAAGAAGGGAAGGAGATTTGAGACATCTTACACCAAGCTGTTTGTATTTTCCTAGCGCAGAACTAAGGCAGCCCTTTTAAATTTACAGCAGCTCTTGAGGATCTTGAAAGGAAGTTTACCACACCTCTGTGGCCCAAGATACCACTGCAAACACCCATCATACCATTAGTCCTGGGCTGAGAAAAGGGAAAATGCATCTTTTGTCCCACTCCAAACCTTCACTCTGAGAATACCATTCAGGTCCTTGTGAGCAGGAGAGAGTTTTTATAAAAACAGGAAGAAACAAAATAGCCAGATTATCTAAGATACTATCTTCTTGTAAGGAAGAGTCCACACATAAGGCACAATTTGAACTAAGTTCAGATATTAGAATATTAATAAAATGAAAAATTAAATTTAGCCAAATAACCACATAAAAATCCTCAAAAATGTGAATTCTTTCATCTATAGAGACAAACAATAAATCTGAAAAATGCTTTTTGTTGAGAACATACCCTCCCAATACATCCAGAATAAATACATTCAAAGCAAACAGTGCAAGGGATAGAAAATACATAGCCTTTTTCTCCCAGATTTCTCAAAGAAGAAAATAATGAGGCACAGGAAGACAGATTTATGCTGTTTCATGACACAGTATTCTCTTTCTGTCTCTCTTAAATTTGCTTTACTTCTAAGAACAATAAAAAGTCGCTGAAGAGTTGACAAAATGTTGCTCACCACATATACAGAATTAATCAATGAGCAGGACATAGGACTGGATTTCAAAGAACATAATTTTACTCTGGCCTTTTTTGTCAGTTATTTCACACCTCTCTGTGCCTCAGTTTCCTTGATTATAAATAGGATTAAGTCTTAGAAAGCCATTTCATATCCAGGGAATGTAAAGTGCTATTATGTTCATGTTATAAATGGAAGAAAGTTTTGACCTTTAAATACATGTCTTCAGAAAAAAGAAACAAAGACAATTGTCTGTTTATTTGAAAGTAGCCACTTTATACCTTTAAGATCCCAATAAAAATACAGAATCAAAGCCTGGTTTTGATACATGTGTGGTATTACAATCCCTTGTTGCTGATAGTGCTTCTTAATGTTAAGAGCCTGGTGGCTAACTTATGTTTCCTCTGGGTGCGTTCCCATATTCCTCTCCACTTTGGGAGGCAGGCTCTTGTTGCTGCTCAGATATGTATCCCACATCTTGTAATCATTAATGTACTCAGGGGAAAAGGAGGGGGCAAGAGGACGTTGTTTCAAAGTATGTTTCTGCCCAATTCATTTTGGCTTAATTCGAAGACCAAAGCAGAGCTCTATTGAAGCACGTCCTTCCTCAGTCATTTATCATGCTTCCCCTTCCCCACTGCTGAGCTCAGACACTAAGCAGCTATAATACAGCTTTGGTTAGATTAGAGAGTAATTTCTTTGCTCATTCTTAGTCTAATTTTTGTTTATATTTTGAAGCTTTCTTAATTGTTACAAATGTCAGTGGATTGGCAACGTAAAGGTAACAGCAGAATTATTAAACTGCTGCTTTACTTGGCAGCTAAGTGTACAGAAAGAATATTCCCCTAATAGCTTTAAAGAGCAGGCAAGAATCTAACTCAAAGCCTCCCAGTATGGGGAAGGAGTAATAAAAGAAAAAACCCAAGAATTTCCATCCCTAGGATGATGGGATAGAATCAGTGCCAGCCAGTCCAGACCTGATAAGGGTAATGGACAAAGCAGCAATTTTCCCACCCCACTCCCCTAGACAACTTTTTTTTCAGTGACAAGTCTGGTTTTCAAGGGCTCTGGGACAGACAAATAGAAGAAAGACCATGGCTAATTCTTCCTCTAGGAAGCTTTCTGCCCTAAGCAACCATCTAGTTTGACTTTATGTGACTCTGGCCTAGGAGAAACTACGCTGGGAAGGGCTGAGAATGTGGCTGGTTAAGATTTTTACAGCTGGTGACCAAATACATGACAGGAAAGCTTTGGAGAAATGCAGGACCACCAGAACTAGTGCACTGAACCAGACAGATCTTTTGGGGTCTCATTCTGCAGAAATAAGAGCAGCTCCTGTGCCAATGGTGTGAATCTGTTTCCCTCACCTTGCTCTGTTTACTGTTGGCAACACAATCACAATACACATCCCTGTAAAAAGCTGCACCCCTCTCATTAGGCAAAAAAACTATTGTTTAGCAGTGACATTGAAAATATCAAGGAATTCATCCTTTCAAGAAGCCAAATTTGTCCCTCTCTCCAAAACCAATGCACTTCAAAGGCCTACTGTAAAAATTCTTGTTGAATGGGTCCTCTGTGCTCATTTGCCAATAAATAGGTTTGTTTTTTCCTCCCTGGTGTGATGTGTTTATGCCAGTAACATGAAATATCATCAAATAAATAAACCAGAGGGAAAAAATTAGAATCCCTTAAATTAAACCAGAAAGATCTTCCTGATTGCTTATATACTGTGCAGTGTGTATAGAAACAGACAACTACCTGCAGAACATGTCTACTCTGAATATGTAGTTATTAAAACTGATTTTATTTGTGCATTTTACTACCTGAGTGACTAAAAATTGATTCTTATATTTTACTCCAGCAGGTTTTTAGAAACTGTAACTGCATTCTTCCTAAAAACTGTCTTGAATATTTCCCCATAAGGAGAATTTAATACTTCAGATAAAAACCAAAGGAATAAGACAACAGGCTAACATTTGTCCAAATATGATCTTAACTCCTGATAATTTGAGGAATCTCTCTGTCTATTTTTGTGTTCACAGTTTGTGCCAGATCCTCACTGCGTAGTGAAACCTTTCGGTGTTGGACTGTGTTCATTCCAAACCCATAATGAAACAAAGCAATAGTTTTGTGGAATTGCACTACTACCCATTTAAGCTACTCCCAAGTCTCTGGCACTGTCTGGTAGCTAACACAGCAGACAGCTGCCCAACCCCCTTTTCCTTTTTCTTCCTGCTGTTAAGCTACACCTATCTGTAGATCATCGAGTCTTTCTGGACTTGTAAAAAGATTTGTGCCAGACTATGTTTCTTGGCTTCAACAGTTAGCTTCCTTTCCAGAATATACATGCTGCTTTACACATACTTTTATTACTGACATCATGAGAATACATGTCTACTATGTTTAAATTTGGGTGTTAACCTGATTTTGCTTCTTCCATATGTGGGTGATGTGAGACAAAGAAAGCAAATTAAGAAGCTGTTACCTGCTTGAACCATTTCCCTCTGCCCTTTCACAGGGGAAGTGATAGTCATCTGAAACAGCAGGCAGCCTCCAGTCAGGATGGTTTTCCAGAAATCTGAGTTTCCATGTATTTGAATCGTATCACTAATGCAGTTATATTGACTTTGTGCTTTATTTAGTGATTAAGATATTACTAGACACTACAATAGCAGCCGCCCAACTTTCCTTGATTCTCAGTTGAGACACATTAAGAAACAAGTTTTTGAAGTAACTATTAACAGTTGTAGGTTCTTGCTGAACTCTATCTCATCAGGACTAACAGATATTTCCAAATGCTGAACACACAAGACGTAGGGTGGTCCCTATTAATCAGGGCACATTTAAAACTATTACTGTTGTTCCCTGTGAACTTCTTGCACTATGAGTTTCTAAAAACTGGTCAGAAATAAGCAGTACTTTGTATAAATCCACATTCTACTGAGCGAAACCAGATGAGGACTCAGCCATTCAAACAGAAGATCCCGGTGTTCTCAATGAGCCATACGGGAATGTTTATTTAGTTTATTTCTATTCAACACTCTCTCCTTACAGACTATTTTCTAAGGATCTCACTACATTTGCCTAGACTGGGAAGCCAGAATTGGATTTAGCTCCCAGAATGGGCCTTTTATTTATCACATTCTGCAACCACACGAGTCCAACCCATTTATTTCCCAGACCACATGATTTATGGGATCAAGCCTACATCAGCCTGTGGAAGACCACACTCCCACTTTCTTGCAAGAGAAGACTATCATTCTGCACAATCAGAATTTATTAAAAGGAGATATTTTTCTTACTGTCCTTTGGAAACTTATTCCATGAACATTACCAACACAGGCAATTGGCTGTTTACAGGCAAACAAAGCTATTTCTAGGGCCATGATTACACAATATGAAATGCTCAGCAGCAAAAATGGTTTAAATTTTCTGTCATCCTTTTAGTAATCTTCCCCTTTCCCAGCTCTTTCTTGTAAAAATATTGAGTCAGAAAATCTAGATCAGTTCCCAGGTTCAATTCTCTCATGCTGATACTGGTACAGCTGAGAAAAAACCTGCAAGGGCATAAACAGAGAGCAAAGAATAGCTAAAAACTGTTTACACTGCTATTGACTCCAAAGATTTCATATCAAAGTGCAGCCTAAATTTAACTTCTTATCCTGGCTTTAATCTGAACCAGCCACCCTTCTTGTGTCTGCAAAATTACTCAGGAAATGTCTGAGATTAAATTTACTCCCACATAATTCTCTGACTCTCCAGCTCGCTCTGGGACAAGAGACATGTAAGAGTAGCCCGTTTGACAATACTTTAACATTTCTTTCTTCGGTAAATTGTTGCACTGGGAGGTAGCAGGAGCATATGAAAACAAGAAAGACTGTTTAAAAGGAAACCAAATTCTTCCCATATATCTAAAATTAACAGGTGAGTACTGGGTTAAGTCTTGGATGAATTCTTCTCTGCCCTGCATTAACACCCAGGATTTTCCTCTTACATGGACCACTTTGCCTGGTGAATACCTGATTCCTCAAACTAAACAAAAAAAAAATCAGTAATTTGTTAACTTGATTCCATGAATTTGTGGGGAGGAAATGAATTTCATAGCAAGGTATAATATTAACACAAAATATAAGTATTATGGTGAAAATAGATTGCTGTTTGAAGATTGATCCTATGGTTCCATTACACATAATATAGGCTTTTTATGGTAGGTTACCTAAGGACTGTGGAATAACACGGATGAATAGGGTATTAGAAGCTAGCAGGATCTCAAATATAAAATGGATTATGGTAGGGCTGAATGTTTGTGGTTCCCAGGCTATTGGCTGGAGTACAATCCAGAAATAAATTGAGCCAGTCCTAGCTGCGCTATGGCATAGCGGGTGTTTTACCAAGAAAATACCATTTGAAACTCAGTTTGAATTTAAATAAATTTACATTTGTACCCATTTGAGATCTTGTCATAAACACAGAAAGCATGTCAGAGAGCAATATGTAATCTTGGAAATGTTACAGTTCAGGTAATATTGACCATGAGGTGAGGTAGCTCTTCATACAATTTACCAGAAATCATGGGTGTCACAGTTCAAAGAACCACGTTTGAAAGGATAAAATTAGGCAATTCTTCCTAGCTATCATTAGTGTATTGAATCTCAGTTAAATCAGCTTCTTCACCAGGTATGCAACTCTCCCCTTTCTCTGTGTCAACCCCTCCCTGCTCCCCTCAATTAAAAAAGAAAAAAAAAAGCCAACAAAAAAATATTCCTCTATATCTCAATTCCCAAATCCTGCAGCTTTAGAAGACCTCCGTTTCATCCTTCTTTGTACTACAAACTCAAAGGCAGAACTAATAAAAAGAAATCAAACAAGATGATGCTATCTGTTTCCCACTGGACTTAGAAGTACTTCAACTCAACCACAGACCCACATCACATTACTGGGCAAGGCATCTCAAATAACAGACTCCTCTAGGGAGGAGAGAATAAGTCTTCTGTTGCAAATTTACCTCCTGCTTATTTAATGCAGACTGCTAAAGCCAAATATGCCCCTTTTTGGAATGTGGGATTAGTTCTGAAATGCCACTTTAATACAGATAATTCTTTCTTGCCTCCTTGAGGGTTTATCTGCCAGGCTAGATGCTTGGTTAGCATTCAGCTGGTCTTCTGGCACTTGTGAGTGGAAGTTGGTGAAAATAGATGAGACTGGGTTGCAGAAGAACCCAAGGGAAAAAAGTATTATTGAAAGGCATGTGAAAACTCAATTAAATTTATGCCCAATCATTGTCAGCATATGAAAAGAAAACTCAAAGCCAAATGCAGAACTCCAGTTCTCTAAAAGTATCAAACTTCTGTGTTAGCTATGTCTGCTTTCTATATACTATGAATCCCCAACTCCCCTACCCTAAGAGAAACCAGTACCAATCTAGAGATAATGACTGAAGTCAGCATGCAAATATTGTGCCGACAAACTCATCAGGGCTACATGGCTTAGATTTTATCATCATCAATCAAGCAACTAGGTAGAAACATAAAGATCTACAATCTAATAGCAATAATATTGATGTTGCCAAAAAGGACTGTTTACCTTATGGAGATGTTGAGAGATACTGCTCTTATTTGGATGTTGAAATATTCATAATGTGTTGGTGTACCTTCAGGTTGACTTTCTGGTAAGACCTGAGATTTTTTTCCATTAAAACAAAATCATATTGCTATAATAATCTGACAACATAATGCTGTCCTGACACTCTAATGCTAACTATTCAGAAATGAAGCAGTATTAAAATATTGCATTCATTTTTCCAGTATCCATGCACAGATCCTTAGAGCCAGCAGTTATTTACAAAAGCAAAAGAGCATCACACTAATTACTACTGGAAGCTATCCATTTTCATACTGATAACTGCACCAAATATATTATTATGTTGTATTAGGAAATATTTGATAGAAATATACTTTCCCCAGAGTTAGAAAGAGGCTATAAAGTGATTTTATTTGTAAAAAACCTGATAGTTAGAAGGAAAGTAAAATATTCTGATACTTATGTGTCATGAATGGCTTTTAAAAAGCCTGGAAAAACAATCCTTGACTGAATTTTGGAAAAAAAAGTATCTTTTGATTTTTACTTTTAGTTCAACTGTACAAATATTATTTTCCAATAATTAAAGGCACGATGGAAAGTTATTTCCAAATGTTGTAGCTGCTTATATTACATGCACAGATCCAAGTTTCTAATTCACATCTGAAATGAAATCTTGCCTTAACTGCTCTTGTACAAAGAAAAATTAACTGCTCTAGTTGCAGCTTTTATGCATCTGAATCAACCAAGAGAATAACTACATGACATCACCTCGTCTATAGGACAGAGCACACCTAAACCCCTTCTACAAGAATATCAAAAGCTAACTAAAGCCCTGTCTCTCTAAGCCCAGATTTCTGAACAGGTTGCCCATGTGAAAATCCAAATAATTCAGACCATGTACCATCTACTGCTTCACTGAAAATCAGCAAAGCCTTCGAAAAAGTTGACCTTAATCTTTTATGGTCTCTCTTTATGAAGTCAATAAATGGCAACACTTGCACTTCTACTGCAAACACTGAAGCACCTATAAATCATGATAAGAAGCATCATTTTACTACAATCATATAACAACTGACAAGAAAATCTCATCAATATTTTGATGTTGTCATTGCCATTTCTGATCCTTGGTGAAACAGGCAGTAAAATTCTGTTCTAAATGAGCAAATTTCTTGTAAAGCTTTAGGCACTGGACACACAACCCCACCCTTGTTGCCAGCAGAGAGCTCTGGCTGCAGGTGATGCTCCCCATGCCTTGCACCCATCCCAGGCTGGTGCTGGCAGCACTGGGGGCTCCTCCCAAGGGCACTGCCAAAGTGCAAGGATGTGCCTTGGAGACCTGAGGGAAGCCTGAAGGGCTGAGAACTGGCACACGGTTTCTGTCACTGGAATGTATGATGAAAAAACAATAAAAATACAGTGAGCACCTCGCTGAAACCCAGGACTGTTTCCACCTCCATGAATGGTTTTAAGGAAAATTTCTGTTTGGGTTTAGTTAAAATCTGGTTTTAGCTATTTAAATGGAACAGTCTTTGAAGGTCTTAACTCATTTATAATAATTTAAAACTATTTAGACACTGAAAAACCTTTGCATATCATAAGCCATGTTGATTCATTCTGTAAATGTCATAGGCAGTACCAGATAAACACTTTATTTATAAAATAAGCTGTAGAAGATGGTTTCATGTAATAGTGTCTTTAGTAGATGGAGTTATATGAGAAATGACATGATAATTTCCAATTCCAGTCCTTCTTAGCACCTCCATTTCAGCTCTAAGTGTGGGTTGTGTTTGGGTTTTCCCCCAACTCTTGCATTTCTACTTTATTGTTTACCTCCTGGGAGTCAGAATTAGTTCTGTAGCATGAATAATAGAACATGGCAATTGTTGATTTAATATTAAAGGAGTGACTTTACTTTTAAAAACATAAAAAGAAACAGTTTTAAGATAGACCAAGAAAGAAAAATCATAGTTAATAAAACCACAATATGATTTTAGTATCATCAAAGGCATCTGTAAAACAGCTAGTATCATTTAAAAAAGACTTTTGAAAGACTTGTGTCGCAACATTGCTGAGGTGATCAATTTTAAACAGATTTACACATATAGATCAACTTCCTCAAAGAAAGTGTTTTTCTTTTTTAAAGGAAAATAAAATCCTACATTATCTAACGAGACTTGAACAAAGAGGTCACTATCAAAAGTTACAGAAATATTCCATTTTTGTAGGAAATTGATAGCAGTGACTTCAGTCTACTTAGTGTGTGACAGCACTTTAATGAGCAGTTATACTGTGAAGGTCTATGTCACAGATAATACAGATAAAAATACTACTCAAGACAAGATTGAGGTATTTTTCCTTAAAGATGATTTTTTTCTTTTTTAAACAGCATGACAATGGAAGAGACTAATCTAATGACTTCATTTTTAACAAACAGCAGTTCCTCCAGTCCCACAACTTCTGCTAGTGTGTCAAAGAACAAATTCTACCACACCAGTTCCCCCCAAAAAATCCCCCAAAACTTTGCCTAAAATCATATATTCTAGAGACCAGCTAAATATATGGAAATACTATTAACTTAGAGTCTTTGTTGTTTCTGGCAGGAATTGTACAAGTGGCATCTGAACCACTTCATTTCACACAGAATAAAGGAAGTTTGGCATTTCTTTTTTAAGCAGGTCAAAGTACAGATAATATTGAGAATAACTTCTTGGTAACATCTGGTGTGCAGAAGATGTTGCATAACCAACAGCACCTCCCTTTTGAGGAAACCATCCAGGAAGTCTGACATCCTTCTAGTCACTGGTATTGTAACAGCAATGCTCACAGCAATAATGGAATTGGAAAAATTTAAAATACATAACTACAGTATGAAGCCTGCTCCAATCCTTCCTGCAAGAATTGTCCTCCCTGCATTTCAATTATACACATTTAAGTGATGCTTTATTTAATGTTGGTTTTTTTTTCCATGCACTTTCTCTTACAGTTCCCTTTTCACTCCAGTTTCTACCCTTTATTGGAAATAAAAATCAATTTAGCCTGTCTATGTCCTTCTCTTGGAGAAAACCAAACATTCACACACACATTGCTTCCTTCCTGACCTTTTTCTTCCCTAATTCATACCCAAACAAAAAAAAAAAACAACCCAGGCACATGGCATTTCACATGAACTGGGACTTTAGAATAAGCACCTCCACGGCAGAAAACTGCTTTCAGGGTTAGAACAATAGCTTCAGTACAGTGATGGATATACTCTATCAGACAGAAGATACATTTGAATGCTTTACAGAAAAAAAATTGTTCAGTCACAAATGCATGCGAGATTCAAGTAACAGAACAATTTGCTACTCTCAAGAACTGCAGCATTTGACATGGGAGGTGGCACATTTTGCTTTCCCTCCATCTGTGACCTTTATATAAGGTGTATAAGCACTGTAAAAAGATTTAGTTGAATGCCTTAATGCCTTCTTTTGAAGATTGCCATAATCTCTTTTATTTACTTTTAAAAAAAAAAAAATCCAAAAATCCTGTGGAAAGCAATCTATCAGGTAGTAAATTACTGTCTGAAAGTAGATAGTGAAATAAATACTACTGTTGCTTTGGAACACCTGGCATCTTAACTGAAATGCCTTTTGCTTTTGTAAATCCTCAGTTCAACACCTCATTCGGCAAAGAATGAATGTTAGCTGCAAACTTTTAATTATTCCACATTGTCGCTTCTTACAGTCCCAGAAGCAGGTAGTGCAATTATTTTTGGTCTCAAAATACATAGCTATGGTAAAGAGCTAAATTAAATTTACTCTTGGTTTCTACTTGTGATCCTTCTGTATGAACAACATTATTTTTTAAAACAAATCTGTACTAATTCTCCTGGAGGTAGGAAAAAAAATGTGTGAGAGGGTCATATTGTAGGTGAGAACCAAATCTCTGCCACTACAGCTCTTCCCATCCAGCAGTGTTGACAGTACCAGCTGTTATTGCAATAACTACTGCTGCAATAAAGCCATTTCTTCAAATTAGAGGATGCTTACACTGCAGAATGATCCTTTTCTCTTGTACACGAGCAACAGGAAACCTCTAGTGAAACAGATCCAGCCTGGCAAAGGTTTTGCTGAGTCTTGAAATGACTCCCTTAAAGCTCTAGGTTTACAGTCCAAGTCCAAGTTTACAGTACAGTCCAAGTCCAGCACACCACTAGTTGTGAAAAAAGTTTTTAAACATTAAAGAAAAATTTATTATTAAATATAATTAAATACTGGTCTTATTACATTTTAAATCCAAGTAATACTGTGACACTTATGAAATAATCATATTGCAAGTTCTTATAAAAAGGTTTGTATTTCTGGCCTCTTGGAGCACATCACATAGAAACTAAAAACATCTTAAACACTAAAAAAGCTGTAAGATGTGAATCCTATACTTAAGGTATAGGATTTCTACATAGCTGCAAACACCGAACTGCACAAGACTTTTGAACATACGTGTTTCCATAATTTCAGGGCTCCAGCATTCACATTTAATGCTCCAAGTACATTCACAGGACTCTTGAAGCGATTTTGTTCTCCCTGTCCCTGTGCATTTGGCTCCTGGAGCAGGAGTCAGCTGCACAGCATTGCCAAGGCTCTCTTTAGCACTCACAGGGGAGACACACCGAGGGCAACCAGGGGCTCCTCAGCAAATTGCTGGCAAGAGAGCTCAAAGCAGGTAGGAACCTGTGTTCCACCAACTTTACTCTCTGCCAGCTGAAAACCAAGAGTGAGACTTGTCACAGACTCACTCAGAGTTTTCTCCAACAATGAAGTGCTTCATCACATCCCAAACTAAGTGGTGCTGACTGGAAGAGGCTGTGAGATTGAGTAGCTGAGACACTTTCCACACAAGGGTAGTTGTGTAGGAGCAAGTAACAGCACAGACTGCTCCTGTTTTGAAATGATTTGATCCCAAACTAACTGCAGTGCTTCTGTGGTTTGATCCCAAACTAACTGCAGTGCTTCTGTGGTTTGATTCCAAACTAACTGCAGTGCTTCTGTGGTTTGATCCCAAACTAACTGCAGTGCTTCTGCAGGCTGGGCCAAATCTGGGTCTGAATTTGTCACAGTAATTATTAGCTGGCCATTGTAACCTTTTGCTGTAATAATCAATGTAAATAATCAATGTATTGAGAACTTCTGGCTATATTTGTAAACATACACGGTGTGATTTTACAAGAGGTACTACTGGGCTAACAGACTGAGTGGCTTTTCACTGGCATTTTGGTGTTATTTACTCATTTTTCCTTGATCATGCAAGGCATAGTTCTATCATTTGGTGAATTTTATGAAAATTATGTGCAGTGCATTTTTTTCCTTACACACAACTATTAACTCAACAATACTAGTGGCAGGAAAATCTCTGTGCCAAACACTATTGACTATAGAGTTCTTGACTCATTGCCAAACAAACAAACAAAAAAACCCAAAACAACTGCATTTCAAGCTTAATACCAAAAAAGGATGGCTTTGAGGCCAAAGAGGCTGACAATAAAACCATGACACCACATCAGCTCAAGCATCACTGAATGTTAACCAAAAATTTATGAGTACACGTGTATCTATTCAGATTTTACAATGTCTGAAGAGAATTAAAAATAAAAATAAAAACTTAAAAATACAGCTTGAAACAACAGCAAAATATTTTGCCACAGACTTGGAAGGAAAATGCAACATTTTGTTATACTAAATAAGAAGAAACACAGCTATGCAGACAAGGAGAGACCACAGACCAGATCCCCAGGAATGGATTTTCCTGTGGTGTAGGGACAGGGAGGAGAAGCAGCTGTCTTTAATCACAGCCCAGGACTGCAAGTACTCATTTCCTTAGCATTCTAGTATGAGCAGAGACACAAAGCTTTCAGGAGGTCAAGCCATCCACCTCTAATCCCACCAAATATATATATACACGTATCTACATATACATATATATATATAAATATATATATATATATAATGCAGTATTTCTTCTGAAGAGACAATTACATTGGTATCCAGTGATATTACATAATAACAGGGCAAGTTTATTACCATTTACTGCACCCAAGTAGAGATTCTTTGTGGCCTTTAAATGTATGTTCATCTAACAAGAGTTAAGCTATGGGAAATCAGAAAGCATAGCCTGGCCTTCCTCTTCACTGTGAGCTTTACAACTGAGGTTTCCTAAGGGGATTTTGTGTCAAAATCATGTTCTGTCCATGTACCACACCTGCAGATAAGCCCGGAGCTAGTGAGATGGAGAGAGAACAAAAGTCACCACAAAAATGTTTTATCATTGGTCCTTATATATAAGGCATCACTCTCCTTTACTCCCCCACAGCTCACAAACTCCACATCCTCAGCAGAGGAATTAACTACTTTGGGATTCCATCTGTCAGTGTCCCCAGAGAAAACCAGCTTTTTTTTTTTAGCAGTCCCAAGGCAATATAGATTTGAACACCCCTTCTTGAGTCACTCTTGAAATATCTGTACATTGTTTTGCAAAACTGAGGCCTTTCCTGAATAAAAATACCCTAGAGGTGTTGAACATAAGCTATCCTACAGGCTTTATAAATATTAATTTACTCAGCCATATAAACTGCCTGAAAGAATTTTTAATCGCCCTGAAACAGCACAAACCAGGCAGAATCCAGGTGCTCTGTGAACTTCTGGCTCAGTGTTCTTGCCAGAGTCACATATCACAGCTAAATGTGAGTCACAAAGAGAACTGCAATTCCCTTTTTGGTCAAAACAGGAAGGAACAAGGAAACGAGCAAACAAATGAGGAAACAAACAAGAAATTGTTGAAATAGACTTCATGGTCACTATCAGTCAACCCAAGAATATTATCTTTGCTTATTTCCCTGGGAACACTGCTTGTTTTCAGGTTTGGGTTTGGTTTTTTTGGTAGGTTTCTTTGGTTGGTTTTTAAATTTTGTTTTGTTTGTTTTTTTAATTTTTTATAGTAGAGTTCAGACTTCAATTCTCTGACCTCAATTCTCTAAGTGCCTAGTGTTTGAAATTGTTTAGATGCTCTGAAAAGAATACAGTCCACCAGGAAGAGACACTAAATACACAGACCTAGCAGACAACTGTGTCACACACTGGGCCACAACACACCACGAACATTTGGATTGTATCTGCACAGTTTAGTCTCCTTTCTCTCTTCAGTGTGAAGTTCACTCTGGGCTATTTGCTACATCTTAATTCTGTTTCTCTCGAGAAACACAAGCTGCAGTCACTCATCTTCAGACCATGTACAACCACAGCAAAGCCAGTTAATTTGGGAGGTTATTTACACCACTACAGGGCTACACATTGCAATGTATTTCAAGACCTGAAAATTCTACCACTGTTTTTCATACTAGTTACATTCATAAGCAACTTCTCCATGTAAACTTCATGAAGCTGGTGATTTCTGCCACTTTTTTTAAAAGGCCACTAAATAGTAAATTTAATTCCCCAAAAAGTTTCAATATTTCCAAAGCTACTCAAAATCCATCACAATCATACAAATGCTCTGGTAAAAACTTTACTCTTATTATTTGTTTAGAGTGTTAATACACACCATAAAGAGAATACTGTGTTCAGGTGAAATTACTGATGCAAGAATTCCACTTATTCCTGGGAGGTTTGCACAATCAGATGGCATATTGCAGTACCACACAAAGAGAAGAGAAACTGCATAACAGAAATGTGCTAAATGCTGCTGTTGGCCTCTCTTTCCCTCCTTAATAACAAAAATCTTCAGCGCCTTGAAGGGCAATTGTAACTGCTGGGAAAGATGTGTGCTAATTATCTATCCATCTTCCCTTTTTTGAGTTACCAGTACTACATTTCCATCTTAAACAACGAGGGACAAACTTTACAAATACTTTTTATGCCTATCTGGCTGATATTTTTTTCCTCAGCTTTCCAAAACTTGTTATTTTCTTTGGTGTTTTTTTTCCCTTTCAAGGGAAGAGTGTTCCCAACACTAAATAGCACCTGCAGCTGCCGAGGGGGGGAATGCGGGCCTTGGGCAGACCCCTCTAGAAACAGGGAAAACTGAGACATGAGGAGAGGGAGGAACACTACTGATTTTAGCGAAGTGAATGACAGAGGGAGGGAAACCAAATCTAATGAAAGCAAATCCCTAAATTTAAATTTCAGTCAGGAAAAAAAAACTGGGAGGGAAAAAAGCGCTGTCCTTTACGCAAATTAGCTCTGTCACAGGACAAGAATGAAGCAGACAAAGCCTGTTGCAGAGCCACCTTCAGTAGCTCCTCCAATACCTTTCAGGAGGTTTTGCACATACAAAACATCCAGTTTGTTGTTACACCACGCACATTGCCAGGCGGTGACAGCCACCCTTGTTCCCTCCCACGCCACGCTGCTTTCCCCCGGCCCAGCGCAGCCATTTTGTGGCCTCGAGTCACTTCAGCTCCCGCTCCTTCCCAGCCTGGGCCTCGGACATTACACCCAAAGTAACAGGAAAAAACAAAAAAACACGGCACAAACTCACTGATCGCCATGGAAACAGCCAAGCACCAGGCCCAAGCACAGGGGAGAGCATTCCTTTTTGCCGTGCCTCCGTGACACACAGCCCGCACCCCCAAGGCAGCCGGGGCCCCGCTCCTCCTCGGCACTCCCGATCGTTGCCCACTCCCGACTCCTCCTATGGCATCGAGGCGAGGGAAGGAAGGGGCATTTTTCAGTGGAACCTCTCGTAAAATGCTTTCTCTGGCTGCCTCTGGCAGATGCTGTTTATAATATGCCTCTTCCCTAAAGTCATAATCTTACCTTAAAGCCTCTTGCTCTCACTGACAAATTTATACTAAACTGGATTGTGGTTAATACAGCTCAGGTTCTCTGTGTTGTTTTGCTTTATTGTCTCTAGGGTTGGTTTATCCTTCATATTTGCCTCTTCTAATGCAGCCACACAGAGAAAGACATCAACATTTCTTTTGCAGTAATCTCCCAAATCTCTTTCCTTCGTCTATTTCCTTCTTCACTATGCTGCACGTTTTTGTTATTTAATAGGTTAGGGTTTTTTATTTTTTCTGTTCTGGTTCTCTGCTCCTAGACTTCATATTTTACACCATGTACACTGAACTTTGTTTTCATTTACTGGCCCAGACATTTAGGAGGTCTCTATCTCCGAAGCAGCTTAAGTTGCTCCTCATTAGGTAAGGCTGCGGGCTAGTACAATGTCAGTCATTAAAATTAAGTCGGTTTTACTGCTTTGGCATGCCTACCTAGGTTTTCAATGCGCTTTTTCTGCATTTAAGTAGCTTACTGATAGGGAGGAGGTGTGCTAATGTCTTTACAAACAGTTGGATGGGTGAAGGCATGTTAACCTGTTTGGAGTGGGGCTGAATGTCTCTGCTGGCTCGGGGCAGCAGGCTTGCTGCAGAGCCCGGCAGGCCGGCTCCTGAAACAGACATAGAAACCTGAGTTTATACGAGCGACTACATAAACCTGAGTTACCGAACTTTGGGGTACAATGACAGCTTCAAATGAGGCACATGTGGCAACAGCATAACCTGCACTTTAGTGCTTTAGTAACTGGTGATAGGGAAACATCTGCTACCTGAAGAGGTGAGGGAAGGCATGTGCAGAGCCAGCTGTACCAGCCTGTGCTTCAAGCTTTGCTAGATGGAAGTTAGCTACCACTTACCACTCCATTGCATCTGATTCATGGGAGTCAGTCAGCAGAAGTCTGTGTGTGCTGGAAAAATGTAGACCTACATTTTGGTTAACATGCAAACAAACAATAACACCAAAGCTGGGCATGCTAGCAGACACAAGGCATCGAGACTGACAGCTTGAATAAGTTTCAGACTCACACTGATACTTTGCTTTCACTCAAAACTCTGCTTGCAAACTGCTCTTTAAAGTGGAATCTCAATCAAATTTTTCACTGCTAGATTTAAGACAGGCTCTCTGACTGTGGTCTCTACCAGCACCACTAAAGGTTTGCCAGTTACTGCCAGTAATGGTGATA
This sequence comes from Emberiza elegans, assembly GCA_024865655.1. Classification (NCBI taxonomy): domain Eukaryota; kingdom Metazoa; phylum Chordata; class Aves; order Passeriformes; family Fringillidae; genus Emberiza; species Emberiza elegans. The sequence goes on from JALJVW010000206.1 coordinate 74,439,387, forward strand.
AACTTGAAAGCTGGTGCTGCTTGCTCAGTGATCCATCAACAAATTACAAAAGTACTTAATCTGATACACGGTAAATCCATAGTGAAAGAACCCTCCTCACATCAGAGAGCCTCCCTACAGTGAATAAAGATAAGCATGTGTAGGAGTCAGGTAAAATCCACATTACCTTAGTATGTTCCAAAGGCAGACAATGAGCTATGTGAAAACTCATAGGGGCTACAGCAAGAGTTTACATGCAAATATGTTGAATCCTGAAATAATGTCCATCTTGGCTTTAAATGTGTGTAGTAGAAAGAGAGACAAGTTGAACATAGCACTTCAGGTCTTAGGTAGCCTTTAAGGAGTGCATTGGGCCTTAGCTCTTGCACTGTTTCTAAGGTGAGAACAAAAAGACTCTTCTGTTGCTTTAACTTTTGTTTTTCACACTGAGAGCTAGTTACCAAAGGGCTGGGGAAGCATCTGGCTCTTGTCCCTGCAGGTAATTTTGTGGAGCAGGGGGAGAGTGCTGGCAGCCCCCAGCCACTGTGGCTCTGCAGGGAAAGCTCGATGTTCATGGAGCAAAAGGAGCTCTTCTCACTTTTTTCTTCTCACAGTTCCTTCTCCTATTGCTGTACTTTTTTTCTTGCTCTTTTACATATCTCTGAAATACTTCAGCAGTTTATGGTATCACAGGACTTTTCTATTAGTAGAATTGTAAAGAGTTAAAATGGTGATCATGTATCCAGGCCTGAAAGAATGTAAATCAAAATATCCCTTTTCTTACCTACTTGTTTTCTTTCAAGAATCGTGAAGCTATGGGTCTCTGTTAGAGTAAAAATAATTCTTATTACAACACAAAATGAAAAGATTACAAACAATTATAGTAGGACCATCCCACACTTTTATCTGTAAAACCCTCTCTTTCTCACCTACGGAATGTGAATGGTCATCTCAGCAGATGACAAAAATGTATCACTAGGATAAGGTCCAAGTTTAGGGCTGAGGGTCTCTCCCTCTGAAATTCAGAGTTTCTCATCCACCTCTGTAATCTGACAAGAAATCAGACTGCCTGAATGAGCTGAGCTGCTGAAATGATGACAAGGGATGAGGAGCTGGTCTAGATCATCATGTCGCCATTCTGAAGGTCATTTATGGATTTTGGCAGACAAAATACACAGGGAAAAAGCATAATTGAGGATTGAAGTCTGATGGAGTGTTTTCATTTGGCTCTTTGTGATTCAAAGAGCTTTCCATACTTGTTCCCATTTTACTTTGAAGTGTCAACCCAGTTCAAAATGGGCTCTGGGACTTCAAGGGGCTTACAACCTGATGTGACAAGTTCCATATACAATTAAAAAGATATATTGACATGTGCAATCTCTGCTGTGTGTGAAAATAGAGATTTAACAGTAAATAACAAAATGTGTTTAGTGTTGTAGGGGATTCTCTCTCTTTCCATCAGCCGCTTGGGAGATTGAAAAGGGCCGTGAAAAGCAAGGAAAGAAAGCAAGACAAACAAATGTTTCACAGTGCTCAAAGTCACAAGCAACTATGCTGATGCCATGTTGAAAGTATTTCAGCCAGAAAAGCTCCCCCTGCCTTATTCTCCCAGCTGCATTTTCTCTTGTGAAGGAGAAGTTTACTCTACAAGTTATCAGAAAAGCAAACAAACAAGGAAGTTTACACAAAAATCAAGGGGAATGGAATGATAGGACAATGACAGAAAACAACAAAAGCAAGGAAATACACCGATAAATGTCAAACGCACTCCCTGGACCCTTCCATTTGTTTTACAACAGCTAATTTAAAAGACTCCTCCTTCCTTACTTTCAGGATGCCTCCTGCTGTGCCAAGGTTTGAAGGCATTCAATACTATTTACTTTTAGTACCTGGTGTGGATTTCACTAGCACTAATGGATGCACATTAGGGGTGGGAGAAGACCCTCTTCACAAAACTTCTGGGGACAGGACAGAAATTGACCTGGTGAAGAAATCTATGATCCTGTTTTTAAGACTCAATTTTGCCACAAAATTCCTGCACAGACCTGGATGATAATACTTTATCTTTTTCTGCTTTAGCTCCCTATCTCCATAACAGCAAGATAATACATTTGCTTGGTCTTTGTGGGTGAGATTTTCAGTATCAGTGAGAATTAGCTTGAAACAGAGAGTAAAATCTCCCTGGATTTCAGCAGGAGGATATTATTTGTATGCCTTCATTTATATGCCCAGGTTTTCCCCAACTGTCTGTCTGGATCATAAGTGCTTTGGGTCAGAGATATTCAGTGTATGTATTTCAGTGTCTGTGTTAACCCCAGTTCTCACAGTGGAGCTCTGATTTTGGATGAGCACACCAAGCACCAATGAATAACAGTAATTGAGTGGGGAGTGTGGGCCACTGTCTTTCAGCTGGGAACCTGGGGTACTTGGTTGGGTTGACTGTGAATCAAAGGCAGATAAATTTAGCCTTGGATTCTTTCATTTTCTTTTTTTCAGACAGGATCCAACATGCAAGCATGGACTAGGCAAATTCCTCTACTCTTTTCTTAATATTAGTGTGAAAAATGGGAACAGCTTTATTCATGAACAAAATTAATGGGCTTGGGATGTTATTTTCAAATTGCTGTAAAAAGTTTTTCATACCAACACTTCTTTTACAATTTTTTTAATTGCTCAGTAATATTACTTTTCTTCTTTAGTGAAAGGTCACACAACTATATACTGTCTCTTAAAATCAGTGAATGCATAATGGCTTCTTCTGCTCTAACAGGAATCATTAAGCAAATTCATAAATCAATGAAGCACACCAATGCATTACTTTAATTATCATTTTTGCTCAGATGGTTGGTTTATGTAATGCAATTGTTTACTATGTCTGAGTATTACTCCAGAGAAGCTTGGCTGGATCTTTATTTCAAAATCTATTCTAATTTCTTAAGTGTTTTTATGAAAGTAACAAACACTAGGCTATGGAGTAGACCAAAGAAATTCAGTTAAAGGAAAACTGCACCCCTGCTCCCCTCCTCTTTGGCATTTATTATGAGATAATTTTAAACATTCTTGTCATTAGGTGTGTTTTCTTAGAGATGAATTCTGTCCTTAGATTTGTCAGTTAAACCCCCATAACAGTTTTTAGGCACTACAAAGCATTACATGTCATTTATTAGGCAGAGTTTATGAGTCGCACTTCAATTTATGAGTTGCCCTCAACAATACCACACTCAGGATATTAGACATGACCAAACAGAAAATGGTAGACATTAGTAGTATGGGGAGCACTGACATTTTTCTTTGAAATACAAGGAATAATGGGTTAAGATGAAATACTAAAAAATTCATTTTCTTGAAATAATATTTTTCCTAGCTGAGTGGTACAGAATAGCTAAGTGTTTAACAGTCATGATTTGTGCTTCTAGCAAAATCAAGAGTTTGTCTCAGAAATAAAGAGATTAAAACCCCTTCAACAACCATAATTTGGATTATTATTTATTTCTCATGTTTTCAGCTTTTGGGGTTTGTGTTTTCACAGAGAAATGAAACTCCCATATTATGATAACCTTGGGCAGAGGGGTTTTCAGAATAAAATAGAACTAAGAATATATGAAGTCCCTGTGATGGGATTTACAAGTGCCCAATGGCTTGGATGAAGTTAACTCAGGCAGCAAATTAGGGCCCTGCTCAGGGTATTGAACAGCAGGAAGTGAGGATATTCCTCAGCCAAACAGACTTTGAGAGATATGAGTCAAAGACCAGGATTTCAGGGGAGCATAAAGGGGAAATCTGGACTGGAGGAGGGAGGCTGAGAAAGGCTGTACATTTACAGTGTAGAACAAAGGACTGTATTAGATGAACAGATCACCTGGCTGAGAATGAGCTTTGCATTTATCCCTGAAGACAGTATCAGCACAATTCTTTTGTATCCCTGTAGTCTCTCAAATTGGCTCCAGTAGGACATTTGTGATTTTCAGACCTTCAAAACGGAATGGATTGAAAAGAATCTGTGATTTTTCTCACCATGTATCTCATAACCTACATATTCCTTCAATGACCAGGCATGAGAATGCATATTTCTGTCCCATCTCTTTTTTTGAGTAAAAAGTAAAAATGTCTTTAGTTTATTTTTATTACAGACAGGATGTTTAAATGAGAAGTGCTATCTAAGTTTCTCATTAATGTTAACATGAGCCACGTGTTTATATCAGATCCAGGTCCCCTGAAATCTGTATCTCTCCATATGTGGTAAAATCTAAAGCGAATAAGTAGGTAATAGGACAATCATATGAGCTTTGCTTATTTACAACTGTTATTAAAGTAATTCAAAAGCAGTAGTGAGGAAAAGAAGAATATATGAAACCATATTGCTTTATAAGTGTAAGAAAGCTGCTGCATAAGATGACTAGAACAATAAAATGTCATGTTTAATCACATCAGGCCTAGGTCCACCAAAATGAATGGAGTTTCATCATAAATTACTATGGTTATGTCTTACTGTGTTCAGACTATGTGTATCTTGCAGCTTTAGGAATAAGAGTATAGTATTTAAAGGGTCAAATTTAAAAGTCATTGCTGATAATTTAGAAATGAGACACAGAAATTTATTAGCAACATTTTAAGAAAAGGTAAATTGTTAAGGTGTTTCAACTGCTGTACCGAGATATGCTTGGTATAATCTGGAACTTAAAATATTTAGGGATTCCATTTCTTTTGTATAATGTGACATTTCAAAGAAATCCTTAATTTTGCCTAGACCCTCCCTAACCTCCCCCCAAAAAACCACCAAAACCAAACAAAAACAACCAAACAAACCCCAAACCTCCAATAACAGTTCAGCAGTGTTAGTAATGCATTTTCCCTAGGATCTTATAAACTTCCACTGTTTCACATAGGTAATATTTTCTCCTACTGGTGGCATGTTTCAACAATGCTTCAATTCAAAGATTGAATTAGAGTGCTGCATGAGCTTGAAATCTCAGGGTGTCTCTAGAGGGTAGAATTTGTCTTGAAGAACAACCACTAACCCAAACTGGTCCATAAGCTGTACCTCAGCAGGACTTATGACTTAACAGTCTGTTGAATTTCTGTAACTTTTTGTCTTTGTCCTTTCCAGAGTGTGTTTTTAGTGCTGATCATGCTGATCAGAAGCTGGCTGAGTTGCCCAAACACATGATAATAGGAAGGGCAGAAACCTGACATCCTGCCATGCTATTCTGCTGCAGGCTGTGAATGACCAGCGGTGTACAATTTCTTTGTCTGTGTGAAACTTGTGAAGCACTTGCAAAGGAGTTCTTACTATTTTTAATCCCTTGTTGGAATCTGTAATCAAAATCACAATCACTTGCTGATGTGCTCCATGTAATCTTAATTCAAAAGCATTCTATCATTAATTGTGTGTTTTGCTGGCATTAGGAAAGAAATCTTTTCAGCAGATACCAAATCATATATATCAAAATACTTTGGACTAAATTAAAATAATGTACCTTTTGAGGTTCTGAAAGCTAAGAGGTGTTGTCTGCAGATTTACTTGTGCCTGCTTTTGCTGTGTATTACTCTAAATTAATCTTTTATATGACTTCTCTGAGAAGTATCTAGACACACCTGGGCCCCCAGAAAAATAACCAACATCAATCCAGCTCTCTTTTGTCTAGATACAAGGTTGTATGGCATGTCTCTGACCAACAGCACAGACCTTTTTTCCCATTCTTGTAGGAAAAATTTCAGTGAGTGGTTTTGTTCATAAGACAGAGGAATTTTTAAGTTCTTAGGAAACACACAGCAAAAGCCATGTTACAAAAGGTAATGTTATGAAACAAATTATAACAAAAGTTGCACAAAACACAGAGAACATGGTGAGCACTGCATTTTTAAGTGACTTTTTTGTTTATAAATAATTTACTATCATTGTATGTCAACCTGATCCATTCATTGACCCAACTTGAAAATGATACAGAACGCTTAGGACTTGAAAAGAGTTGAAATTTCATTGCAACTAGCATGAACACATTTGTTCATATAATTTGTCTGCAAACAGAAGAGTTCACTGTTTATCCTTGATCTCTATACCGGTTTTATCAGCAGAGATGGGTTTGGCTGTATAAAAATGTGACTTCATACCATAAATTAACTACCTGGCTTTATGAGCAGCAGTTGCAATGATCTTTTTGGGAGTGAGGGGTATCTGTTGTTGTTATTGTGTTCTTAGGGCTTTTTAAAATATAGTTATCTCTTGAGGACTGCAATGTGATCAGCCCTGTACTTTGCACTGATGAGGGCTGTCCAACAGCCTATCCTGTTCCTGGATAGTGCAGTTCAGCCCCACAGATTTAGCCTGCTAATTTACCATGCCAGAACAGATTTTTCCTCATCCCTTGCCCTGTTAGACTGCAGTTCTTTGTTGTCTGGTGCAGGCAGCTTCTCTTCCCAGTGAACCAGTCAGCAGCATCACCATTCTCTATAATGCTTCTGCAGCTCCCTGTTAAGTCTAACTCTGCACCAAGGCTGGGAGAGAAATACACATTATCCATATTATTACTGTTCCATCCAAGTAAATAGCCATGATCCCGGAGAAGGAAGTGAGAGCATGGCCAGTCATTGGTGCACTAGTGCAAGAAGGTTGCACCCCCAAATGATGGGGCCTGTGTGGCACTGATACACAGTGAGTGGCACTGATAAGCAGCTGAGAACCTACATGGGAGGGAATTTTTTTTTGCACTGTTTTCAAAACAGGTCCATGCCCTAAGGGCAAAGCCTGCTCTCCAGATGGAACATAGTGAGGTAACAAGGCTTTAGCTACAGACCAAACAGCCAAATGTCTTCTCCAAAGCTATCTTGATTTATTTATTTTTTACAAGGTTTTGATTCATTTTGTTTGAGTGAAATGGTTGCTATTTCTGCCTTTGCTCAGTTTGAACATGTTTTAATAGAGGATTAGTCTCCTCAGGCAGGTGCAAGGAAAGTGCTTACAGGGTACGACAGTGAAAAGAACCGGCCGGTAGGGAGCAAAATCTCAACACTTTGTGGTATAATAAGCCCATTTAAACAGAAGTGAATGTTTGACATTTACATTTCCCTGTCTCCTGTACAAGGCCAGAACAATGTTCTGGAAATATAAAAGTGGTGGAAAATATTTTGCTTAAAACAACAACAAAAAAATCCCTTTAATTTTTAAGCCTCCAGCCCTGACAACTTGTCATGGGAAAAACTGGGTGTGCTCCATCCCTAGGGACAACTCTGTTCTCAGTTGTTCCACAGATCAGTTCTGGTGTCACTTCGGAGAAAAGACACCTGCTCCTGTCTCAGCCAGTGGTGAAACAGCTAGCACTATTAAAAAATTAACAAAAACTTTAAAGGAAAGGGAAAAAGAGAAAGTGAAATTGATGAAAATTAGAGACTGAGGATAGGAAAATTATAAGAGAGGGAAAAAATTAATAAAGCCTATGTTATTTACTCTAACTTTCTAAAGCCATGACTAATGCATAATTTAAATATGTTTAATTAATTAATCCAGTAAATGGATACCTAGCAATTTCAAGGAGCTAGCAAATAACCTAAAATAGATTACATTATCAGAATAGTCAGAGAGCATGCCCAATAATATCTGAGCTAATTTGTCTGTTAAATAGCACATCATTGTTCCACTTCAAATTCCTCCTTAAAACCTCTTTGCTCTGTTGCACCTGTGGATGGTAAGGCTTATGGCTTGCAAGGAATACTACTGATTATGTTGGTGAATTTTGTCTCATTTTCTTTTGGTTTATATTATTTGTACTATCTTGCACTTAAACACAGCACAGGAATTTTTTCAGCCTCTTTTGAAGGATTTCAGCAGAGTAGACTTCAAGTAAGAACAATAATTATGCTTGTAGACAGCATACTAATACTTTTAAAAAATTAATAAAAATAACAGCATTGAGTCATACTTTGGTTTAGTTCTTGAAAGTCACAATCATGATTAAAGATACATTTTCTAGTTAATTTTCTAAGAAAAATAAAGCAAAAGAGAAACTTTTCATCTCTAGGATAAATATTATCTGCAATGTTTTAATTGTCTTAACATTTTTAGGAAACTGATGAATACATAAAAAAAAGAAAGAGCAACAATAAAAATGTAATATTTGATATCTATATGAACAAAACTATTTAGATGAAAAAAGGCTGGTCTTAGTGTCTGCCAAAACTTATATCAAACACAGATCTCTTTAGGCTCAGCTAATCTTGGTTTTGATGACGGAGAGAGAGAAATAGGGCAAGAAAAATGATAGAGTTTTGTTTCAGCAGAAGTGATGTAGGCACTTATACAGGAACAGTGTGAGAGAATGGTGAGAACTGTATAGAATTAGAGTGAAAGTGAGGATGTCTGAATGAGGATGCTTTTTGGACCTGCATATGAATGAAAACACAATGAATTAATAAGAAGATGATAAAGAAAAGTTTTATATCTAAAACTAGTGAAGACTTCATAAAGAACTTTAATATCATCTGCCTCTCTCCCAGAAAGATTAAGATAAAATCAGAAATTATTTTGATCCTTCTATAATGTCTTGGCCTCAGAGCCTGTCTTGGCTTAAATTCAAAAGGCCAATGTGCATTTTTCAGTTGCTGACATCTGAATATCTCATTAGTATGTTAAAATTATCACTCAAATGACTGTTTTATTTGCCTAAGTGCTGATTTAATAGACCAAATCCAAGATTTGGCAGTGTTGCCAACGCATCCATGTTTGAAAAGTGAGTTCTGACTTTGAATTATATGTGACAACCTTTGTGCTGCTGTTCAGTGCAAGCAAACCTTTCACCATGGCAATTCTTACACCAAAGCCTGAGGTAGTGTAACACAAACTATTAGATCCTACAATGCATCCAGATTTTGTCTTAGGGTTTTCTTTGGTTTAATTTGATTGTTTTCAGATTTTTTCAACTTATTGAGAGAAAAGCACTACAGTTTAGGGTTTTTTTTCAATTTTAACTGCTCCTTTATAATCAAAACTTCATTTCCTGTTTATAACAGCTGATGTGAGTTTAAAGGAAAAAGACCAGAGAACAGCCCTGTAGGTAGCAGAAGTGAGAGAGACTAGAAGCTTAAAGGGCCCAGAAAGGATGAACAAAGGAAGAGTTAAGGGTGCCTTGAACGGCACATTTGCTGATGACAAGTGGATGACGACTAATGAAAAGCTGTTAGATAACCACCTTCCATTGAATCCTCATTCTACATACAGGAAACTATTCTAAAGGCATATATTTAGATTAAAATCTCTCTTAATCATTGAACATGGAAGTGGCCAATCTGGGAATTTGGGCTTTGTTGCTAAATATCAAAAAATCTATTGTAAATTTAAAACATCACAGCAACAACAAACAAAAACCCCAAGACCTCCTGTTACAAGAAACTCATTTGATACTACCAGAAAAGTTGTTTGAAAATACAGATGAATTGAAATGTAGAATATCCTTTTAAAGGGAAACTGAGCTCGTTTCATTAATAAACAGTTTATTCTTGCAAGAGTGTTATAGTAACGTGGCACAGCTTTGTGGAATAGAAGGCTCATTCTCTATGGCTTTTCTATTATTATTAACTGCAGGAACACATAAAAGGTGCTACATTTGCAAAGTATTATTATTCAAACCTATCAATGTTAAAAATCCTTTTTAGTTAATTTGCCCTCACAGCTTGATACACCCTGGCAGTTCTTGAAGCTCTGGTGTTTTCTCTAGACAGCCTTTGGCATAATTCCAACAGTGATTCTGACCCTTAAAAGACCTGGGACTTCAGTTAAGGCCCGTCAGTCACACCAGACTGTGACAGATCTGTGGTGTGGGCAAATACCACGGAGAGGCTCTGATGCTGTCCTCGCACTCATTTTAACTAACTCCCCTGAAAACTCTTGGGTCACGTTTACAGAGCAGTGGCACTATTGTTTCAGGAAAAGGCAAAGGTGTGGTGTATTATTGCATGAGGATGCACAAAAGTGCTTTCAAAAAGTGAGCATATATTTGTCCCTACGAACCACAATCACAATGGGATACACAGATATTTGAGTGTTCAAATGTGTGCATGCAAAATCAGAAGGAAAACATACATGTTCCTGAATGAGACATTTTTATTTTTGAAATTGATAGTGCCTATTACATGCAAACTGCTTTGCATTTTTATAGTTAGGAAATGTCAATAAATCCATGGCATGTAAAGGGCACTGCTACTATGGCAGTGATTGGAATTCTATACTTTGTCAAATACATGTACCTCTTAATTCAATAATCTTTAAAAGCAATACTCATTGTGGTTTACAGTATGACACCTGACCTTTTGTTAATGTCAAATACCATTTTGCTTTAGCATGGAAAATTATTATATTTCTATAAATATAATCATTATTCTTGGGGAAAATGTATTAAAGAAATAGAATAGGAAACTGATCAGCTTATCAATTATTTCACATGACAGTGATTTTATGTATTATTGTTGACATTTCGGTAAGTATCTTGAAAAGGCCCTAAAAGAACAGCATCTCTGAGTCAAAATTCTGCCTGCAATACTGCCCTATTAGCTGAGGGGAGAGAAAAACCCAAAAATTCTGTTGTGCTGATTGGCAAGAAGGATGTAGCATTAGGTTGTTTTTCCAGCCAAGCTCAATAAAATTTCTGGCAATGCTTATACAATATATGGTTTGGACCTCTCCGTAAAGGTAGCTGAGTACAATTTACAAAATACCTATTTAGTTGTCATAGATATGTCCAGTTCTGCCTTAAAAGCAAGCTAGCAGCAAGTGAGATAAAGAATTCAGTTCCACATCATTAGGAGATACAGACTTTTTTTGCTGAACTAAGCAAATATACTTGCCATTGAATGGAACGTATCAGTTAAGCTCGAATCCACTGCTTGACCAGTGTATTCGTGTAGATTATCTATCAATATATGCTTCTCTTTTCATATTGACAGGGTAAATCTCATTGATTCATGTCTAACTTGTGTTAGGGGGACAGTGTAGGTTAAAAAAAGAACTCTGAGATATGTCCATTTTTTTACATATCTCTACATATGTAAATATGGCATGAGGTTCATTTTACCTGAGCAGCTGGACTTTACTGAACAATCTTGCACAGAAGTGTATTGTTCTTTCTGTTGGGATAGACCAAGGCAGAATTTTGGCCTGTGGAAGAAAAGCAATGCACATTCTTTTTGTTTATGATGTGTCTCCAATGGTACTTCATGTGCCAGAAAAATATCCTTTAAATAGAAATCTTCTTCACCTTCCATGCTTGGCATTGACATTGTTTTCTTTATGAGGTAAAGTGTAGAAAGATACAGCACAGTCTTAGAATGGCTTAACAAGAGAGTGGTGCCAGATTTAGACTTTGTTTATGACATAGTTCTTCTATGAATATGCAAGCAAAAATCAAAAGACTCTCCAGCTTGTGGAAAGGAATTCATTATGAAACCCCACAACAAACCTAATGAGAACTTTAACAATTCCTTATTCAAACATTATATTAGAGGGCAAAAGAGTAGCAGAGATGAATCAGTTGCCTTACTAATGTATGAAATAATGGAGACAGAAGCTACATTCATGTGTATGGAGAACTTGAGAATATTTTGGAATATTTGCATGGACATTTTAGGTTATTAATCTTTCTGCAGGTTATTTAAAAGGAGAAAAATGGGTTAAAAACAGGGAGTCAGAATAGGGCTGTTTAAAAGAGACTTTCACCTCCAGAAGTTTCTTTGCTAAAGATAATAGAAGACTCAGCCACTTAGACAGTAATTTTTAAAAATTAACCACCATCTAGAGAAGAGAGAATTTTCCACAGACAGCATTTTACTACTGCTGTTACAGACTTTGCTAAATTTGGCCAGGACATTTTGCCCCTAGACATTCAGTAATTGAAATGACCAATCGAGGCTATGGCCATAGCTTTAAAAAAAGCTGTGTTGCCTACTTGTAATTCATTGCTGGTTGCTTAGCTTCCCCTAAAAGTCAACTCCTCATTTACAGTTGATATAAGTCTTTCTCTAAAGGCTGGGGAAAAGGTAATGTGAGTTATGAACCTGCTTTTCAGGACACAGAAAAAAAGTCTTCTTCAAGACCTCACTGAATTGGTTGGTGCTGTTTTCCATCATGGGAAGCAACTACCCCAGGGCTCTGAGAGAGGAAGGAGGTCATGTGAGTGCTTCTCAATCCATTTCAGACAAAATGAGCTGGGTTAGCTCATACTCACCTTCAACAGTCCATTAAGCTTTCTCGGTTCATTTTGTCTGTAATGCAAAGGAATGTGTACACAAACTCCTCCACAAACAGAGCTTGGAGGATGGCAGCTTCTGGTGGGGTAAGGTGACAGACCACTGGGGAAAAAGCCATTTTCCATTGCCTGCTCAGGAATGCTTTCCCATGTAGCCTAAGTCAAAGCAGGCAGACCGTCACCTTTTTATGCAAGGCAACTTAAAGTCTGGCCCAATGAGGCTCCCTGAGATAGTCTTGGTGGAGAAACTTTTGGAAAAGTCAATAGTTAACCCACAAACATTTTAAACATGAGTTGATAATTAAAACTTTAAAAAAACAAAAAGTGAATGCTTAATTAAAACACCTTAATATGTGTATAGGGAAGCAGGTGGATCTCTATGTGATTTACTAAAAGATATATTTGAAAGTAAATGCCTTTGAAAAAAGGTAGATATTTAATTACAGTAAATTAATGCAAATAAATTACAAATGTCAGGATTCACTGGAAAAATCAATAAAATCTCTGACATTCTTTAAAAAAAATTCTGAGAACTATGGATGTATCCATTGCATACTTTCAAAGACTGAAAGTGTGGGAAGACAGGGAATAATACCACTGAAAACAGGGAATAATACCATTGAAAACAGGGAATACCCACTGAAAGAAAACAGGGAATAATACCGCAGAAATTTCTCAGGATAGATAAAGACAGAGAGCATTTTACATCCTTGACCACAACCTTACAAACCAATGATGTTTGAAGGTACAAGACTGGCTTCAGAACCTTTGGACAGAGCCATATACAAGTATTTAATTTCAAAATCAGGTTGGAAAACATCTATTATTTCAAAAGAATCGTAAACCTATGGTTTTGTCTAATAGAACACTAAGGCCTGTATTTAACTTTTAACAGATGAATCATTCCATACCCTCTCACCTTGGAGCAAATTAAGTATTTCAATTGTGTCATTTCAGGACCTATAAGCCAAATTATGTAGACTCCTCAGGCCCAAATATATTTTTGGGAGGGGAGCACTAATTTTAAGATACTGTCAACATACACCATGTCATCTTCTCTTTTCAGTTACAAATTTATCTCTTCTGATGTGAGAGAATGAAGTATGGAAAGAGATAAGGAAAGGAATATGACACTGGAAGCCTAACTGGTTTAGCTTAAAATTCAGCAGTGTCTACTGCTTTGCTGAAGGAATGTAACCTGCTGGTGACAGCAATCATGACTTGACAGAGGATCAATCACAAGAATTACAAGTGCTTTGCCCTTTTTCTGATATGTGACAGTTTTGGAAAACAACATCCTAGATAATCCCTTGTGGAACAACTTTCTGGATTATCTCTAGTGACCCTAGTTTTCCTACACAAACATAAATGTGCTTCATATTATTAGCTCCAGTTAGGATAATAGCCTTGGTAACAAAGAGGTGCAGAAAAACTGGGGAGCTTTTCTGTGCTTGGCAGATACAAAAGACACCTTGAACAAACAGAAGAAAATAACAACAACAACAGAAGTGTAAAGCTACCTGCAGCTGCACTGTGCAGCTCTGATGGGAACAGTTTTACTGACTGTGAGGAGTTTAATTCACTCCTTGCATTTCTTCTGGTTTTAGCCAGTAGAATTTTAATGAAATAGTCAGTTTAGTTTCCTTCCAAAATTCACACATTAATTTAAAATTGGAATACCACAGCTATGAGCCAGACCTCTTTTACTTGGCCAGTGTTCATCCTGTAACTATGTAAGTGGCTCTTGCATAAGCAAAGTCTTCCATGCCCAAAAACTAGAAGATTTGGAAGATTAGGACACACAAAGTTTTGAAAGGATTTTCCAAGTTTGATATTTGCACCTGTGTAACTAGCAAAGGACAAAGTTTAGCCCTTAATATTATTTTATCCTGGCAGCATTTTAATATATCCTGGTTTGATTTTGCATCAATTCCTAGCTCCTTAACAGTTTTAAATATGGTTGTGACTTACAGCTGGGGTCACTGAACAACGTTAGCTAAACATCCAGAGTGTGATATTTTATTACAGTTAAGCTTTTTCAAAAGCCAAGAGGAATCTGTGAAGAAAATACTGGAGATGGAATTTTTAAAGTCTATATGGCTGCAAAGTCATATAACTTATTTACGTATATTTTAAGGATATTGATTCCAAAGAAGAAATGCACCCACAAAAAGAAACCCAAGTGAAAGGCTAATGTGTAAATTGCTTTAAAAACTGTAGTTGCTGTAATTACATGGAGCATTTTACAAGCAACTAGGGACTGCTTTGGATAGATGACTGAAATTTAATCAGTATCTGGCACAGATTGCCTTTCTTTCACACCTCACATTTCTGAAGTACTATTCTAGGGGAACCTGCTAGAATTGTGAGCCTTTGTTATCACATTTATCTCTCTATGCAGTTTCCAAATAAGTGACTTTCCCAGATCTTCCAGAAAATATGGTCTGGGTCCTTTTTCAGGAGCATATGTCTTTCTTTTCCTTTTTGGGCAAAGTTCATTCCACTGCCCAGGCTCAGGTTTGTAATCACACGGAACTTTATGTATGAAATATAGAAAATATAGTTAATGCTGCTACCTGATACTACAAGATAAAGGAAGCATTCACAGCTCTTTGTACTCACAGGACATAAACACTTGTGCTAAATCTTTTATTAAATACAACTTATTTCTTCTTCAGGCTTTATTTCATTATTTGTGTTAGCTGCCATGAAACTGTCAGTTAAACAAAGGGGGCCCCCAATAATCTCTGCCTTTTAAAGCCAGAAGGAAACAGAAAATAATTAGGTATGGTAAATGTGAAAATTGATCTATCTGAAGAGTGTGCAGTTTACAAGCAAAAAATCAATAAGTTTACACCATACAGATTAAAATCATGTATCAGTGTTTTAAATGGTTCATGATGTAAACGTCTGAAAGTCTAAATAGAATTCCTGATGATTACTTCTATTAAAATCCTAAGTATTGGAAGATGTACAATGACTGTCTAGATTCATTACTATATTATCTGCTTTGCAGAAAAATAATATCCTTGCTGCTTGTTTGTAAAATCCTCATTACTATGCCTAATATACTCTGTCCCTGGAGTAAATTAAAGCATTTCCTTCTTCGGTACTATGCTTTCCTTTAAGTTGGATTCTTTAAGGGGATTCTTTGAGAAATACAGGGACTATTCTGTGACATCTGAGTTCTGGAGATCAATTTATAGCTGTTAAAGATCATGAAGAATTGCCCATTAAAACAGTTACTATTTGACAAATAACAACATTTGTGTTTAGCCTGGATATATATCAAGCAGACAGAGCACTTATTCCTGTCACCTGAATGAAAGTCTTCATGAACAAACTTATTAATCAGTTATGGTCTGTTTTAAACCACCTGTCTTATTTAAATAGAAACTACCAATGTGCACTTTTGCATATATTAATACTGCACTCCTGATCTGGAAAGTGCCGGTGTTGAGATGTCACAGCCAAGGGCCAAACTACCAACAGTAAAAGCTCTGTTATAGAAATCCTATTTTCCTTTTCTTGAGAAATGCTGGCACTCTGTTTTGATCTATGTGGATCTGGTGGATTATACATTCTGCATTTAGCCTTATAAAACCTCAGATCGTGGCTGGATTTGCTCACACACGGCGGCTGCGCTGTGTCACTGAACTCAGAGGGGACACTGCTACTGAAGTCATTAGCTGTTCAGAGGATGGAAACTGATTCAAAGAGCACCTCATATTTTAAAGTTCTAAACTAAAACCAGGCTTTGGGAAATTTCTTAATTATTTGTGAGCAAAAACTTCCTTTTAAGCAAAACATTTTGTCAAAATCAAAGGTGTTCCAAGCAGCTTAGTTATTGAATCCACAGGGGAAAAAAAGAAACATTTGCATAGGTCCCAGTTACAAAGAGCCTACTGTTTTCTAGTAAGGATCAGCTTAACTAAAATAAAGAGGTATGGATAAGACAAAAGTTTCTAAGGAAAGCTTTGTGGTTCATCATCCTACTTAATTTCTTTGAGGATTATGTAGGAGTTGTTAAATGGTGTGGATTTCTGTTCAAATTGAACACAGTGTGAGACTATTTAATTTCTGTTTACTGTTCAAACTACTACAGGTATAGCATATATTTTAACAGCAAATTATGAATTTGGCCCCTCGATTTTATTTTACATATTCTGCAGCAGTATCAGGTCTGTTTCTTAAGGACAGGTTCAAAATCCATGGAACTTGTTTCAAAAAGGAATGAATAATTATAATCTGTGGGTTTTATCCATGAATAATTATAATCTGTGTTTACAGAGTATTTATTTTTCAAAGCTGTATACAAATATTAATGAAACAATCATCACAACATCCTTGTGTGTCATGTTTTACATACAGCAAAATAAGAAAAAAATATATAAAATATAGTGCCTAGCACTTTAGTCGTATAACTCGGGTGTCAAGCTACTAAAGTAATGCAAATAACAATAATGGTATGGGAGAAACCTTTCAAGTTTGAGTCTCTAACTGGCTTGATTTTCATAGGTTTAGACTTCTGAGAACTCACAACTCCCTTTGAAGTCAATTGAAAATGTGAGTGTCAGCACACATTAAAATCAGCCCACTAATTTGGATGCTTAAACATGAAATTTAAATTCGCAACTTTAAGTTTGGAAAAATTCAGCTAGGTGACTTTTCCAAAAGTACCAGTGTTAGACCTAGGAGATTCTTGATTTTCAACACCTTGTTTTCACAGAGATTCCAGCACAGAAACAGTGGACTAAGAAAATCACAATATGGTAGATCTGTGCAGCTAAAGGAAGTTGGAGTGGGCATGGAATACTGCACCATAGTTCAGATATTGCAAGGACAAGAGAACCTTCCCTTCTTTCTAGAGCAGCCTAATGACAAAAATAGCTGAGACCACACTGCCTCGTGGAGAGGACACTGAAGAAGTCTGGTCATTTCATAGAAACTCCTCCTCTCACCTGCTTGTATGTTAGCTCCTACCATGTTACACAAAACTGGCTGGAATAGCTGTGGCCACAAAACTCCTGGGGATTAGCTTTGTTTAAACTTTTTAGGAGTTATGCACCAGATCATCCTGTCCAGTGTCCCAGGGTCACTTCCTTAGCTTCAGGAATTTATCTCAATTCTAGTTGTCACTGTGCAGATATTACTGAGGAGGGACACTATGAGGAGCATCTTCCTCGTCAGCTGACAGCCACAGGACATGGTCACATTACAGAGTGAGTGTTGCTTCATGAGGATGATTTCTTAGGTTTGATGAGGCAGCCAAAGTTCTTTTCTGTGTTAGGTCTGCAGCAAGACTCAAGAACTAATGACGTGAACATATTGTGAGCTCCTAATATTGAAATAAGGGGTGGAGCTGGTGAATTCTGTCTAGTGCCAGCTCTCTATGTAATATTTCTCAGGATATACTACCTTAGCAAGCACTGCCACTCAAGAGGGGTCAGTTTGTAATCACCAAACACTGAGAACCCAACATGCATGTCATGTGTTTGACCGTGGGCTTGTTCCTCTGGTTTGAATGCCCATGAGTGCTCAGAGGCATTCCTGAAACACATCCTCTAGCTCAGCGATGTCCAGAAGGAACAAGGCTGTTTTGTCTCTGGGCTGCAGCTCAGTGGTTTGGGAGACTGTGGGGATTTCCATCAAGAGTGCACTCATAATATATGTACCACTTCATGGAGGTACAGCTCTCCATGCTGGATCTGTGCCTTGGTACTTCCAAGGCCAGCATACATCAAGAGTTTGCCCATAGCAGAACTCTGTAAGGTGGGAAGAAATCAAATACCTCTGGCTTAGAAACCTATGAGGAAAAGTAATGGAAGTTGGGAGTTACAGTAGGCTAAGCCAGGTTATTACAAAGAATTGTTTCATCCTTCTAATGATCAGGAACAGATCCTACAAAATCAGGTACTAAGCCCCAGCTGAAAGTTCTACTCATACACAGCTGAATTTCAAAGGATGGAATAACAGAGTAAAGCTATGGCTGTACTAAACTTGCATAAAATGTAAACAATATTGTAAATAAAGAAAGTTCTCTATGGTTCAGTGTATTTTCATTGCATTTTGTGAGAGAATGAGGCACATGAATGTCAAAAAGCATCAGCTTGTATTGTGATGCTTGCAGCTTTAATTATGAGCAACTCCAATTCTCTATGTTTACAGAAGGGAGATCACCTACATGTTATTTAAAAACCACTGGGTGTAAGTTTATAGTGGTAACAGGCAAGTCTAATTTTCTTTCATACTTAGGATTTAATAGGTACAGAATGCTGCCCAAGGGAAAAAAATGAACAAGTAGTAACTCGATATTTATTCTACACAGACGTGAAGAAAGCTCACAGAAATACACAATGTCTGAAACATTGACATGTATAACTATTTTAATTGTAATGTTGATTTTCTAGTAGACCATTCTGCTATGGCAGAGCTTGAAATAGTTGCAATAATTCCAGACAAAAAGAAAAAGCACTCCCAACCCCCATGGCAAAAAAAAAAAACCAACCCAAAAAATACCCCCAAAAAAAAATGCTTGGAAAAGCTTATGTTGGAGTCATAAAAATTGCACCAAGTTTATACAGTCCAAAGTTGAGAATATAGCATTATCACTTTGTGTAATTGATGCTGTCTTTCCCAGGCCAGATTTTTTTTGTAAGTAGGGTTTGTACTTCTGATATTTTTTGTCTATGCTGGAGAATATTTGTGTAGAAGCCTCAGATGGTTTCTAGTGCAGATTCCCAGCTCTGCCAGTTTGACTCAGAATTATGACCAGGAATATGGTATAACAAATAGAGCAGTGGTGGAAATCCTAAAATCTTAGCCCTCCTGGTCATCCCATGTCTGCAGACACAAGAATATAAGCCCTGTTACTATTTTTGATTTTTTGCAGATGTGGATGTATGGTCAAGTCTGGTGATTTACCCAAGAACATAGGGAAAGTTCGTGGCAGAATCAACATGTGGAGCACAATATCCTTACCCTCAGTTCAGGCTCACTTGCACCTGGACCTCCTCCTGACACTAGATTTTGAAAGCCTGACCCATCATGGATTCTTCTATGTGCTCAAGCTAAAGTCTATATGAAACAAACTATTATTTTAAATTAAATTCTCTATTTTTAGAGTGGATTATTTTTATTCCATTGATATTTATATGCATGGCAAATGTATTTGGTGCCTCAGTTCTTTTTTTCACATTAGAATTGTCATTTGTGTCACATTTTAAGCCAAATTAAATTATAAAAATATTCAGTTATGTAACTACTAGCACCATAGAATTTCTTCTTATTACAGAGACAAACAAGGAGTATATTGGAAAAAAACCCGGTGAATCTCATTTCTGATCCTAATGAAGCAAGTAACCCATTATACCAAGGTTAATTTGTTGACTCATGATTTCCACTTATCCAATGATATACTGAATCATATGAACAAACCTCTACATCTAATCAGTTTTTTTATTGAATCCTGACCTTTTATGCACCTTCTTCTTGATTATGAATGACAGTGACCTTTATCTAATTTAAAACACACATACTGATGCAAAAATATGCAAAGTACACATGTAAATTCTGAATTAGGATGAAGATGTGCATAATCTTCCAGGGAGAAATTGCTTTAGAGAGAGATGTTTATACTAGTGCCAATTGAGGGTATATGGGGAGAAAAAGTGAATTAGTCAGAACTCAGATGGTTTTGGAGGAACAGCTGCAGAGATACTGAGGGCTGTTTAGATTTTCTCTTCTTCTATTTAGAATCTTGAAATGTCAATATAAATATCAATTTTTATTATGCTATTCAGCTTTTTATGGCATTCATCAAATGATCAAAATGGAATAAAGTCAGATAAAACACCTTTTCACCTAAGGTTTGACAAACTGTACCCCAGCATTCTATTTATGTTTCACTCAAAATACATTGTAGTAATTTTCTACAACACAAAATCTGGGTCAAATTCACAATATTATAAAAGCTGTCTGGTTCACTTTGCCATTTACCTCATTAGGAAGGAATGGTATGAGCATCATATGGAGATGATCTTTTTAGTTCAGGATATAATTAGGAATTGCTGTAAATGCTGAAAAATAAATGAACAAATTTAAGAGTCGTGAGTCTTGTGGAAAAAAGAACTCCCTAACTTTCATTTTGCTTTTTTTCTGCTCATCACTAATGGGCCTGCACTGAAATTACTACAGATGAGCGCACAATGGGCACAGTCTGAACCACTGTGTAATCCTATAATCTACTCTCTCTTTTCACAAGTCATTCCTTCCTCTGAATTGCTGTGAACCTGAGTTGTAGATCAGCAGCTTTGTTCTAGCCTCTGTATTAAAAAAATGTGAAAAAAAAAATACCAAAAATTTGCAAAACTCAGTGTAAAGACTGTCAAAGCACAAATCTAACAAACACATTCCTCTGAGACGCTCCAACCAAACAGTACCTGGCATTAGCATGTACTTTCATGATTAACAACAGGGGGTTGTCAGACTGCTATTTCTGAAATAAACAGATTTATCCTGACAGATAATCAGCAGTTTGCGCTACCTAATACATGTTATCATCCACCACTGACATCATTACATTAAAAGCACACTTAGTATAATCTTTTGTATGAAATTAAACAGGTTTTATGATACATTTTTGGTGGGTTTTTTGTGGCAGATAGAGGGAAGGCTGGTGAACAGACTGCAAGGTTAGAGAAAACATCCATAGCAAACAACACAGAGAAGCTTCCCAGAAATGTCATGCTGTATTTATTTTTTCACAATCTATTAATGTAATTTCTAAATTAATTAAACCCAAGTGTTCTGACTGTAAACCAACGTCTTGTACTTTTGAGAAGTCTTCTATAATGTCCTTGGCTGTCCCCCAAATAACCTCAGTACTCTCCAATGTCCCTCTGTCTGTCCATCCTGCTAGCTTCACATAAGAACTTGCCATATAGCACAAACTTGTGAAGCATTTTTGATCTTTCCACTTATAGACATATTTTTGGGGCTGGCAGGTGGACTTTGGGAAACCATCAAGCAATTCCTGCACAGTTTTCTGGCAGGCTCAAACTTATCTTTAACTTTTGGACATCTCTTTGTTGACCATCTCTTCCTCCCTGGAGAAGGGAGGCACCAGGTTACACATTTCTCACTGGACAGGTAAAACAGAAACTTTTGCATCTATGGAGGAAATATGGAACAAAGTCATTTGAACATGGGATGCCTGTGGGTCCTCCCTCCCTTCCAACCTGCCTGCTCACTAACCTAGCTGTTTCTGCAGTGATTAACTTTGTACTCAACACGGGCAATGAAATTTTGGTAAGAAAAACTAAATATACATCCCCTATGTATATATGTCTATATATATATGTGTGTGTGTAATATATGTACCCTCCTCCACGTAAGCAATAATTTTGCCTCAGCTCTAAGGGTAATAGGAATTATATACTCTCAGGTTCACTGGAGAAAATACTGAAATTTCTTTCCTTTTTTAAATTTTAGGTTGCCAGCTGACATCATACTATTATTGTTCTGTGAGCTCAGGTAACATAGCCATGGCAAAAACGAGGAGCAAAAATTGCATGGGGACTGTTACTTGACTTTAACAAGTATTTCATCTTCTTCCTTAGAGCACAATTTCTAAGTCACAGACTTTTCTGCAGGGCCAAGTCAGATATCAAAGTCCTGGCTCCAGAGGCCTGTTGTGACTTATTTCTCCAGAGACAGAACCTGTATCCCTCTCTCAGTCCTTTGTCTCACATGGAATAAATTTTGTCTTTTCTGCCTTCTTCCTTCCTAACCTGGCAGGAAGAAAAGTAAGACATAGTGTCTAGTGAGTGAGAGATTTTTATCTATTCACACTCATGCATTTTCACATGCCTTCCCCCTAATGATAAAAAAACAACCAGCCCCCCAACTAAAAGAGCAGAACTAAAGGAGTGGGAAGGATGAAGTTCCTTATGTGATGAGTGTAACCTTTAAACAAAGAAGTGGCAGCATCACACACTTTAAATGCATCTTAATTCCTTTGTACTCTTTGTGTCCTATAAAACCTAGCTTTTGACAAATATATATGTATTGATTAAGGATGTTTTACCCTCCTTTTTCCCTGAATTCTCCTCCAAAATGTTACAGTTGCAGTTGTTAAAACTAATGCAGAATTTTGCCACAGACCTTTTGCCCCAGGTAAGCTGGACAAAAATGCAACATCTGATACTCTGATGTGGAATGGAGAAATAAATATTAAGCTAACCAAGTGATTTCAGTGGTTTATTTTGTTTTCATTTTTAAAAGTGTTGAATTTCTACTGACCCACATTCTGTGTATTTCTTGTATTCAATGATTTTTGAGATTGCTTAGATTTTAACTTGCATTAGATATTTTGTGTCCAAAGGTCAAATGAGCATTGCTTTTGAGTCAGATGCTTACTGGCTGCATTTCTAATACTTAATCTTTTCACACTGAGAAAAATAAAAAAGTGGGAGGCAGTTCAAGCTATCCCAAATAAACAGACAGAAGTAAAGCAACAATTACTTTTCCTGTGTGGACTGCTCTTGCTCATTTCTCCTCAAGAGATAACACTCACTGACATAATGTCAGATAACCATGTTCAGTGTTTCACAGACTTGCCATTTAAAGATTCATTTCCACTCCACTTATTTTCTTTTTATCAGCTTCTCTTTTGGCACATTTCATCTGTGAAAATTTTCATGTAGACTCCCAGGACAGGTATTTGGGAGAGAGGGAAGCAAAAGGGTTCAACTTGACTTAAAACACCTCTAGAAATTATAAAGAGAGTAAGGTAGGACAGAAAAATTAGAAGTTCTCATGAGAGTAGTTGTTTGCATAAAGTTCTCAACTCTTACTAAAGTTTCAGTGCAGTTCCTGGGGAAGATGGATATATAAAGCCTCAGGTTAACTTCAGTCATTGCCAAGCATTTTACATCTGCTGAAGAATTCCAAACATATTAAAGCTTGTCAATCCAAACCTTTAGACTAAAATAAATAAACAAAACCCAACCAACCAAATAAACAAATAAATAAAAAACTAAATAAGGAGCAACTTCAAAGGCTGTCAGTAGGCAAGTTATAGATCTGATTCAGCTTTTAACCCCTAGAGGTATAAGCACACTTTATCTGCAAAAGATATGCAATGTCTGTACTCTGCAATATTACATTTTAATAATCTGCAGCACAAGGCAATAATAAAAAAGGAGAATATGATATAATTGTGTACGCAATTGGATGAGAAGCTGTGGGGAACATCGTCTTTCTACACAATTATAGAAAATACTGATGACAAATCCTCGAGGACTTTGTTGACAATTAAGTTTCCTATTTTTAGCCATGTGTTTTCTCAAAAGCTCTACAGCTCACTTTTTAGGATTCCCATTTTTTTCCCCTCTCTAGAATACTTTTAAAGTGTTGTTTAGCTTAGCATTGTAAACAAGGCTTTCAAGAAGTTGGCTGGAACTTAATAATAATCTCATTTAAGATGGTAGAACCATCAGAAAGGAGCCTGATGGGAGTAAGAGCCCTGCATTATACCCAGCTCCAAGGTTTGCTCCATCCCATGGACCTGCTGCAAGGCACACCACAGCAGAGCATCTGGAAGCCTTTCTAGAAGAGAGGTTTGGCTGAGTTGCTGTAACAGTGGCAGGTTTGCAGAGGCTGAGGAAAAAAACAAACCAATGGAAAAAAGGAACTGGCTGCAGAAAGTCTCTGACAATCTTCTCTAGAAACCTCCATAGCATTAATTAGCCTGAAATGAAACACAGGGTCTCGTGCCTTGGAGAGTTTACTGAAAATGCATTCAGAGGCCTCAACAGTATTTCATCTCAACCTGGTTTCATGTAATTTATTTTGGTGTATCAAAGAATTAAACTGAGTTGTGTCAAGTAAACCTGGTGAACTTAAAGGAAACTCGAGTACATAATTTGGAAGTAACTGTATGAAATGCTGCTGATGACTCACTAAGGACCACTTTTGTCCCTGTGAGACACTGATCATTGGGCAAAAGATGGAAAAGAATCAGGAAATAGCTGTCTGCTCCAAGAGTATTTTAATCCACTTACAAAAAATCTCCCTTGGAAAGGCCTTTTTCATATCTCCAGTGGTGACTCATCTAATCTCATCTCTGTATATTGCTAAACTCCACAGGGATCACCTTTACTTTCCAACTTTACCCTGGCCAGGGATTCAGTCAGACAAAAGATCCTTAATGTCTTTCCTGAAGTTCAGCTCACTTCTTTAAAATGCATTTCCCCTCTCTTTCACAAAATGAAAGAAGTAGTTTTTTAGAAATGCTTTCCTTTTTCCCCTTCTTTTTTTGTTTTCTATTTTTTTTCTTCTGGGGAAGCAGGATGCCAGTATCAAATGCCTCTTTTCTGTAAATCAAAATTTCTTAGTGTGGAGCAAGTTGAGTTTTTGGGAAGAATATATTTCTTTCTTTCCTGTCTAGAAAGGTTTCTTAAATTTGACTTTTAAAACTCATGTATCAAAAATATATGTTGGTTCCTCCACATTATATATATGCTTGTTCTCTCTAGCATTAATTTATTCAAAAAACTCTGTGCTTGAAAGAGTTAAAAAAAATTCTAATTACAGGATAAGAAAGAAAGGTCAGACTCCACTTACATCATTGTGAAGGGCTTTTATTACACACTGCTATAAAACATATTTCTTTTTTTCAGTTGCCATCCTCACAGGGTAACCTGCATACCAATAGGATCTCCAAAATGCCATGAAGCAAAAGATATTTATCTGCTAAATTCTCTGTACAATAACCTTACAAATGCCAGAGAAAGAAAGATTGCCCTCTGCACAGTAATACTTGTGTAGATGTCTTCTTTATGCTAACAATGACAAGGCTTTCTAGGTTTGCACTGTACTCCAAAATCAGAATGCATTTTTTGTTCAAAAAGCAGACTGCATATCAAAGAGAAAAGATGCACATTTTAGGCACTGAAATACTTCATACAGTGAGCAAATACTCTCCTGAAGCATTTTTAGTAAAAATATCTAATCCAGAAACATAAAATGAAAATGTATGACTCAAGTGTTCTTGAAGAAATTAGACAGGATATGTTTGGGAATATCTCTCTGTCCTGGCTGGTTAACTAAATTTTCATTTTGAACTCTGTTTGAAGCCCCACAGAACTGTTATTTGATTAACTTGACTATGTTAGATAGCAAGTTATCCAAAAGCAGGGTAGCTCCAAATCTAATTGCTGTCATTTTTTAAATCCAGCTGTGCAAAACAACAAAAAAGAACTTTACTCTGGGACAAGTACAAGTCAGAAAAATTCTATTTTTGCAATATATTAGTCTTCAATTCCATTACTTGTGATTTAACATATCTAAAGTTGTTTATACAGTTATCTATATAACTATTTTCAGCCCTAAATTCTGACAATGTATTCAAAGAAATAAACATTAATAAATGCAAGACTTTCTCTCTGCTTTCATAATACCAGTGTGTGCTGTCAGATGTATTAGTTCAATATTTCAAGTGATGTATGCTTAAAATTAGAATGTGACTAATGACGTAGTGACTGACTTTCCTTTTCTTAAGGAGTTTTTTAGGAATCTCATTCAAATAGTTGTTTGAGAGTTGCACTTTGTTTGCAGAGCAAGCACTGCCTATCCAACCTTTCTAAACAATAAATATTAACACAGAATAGTGAAGGTTCCATTTCATCACTTCTGCTGGTAATTCTACTAACTATGTTTATCTTGTGGTCTAAATTTATGACAGGCCCATTTGCAGTGAGGCCTGGAGTTTCCTTGTTTACAACACTGCAAAGTAAAAGGTGACCCTTTTATTTTTGTTTAAAACCTTTCAACAGTTTGTTCTGCTCCAGAGATAGCACCTTAATAAGGTTTCAGGCCAGAAAGCTCTCTCTTGTTTTCTTTTGTGGGGGTGCAGTTCACTGCATTTACTTACACAGACATTACAAAACATTTTTAAAACAGAATACAAACTTGGCTGCAGATTACATTTGTAGATTAGAAAGCTTCTGCACTGAGATCCTACCTGCCATTATGTAAAGGAAAAGAGAACCAGGGGGTAGAGGATACATAGCTGGCTAAATAAACAGTAAATGAGCTGTTTAAACAGTTGTATCTATACACACAAGTAATAAAAGCATCAGGCACCTGGTGCAAATCTATTAGGACCTAATTCTGACAACAATATACATCATTATAGTGGGATCTGATAAAGAGCAAACACTGGAGGCATTACATGTCTTTAGAAGAATCAGACTTCCTACCTTAGCAAGAGTGATAGAAGGCAAGTCCCCCTTTAAAGAAAGTTGTAAGTAAAGCCAGGCAGCAGTTGCTGTGAATTGAGTCCTTTCAGTCACTGTATACATGCAGTAGTTCTGCAATAAGGGAAAAATATAATGGGAGGAGCAGCTGTGAACGAGTGACCTCCTGAAGCTGAGTTCTCTTTGTGAATCGAGCACTGGGAGCCAGTGCCTCTGATTTGCATGGATTATCTCCACTTGAACAGATGCATTTAAATTAACTGGCACGGGGGGCACAGGGACAGAAAACAACAACAACAACAGCAGCAGCAACAAAAAAAACCGCGCACGGAAAAAAAGGGAGAGGGGATCAGAAAGGAAGGCGCAAGAGGGCGAGCGGGGGAGCGCGGCGAGCGGAGGGCGAGCGGGGCGCTCGGCTGGGCGCGCTGAGCCGGCGGCGCTGCGGCTGCGAAGAGCGACAGCTCCCTCTTCATGCCGCAGCCGCCAGGCGGGGAAAGCTCCTCTGCGGCCGAGTGTAACGCAGAGAGAGCCCCCCACCCAGCTTATGATGGTCCATTTGATCAGATTTCTATAAACACTTAATAACTCAGCCTGACGTGCACCCAGGGTTTTGGACTGCAAGCCTTAAATGATTATAAATCTGGTAAACCCTGCTAGAGGATTTTAAACACAGAAGTATTTTGGATGTAGTAACTCGTACAAGTGGGGATGGGTTATTTCCAAGTGTGCCGTGGCAGATTTATTATATTTGGGAGTTTACAGGTGGTTTTAAAATAGTTAAGGGATGGCAGCATTCAGAGCATGCTGAGCGGGAAGATCCCTAACAGGATGGTGGTGTGTGTGTTCCAACCTGGTGGTTTCAATGTTATCTAAAAATCTAACAAGACAAAAGAGACACAAAAAATTTGCATTCAACCACTTCAGAATTTCTCCCTTATTACCATAAATACCACAAACATTACCTGTTGCACACTCCTGATTTGATTTAAATGCAGTACTTAAGCTGATTAGAGAAATATGAGAGTATGTTCAACCCTCTTGAACCTGCATCCAATCCAAGGGGATCCTGAAATAAACTTTGTTTCTTTTGTTCAGAATATTTAAAATAAGTTCTTTGTACACAATGGTGTACAATTTTGTGACCCTCTACATGGATTCATTCTGCTCAGAAATTAGACCAAAAGTCATGAAAAGTAGTGGAATGACTGGTTATGAGTTCTTTCATTAACATCCTAAAACAGGAATGGATGCAATTGCATTATCTGAGAATTATTCATTGGTGAGATTTGGTGGGACAAAATGGCACTCAAAAGACTCAAATGTTGCCTTGCAGGATGCATGTGTTACTGTGAAATAGTGCTTGTTCAGAGATAAATAGAATGAAACTGTGTACAAAGGACAACCACGGCTGAAGTCTGTTTCCAACTCATTTGCAAATCAAGCTGAGTCCAACATGAGTCTGTTGGGTTTCACATTTGTGGGGATGCCAACATTTATTTGTAACACAGAATCCAGAATGGTGCCTTTATCTGAACACAATATAGGGTAAGTACTATCTTTAACTGAATGAGAAACTGTTTATTTTAAAGTAAAATTTACTACACATAAATGATCCCATAGACATTGGAAAAGGTAGTGGAGAATATATTTGGGTTTCCTAAGACATGCTGTATGACACAGTTATTGGTGTGCCATTTAAAGTGCTTCCTCTGAGAAATGCTCTTGTTTCACTGGAGGATTGGGAGTTTGATTATTTTGAGAGGGGAAGGATCGTTCAACTAGACTCTGTGTTTTTGAATACTTGCCCAGATAGTATTTAACCTGACAGAAATATCATCCTTCCCTGTGCACAGTCCCTGTGCACAGAACTTCTCAACTATGTTCTCTGGAAATATCTTACTTGTAAGTTGGACCCCAAATTTTATTTCTTATTTTCTCAATTGTGACCACTGCACTTCCAGTGACCACTCACCAGGTAATAACAGATGGATTTGACTCCAGCAGGGCACTCAGAAGTCTAGTCTCAATATCAAGCCTGTATATGATAGCTGTGTAAAGCGGCCTCCTGGTTGATAGATGGCTTTGAAAAAGATGGACTGTGAACCAAATTTGCTCTTATTACTCTGTACCCTGCAATACACTCCTCAGTGCTGCAGTATCCAAGCTGATAATGGCATAGCTATTCAGTCCCACCAACCTGTATGTCACCAGCAACAGGGAATCCTAGAAAAAGTAAGGAATAATCCAGCAGTGAGAGGGATTTTTGCCTTAAGGGTACATGTAAGAGGAAATGCCTTTGTAAGGAGTTGAGACAGCCACGAAGGTACAAGAAAAACATCCAAGGACAATGTGCACTGGGTTCAGAAACTGTGGGGTGTATCTTATTCTCTGGAAAGATATAAATGCCTGCAATGTCATCTGCTAAAGTTCATCAAGAGAAGACCTTATTAGAGATCTGCCTGGAGGTAATGTTGGATGAAGATGTGGATTTGAGGAAATGGTGTAAAAGAGCAAACTGAATGGGCAAACTGGAGAATTATGGACACTTTTTAAGGAAGAGGTCAAATAAGAGATACCTCAGGGGAGACTGGTGAGTCAGGGAAGTCTGTAAAAATATAACAAGTGGAGCAATCTGGGAAACAGAGGAAAGCAAAATAATATGCTTGTCGTCTGGGAGACTCAAAAACTGCAACAGCAAAAAAACAAAACAGAAGGTAGAAAGGAAGTGGAAAAATTAACTCCAGAAAAAAAAAACAGTGGGTTCCAAAAAGGAGTGATAATGGTAGAGAAGTTAGTGAGTAAGGAAAAATGAAAGTAGGGATCATCTGTTAATAGAAGGCACAATGGACTAAGAAAAAATAGTGGCTGCTTGAAGAGGGAGCCTGTGTTAATCAGAAACAAATAAACTGTCACTAAATCAATTCCACAGAGCAGGATGTGAGGTAATTTCTCAATACGGAAGATGTGGGTGGAAAAGGAAAAATGCATTCTGCTGGGAATAGGGAAGGATCTTTTTTTAAATTTAATTTTCTTCAATGGGAAATGATGCTAAGAAATTCCCACTGGAATAAATCAAAGATGATTAGACTAAATGATTTCATTTTAGGTAGGGGAAAAGTGCCTAAAAAGAGAAGACTCATGGGAATAGTAGCTGGCTGAATATCCAT
Organism: Emberiza elegans; assembly: GCA_024865655.1. Lineage (NCBI taxonomy): Eukaryota > Metazoa > Chordata > Aves > Passeriformes > Fringillidae > Emberiza > Emberiza elegans. The sequence continues at coordinate 74,469,024 of JALJVW010000206.1, forward strand.
GGAAAAAATTGGAACTGAGATCCACATTATTTAAGAGGAAAAAAGAACCTTTAGAAATACATGGAAACCTTGTGAGAGCTTTGTGTCTTGTTGCTCTGCACAACAAGAAGTAAATCTGCTCAATGAAAAAGGAGCTCTGGTTGAGGAAATATTGGTGGATGATCAGGTAAAAGGAGGTAAATCTATGTAGTGGGACCAAGGTATGGTGGTGTTCAAGCTGCTCTGGAAAGATCCAAAGAAAGATAAGTAAACTTGTGTAACTGCCTTCTAATAATCTGATAGATTAGGAAGGAAAAACAAAGTATGGCATGCATCAGACAAGAACACATTTGGGCCAAACTAAGGCAAATATTTACCAAACAGTCACCAGCCAGTAAGAGATGGGACTACCAACTCTCTTTCTTCTGATAAGCAGCACAGATACCATCAGAAAACTGGTCCAAAACCAAATCATGAGTGAAGCTCATTTAAATGAAATGGAGCAATCAATAAAAATAAAGGCTTTATGGGCAAGGGCAAATTTTGTTAGCCTAAAGGACTTTGTTAGTAAGATTAGACCAGATTATTCAAGACCTTGAATATGGAAGACCCTTGTAATTCCTTTAGATTAAAGAAGCTAAAGATATGTGGAATGTGTAGGAGATGGAGATGAGACAGTGCATGGAAAAGTAGCCAAGCTATTCCATGAAATGGAGGAACTCCTTCTTTTTATAAGAGACATGCAATCACAGGATGGAAGAAAAAATATGGATCGTCAAACAGATACGTATTAGAGGTCAAAATACAAAGTAAAGTGAAAATTGTCAACAGCCAAACTGATTTACAATTTGGAAGGGCTATTTAAACAAAGAAGAACATCTTCATGCAGATGAGAACAAAAATTAAAACCATGGGGCTTCAATACAAGCTAATAGAAATAAAGAAAATGTATCAAAAATTATTTTCTTCATGTATGTTTTCAGAGGAAACAGGGTAAATAGTGGGAAAGAAGCTGCGATGCCAGAAAATTACCAAACTGGAAGCAAAACTAAAAGCACAGTGTACTCAGGACAGGGAGAGGTATCAAATAAAGCCCATTCCACAATCTGACAAGAAAGGGAACATGAAATCCCAAAGCTGGTGGGAAGCAGCTCAGACATGATACTGGCTGACTGGAGAAGAGCAAATGTATTTTCCATTTATAAAAGGGAGACCTATGCAGCTACAAACCCATTAGTTTGACCTCAGTTGCTTCAGAAGAATTTTTGAAGGAAAAAATAATTGAAGACAGGGAGGCAAATGGAAAATGGGATAACATACAAAAAGGATTTACTAACGATAGAATGTACAGAGTGAATTTGTTATCAGTCTTTAATAAGATAACTGATTTTCTAAACAAAAGATTTGTGATGCATCTTATCTGTATCTGTGCTGCTTATGATACAGCATTACATAGGAAGCAGGGGATTAGGAGAAGAGTTGTAAAGTGGATAAGAGATTGTCTAATGGATAGATGGCAACCGGTGGCATTGAAAGAAGCAGCATCAAACTGCTGGAAATTTACTAGCAGGAATTCTCAAAAATCAGTCTTCCAATCAATCTTTTTTTTAACATACAGGCATGAAGAGAAGAGGTTTGAAATCTATAGTTTCCATTGAGCTAGGAAACCAAGTCCTTGCAAAAAAAGATGAGTGGGGTTTTTAAATTACATAAAATACATGTACCTGAATATTTTATACATGCACATTAAATATGGTACTGTATTTTTCTGTAATAAAAAAATAATTATTCCATGTAAAGAGTGTGGCCTTATCTGAAATTCTGTATGTGGTCTTTGTCACTTGGAATCAAGAAAACATGCAAAAACTGGGGTAATTGCAAGAAGGTGCAGCTGCAATGGCTGGAGACTGGAGAGCCACCATTCATGGAGGAGAATAAAATACTTAGCTGCTTTTGGCTGACTAAGCAAAAAACTGAAAGAGAGAGGATATGACTGGTGTCTGTAAATGTATTTCTTACACAGCAGCCTGGAAAACAGTTGAATAAAGCTACAGAACAAGGCTGACAAATGGAGAAGCAGCTCATGCTTACATAAGAAATGCAGGGAGGATTTCAACCATAAGAAAAGTGAATTTTCCAGACTCCCAATAGCTGTAGTAGAGGTAAAAAAAATTAAGTGTGTTTTAATGGAGAGTGATTCTTCTGTTAAAGATGTCCTTTCACCTGGTTGCCTATGCAATTAGAACACTAGCCTTGAGGGATTCCTCATCTTTTGTTCCCAATTTCTGTAATATATTCCCTTGAACTCGGTGACCTGTCATGTGTCTTCTCCCTCCCCCTTTTTTAGTGCCAATCAGTGTCTCTGGTGTTGCTGAAGACTCGAGCAGACTCAATGGTGTATCTGTCATGCTTCAGAATATGCTGTCTGTAGATGCACTGTGCATTCTTCCCTCTTCTACCCTTCATTTTGAAACCTGTCTGATAAGGAAAGACTATGTCACAGATATAACAATTATTTTAGCATCCAGTACAGAAGCTGTTAGATACTCCATCCAAGATAACTAAGAAAATGAAAAGAAACATAGAAAGGAGCAAGATAATGTAGCAAAAAAAGACAAGAGTTTACCAGGAAAATATTGCTGGAGTAAAATAAATGAGAAAAGCATATTAACTTTTAGCCATGACTGAAATCACAGAGCAAGTCAGGCAGAGAGAGTGAAGGATGTAGAAAAGATTAGAGAGAATGGACAAAGAAATTCAAGAAAACATTTTTTAACTTTACAAGAGGCTTGATTTTGATTCACTTATAAAAGAGGTCCCTTTGATTTATTTAAATCCCCCCTGAACATCCTTGCTCTGCAATTGTACACCCTGTTAACAATTCTCTGTTGATTAGACAATGGAAAAGCAGAAAAGAACCAATCATGGTTATAACAGCAGAAAAGCCAAATACATTCTAACAACTGGCTATCACATTATCCGCTGCATCCCAGAAAGGAAAGTCCAGCAGATATAACTCAGCACCTAAAAAGTTAGATTAATATGCAAAAACACCATTGTGATTGCTGTTGGTGCTATTTTTGTTCATTCCTGTTCCCAATATAGGCAGATGTGAACACCAGTAGCAAGTATATGCATTCAGATATAATAGGGGATCCTGGATTTCTCACAATTTGTTATAAATCATTATGCAAGCTGTAACTAAATTCCAAATATTCAAAATAATCAATATCAAAAGGTTCTACCTGAAGTACTTCCAGCAGAGCTGATTAATTCCAGAAAGAAGGGTCTATGATCTGGTTTCCTAAGGAGAAAAGTAGAGGAAATCAGATCCTTGGTGACCCTCTAAATGAAGTCTTTGAAGGAGGCCAAGCCAGTCAGAGATTTTCTGGCTGAAGAAATTCCACTGAGAAAAGCTGCTTTGTTAAACTGCAGAACTTTTGATAAAGTGTTGTAGATGCCAAGGAAGGCGCTAAGGAAACCTTTGATCCTTGCAGGTCTCTTTGACGGGGTGAAGAAATGGGGTGTAGCAGTGGTGCAGCCTGCTGGACCCTGTTTTCCCTGTCTCAGGTGTGCAGCTATGGGCAATATATTCACTGTTCTGCTTGGATAAACTCACTGGAAATAGGAAAGGTGGGGACAGGACTGTAATTTTCAGTCTGAAGTTGTACAGTCTAGAAACAATAAAGAAAAGGTCCTTCTTTTAAATTAAACAAATAAAGAAACAAAGCTCTCTTAATCCTGTGAGGCAGATACTGAGCTTTCCAACTACCTGTTGTAAATCCAGAGGGTCTATTCTGTAGATAATCTCAAATTCTGTAGGTGTGAGAGACAGAATAATTCAATTAGAAATGAATTCTCCCCAAAGGAACCTGAAATTTCCAAAAGCTTTTCTTTTTTTTACACCACCTTGTACCAAAGTTTTCATAAAAGACAATGAATCAACTCAGAAACAACCTGTCTGAACAGCAGCCAATCTTCAAATTTTAGCTTAGGTTATGCCTGTAGAATTCACCCCAAAAATAATTACTCAGAAACTGAGAATCCACAGCCCAACAAAAATTGAAATGAAAAAATGGATTCCATGGATTTTTCCACAGTGTGTAATCCATGAAAAAAGCAAGTTGGTGCCTAGTGAGAAACTATTTCACTGGTGAATTCCTGTGTGACTTTAATTTTCCTGTATGCTTGCAGACATGTATGTTTTTTCTTACTTTAAAGGTAATCTCTGAAGTAGTTTCATACTATATTTTTTAAAAATGGAAAAATGGATGTTCTGGATAGTTTGAGGTTTACCTGTGATGTCTGTAGGTGATCAAATTGCTAGTTCAGCCTTCCAAACCCTACATAATGAAATGGTGGAAAATGCATTTAAAACATATTTAGTAACAGAAGAAAAAGGAATAAAATAAAACATTTCAGAGAACACTGAAACAATTACTGGTGTTTTACTTGTAATGACAGCTTTCCCACACTTTATACAAAGAACAGAGTGCCTGTTAGGCCAAAATGTGGTGGATAATCTTTATGGAAGAAGGGTGAAATTTAAATCCAGACTCTAAGACTGGATATTGTAATGAGCAATAGACAGACTATGCACTTAATTCCATTAAGTGAAATGTATTTCATTAACAAAAGTGTTAGCAGAATTAAAACCTCACACTAAAGGAATGTGAAAATCATCAGTGGCAGCCAAAAAGCTGCTGCAATATGGCACATATTGCAGAAGAACTGAGGCTGATGTGGGATTAAATACATATGAAATGAATAAAAAAACCTGACAAAATGGTAGCAAAATTTGAATGCTAATTTATGGCACCTAGTGAAAGAAGCAGGACAGCAGATCATCTGCATATAAATGGCCTCAACACATTTCTTGGTGCCAGTCTGTTACCCTGCTCAGAAGGAAACAAAACCCATTTCTTAACCAGACTAAGACAATGAATTGCCAAACAGGAGATTCATTAAATTTCATTAGTTAAACAGGAATAATAAAAGCAACAGCTTTTTTAATAAAGTCTAGTAAAACTAAGAAAATGAGGTATGGACTAGAGGAAGCAAGAAAAGATAGGAAAGAAGAAATAAACACAACACAGGATACCTCCATATTAGAGAAAGGATGCTTTCACATAGGCATTGTGTTATGCATAATTGTGCTAACTGACCCTGAGAAACAGTTTTATATCTTGTGAGGCTCTGAGTATTGGAATGGACTCTGAGGAACATCACATAGGGAAGAAAAACCACCATAAATATCAGGTGACAGAATAAGATATAATACCACAGACTTTCAAATAAGAGTATGGAACAAGTCCATGCATAAACATCGTAATTACAGAAGCAAAAGAGGCAATGTGGGAAAATTTATTCTATTCATAATTATATTCCTATCCACTTTCCAATATTTTTAAAAGCAAATTGAAAACAAATATTATAAAAATCTATGGAAACTAAATGTACATAGTTTTTAATTATTTAAAAATTTATTTTAGATTTTTATTTTCTTTTCCTAAATCTGTTCTGTCTTTATTATGCACATCAAAGGACCAGGTAGTCCTTGCAACAACTATTATCTTAAATTTCTAAAGTGCCTGAAGTTTTTCTTTTTTAGATATACAAGTAAAAACTTGTGTGTACTTAGCAAGAAAAAGAATTCAGCAAGAAACAAATTAAGAAATAGTATGATGAATAAAAAATCCAAGACATTTGATTTGTTTTATGTGGGATTCTCTTTTACAAAGATGAGCAAAAATTTCAGAAGCCCTCTATTTCAGAAGTGCTGCCTACTAGTGTTCAAGATTTTTTGTCAGAATTCACAGTGATTTCTGTGATACTGTAGTCATCACATCTGATGACATTGATTGATGTCACAGTGTACCATTTGATACAGCTCTGTCACATCTCCTTTTGGAATGACCAAATCACATTTGGTAAACTGTGTGAAAGAAAGGGATCAGTGAGTTTCTGTCTAAGTGGAGCTTTGTCTTCAGAGTTACTTGAGGCCTTTTCCACTTGTTTCTTATGAGTACAATGTCATCAAACAAGACAAAAGAGTGAGTCTATTGTCATTATAAAAGATCCAACGTCTTTTCTCTCCATAAATGTATTAGTGCTGTTGCCTGCAATTGCTGGAATAGTCCAAGGGGAGAACTGGGTATCTGATAATTCCCTCAGAATTTTTCAGTGGCAGTGAAATCTAAATCATCCTTCTTGGGTCTTTGTCTCCTTAACTGCAGCAGGGTTTCCCCACATGCTCTCCTGACAGCCCTTTTAGCTCCTCACGCTGCTCCAAATTTTGCATCCCCAATCATCTCCCTGGAGCACCAAGTCACCTCCTCCAGGCATCTCAGGGCCTTTTCTGCAGCTCAGGACTGCCCAAAGTCTCCACCACTTTCTCACCTTTGTCTTTGCAATTGAAAAAATAGATCTGTTAACATTACAGATAGAGGTTTTCAGTGACTGACTCACTTGGAGACTTCTGGTATTCTCCTGGCATTAGTTCATGTTGTTTCTTTTCCTGTTTCATCCCCCTTCAACAGAGTCTGTTAGTTTTGGTCTGTGTAGAACAGAAGATTAGACAAGTGAACACAACAGTATTTGTACCAACAACATACAGCAATCTCTTCTTTTCTCCCCAGTTACCAATGTAGTATTTTAGGATATGAAATGTTCATTTTTCAAGCACCATTTTGAGATTTGCTATTTAATTTCAGGAACAGTATGATGATCAAGTCTATTAAATAACACTCAACTGAGAATGTTCCCATTTCATATCTTGATTCCTGAAAGGTTTAGGGCTATTGTTCAGTTTCCTGTTTCTGGTAATTTCAGTGTAACTGTACATGGTACATAAAATTAGTTGTTAAACAGCAGCTCCAGGCATTAGAATTAAACAGCTCTGGGTCCCGTGCTAAAGGACATGGACCTGTTAGAATGAGCTCAGAGGAAATCACAGACTGATCTGGGGCTGGAGTAGCTCCCTTATGGAGACAGAGAGAGTTGGGGCTCTTCAGCCTGGGGAAGCACAGGCTCCTGGGAGAAGCTGCCCAGAGAAGCTGTGGATGCCCCATCCCTGGAAGTGCTCAGGGCCAGCGTGGATGGAGCTCTGAGCAATCTGGTCTAATGGAAGGTGTTCCTGTCCATGGCAGGGGTAGGAACTAGATGGCTTTTAAGGTCCCTTCCAACCTAAACCCGTCTACATTCTGTGATTCTAACATTAATTTAATGGGGCTAAGACCAAAGATGCAAATAAAAATATATTTTGAAAGACTAAGAATTTTAATTTCTTGCTAATCCTGTAGCGTATTAATAAAACCTGACATTAAAAATTTAATTTAAATACAGCACTAGGAACCTCATCTTTCTAACTATCTGTGTACTCAAAAAGGAGAAAGGGCCATTCCTTCAAAGAGCAGTCCTGGTCACCTAGGACAGGCTGGGCCCCCAACCTTCCATTTTATCTTTGAACTGAGGCTTCACCTGTGAAGAAGCAACAACAAGTTTACAGAGAAGATGGATTAATTAGCTGGATCTGTGGTCTTTTATTCCAGCTGAGTATCAGGAGTGTTGTGTTTGCAGTGTCAAAGATGAACACATTTATTTTGGGATCTTTTTAACAAGCCATTAATGGATGTTGATACCCATTTGCCATTACAGTTAGTGACAATTTGATGTCTATGCTGACATTGTTTTGAGAATCTCATCCCAGGAGATTTGAACAGAAAATCTAGCAACATTCTTCTTTTTTTTTTTTTTTTTTTTAATACAAAGACTTTTGTTTCCTGAAGCATTTTTATTACTTCCTCTCACAACTTGTTTGGGCAACCAAACTCCTCCCTTTCAGAAGTGAATGAAAACATTTTGTGCAGCACCTGAACAAATTAAATATTTCAGTTATTTCATTAAAATTGATTTGCATACTATCAAACCGTATTCCTTATAAGTGTCAAAGCTGATTTGAAGCAGAGGGCTGATGGGCAAAAATCAACAAAATTGCTAAGGAAGAGTTAATAAGATCAAACAAATTAGTTGATCAGTCTTTAAAGAAATCTTTCTGGACTAGTTTTCTGTTTGCTCAGGAATTCAGGCAAGCCTATTCTTCATGCAAGTCTTACTTTTTAATTCATCACATTTATTTTTGCAGAGAAGCAATATTGAAGATTGAATTTAAGCAATCACTTTAGCCTTTTCCACTGGGTTAGGTAAGGCAAAGAAATTACTCTATGAAGAGTGTAAAGCTTACCCACCTTTTCCTTACTGTGTCACTCTCTCATGACACCTTGTTGTATGCTTTGTCCTGTTATTAATATTCATGGCTTTATTACAGTACCAGCACTTTATTCAAAAGATCTGAATTATGCAGACAAGTCATCTCTTTGCAAAAAACCGGGAAGAGGTAGGGAGGGTTATGTCCATTTGTTCACATCCTGAACCCTTACAAATACTTATCACAGCAAATATAATTTGGATTATTTGGGGTTGGGTTGTCAGAGGCGCTGTAGTTTGCGACAGCGCTGAGCAGCTGAAGGGAGCTGGGGGCAGGCTCAGCTCTGCCATGTGTAGGGGCTGTTTCAGCCACAGGACTGCCCAGCAGAGCTCTCTCCTCTGCCACTCCCGCCTCAGGCTGAAATAACCCAGCTCTGCTTCTCCCCCTTATCTATAGCTGAAAGCAGGTCTTTGCTGCTTTAGTGGGCTTAGCTCCAAAACTTACTGTGCAGGAACAAGAGCAATTTATAAAGTTCCTCTGGATGTGCCAGGCAAGTTTTTAAAAACTTGATCTCTCCCATTGACTGTGTGGGATGGCTGGGAAAGGACAGGCACATTTCAGTTCCTGGAGCAGGTGACATGAGTTTATTGCTGGCATTTTCCTTTGCGATGACAGGGACTCGTGCAAGCTGATGACAGTTAGAGGCAGCCAGGTTCCAGTTTTGCAAAAAGAAGGCATTCTGGGGATTATAGATATCACCTTCCCCAAAAACCCCTGAGAGACAGGGGCACAAATGTGGACTCAGACCCTGTGCTCAGCATAAGTCTACATCTTAGCCTCCAAAAGACTTCTAAAATTCATTTTGGGTTTACAGGGCAAAATTTCATGATAAATAGTTGTTATGTGTGCATGGTAGAGAAGGGTGAGGAGAGAAAAAGGCGTCAAAAAACCAAAAGATGAACCAAATGAAACTTGTCACAGATCTATCCAAAACCACTAAGGCTGGCTCTGGCAGCTGGCTAAACTCAATATTTGTACTATTCAAAGTATTTCCTAGGGTAATTATGGAGAAATACAAGGAAATACTGTATTTTGAGCCAGATATGCTGGGAGGTAATGAGTGCTTCCTTTGAAGCTGGTTTGAGTTTCAGGCACTCAGTACCTGGCAGGATCTGGCCTGTGTGGAGAGCTCATTTGTCTTGAATCACACTGACATGACAATATATGACACACACAAAGACGGAAAGAAAAATCCATGGAATACAGAGGCAGCTCTGTTGACTTCAATAGTATGTCACACATCTGAATCAGGCTGTACTTGTTCTTGAGGCCATAAAGATAGGCTGTAATTAAAGGAAACAGATTACAGAAAAACAAGTAGTAAATGGAACAAAAGTCTTTGTTATAATTAAGAAATAATTTTTTTCCCAAAAAATAGAAATTCAGCAATATTTTTCTGCAATTGTTTCTACAAAAGCAAAATAAATAAAAATAGTTTTTATTTTAGATATTTATTACTTTTTCATTCAGCATTTAGAGAGTGAAGACTGAAATGTCTTGGAATTGTATGGATGGTGACTTCTATCTTCTTTGACACAAAAGTTTAGACTGATACAAATGTATCCATCTATGTTCAGTATCCCTGAAAAAGGCATTAAACTGAGGCAAACTCCCTCTCCTATTTCAGTAATAGTATAGTATAAGGAGAAGAATTATGTACTTTACAATATAATCAAGTGCTATCAGCTTTCTTCCATGCACACTGCAAATTGTTCTCTCAGAAATATGCTACATCTTAACATTTTTGCAAACTCAGTTACACTTTTCTGGCCAGAACCTCGTACATCTTATTTGATGAGAAAGGCATCCATTCTCATGAATATCATGTAAAATTCATTAACATCTCTATGAAATTGCTGTCAGTGATGTTAGAAACTGACAATAAGTGAATAACATTAATTGGAAACCTTTTGGGCATTTTTCATCAGGATTTTGGTGCTGATATTAAAATGTATATGAATAATATATTTAATAAATATAATTGGAAACAATATCAGAAAGTTTTTAATGATACAATGTATGTTTGAATAAATAAATAAATAAATTATTGGGAGCTATATTGTAATACAAATATTGTGTATGTGCATCTTTCATATAACACTTTTGTTTAGAATTTCCCAAAGTTTGGACTTTCTCCAAAAAATAGATTTGGCATCATGATTGCCACTCTAAAGGTGGGGAAATTTGGTATTTAGAAAATGTCTCAATAAATATTCTCTGAAAATCTCAAATTACTGCATGAAGAATTCTGGAAATGATTTAGTATCATGACTAAATTAAACAAATTTAAAACAATAACAACAAAAAATGGTATCTGTTCCCATAATCTTATTAAGTAAGTGAACTGCAGAGAAAATTCAAGAACAGGGTTGGGGACCTTTTATCAACATAATCCTCTTCCCATCAAGAAGCCCCTCACATTCTTTCAATTCTCAAAAGAAACATTTCATTTATATCACTGGTAAAATACTTTATTTTACAAAGATTTTGTTTTTCAGTTCTCTGGCTAAATAACTGATCTGAGAGGGACAAAACCTTTCAATTAAATAGCTTGAAACCCTGAAAAAAACTTGAGAGTTCCTGATTTTAATTCACACTCTTTCAGATGAGGAAATGCGCCACTGAGTGTACATTCTGATGTGCCTAAATGGGAATGTCAAAATATATACATACTTAACGTGGGATTCTCTAGGAACAGAAGTTGACTTTAAGACTTTACAAGCCAACATTAACTGTGAGAGGGCACTGGGAGGAACTGACGACCCACTTGTGGGGCCCACAGCATCTGTTCTCATGACCTGTTCCTCCGCTCTCGGCAGTGCCGGCATCCAGCAGCCCTGCGGCGCGGGGAGGGCTGCAGATGGTCACTCAGTGGTGGGCCACATCCCAGTTCTTCCTCTTCAGCATGCAGCCCCCAGCTCCTGGGGCAAGTTCTGGCTGCACTGAAGGAAGGGTTAAATGAGAAGAGCACGGCAGCTAGGGACACTGGAGTGCGTGCTGCCGCCTTTGTGCCTGCAGCCAGTGCCCTGTAGGGCTCTGTCCCTGCTCTGCCCAGCCCTGTCCCACGCCAGCAGAGGTGGGCAGTGTGCACTGGACAACACCTCAGTCCTCAACAGCATGTATTTTGGTACACCACGGACTGAGAATTCCCTTGCAAAATACCTCCCTTCTTTATGGAAAAAACACAGTGAGCCTTCAAGTTCAAGAGTATATCAACTTAATCAGCCAAATCCTACCCCTCATCCCTTTCTAAATTCAGTAATTCTGTAACTTCCCATGCCATCTTTTCATTGCTTTTTGTCTGGTTCTCTTCCCCACACCCTTTCATCACTGAGCATTACTGATTAACAAAACTCAATGGGATTTTCTCTCAATCTTTGTTCCTGTCAATAAGGACTGCTTCTGCAAGGTTCTGCAATTTGTGTAAACTTTTCAGAGTTTATTCCTCCCTGCATATGCCATGAATTACTCCACAACCCGAGACTGCTCCTGCATATCCAAGGTGCTAGGGGCTGTACAAGAGCACACAAGTGCTTGAGAACCAAAGATCCAGAGATCTGACAGCATCTACGTGAAATAGTCCCTGCCCCTTATGAGCATTTTTCCAGTGCACCCAAACCTATTTGGACTGATCTGAAGAGGCCTGACACTGGATTTCGCATTAGATACCCTTCCTGTATCCCTAAGTTGCACTCTGGTTCCTAGGGTGGAAACTAAAAATGCCATAATCATTATTAGTTAATTTAATTTCATTTATTATTTGGTTAAATTTTCTCCCTTTTCCAGTTCTTTTTCCCAAAGAAAACACATTGAAATAAAAGGTAATATACTAACACACATATTGCTCTTTCCACCAGTAAATATGAGATTCAAATATATTTTGTGAGTCCACCTTGACAGACGAAAAAAATCACTTGGTGTGACCTCCATTCCTTTAAAAACAGAATAAAAACTATTGAGCTTTTTTATTTATATAAACATATGGATAATGCATTAATATGGTCAAAAGCTCTGACACAGATCCCAGCTCTGCTGTGAAATGGATGACCATACTGTGTTATGCTCCTTAGGGCAGGCTCGTCCTGAAGTGTGTCTGACATCACAATCTGGTCAAGTTCTCCATCTCTACATGGTAAGAACAACAAAGTTGTGGTATTTAGGTCTCAGCCCACAGCAAGCCATCTCCTCCAGCTGCACAATGACAACTTCACCTCTCTTAAGGATAAAGTTACAGTACTAGATCTAGTTGTAAGATTTTGGTGTTAGCTATGCCCATATAAGTATTAAAGGGAGCTCTCACCTTATCCAGTGGAAAACATTATTTTGTGACAAGGGTGGAATCAGACTCAGTTGATATAAGCAAGAAAGGTAATGTTGTTGCAGAAAAAAATAAACAATTTTGGGGAATAATGTTTATAATGTTTAATAACTAGTTTCAACACTAGTTTCAAAACATGCCTTTATTTTCTGAACTGATGAAGCCTTCTTGTTTAAAAATATCCAGGATTACAGTACTGTGACTAAAACAATATGGAAAGCAATGCCTTCCTACAGCATGTATGGACAAGTCAGGTGATGTTCAAAACACAGTTTAAACAGTGGAATCTGAAAAACATACTTGGGAAATCAATACATTAATGTGAGACCCTTTTAGACAGGAATATGAATTGAAGTTAGGAAACAGAAATAGAGGATCGTGGTCTGTGTTCAATGCTGGTTATAAAAGATTTTCACTGATGGATGTTACATAGCCCATCCTAATAAACTGAGTTCTTGTTTATTTCTGATGTATTCAACCAAGGTTGGAAGTGAGTTGAAATATTTCCACTCTTTTATGTCCTCTCCTGAAAGACAGTTTAAGAAGAATTTATTTAAGTACCAAAGCAGAAAAAAAAATAGATGTAATGGCTTTCTAACAGCAATGGAGTTGAAAGCCTAACTCATTGTTACTATATCCAAAGCATTTTAAAAGTACAAGCAAGGAATGCATCTCTATCATCTGAGTTTAATACAAAATCATGTTCCTCTCCTGTCACACACAGGATTTGTTATAGATTTTATCTGCAATAAAAGCTATGTCAGTAGTGCCACATAATACATTTGTAAAGGTTAGAGATATTTTAACCCACATCTGTGAGCAGAATTTTAATGACAAGCATATACTCTGAAGCAGTACTAGGAGAGGAAAACTCTTCTGTAGATATTAATGCAAATCAGTGTAGAACAATGCCTACACAACATTACAATAGGGTCATTGTGAGTCATGTCCTTGAAATTACAAATATGTGACATAAGTAAAAATATATTATTACAAATTCTGCCAATCTCTTGTCCTTGGCAGGGTTTTCGTTTTTTGCATTCCAAAGAGAGATTAAACCATTTTATTGCTTAAACTGTCATGAAGATCTGCAAAACAGAACAGCAGAATTACTTTAATGACTTTCTTTTTGAAATATGCATTCTTCCAAATCATGCATAATGAACAGCAAATTCACAGATGTATTGTTTCTGTCCATTTCTATTTTACTTTCAATAAATTCATTTATTTCCACCTTCAATTTTGCTAATTAAGGGAAAAATGAAGGAAGCAAACACCCCGTCAACAGTGGTTTCATTCATATCCAAGGGCTTCAAGTATTATCTTCAAAACTGAAAGGAGGTTAACATGGGAAATTAAAGTTGTGATATTGAAAGGTGATGCTTCCTCTTTAATCATCCTCTATATTGATAAAACTTTTCCTTGGGATTACATCTGATTTAATTGTTCTTGATTCTTTTAATTGGTTTGAGGTGATGCAGTTTCTGCGAGATGCAGCTCATCAATGCCTTGTCAGGAAAAAAACACCACAGATGAAGTGAACAAGAAGCTTATCATATGATTTCCACTAAAAAAATGGAATTGATCATTTCAACTTGTTTCACTTAGCAGAGCAAGAGATGCAAGTAGGACTATGCTTGAATAAAAAGTTACATATCCAAAATAAACTCTTGGGTTATAGGTCCATGACCATAACTACTTGTGCTACTTTAAGCTTATTTTGGCATCTGATCATCTATATTGGAACTGCAAGACTCGTTTGGGGTAAATGATAATTTAATTAGTGGGCTCCATACAAAGCTTCAACTTTTACCTTTTACACTTAAAACAACAAGTTTCTAAAAAGCACAGGCAAAAGTCTTGTTTTGATTAACCTTTTATCTTCAAGCCTTAGATCAGTATCAGGACATTTTTTTTCTCTTTTCATTCATAATCAATTTTAGAAAATAATGTTGCTATTTGCAGCATTACTGAACCCCCGCATTACATTGTGCAATTATCCATAAGATTTGTGGAGCATAAAGCAAAACTGTTTGATTTTAGAGGACATCTGCTATAAATAAAATGATACTATAAATTTTCCAAGACAGCCATCACCTACCCAGTTGTTACAGAGGCAAAAAGTCTTGGCTTCCCAGAGCAGGTTCCTTTTCAGCCTCTTGTCAGGGAGGTCAACAGCATTTACTTTTGTGCTTTTTCTAGGTACCTTCCCCCACTGTAATGAAATTAGAATGTAATGCTTTCGACGCCTGCACGTATCAGCTTTCATTCTTTGGGGAAACATGTGAACATCATTAAACACAGTTTCTCTCTCTGTTTTCAAAAATGTTTCCTTAACAAACTTTATGAAATTCAAACTAGGGGAGTTCGTTCAGATGCTGTCTTTAATAAAGGGGCATCTGCTAATGCTGGTAAATGTAAGCATCTGTTACAGTTTCTGGTAGGAATCTCTATCCTCATGAACAGGGAGATCTCAGCACAGACATAGCATTAACCAGGAAGGTGCCATTTCTGGAGCCTGGCTGGGTATTTGCTTTACCCTTAGGAACATTGTTCAAATCTGTTCGTCCTTTGCTTTGCAAAGTGAAAGAAATGAAGGAATTTTTAATTATATTACTGCTGCCACTTACTGTTAATAATAAATGCTACACGGCACCGTGCGTAGCTCTCGTCTCCTGAGAAGATTCACAGCACAGCTGGGGAGTGGGGTTGCTGTTGGTCTCTCTTTAAAGCACACATTTCTCTGTAGGGCTTTGCTTTATAAGCTTGTTAAGAGTGGAATGAATTAGGAGTGAGCTGATGACTTGCTCACCTCAGAGACGCAAGAATTATGTTCTTGCATTCTTTGAAAAGTTCATGGGCAGCATCTACTCGGGTTCTCTGTGTGCCTTTTCTTCATGAGGCTCTCAAATATCTGAACTGTGGTAGGCCTTGGCATTTTTATAGTGTATTTACCTTCCGGTATGTAAAGAGCAAAGGTGCTTTTTAAGTCAAGCAGGATATGAAGGCTCCTTCTCTGGCAAGATAACCTCAAATGGTTTTGCAGCTGCCTGAGACTGAAGTAAGTGCTTTTGATGAATGAGGCTAAATGACATGTTTGGGGATGAAATAAGGTGCTAGTCACAGGTTTTTGAAACAGCAACCATGGTAAGTGCTTGAAATAAAGCTTTTTTTCCCAGTAAATTTCTGTTGTGTGAGCTAGTTACACTTCTGAGCTGTTGCTTGTGCTATTGAAATCCCTTATTGCTATTAGATAATGATATTAAAGTCGGTTAGAAACTCTACAAACAGCACAAGCTGTGAAGAGTCATGAATCAATTCACACCCCAAAATGAGTGCAAGAGCATTTCTGGTTTAGAGTGAACTTTGGGACTCTGGCATAGGCACATGACCGCTTGAGTGGGAAGATAAGGAAAACCCTAATATGCTGGGACTTGTGGTATCTCACTGAGAGATGATAAGACAGAAATAATAGCATTCCATGTGGGACTCCCTTGCTTTTGTCATTGGAGAAATACCTCATGCTAGCAATGAACAGGCAACATTTTTATTCTGCTTTACCATTTTGTTCTATAGCACCTTACTTGTACTTTGCTACAAAAGGAGCTGTACAATTGCATTTTAAAGGTGTTTTGTATGACATACAAGAAGATGCATGCTTAATAGCACCTCCCTAAAGACAATTTACTCCTTAGGCATCTCTGATATCTGTTTTGAAAGGTACAGCTGTCTAGGACACATGGGAAGAAATAGATAAGATAACATGAATATGGTTTAATTAGGCTGCAACTATATTTACTATCTCATTTTGGAACTACTGATAGAGGAGTGCAAATGTTAACACTTTATTTAATTATTTTCATTAGTTAGAGTCTGATATGTGTCCTCTGTTCTTCCACAACTGTTTCCTGAATTAGAGGAACTGGGAAGCATGAAGATATAGAGAGAAATCTGGAGAATTTTGGAATTCCCAAATGCTAGAACAATACAAAAAAGTGCTGCATGATGCAAGGGGTGAAGAGGCTAAAGGAGAAGGATGCCTATATACTTTCCATACAGACAAAACAAATTTTCAGCCTATGAAAATTATGTTTTTCCTAGTGCATATCAGGTCCAAAATTCTCTCTTAATTTTTTTTATTTTAACTTTTCTTCAGATGAAACATGTTTTAGATTTATTACCTTTTCTCCTATTAATAATGCTTTTCAATGAAAGATTCTAATTCAATGGCTTTTTGTTCAAATAAGTGATTTTTAATTTTATTCTTTCCAGTCTGAATTAGAACAAATTGAAAAAGAACATTTGTATTAGACTATAGGACTATACCAGGTTATAGATCCTGGTAAATTCTTAATTGTGCAAATTTATTGCTTGATCTCAGAGGGACTGATTGCTTGTATACACAGTGTTCAAATTATTCCCATGCTTGTATATATTTTCCTAGAACAAAGGCTTTATAACTTTCACAGGTTTTCATGATGAAGTCTCTAAACAGTCCACAATAAATGATAAAGGCCACAAAAATGGTTTTTAAAGGATTTTTTCTAAAAAACTGTTTAGGCCTAATCACTCTTGTCTAATATACCCACTGATTGTGAGCCATTTATTAGGGAAAAAAATAAAAGAAAGGGGAATAGAAAGGCAATTTGGATAAGTGATTCCTAACTAGATGCTGCAAGTAATTTTTTCTCAAACAACCCAAATCTTGCTAATTTTGAATCCTTACCACCATTCAGATCAGCTGAGCTTTTAACAGTAGAAGGGTTACTAAAAAAATGATGTAAATAATTTAAAGGCACAACCGGGAATTAAACATAACAACATTGCTTGTTGCTGATAATTACTCTCCAGCAGGGAGTAGCCCACCTATACTTCTGCATTTAATAAATATTATTACAGATATTTTTTAAATATGGATTTCTCTGTTCTGCTCTTTTGTTGTTTGCTTGGGTTTTGGGTTTTTTTTGGTAACTTTTTGATTTCTATGTCTTTTTCTATACATACTTAGGATATATTTTACAAAAAAGGCTACTGTGTACTCAGGACTTTTTTTCCTTCAGGTTTTGTTTCCTAATGGCATGGGTGCTTTAGGATCAGTAAAACCAAATCTTGTTCTCGGAGACTTGACTTGCTTTGATGTATTATTCTGATAACCCATTCAATGAATAAATCCCAATAAAGAATTTTTACCAGCTACCTTATGTATTTCACAGACCCTTGTGCATAAAAGTGTTCTTCTTTTGTGAGTTATATTGTGCTTTTTTTGACAATAAAATATGTTGTTTTCTTTAACTGATTTTCTGTGATAATACCTCTCAGCATGTCGGAGCTACATGACTATCTAAAGGAGAAAATGGGAAAATTCTGTCTTGAATTTCAAGGAGAACTGAGCATTGATTATGATCATCAGCCTTACATTATTCTAGCTTGATGCATCTCTCTCTCCCACTTTGTGCTTTCTGGCAGCAGCTGGGGACACTTAAAAGGAGAGATGCCCAGAGTGCCCTGGGGAGTTCCCCCTTGCAGGGGACATTGCCCTTGGTCCCTGCATTGCCAGGGCAGGCGGCAGCTGTGGGGCAGAGGCTGAGGGCAACTCCCAGACTTAGCTCACCAGCAGAGATATAAGGAGGCAGAGATGATGAAACACCTTACATAATTACTTGCTGAATGCAGCTGATTGACTGGCTATTTGTGTGTTATATGTGCATTGACCCTTGCTCACCCACTGTCAGACTCGGAGTGCAAGATTTGAATGGTTCAGCTTAAGGTGAATTATGTAGTCTGGCCAATGTTAACATAATTAAAACTTTTATACCAATTACTTTCATGTAACCTGTGCTCTATATATTTGAGAAGTGTTTTGAGCAGGTTTTTTTTATTATTTTTAATGTATTGGTACTTAACCTTTTTATCTCCCTCATCTGTAATACAGCTCTAATTATAGTAGTAAAGGTGAAGAAACAATTAGAAATGTGGAAAAATGCAGCCAACTTAATTTTACATAAATCTAAGTCAGAAACTTAGGCCAATAATAAAAACGGGTTTTTTTTCCAGTAGACAGCAAAAAAAGATATTTTTGGTTCCAGAGTGACATTTATTCTAGTCTGGCTTAATAGTGTATGGATATTCAGCCTTAAAACCTTAGCTGCTCAACAACTCCAAAATTATTTGAAATATATAATTTTGCTTGCTATTTGAATTTCTTTCTTACAGAGGTACCAAGAGAAGTCCCTGGCTGATAAAGAAACAGAGAATGGAGTGTATGAAATATAACAAACACTGTAACTAAAACCAACGTCTTAGTAGGCAACTCTATACATAAATAATAATTTTGAAAATCTTGGTTTTAATAAGACAGGGTGTTTTGTTGATCCCTGCATTAGGAACATTGTAATAATTCATGCACAAGCTGCCTGGGGAAAGACTGCCAGACTCCAGGACAAATAGTCACGAGGAAAGTCCCACAGCAAGGAAGATGGAGGGTTAGTTCATAAATCAAAAACCTTGGGAGATCTGGGAGATCAAAAGCACATTTTGTAGAAATAGGTCCAAGAAGTTGGAGGCACGCACAGAAATCCTTCCTGCATCCAGCCTTGCAGCTGCAGCTCAGGCAATGCCACTGACCCTGTTACTGCTCCTTCCCTTGCAGGCAAAGTCTGGGGAGCTTTTAGCTAAGGTTTCAGCAGCCCAAACTTTGGTGATTTTGGATGAAATAGAGTGCTTATGTAATCCTTGGTTTAGGGAAAGCAGAGTGAGCTTCCAGCTGGCCGAAGACAAGAGTTTGGGGGCTGGAGCACTTTGATATTCTGACCAGTTGCAAAGTGAATGTTTGTGTATGCCTTACTCACTGGAAATGAGACTTAGTTAAGGTTTAGGGTCCAATAATCCTTAAATCCCCTTATGATTTCTGGTCTTATATGCCAGAAAAGCACTTTATTTTTTTCCCCCCTACCTGGCACATCTTTAAGTGTATATAGAGATGCATTGTTCACATTCTTTGAAGAGCTCTGGCAAGTGTGAAATCTCTCTAAGCACCATCAGAAGCCAAAAACTAGACAAGAAAGTGCTTAAGTTCCTAGGAACTATTAATTTCCACACATCAGGAGGCTTACAAGCCATAATCACCACAATGAGTCAGTCACCAGACTTTCTGGAATTAATATACAACTTCTTTCTTGATAACATAGAATGATAACAAATAACAAAAACAGCACATAAAGCAAGAGTAGCTTCATTAGGAAGAATGAAAGATAGTACATGGCTCTCAATTTTAGCTGGGCATTCAGCTGTGAAAAGGGGTAAGTGTTCTAGGATGTACTCCCAGTATTTATTTCAGAGGTTTTTGTCAATAATTGTTTAATATGCATTCAACAATCCTCCAGCATCTCTTTAAAGACAAAAAGCCATGCACAGTTCTTTCAAGGGATACTAACAAATGCTTATGCCAAGGAGTTGTTTCCCTTTTACCTGGAGTTTGAAGGGTTGGCTTACACATTGCTTTACCTTGTATTTCCTAAGGTATTCCTCATCCACGTACTGGGGACCTGATGAATGTGTTCTCTGGCATTTCTTCTGGTGAACTATGAGAACCTTCTGATCTGAAACAATGCTGTGTGACTGCGCTTGTGTTGTACAACATTTGAGCTAATTAGGCAGTTATTTCTCATTTATTCACAGAGCTTTTGCTAAAAAAACCTCGAAATCATTCAATGGACTTTTTGACTGGGCATGTCTGGGGAAACCCAAGTTTTTTTCAATGTGCAGTGTAAGATTACTCCCGTTGGCTTAGCTCAAAATAGTGCTCTTGATTTGTTACTTAACTAATTCCACCTGAATATCGTAGTGAAAATCTGAACACTTAAATCTTGTCTTGAGATCTTATTCTACATGCTAGACACAGGGCTGTTAAAATTCAAAGTCTCTAGACCTCACAGAGGCAACAAAGCTTAAAAGAAAATGACCTTTTGTCTACTGGAGTCCGAGTTTGCCCTCTACAAAATGAAATACTGCTTTTGCCTGCCTTATTGAGGTGGGTATTAAAATCCTCCCTTAATGAAGGAAATCTTGGCTCTGTTAGAATCAATGTCAAAATGCATATTGAGTCCAACATGGCCAGATTTTATCTAATATTTAGGATGCCCTCATTACTGCCCTATGTGAACTGTGAGAAACCCTGAGTGTTCTGCATGTGCTGTAAAATATAACCATGCAATGACTGTCTCTCTGTGTCACTAACTTTTGCCCCTTTCCTCCCCACATACAGATATTTAATATGTCTATAATTTGCTTGATGATTTTCATGCCTTCTTTTAATATTGCAACCATATTTGCTGGCTTTCTGCCTGGTCTCCTGGTCTTTTGGACTCATGTGACAATGTGTGCTTTCATTTGTTATTCAGCTGGTTTATTATCCTCTGTGATTTTGTTTCATATTCCCTCCTGCATTCTTTAGAATGTCACTCTTGACTTCTCTCTTCCTTTGGCAGAGCTAAACCACCAAAACTTCCTGGATTAATGTTGTTTGCATTTCCATCTGTAATGTGTCTCATCTGAAGGTTTTTCTTAGCATTTGCAATATCTTTATCTGCTCTGATGCATAATAGAGTTTCAATTTATATACTGCTTTTAACATCAAGCAGAAGTTAAAAGTCCTTTATAAAATGGGGAAAGAGGAAGCTAAACCTGAATAGTTGATACAGATAGAAAAGTTTTCAGGCTAGACTTAAATTGAGATAGCATATGGGCATTCTACATATTATCATCTTTCTTGCTTTACTCCCAGGGCTTCCTGCTTTCTTATTTTCTATTAAACATTAAATTGAAAGTGATATTTCTATTCTTTTGCTTCTTTTATGTTACTAATTGCTGTACATAGTTGAGGAAAGTTATTGGCCTTTTTTTCATAGAGGCTTTCACACATAGATTTTTGAGACTTTTGTTTGGCTTCTCTGTTACTTTTACACGTGGGCCAAAATGAATTCTCATCAGGGGTTTGCCTGGATGCTACAGTTTATCATCACATGTAAGTCTCTAGAGCAGCTTCATTCTCTGGCAGAAATTCAGCTCCTATGCGCTCTCAGGAACATTAATTTACTACAAATTGTAGCTCATTTCTTGAAAGTGATTTGTCTATAGAAGACAGTCCCCAGAGAATTAAAAAAGTTTTTTGGTAGTTTGTTGGTTTTTTTTTTTTTTTTTTTTTTTTTTTTTTTTTTTTTTTTTTTTGGAATTTTTAACAATGGTTATCTGACACAACCAGGATTTTCAGTTCTGGCTTAAAGCTATGCAATAATGCACATTCAGTCTGATTTTCCTAATGTCATCATGAGACACCTTATTAAAGTTTGACATGGACAGGGTATTGTAGAAAACTCTTTGATTCTATAACCCAGAGACTTTCATAGGCATGCTGTGACACTGTAAGACTTTTTCCTCTTGTGATTATCTCTCTTTAATGTAACATTATTGTACTGGAACTCTTAGTGTCTAATTTCCCAGAGTATTACATCACTCTATTGTAAGGAATCCTTCTTACTGTCATTCCCAGATCAGGATTATACAGAAAGGCTAATGAATACTCAAGAATTAATCATTACCACAGCCATGGATTGAGCTTTGGGACAGGAAGAAGTAGGAAAACATCCACCATTTATCATTCCAGAGGGATTTGCAGGGCGATTCTATACCCAGAATAAAGACCAAGCTAAAAAAAAAAAAAAGGTTATAACATAAGGTTATTATTATGTTTTTATTTTTAAACAAATTAACCTCTAAGTTCCCAGCTTCTAGTTTGCATTGATAAGATATTCCAGTGGTCTTCTGGTCACAATGACCAATACACATACATTGAGGATGCCCCTGACAGCTCTGGGCTGTGCTTCCTGCTGGCTTTATGAACTGCTTGTTCATAATCTTCATCTAAACTGTAGATCATCACAGGAAGAGTGAAAGCAAAATGAAAGGTATTCAAACTAAAGCACAAAGACTATTGTTACATGGATTGTTATTCTCTTACAGGAAGCATGATGCATCTCCCCAGCTCTATTCAGAGATATCTGCTCGTCACTGATTTGCTATTTAACATTTAAAGGTTAACTGGTTCTTCAAAGCAATCTTCTGAGGTATAAAATGGAAAATATTTGCTTTAACTTGCATTATAAAAATTTTTAAACTTCTGCTGCTTGGTTCCATTTGTCTGTGACTGAACAGGTACAGCAATCCCCTCACCTTGCTTTTGGATCATACTTTGCAATGATTGGAAAGAATTACTAGATTACATTTCCCTCAAAATGATTCTTCAAAAATTCTGTGATTACCTATCTCTTCTCAATGTGTCATTGGAAGGCAGAGGAGAGGGCAGAAATATGGCTGGAAAGCAAATACCATGAGAGACCCTTGTTGAATCACTGACCTTGCTGCCAGTGGCATTGATCGATGCCCATTTCCACAAGCTCTCTAAGCTGTGCCATCTCCCACTTTCCTTTAGCAGTCTGCCTGCATGTCAGGCTGTTTTACATGGAGTACTTCATGGGTTTTGACTCTGTTTCCAACTTAAAGCTGCTTCTACTGGCATAACACTTACAGCTCTTTCCAGTCAAGTAATATTGATTTCAGGCTTTTCAAGTGCTGTTGCTACACAATTCTCTCCTCTGCTGAGTATGGTCTGATCCTCTCTTTAAAACAGGCTGGCTCATTCCACTCCTCATCAGAGGAACAATTCTTCTCAGCTGTTTTTTTCCTCCTGATAGACTTGGCTCATGCTCCTTTTCCCACTGCCAAAACTATTGGCCTACTTTGTTATGCTCCAGTGGAGCCTTCCTACCCTACTTGGCTGCAGTTGGCCCGTTCCACTCTGCCCAGATTAAACTCTCTAGCTCTGCCCTTTCTACGGTCACTCTCCTGTAATCCTCTGTGCTTTTCTATAATCAGTCTGCTCATCATTTGTAGAAAGCTGTCTCGATAATCAGATTTTGTCCCTGTGGAATTTAACCCAGGTATTTGCTAATGACCACTAAGACTGGTGTCTGCTTTTTTGCAGCAGAGCCACACTGTGGAAACTACACTGCCTACCTGTCATGTGTTCTGTAATAAATGTACACTTCCACATTAATGTAAAATGATCTGTGTAAAGCATATTAGTACAAAGCTGTGAACAGCCCTTGCACATGTCTTGGGAGCCAGACAGAAATGGACCAAGGAAAATTCAAGTTAAAGGCTTATTATTACAGAGGCATAAAGGAATCCCATTTGTGTCATTAAAACCCACCTGACTAAATCCTTCACAGTGTACCAACATCAGTGAACATGCCTTGGGAGCTGCGCAGAAAACTTCCCAAAATGTACATAAACTTAGCTTATGAGCATTTGTAATCCTACAGTGTTTACAAGTTGCTAATTATGTGGTCCCTGATTTGTATTAAATATGAAAGAATTTTAAGTCTCTTTTTGTGGGTTACTATTGACAGGTTCTAGCCATTTCTAACAATTTATTACCTTACTGCTTATTTGATGTAGTCATGGCTGAAAATGTGGCAGGAGTTGGCTTTTTTCCC
This sequence comes from Emberiza elegans, assembly GCA_024865655.1. Lineage (NCBI taxonomy): Eukaryota > Metazoa > Chordata > Aves > Passeriformes > Fringillidae > Emberiza > Emberiza elegans. The sequence continues at coordinate 74,493,139 of JALJVW010000206.1, forward strand.
CAATAATACAGAAAAAAATACCCATATATTAAACAAATGAGAAGGTATAATTAATTAATGAAAGTCCTTTTTGAAAATGTTGGCCCACATTAATCTGCTTTTTTCTGCGTATTCATGCCACCCTATTTCTTAATTCACCTCTTCTGCATTATTAAAAAGTATAAATTCATTACTGTGAACATTTATTTTGTCTGAAGCATCACCAATTTTAACCAGCATGCTTGTATGAATCAGAGCATGATAAAAAACATTTGACTTCATAAATCTTTTACATCTGACTGATGAAATGACTGATGAAAAAAGAGTCTATAAAGCCATGAATACCTTCTCAGTAAATGATGCAAAAATTTATATGAAAAGTAATTGATAATTTTGAGATCAGTGAAAAAAATTATAAATCTTTCTCCTTTATGAAGTCTTTTGTGTGAAATATGGGATGGTTTAGGCTATAAAATTTATACTTACCAGCAGGATACTCAATCAACAGTTTTAAAAAAGATATTTAAACATGACAACAGAAGCCAGTGTTATAGACAAGCAATCCAGAAATTGAATTTATTTATACTTTTATTCTCTTACTGAGTTTCACTTAAAATAAACTATTACAACATTATACACAGTTAATTACTTCTGCTGGAAACTAAAATATTTAGTTCCAGCACCTTTTCTCAATGGACTTGCAAGACACTATTTAGAATTTGTGTATATGGTGTGCTGCACAGATTAAAACCATAAAGACCATGTCAGGGGCTCAAAGGAATAATAAAATATTAATTTGATGGCAAAAATTAAGTGGCTTAAAGCAAGAAGCTGTTGTTTATCCCATGAGTGGCTTTTAAGACATTGATGTCTGGTTTGATTGTGTCTATTCTTAGCCAAATTAACCACACGTAATGAGACCTAAGTAACTATCTGACTTCAATCAAACACCTCACTTATGGAAAACCACCAATTTTCCCTCTGTCAAGTCCTGAGTATGAGAAAGGACATTTCTCTTTCTGAGCCCATCTGATTTTGATAACACTATAAAAAGGCCTGTTTCATCCCTGTCACTTGCAGAAAATGCATCTCCTTACAGGAAGAAAACCACTCCCTTTACACATAAAGAAATACAGGGAAAGAAGGCCACAGAAAGTGTGCATCTTAATGTGTGATATCCTAATTTACTGAGAAAACAGAAATACCTAACTGACCATGAATAGGGAAATGAAAAAATTAATTATATACTTGTTAAAATAAATGAATGGTTCTAATGCTCTGCTGCTTCAAGAGAGTTAATTCAATTTACAGCACCTAAGAATGCAGCCTATATGTTAGTAGTGGTGTATATATTGCCATCAGATGTAAATAAGACATCTGCAGATGTAGTTTCCTTTCAGTGACTGCCAGAACCAGGGACAATAGTACAGTGAGAACACCAATTTACACAAGAAATTCTGCATCATAAACTGGTTTGCAGTTAACAAAAGACTATTGACTATGAATTGCATTAACATTTAAAAGCAATATAAAACATGATAATAATTAATTCCTTTTATGAAAAAAAAAGGGAAAAAGGTACTTCCAGATATTTTTTTGAAGTTCTTACAGGACATAATGTCAATTTATCAATTTTCTGTTTTTAATAATATAATTCAGAGTACATAATAGAAAATATGAACCCTGAAAAGGAATTTTTTCAAAAACATCTTTTGAATATCTAAGGTTCCTGACCATCCCCTGTCTTCTTCCTCCTTCTGTTGCATTTTCTTCAAAGCAGAACAAAATGCTGAATACATCCTAAGGAAGCACCAGAGAGGTAACATAATGTGAAAGCATTGGCAAAAGGGCAGAAGTTGGGAGAAGCAGAGCAGCGAGGCACTGGCAGCACAGAGGTGAGTAGAAAAGCATCAGTTTCACAGCTGAGAGAGGTACAAAGACTAGGAGTCACTGAACTTAACTCAAAACTGTAATTCTCTTGAGATGTTCTGGTGAAATCATTCTTCTTATCATCGAAGTTAATGATCAGAAGGACAAAATGAAACTGTGACCCATGCTTCTTGAAGAAAAAAAAAAAAAAAAAAAAGAAAAAGAAGATGGAGCTTTGCATTGTGTAAGCCCCAGGAGTCTGCCAAGGGCAGAACAGCTGGATGTACTTTTTGCTGACTCATGTCGTTGGTATGTACGTCTCAGACCCGATCATTCTCGCAATTAGTATCAGAATTATTTTGAGAGAGACAATTGGCCTCTGCATGCAGATGTGCCAAGTATGGTTGGTTATGCATACGTGTCAACTATTTCAACAGGAATGAGGAGAAAAGTAGACAGACTTGGATGTTTTGTTTGGCTTTTATGCTTTAGACGCTTTGCTTTGGTGCTATGAGTCTGGTATTCACTTTGTCACATAATTATACTAGGTCTCAGTCAGCTTGGAAAATCAGGTTTGTTTTCTTTTTCTGAAGAGAGATGACAAGTGCTATTTAAATCTTTCCAAGCAATTTCAGTATTAAGCATTCCTATCACGTATCAGTTCAGGGAGGGAGGTTACAGCTTTAAGTTACTGCATCTGGAGTTTTGTCCACTCTCAGGTGGACGTGACTGCCACCAGCAAAAGAGAGAGAAGGCTTTGGAATCCGATTGCAATTAAGGTTATACAGCATCAATGGTGTCAGGCTCGAGGGAGGCATTCAGCAGTCTCTATCTGCTATGCAAACCACCAAATGCCTCCATCTGACAGCTTTTCAAAATAGCTACGCTTGGCACCACTTCTTTGGGCACAATATGTCCTGGATAATTTATTTAGTTTATATATTCAGCTGTGTACTAATTAACTCTTTGTCTTTTGGTGTTCTGATTTCCTGTTTAATACATTTAAAATTTTGTCTTTATAGTCCAAGGGGACAAATTCTTCTTGCACTTATCTGGAATGAATTTGGAATAATTCAGATGGTTTCAGTGGACTTACACTGCCTTTAGAGAGCAGAATTTGATCCTCTCCGTGGAATTAACAGACAGCTATAATTACCTCCATTAAAAAAACCCAGTACAAACAGATTTTACCTTGCTTTCTCACCATTTGCTTTCCGTGTGCCAAAGAACACTTAGTAGAGGACAGCACAAAGCTTTTCAAGGAGGATCACTCAAGTCAGTGCTCAGCCATGAAACAGAACCTGAATTTTGAATTGGACCTCTGTCAAAACTACCCAAACAACTGTGATTTTCAAGATTTTAATTTTTTAATTTTAACCTGGAGCACTGAAATTCACTACAGTTTGTTCTGATAAGGGTCAATGTGCAAGAAATAAGAGCTGAGGATTCTGCTGTTTTGCAGGCCTCACATGTATTGAATTAACAACCAGTGTTTCCATGAATTTTCAGTTTAGAGGTGCAGAAAACTCTGTCACTATTAGAAACCATGTGTAACAGCAATTTGTAGCAAGTTTGATACAGTGCAGCACACAGGGTATTCAAGAGCGAGCTGAGAAGGACATGGAAGTTACCTATGTATTCCAAAGAGAGAAACTGATTTCCTGAAATTTCTGCCACATATTTTTGACTTGTATATTTCTCCCATATTTTGTTTTCTCATGTATTTTTAATGATGGGTATGATGGATATGAAATTTTTTTCAAAATCTTTTTCCTGAAAAGATAGATGCCATTTAAACTTCATTGCATGTAATGCAAGATTTAGTGTTCGTAGAGTGTGAATTTGTGCTTGTGTTTATATTTACACTTTTGCATTGGAATATTTCATTTAAAAAATTACACTGTAAAACAGGTTGAGAAATGCTGAGAGTTTTGGGATACTTTTAGATCTTTAAATGCATTTGGTGCCTACCTGGGTTTTGCAGCAAAAGGCATTTGACTTTGTTCTTCACTGAGACTAAATTAATTAGTTTAATTTGCATTCTTTTTATGACCCACAATATACTGCATAGTACATATTTAAAAAACTTAACTGCAACTGCATTCTATCAAGTGCATTATTTCCAGAATATTTCTACCTTTATATTCCATCAAGTAGGACATATTAGGCACATGATAAACATCTATGGCAGCCTGTACAAGACATTTCACTGAGGTGAAGTCCCCTCTGCTTAGTGTTATACTGGAGTTTCCTGGATCACATGGGAATATTTTTGTCTTATGAAAACATTTTCAGTTTGGAAAGAGACAAGAAATTATACCTGCGTATTCTGAAAATAACTTACAAGTAAAAGTTACTTTTATTTTAAAAAATTGTTAGAATAAAAATTATCATTAATCATATAAATCATAAATTTATAATCACAGACATTTAAAAGTTTGAAATAAAAACTGTTAATATTTGTAACATTGACATAAATGCATTCCAGACTTTTTTGGAAAGTTAATTTTGATAAAATTAGAACTGACCTTGTACTGTAATAACAGACCTGAATGTTCCAGAAGAATATGATTCCGGCTAAATTTCTCTGACCAGGGCTACTAATAATTAATGAAAGTTTTTGAAGTTCCCATCACAGTAGCATACAAACTGCTGGGAAATTAGAAACCAGAAAAAGAAATAAAGTATAAGAAATAAAGACATTTAATCACTCAACATGTGGAACAAGAAATTTGATGCTGTTTGTTGGCTGACAAACTCAGTTCTCAGATTTTTAGAAAATCTTAACTTTGTAGCAGGATTAAGCTGATATACCTGACTGCAGAGTGATGAGCTTTGACTGACACAGCACAAGTTGAATGGTGTTCCCGTGCACAGCAGAGGAAAAATTGTTAAAAATTCCCTTGTCTTAGAGAATGGAGAGGAAAGAGAGGGCAGCGAAAGAGAAGAAAATACATAGCTGCAGCATATGTTACACATCTAAAAGAAAAACTGCTTACTGAAGTGCAGGAAAGAAGCACGAGGGTTGTTTTTTAAATTTAGAATTCCCTCGTGTGGGGTGCAGCGATGCTGAGGCAGCCGAAGCGCTAGGGCGGAGGTCAGGCCGTCGGTGTCACTGCTGCCAAATGCTGGGTAGGTCCAACTGCATGAGAGACTGTTAAGGAAACCAAAGGCAGAAGTTTCACACCAAACCCAGCACTCTGGCTCATGAGCAAAAACACTCCCCAGAAATTTACAGTCTGGCACTTCCTACTTGTGTGTACCAGCCTGCTCAATATCCAGCTCCCCGCAAGCTACTTTTCACTTTGGGATTCACAGTAAGCATATTGAAAGCAATGGAAAAATTCTCATTGATCTTAGGGGCCTTCCAGACAGACCTTCTGTGAGTGTAAATGCTCAAGACACTAATTTAAAGATGCTAATGTGAGTTTGTCATACACTGAGGTTGTTACAGAATTGTGTATAAACAGTGTTTTAAAGTGTGGAGCCATAACCATTTAGTGAGTGAGATGAAATGGGGACCTGTAAGTCACAGCAACATATTTTAGTAATTTGTTTATGTAAAGCAAACAAATTGCTATGAGTTTTAGCAATTACCATCAATTTAGGAGCAATTATTAGCAATTTTTTCCATATTGGCTTGAGGGATTCACTCTATTCTGTTTATTTACTTGTTTTCTGGTCTTTGTTTCTATTTTATACCTCTGGAACAGTGAGTAAAGACACAGATAGCAGAGGATGAAAATGCCCATTGTGGAGTTAAGAATCATGTGGTGACCCACAAGGAGAGATGGGGGATGACTTGAATGATCTGGGGCCTCTTGGTATCCTACAAAGAGAAATCCAACTGACTATGAAGTCCATGTTACTAATATTTTACCTTTTTTTTTTTTTTAAATCCTTTAGCAAATCTAGCTATCAAGGGGAAAAACCCCAAATAGTGAACCTGCAGTTACCAAGGGTTTCCAGTATCCCTGAGGGTGTGTGCATAACAGGCAGCCTGCCCCATGTAACAGACACCTCGGGCACTCTTGTACTTCTACCACCCTAAAGCAAACACAAGCCTAAAGCAGAGCCATGTGTATACATAAAAGTCTAAACAGATTAACTTACTCAGAGACAGTGAACCGAACAACAAACAAACAGAAATTAGGATAAAAGAGATCAATACGCAGCAACACAAGGGGAAAAGTTAGCATCTAAATCTCAGTTTGCTGACAACTAGCAGATTCCTGGCTCTTTCAAAGGAGAAATAGCTGCTTCAGCACCTGCAATGAGAGTGCAGGCAAGAATGGCATTTACACTTTTGTGGCTCACACAGCCATCCTATGAGAATGGATTATTGCATTCTGATGAAAACAAACACGAGCCAAGCTCTGGGATTGCGTTCTGCTGCTAACTGCTTTTCAAAGAAAATGTAGACTATGAAGATTGCAAACATAACAGGTCCCACACTGCAGTGACAAGCACAGTATACAAACAATAAACCTGCTGCTGTATTCAGATAGTCCTGATCAACAACACCAGACTCTTGCTATCATGTTTTCAAAGGGAATTTTCTGAAAGATAATAGAAACGTGTGTACATGAGAGACAATCAAATCTACCAACATCTTTTAAGTAACAAACATTGCCTTGTGCATTCCTCTTGAGCCTTAAAAAGAAATAAAAAAAATTAAAATTACCAGGTTCCATATTGCAGCTGTTTTCCTCAATGGTTCTAGTGACATTAACTTATAAAGCTTTAGTCTGCCAGCCAAATACCAAACACACCTGAGATCCCTTATTATGGACTTGATTACCCATGTCTGATTGACATGGTAACCATGGCATCTTTGCTGTGAAGAGGAATTCAAGTTAAAAAAAACCCAGTAATTCTGTTTTATAGCTGTACAGATTCACACAATGTGATAGTAAAGAGAGTAAATGGTGAAACCTGCAGTAGGCACGCTGAGCTTACTGCACAAGTTGGACAGCAGAAAAGGCAAGAAATAATACAGTTGTCACTGGACTATTTCACCTTAATACCATATCAACCAAAGCATTGTTGTGAGTGGTCCAACTCCTCAACTGCATAATCCCAGAGTATTAATGGTAAATGTGAAAACTGTAAACCTGCAGCTTTGCTGGGAACAAAAAATATATGGCTGTACAGCAGTCTGCCATGGTCAAGAAATTATTGCAATGCTTGAAATCAGGACATACACATGTATAATGAATATTTGCATAATGCTTTACTTTTTGGTGCTCTAATGTTGCTCTTTATTGTATGCAATACTCAGTTTCTGCTAAAAATGGCAATTAATTTTAGTGCTGCACAAAAGATACAGAACAGACAGTGAAACTACATGAGAAATGGCTTAGCAGTAAGTGCTCTTCTTGGCTTTTCCATAGACATTCTATTATAGAAGAAATATTAAACCTGAAACAGCTTTTAAAAAAGAAATACCTAAACACTTCTTAGGTATGTGGTCTTAAAGAGTAACTTATCTTTGAAGAATTGCATTTTTATTCTGGAAATGCTTACTTCAATCTCACCATTTATGGGTATAATTTATTTTTCAGTAATACCTAGCCATGAGCTTCTCTGATATCAAGCGTACATTCTGGCCCAAGAATGATACTGAGATGGTTTTAATATAATGTCAGTGTGCTAGTCACAGCTATTTATCCTGAGTGTTAATCAGCTTATATTATTTTTATACATACGCAAAGGCTTTTTTTACACTTTTCCAAAATAATAACAAAATTTATGTTTGTCTTTAGGTTCTGAACTAAAATAGAAATGTAAAAAGGTGTTTAAAAAGCACTCCGTTTTTTTTTCTCCAACAATTATCAAGTAAAGAACAATATAAAATGGGCAACGGTACCTTCTGTACAGTTTAACCAAACAAAAGGATTTTTCCCCCCAATCTTAAGTCCCTTGTATTTCTTACTTTTCTACATACTTTGTCATGACTAATTGGGGTAACACAAGCTTGCATTTTTTTGGGTATTATTCACTGTCAGCTTTCTCTGTTGAATAAACTGATCTCTTGAAAACTTACTTACATAGCACACAGCAGGAGAAATGGAGGAGAAGCAATCACTGTCCAGAGAGAGGTGGAAAGAGGAGGCTGAATGAAAAATAGATAGATATGGATCACACATGCCAGGTGCTCAAGTAAAGCCTGTTTATCCCTAATAAGTTGGTGAGGTTGCGGAGAAGAGTTTATCCGTGTGAATATAGGATTCTTGTAGTATTGCCAAGGTCAGTGATAACGGATGGTGATCAGCTCAGTAAATGCTGGTTCTGCACCTTAAAGTTGCCTAGGGACTGCTTTAACCTATGCACCCAATTTTTTTCCAAGCCTACAAAGCATTTCAGAAATGAAAACACACGTAAAACGCCTATATGGGCCCTGTGTTCTTTGTTTCCTACCTTCCGCAGTAAGCTCTTGTTTCCCTCTATTCTGTGTTTTCTTTCTGCCCTGGGTTCTTAAAGATGGATGTGTAATTGTAGTTTGAATGACAGATTGGGGTAGTGCCTTTCATTCACTTCACACAAACCTCCAGGATCCTCAGGGTGTGCGAGCAGGGGCAGAATAGAGTGCTTAGCTTTTAATGGATGGTTAAGAAGTAATGAAAGGGGAATCAGCTTATCTCGGGGTGCCCTGTGGGCTACATTGTTTTCAAATAGCTTTTAGCTGGGACTTCTCTCTCTGAGGTTATATATTGTTCAAGTGATTACCTCAGGACTGTTTCAGATACACCCCTTAGATACCACAGATGTGGCCACAAGTCTAAATTGTGTTAAAACCAGTTTGCATTACCCTGATAATGTCAAAACACGAGACTGAGCTCTGATATGGCAAAAAAGGCATCATTTTACGTCTTTCAGCAAAGAAGGTGGTTTAGGTTAGTCCACCAATGCATTTCATATGTCTGGTTTATGGACAAACTGGCCAAGATGACAGCAGATGTGGGGATTTTAGGCATGCTTTGAGACTTGCAGTCCCCCCTGAGGAGGTTATTCCCTGTTGCATTATGGCCATCGACTGTCCAAGACATTTTAGATTTCTAGACTTGATAGAAGCTGCATAAAATTGTTTATTTTTCACTCTCAAAGGACCACTTCTGTTATATTTATTCAATGCACACATAAAATTATTTTACAGGACAAAGTGAACTGTGGTGCTCTGAAATTGTCCAGCCATTAAAAGAAATACTAGCTTGATTTTAGAAGTCTTTCTGCTCTAAAAATATGGTGGGCTGAGTTACAAGTGTGATATTAGGAAAGATCATCCCCATAAAGGGCAACTTTTATAGAAGAATCAACATTTTGCAGCAGACCCAGAACATTACTTTAGTTCAATGGAAAGTCTGCCAGGAACACTGGGGAGCTTTTCCCTGTGCTTTCTGGGAAGGAGATTACACTTGCCTTCACCTCTGGTGAGTGGACAGGATGGTCACCTTCTGGACATTATGAACCTTTCAGGCTTGTAGGAAGTCTCTGAGCTACTTCTGTAGAAATTTCGAAGAGTGAAGGGAGACAGGATGTACTATTCCATCTACCCCTCACCTCCTCCAGGAAGTCAGAGCCTTAGGGTGCAGAAATATCTGATTTTTAAAGGTGGGATGTGTGTCCCTTTGTCCTTAGCAATGTGTCTGCACGAGGAGTCCTTAACTACCATATGGGACAGTGTGTACAGTAACTGTTTACCAAGGGTTTGTTTTCTCCTGAGCAAATGGATTCCCCAGAAAAGTAATGAAAAAAATTGTCTAAATAAAAGAAGAAATATCAAAGTGCTTATTCAAGGCAAAATTGAACAACTTTGAAAGAGTTATTTTTATTTTTCCTATTCCATTCTTTCAGTATCATATCAATTCTCATCTTGCTTATTTTGTTGTCCAGTGTAAATTTTTGCTTCAAAAGTCATTTACTGCTCAGGTAATTCAAAGAAAGTATGTGGTCTACAATTCATATCAGGAGACAAGCTCTTATCCTAGTCCTGTCTCTTACAATCACGACCCTCCTTAAAACTAAAAAGCTAAAAATAGGGAACTTTAATCTCACAGCATCTTCTGAACCAGGAATCTATTCACCTAGGCTATAATGGTCCAGCTTCTGCTGAAGTCAACAAAAGGAATCCTATTGATTTTGGGTCGCGTTCCAAACACATTAGACTGAAATATTTGGATATATACCTGAGCTCAATACAATTGTTATGCTTTTTGTGGTTTGCCCAAATCAGCAGATATTTTATGGAAAATATTTTGGATAGACAAGGACTTAACCTGCTTCTGTCAGGCAGCATTTTCTTTCCACAAATTTGATAAAACCTTTTGCAACCAATTGTAACTGGTATTAACAAAATCCTCACTGAAAGCTATATATCCTGCAGTTGATTTTTACTGAGTTGCATTAATCAAATTCACCAGGACAAGGAGATCTTGAAGTTTCAACATGTCTTTCCAGTTTTATTTTTATCCCTGATGTCAGAGTTTAATTCCAGGAAATTAAGCTTTGAGTGTCAAAAATATTTACAGTTCATATGCCAGTGATTGTTTTGCAGTGGAGGTTGTGGAAATCTGGAGGAACAAGCAAGCTGATCACTAAACCTGAACTAGAGATGTTGGCAGTTTATTATACATATTCTTCTCCATCTGATCATTCAAACAGCTGATATATCTGGAAACTAAACCATTATATATGTATATATACATATTATATATGTATATATACCCACACTCATGTATATGTGATACGTGCATGAAATTCTAATTTTCTCTGTCTGGGGAAGTACTGCAGGCAGTTTACATGAATAAGTGGGAAAGTGTTAATACACACATATGAACACATGTGCACGCATCCTCTGCACAGCTTTTCAAATGCCTCCACCTTTCCTTCAAGATTTAGAAGAAGGTACATATTTCTTTAATGATATTTTGTTTAAAATATGCTTCCTTGGAAAATGGTCAGAATAAAACCATGTTTCTGCTTGGCAGCAAAAGTACAGCAGGTACTGTTCTGCAGGTAAAGTCCATCAAACCTGCTTTACTACAGCTCTGACCAGTAGCCACACACAGTTCCCAGGATTAATCACTTGGACTCCTTCCTTGACTTTTGATTTCCCATTTTTTTCCTCTCTCTCTCATTTGAACATTTTCAGGCTATGTTCCTTTTCCGAGAGGATAAAAAGCAAGCAATGGGAAATATAATTATATTATTAGGAAGACAGTCTTTGTCTGAACTTGTATTCTTGTTTAGACTTAGAAACTTGTTTTCCTGGAGTCTGGTACTACAGTTAAAGAGAAGGGGATCTCATTAAAAATAAAGTTTGGGTGAAAGTCATTTGTTAGAAATAAGACAGCAAAACTGCTGACCTTCAGTGTCTATTTAGGTCAGCAGACAAACGTCACAGCCTTGCTTTTGAAAAGTGATCCATTTTGCTATTCAAATAAGCTTTACTGGGGCTCCATATTTTAGAATACATTTCTCATGATAAAGACTAGCTGAAAGCAGTCAGCAGAGGGTTTTTAAAGATGCATTTTAGGTGATGTAGCAACAGTACATTCAGATGTCCCTTATGTTAGCTTTTCTGAACAGGTATGAGAATTCTACTTTAATTATTTATTCTTCTCAAAATCTAGCCTCTCTTTTTATTAAATATTAAAATGCATGATTTTTTGAAAGGCACTGTTTTCATTGATAATGGTGGTTCTCTGAATTACTTTTAACTAACTTTGTAATTGAAAGCTGAGTTTGAGAAAGGTGAGTTTAGCATCTTCTGGGAATGGGATTGTAACAGTGTTTTTCAAGGTTACTTTCTCTTCATTAAAAACTTTGTAAAATAATAATGAAGAGGAAACCGTCTCATTAAGGAAAGAATAAGATCACTCATCAATTTTACTGCTCTTCTCATCTAACTTTATATCAGTAGGAGTACAGCAGTGCCTTGCATTTCTTAAGAATTCTTTGCCCCATATTCACTGTAAACAGAGAGGAGCCATAATTATACTTCATTTGATCCATATCAAAGGTACTGATCCATGTATCAATTTACATAAAGCACATAAAACATTTTTGCTTTTCACCCCTACTTCACCACTTTCTAACGAAAGTTTTCCTTTGCAGACTTCATTTGAATATAAAAATCTCCCGGTGAAATTTGCGATGTTAAACAAACCATACCAGTCATTCAACTTTTTAATTAAGGATTCAGTGTTCCATCCCTTTTCAGACATTAAAATTCAGGTGCAGTCATTAATCTTTCTAAATGAATTCACCTGTGGCTAATACTGATGTATTTTCTATGAGGCTTGTCATGGACTGCATACTGCATGCATAACCACTCTACAGTTAATTACACAAGGGATTATCGTTAGTGTCATAAAGATAAAGCCTTGCTAGAAGCATTACAGACATTTTTTGAGCAATGACTTATTTAATTTTTGTTAACAGCTACCTAAGTATTTAAGAACAATAAAAGTTTGTTTATATCATGGAAGAGTGAATGGCAAAGTTCAGAGAACTCTCAAAATGAGAAATCGTGTCCAAAGCAGCTGACCACCCCTTCCTTGTCTTCCTTGTGTCAGTCTCCCACCTCCCCCTCTAAGCAGCAAGAAACAAAATAATACAAATACTGCACTCCTTTTAAGGTCTGTATGTTAGAGTTCTGTGTCAAGTACTCCTTTCTCAAAAAGATGAATAGCACAGCTTATGAGAACTGTAATTTATAGCAGTACAGACCAGTCTGCCTAACAAGACAAAAGTTCAAAGGTTGTTAGGGAACAAAGCAATCTCTGAAGAGCAAGAAATGTATTTCACAGGACAGGTCATCAAAACACTAATGGTGAGGTGTTCCTGCACCACACCACCCCCTAAAAACAAGAGAATAGCATATAAACCTTAGAGTTTATGGCATTCTATGATTTGGATTTATTAATTAGACATTATAAATCAGAACTGCAATTCTGTCTAAAACTGCTGTGCCTTGTAGCAGACAAGACTGTGTTGGTAAAAGATTTGCAGTATTCAGCAAGTCTGGGAAGCACTTCCTATCAGTTGGGCTCATAGGCACCACTCCTGGTGCAACGTGAGCAGGCTTGCCTCAGCCATCCAGAGAGATCTAATCAACACACAGCAAACATGAAACAAACAGATGCACTTAAAAACAAGAACAACAACTTTGTTCAAAACATAATACAGTAGAGAAGAAGATTTGATTTTCAAGCCCATTGCATCTGGTTTAAATTAACTTTGGTTGATTTACTTCTGATTTACACTATTAGAAGACAATCCCCAAGATGTTTCTAAATTACATAAAGAATTTGAAATTATATACATCAATGAAAAACAGAGTGAAAAAAAGAATAACATTGTGAAAGTCTCAAACCAGACAAAATTGTGATTAAACCATCTTTTAATGAAATAAAACTTTAAATTACATTTTTATTTCCTTATAAATATTTGGTGGGAAAGAAAAAAGATATAAGGGGGAAACTACAGCTTTTTTCTGATTCAAATATTAAGTGTTCTGCTGAAGAATCTGCAATTTTTAGTCTGAGTTGCATTGCAGCACAAAACAAATGAAAAGAACCAAACCAATGAGAAATCTGATGTTGGGATATACTGTTTGAGATTCAGAGTTTGTTTGGGCTTTAAGAAAAACAGTTTCCTTTATTTTTTAAAAGCTGAGGGGCAGTGGAGCAGAACCACCCACTTCAAACCTTTTTTTTTTCACACTTTGCTTTCCTGTCTGTTAAATCCCTCTGGGCTTGCTTCTATAAACAATAGCAGATAATTAGATTTATGCATGTAATTTGATTTAAATTGATTCTAGAGGTTATCCAGTGATGTTACAGAAGCCGCCCAGCCAGTCAGTGGGCACACACACACCCACACACACACACTAGAAACTTCAGAAGTGTCATGAAACAAACAGCCATATTTTTCTACATATAGTTTTGTAGATGCAATAAAAACCCCCAAAAATTGTGTAAAATAATGCACTTTATTCATATATGAAACTTAAATTTCATAACATCTGGAGTTTTCCTCATGCATCCCTCCCTGATTGATATAGGTCTATTTTTTCTTATTACATTTTCAAAATCACGTGGATGATGGTCAAATAATGGCAGTAAATCAGTTATGAATTCACCAAATCTTTGGATTTGGGGCTGGAAGAGTTTTATGGAAAGGGGCTGTGTTACATGCAGGTCAAAGAGGGTGCAGTTCTCGCTAGGGTGGAAAAGTGGCTAGTGAACATTAAAGTTAATTTGGAAAGTAATGTACATTCTTGCCCAAGGTCAATGGTAACCACTAAAACATACCAAAGCAGTGCTGTTTCTGTGTTGTCAGAGGAATAGACTCCCTATTATACAAAAAAAAAAAAAAAAGTCTTCAGGTAGCCTTCTACCAAAAAAACTGTGCATACGAAATTTTAATTCAAAACAAATGCAATTCATCATTACAGGAAAGTACAGACTTATAAAAATTGCAGGTTTTCAGTTTTCTATGTTTCCTTTTTCCTCCATTTCTTTTCTGCTCACAGTTTCATTTATTATGGCAAGGTTTCTTCTCAATCTTGAAAATTTTTATAGAAAGCCAATTACCTCATCAATGTTCTCTGCCTCTAGAAATTTTAATTCATCCCAAGTGCAAAGAAATAATTTTTTATTGAAAGATAAGTCCAAAGGACTTACTCCTGTGACACAGGATGCATTGCTCTCCCATTTTGATTCGATATGATAATAGTTACCACCAAAATATAATGAAGGTAAAAGACTCTCAGAACAAGAAAACCCTCAATCCATAAATTCTACTTTGTTTTCCATCTGCTTTCTTGGTTTGGGGAAAAAACACAAACAATGTTTTAGTGAAAACTAGAGAAACTTCAGGCATTTTTAATGTTTAACCCTTTCTCTTTTGTTCCGGGGCAAAGCATCCAAAACTAATCTATTCCTTAAGTTGCCCTTGGGAGAAGGAACACCAAGATGTTATGCTTTATTATTTAGGAATATCTTAGGCAAGCTGCAGTAAGTAAATAGTGCTGTCAAAAGCTCTTATTTATTTAATTTTGAGAATGAGTTTGGCGCTAATGAGGTTGAGGGGCTGATAGCAAAGTTTTGAGTCAGGCACAGCATGGGCAGGTGCTCTGAAATCTTCTTCAAACAGCTCTGTCAGCAAGTGCACTTTAATCCTGCTTTGCAATATCCCTGCTTGCCATCAAAGTGCCAGTTCCTGCCAGGTGCGAGTGCCCTCGGCTCTCACCGATGACAACAGCAGAACAGGGAGCTCAGTGCTTGGCAGAATCAGGATCAAGGATTCAAGCTCTAGTGCAGGGCTGGAAATTAAACCAGAAACGATCCTTGTCAAATGCAGACATTTGTCCTAAGGACAAAAACATTGGCTCTGAAAAATCCTTCATGAGTTGTTCAGCCAGTATTCAGATTCTCCAGAGGTCAGCTCACTGCATTTAACAGTTATGATATTTGCTATCCTACAGATACCTAAATGTTGTAAAAATTAAATATTAGAACAATTGTTAACCATATGATAACTAACTATAGTATGTTGGTTGATAAAGCAGAGAAGCCACAACATTTATCTGAATATACAAAGTAATGGACTAACAGTGTTAGAGTGTTAAAATTGAGCACTTATATATGTGTATTCTTTATACAGACCAAAAATGACAAGGCTGCTGGACTCTGAGTTACTCTTGCACAGATTTGCACTTTTGTCTCAGAATTTTTTTTTTTTTTTTTTGCAAGAAATCATTCAAATCTCATGCTTTAAGGGCCAAAAATTTCCTTCATGCTTTCAGGTTTGGCCTGGGGTATTCATATTTTAAATATCTTTCTAGCTTTGGTTGTGGTCTTTTACCCCCAATCTTAAACAGAACATGGCTTTCCAAACTCCTACACATTCAGCTTCTGCTCTGTCATAATTTTATACTTCTGGTACTGAAGGCTCCCAAATCCTCAAAGAATCTGTCCAGCCACTGAAAAAACTGTGTTCTGGAACCTGCAGATAGGGCAGCCTGGATTTCTACAGGTCCAACAGGGTTTCTTGGGAGTTGCAAGACAAGATGAATTCAGACTAAAGCATCTCCCAGATCTAGACATTTCTAAATGTTTTCTTTTTATGGATTCACTGGTGCCTTATACAGGCTTCATGAGATCTTTGCCTCTAATGAGATGCTAATTAGCATCTCTGTTTTAAATGGCTTCTTACCATCACAAGAGCTGAATTAACCGACTTTTTCCAACCATTGTGAGAACCTGTGTCAGCTTCAATCAAATCTGCCAGGAAGGTTTCAAAAATATGTGTACTGTAACACTCATTTCACCCAGAAACAAGGCCAAAAAGTGAGCTGTTTATTTAGGCTTTTGCATTAGAAGATGTACCAAGGCCTCATGGAACAGCAATAACTTCAGCAGAAAGGAGGGGAATATAGAAAACCATACACTGCCTTATTCTCTTTGGGTCAAATAATGGTCAGTGAAGGTGTTTGGAGAAAAAAATAAGACATTTAATACAGTCAGGCTTGACATGCTAGATAGGAGGTAAATTACAAAGCTCTAAACACTGTATTCAGAATCAAATGATGGTATGATACATGCAGAAGACAGATTCTTAAAGAAAAGGTAAAGGGCTCCAAGTAACATTCCCCAAGAGGTGAATGTGTTCCATCTTCACTCTGGTGATGATGGGTAAAATTAATGCAGTCTATCTGTGCTCCTGTAATGCATTAGAGAGGATTCATTGTACTAACGAGGACTTAATTTCTGGTTTTGTGAAAGCATACACGGATAGGGTCTGGTCATGTTAGTCAACACATGTACTTGTGTGCATTAACACAGCCCCAGTGAAACTCTCACGTGGACTGCAACAAGAAGACATATGTTTATGTCTTACTCTGATTTGGCAGGATCCTGAATTTTATTATAGCCAGGTCATAAATGTACTGTTGAGGGAAAGCCTAACTCCATTATGACACACTGAATTTCTAGCAAGGTTAATATAACTCCTGTGATGAAGATCTTTGACCACCTTTAATAGCTAGATTATTATTCCATTACTCTTCCTAAACTCTAGTTAAATTTGGTTCCCCTAATTCGTTCATATTAAATATAATTTACATAATTAATCTCAGTATAAATATGCAGATTTCTGAAATACACTTTTTGTGATTCAATAGTACAACTCTTGCTAAATTGAGAGTGTTATGCTTAAACTAGACTGGCAGCACTTCGTGAAGCTTTCCCTTGCATTTCTGGATAAATGCTCCATTTCAGCTCATGAGCAAGCTGGTTACTGGCCTGGTACAACAGCCATGAAAGCCTTCATTTTTTCTCATTTATTGGTTCAGCAACATGCCTTGTAGAGTATATTTGCAAGATGTCATATTCTAACAGGCATATAAACAGGACATTGGATTGGAAGCAAATTTCATTAAAGAACTCCAAAGCTAAAAGCCCAGCAGGATCCATCCAGTTTACAAAAGCTCTTCCTCCTTGCATGCAGGGTGTGCTTAGAGGTACCCACATCATCCTTACCAAATGTCTTTTTCTGGCTGCTCAGGTCATATTTGTCACTAGCATACAGAAATGTAAAGTCTAAAGAAAGCGTGAGCTGCTTTGCATCACTAATCTTGTTACTGTAATGGCTATGAAAGCATTCAACAAAAAAGGAGCATATAAGCCGGTCCACATGTGTATACTGTGCACAGCATGTGCCCCAGTGAGCCATGGATGTTCTCTGGCTTCCTGAAACAGTGACAAAACCCAGTCATTTTAATGCAGCTCCTCACATGCAGCCACAAGTGACAAATACCTCTCCATGAGTAGACGAAAGGCTGCTGACAGTTCTTTCTGCCTTAAAGACAGATGAAGCGCTCTGATGGGAATAAAAAGTTCACCAACCTCTCAAATCCAATTAAATATTTTTATCTTTAGAGTCTTTGGAAAAAAAGAGAAGAGGCTCTCCCTTCCCTCTCTCCCCCTTTCAAGCTTCCCTCTTGTCATTTACCCCCTCTTTAATTTGGCATATAAACCCCCCAAGACTTAAACCCTAAGTCTCTTGAGACCCAGATTACATCATTGCTGTTATGGCATGTTATACACTAATCATAACCATTACCATTTACAAGTTCACAGCTTCATTCAATTAAGTGCCTGACATGGATTTTTCAGTTAATTCATAGTGAAGGTCACCAGTGGTCAGAATGGCAGGTGCGTTCTGCTACCTCTTTGAATGCTAATTACCAGTCTTGAGCAAGTACTGGAGAATACAGAGTCAACAAGTTAATCAAAAGGCTTAGAACTTAAGACACATTTTTATAGGCGTGTCTAATGGTCTGTAAAATAATATAGCATAATTAGCATATTCAAATGACAGCCACATCATTTAAAACTCTAATTTACAATGAAAGGCAGTAAAAGATTCTTTCACGTTACTTTTGCAATAGAAAAAGAAAAATGAATTCATACAACTGTGTTAGAAGCCATGTAGCACCATGCCTAGACCAATCACAAGTCCCTATGTACTGTAATCAAATATTCAAAGGTACAAGGACTTCTTGATCTAATGTTAAAAGCAGGTCTGCTTGCTTTATTGCTGATAGACATTATCCAAAAATCATGTGTATGTGCTGGTATAAAACTGGAATGTGGTTTTGACTTGCTGGAGAAATTCCTAGAATGGTTGTACTAGAATGCATGCAAGGATGCAATCATATAAATAAAGAATTATTTGAGAATACAGAAAAAGACATGGTGCTTCTCAGGTGGAGCTATTTCCAGCTGCAGAAGGCTGAAGAGCTCATGCAGGAACCTGGATCAGCCTGGATGTCTCAAGATGAACCCAGACATCCAGTGGGTAGAAATCAGACTTACAAACCTCTTCCTTGAGTATCCATGAGAAGAGTGGAATTATCTTTTTCTGAAGAATACCCCAAGGTCTACTGTGCTGGCAGTGCATTTGCTTTAGAATTTGTGCCCGTACATGGGACTAGTGGACAAACATCTCCATGTTTATTAAACCCCATTTTCGTAGTCTGAGCAGAAATGCAAAACAAGCTTTCTCTAACTCAATGAGTCTAATCTTCCCTACATGGCCCCAGTCTAACTATATTGATGCATGATAATATTATGTATACAAAAATATATTCTATATCACAGCTATGCACACACAAGCCAGCAGAGTAGAATTAGATTAGGAAGTCCCAGTATAGAAATTTAGATACCCTATTTAAAGAAGTTATTAGAGGCTTGAATTGCTGAAGAAATTCACCTAGCTGAAGGGGGAAAATCCCCACAGCCTTATATTACAGTTATACTAAAATTTCCTACCAATGTTAGCAAGCTGTAAGCTTTCCTAGTGCTAATATATAAAATTAATTTCATGCTTGTCTACTCTTGTAAAATCACTGACAGAATACTTCAGTTTTTAAGGCAAAATTGGGGACTCATATAAACTCCACATTATTTTGAGCAAACTAATATTTGGATTATATGGCTACCCAATTAATTAAAATAATAAAGCATAAAACAGGTGAAGGTTCCTGCTAAGAAGGCAAAAATTTGTCAACAGACACCAAGGTTTTTTTTTTTTCTGTATTCCCTTGCTGACCAACACTTGATGTGATGTTTCATGCAGATGGAAAATGACAATGAGAAATATGTATGTTCTCTCTATGTATTACACAGAGTGATAAATACAAAAGAACTGAGAAAGATGCCTTAGGTATAACATTAGGAGGATGGAAATCCCACCAATAATTAAAGTAGAACATTTACATGAGTAACTATTCAGATATATAATTTAAAAATCATAAGCCCCAGGACAGTTTCCTCAGCAGTGTAAGGATGTTGGATCCAGTGGTACCTTATGCCAAACAATACAGAGGAAAGGTGTTTGTATTTTGTGTTCCTAACAAACTTTGAGTAACAGAGCAAGCCACATCCAGAGAAGAAAAGGAGATTGAACTATCAAGAATGAGCAATATTTCTTAATATTCCAACTATGAATGAAAGCAGAACAACCTCCCCTAGATCAGGGGACTATCAAGAAGAGCTAA
Source organism: Emberiza elegans (assembly GCA_024865655.1). Lineage (NCBI taxonomy): Eukaryota > Metazoa > Chordata > Aves > Passeriformes > Fringillidae > Emberiza > Emberiza elegans. The sequence goes on from JALJVW010000206.1 coordinate 74,513,057, forward strand.
TGAAGGGGAAGGTGTACAAAGGAGGGGAAGATACAAGAAAACAATAACTTGGGAAACTTGAATAGGATTAAGAACTCTACCTGCCCTGGGCTATTCCAGCAGAACAGAGAGGCTGGTATGGCAGATGCTATGGTCTTCCTTCTCTGATTAAATTTGCATGTAGCTTATTTGGTCTAAAATTCATATGTCTGTTAAGGACATGTTGATCAGGATCTACCTGGAGCTGCTGCAGTGATCAAAGCTCAGTAGGGCTGCTGGGGCCCCTCCAGCACTCCTCTCCACTGCTGAAGTCAGCCCAAGGGATCTTGCTTTCGATCCCACTTTTGCTTTCTTCACTGCTGTGAGCTTCACCAAAACTATTCCTCCTCCTTTTCCTTTAGCAATCCATATATCAAGTCTACAGCTATCACTCAGTTCTCTCTATAACACAGAACACCTGAAAGAAAATTCTTCCACCGCCCTCTTCTTGCTATTTCTTTTTTGCAAACAATGAACACTTTGATAGAGCCTGTGATGACCCCTCTCTCCCAGAAACATTGTACAAACACTTCCAAACATGAATACAAACATCATACTCACTCCAGGGTTACCTAGAGTGACGGTTTAACAAAAATGTCACAAATACTTCATATCCATCATACAAATGAGGGCTGGCATATCCAGGCAGCTCTCTGTGCTCTCCAGCACATTTCTTTAGAGGACTTCCCCCCCTAAGGGCTTCCTGCTCATCTGACCTGCTCTTCTCTCCCCATGCCATCAAGCCCCACAGCAATCTACTATTCTTTTGTTGGCATCTCTCTGTGAGGCTTACCTTTGATACTCGCAGCATATCAGCTAGATACGAGCGGTGGCACCAGTACAGGTACCAGCCAAAACAGGCTGGGTTTATACCCAGGGCCACCTCAAGGCAGCCCAGCTGGCTGCTGCCAGCAGGAGCTTGGGCTGTGTACTGCTCCGCGAAAGGAGCCGTGCTCCTCAGGGACTGATCACTTCAAGGAAGAATCATTATTCCTGTCTGAAGCTTCTCTCATGCACCTCAGCTCTCGACAGAGCCTGGGCACTTCTGAAAGAATGAGTCTCTAAGCTGGGGCTCTCCAGCTCATATTAACTGCAATAAGTGAGAGCATCCAGGGACTGCTTTGTGTGTAAGGGTCACCTTCAGAGGAATCTCTCTGTAGAATACAGCAAATGCTTCTCTGTGCAGCTTCAGCTACAGGATGGACTACAGTTTACTGTAATTGAAGAAACAGTTTCCTTTTATAATCCAGATAAACAGCCCCTGTAGTAAAGGCTGATTTACCTTAGCCTCATTTTTCTTTAAATAGCAATCGTCCTGTTGCATTATCTCACATAGACTGTGCTGAAATGCAACGCCAGCTAGTGCTGTAGCCCAGACCACATTGAGAGAGGGACATTGTATGTGAAGTGGTAGAAATAATATAAAAGAGAAAGAATATGTGAAGTGGTAGAAATAATATAAAAGAGAAAGAAAAAATGGAAGAAGGAAGGAAGGAAGGAAGGAAGGAAGGAAGGAAGGAAGGAAGGAAGGAAGGAAGGAAGGAAGGAAGGAAGGAAGGAAGGAAGGAAGGAAAGAAGGAAGGAAAGAAAGAAAGAAAGAAAGAAAGAAAGAGAGAGAAGAAAGAAAGAAAGAAAGAAAGAGAAAGAAAGAAAGAAAGAAAGAAAGAAAGAAAGAAAGAAAGAAAGAAAGAAAGAAAGAAAGAAAGAAAGAAAGAAAGAAAGAAAGAAAGAAAGAAAGAAAGAAAAAGAAAGAAAGAAAGAAAGAAAGAATTTTTGTCACAGAATTGAATCTACTTTTCTTAAGAGGTAAATGAAATATCTCACCATGTCACCTACACATATTCAGCTACCTTGCCTACTGTCAGAAGCACTTGCTCTGATCCTTGCCATATCATCTCTCAGAGGAGACAGTTACAGCCTCATCCCAGGGGAAAAAGTCTTTCATCTTCGTAGTTTTTCAGTGTAACTTCTCGTGGTATACTATCTCACTGTTCAACTACTGGAGAAAACAAATGCAGAGAAACTTAGTGGCTGGACCACACGTCTAACACAGACCTGTGTGGAACTGCCTGCTGTTTTTCCTTAAAATATGCACATAAAACACCTAGATGTCTTCCAGGCTATAAAACAAGAGGCCAATAAGGAGCGGCAACAAAACTATAAGACAGTAAACACTTTGGATAGAGAAATCCTAGACACGCCACAAGGGAAAGACTAAATAAGAAAGATGGGAAACCAATCTTTTGCCTGTCAGTCTGTCCTCATGGGACAAATCCTTCACTCTTTCAGTGGCTGTAAATGTTGCCCAAACTCTCCACAGGATTCACTGACTCCCTAGAAGAATCTCCCTTGCTATTGCCTTGTAGACCTGGGCATGTAACTCTGTCCTTGATCCTCACACAGCAGCCTCTCTGCCTGCTCAAGGAGTGCCCCCTCTGCACAGGCACTGCTGCGTGCAGCAAAGGAAGGAAAGGAGCCCTTCCCTTCTCCTCCTGTCACTTGCAGGGCCTTTCTTCCCCAGCTCCAAGCACACTTCACACAAAACATAATATGCAGTACACATGCACTGACCTGGCCTGTACTCAGTTGGCTTAATGTAATCACTGACCCCAGTCACTCTAATTTCCTTTGTCAGTCATTTTAATTTCCGTAGCAGATATGTGACATATGGTCCCAACTAGTGGCTAATTACTAATTGTCAGCTAGAACAAAAGACATTAATGTTTGGTTAATTGTTAATTGCTTTTGACCAATTCCATCAAAACAGTTGGTTTTATTCCCATTGTAATTCAAAATTCTCTTCTGTCACTATATATATCAAAAGTGTAACACATATTGAAATGGTTTCTGGTAACAAGACATGGGTTCTTTCTTCCTACTGTAGGGTTAATTTCCCTAACTGAGGCAAATTTCTTCTGTCTTAAGAAAAAATAATGACTGTTCTGTGAAAATTAAATTCTACAAGTATTCATAAGCTCACATGACTGCAAAAGAATTGGTTAGGCTTTACTTGGATATGTGGTTTAATTTGGTTCTTTTTTCAAGCACTGTTTAGAGGTTGCAACAAAAGGATGTTTATAAGGATGCTGACATTCTTCATAAGGATTTGCAAATTATGCAGTTATGGGTATGATATGTCCCAAAACCTATAAAAAAGCCCAAAAACAATGGTTTGGTTTTAATGAGCTTTGCTCTTTTCATCTGGACAGTTTATGGGATTGTGTGTATGGTTGATAAATAACACATTTTGTAACAAATGTGCTCTTTTGCTCCCTCTCCCTGGCTGTCCCCCGTTTGTCTGCCACAGCCACGCCAGGGGCAGGTCTTTCCTCTGCCTCAGGAATCTTGTTAAAACTGCAGGAAAGTCATTTACCCTCTCTGCTTCAGTTCCCCATCTATAAATTGAAAAGAATACTATTTCCAGGGCTATGATAAAGGAAATACTTTCCATTACAGACTAGGAAGTGCTTAGGTGTAAAGGTGCTGATATAAGTACCGTAGATAGGTAAGTATCTGGGGTACAATACAGGCAGATAACAAATAGCTTAATCCAGCTCCTTATCAAGCCAGTCAGCAACTTCTGCAGAAGCAGGTTGTTGGACACAGGAGAAACCACTTGAGACTCAGAGTGGGATCTATTAGAGAGGTCTGAACTCTACATTAAGAACTGCTCAAAATAGTGAAGTGCTATTAGTCCCAATTTATAGACGAGGCATCTGTGGCAAGAATTTTCAGGCGTGCTCCTTCCTCTGCCTCAGCCTTTCCAAAAGGACAGGGTACATGGCTTTGCAGTCCCTGCTGACAGGGGAATGAAAGCAGCACGGTCATCAGCTGTGTGTGGCTCCTGTGATTTCTGTGCTGCCCTGCAGTGCATTCAGAGTTGGCATAAATTAAATGCTGATAAATTCGGACAAGTGACAGAGTGCAGTTTTGCACAAATCCAGTATTATGTTTGAATGGAAGCTCCAAGCGAGCAAAAAATGAGGATCAGGCATCTAGAATAAACTCTACAACAGCTATGAAATTTCAGCATCATGTTTTTTTCATGCATTCAAATGGGATCTGTCTCCCTACGCCTACTCTACATCATCTGACTGGACTGCCTGCTGGGAAGCAACAGTGCCATGGCAGCTCTGACTGAGAGATCACTCACTCACACCGTTTACAGCTGTGGAGACTGTAAATCTTTTAGGGAGACTATACAAGGCTGGCTGTAAAAAATACATGCTGATTGTTTGTTAGATTTGTTTTTAAAGTACAGTGTTCATTGCTGTTTAGCAAACATCTCACTACAGCATCCAGGGGATTATAACTAACCTCCCTTCAGAAAACAAAGTTGCTTCTCCTCGGGAAAATACATTTTTCAGGGGTTTGCCTCTGCCATTCTCTTTTCTCCAAACTCATGAATTGAACTATAGCTGTCTTAATTTTTAAGACCACACTGTTATTACTAACTTGATTGTTTCTGTCTGTAGTAAAGCAAATTTTACAAGTATGTTTTGCAGCTTTTTTTTGTTTGAAGTCTGTAGTATTTTGCTGACCCTAGTGCATTTTGCAGACTGTATTGCATTTTAATGCCTTCACTGTATATGTAATTAGGTCAGTTGTTTACTCCAAAAAGTTATTTCAAGGTCCAAACCAGACTAAACTGAGAAGCTGTATTAGTCTTTTTCAGTTTTGTGTCTGAAGTACACCAGAACTCAAAGAAGAAAAAGTAAATGAAAAATGTGTTAACTAACAAGAGATCAGACAGCTGCAAAAACAATGTTTTATAATCCCCCATTTAACATGCACAAATCTTTTCCATTTCACAGAGAAAATTTCCTAGATTCACTTAAATGGGAGCTAAGAATTGTGCAGAAATTACTTAAAATGAGTGAAAATCATATACCACTGTTTAAACTGCCACTAGGCAAATAACATTTTTCTAATGACTTCTACTTTCAGACTACAAACCAGACTTGCTTGAGTAGCTAAATTGCTCCATCTCTTATCCATCATGAGCAGATAACAAAGTAACCTGAAAGACAGTGCTTTGGGTGGGGAGGAGGAGGAAAACTAAGTAATTTCTTTAGGGCACCAAGAAACTTTTGAAATTTTTTTCCATTTATTGCAGAAGAAATTATTTTGAGGTTTAGGGAAATTTGACCAGTCCCATAAGCTTTTATGTAAAAGCATGAGTGGAACACATTTCATGGATTCACATTTCACTCTAGTGTGACTTTCAAATCTCCAGCTTTAAGACTTGGTGTGTAAAAACAGATTTTAAAAAGTCATTGTATAAACAAAAATAACATTAATTATTAATTTTTATTAAACATTTATAAAACCACTGCAAACTCCAACAGTTTAGAAAAAATAAAAGACAGGCAAAAAGTTCTTTGGTTATTGATTGAATGAAACCTAAATTTTAAACCTGCACTGAATTACTATTATTTCTGATCAATTAATTAATTGTTTTGACTGATGTCAGTAAACCAGAAGTTGTCTATGTCATAGTTAGGCCAACTTGCCTTTGGCTAAACTCTAAATTTTTGGTTATGAACTTACTGAACTTTTTATTTCAAAAATTTGCTTTTAAGGTTCTTCTGCATGTTTAAGATGCAGAAGAGCTTTTAGTGTTCATGACATGCTAAGTACAATTTTGCCAATCCTCTTTTTGGAAGCAACAGGAATAATTTTTTGTTTTTCCTATAGGTAATAGTGCTATGATAATAACTCTTATTTCTGTGTTTCTATAAGGAATCACAAAAAAAATAGCATTAACTTTTTGAACTGAAACAATTGTTCCACAATTTTTAACAAATTAATAATTGCATTTTTCCTTAGATAGCAATCTGTTACTAATATATACATTTCAGTAAGGTTTTAGCTCATGTTTCTATCAAATAATTAACACTTCTTACTTATTTTCATAAGGAGCTATTTAATTTACAAGAGGCCTCTTAAGAGTTATGTTTTTCCTCATCAGATATAATTGAGGGATATGACATTTTGTTCAAGAGAAACTTTTTTGCTTTAATTAGTCAAACAATGCAATGTTTCAAGCTTCCGCTGAAGTTAGTGTGACATTACTTCATATAAACTAAAAATAGATAAAAAAAAAAAAAAAAGAAAATTTGGAAAATGATGACATAATATAACAATTACATGTTCTGGAATCAGAAGTTTCATAGCCCAAGACTGAGACTGTGGTCTCGTGAACATTTCTGCATATGCCTAATTTTAAAGGTGAATTGTTAAACTGTTTATAAAATTAGGACTCAATGTAAAACATATTTAATCAAACTGATGACAAGAGAATTGTGTCAAATATAATTGAGATCAGAACTGATGTTCCAAATTTGTGATTTATATGCGCTAGCGAATGTAAAACATGAGACCTGAAGTCTCCTGAAAGAATGATTAATGTTTTTGAAATGTTCCCATGAAGCTGCATTCCAAGAGCGTGCAAAATGTGCAATTTCTCTCACTTTTGACACCAAGCCAGAGAAAACTCACTGGTTTTGATGGTGTTTCACTTTGCAATTTTAAGTTTGCTTGAAATCAAAACCTCATAGTCAAATTTGAGGGTGGAAGTGGGTGTGAGCCCACACAGGTTGAAACTTTGCTTTCTGCTTGCACAGAGCCAGGAAGTTGTGCAAAGTCCAAATGCAAACTAAAACTGGGTCTGCATGAATATGTATGCATGTGCAGCTGGGGCAGAGCTGGAAATCATAAAGGCCTTTGTCAGTTCATGTTGGATTTTGGTGCAGCCCCTGATTTCAAGACATGCAACAAACCTGTGTAAGTTACATCTCCCAGAGCCTTTTCCTTCCCTCTCCCATGCTGTAAGTGTCAGCAAGGCAATTGGAGCTGTTGAGCAGGCTGAACAGTACACTTTGCATACTCAGCCAGTCAGGAAGGTCTCAAAGGTTGTATCATTGTAAAAGTCAAGTAATTAAACACCCACTACTTACTGTAAAAAAAAAAAAAAAAAAAAAAAAAAAAGAAAAATACTGTCTTCTGGGGAAAGGATGGATTCAGAAGGTCTAATTTAACACAGCAGATTTCAGTGGAAATAGAGCCTTTAACTACATTCTGCTTGACTTCATCCAAAAGAAAAGGATGAGAGAAAAGATTAGAAAAGCTATTCAGTACTTGCTTTCAGCAGTAGAGCTTTGGGAGGTGACAACAGCTACTGGTAATTCTTTCCATAATCTTTTCCCCAAAACAGTATTTAGAATCCTCTTCAAAATTTGGCTCTGGATCTATGGCTTCATTATTTTTACAAAATACAAAGCCACCTCCCTTCTGTGCTCTTGGCTACAGATTAAATGTTTCAGTTCCCCAGAAACATCTCATTTAAAAAAAGCTGTTGCCAACCCGGGGAACTCTGTTCCACCTGATTCTACCACCTCCTTGAACACTAGGCAAATCCTGCCTTTGCCCTGAACCCCTCTCAGGCTTCTCCCCTCAGTGCCATCAAAAGCTCAACCACATTTTTGTGGCTGGCTTGCCTCTGCAGTGTCTCAAGAGAAAGAAAAGGCCACTATTTTCTTTCCTACCAGCCACCACTCCCCCAGCCTCTGCTCCTGCTGCCACCTGTGGCACAATGGCTCTTTTCATGGCACAGGCATGATTAAGAATTAACCATTAAAATCTGCTACGTGCCATCACAACATCAGGGACTTGGTCTTGTAAAACATTTTGTTGGGTTTCTTTTATTACAAAACCACTGAGAAATGAAATATTTTCTCTGTAGAAATTTATCTGCTTCGAGCTTCTCAAACACACATTAATATTGTTTATTGGAAACAGCAGAATGAAGGTCTCATTTTCAACACACATCAACTTGATTACTTACATCAATTGTTGTGATGGGAAAAAAAAGTGCTTCATTTTCTTGGCACTGAATATTGGCTGAGTTTATTCACACCTACTGAAATATAAACAGGCTTATGTTTACATTAGGTACTTTGGGGAAAACATCCTGCAGCCAGAACTCTGGAGCGCTTCAGGAATTTTAAATACAGCTATGATATTACAACCTAACTAAATAGGCCTTTCTATTCGCTCTTCTCTTTACAATTGCATTTCACATGCTCATTGTACTCTCCAAAGGTTAAAATCCAGACAGAAATGCAGTATTTAAGAAATTGATGCTCATTTACCCCACACCCTTCACAGCATTACATTTCATCCCTGCCCAAGGGTCACTGTCGATGTAATTATAAGGCACTCAGGAGGTGAATGTTAGTTGGGGAACAGAAGAATTCATCTTTTGAATTGTCTTATTTTTTGACAACCTAAATTAAACTGTTTTCATGTACATTAAAGGAAATTCTGACTCCTTATGTAAAAGAACGACCAAAAGAGCACCTCTGTCAAAAAGTAGCAGTAAAAGGGTGGAAGTAGCCAGCAATAAGTGAGAGATGGAGAAGGAGAATCATATGGCAAAGACTGGGCTGGGATTTGGGGGAGCACACTGCCTGCCTTTGTCATGGAGTGTCCCTGCACCTCTTGCCATTGTCTCATGTCCCTATCATCCCCATCTGTTCTGCTTCTCTGTGCCAGTGGCAGCAACTTCAGCTTAGAGAGGCTTTGTACTGCACCTAATATAAAGAGGCTGCTCACTTTTTTAGATTTTAGATGCTATTCTCCTTTCAAGCAGTTAATAGATCATATAATCATACCATGTACTCATGAGTAGGCTCCTAGACGAGCTTATGTGGAGATCTTTGTGTAAAACATAGCAGGATTATCAACACAGACCTGACTGGTGTGTACTGAACTCAAGTGGTCAATATGCTGCTGAAGAAAGAAATTATTTTTAATACAGGCAAAAATCAGCAAGAAAAACAACCTCATTTGATCAAGCAAGTTGAAAGGAGGAGGGATGCAGAGTGACGTGCTAACTGCACATAAGGAACAATTATCTGGGGCAGCAGAGAAATTGCTGAATGAAATGTGCTCAGTAAATGAGAATGATTGAGACTGGTACATATTTTAATGTCTACTCTGACTATTTTTAAAATACAAAGATACAGTTTTAATCAGTGTGGTATTTTTTAAAATCTGTTTTAAATTACTTCCCAAAATAATCACTTTTTGGGTGGATACAGGGGATATAGACCAGAGAAGAGGATAGATACCTCTACTCAGGCTTTACTTCAATGAAGTCCATTCCTACAGAGAAAACACACTAAAGCACTTTCTTAATTCCTCTGGTCTAAAGGTTCTCATTAGCTCCTCAGACCTAATCCAGGCTTTGACATTGACTTAAAATTTCAGCTTCAGTTTCCAAAGTGTTTTGGAGATTAATTATTATCACTTTGAAATCACTTTACTTTAATCATATGATATAAGGAACCTTACCACAGGTCTATTTCACTAACACACATATATGAAAAGATTCACAGACACATGACTTCAGAAGCATCCAAGCAAGATTTTTCCTTCTTTTATAAAAGATGTTTTTTAATTCACAAGAAAATCTTTTTGTTTCCCGATCTCATAATAAAGCTTTTTTTTGTTTTGACTTGGAAGACACATTTCAAAGGCAAAATCTCTGTTGAGAAGCAGAGCTGTAATATGTACACAGGTGTAATACACTTAGCAAGAAACTGGCAGAAAAGTGAAGCCTGTGAAAGACACTTTTTTATTGCTATTTTCAAAAGTTTTTTACTAATCAACAGAATAATGTACACTTTACCAGCAAGTTATCTAAGGAGGGGCAAATCCTCCCAGCCTCTTACCAGCCAGGTGGATGGTCCTAGGAAAAAAACTTTCCTGCCTGTGGAAGTCTCTGTCTGTGCTTGTCCATGTACATTTTTGTCTCATAGACAAACATTTATTGATTCTGTTTAATCCCTGAGTTTCAAATCTGCTACCTTTGAAAATGGCCAGTGTTATATCTGTTTAGATTTAAAAAAAAAACCAACAGAAATAGTCAAGGAGACTATTTTGTCTTCACTGTTAATATTACACTTTCCTGCAATGAGGAAGAAAACCAACATTCTCTTAAAATTTAAGTCTTCCCATCTCATGTTACTTAGAATTATGATAATATGAAAAAAAACCAACTTGTTCAATCACCATGGACCATGCTGTAGGCCAATTTCTTTGTTCAAAACATTCTCAAACTAGCAGTTCCACTGAAATAAAAAGGATTACTTGAATGAGTAACTCCTCTCTAAGGACTTTAGGTCTCTTCCCAGGAAATAACAAATATTTTACTTAGAATTGATCAAATTTTTTAATGTCAGCATGACCTATATGGAAACAGAGCCAGTTATTTAAACTGTGCCCAGTCACGGTGGTGGGGAGTTCAGGCATTACTTAAATGAGCAAGAGGGAATGCTAGAAAAGAGGACTATATATGACCAAACAATCCCAGGATTTTTATAGCAACCATTGCTGATGCAGCGGTTGGTTTCACTAAAACAAACGATGAACACAGTGACAAGAATGCACAAGAATGCTTGGAGCTTCCCATGAAACATTTTCAGCAGACCTTTGCTCTTTATTGAAGATGATGGGATAACTATAGCCCTGTTTCTTGAAAAACTCCATTTGTTTTAACTGAGACCTTGAAAATCTCTTGGTTTGGCAAAGGTGGGAGCATTATTGTTAATGAGATGTCTGGGAAGTTTTAAACTGTGCTGTTAGGCTGCAAATTATTAAAAAGAAAAACAGTGGCCAGTGTATACCAGTTTTTCAAATGCAGTGGAGCTGAAGTAATAACAAAAATAGCAAGAACTATAAACAGGTGTTCCACATTGATTAGGCTTCTCTGATTCTAATATTTTTATGAATTGATTAATTTTTAAATAAATAGGGTAGGAAAAGAGCATGGAATAGCATACAGCTAACTAGCTGTTGCAGATAACAAGCAGGACTTTGTTTAGAACTATCCTGCAGAACATAAGGGAAAACAAACTGAAAATCCCATTTCTGTCTGAAATATGTTTTATTATACTGGGAAATGACAGAAGCAGCACTGAGCATGCAAATGTGTGTGCATGTGTTGTGTATATACATGCTCAAGAGCATTTGGGCATCTTAGCAGAAATAAATACCTTAATTTTGGATTCTATTTACAAGGAATTTCATTCTCATTTCTTCCACCTGTGATATATATCAGAATATATCTAGACATATATCCATCCATCATCATCCTGCACTATCATCCAGTTAAGTGACTGTTTTTCAAATCCAGTCCACCTTGTTCAGTAATAATGGATTTATGGGCATACATTCAGATTTTTGTTGTCTATAGTCTATCTAGAAGGTGGAACTCTCCTTATACATCTGTAGCTTGTGCCAGTGGGTTGGAAATCCTGGGGTGTTTCTTGGGCACAGCACACCATCCCTGCAGCTGGGCAGGAGTCAGTCCTCTTCCATTAGCCAGCTCTTTTCTCAAGATCAAAGCACTGTGTAATGAACTGCACTTTACTCTTTGTTTTTCAAGTTTTTCCTGTGCTTCCATTTTGCACCTTTGGCATGTAAATGTCAGGCAGGTGTAATGATGTTTGAGGGGGCACCTGAAGCCAACGCTTCGGCATTGGCACCAGCAAGGAGCTCTGCAGCACAGAGGGAGCGTGTGCTGCCCTGGTGGCACAGTGGCACATGGCAGGGTGGCTGGGGCTTCCCCAGAGAGGCAGCAGGCAGCCAGCCACGGCAGCAGATGGGGAGGAGAGGAGGCAGCCAAAAGACGAGACATGTATGGATGCAACCACTGAGATGTAGCTCTCAGCTGAATTTTAAAGTGTTGACCTGTCTCTTTTAATCTTACAGCCCAGTACTGCTAAGCAGCATAGACAGTTTGTGTCTGCAGAAATTAATGCTCCATTTTTCTGTCAATAAAGGATAAACTTTTGATTTATCTGATATTTACTAGTTCTAGAAATAACTACAGGCAGTTGATTTTATCTTATAAACATATATGAACATGACAGATATAAGAAAATGTGCAGGTTTAAAATAAAAACTTAAAAGGACTTAGCCCCTCTCTGCCTTTTATTTGCATTTCAGGTATTTATGCCCTTTATAACATTAATTAAACCCCTTGTAACTTAAGGAATGCTGTTTATAATGATAGAAAACATAGAGGCAAATATTTGAAGTCATTTTATGATTCATTGATGAGCTCTATGGTGAAAAAGTTTTGACACCTCTGTTGGAAAAACCTGAGGTGAAGAAGAAATAGGAAACAGTTGGCAATGATTTCCGTGGATAACTGAAGGCATGAAAAAATATCTGTGAATAGAGTAAAAAGAATAGGACTGTTTATTCTAGAGAAAAGATAAAAACAAGGAGGCCAGATAAAGCTTTATAAAATAATATATGACATAGAGAGCAGAGAGTGGAATATTCTACTCTGGCTTTCTCATATTACACAGACAAAGGGATATTTAGTTAAAAAATGAAATTTAAAGATGAGGGAAAAAATATTTGTCTTCTCAACAAAGAAGAATTATACCACAGAACTCTTTGTCAAAAGGCAGCACTGCTTTTAGCAGAATTAAAAACAAATACAAAACTATCATTTGGATGGTGAAAGTATCCAAAGTGGTAATGTTGAGATGTAAATCATATATAACTATAATTTCAAATGCATTGCATTGGAGGAGAAAGAGCAGAAGAGAAATATCTATTTTGGTTGAGGCATCCTGAAAATGCCTCCTTCACAGAAGCTTCCTCTGAGATGGCAGACCTGTGGGAGTGAATGACATACTGGTTGTATTCAACTTATTAATTCTGTAATAATAAGCAGGAATAAAAAAGTTTAAAATCACTTTCTCTATTATTTTTCAGTGTTTTTACTTTGAGGTAATAAAGAATCATTTAAAAAGAATATGAGGTGTTGTTTCACTTAGTTGAAGCCACAGACGGTCATTGGTAGATAAGTGACACAAGAGGAGTGGAAGAACATTCGAGACGAGTGCCACAGTTTCACACTTGGACATAGGCACTGCTTCATGCAATGGGCTGGGTGCCAAAACATTTAATGGTGGATTTGAGGAGCTAGAGGAGGTCTGGTGGTGGCTGGGAGGCAATGTCTGCACTGTAAGCAACACCCACATTTACTCTAATTAACAGTATGAATCAAAGACCCACTCCATCATCAAACTCCTATGGAGAAGTATCGTTGCTACAGCTGCTTGGGTATTAAGGATAAAAGTGCCCAAACTAGACAGCTGAGGTGGACATTTACCAGCTTTAGTTACTGAAATTTAAATAAACAAAAAAAAAGGCCAGAAAAGAATTGTAGAATATGTATTAAGATTTCATATTCCTTCTTAGAAGTATTTCTTAAAATTTAAGATACTGCAATAAAAAAAAGAAATAACACAAGCCGGCTGTGTGCAGCTCCCTCTCCACCCCAGTGAGAGCTGCTGCAAGTCTGTCTATCTTAGGCTGCACATCTGCCTTTCATCTCAGCAGACTTTGACTTTTCATGACATTATGACACAGAGGTGAACACAGATGCTTATCCCTGTGCCCCGTTCCAGGCTGTCTTCCCGCAGTCCTTGTCCCTGTGGCACAGCTTCTCACGGGACTTGTGTTACAGAGGGGCTGAGGCAGGAGGGAGGGTCTCGAGCCCGACTTTTCCAAGGGGTGAGAGGAGGGGAGCGCTGCCCATCCCGGGTGCAGCCCAGCAGAGCAGCCCCTGCCCGGCTCCGCTCGGTCCCCGGGCAGCGCGGGGTGCGCACCAAGGCCGCTGCTTTTATCTCGAGCTCATCGAGCCCTCACAGCTGCCTTCACAGTGTGCTCAAATTTGGTATGAAGGCTGTATGTAACTCTAGAGCCACGATCACCCACTAATATGCTAATAGGATTAGCATTACAGTTCTTGGGGAAGAAAATTATATCTTTAGATATATCTTTAGATAAGAGGTTTCTTCCACTTTGAAGATTTTGAGCTCTGTACCCCAAGACTGCTGTAGTTGGAGGTTGGGGAAATCCACTTTCTTTCTCACCATCTTTCTCTCTGCATGCTGTCCAGTGCTGTCAGAAGGCTTTTCTTCCACGTTTTGCACAGCTTTGCCACGGGGTGCTATATATTATCCTTCCACCACAGAAGGGGAAGCTAAGGCAGCAGGCTAGCCATTTACAATAATTAATGCCAGGATTACTATCCCAAGTGTTGGTGCTGATTAGCTACAGAGCCACCATGCTTGTGGTCACAGGCTGCAGGGCTGAGGAGGCAATTTGAGTTGAGGAAGCTGTCAGTAGTTGGGAGGGTATCTGTGGACACTGCCCATGCAGGGGTGACATTTGTTACTTAGAATTGTTCTTTACTGTGCTGTACATATCACCGTGCCACACAGAACTGCTTTCACATGACAAAGATATACCTGGTGACACATGAACCACCAAGGTATAAATAATTCTCAAGGCTATCTTGCACTGCACCTTAATTTCTTTCAGCAGAAACCAACATTGTCCTCAAATTTCCCGGCATCCCTGAATCCAAGAAATTGTGACCATGATCCAAAGGATCTCCCCATCTTTTCACCTCTTTAACAATGCTGAGTGGAGAAATTTGCTGAGTCAATTCTGCTGGATGCTTCTTTACTCCCAAGTGGGAAAAGAAGTCCAAAAAATGTGTTGATTTCCAGCTCAGGTCAAAAAACTTGTTGGTCACTGGGGCTTAAAGCAAGACATGCATGCAATGCTGGCTACAGCGCAGTGTTAATTTTTTTTCAGAGTTGATCATTTAAAATATGTCATCAAGACAGAAAAAAAAAATAAAATTGACCTATAAATGTTGCATAAAAAGTTAGAAAGAGAGAAGGGGAGTTTTCTAAAATTGCTGGTTATCTTTACATAATATAGCAAAAGGAATTGAGGAAGTTTGGGCAAAGTGCTTTTTCTTAAGTGATGTTTATTTCAGGAGAAAGAAACATGGGAAAGGAAAATCAAAATATTTAAGTTATAAATTAATCCAGCGGGAAACAGTGAGCTATCACACCCATCACTGGTTTTTAGGCAAAAAAAAAATTACTTTCAGGATTTTATAGCCACCATTTGTAAATACAAAACTGTCACCTGGCTTGGTCTTATGCTGCTTCCCCATCAGCCTGTCGTGGCCTTGCCACAGCCTCACTTACTGCACTCACATTGTTTTGAAACATTTACTGGTTCAGAGGGTAGTTCATGGGTACAAGAAAAAATGTTCCAACAGCAGAAATAGTCTTAGGGAGATGACAGTGTGCTATTTATTGTCTGGCAAGTCGTAGTGGAAGGAGCAAACAAATACCAGAACAGACAATTGTAAACAGAACACTTTAAAGCGGTCTATCAGTGTCTTATATTAAATCATCCGTTAAAATTTTCACCCAGAAAAGAGGATTCTCTGCTTTGGAGGACTGCGTGAAATGGTCTGTTAGAAGACACAAGTGAGTTTGTGATTTCTCTGAGTTTCATGATTGAGAAAATAATTCTGAAATAATCCTGTGTAGAAAACAAAATACTAGTAGTCATCTGTACATATACACATGACTTTTAGAGAAAAGGAAAACTTAGTAAAATGGTCTGACTTATCTCCTATTAGCCTGTTATTTTTCAACAACTTTCCAAGATAACCAATAAAACATTCCTAATATTTAATATGATTCTACCTTCATTTATGGCTCCCTGGCAGAATTGAGGACTACTACTACAACTTTAAATGAGCTCTTCCTAAGAGACGGATTCAAAATTATTATATTTATGCACACAAGGCTTGAAATAAGTCATATCCTAACCTTTAATTATGAATTATTCTCATGGTTACAGAAAAGCAGCTGAAATCCTAGTGATGTTTTAAGAAAGTTAAATCCTGAGGTTTATTTAGGAGGGTTCTGTTACTTTAAATGTCATATTCTGAAAGCCCTTGTTAATAAAGACTGGCACAGGTCACACTGTCAAGGATAAACAATCATTCCTAAATCCTTTGTTTCAGGCTACAGTGAAACCTAATCCCCATGGTGCTCTTGACTGGCCATGCATGCATGTAGATATGCAACACTTTTATAGTACTAGTGCTTTCTTTCAAGCACGTTGCTCCTGACTGCAAGGCATTTGATTTCTGGTAATTAATCAGCTCATCATACATGCTGTGTTTCTCCCTCAGGCCCAACTCAAGTTAGTGATCCAAAACTGGCCCCAGGAAAAAAAGAAACCATTTATGTTTTTAGTGCACGGAATAAAATCCTGATAAACAGTGCTTGGCTAAACATTGAATTCAGATGGCATTATTTATTTTTTTGCAAGATACAGGTCTGGATTTGGAGGTTGGGATTTTTAAATTTTTTTTGCAAGCTATAAGCCTGTTTTTTCTTTGTAACTTGCATGTCTGTTTACCTTGTCTGCCCCTGTAGAATGTTAAAAAAGCCTGGAGCTGCCAAGTGGGCCCCTAAATGAGACATCAAGATCACTATATTATTTTTGAGGTTTTGTGCTTCAACATCTGAAGTCACTGTCTGAAATATTAGTGTTCATTTTTTACAAAACACTCTGTCACATGTCTATCTGTCATTCTTTATCTTTGTGTTCCTTCATATTTGGCTTGTCTGTATAATAACCTGGATAGTGTTAATTTTATCAAATCCAGGAAACAACTTCAGCTTGTGTTGGTAATTCTTCATGCCTGGAGATGTGGCAACTCTCATTCTTTTCAATTATGTACCAGTTGGCCTTAACCGCTGTTTGAAGAGCCACACATTGGTACTAAGGGTCCACAACAACATTAGAAAACTTAACAGGCAAGCTCTTCTTTTGTTTTTTTTTTTTATGATTAAGATAATAACTGTATACTTACCAAGGCACCATGATCAGCTAGCAAAGACTACTGGCTCCCACCTCTCCATCAGCTCATGGCTTGTGGTACCACTCCTCATTCTGCTAATGCACAAGGATTTTAAGTACTTGCTTTCTGCAGTGATGAGATACAGCCCTGCCAACATTCATTCTAGGCTGTATTTTTTTGGCACAGGCTAAGCTCTTTATGCTGGTTCTTTTCCCTATGGCAAAGGCAAGAAACTGAAAGGAATTATTTCACCTAATAGCTCCTTGCCTCACAGGGCTGCTCTGAGACTTAATTAATTAATGTTTGTAAAGTGTTTCAAGAGCCTGGGATAAAGAGGTGCTATATAAGCACTGATATAAGGACAACATATTGTTATTATTAACTCCCAGTATGATCCAAAGCCACCAAGTGAATCAAAAATGGAACTGTAGCCACCAGTGCAAAAGTGGGGATAGTTTGTCCAGCATAAGTAAAGGCAGCACAGTGTATATTTATTTGCAATGAATTATGCATAAATATGTGTTTAAGCCATGGGTCAGTTTGTCCAAGAATACTTGCAAGACAGGAAAAAAAAGAAAAGGACTTGGATCACTACTACTGTGCTGTTTTTAATTTCCCTGTCTTTTCTTGTTCTTAGCATACCATCCAGATAAGGAAATAAACCACACTGGGCTATAGATTAAGTCAAATATCAAAATCATTGCATGCTGACTGTGAAAACTCACTCATGCTGAACATTTGTGGGTTATCAGGATCAAAGAGCACTTCAATATTTATCAAAAGCATAGCCCACCATGGTTTAGTCTTCATTAACCTGGTGTGTATTTGAAGAACTCAATAGAGCTAATGCAGTCCAAGCTAAAGCTGACATTTTTTGACTTAAGAAAACATTTATCCTCTTGAAGAGATATGTATCAGTTTGTAAATGTTGTGAAAGGGCAGAATAACCTAAGGCTCACATATGCTATTGGGTTGTCTGAAATTTAGCTTATGGAGCTGAATTATGCTTTGCACAGAGTCAAGAATGAACTTGTCATTTCTGTAATACCAGTAAAGCTTATTTCACGTATAATGGGACATCCCGCTGTGCATAGATGATACAATTTTTCTAGTTGGATTTAAAAATATTAAAATGAAAAAGAGGTTAAATTAGGCTGTGAAAGCTTGGGCATGTGTGATACAAAGGGTGTGCAATCAGCTGTAGGGAGTTGTGGTACTCCCCCTGCTACTTTTGGCTGATTGGGTTTCATGTCTGAACAAGACCTCGAGGAGTTTAGCTCATGTAAAAGACTCTCCCCCATATATAGAAAGGAATATGGATCGTAATGGGTGTTAGTTCTGATTCCCTGGCACTGCCTCTAGCTTTTTCAATCTGTTCTTACTGTGCAACTAATGCTCATATCCATGATGTTCACCCAGAGAAGGATCATTTGAAAACTTGCCATGCTAAAACAGTAAGTTAGTATTGCAAAATTAAAAGAAAAGAAAGTATTTATGCATACTGATGACATAGGATACATATGTATGTCAGGGAGAGAAATCAAAATGGAGATTACGGCACAGGACCTAGACCCCTGGCTCAGCTTTTCTGTAATTTCTTTTCATAACTTAACCAAGTTGTTTCATTTCTCCAGGTCACAATAAGGTGTTGCAAATATTTTATTTTATTTTCTCTGTATGAAACAGCAGGGATAGAAGCAAATGGGAGCAGCTATATATAACCAAGAGGACCATGAGTGCCAAATAGATAAGAGGAATTGGGAGCTGGATGCTTAAAGAAAAACAAAAGCCAAATTCCAGTCAACAACTTCTTGCTGGTTGGAGCTCAAGCCTGAGAAATGTTTCAGACAAAGGGCACTGTTTGCTGCTGATTTGCTTCATATTCTTTCTGAACGTCTGAAAATTTTCTTCTAATGTGTAATACCTTAATGGAATAAGAAAGCTGGTGAGCCTTGGACACCCATTCCAACAATGGGATGTGTGTCTTTTGAGTCAAACTGAATCACAGCTTGACCCAGAACTGGTAAGAGATTCCTTCATTATCTCCTCTTGAATCTCATAACTATTGCATTCTTGTGCTTCTTCTACTGCGGTAATGTGGAAATAAAGTACAGTACTTGGGGAGCACGGTGATCACAGGTGGACAGTGAAGCATTGCTGTTCACCATTTAATCATACTTTATATTTAATATGGTTTAACAGTGGTTTCTGCATTTCATTTCCTAGCAGCTGAGTTTCTACTCTCAAATCCAAAAGGGAGATGGTTTAACCAGACACTGTCAGTAGTCTACAGCCTGTGCAGATTTCCCCAATTTCACTAGAGCCGGGGTTTCTGGAGCTGTGTAACCATCTCATCCCACAGAGCTCGTGCAGCCTCTGTCAGTGCTAACAAGTTGGCAGCATGTGCAAGTTGCACCAGACCACACCACAGCCATCAGTCAGGTGCTGGTGTAACAAGGCAGAGCAACAGCTCCTCATCCACAGGCTTCCTGCTGTATGTCAGCAGGGAGTGGCCTGCCCCACGTGGAAGATGGGAAAACTCCGTAATTCCATGTATCATTGAGGAACATGTCAGAGTGCTGGTTGAGAGTGATCCATAAAAACCCCCAAAAAACCTCTGGGCATTTTGTAACACCTGCAATAGAAGCCTGTCAAGGGAAGAAGAGTGAATATCTGGATTTGCCTGTGTTTAAATGCAAATGAGAAGGAAAATACCAGCTGCAATGGGAACAGAACAGTGTTCTAAAGGTTCAGTGGTTCAGTTTGAATACCTCCCTTGTGTAACATCAGTGACTTACTTTTTAAAGGACCTGTGCACCTGTAGAGCTTATTGTTCTCTACTGTTTGAATTGTTTATTCTAAAAAATATTTTACAGTAGATGTAAATTGGTTCTTTATACTGAGCTAAATAGGAAAAAGGAAAAATATAACACAAATTAAGTTGGGAAAGAAGGAAGAGAGCCTTAGTAGAAATTGTTAAACTCTTATTTTTTTTCTGATTTTGACATAGGGTTCAGCTGGGTTTTTCTTACCAAATTAGTTCCTCTATTGCCACAGAAAATACAGAAAATCTAAGCAGCTTCTCAAATGAATCAAGTAGAGGAGATAGCACAACATCTTATCTGAGTTTTCCCTCTGGCTTTTCCACCATACTATCCCTTTACTCCCTAAACTTTGAGCAAGTTTAAAGGTGCTCCTGCAGCACAAATATAAGTGGGTTGCCTAAGATAAGGGACGCTGCATGAAATGGAAAACATGAAAGCAAGCATACATTGAAACAGCCATCTGCTCAGCCTTGGAACAGGGACATTGCAGAGCTCATCTATGCATTAGTGGCACCATTTAATGCAGTTCCTAACAAAAAAAGTTAATAAAATTCATGGCTGTGGCTGATTCACATTATAATGTCCTCCCAGAAAAAGCCTGTACCATTGCTGTGTTAATCTGTGCACAGAATGGTAATATGTACCATAAGGCAAACTAAAGAGCCTCAGGTTTCTATTCCTGCAGATAGGCAGACTCAGAGTTTACAAGTGGGTTGGAAAACCCTTCTGGACTGGCAGCAAGAGGCAGCCTGTGTTCCTGAGGCAATCACAGCCAAAGCTGTCCCCAAGCCTGGGAGCCGTGTAATAGCCAACAACTGGGCCAACAGAGCAAGTACTGAAGAGGACGTATGGAACAACTGTTATTTACATCACCGGAAAATTGTTCAGAAATGGGATATAAGGTCAATGGAGTCTTAAAACACCTCATCAGCATTATCTGCTTCTATGCTCAGTTATTTTGCACATGGTGGTCCACAATGGAGCCTTTCAACACTTACCTTTTGCTTGAGAGTTCACTTGCTGTGGTACTTACCAGGGGAAGTAAGTTGATGGCACATGGCAATACTGCAGGAAGGGTAATTACATGCAAATAGATGCTGTGAGGCTGTTAAGAGAAACCATTGTATACAAATAGTACAATTTAATAGCTTGCCCTACAAATCATTGCAGTTATTTTAAATCTGTCATTCTACACAGAAATATTATTTCTATAGGCTGGCTCTCATTCTAAAGCCTTTAAGGGGTATATTTGCTAAGAGCTACTTCCACTTCATTTACGTTATTAAATTAGGTTTCTCAAACAAATATTGCCAGTAGTATTAGTAAGCAGTTCTTGTTTCATTTACTGAAGATGGAGCTGTGAATTCTCAGAATGAAAAATTAGAATGTTTGAACATATGCAAAAATTTGGAGGGCAAAATCCATAGCATCAACTATTTTCTCTGCTGCTGTAAAGTGGTGTTTTTCCATAGTTTTATGCTTTACACAAACAGAAGAATCCAGAAGTTTTTAAGTACAGAAAGATTGCAAACCAACATGTTTCAGAGTTTACAAAACACATCCAAGATGCACTTTGTTTAAGACATTTAGAAAACAAGGTATTTAACTGCAAGATATATTAAGTAAGTGTTCAAAAGATATGAAAGTGAATGGCAAAATGCTGGAATCTTTCAGATTTGGGGGACTGATAGGCTTTGTGCATGTCTGTGTGTGCATACATGCCTGTGCTCGTGACATCTTTTATTCAGCTGCCAATGTAATTAACACACTACCGTGGGAGAGGAGGGTGGGGCTTCTTTTCCAAATCACAAACTCCTTGTTGTTGAGGCCAGGATTGTCTCAGCTGGGTGTTTCTAAACATCTCGTGCTGGATTATTTAATTTGGCATAGATAACTAAATAATCTGTAAAGAAGGGGGTCTGACCCCACACCTCCTTCTTAGCTGAGGTCCAAATGTCAAGGCTATTGGGCTTGGACAGCAAGGATACATTGCATTGCCATACCCAAGTCTTTTTTCATTTATTTTCTCCTAAGTGGCTCAGGGACCAATAATTGTGAATCAAAGTCTCCTTAGTGCTTAAACTGCGTTTGGAAATGAAACTTAGGCTCCTAAGCTTCTTGGAACCTTTGGAAAATTTGATTCTTGCAAGGTTTTATGCCTGTTCAGTATACCCCACACATGGAGTCCCAGCACTGGAACTTTGAGTCAGAGAAATGGGGGTTTACTGAGACATTTAATTGCTGGATATCAGGTTACATGAAATAGGGTTGAAATCACAGTCCAAATGACACCTGTGACAAGACTCTCAACAATTTTGGATTTCATTGAAGGATGTGGGATGAAATTACAGGGAAAAATACCAAGCTTTAAAGAGAAATGCATAGGCTGGAGCTAAATGCTTTCTTAGTGTAACACAAATAAATGAATTTGGCTCAAATAAAATGAATGTTGACAAGTGCTTGTAACACTGGCAGTAGAGATTTTTTTCTTTTTTTGAGTAGTAGTATATTAGTATTTTCTAAAAAAACAGAGGAAGTAGGAGATCCAAGTTCCCTTTCTTCCTGTCTCAGGCAAATTGAATCTATATCTGTCATCGATCACTAGATGCTGGACTGGATAACAACTCTTGTTGGCTTCTATTTAAAAGTGCAGGGCAAAACACTGTGAAAATTCAATAAATGGGATCCACTTTCAAAATTAACATTAATTGAGACACAGAGGATAACAAAGCCCATTGGAGACTTTTACTTATTTGAAACAAATTCTCTCTTTTAGAAATTGTTCATTTTCTTGACTTTTACCCTTCTAAAATGGAAATATCAAAGAAAATCTGAAATAGATTCATGGAACAAAGCATGAATAAGTTTGTATTTTGTGAGTACAGTTTAGATGTGACAGGTTGGAGAAATTGTTGCAAATCAATATAATACAGAATATCAATATAACACAGAATATAAAGAACCAAATATTTAAACAGCCATGACTGCTAATTACTGAGTTAAACTGAAAAAAGAGACCTGAAGGTTATTCCCACTTGAGAACATTCTCCAACATAACTAGCAAATGAAGAACTTTTATTCTTTTCTCTCTTCGCTGTGTGGCGGTGCTGACTAATCTGCCTTTGGTGAGTCATACTTGGCTCTCTGTCTGCTACAAAGTATTGGCCACTGTCTTCATGCTTAAAAGCCGTAGAGAAGTTTAAATATCAGTGCAAACAATGTTTAAATGTGCCCAGCTAATCACTGGAGGCATTGTCACAGAACAGAGGAGCGATGCAGACATATCAGATACTTTGGCAACAGTAGCATAATCCAATCATTCATTAACATAAATTAAGCTACACTGCTGCAGGCCTAAAAAATGAAGAACAAATTGGAAATGTGGAAGTTACAAGAACTTGATTGGGGGGAACTTTCAAAGCATTATCCAACAAAAACCCTGTCTGCCTTAGCCAATGGAGAGGGAATTTAATTTATTGAAAAATGGAGGCTTTGGAGATGCTGATTAACACAAAGTTCAGCCTTGTGTTACAGGCTAGCAAAATGACTAGACCAAGTCTTTGTTTTGAGACCTAAAAAATAATGTAATTGCACCTTTTTGCATCATCTATTTTTTTTTTTTCTCAAATAAAGTTATCATAGCAGCAACTAAAGCCCTTCTCTGGCTTTTGAAGCCTATACATTACGCTCAGGCTGTAGGTATTTCTTCCATTTCCTTCTGCTTGTTGTGAGCTTTCTGAAAGGCTGAGAAGCAGTTCAGAGTGGCTGAAAGGCAAGTTTGTGCTTAAAGACCAGAAATGCCTTTTCTCACAGCCCACACAGAGCGGGGTTGGAGGTTTTCTGTCTGTCTAGACTGCGCTGTATTTTTGGTCCTGCAAGATCTATCTATGGCAGCACATTTTTGTAGCGTGCAAAGTGTGCTGTGCAGGGGGATTCCACTGTCCCATGCAGACAGTGAAATTCTCCTGACATCCTTGTGTCATAGGAAATTTCCATTGTGTCTGAAATTGAGAAATTATCTTGCAAGCATCAACACATCTGAAGCAAAAGATTCTAATTTAGACCAAGTGACAGACAAAACATTTGTATTTAGAAGAATAATCTGACTGTATGGATTTCATTTAATCCTATTAAATGTCTTATTTGAAAGATGCTTAATCAATTCATTGTGCTAAATTCTACCTTTAATTTTCCAGAAGGATCCAAGATTCTACTGTGTTATTATACGTAGCATCTAAATATATCAAAATGCCTATATTTAGTCTTTTTGATACAAAGATGTATTTGATTGGCCAGAATTGCTGGCACTTCTCTGTTTGCTGATGTAGCAATATCTGTGCTTTCATCTATTTCTGATTTCAGTCTCCTTTTATTTGCAGCTCTTGCCACTCCAGTGAACCTATTACCTTCAAAAATGCTGTATTTGAAATTACACAGAAAAATCATGTATGTATGTAGTTTATAGAAACTTGATTAATATTAACCAGATGAGTAAAATTATTCATGGACTTTTTAGAGAAGTTGCAATGCTTCTCAATGGAACTGTATAAATACATGCAGTGTCTGCATCTTAATATAATTTAAGTGTTTACTGAGATTTTAAAACTTCAATTTTTCATTAATATAACAGTTTTCGTGTTGTAATTTCTTTTGAATTTAGCTGAATATTTTGAAGTCTCTCTCAAACTGTATACTGTCTCTTTGCCTTCCCATTGCTCATCTTGTTGGACCTTATGAATATTTGTACAGTGCCCCTCAGGTTGCATTCAATCAAATGTTTATCATGCTATTAATTTAATACTTTTCAATCTAGCACATGTGCTTTGAGACATTTCTCCAGCTGTTTTCACAATCTGAAAATTAAAATTAAAAGAATCTATGTGGACAAGCAGCTTGGATTTCAATGCTTTCCAGTAGTGAATCACAGCTTCCCTCTGTGCTTGACCTGAGGGAGTACTCCATGGCACAGAAAGCTATATTTGCCCTCCCTGGTGGTGAACAAGAGCTTTCTCCCCTCTTGTTCCAGGATGTGCTAGACAACATTTGACGGCAGTAACTGGTTTGAAAGGTTTGGCACTTTTCTACTCTTAAGGAGGAATTTCATTTTTCTACTCCAAAGCAAAACGGCCTGGGAGTCTGATGGATCTGACTTCAGATGTGCCTTATAGAAAGACAGGGGTTTCAAGACAAAAGCAGGGCATCCTCTGACTGTGTGTTTGGGCACAATTTCAGGTTTGGTGGCAGGAAAAAGAGCTACTGATAAAAAATTATTTCTAAAGGGCTCTCTGCGTAATGGTTCCCTATATGTTTGTTATCTAAATGCTGGTCTAACCTGACTTGGCACAGGATATCATTTCAAAATTGCACCAGATGCAAAATCATACATATATATATATTTAGGAATAAATACAGTGATATAAATAGTGATAAAATGCAATGTGCTTAAGAGTCTAGCAGAAGATAAAATCTACACAGAAATACTTAGCCATAGGATTTATTAATGATTATTCCAAGCATGTGTTAACTACAGAAACAACACCATGAGCTACTCACTACAAAATGAAGGAGCAATCTAAAAGAAAATGTAATTATATGAATTATTAATAATGGTAATGGCTTTCACACAGATATCTCCTTTTCCCTTTCTCTTTGCTTTACAAGGAATAGTTTCATATCTTGCAGCAGCTTGAGGCTGACCAGCTGCAAGAACATAACTTTTATGCAGTTAAACATTTCAATTGCCCTGTCATTTCTTCTAGATTCTCTGTTGCCTAGTAGACCTATTTTCAGACATCAGCCCATAATTTTGATCTTGAATATCTGATAGTGATTCATTCTGCAGACTTTTTCCCTAAAGATGTGGGATACATTTTTTTCCTAGGCTTATAATTTTCCTGGAGCAAGACATCACTATTTCAACAGGAAGGCAATAAAGCATTTCTGAACACTAGAAACAGCAGTCTCCCCTGTAATAGATTCTTATTTATTTTTAACAGAATCAATAGTTGTTTGCAGGAACTTGCACACTGTATTCTGTAAGTAAGGTAAGATTGAGAGTATGCAGCTGTCTCCTGATTCAGGTAGTGTAATCTGATTGAAGTCTGTGGCTACTTTCTATGAAATCCACAGTGCCAGCTCTTTCAGCAGGTCCATAAGACTGACCTCTTTCCAGATGGCTCCATATATCCCTCATGAAATCCATCAATACAGTAAACTTCCTTTGCCTAACCTCTGCATTGATTGAAGTTAAGTACTACATTTGCTAGTAGTGCTCAATGAAGCTAATCATCACAGAAGTGCAGCTCAGTTTCCCATTCAAGAGACTTCAAAATACCTGAATATCATAGTAATTGGTCTGCAGTTGAGTATATTTCTATCTTCATTTTAGAAAACGATGAAGCATCCCCTTTTATACTCACATAAGTCTGTCATCATACACAAGAAAATAATGAAAGATTTATACTAACCTGTTGTTTTCTGCTATGAACTGGATGTTCGAAATAAATGTCACCAAATCTCAGTCTGTTTTCCCCTCCACAACAGACAGTTGCTTTGGCATGAGTAGTAGTTAACTGTATGAAAATTAATAATTTTTAGTCCCCAACTCCATCTTCCCCCTGTCCCTTCCCCTCTCCCCCCGCTCCCCTGCAAATGACATTACTACCATAACTGGATAACTGGAGTATTATCTCTGACTGGAACTCGACTTTAATTAGAATTTTGACTGGCATTAGAATCTAAAAGTCAGAAAGGCATAGTGCTGGTAACTTACAAGGCTTTTGCATTCAGAAGAGCAGTCACATTATTCATTCCTATTCTACTAAAATATTCCCTTGAGAAGGGTTGGAGTATACGTAAACTTAAATAAAACTCTGTTACTGAAAAGAAATTCATAAACATGTACATCTCTCAGTGGCATAATTTTGATTTATTTTGATTTATATTAAGAGGAAAGACCCACATATTGCATGCTTTTAGAGTTTTATTACTTCTGATTCAATAGATATGTACAAGCTATGCAATGGAATTGCTAAAAGGATGTTCATAACATAGAAGACAAGACAAAATAAATGACTTATAGCACTGATTTGTACTTTACATGGAGATAACCAAAGGAGTTTTATGGGCACCCCTCAGGTGCACATTCAGTGTTTTATGCAATGATGTAATGTCTTGGAGAGTCTGTCAAGGGGACAAATGCTAAAATCAAAGCTGTGCTCAGGAAAGCAGCACAGAACAAATTTACAAGATTCAAAACTTTGATGAGCTATGGGGGAAGATATCACCACAGACCTTCTAGTCTCTATCTTCCTTCTGTGAAAAATGAGTGAAGAACATTGCAATTTTCTGAAGCTCAGTTTTCTTATATTTATTGATTCAAACACCTCCAGCAGCGGGTCAAGTCCTGATGAATCTTCGAAGGGACCTGTTCTTTATTCAGGGCCATTGGTCTCTTAAAATACCTTCCAAATCAAAGGTAAATACCTCAATATTTTCCAATAGACAAATTCATGCTTGTGAGGTGATATTTCATATATTTATCTAGCTAATCTGTAGCATAAATACATGTGCACAGAAATGGGGAATGTGCTCAGCACTACTTCAGAGTGGCGCAGCCTCTGCCCCAGGTGTGGCACAGGCTTTGCTGTCAGTGCAGGCTGCTGCTTGCTCCCAGAGCAAGAAGGGTGTTTCCCAGTGAGACACAGCTCTTGCTTCAGGTTACTCACATGGCATGAGATCAATGGGCAAAAACTGCAAGTACCTCATTGAAGATATTTCAGGATGTCCGAAATGCAGAGGAGTGGTTTCTCAGAAGAGCACAGTCATTCAGAATGTTTTCATGAAGGCAAAAGGAAAATAGATTATAATTAAGCTAAATTTAAAAATAATACTATGTCAAAATAACTTTTAATGAAAAAGTGATGACAAGGTATTTCAGGGGGATCCTTTTCTGACAAATTCCTTGTATTTTATATCTTTGGAATCTGCTTCCTCCCTTGCTATGGCAGAAGCCAGGTGTTGACTTCTAGGAAGTGTTAAATAGTCTTTTTTCTTCTTTTTTTCCCCAAGAATAAATAAGAGCATAGATCAAATTGCAGGAAATAGGTGATTTCCTTTTCCTTTTGGATATTTTGTTTGTTTGATTGATTTGGTTTTGTTAGGTTATTTTGATTATAGCTTATTGTATATGAAGTCTTTTTCTATTTACATAGGAATTCAGATATTGCAACTCAAGAATAAAAAAAATGAACCAATTTATCAATGAAAGGACGGATAAACCAGGTAAACCACTCCGTCTCTTCTGGATAATGATTTTCTTGCATAAAAGTCCTCTTTCATATTTCAACCACCTGCAGTCCAGTACCAGCTGAGTGCCATGGTATCTGCCATCACAGTTATTTGCTCCAACATCAGGGGTTTCAGCAGCAGTTTCAGAGCCCTGGCTTGGCACTTGCTGCCTCTGCTGACACTTGGAGTGAGGCTGCTCCCAATGCAACTCAAAGGCACTGAAAGCACATAGGAACTCCAGAAATTGCAACAAATTAAAAACATAAATAGCCCCAACATGAATAAAGCTACTCGCAATAGCAGTGCCAAACTTAGCTGAAAACAAAAGTTTACTTAGTTTCACTTAGAATGAGCTTGAGAATGTAATGAGTGGGAAGAAGAAAGGAAAATTGTAGTGGTGGTCATGCTGCACTACTCCACTTCCTAAACTGGCAACAGAACTTAATTAGAATTCTGTGTAAGAGCACATGGATTTGACACCCACAATACAACAAAAATGGTACTGCACTAAACTTTTCTGACATCCACTAAATACTATATTGTATTAAAAAAATTAACACGAATATTTCAGATAATAAGCAGTACCAAAAACTAAGGAGTACTATAACTATAAACAAAAGTTAGCCAAAGAGCAGGAGAGAAAGGAAAATGCTTTAATTCAGCACTTTCAGTAATTCAGAATTTTTTTGAAGTGAAAATGTTTTTAGCCAGTTACTCTAAATGATATAGCCACATTCTCACGGAATTCTGAAATTTAACTGAGACTTCATTATTACACAACAAATTCTAAATTAAACAAAAGTAAAGCTTGCGACTGATTTCACTGAAAGTCCCTTAGTATTTGACACACTTTGAAGTACTTAGGCGCCCTAAATATCCTCGACTTGGAAAACTTAACCTGTTCACTGAACAGGCCATATTTCTTTGTAAGCCTCAGATTTGGATGAGTATAGTGTATTTATACACCTGGAAGTATTTTGTGCAAGCATTGTAATGATATCAGTTCCAACTGTCAAGTTTAAACTATAGCTATTTGTGTACATATTTGTACCATGTTTTAAGAAAACAGTAGCTTTTTCAGTGTTATATGCTGGGAAATGTATTTCAGACTAGCCATGTTTCTAAGTCAGCTGTGTTGCTGGTTTAGTATTTACAATAATGGCTTCTGTCCATTCCACATTATTATATATTAGTGAAATAACATGGATAAGAATGAAAATCTTTGGGGTATCAGTATTTGTTGATTTAAAGGTATTCTCTTCAGTAAAAATACTGAAATCTCAAAAAACTACAGTATGACAAAAGCAAAGCTATATGTCACATTGAAAGATGTATTTTGTCAGAAGAGTTTTGCTCACAAAATTTATTTTTAGGTATCTTAAACAGCTATTATGTAGACATGTAACTGGGGCATGAGTGTCATATTTCTTTCTTATTTAAATTTGCAAAGTCAAACACATGACTTGTCTGTGTACATCAAAAATATACATATGTCTGTGGGCATCAGAAATGTCCGTGTGCATTTTTTTTAAATAAAAAAAAAATTGTATGATATCACTGTTGCAATGAGTTAATTAGATTTAGCTTAAACATGGCTTAAACATCAGTGCACTCTGACAGCGTTTCACTCGCTTAATTCCAGAGCAGCACATAGAGGTAAACCTAGATCTGTTTATTCCCTTTGGCCTGGAGGAGAATCTCCATCAAGCACAGTCAGATGGGCTGGTGCCATCCAGTGTCAGAGCCCTAAACCTGCCCCACAGGGGGCAATGGCCCAGGGAAAGGCTGGTCAGTTCTTTAACAATATTTGGGACCAAAGACATCCACTAGGGAAGGAATAAATACCAGAAGTGCACTTGAAACAAAATTTAGGTTACAACTTTCATTCCATTTCTGACACAACCTCCTTCACCAGCCTTCACCTCTAGTTCTCACCATACTAAAGTTACATTACTGAATATCAGCACCCAAAAGCTGCTATATAGATGTATATGAAATGTATGGATTAATGTGCCATATAATGGACAGGAAAAAGAACTCCCTAATCACCTGGGCTGAGTGAATGAAGGAAGACATATTTGCCTGCCATCTATTAATGTAAATGGTGCAGCTAATTTAACAGTATTAGACCTGAATCATCATGCTATTATTCCAGCTTTACATCACTGTGAAACTGGAAGTGAATCATTAATATCAATGAAATTATACCAGTGTCAGCCATGGAGTAATCTGCAGAGGGGATCAGGTTCATTAATTTTAATAATTTATGATGCAGTGTAGGCTACACAATTTTACTAAATCTGCTTTTATTTAATGTGACTTACTGATCCTTGAATGTATTACAAACCATCCAATGTATTTGATATGTCTATTATAAGAAGTTTCTGATGAAGCATGACTTTCTGAATTTATCTGGGAAGACTGTTGACCTGATCACTAAAATATTCTCCAAAGTGCTGGATTCTGTGCAATGAAGGTATGTTTTGGGAAACCACCTTACTCAGAGCAGTCTCTACTCAACTTTCCACCTTGCTTGGTACTGCTAACGTCAGCCCATGAGTGGGCAGAAGCTGAGGAACCAGAGCTCTATGAACACAATTCATCAGGAGAGCATCTACAGAGTAGCTAAAAGATTATGACTTTAGTCTGTTGTATATTTGTTGTAAAAAATCAGAAAATTTAGCTTTATCTTCCTTCCAGACATAGGAAGCCTAGACCATATATACACTGCTTAAGTTAAAGCTGTTTCTCTAATTCAGTGTTAACAGGTTGAGCTACCAAAAAAAAAGGGTATGAGAATCAAATCAATACCAGGTGATCTTTCAAGTCCATGGAAACTTCAATTTCCCTGCACAGCATGTTGAAGATAGTCATCCCCTGTACATCCTGGTATCCTAAGAATGGATTTGAAGGTAATGTTCTGCATTTGATCTTACAAATATGGTTAACTGCCATGCAGTAAGTAGGTAGCAAACACAAAAAGTGCCCATGAGAGATTAGAGCCTGGATGGAATACCTGCTGTGAGCTGGGGTTTTACAGCGGTCTCCTTCTTCCAGCCCTGGGAAAGGCTCCTATCCTTGTAGCTGAACCATCCGAAGAGATGGATGTGTGTTGGTGCTGCTGCCTCTCCAGTGCACAGCTGGGTGCCCAAATGTACATCCATCCTCATCAGTTGTTGAAGCTAATACGAAATGAGCTCAAGAATGTTTAATTATCAGCAGATGGCAGATAACCTTTTATGTCTTGAAGCTACTGGTGCAGGGGAATATTTCCCCTGGATGCAAGCAGTCTATATTTCTGGATCTTTCTGGAACTCTCTTTCTGACATCATGTACAAAGCATTTAGCTGAAATTAGGCAGATATTCATGTGGTTTCCTCTTCCTGGTTTCAGTATACTCAAACTTCAGTACTCTTTCAGAGTAATAGGTTTACCTCTGAGATTTTTCCTTATTATTTCAATGCCACTTCAATAGACTTCTCAGATTAACAGGATAGTTACTGTCACTGTCTTGTTTATGCTGTGGAATTTTTATAAACCCTGCTTTACACCCTTTCTGTGCTTTGGCTGATGCCTGCATTTATAGGGACAGAATAGCACTCAGCAATATATCTTGCACCCTGGCATATTTAATTAGTGTGTCAAACTTGTGCTTGTACTTCTATTTCTATTTCTAAAGCAGAAGCACTTTGCTCATAGTTTGGTGTCAGAATGCATGAAACCTCCTTGGCATAACGTGAATTAGAACCAGCAGCAAAATGAATGAATGATTAGCATTGGGCATGGATCCAGTGTTTGACATTCCACTCATTAGAAAGTCTACTCTAATTAACTTAATTGGAATCTACTGGGTGTGCCATTGATGGATTTGCTTGTCACCACAATTTTGTTTTATGTTCCATCAAATTCATTGGTGAAAACATGATGTATGCTGAGATTACCTTGTAAAGACCTAGTTCTTCAGAGGGATCTGCAAATTGCAGCCTCTTGCTCTCACACAGGGACTTAATGAAGTCAATGGGAGGCAGGGTGCATGCTAGTGAACTCCTTTGCATAAAAATTATTTTCTCATAGTCCATATGAGTTACACATGACATATAACTTTCAATTTATCTAGCACCTGGGGATTTCAAATGATCTTCTAAACACTGAGGAATCAATTGAGCCACTTTTCCTAATGCTAATAGCACCTTTTCCTACAAGGGGTCACTGAAAGTACTCAATAAACTCATTGGGGCTACTCAATACATCATCAGAATCTGTCTGTAATTAAGTGAGCCTTGTAAAAACACTTATAAATAAAATTATATGCATGTTCTGACTGGTATACTGGGAATCCAATATTTCTACAACCATACAGTAAATGATTAGCAAAACCAGAATGAGACCAAGGATTCTGTTGAATGAAAACAGTCTCTGGAAGTTGCCACTTGAACGATTAGAACTACTGACTTAAAGGATTTTATTCTTTTATCTATAATCCAGATGCAGCCATCTCAGCTGAAGCGAGAGATTTCACAAAGAACTTTTGCTATTCAACTTGAAGGTGTACACCTGTGCTGACTTTTCATCTACTTTATATGCATATTTCATTAGATCAGGGCTCTCATAATGGTGGGCAAATAATCTATTTCAGCTCTAGAAAATAGCAATGATATGAAATGTAAATGGGAAGCTGGATTTCCATTGCACTTCTCTGGTCTAAGGCATAGAATCCTGTAAACAAAATGGAAGGAGACATATGTTAAGATTTGAAAGCATGAAGTGGTTAAGTGGATACCAGTGGAAGGAAAATTTTCATGATGGGGTAGATATATAGACAAAGTTAAATCTCTTTTATTAAAAATAAAATCTGTGGTCTTACTTGGAATGAAACACATATCCCCAGAGAAGTTTAAAGAATACATGCAGCAAGGAAAATACCATTGTTGCCTCATGAATAATGGGGCTTCAATACATATCATGACAATAAGTATATTTTAAGAAACAGTATTGTTTATAGCAGTTTGTTGAAAGATTAAAATAATTTAACATTTCATTTACACTATATTTTTTTCTTTTATCTTTTAAAAAACAGGCCTGTAGAATGTATTAATATATTACTTTTTTTTTTTTAATACAGAAATTTCATGAGAACAGAAATACTACTCTTGTCATCAATTGTGATTATTAATATGGGACTATGGAAAATTTCTCTTTACCTAAAATGAGTTCTGTGAAACTAATTTACATTTATTTAAAAGTATTGTGAAGATTTACAGATATTGTGCTGAGTGAGAGAAGCTAGTGCTGTCTGATGATGTAAATAGAAAGTGAGGTAGAAGTTTCTGCTGACCTTGGTGATTTATAAGCCACTCTTGGGGATTATGAATTAAAAATAAGAAGAATTACAATAATCACTGCAAAATAAAAATGGCCTCTTATTTAATCTGTTTCCAAATATATTTAAAATAAAATAATGCAATCATTTATATAGTGCCTGTCTCTGGAATCCCTAAATGATTTCAGTTTCAATGAATGTAAAAATGCCTCCCAAAAAACTTACTAACCCTTTTCTCATACTGAGCACATCTAAGGAGTTTGTGGGAGCAAGTGCACCACGTAGCCTGCAATGTTGGAGTATGCCAAATTTGATTAGAATGATAAACTAGTTTTGCTGGAAAGTTAAGGTTTGGTGGGCTACATTGAGAACTAAAGACAAAACAGAAGGAAAAAAGCCAAAGCATATTCCAAAACTCTTTATATTCTGTTAAACATACAGCAAATAGCCAGAATGCTCAAACTGATGAAGAAGGGAGTAATATTTTTGTGACAAGTATAATTTTAATAGCTTTGGTGTCTCATTAAAAAGCAACTTCTTAACAGCTTTCATTCATCAAACAAAATTTAACCTTTTAAGATTCAGAGAAAGCAAAGATGTCTCAACTCAAACCTTTATATGGGTTGTGCACATTCCAGTGGAGACTCTGAGCCTTTTACTTCACTGGCCATTTATGACATAAAAAAAAATTTTCAGGCAATTGAGAAATAAGACAAAAAACAAACATAACCCATACACTGGCCTGGAAATGCAAATTCACAAAACTGTATTAAATATAAAAGCATTGTGTTCTAAAAAGTAATTTTCCAAGTCTATGTTGGAATACAAGACTAAACAGAAAAAAAAATCACAAAAAAGAAGCATGAGTTTATTATTTAAAAGAAAAGCAAAAAGAAAATAGAAAGAGGGAGACAATTAAGATAATTACCCCAGAAAAGTACTTTTATTTTACAAGTCTCTATCTGCAAGTCTCTTTGGAAGTCTGCATCTTCTGAACTTAAATGTGTTTTGCAATCTGTTTGTATGTTGTTTTTTGGGTTTTTTTTTTTTTTTTTTTTTTACTTGGAGCATATTTGTAAGGAGCACAGAGTTGCTTTTACTCTTTAATTTCTTGTTATACACAGCTTGTCTGTGAATAAAATGTGAATTACAAAAGAGGCCTGGGTCTGGATCAGCTAAAGATCCATTTCAATGGTTGCTTTTTGACCTTCTGAGGAGCTCCCACATTTTTCAGTTTCTGAAGACTTTCTGCTTAGGACAAGTTTTCTAGAAATATCTGGCTCATGCTCTCTCTGCCATCAAGAGGCAGATTTTCATTTTCCTAGGTTACTAAACCAACAGAGTCACTCACTGTGGGGAGACACACCTCTTTCTCAGGGAAGACACCTCAATTTTCCAGTAGCAGAAGGGATTTGCTCTGGAATTTTCCTTTGGCTGCCATCAATACTGCATATTTTGATCTCACAGATCTACCAATGTACAAGTATTAAACAGATAGTACAGCACAGAAAAGTGGGGTTTAGGGCTTTTGTTGTTGTTGTTGATGGCTTTTTGTTTGTTGTTAGTTTGTTTTCATTTGTTTTAATTCTTCTGCAAATGTTTTATGCCCAGAAATTGTCCTGAATCTTGCTAAAAGTACATTAGGAGTATTGACACTGTATACTGACACTGGTTTTTCTCAGCTAATGCCACTGTTAGAGAGACCTTAGAAATGGGCTACAATTTTGGGATAGCACAAATCCAGACAATGACCTTCAGTACCCCAGCACTTAGGCTGATAGGGTTTATCTGTGCTTTGGTCAAAAGAAATGTAGAGCATTTGTTAAGTGTTTGGTTTTTGACACAGTATCAGCAGAGCTGGCAATCTCAGTGGCCTAAAATGTACACAGGCAACCAATCATGCTGATCAGGGAATGACTAGAAATAGCATGAGAGGTTTGGAGTGCAATAAGGGTCTGTGCTCCTTATTGATAGCTCTTCCTAGATTACTTTTTCCTATTTGTACTAAGAAGCAGAAAGAAAAATGACAGAACCTCATCTGGCAATTTATATAAGGTAGAAACATATACAACATATATAAATCTCAGTCTGGCAGTTAATGCAATACATATACATACATATATATATATATATATATATATAAAAGAGATTTCTTTTGGTAGGCTAGTTTTCTAAAAGACATCGTGCTCCCTTAAAGTTCCACATGCATATTTGCATTCCTACATCATATTTTGTACATAGTCATTCAAGATTACCTGCAAATAAAATTTCTTTGAAAATTGACCTTCTGTTGACATGTTAAGATTGAATGATTAAAATATAATTCAAAATTTGAGGTCATTATTAATTGAGTTCATACTTGTAATCCAGTTTTTTTCCTCATTTTCCTTGTCAGCAAGACACAGTGGGAAAAATTATCTTGATATTTTATATATGCATAAATAACCAAAATACATGTAGTCTACTTTTTTACAGCTTTCACAACACTTTTTCTCCTTGTCCCCCACCCTCCAAAAAAAGAAAGATTTATTCACAGGTTCATAGAAAACAGTTATCAAGGTCACCTGACTCAGAGTTCAAATTTGGCCTTGAGCAGGGACAGGGGTTTAAATAAGTTGCTGTATTGCATCATTAAAAAATGCAGGTTCACAGCACCAGTACCTCATTCCAATCTCACAAATTCTGGCTTTAGAACACTGTAATTCTTGATTTATACTAGACTCATAAGATCTCCTACATTGTGAACTTATGTCCGTTTTAAAGCTATCTTGTAACTAAACTCTCACACAACTGGGACCATTTGTTTCCCCAAATGTCATAAATTCAATTTCTGCTGCTTTAGACAGCCTTTTTTTGACAGCACAACTAGTAACCATTTTTATATTTTTTCAGTCTTTGCTTAATATGTTTTAAGTTAATGCATTCCAACTGAATTCACTTTTGATTGTAAAATCTGCAATAGTACATTTATAATGTGTTAAATTTTACACGGACTTAATAAACACTGACTTTTTTCACAGCTTAATAAACTTTTAA
This sequence comes from Emberiza elegans, assembly GCA_024865655.1. Classification (NCBI taxonomy): domain Eukaryota; kingdom Metazoa; phylum Chordata; class Aves; order Passeriformes; family Fringillidae; genus Emberiza; species Emberiza elegans. The sequence goes on from JALJVW010000206.1 coordinate 74,549,322, forward strand.
CCTCTTAGCTAAAATAGGTATTGTACAGTAGCAATTGTCTCTGTGCCATTAGTATGGGCAAAGCAAAATGTCCTCATCTGGGACAGGTGTGTTAGAGAGAGTGTGAGTGGCTCGACACTGATTTGTGGTTCCTAACAAGTGTGACCAGCCTGTGTTCCCTCAGCATCTCCAGTCACTCTGTGCACCACAATCTACAAAAGGGTAGACAGGAAGTGAAGCTGTCCTTGCAGGATCGCACCCAAAAATCATATTATCAGGTTCTCTTCCAAACTGTAAGGCAATATCTACTAGGTTCAAACAGCTGAATAAATAGCTCCTGGCTTGTTGATATAGCAGAGGGGAAAAACTCCTCTAATTTATCAGAGTTTTATCACATGGATTTATCCTTACTTTTTATTTCTCCCCCCCTTCCCCCTCGGATAATATATAAGACTCTGCATGCTGAATTTATCCCTGTTTGTATGAAAATTGGATAAAAAACTGGGTCAAAGTACTATTCTTAGCCGCAGATGAAATGCTACTGACTTGTTGAAAATCCATTCTCATCTGTATGTTCTTGTCCATCAGATTTTGAACCTTGGTGCAAGGTTCAAAATTAAAGCAAAATTTAATGTAAATTGCTCTGTTTAAACACTGTGTTTTCTTAAAGTTCTCTAAGGCACATACCACTTGTACAGCAGAAGCTGCATTATGTGCAGCATGTAAAGAATTCTTGTGGAAAGGTCTGTTTATCTCATCTAAGTGAAATTATATCTGTGTAGACATAATGTATGGTATAAATATATATATGTACATATATATATGTATACACAGTATCATGTTGCATGTTAGAATGCACTTTACAAATTGCCCAGAATTTAAAAAATAATTTTCAGTATGACATCCTGCCAACAAAAACATGGCACTATAGCTTAAGACTTGGTGTTATTTTGTTATTTCAGTTTTCTCTTCTCTTAATAATGAGAAAAACAATATTGATTTTGGATATAACCATGAAAGAATGATGATTAAGAATTACAGAAATCTTTTGTCCCGGCAAGGTCCTTATAGCTCTCATGAAATTTTGAACTAGTGTACTTTGTTACCTCATTAATATAGGCCAGCAGTAAATTGTGGGTTGGCACACTGCCCAGCATAGCACCACGATCAAGCCTCTGCTTTCTAGTAAATTAGAACCCAGCTTTTTATATCTGAGGTACACACATTTATGGAGGCATTAGATATGAAGTAATCTTTCATTTGCCATTTGCTTTTCTACATGGCTGCCTTTAAACTAGGTCACGTAAAGGAAGTTATTTATGGAATCAGGGAAACCTACACTAAATAGACCTGTAAGGTCCTTTCAGCAGCAAGGAGGATTTGCTGAGATACATCTGAATGAACACCTGAGGAGGACCTTAGCTCTTATCTGGGTAATTACAAGATATGTGAATCAATATACCTGGGCTCACAGGACCAGGCATCTTTTGTGCATGACCACAGAACACTCGAGAGCACTGAATCCTGCTGAAGAAGCAGGACTAACCCTCTTGGCAGCAAAGCACATTAACAAAATTAAACCGCTGGAATGAAACACAGAAAAATCGCACCTTTAAAAATGGTTGGAAACACTTCAATCCATTACTACTTGTATTCTGGTGATTACCAGCAATTTCTTAGTCACAGTTTGTGTAATTACTTGCCATTTGCCTGTATTTAAAAAGAATTAGCTCAGATTGTTTCTAGCAAGTCATCAACATTGCTTAAATAGTTAAACAGACAGACTTACAGAGTTTGTGATAGAGTGCCTTTTGTGATCAGTAGATGTGAAGATATTTCATAGCAGCCTGCTCACTTCAGGTAGTTAAGCAACACAAAGCAACAATTTCCAAAAATTGTTCTCTTCCTTAGATCTCTGCTGTATTTCAGTGGCCTTTTGGCTGTAGCTTTCTCCTCGGTATAATTGCTTTAATGAATATGTCTCAGGGGCATGATAGGAAAGTGATAACATGGCTGCTGTAAATGTGCAGTTGTGACAATCTTGGAAAGGCAGTCCTGGAAAACTGGACTGCAAGGAAGCTTCACAGATTTCTAGGAAACTGTGTACCTTCCTCTTGGGTTGGGTAGGTGTGTTCTGCAAGCCTGGGCTTTTCTTTGGGCCTAGACAATCACCAGCAACTGTCCTAACTCACAGAGATAATTCTGTAAGAAACATCTTGGCTTCTCAAAGGAAAAGTAACCTCTGATACCCTTGATGCTTAAACCATCAGTTGCTTCCACCTCACTCTCACTCTGAAAAAGCAGTATGCTCCTGATGACTGATTCCTACACACAGAAGAAATGTTTCAATTAGCAGTGAATATTTCCTTCCCCATAGAGCCCGTATTATGCAAGATTTCAGGCAGCTCTAAATCCCTGGAGGCTGAGATGGGGCCAGAGGACAGATTCCACAGACTCTGTGCCCCAACTCGTCCATGCTACACCAATTGTCACTGTCCCCAGCAGGACAAACTTCCCTGGGGGGTACAAGCAGGAGGTCAGGGTTTGTGTGCTGTACAGCTGCAGACTGCAGCAGACAGCAAACAATGCTCCAGTTTCTGAATGGACAAAACAGGCTTCCATTTTGGGGCCAGTGCTACTAAATTTGGAAATTGATGCATAGTAAACACACAAATGGTGAAGTGAATACAAATAAAGTCAAGGAAACGACACCTGCTTATACCACCTTTGAGTTTGGCAGAGCGTAATTATTCCAAATATTATTGTAAATATCACTCTTTCATGTGTATGCCCAAAGATGGATGTACACAGATATAAACTCTTTGGGTGGCTGATAGAAAAGGCCTTCTTTAAGTGCTACAGGCTTTTCAAATACAAATATTTTCTATGGTTTCCCTCCTCAGATGGAATAATATTGCTTTAGCCAACATAAACATGTGAACTCACCAATAGGTGGAAAATGGGAACTAAGATGTGAAAAAAAAGTCTAAGAATTTTGACTTCAAGAATGAAATACTGAGATTTTTGCCTTAGATAAGACAAATAGTTCTGAAAGCATCCCATTACACATTAAATCTAGCAAGAAGAACACTTAATGGACTTCTTGAAAGATTTTTGTGCCACCTCATAACTGTTAAGAGGCAAGAAATTTGTCAGGGAGGCTGCAGCTACAGAGGCACAGCAGAGTTTGGCATTCAGGTTACTTCTCTGAGCTTTTCTTCCCCTGGAACTCTGAAACCAGGGCTTCTCTCATTGCAGATAGAAAACATTTCATGCTGGGAAGAGGCAGCAGGGTCTGAGGGAGCTGAGATTAATACTTTGGGTGTGAATCACTCTTTCTCCACAAATATTACTAGATAAAAAAAGAAGCAACTGGAATACTTCAGTAGTAGAAATGTCAGTAGTTTGACTATAATGCAGATGACCAGGTTCAGAACTGTCCAGATCACTAATGTTTTATTGCTCTGAATTCACGGCTACTTATCAGAAATGGCCTTTAATTGATTTAAAAAAAGAAGTGTAGAGTGACAAGATACAGAGGTTATAAAAGGAGCACACCAGAATGGAATACCAAATTATCCAGGAATAGGCCACCTCTCCCTTTTGCACATGAAAACCTCAAATTCTGGAAAAACATCTTTATAATGCACCCCATGAATAAACTTTTGCTGGGACAAGGGCAGCACATTGGTGGCATCATCTCAGGCAGGGTTTTATATTCTCCCAATTATTTTGGGATCTTGTGACACTTAAGCCAGTAAAATTACAAGCAAATAAATGAGAGCTCCAAAGAAATGGGTTATCAAAAAGAAGGTTTCAACAAAGATTATGTATTAAATTGCTGTAAGTAAAAACACAAAACCTCTTAAAGAAAGAATGAAATGTACACTAAGAAAGGAGCATTTAGAAGATTCTTGGAAACATATAGAAAATTGATCAAATAAAATGTACTAATTTACACAAGGCTGGAATACGTGACCGTGTTTGATTTAATTTTCTTGGAGACCATGACTAAAGATATCCCTCTGGTTCTAGCAAAGGCATAAATCTATGACTACTAAAAGTACACACTTAATGGAAAAAACAGAACTAGGCAATGATTTTTGAGGGATTGCTTATCATTATCATGGGGTGTGGAATGACAGTTCATAATCATAAACCCTATTTATGCTATGCTCTAACAACTAGTATTCAAAATGTTAAAACACAACAATAACACAACACAAGAATATATAGAGAGAATAATCTGCTCTAAAGGATTGATTGAAATTAAACTTTGCAGAAACAAAGAAAATTATCATTTCTAGAGAATGTCACTTGATTTGGAAGAGAGGAGAGGTGACAAGAGTATTCAAAGTGCTCAGAGAAAGAGTCTGGCAGTTAAGAGTGCAATTGTTCAAGCTGATAAAAATATTAAGAACTAGGACTGCAAAAGAGTTTAGCAAAGTAGAACATTTATCTACTCCAGAGCTTGCCACAAATATTAGTATTCAGCTGTGCTAGGCTATACGAGACAGTGATAAATCAAGGAAGATTTGGAAAAGTCTCTGAAATCTTTATGTGAATCTCTGAGAGTATAAGGCAGTGCTGGTCTTGTAAGGAGGGACAAATGTTCATCTGGGGAGTATTCTACAGTATTGTAAAGGAAAGACATGTGCTGAACACAAATTCTTAGAATCCTTGCTTTACATTTTTTCATTTAAAACAAATTAAATAGTTTACAGAAAGCAAATCTCCAAAGAAGGCAGGAATGAGAAATTTTCTTCTTAATCATTTGTATATGAGTAAGAGGCAGAGAAAATAAAAGCTAGCTCCACTGGAGTTACCCCAGTCTGCAGTTACCCTTTGTCCTGCAGCAGCATTGCATTGTCTGACAAATCTTGCACAACATATGATGCTCAGCAAACTTTCCTGGCTTTACTTGATTTGTCTTTAACACACAGCAGAGAATCTAAAAGCTGTAATTCTGGGTCTGACAATTAATGCCACTAACATTTGGCTTGAGTTTTCACCCTCAAGAGCAACACCCCCAGGCAGCGCTTGTTCTCTTCCCAGCCCTGCCACGAGCAGAGGAGGGGCTGGGGCTCCCTGAAGCCTGGGGCTGCCCCAGCCCTGCAGGGCCAGAAGGGAAGGGCCCTGCATGTTCCCTGTGTGCTCTTTGCTCCATGTGTGTCCAGGCAGAGGGCAACTTCTTAGTGAGACTGCCAGCTTAAACTGTTTGAGAATGTTAGCTTCAAGCTGAAAGTCTCAATACCCGTAACATTTAATGTAGATTTTATTCATGGTGTGTTAGATGGATACCAAATAAAATATCTGATCAAGGATTAAGTTCCAAGGAGGTGGAATCCACTATATTACTTATGTAAGATGGAGGAGATCATTTGAAGAGGGTATTTGAAGAGGATAACCTACTTCTTTCATGAGAATAACCGTGGGCACTAAAATAAAAATCTTAGTTTTATTATTCGATGCAACTGAATATCAGAATGGTGTTTAATATGCTATAATATCAGCATTTCTGCATAATTTTTTGTTATTGAAGTGGCATACATACATTTTCCCCTCACCTTTATCATCCAGGCTGCCAAACAATAGGGTAACATTTGGCATGTTCCAGGTGCAGAGTGTCAATGAACACTGATACCACTTTGAAATATAGTTTCAAGATTAAGGCAGATTTTAAAGAAAAAATTATGAGTGAAAATACTGAATACAATTTATTTTTAAAATACAAAGGACCTAGATTTTTTTTTCTTTGTAATTTTTAGCTGTTCCAAATGGAAAGATTTCCTCTGAGTAAGTCTGGGAATGAAACCATCCCAATTACAGAATGTCAGTTAGATATTAGAGATAAAAGTGCATAGTAATGAGCATGATGAATTGAAATGGAATTTATTATCTTCCTTTTTGTTTTTTAGTTCTGGAAAGACAAATAAAATTTTTGATCAAATGAGCAGTTTCACCAATCAGAAGTGTAATTTAATAAATTTTATCTAATAGTCCATGTCTTATTTAAAAGGTGTTTTGTTTTACATCCCCAATTCAAACAAACAAAAAGACCTGAATGCTCTGACAAGCACACTGTATTTCCCTGAGTAGAGAGCAAAATATGTACATTTATTTCAGTATTGTGGTAGCCCTGAGAAGCTTGACTCTTGGAGGCTGCTGTGTCAGGGATGTAAAGCAACGCTTACTTGAGATTAAAGAAGAGAAGACTCATGAAAAATGAAAGTGAAGTCTTCAACAAAAAGCAGATTGTGTCTGTGTTTCTCTAAGGTTTTCTAAGAAAGCAAGCTGTCACTAAAAGTGAAGACCAATAGACAATATGTATTTTCATAGTTGAGGTCTAAGCAGGACCAAATAGATATATAAAAGAATATAGTATTAGTTAAAAAAATATCCACACCTTTGTTTCCAGTACAGATAGTGTTTTCCTGCACCTAGGGTGTGTAGTCTTTCTCTTTGGACCAGCCAAATAAAACATGCTGTATTACCAACAAAGTGACAATGTATATTACAAATAAATTGGTTAAAATAAGAAGTGATCTGAGCCTTTGGCCATCCTTCAAACCAAATTGAACTCAAACCTTTGACATTTTAGTCGCATTGTCTTCTGCCTCATCCTACATTTCTCATGGTATAGTGTCATGCTGAAATGCCCAGAGGTCTGATATTCAAACCGGGCCACTTCCTGCCAGTCCTGGCAGAGGAAAGAAGGAAAGCCCAACAACATTCTTCACAGTGGAAATTAATGTATTCCTCAAATGAAAGAGGCTGCATCAGAGAAGTTACATGTTGCTGCCTGATGGGCCAGCTTATCTTGCAATTTTATGCCATTGCTTTAATGGCATTTAACAAACCCTTTGCCAGGGTTTCTATCCTTCAGAGCCTATCCTATAGACTGATTGATGGTATTTGAGGAAATTTGCTGCTAGATTACCAGATTAGTTCCCACGGCCACTTGCCATCTCCTGATTTTCTGACTGAAAACACAGTGGAATTGAAGTGAATAAAGTCCACTTGCTGAGAGGTTACTGCAGCTGACGTGATCATTACTGCTCTAATATATTCTCATCCTATTAGCATTAGCATGTTAGTTGTATTCAGCAGAGCAGCATGACAATCTTACCAAACAGTCCCTAACAGCCATTTTCCACTGCAGTACATCTTTCACCCTCTCCCAGCAGTACTACTGCATGTTGCCCAATTTTCTTACAGCAGTGAGGTACAACGATTGGGTTAGTTGGAGATGCCGTACATCTTCCAATATTGTACATTTTTAAGGAAAGACTAGCAAGATTAATCATCCTGTCAATATTGACACATTTGTTGATATTGCCTGGAAGAGTGAATGGGAACTTGAGATGCCTTTCACTCCACTTTGGGATTCTAGGGCATTTATTAAATTAATTGGTTCCCCAATAATCTAATTGAAATTCAAGACTGACAAATGTTTTAAAGGCACAATACTAGTGTGTATAAACAGAAATCTAAGAGTTTAAAGAACACACAGATTATTTTTTAAAATGTTTTCTCACATCCAGGGCCAACAGATTTTCAGGAGGACATGAGAAATTTAAAAGTAATATCCCCTTGATTCAAATAAAAAAATTTTATAAAATCCTTGCAGGGTTTCTATTGCCTGTGTAGATAATGGAAGTACAAGAGGGCAAAAAGACCTAATTGACTTTGTTTCCCTCCCATATAATCCATTCTCAACAGATAAGCAGAACATAACCCAAAGTAAGTTTATTGTAAATAAATCTAAAAGGACCTATTTTTGTCTGTCAAAGGAAGATAACCTTTCTCTAAAGTCTCCTTTTTAAAATGTTATAGCCTAAAGAGCAGTTGTCTCTTAATATAAATTTTGGTCTTTGTTTATAAATAATATTGCTCAATAGTGAAATATTTTAAAATGAGATTTAAGAAACTATCCAAACTACCATGGCACTTAATTCATCACAACTTTCCAAAGCAGTCTAGCAGTTACCAGTGAGGAGGAAATCTTCCAGCAATAGAATTTCCTCACATTCCATAAAGAATTTGTTTTCTCTGTATTTTCTCTCATTTATATGCTGTGAGACCTCACATCTGTCCCTGTTGCTGTCTCCTTCACTTTGGAGCCTTGCAGGCTGTCACAGGGAAATCCCATTCCAGGTGTGCCCCTGTGCTCACAGTCCATGTTACATGATGCCAAGTCACTTCATTCCTGTGATTTCATTGCTTAAATAAAAACCATGGGTTATAAGGTTGTTCCTGAAGTATGGTTGGTTTTTCTCCACCATCATGAGTAACACAGAACCAATATATGTTCTATAACTGGTGACACAACTACAGAATTGGTCACCACTGGCTTGCAATCAGAACTTTAATATTTAATGCGACCCAGTAAGAATGCTGTGCAAGTCTTCACAAAGACTGAGCTTGTTCTTCATTTCTCTGTCCATTTGACTGTTGAAAAATAGTAACAGTCAAAAAAAAAAACCAAAACAAGCAATTGTGTACAAATATTTCAGTGCCTTTATAGACCTTAAAGGCAGAAATTAATATTTAGCAAAGAAAAACATCTTTCTTAATTCCTTTTTATGCATCAATTCACATTTTTCGCAAATAATTTTGCTCCTCCTGCAGCCATCTCTCTACCTCTGAGTGGTTCTTTCCTGGCACACACCAGAAACACGTTCCACAAAGAAATAACATGGTACACCGCTGTGAACTTCCCCAGCTCCACTGATTTTAGTAGCACAAGGCTGATTTAGACCATCTGATTAGCTGACCCTTGGATTCTTACTTTATTTTTTTTTTTTGCTACATGGTAGATAATTTTTCTTTGCACTGTTTTTTTTGACAGCACATTCTGACTAAATAGAAAATAAGAACTAATTGCTTCAGTTTCATGCCTGAGGAATCTTTAACATGAGAACATTTTGATGAAATATTTGAACACATTTACCACACCCTCTCCTTCTCTTAATAGCTCACCTCCCACTTTAGAGAACAGGCTCTTAATTAATATTTTACCTGGAAAAGTAAAAATTGAATGTCATGTCATGATTACTCTCTAATGATATTAAAACTGGTGGAAATGTGAATCCTGGTGGATTTTTAGTAGTGTTTATTCTGGTTATTTTTCCAGACTGCAAACAGTGATCACTAATATTGTTACTAATCAATTATATCAGAAGGAAATAGTTCCTAGTTTCGTTATATGTAGAGAAAGGATCTCAAATATTTGTATCTATTGCCTATCTTTTTGCAAGAAAAAGATAGGAAACTTTTCCTCAATGAGGATCTTGTAACAATCACAGTCATGAATTTTTTTTTGTCCACTTAAAAGCATACAGAAAAGGGCAGAAGTTTTTAATGGAAGTGCTCATTTTTAAAATCCACTGGGAGCAGAGCAGAAGGATAAACATATCTTATTCAGGGGTCCTTTGGGGGACAACTTACTCATGTTAGGACTATATAAATCTCTCTTCTGGCTGCTTTACCTGATTCATTGGAATACCATAAGTACTTCACAACTCTTTTCTCATTAGCATTTCACAAGATGCCACAAATTTGCCAGGTAATTTGTCTCAGAAATGTAATAGATTTGGATCTCATCCCATTTGAAAATTAAGGGACAATGAACCCGATTTTTCTCTTGACTTAATAGAATGCAGTTTTCAAAGGTTGTGTTTATGCCTTTTTGACCAGACAAATTAGTCATTATATCTTCTTAAACAATTCATTAGTTACTAATGGCTGCAGTGACATCTTCTGATGACAGTGAGGCTGATCAAGTAACGATTTTAGTGCTGCTAAATGCATCCCCTCATAAATTCCTGGGTTTCCAAAGAGTGTAGAAGAGCAGGCAGAAATTTCCTCTTGAGCAATAATTTATTTATCCAGAGTTGGAACCTCTAACTCTTCTACCCAAACTTTAACACAGGAGTGTTCATGTCCATGAGATCTGGGTGCTGTGTGTCTGGAACCGAAGGGGAAAAGTTGTTGAGAATTCAATTTACATTGGCCATCCCTCTTTATATCCTCCACCAAAGTTTGAGAGGTCACTCTTTTCAAGAGTGGTCACCAAGAGACAGGAAGTAGATGGTCAGTTTGGGACAGACAGCTCTTATCCACACAGCAAGGACTCTGCTCAAGCCTTGCAATCACCCAAAAGCCTGAAAGAGGTGAGGCACATTTTGCAGCTTTGCTAGATTGCTCCTATGAGTATTGTTTTAACCTACACATATAGGTTACTTATAAGTAGCATCAGAGCCCTGGGCAGAGAAATATTGTCTAAGAAACATGTTGTCTAAGAAAATGTTGTCTAATCCTCTAAAAGCTGATCCATACTGAACTTTCCTCTGTGAAGAGGAGGGTGAGAAACCTTTTTGAATGACACTTGCTGATCCCTCCTACAATCCAAACTGAGCTGAGCATGTTTGGAAAATGGTGAGAAGACAACAGCAGCTCTAGGGGGGTGATGCTGTCTTTCAGGATTCATACCAGTTATTTCCTTGCCACTGGTGGTAGATCTGGTAAGAAATAGTTATTAACTTCTATTGCTTCTTAGAGTCTTAAGCCACTGCACTGCCTTACCCTTATCTACAGGACCTTCCTTGCAGCAGAAAAACATGCCACTGAAAAATAAAAGGTGGAAGATGAGGGAAAGAACTTTGCTTGTAGCATGTAAATAACTATTTATATCCTTTTGATTTATTTCCCAAGTTTATGACCATTTTCAATCTTCTCATAAAGATTTTTCCCCTCAGTGTGCACATGGCCTCAGAGTACTTGAGTGTGTCAAACTTCTGACTGTAAAGGGCACTGGGAGAGAGGATGTTAAGTTTCCCCACGATTCAAGCTGGTTAAGTTATGCTTCAGGGGAGGATTGACACATACTGAAACCAGCCCTTTTGCTGCCCTGGACCAGCTGGCAGAAGGGTTGCAGATAGATTACAGACCCATGTGTGGATTTTTTAAGTGCATCCTTAAAGAATAGTGCATTTTTTTTTTAAATTCAAAAGAATTTTATTTCAGAGGTCAAGTTCAAGATCTCCATTAGGTAAAGCTTAGTTGAAATATCTTGATAAAACCCTTCTTTGGCTATTTCAGGAATAGAGGGTATTTTTATCTTGAAAATACTTTCAATAATTAATTTTTTGTTTTCAGACAGAAATTTATAATCATTTAGTAATTTTCAAAATTTTAAAACTTTTTAAATTCTTATGAAATAGAAAACAAGTTCCCATTCTGCTGAATGGATTTTGAAGTATTCAGAGGATAATTCCACTAAAAAATTATTGAAAACCCAGTAAGTGACCTCAGAGAGAATCCCTCAGTATACTGAATTTCCTCTTGATATAGCAGAGAGCAATTAGATTTTTAGAAGAAGAAAGAAAATATCTATTACCTGTTCATGCTGCTAATGGTCACATCCACAATCCAATGCATTTAAGTAGTTCCTAGTGATTTAATAATTGCCATTGTCTTACGAAAATAGCAATTTTCTTATACCCTATAGTACAGAAGTAGTTTTCTATTGTGAATGTCTGCATCTGCAATTATTCGTATTCAGTGACTTGAATTTTTATAAAAGGTTTTTTCTAGCAAATAATTTTAACTCAGTTTGTAATCTTGCTTTGCAATTTAAACGTTGAATGAATGTTTCTAGACTCCATTTGTACTATGGGAACTATAATGAGAATGATTTCCCAGCCCTCTGAATTTGCAGTAGAATTTTCCTTTGCTTCTTTCTGTCTAAACTCCTAGTCCACAATGCTGGCTTAACCTTTCTTCATGAAAACAGCTATTGCATAGGGATTGCCTTCACAACAAAAAGGGAGCCCTGCACACCCCTGCAGCAGCCTGTTACATACTTAATGGTGTTTCCAAACTAACTCTTTGTGCTTTCTTTGAAGTTAGAACAATGCCAAGTAACTTAACCCTTTGACAGCCATTTTTTTATTTTCTTTCCATATTCTGACAATAAGAAACTGCCTTATTCTGTTTGCAGCTCAAGTACAGGCATGAGGGCAAATCTTTGAGTGTAGCCACAGTGGTTACATTGGTCATAAAACCCTTTTCCATAGAAATTTTTACACATGAGATTTTACTATGGCCAGAAAGAAAGAAAGAAAGAAAGAAAGAAAGAAAGAAAGAAAAAAGTCAGCACTTTATATATCCGTGTGAGTAGCAGAAAACACAGCTGTGTTTTTTGATGATGATGAAAAATATTTAACAACATATATATTCTATTTGCTTTTCTTTATCTGCTATTTAAATAATCCTCTTCAGATCCTAATGTAGTCCTCAATAAGTAATTATCTTAAAATTCAATAGTCCCATTTTGCCTAAAATCCCACTTATCTTGCTGTCAGGTTTGAATTCTCAATTTCACATCCTATTCACTAACTAGAATTACTGTTGTCTTGTGCTCAGTCCTGCAGCTTCTGTAACTATGGGAAATTGGGACAAGACAGATTTTGCAGTCTTCCTCTGCCCCAGACAGCAGTGCCTGATGAACTGCTGTGCATGCCTTGCTGAAGTGTCACTTGGGATAAGCTGCCCACTGCTCTTTGCCAAGCGCACTGCGAGAGCAGCGTTTGGCTCAGGAGCATTCCTGGGCAGGAGGAGGCTCTTAGCTTGCCTACACAGCAATATTTGTGGCTCTTTCAGGGCAAAATTATCCTGTTGGATTTGTGCATTGATCTAGACAGATAAACAGGGCCAGTGGTACTGGGGGAGTCTCCATCCCAGTGTGGTCCCTAAGGCTCTCGGTCATTCAGCAAGGTCAAACCAGCAAACAGAAACTGTGTCAGAATCAGGTTTAAAGCTATCCCTAAGGCACAGGCTCCATCCATCACTTCCATCCACTGAAAAACTGGGTGAAACTCACACAGGATTCAGCTGGGAGAGGCTTGAGAGACAGGGAGTTCAAGTGAGAAAAGGGCATTTGTTTTTCTCCTGCTGAAGGTTGAAACATTTCCCGTGTTATTAAAGAGGATGATCAGAAACGCTTATTGTTACATTAATGCTAATCATATGATTCTTTTTGATTGTACCAAGCTTGGGATGGTTTTTATAATGCCTTGAGGAATACAGTATGGAATAGCTGATTATATTTTAAGAATGAAATATTTACAATACTTTATACAACCACACAGCTGCCACATTTATGTTTAAATGTCAAGATTTCATACCAAGATAGCTATCTCATAACACATGCAGTATTTTGGAATAGTTCTTGTTTCTGTGTTTTTCAATGAGGGAAAAAGTAATTAAAATCATTGTAAGATAGGGAGAGAAAGTGTCTGGTGCAGAATGACCTGGATCACCAGCTGAACTGGGCATGAGTAAACACTATGCCTTTGAACATGTGAAAATGCAGCATTCCCAGGAGTGACAACTTTGGAAATGCCTTAAAATCAGGCTGAGTAACTGGCTGAATCATATTGTCTGATTTCCTGACCATGTGACTATGGACATCTATAAGTGAATAAATAACAGAAGTATAGTGAGACTGCAATTAACCTTCATGTTTGATCAGAACAGTATGACAGAAAACAAGATTAATTTTATGATAACCTGAGCAATCCGCGTGTAGAACAGAAATCTGGTTAATATCAAACTGCTCAATCTAGTTGGTAAAATGATTGCAATTCTAAGAGAAAGAACTTTAGATGGCTTAATGCACCTTTTATCACCAAGAGTAATTAGCTCACTGATGACTGTGATGTAGTTGCTCTCCTTAGCAATTGGCAAGTTAGGAGTGGTAGATTACTTTATAAAATTTGGCTTCTATTTCAGATATAAATTAATTAAGAGAATTTTCAGCTTTATAGGAAACCAGAACAACTCTCCTGTTATAGGAGAAATTTTAGGATCTAAAGCTTCTCCCATTAAAATCAATGGGAAATGATCCACTGACTAGGAGGCACTAAATGTGGCACCATGGCCTACTAATGTTTGTGCTAAAATCTATCTTGTGAATGCTTCTACCAGTTTACTTTTTTTTTTAAACTGGGGAGAAACAAGAGCAATAAAAAGTTAAATTTTAATCTGCTATAAGTTGTCCTGTTGACTTCATTAGAGCTCTACCAAATTATACCTACTGATGATTTTGTCCATGAGTCTTAAACTGTGGGATAAAACAGGAACTCTCAAAATGTAGAGGTAAACAAAATCATTCTTACTCAGTAATTAGTCTTCTAAACTTCAAGAACCTTAATGAGCTGCAAGCAGCTGAACTTCCTTCATTTCAGTGCATTGCTGCTCATGTTTCATGCTACTTTATTAGATTAGCTTGCAAATTAGCTTACATTAATGAAAAATGATTAAACTTAAATCAATGGAAATTGAATGGCTTAACTGTAAAGGCATTTGAAATTGCTTTTAAAATTAACAATGGATTTATTCACTGATCTTTCCATTCTTAAAGTTTAGCAACATCTTCTTTTTGTGGATGGATGGGGTCTATAAAGAGGTTAAGGGCGCCTTTGTAAAGTGACATCTCAAGTCTCTTTGAGATTTTCCCTGCAAACTTTATTGTTCAAAGCAGGCTCAGAGACACTTAAGCAGCACAGCACAGCAATGGCAAGAAGGCCATTGCCACACTGTGACTGACTTAGACCCAGGCAGCTGAGAACCTGTTTTTTTCTGTATATACGATACAGGTCTGCTTGGAATAGTAACTCAGAGGATGATTTCAGAAGAATTTATGCATTTGTGTTTTATGTCTGTGTACTTCATGCAATTTGCTTGGTGATGTGCTAGTAAAGGTAGAACTCCCAATTTGGAAGAGTTTGTTTGGATTCCTGTAGTAAATTATATTATTCTTACATGAAAAAATAAACAACATTAAACAGTATGCTTTTAGAAACACAGCTGAAATTTCTGGGGTTTGTTTTTCTTGTGTATTTTGAAATTTTTCCATTCTATTTTAAGTATATCCACCTGTTACTAGCAAAACATCCCACACAAATTACAGCTTAATTTGATTTATGGTGTGGAAGGACCACACATTCATTCTTCAGCTGATTTATAAGACCCCAATATAAATTTGAAATGTAAGATGCCTGCAGAAAACACTGAGTTTACAAAAAGAAGTAAACCAAAAAATGAAGCCCCTGTGTCCCCCAGAGGCACAGCAAACTGGTGGGGATGAAGAAGGTGGGACAGAACCTGGGGAGAGCTCACAGGTGTGCCTTGGGTGAGCGGGTTATTCAGTGTTCACAGGGCCTGGTGACAAAGGCACTGCTGCTCCTCAGTACCAGCAGCTTTCAGACCTCCAGGAGCCAGCCCAGCCCTCTGCTATTGGATATTATATTAAATAATTTTTTTGTTGAAAGCTGGACATTTCCTTTACCTGACACTCAAAAAGAGAAAGATTATGTGAAATCTAAACAATGCCTTATGGTGCCTTCCTGAAATGAATTTCATGCAGACTAAGGTATAAACCTTAGGGATTATCAAATACTTCGTGAACAAGAATGGCAAGAAAGAAAGGGTGCATTACTATGTACTACTTTTTTTTGTAATTTACTCTTATTTACCCTTTGAAAGCAAATAGTCAACAAATAGTGTGTTTTGAAAACTCAATATTATAGGAAAAAAAAAAAGTTAAAATAAAAAATTAAAGATTCATGTTTTTATTAAGAGTCTAGACTTCATAGAACCTTAAAGATATTTATGCCATTATCTCTGAGATCTAGAAGATTGTATTTTTTCCCTGAATGGCCAAGGAAATAAGATAAGAACTATGAGAATTGTTAAAGCTACAAAAAGTCTCTCTGTGTATCCTTTTGAGGGTAAAGGTAATTTGTTAAGAAACCTCCCTGACAGGATGATGAAGCATAGTTCTTTTATTTTTTCCCCACAGTGTATAGCCATGAGAGCCAAAGGAAAGCTAGTCTTACTGTAACACATTGACTGACAATTTGGTTAATAAAACCTCAGACAAAGAAAAACCCAACAACAACAAAACCAAACCGAACCCCCCAAACAAATGAACAACCAAGGAAATCAGATCTTATAGTGGTATGTAATGAGATTCTGAAATAAAGTACACAACTCTGAGGTACCATCAGACAGGGAGATTCAAAGAAAAGCACAGCACCTCAATTATTGCAAAAACTCTCTTAAAGGGTGCTGTCACATGTAGAAATTTATCTCCACAATTGTACTGAAAATTTTAGATTTTCTATCATTTTATTTTATTATGCCTCATAAAATTAATACTTGTTTCAAATGTTTGGTGTACTCTACACATCAAAGCCTTCAGAATTTTATTCTGTGCTTTTAAAAAAAAAACATGATAATGAAATTAAGCAGCTGAACAGAAGAATTTATTTCATTCAGCATTATACTAAAACCCCATGAGATGTATTGGCTTGATAACACACACTGTGTTGAGGCAAGAGCTTCCCAAAAGCCATGAGGTCATCACAACTCTCACGATTTTCAATAGATATTCAATTCTTTTACTTTAATTACTGCTCAAGCACTTACTTCCCTGCTTCCCACCACTGATGTCATGGACTGTTGGTAAACTGGAATGGCATTTTATAGTGCTTTTACTCCTTCAAGGTGAAGTTAGCTATTTTAAGTGTTTCACATGAAATGTACTTGATTTTTTAAAATTATGCTCTGCCTCTATGCTGCACAAAATTCCATTCATTGGAATGAAGCAATCATGGAAAAGTTTCAACTATTTTATTTTTTAAAAAGCTAATTGGTAACTTGATCCATAACTAACTGCTCCAAAGTAAATATGTATTTAACTGCAGAACACAGAATAAAAACAAATTTCCTGTAATAGCTGCAATAGCAATTTTAATGCATAAAGAATGATTTTTAGTGTTCAAAAAGTCATCTGAAGTTTTCTGAAATGCAAAGTGATACTATCATATTAAGTAGCATTACTTTGTGTTGAAATATATAACATAATTAGGAAATGAGATGAAAATGAGTTTCCCTGTGACAAAATAATTCATCTGTCATAATGGCCTTACAAGTTCTAACATTTAAGTTTTAATATTTTGAAAATTGCAGTCAAAGTTAAAACTTGCTCTGCAAAGCACTCAAAAATTACTCAGTTCAGTGAAACACTGAAACTTTCAGCCAGCCTTATTAAAAATGCAATCAGTACCTTGGCTTCATGATTGAATCGCTTGGGATAAATCATCAACCATGGACTGGAGTGTTGACTTGCTTAGAAGTTTCACATTAGTATTATGAGACCATTCCATGTTTATACAGGTTCCAGAGACAACAAAAGTTTATATCTATTTCCTTCTACAGGAATGTTGGGAGTTAAGGAAATGTTATCCCCTCATACAGATGAAAGTGGTAAAGGGAAGGACTGCAATTCACAAAGGAGTAGAATAAGGAGCTCAACACCTGAGGATGTGGACAGCCAACCACTGAGCAATGGAGCATTTCTGTTTGCCCAGCATCCAGGGCATGACACCCCAACCAAAGGTGGCCTGGTGACATCAGCTTCACTTTGTATCCAACAGCTTTGTGAGAGATTGCTTTCTTTGGACACTCCTTGGAGAATTCAGATGCACATTCCTTCCCTTTTTCTCTTATCTGAGATGGACATTTCTGATGTGCCCACATGGAAGGGTTTATACACAAACTTGCTTTTCTTATTTTCCAATTTTCCAGTTCCCACTGCTTTTCTTGGAGCAGGACAGCCTCCCAAATATAGTTACAGGTCAGTGCTAGCTGACAGTTCTTAAAGATGTGTGTGACCACTGTTTGTATTTAAGTCTCTAGCTTAGATGGTAAAATTTGGGTTAAGTCTTCCAAAGACATTTCAAACCTGCCCTAAACTTTCTATATTAGTACCTCTAAGTCTAAGCATCTAAAGAGAGATGGTTTAAATATTTCCTTGTATAAACTAACCCTTCATCATAGAAGCACTCTGGAACACTCTGTTCAGGAAATTTAATCCACTTAGTTTTCCAGCCTTTGTAAAAATGTCCCAAAGATCTTATGAATTCACTTTTAGATTTATTTTGCTAGATCCTTCTCTTTCACTGTGTTTCCTCTGTAAATATTACTGGGCTCATAAGTATCTACTGTTTCACTCAACATAGACATATTAAAGATCTGTCTGTATTTACAACCAATCACAATGTTTACATGTTTTCCTGATAAGGATATAGACTTTCTCTCCCTAAGAATGGCTTAAGTGAGGCAACAATTATTAATGAATGTACATCTGCTTTAGTGAGTGCATGGTGTAAGTTTCTAAAGAACACTAAATGTCTTCAACTTGAGTTCATGGACTCTATTCCTGAAACTCAAGGAAAGCTGCCAGAAAGAGTTCATTTATCAGACACCTGCAGTCCACAAGTGAACTTCAGGCAGTTCAGTCATGAAGAGGGAGCTGTACGCCCAGATGCTAAATTTCACTGACTGATGTTGTTATTTTATCCTGCTGTCTCTCATCAACACGTACAATGATTCCGATTTTCCTATCTGTACTCCCTTAAATGAACATATACTTGCCCACAGGGCTGGTACAAAGCAGGAAAAATCAGGGCTGTTTCTGCAGAAGTGAGCAATCATAATATATCCCTCTCCCTCATTTTAGCAAAATAAAGGAAGATAAAGAACACTTAAATCTTTTTCAGGGGAGTCTCAGCTGGAGTACAGCTGCCTTCATCAACCTTTCTCACGGTACGCATGCAGCACCTGGCACAAAAGTCATGTCACAGATGAAAATGAATCTCACTAAATGATGTTCTGTGTTTTGGCTCTCTTGGTGCATGAACTGCCCCTTTGTAGACGCAGGTAATTTAATAAAATGCAGGAGCCACACAGTCAGGGAGAGAGTTGCATCTTCTTCTAAAACATCCCTCCTGGCTACGTGTGATAAATCTGACTGGAACTGGGGACTCGGCCTGCTAATTTGAATTTAGATATGCATTCCTTCCCTTTTTTGTCTCATTTGACACGTGCATTTCTGATGTGTCCATGTGGAAGGGCTTACGCTCAAGCTTCCTTCTCTTGTTTTCCAAATGTGTTTGGCAGGCTGGCCATGAGCGTGCCAGCAGAGCAGGGTAAGCTTGGAGGACGGAGCAGAGGGGAATCCCAATGTGACGCTGCCGGGCCGCGCACACGGACAGCTCGAGCCGGCCAAAGGGAAAGGCTGTAAATCATACTCAGAAGGAGATTGATGATGTTTGTGGAACATGCTCTCAGGGTGCCAAAGAGGTGTTTGTTCCTGAGGCTTAAGAATTATTTTTGTGGAAGGCTTTTATCATTAAAGTTGATGATGTGCCTACAACCACGAAAATAAAAGAGCAATGCTTGCAACAGAAGAGTGATTTGTATCCCTTTGCATGACAAAAACGTTCATCATCCATCCCTTTGACAGTTATGATTTGTTAAAGTTTTCTCCAGGGTGTTTGTAGCAAAGATTTGAATTTATTTTTATGTCTTTTGCATATTTATTTCCTCTACGTATGAAACCTCTGGTATTTAACAGATCTAGCTCATAGTTTGTATCCAATTTACATACAGGGGAGACCTCTTAAACATGTAGCCTTTGTGTGCAATAAATTCATTCATTATAAGAGGCTGCTTTGTGTTATAAGATGTTAATTAAAGTTGGTTTTGATATAAGACAATTTAGGGAAAAAAGTTAGTATGCAGTAGTCCTATCAATTGAAAAACTTTATTTAGAGTTTCTTACATATTTCACCATTATTATTTTTATATTTTCTGGGCAATTATTGAGAAATCATAAAAATTTAATAAACACATAAATATATAAAATTGCACACTTGTTTATGAGATCGACATTTGAACACCCAAGTACACATTTTACATGTGTACAATAAAATGGTAAGAAGGAGGATGAAATAAATGCCAGTCTTCTGTTCTTACAGACTTCTTGTATCTTTTTAAATTATTTTATTATGCTAATATAGTAATAAGAGTAAATTTTTGTAAATCAGTATTTTCTGCAGCAACTAATGTAGGTAAGTGTGGGAAAGTCAGTGTTAGTGTGAAAGATTGCTTTATTGTACAATCAGATTTCCATTGTGGTGGGTCATGGTGTTGTTTATTTTATGTGCACACTTACTAATGTGTTTGCAGGTCTAAAAGGATATAGCATAATAAAACATCAAGAAGGATATGACACGCTCCAGTGTAAGCAGTTCAAGCATCTTTACTCATATCCCAGAGTTTATACATGGCAACACATTAATCATAGTCACTGTGACTTTCAATAACTTGAAATTGTGTAAAAATAAAAAAAAATTGAGTAAATTGTTACTTCCTTGCTGCCATTTACAAAAGTCAAATTGTACAGATAGCTTAAGTGTACTTTCCTGAGCTCAGAAACCTCACGTTGATGGAATGAGTGTTGGGTGAAATGGCTGAGCTGAAGCTCCTTGGAGACTTCCCACTCACAAGGATGCCAGCAGGATTTTAGCCTGTCATTTTCTCTGTAGTTGTCTAGACCAGCCTTAACCCCCAAAATGTTTTAAATTCTGCAGGACTAAAGAAACCCAGCTGCAGCTCTGAAGCATACTTGTTACCCTTACTAAAGTTACACTTCACAGTTACAGATTTCCAGGAAACTGAGTTTGAGAGAAAAGCAGGATAGCCAATAACAGGTACAAGATCCTGTTCAACATCAAAGAACAAACCGATTTAGGAAATTGTTTCTTTATAAAGCTGCTAATTCCTCTTAGCCTTTTTTACTATATTTAAACATCTAGAGCAGCAAATATTTTAATTTGGAAAAAAACCCCACCTTTCAGGATAATTTACTATGGCTAATTCAACATATTTCTATATTCATATCAGCATGTAGCATACTATAAAACTTTAAAAATATTTATCATGGCAAGTTTTTGACATAATCTCAAAGATCCAGTAAAGCTTCTGTTCAGAGGACAGAAGGAGTCATTGAATATGCATTGTACTTGATTCCCTACAAATACTACATCACATAAGCACCATCAGCTGATTAAAGGGTTTTCCAGGGAAAATTGGAAGCAGAGCAAAGAAGCACTTTCCTTTATAAAATAGTTCAGATTGTGTGAAACAAATGAAAAAGAAATTGAATTGAATTAGTGAAAATACTTAAAGCTGAATTTCAACATAAGCAAAATTTTAAACTACACTAGTGATAAATATATGCATATAATGATAAGCATATTGCTCTCTTTTTTGCTGTGACACATCAGATTTTATATTCTAATAAACAAAATTTTTCTTCACTTCAGGTTCCTACTACAAATATTAATTAATAAACTGTAGCCTCCACATAGTAACTGCAAATAATTATTCTTAAAAATTAATTTGCAATTTCTTCTTTAAAAAAAACATTAAAAAAAAAAAGTCAGGTAAAATAGGTTCAGTATTGCTCATTCAAAGAAATACTGTAATTTCACCTCTAATTTTCTGTTCAAATCAAATACTTAAATCCAATACTTTTTCTAGTGCAAGGGATTCTTAAGAAACTATAAAAACATTGTTTATTTCAAGTATTTTTGATTATCAGTTGAATATTATACTTATAGACTTCAGTCAAGCCAAATTTATCTTGCCAAGAAAATCTTTTTATAAGACATAGGCGGCAATTGCCAACCACAGAATTCCATGCATGTCTGCAGAAGATTACACTTTTCTTACTCACACAGAAAATTACAGCCATAGAAAGAGGATCACAAAGTCCTCAACAGCACCATTTTCGTGAGGACCTGAGTCAACAGGAGGATCTTAAGTACCTGAATAGGAGAGAGAGAGCGAGCAAGGTGTCACCCACCCATTCAGCCGCACAACCTGCCAGACACAAGTGTTTGGCTTGCTCCTCCATTCTCTCCTCATCTCATTTACAACACCCCTTTCCTTCTAGCATCTTCAGCCTGGCTTTTAAAAGTGTAGATAGATAACAGGTAGTGATTTATACACTGAACTTTGAATTACAGAAAAAATAAAAGAGTGACCGTGAAAGCAGGTTTCTGAAGCTTGCTGTTAAATGGTATTTACCCACAAGTGGAAAAGAATGCTTGAAAGATTTCCATGTCATCCCTGCAAAGAATGTTTTCTGGTTGTAACTGCCCGTGAATGTGTTGATTTAACAGATAAGTTGAAAAAAATGAGCAGTGGTTAAAAGTTTCTGAAATATATTCTCCTTTAGTATGAGATATACTTTTATCTGCGAAAATGCTAAATTATTCTGACCAGGTGTCAAATTGTCTATGAAATGTCTGATTCAAAGTTATAGATTACTTGGACATCCCATAATTCTTTATTTCAAACCACAGTTTTAATATTTAACTTCTGCTCTGAAAATACTTACTAATAATTAATTTGTCTGGGGTGAAACTCTTCCCCAATTCATCTCCTCCATCTGCTTGCACATACTGTGAAATTATAATCAGCTGTAATTTGTGACAGAGACGTGCCAAACATTTCTAAAACAATTTGGGAAGTGACAGACTGGAATCCTTGCCAACTTGCACTCCATGCAGATGCTATTTCTTCTTCTCACTTTCCTCACCAAAGCCGAGTTTAAAAAAGAAATCTTGAAGTTCTGTTAAAACAATATTTGTGGAAACCACTCCACACTATTTTGTTTTCCTCCTGAGTTGAAAGAATTTAGGGTCTGAGTCCAAAGCTCATGGGAATCAGTAGAAATATTCTGGTTGATTTGGCTGCGGTTAGCTTAGATGTTAGATAATTCTTCCATAGATTCCAGATGACCCCACTAATTATAGACACAAAATAGACAGTATATATTCTCAGAGCTTTCTTATTTATACATTCACATCATAGTCTTAGGGTTAAACACGGATTTACAAATATTTGTGACTATTGCTCTTAAGATAAATAGCTAGAATTTGGTAGTAAAATGAATGCTCTGGGTGTTTGCAACAGGGTAGTAACCAAGTCTTTCTTATTGCTACTCTAATTTGTCTTGAATTTCAAAGCATAATATACACTTTTATTAACAGCAGTAGATTATGAAAAGATTAAAGAGGTGATTAAAAAATATCATCCAACAATAGTAAGGCTTGTGGATTATAGGAACTATGTTAAGTAGGGGAACCAAGCTGCACATATTTTGAGTCATTAATTGTATGTGGAGCAAAGTGTTTCTGCTACATAGGGAAACCTTGTTTATTCAAGATGTTCATGTTCTCTTCAAGGTAATGCTCACATCTATAGAAAGAATTATTTCAGACTTAAAGGTGTGCTTAAGAACCCTTCTAAGATGAGGATTTAATGTACTAGCAATGCATTTAGGTATGACATTTACTTCCATTTTACAAGACTGTACAGTTATTTGAACTAGAGGCAGACATATAAGAAACAAATAAATGGAGATTATAGGTGGAAAGCTGGTATATGAGCTTCTTTCTGCCAAGCAATTTAGCTATAGGACAAAACAAGCTTGCCAATATTTTTCAGAATTATTTTCCCTCTAAATGCCATGGAAAATGTCCCAGAATCAATAAGGGGAAAGTAGCAGTAGGCATTAGAGTTAGGGCTAGGGTAAGGGTTAAAGTTAGGGGTTAGGGTTAGAGTTAGGGTTAGGCCCTTGGGGTTAGGGCTAGGGTTGGGTTAAGGTTGGGGTTAGAGTTAGTTTTAGCCTTAATATTAGGGTTTGGGTAAGTGTAGAGTTTAAGGGCTAGGATTAGGGTTAACATTAGGGTTAGGTTTAGGGTTAAGGTTAGGGTTAGGTTTAGGGTTAAGATTAGGGTTAGAGCTTGGATTGGGGGTTAGCATTAGGTTTAGGGAAATGGTTAGGATTAGTGTTCGGGTTAGGTTTTAGTTGCCTATTATTTAATGTGACAACTTCTTGCCATATGTGTCAGACCAATGATTGTCTAAGCTGTAAAAGGATGGTGTTTTTATCAGCAGAAATGAGAAAGAGAACTAAACCAAATATTCAGGAGAAATAATAAGCACTGCCAATGCAGCACGAGGGATGAAGCATGTTGAACCAGTTCCATTTCTTTGTATAACTGATGCTTGTAACATATATATGTTCAATTTTATTTGCCTAATCCTATTCCATGTTTCTAGTTCATTTACTCTTGCTGTCATCATTTTTCCTTTACTCCTCTGAGTTTTAAGCCCAAATCATATTTCGTTTGGGACGTCTAATTCTTCCTGTGTAAGTAAAAATTGATGCTGTTGGGTTTTGTGTTCCATGCCACTCATTTCTAAAACTATGATTTTTCAAAATTTTCTTAAAGCAATTGAAAATTTTTATCTGAATCAAAAGTACTCACTGAATGTCACGGGCATTTCAGTGCAACCGTGTTGCCATTTCAGTGGCAACAAATCAAATCAAATTGAAACCCAGGTCATTTAAGATCTTTAGATACTGAGAGTGAATAATCAAATTTACAGTAAGAATTGGGACTTCTTGTTTTTGAAACCTTAATTTTATATTTTTGGTAATACTGCAAAGGCTTAACTGTACTTTCAGTTGGCAAATGAAAGATGTTTCTCATGTGACTCCAGTATGTGGGGCTCTTAAATTCAGAAATGTACTGAAAGGCTTAAACTGCATTAAGTTATCTGGACTGCAAAAGCCAACTGTCTGACAGGAAAAATTACGTAGGACTGTAGCACTAGCAGCATCAATCAGCCTATTCCTTATTCTAATTCTTTTAACACTAATTTATATTTCTTATCAAAAGTTTTTTAGATTAAAAAATATCAACCATATCTACTCATTCAATATTTTTTACTTTTATACCAGATAAAATAAAGAAAGAAATCAAGAATGTCTCATTAAGCCAGAAAATATTTATGTCCCTAGCAACTTCACGAGGTCAGGAAACAAAATGGGTATATCTCTCAAGCAGAGAAACAAGTGCAACACACTTCCACAGCCTCATGCTCCACATTTGCTGGTGTTGCTGGGTCACCTAATGATCCCTTTTTGTCCTTTGAATTGTGCAAATATGTGTTACCTTTGTTTTAAATAACTTCTATATTAAACAGATTCACACGTTTTTAGTAATTAAACAGTCAAAGAAAAGAAAATGATGTTTATGGCAGGACCTACTGCTACTTGCATTCTGGTGCACACTGGTCTTCTAGTTTGTGAAGAGAAGGCTTTCAGAATGTTGTCCACTACTGCAGCTCCTACATACAGTTAATTAAATTTTAAAATTTCCCCTTTACAATTTCTGTCAAGGAATAACTTATGAGAGTGCCAGCTTTAAGGGTTCTGCAGGAGGGAAGTGCCAGCCATTCTGCCACTGCCTGCTCTGTGGTAGCTCTGTGCTGGGCAGCTGCAGAACATTTACTTCAGTGTAACAGAATTGTCACTTCCTTGGGACATGCCAGAGTGGGAGACTGGGACTGAAATGGTAAAACAATAGGCCCAGGATTAAAATTAATTATTAGAAACAACTTGTCTCAGATGTGTGAGTAAAAATACTGCGTTAAATTCTAATCTCACATGCCTTGGTGCAAATCCAGGGTAAATACATTATATTCAATTTATATTAGGATAAAACTCTCAATGTTAGAACTTTCAAACTTGAATTTATAACCGGTGAAAATATTCACACCTCATTAGTCACAAGTTACATGGTTTACTTTCTCTAGTGGATTTTCTGCCATCACAATCAGCTTTGTCATTCCTATCTCACTTCCTATGAACTCTGTTTATATTCATACATAAAAAAGACCATCTGGGCACCTATACAACACTTCTTCAAGAAGAGACAAAATGCTGGTGGAGTTTGGGCACCTCCCTGTTCTGAGGGGAGTCTGGGCAAACTGGTATTGCACATGTCTGGGGACTCATGCACAGACTTCAGAGCAGCAGTTTGTGCAAGGGATAAAAAGTCTGGCTGACACATCTGACAAGGGAGAAACTCTCTTAGCTGATGTACAGTATGACTGCACCAACGAGTTACCACCCAGTAACTGAGAGACTTAATTTAGGATTTGACACATGAATGGAGAGGTGAAGCTTTAAACATAAATCTGGTGCAAATCACACGCTGAAAGCTTCATACAAACAAGCAGACTGTACATTTGAAAGTGTGAGAGGCACTGACAGACAGGCATTTGAAAACATGATAAATGGAGTCTGGAATCATCCAAGGTGAGAGTGACTACTATTGGGCTAAATCAAGGGAGCTATGAGAGTTTTCTGAGTTCTTGAAGACAGCATTGTTTTGGTTTGGTATGGATGACCTATTCTAGAGCTTATAACCTTATCATAATAGCTTTTAAATAATCCTTTCCAAAGCAACTTCCCATATAAGCTCTGTTGCTCCAGGTTAATATAAAGTATCTTGACCCACTTGTGTTTAAGGGGCCGGCTTTCTCAAAATGTGTAAATATAAGTTTTCTACATTTAGTGATGCAAATGCATAACTGCACATTTTGCCTTCAGTACTAACACTCTTAAAATATATGTCTATTGTAATCTCTTTGCAAGTTATCTATGTAACCATACACTTCATTAATAATCAGATTTTAATATTTTTGTATCAGTACAAATCCATTCGTAGAATTATCATTTCAATACTTGTGTTTTAGCTCACGGGGGAGATCAACTCTGGAGCTGGATGCTGCCTACACAGAGCAAATTTAATCTGTGCATCTATGGAGAAAATACTTCATCTATTTTATTTTATGTATGGAGAGGTTAATTAGAATATTCAATCAAGCTAAGAAAAAAAAAAAATAGAATCCTGTTTTCCTTTCAATTGTAATGTACAAAATACAAGCCTGTGGGCTTGGCAATCACACATACCCTTTTGACAGGTGTTAAGCTAAAAACTAAACTTGTAATGTAAGGTTTTGTATTTGACTAACATAAACATTCATTTTGTTTTTACACAAAGGAAAAGAGCAAGCCACTATTTTGCAATTTTTCCCATTCATGTAATTTGTAAGTTGGATCAAGGTTGACATTGTCTTCAGTTACTCAGCAAAGTCTGAATACACCATTCTGTGTTACACTCACATTATCATACTTTATAAGATGCTAACAAGAAATGAACAAGGCAGAACAAATCCCAAGGGTATTTGTAACATCATCTCATAAAGGCTATTAAGGAAATTAAACTACCAAGGGCACACTCTCAGATAGATAAATAACTGGTTAAAATTTAAGTTTTTATACAGAGTGAGAAGGGTATTCCCAAGTGGAAGTTTACGCTGTTCACTATCTTCATAAATGGTCTGTAAAAGAGGGAAATAGTGGGGTAGAAACTTTGCTGATGATGCTAAAGACATTCAAGACAGAAAATGTCAGATTTAGCCATGGAAGGCTTCAGAAGCTTCTAAGATCATGAAGGGTCAGAAGATTAAAAACAAATAACACTAAAGTAAACAAATGTAAATTGATGCATAGGGGGGAAACCCCTAATTGTGCTTATGAAATAACCATTTCTGAAATGACGCTTACTTTCAGGAAAGAGAATATGCACAACAATGCATGTGAAGATTTTTTAAAATCAGGCTAATCCTTTTAAAAGGCAGCAAAAAGTCAAGCAAAATATAAGAGATTATTAGAAAGGAATAGAGATAGAACATAAAGCAGCATCCACCTCTTAAGCATGTAAGGCTTCCTTCCTCCTTTTCCCCTTTCAGAAACTGTACAGTGGAATTCAGTGTGGAGGAAGGTGAGAAGGATGAACAAAGGTGTGGAACAGCTTCTGTACAGGCAAGGGTCATGATTAAACAGACTAGAAGCACTTAGCCTGAAAGGTTGTAGAAAGATCAGTGAAATCATAAGTAACATGAAGAAGGTGAATTAGTAAATGATTGCACACTTCAGAGAAAAAAAAAAAAGAGTGAGTTACAATAGATAAAATTAGCAGGTGGCAGGTCCAGAACAAGCAAGAGGTGCTTCTGTAAAGAGCATGCAATTAAGCTGTGACACTGCTGCTGTAAGATATTGCAGATGGAAAAGTTTGCATGGCTGCAGATGAATTCATGACAGGAAAATCTGCTTCAACAATTAAATGCAGACACCATTTCTGCAGTTCAGGAACTACCTGAGTCACAGATGGCTGGAAAGTATTCTGCGGGGTATCCCAGCATATAATATCCCTATCTGCTTGTCCTGCTCTTATGCACTTTCATTAGGCATCTGGTACTGGCAAGTGGTGAAGAGAGAATCCCAGCCTTGACAGAGGTGTGGCTTGACTCCATATGGGCATTCTTATGTTCTTATATCAATCTGCATAGGATTGGGTAAATGGGAAATATATGTGCTCCTTTATTTAATTTCT
This sequence comes from Emberiza elegans, assembly GCA_024865655.1. Lineage (NCBI taxonomy): Eukaryota > Metazoa > Chordata > Aves > Passeriformes > Fringillidae > Emberiza > Emberiza elegans. The sequence continues at coordinate 74,577,542 of JALJVW010000206.1, forward strand.
TTCTTTATTAACTCATTCAAGATGTACTTGAGTTGAGAGCTTCTTTGGAAGACATACCTTATGAAGTCAAGGTAGAGAACTGATAAGGCTTTAACAATATATTGCAATGAAATGCTTTATTTCCTTTAGTTTTTGCAATAGTATATAAAATCTCATTAGTTTTGATGATTTTTAATATTTAAAGACTTGCAATGATTTTGCTAGTAGCAATGGGTTTGATTTGAACAAGTCCAGGTAAGGAAGTTTTGCTACACAAATGTATGTACTATTCTATGAGAACAAATTCAATCTTGTTCATTTACATTTTCAAAATTGAATAATCAGATGTTCACTTGCTTTGGTTTTATCCAAATTAGCATCTATTCCATTTTTTACATTTGTGCATTCACAAAGAGAAAAGTTTTGGATGGAATGCAATGAGAAAGTTCTAAATCAGATTTATTTTCCAAGAGTACTTTTTTATACGTATCAAAGTTTTGGTATTCATCATTTGTAATGGAAAATTAAATTATACAAAGCTTGAGTTTAAAAGTGTAAGAACATAAAGACAAGCAAGCATTGCCCATAAACAACATTTCCTTTTGAAGTCCACAGAATTAGTTTGGACTTCCTTAGATGGATTTGTAAGACCTAATAAACATATATGCATGCTTAATACCATAAATATTTGTAAATTTGTGAATTATGAACTTTCTAAACTGCAAGTATTTGGAATAAGAATAATTTCAGAGGCCAAGCTAGAAACAGTGTTTTTGAACATATACTTAGCTGCATGTTAGTATGTAGAATTGTTTTTCATATATTTAATTTCAGCAGTAATTTTGAATAAAATACTTCACTGAAAAGTCAGCATTCATCTGAAAATTGAAATTTACTAAATTTTAATGATTTTTATCCAGATATATTGATAAATTCTTGGAATTTCATGGAATTGAGTAAAATTGCCTCCACACAGCAAGTTACAGACATGTTTTATCGGACTTAAAGTCAGCTAAAACTAATTTGTATGGGCAAATGGTTCACTTTTATTGTATTTTCACATTAGAGAAATCAGATAGGAAGGTAAAAAATTAGCTTTTAATGAAAAGGAATCTTATTTTACTTTTTTTTGCTATAGTTTGGAATGCTTTTGAAGGGAATTCTGATTACCGAAATTGTCCACAAAAAGTCACTTAGGTTTTTAAAATGCATCATGAAATTATGTAAAAGTCAATTTTGCTAACTGAAACCTTCAAGAGCTTTAAATACAATTACAATCAAGCTGCAGCAGGGCAATAAGCTGTTTTATGAGACAAAAATTTGCCTCCCAGGTGGACAAACTATGAGGTCGATGGGTGGTTAGAGTACTACAGAAATGGAACCGGAAATCTGCCCAGTAAAGCAGCTTGTTGCATTGTCACTGTGATTGAGGTCTTTTGGGATCTACTCTCTAGAATGGCAGAAGACAAGGAAATGATCACATACGAAGAGAAAAAGTGTCAAAATGGGAGGCTGTTGAAAAGGTTTGGGAGTAAGAAATGAACAAATGAAAAAAGTCAGGTTGATTTTGCCTGGCCTGCTAAGCAAGTGTAGGTGACACCAATTTCTGTGCCAGAGGCATGTGAGAAAGAATTAAGGTGATATCTGTTTAAAACTATATAAACCCATTGACTTCCTAAGCATTTGACCAAGGGTTGTGATTGCAGCTTTCATCTCCAGACTGCATGGATTTGAAGTCTGGTTCCACTGCCAAGAAGATTTACCTATCTGAGCATCATGCCCATGGCATAGTCCAAACACCTTTGGGACTGCAAACCTACATTTTACGGGTCTAGAAGGCTTTGCATTAGTTGGAGCATTTTTTTTCTCTAATGTGCAGTGTTTGTTCTGTTGGCCTATATTGGATGGGTTTTAATTTATACTGGTATTCTATATCCTCAGAGTGTCACTGCTGTTTAAGTAAAATGTTTCAATCCCTAGAGCCTTTCAGAGGCTGAAGATTTTTCATAACATATTAAGCTAATTTCAAAGCATGAAAAGCTTGTAAAATGCCCAGTGGACAGATTAAAAACAAGAAACAAAGGACAAGCTTCTATCTATAAATAGATTTCTGTGTTTCCTTTACCATGCTCTATGAGGAAACATCAGGGAAACATGAAATTCTCCTTGAGGAGAAAAATGCAATCTCATTTCCGGACTAGCACTCAATGCATAGCTCTGTGGCAAGATGCAGACACAGGGAGAAATGTGTGAGCCATTCCCAAATAAGATAGATCTGCATTAGCCTTAGTTATCCATTCAGCACTTGTGAGATTCCTAAGACTACTCTGCCTGATTTTGGTTTTTCCTGTCCACTTTGGGTATTGATGGACTGGAGGGATTCCAACAAGGGGTGCAGTGCTGGTTCAGTGTTAGAAAAGGAGGATTAATGAGGGGTCTGACACCTTTCTTTGGCTACCTAATGGCAAGGGATACAGAAGACAGCACAGAGAGGCTTGTTGGAAATGCATAACAGATCAAGAGGCATCAGACCTGATAGAACTCAGGAAATTCCAATCTCATGTAAAGAAATTATTTCACCATAAGGATAGTCAAAGCAAGAATCCAGAGGGGCTGTGGAATCTCCATCATGACAGATATTCAAAACTGGTCTGAACAGTGTCTGAGCAACATATTCCAGAATTTTGGACAGGATCTCTGGAGATTCCTTCCAATCTAGTTTATTCCATGACTCCATGAACCCTCTATCCTTATCTTCTTTCCCCCATCAATAAATGAAGAAAAAAACCAACCAAACAAACAAAAAAACCAACCCAAAAAAACCCCAAACCCAAACCCTAAAAACCCCCCAAAAAACAAACCAACAAAACCAACAAACAAACAAACAAAAAATCCATAGAGAGTATAAGGATCAAAGTGATTTTTAAGGTACTTATTTTGGAGTTTAAGATATGTTGCATTTTGATAAACAGGTGAAATAATACGGCAAAGTATTGTCCTAGTAGATCAAAGAGTCTAAAGAAAGGTATTTATGGCTGACTGATTCAATTAAATAGTACACTGAACTGTAGAATCTGAACAGAAAAGAATTTTTTTTTCCACTGAGGCTTGCATATGCCCTGATGTATTTTGTAAAAGCCTGTTTCGTGCAGAGTGCCTTTTTGTTTAATGTCCCATGAAATTTAAATATATGATTAATATATTATAATGATTAATAAACTCTGTTATTATCTGGGACTGTTCAATGACAATGATTTTATCATAAGAACTACTGAAAGAAGTGTGTTCAGAACCGTGCTCGCTCCAGATCTTTTCACAAAATCCTTCTTTACAGTAGAGTGGAAATTGCAGAATGACTGGTGAAGTGAGCAAGCCTCTAAGTCCACTCTGGTTTGCTCACTGGAGAACAGGAGGCAAATCATTCACACTTAAGGGGAGGCTGCAGCCGTGGAACCCAGCAAAGACCCAGGCACAATGCAGGGGACGTGCCCCGCAGTCACGTTGCAGCTTGGGTAAAAATGATGAGAAGTACACTTGATAGCTGCACTTAGAAAGCTCAGCAGACACTAATGCCAGCTTCTGACGAGGATGTTGAAAGCAAATCAGTTCCAAAGAGGTCCCTGCTTTGTGAGTTGTGCATCATTCTTCAGTGCCACTGCTGCCGACCTGCCCCCACTTCATGTCACAGGGTTGTGTATTAAAGTGTTGTGCATGATGTCAATCTTCTGAAATACATACAATATATACCTTTATTGTGGAGTATCTGATAATATCTTCATTCTAATCTCTTTATATGGGTCTATGGAAACTGCATTCAACAGAAAATATCTGCTAGTTTACACATAAGTGGCACACATAGAAAGAGAAGACATGACTTTATTAAGATAACTATCATAAATAGTAGTTTATAAGCTATAAACTCTTAGCATTTTTAACAAAATTAAATATAGCAATGTTTACTATTATTGGCCTTCATAGTCCTTGCCCAGAATCACTGCAAGTGCTCACCTCTGCCTTTCCAGGCTTCCAGGTTTCATCCCTAGCTTTGTGGTCCTTCCTATTGCCCATTTTTTTCCTGAAAGGCAAGAGGCTGAAATAGCCACACTTTTTGTTGTAGTTGGATATTTGTATTGCATTGCAAAATATGGGAGCCCAGGGCCAGGGATTTCCAGGACAGCCCTGACCCAAACAGTGCCTCAGTGCTTAGCAGGGGTTAGGCGTGCAGACCCTGTCCAGCTTGCTCAGACACAGCAGGACTGCTCCTTATAACTGCCTCAGTGACCTAATGGGGTGAGAGCAAAGGGAAACTGGAACTTTTCCATTTCCACTGAACTATTTCCATTAAGGCAACAGGCTGGGGAGTCACTGCAAGCCCTCACAACACAGAGAAGTTGCTGGTCTGCTTCAGACGACACAACCAGGAAGCAAGAGTGGATTAAAGAAGCTTTTGTCTCCTCACATTCTTCTTGAATGTATCCAGCTCAGCTATGGTACAACTGTGGGTTTAGTCCATTGAATTTGTATCAGAACAAAGAATGGTTGCCAACTAATCATTTAATGACTAGGCAGACTCTGGGGTTGAGGCAGACAAAAGCTCTCTAGTGATCTTTATATACCTAGGTACCAGAATCGAAGTGCTCATTAATCTTTCTCTAGAACAACCCTGTAGTGTGACCTACATCTTGTGCTAATAATGTTTCTGTATATCTCCCTTTATTTCATGAATCCAGTGCTGAAGACTTTGGTGTTAATAAAATTTATAGATATCTTATTTTTGATTGCATCCTTTGTGGTGCATTGTTTTAGAGGCAAGTTACACAAGAGAAAATAATTTCATTACTGATAAAAGTGTTTTGACCTCATTAGTTGAGCAAACAGGAGAGTGTTTGAACCGCAGGCCCCTGGGTATAGCAAAACCTTGTCTCAGTGTAAAACTGTCTACTGTGAGAGTGGAGTCTGCACCTCAGAGATGTTCTTGAGACCTTGGGTGTCCTTTTAAGCCTCTGGCTGAACAGCAAGTGCTGAATGGACACGGCACTGAAATACCTGAAATTAATGTAAGCCATGTTAACATATAAAAGAAAAAATGTTGCAATTGAAATTAGGTCTCTCCTTGAATGGCAACTGATTTGCAAACAAATGGAGAAAATGTCCACCTAATTCTGGTGCGGAGGCCTCACTGCATGAATTTTGTTGAAAGCTGGCTTTGCAGGAATGAATTTGTCAAATGAAATTGCAAATGTTTTTCAAAAGTCTTTACAATTTCACTCAACCCTGTATTTTACCTGATCTGTAAACCGGAAAATTAACCAATCAAATCATAATATTTATACCTAAAATTAGTCTCTATTGAAATTTTATGGAGTATTTAAATTCTTATAACTTTTTGAAAGTTGTTGAGGTCTTTCACCCCCATGATACTAAGCAACTTTATGTCTATTTTGCATCTTTAAGAGAAGAGACATGTTTACAGAGGCCCATTTCTCTTAAAATATTACATTTAAATCTAAACAGTTTAGAACTAGGTCTCTTCAGACATTCCAAAAATCCCAACATTCAATTCTATAGCATCATCATTCAGGAAGCAGGTTGATTCGCCCAAGCAAACTGTGATGTGTAGATTTTCACTGAGCTATTAAGTTGTAAGACTGCCTAGACATGGATTTTATTTTATTCATAATATATCACATCAACAATTTTTAAAAGATTTTGCAGATTAAAATAAATAATCTTATGACAGCACTGGAAGAAGCCATGTTGCAGTCACTCTTAAGGTTGTGTTCTGCTGAGCTCTTACAGCCTCAACTGACACCATGCACTGAACAAAAGACATTCAGCTCTGTGAGGAGTCTGAACCTCCATTAGAGGAAAGAAACTATTCTTTTTTTCCCATGGAAGTCAACTGGTTTTTTTGTTGACTGGATGTGGATCAGGAATTTTATCAACAGATTTTCAAATCTACTGCTCAGATTGTGTGTGTTTAAACCCTGGCTCACATAGGCAGCACTTAAACAGTAGGCAGCAGTTAAACAAGTAGGAATGCAATGCTATATCATAGCATTATCATCTAGAAATTTGAATCATTACATAATTTTATGATGACCACTGCCCTCGGACTCTATAAAGGTAAAGCTGTAGTGAAAAAATTTGGGATTATCCAGCTATAGTGGACTTTTTCATTAACTTTGTCTGTCAATGAGTACATTATGACCTGAAACTTGACCATGCCTATACCTTACAGTTCTCACCCAGTTAAACTACGTGAATTTTTGTAATCAATATGCACAATTAAGCTTTTATGCCAAAATGAATGATTCAGCATAAAATGTCCATGTTCCAGCACACTATAAAGAGATATGTTGTGTTCAGAGGGAGATTAGTTTGGAAGTATTGCCTGCTGCAACATGACTGCTCCAGCTCATGAGATCTGCACTCTTTGTTGTGTAATAACACTCATTCAGAGTGTTTGAATCTGCCTCTAGTGGACTGTGCTTTCTTAATACAGGCACTGCCCTGCCATTGTGTTACACAGACAAGGAACAAGAGCTGCATAAATGTGGAATAATTGAGTCATAAACATGTCAGACTTTAGACCCATCTGGAAGTGAGCACCATAGTGGGCAGGTGCCTGCCCTGCTCCCTCTATCTGTTGCCTGGGGTTGCCAGTAATTCCTCTTCCAAATCCAGTTCTGGCTCTTTTGGAACTTCTCTTTCAAAGGACAAAAGGAGCAAAAAAATTACTGGTGCCTCTCATCCTTGTTAAATTTAAGTAATTCTAAATCCTTTCTCCAGACTATTCAGGAAAAAAAGATGTCAACGAGCACTCACATCTTCATCTGATGCACCAGACAGGCGTCAACTAGCAACCTGAACCTAATTTATACTTTTTTTGGCTCTTGTATGGGAAAGACAAAATAATCATCCCTAGCTGGCCTGAAGTTATGTGGGAAGAGAGCATTTCCAATACCACTAGATGATGGTTAGAAAAATACCAACAACTGATCATAAAGAAGTCATTGCTGGGGTAAGAGAAGGTTCTGCTGAGAAGAATAAGACAAGCACACTCAGACATTGATCCTACCAGAACCTTTTTCCTAAATATTGCCTCCTTTAATGTGCCTTATGAATGGAAAAAAATTAGTCCTCAAATGTAAGTATGCCTGACTAAACACAGTACAAGCCCTGAAGTTACAGCACTGCATTCTGTAAATGGCACAGTCTGATTTCTAGTAAATATCTCAGCCACATATGAGCAGGTTAAATTGCAGCAGAAAACCAACCAAGAATTGCAGGCCAGCTGTGAAGAGTAAATGGAGTGATAAGATTATTACTGTATTGAGGAAGCAGAACAGAAAATTGAAATAAGAATTTGTCTGTGACCAGAAGCTGGAGAGACCCTTGTGTCTGGCCATTGACTAATATTATGTTTCTTCTTAAGCTTCATTTATTTCTGCTGTTTGTTGAATTGGTTCTTACCAAGATTTTGAAACAGAAACTTTTGTAGTGTGTTGCTGCAGCACTGAAAGGTGTCACAGAGGGCAGCTGCCCTTCACTTTGCCAGAGACAGTAGAGGAGGGTAACATTTGTGCTCTGTTATTATTACTGCTGTCATTTCATATACTGTTGTTTTAAAACTTTAAAAGGATCTTTTGAGTAGGTGTTTGTCTATTGCATTTCAATTGATAGTTTTTTATATAATGTCTGAAGGCAAGGAAATCAAAGACTGTGATCTGTCCAAGAAGTAAGACAAGAATATTAAGGACATCATACTTTCATTTTTTGATATTTTTGTTTATACTCCCAAATCATACATTTGGGAGGATCACAAAGGCAAGTTGATCAGAGAAAAGGCAGGACATCATGTGACCTGTGACATGTAAAAATATTGCTAACAATGTTGAACTCACCATTACTGATTTAAAGGGCAATATCTTGGTGCACTGTGCAGGAAACCAAGCCTATGTCTCAACACCATGTGTTTTCAAGCGTTTCTCTCAAGATCTCAACAAGTACATTTTTTAAGCACATATTTTACCATTCTTTACATGTTTTGTAAACATTTGCAATGATACCACTTGTGAACATCTTTGATGGTGCTTTTTAGTTTTGCTGCAAAATGCTTAAGAATTGGAAACCATGCTGTCTGCTGAACTCGATTCACAACTTACATCTCCATGTGTTATTGTTAGTGCTTAGTAGCAAGTGGATTTATCCCCATCAAGTAGGTGTAACATGGCATCTGTTGAGTCCATTGCCCTCACTGAGAAGCTAGCATGGGGAGCCTCATAGCCAGAAAATTTGTAATTAAGTAAGGCAAGACATTAATTCTCTATTAAATCCAAGAACATGCTTTTTGTGGAAATGAACAAAATGTGTGGAGAGACAGGTTTTCTCAATTACCAGGGTTAATATTCATGTGCAAATACAGCCTCAGCTAAACCCCACACATATGTCGTAATGTCTACATTCGTCATCCTTTTTTTTTCCTACTGGGTATACAATATTCATCCAAAATACCCATAAAAGACTGACTGCACAACTTACATTTTATAGCCTTCCCCAGGAATGTTTGCATTAAATTGCTTTAGACTCAGAACGTTTCATTGTGATCAAGACCCAAGAGACGTAAAAGGAACATAAAGTATGGGTCATAGTGTGAGTTTATAAGCTAGGCTTCTACTTAATTTATATTATAGTGGCAATGCAAGAAGTTGTGGTTTACCAATAGTGCAGCTACGCCTTGAGTTAAATGCTTTCTTTCCAATGGCAGTTTCAGGTGCCTGCCTCTTATGTGTATGTGTCCTGTAATTCATCATTTGAGAAAAATAAAACATGATTATCAGATGCAAGAACAAGTACTGCTGACATCTTGTCTGAGGAAGCTGTGCCTGTATTTCAGTGGCAGCTTCATTTCAAGTTCCTCTTTGTTCCTGGATCAGTGCCAGTGTTCAAATCTCTGCCTGAAGCTGGCACATGCTGCTTCTAAGAAGAGCAAGAGTTTAACATCTCTATTGAAAATTAAAGTGTGCCCTGTGATTGGATCAGATTGGTTAAGTAGAATTCTATGGTTTATAATTTCTTTAGTTGGACATCAAAAATCACAATTAGAAATACCATAAGAATAATCTTTTTAAAGTTCTGAGACGTATCTGCTCAACTTTTGAAGCATAAGGATATCTTAACAAAGGAGGATAGACTCTAGCAGATAAACTAGGTTCCATAATCTTTTACTATATCTGTTTGGTGGTGTTTTTAAAAGATTAAAATGACAGAAAAAGCCTTGATCAAATCCAGTAAGCTCTAGAGTTTAACACAGATGTCTAATACCACAGTACACTATCCTGGTCAGAATATCAAAGGGAAAATCAAAGCAAAAAGCATTTTATTTTACCCATTTGTAAGTCAAACTCAAGTTGTTGCAATTTGGGTGCTTTAAATATTTGCTTTCTTTTGTTTTCTTTAGCTTTGAATATTAATTTGCATCATGTCTCAATTACATTTGTCTGCCAGTAGATTAAACTTTCTCAAATAAAACACTTATAAATATGTTGAATTTGACATGGGATAATTTTTAAGCAAAAAAGTGGTGACATATGCTTTAATATTCCTGAGATTTTCTGATCAGGATTTTCTGATCAGGATTTTCTTGAGAGAAATATTTCTGTTCTTCATTTTCACGACAGCATACTAGGAAATACAAAATGTGGAAGCCTGAATGGAAGGTTTTGAATCAGATAAAAATATTTTTCAAGAAATTTTTTTTAATTTTCCTTTTTGTTATATTTTGAAATGATCTTGCTTCTTGCTGCAAATTGGAAAATTCACTGTTTATTCTTAGTTCCTATAGAAGTTAAAATGTTTTTACACACAATAGCTCCTGCTGGCATGATCTGCTACCCTTTGCTGGCTAAGAACCCTTTTCTGTCCAAATGTACAAGCTAGGTGGCAGTTTCAGCTGATTAAAATGCACAGAGGTGCTAAGCGTGGCTGCTCATTTACACAAATTACTGCTCTGTGTTGCCCTCTGTAGAAGTTGTGAACATGCACCATATGGGGAGGGGAATCAGGGTTAAGGCCATGTCTCTTTATTATTGATTTAAAGGTGGACCATGGTTCAGTGAGACTTTCTGGACCAGGATAAATTTCAGCTATCTTGAAATTGTGGTTACGCCACCTATCCTATATTATGCAATGATAATTAATTCAAAATGTTATGTTAGTCCATGGCATGGATTAGAATTTCTTAAATAATTTCTCAAGTGTTTTGCTAAAACTTTATAAAAACTCTTTACATTCAGGCAATATTTATGCAGTGGTCCTCTCCTCCCCACTGCATTTTTGTCTGTGCAACTCTGCTAAACTTTGATAAACCTAACTTGTGTCACGGCTATATCTTCTCACACTTTAAATTCTAATTGCTCAGAAGTAGTTGGATCTGACAGATTCTGTCCAGCCTCCTCTTGCTTATAATACTGCTCCTTTCCCTCTCTTCACCCTTCCCCTCCTCCTTACCAAAAAAAAAAAAAAAAATAATAGAGCTGCAGGGTAAGGTGACCCTGGCATAATAGGTGTTACAGATCTAAGAGGAGCTTTACAAGGTGCTGACCATTTACAGAAGTAAATCATAAGCATCAGTAAGAATTGAAGGGTCTCACATTATAGCAACAGCCTGTCCTACACGAGGGATATCATGGGGTTTGTGAAACGCCCACTGCAGCATTCCTGCGCTCTCAGCACTGGGCAGGCTTTGGCACTACACCTTTGTACTTCCTAGGAGAAAAGAGAGAGGTTAGAGAAAATAAAGGGCAGGTGGCACTGAAATGACCTGATGGAAAGTGAATATACAGCTCGCTCTGGTTCTCAAATGAACAAGTTTTGTTCTGGTTCCCCATCTGCAGGAGGGAGCAGGAAGCATCTCCCTGCCTGAGAGATCATGTTAGAGATAAAGCTGGAAATGAAATTTCATGCCTCAGTCCCAGGAAACATTGAAAATAAGGGCCATAAATTTGTCCCCAGGTGATCCAGGTACAGCCATACTACATACTTCACCAGGATCATTATCCTGCCCTATTTTTGCAGGTGCCTCATGAAAATACTCCTAGTTGACTGCCCTACTGTTGTGGTTTAGGACTGGACTCCAATTTAGTGCTCCCACCAGAACCACCAGAGGGCTGCCCCAGAGCAGTCCTTACCTCTTGAAGTGACATTCCCATAGATCAGGCTGGTGGTATCCAATGTGGGAAAGATACCCTGCATCTATTCTCCCTGCAGGCATTGCAGTTTCAGGTTAGATCACTGTGAGCTGGATGGGACATGGAAGAGATGGGATGAAGATGGAAAGGGGTGAGCAGTTGCATTCACATTAAGCCCTGTTTTTCTATTTCTATATTAGTTATGGGCAGCAGTGTTATCTTATTAACCAGTTCAGCTCCATGCTGACTGGGGGCACAGGGACAAAAAGGCAAGCCAGAACAGCCTCAGGGCACTATGTACAAGACACCATGAAGCTGGGAATGTAGAAGTGTTGGGTAACCTAGAACACCCTGGCATCATCTCCCTGGACAGGATGGGGTGTATCAGACACTGAACAAGCTACTCTGCAGCCTGCCTTCTGGCCTGAAAAAGCTCAAAGCTCTATAAAAGAGCAATGTGGAATACTGATCCCTTTGTTTGTGGCCCTATAATAAAAGGAAAATTCTTTCAACAATGAGGTACAGTGTATAATACTGAAAAGGAAATCCCTTTGACTGCAAGGCAATCCAGCTGCACAGGATACCTTCAGGGATCCCTATATTCTTTGGAATTTGGGTATCTTTATGTATTTAAGAATTAGTTTCTCTGTTCATGCCACAGTTGTGCTGGTTATCTTTCAGATTTATTGTTTGGGGGATTTTAAGTTATCAAGACAATAAAACAGTCACCTTGGATAGGGGAAGATTGATTAAAATAATTTCTGAATTCAGAAACGGTTCCTGTTAGTATTTAAAAAAGGGGAATAAATCTGTTTCCTGGACACTTGAAAAGTTAGATGAAAGCCAGTTTTCATATTATTTCTGTGCTGTGAATGCATATTCAAAGTATTCAGGTTACCACAGCAGCTTTACTCTGAAGCTAATACAACATCCGCCAGCCTTTAAGGTAAAAAATATGTATCTTTATGTGCTGTGAAATTTTTAAACTTGTACCACATTGCAAATGTAGCTGGTAGTTCTCACAGTCTGGTGTATTTTTAGACATTGAAAAATTTGGGGCTGAGGGCCTTCTTTCAACGTGTTCCCATGTCATGGCCTCTTCTCTATAACTTAAAATGTTTAAACCATATTTTATTCTCTCTGATTTCTTTTTCCTGATATTTCTGTTGAAAAGATAAAATTCAAAGTAATAGAGAGAGGGAAAAGGTCAAAATTGTTCATGGATGCATTGATAAAAACAACCAAAAAACCTGCATGTTCATTTTTCACCAGGGACTGCCTCAATTAAAATTTCTTCTTGAATTTCTGCTGGCCTTTCTAATTCAAACTGTGACATTATGTGAATTACTTTCCAATCCAGTGACATAACTCTACATTTACACTTAAATATGATTGTTATGCAGCTGGATTTTCCAAATGAAATTATGAAAATGACATAAATTTGCATTTTTGGGGAATATCAAGGTCATATTTCTCACATACTATTTATCAATAACCTGTTAAAATAGGAAGAGAAATGCATTGTCTGAAACATATATTCAGAGAGCAACATAAAATCAAAAAAATCTTGGAATTTTACAGACCAATATATTTTTAATGTTTTAAGCCATTATTTATGAGAAATATTTTCAGATGGCTTTAATTCATTTTAATAGCTAGTACCAACTGAGCCTTTATGAAACATGTTTTTGTTTGTAGTAAGTTTTCTTCTGATTTAATATTGCAACTGATATTGCTTGATATCCTTCAGTGTCTATGAAGGAATACAATTTTCAAGACAGGCTTTCATATCTCTTTTAAAAGAAGGGGGGATACCAGTGATGCTCTGGGGACTCACGAGTGCAGATGAAAGAAGGAGGAGGAGGGACATGAGGGAAGATTTTATTTGCAGTTTATTTTCAATGTCTCCAGCACAGTTAGTTTGATTTTTGCTCTTGTGCTCCAGATTACAGGTGTTTCCCATTAAGACAAGTGAACTGACTTTAATGGCATCCTGCAGAGCTGTGGGCACAGAATACCTTCTGTGAACTGCCAATAATTATTTGTCCTGGCTTTGTTTCTGGAGATTCTACTTAAATTGGTTCAAAAGCTGGTAATCTGTTTCATCCCTGAAGATTAACCCCCTTGGAAAAAAAGGAGGGGAAAAAATGTGCTCCACATAATTGAACAGAATAAAAGAGCACTGGTTGTATCTTTGTTAAACAAGGCAATGGTTTTTAAAGTATGATAAAAGGAGACTTTGGAAGAGCACTCAATACGAAGCACCACTGTTAATACAGCTTTACCAATTCCCTCCACAGCCTACATTGCAAACATTGGGACTAGTGATAAATCTAAACCTGATAGGACCTAAAACATTTGATACTTACAAATGCTTATATTATAAAACATGCTGATGGCAACATCAACCCCAAGTAGTTACTTACTCAGTAATTAGATTTACAAACCCCGTGCAGTCTGCCATCTCTTGGGCAAGACCACATGGACACAGGTTCACTTATTTCGTGGATTGCTCTTTAATGCCTTTTATTTGCATCAAATTCCTAGATACAGGTGTAGGTTCTTGCACTGCAGCTTTTGTATCAAACTTATAAAATGAAAAACCTTTCTTATTTTCACCACTCTCTGACCACCACAATTCCAATAACCTGAAGTTTCCTCTGAAAGCTTCAGTTCAGCAAGACATTTGAATGCTTTGCAAAGTCAGAGCCTGTGAGAAGCACTGCTTCATGGGAAACTCCTAGAATCTCCAAGATAATTGTCAGGAGACCAAAGAGGACAAATGATGATCGCTGTTATAAAATGCATATTTATGTCTGTGTAAAGAGCTACATCTTTTAAATTTAACTACATTTAATATATGTTTATGACATTTCAAAACACCATATAGTTGAACTTGGAAGATGAAGCCACATTGTGACTGGCCATTTGAAAATACTATTCACAGTGTTCTCAGTTATACCTTCACTTTGCATTTGGCATGATCTTGCACAGATAATGCATTTAGCCAATATGCAACAATCATTCAGTCTCCTACTATAATATGGGCTACTGTGCATGGACATGCAAATTCCTTTGTCATCTGTATGATTTACAATGAATAGATTAAAGGGGAAATTCGACCAAATCCTGATCCCATTGACATTGAATTGAATAGGAAAATAGGTTGAAGAAAAACGCCATTAGCTGATATCTATTGATATGTAAAATCTAATTCAGTCCATCTCTGCTTTGATGTTCCTCCTAATAAATTTGAGTGCACTTTCCATAGGCAGATAAAACCAGAGTGTATTTTATCTTAGAATCAACTATTGTGCAGTCACTTACTTAATGATTGCATATTTTGAGACTTTTAAGAAGTTCTACAATAGCATAACTTCAGAAGTGTGCAGCATAACAGGAACCAAGTGTTATTACCTTGATTTCCACAGAAAATTAAGTGAGTAGTTATCAAGCAGGTTGAGTTTTAAAAAGCAAAACTAGTTATGAGACATAATTTCATAATAATGAGTTGGACTTACAAAATGGCACAAAAGGTGTGTGATTTTTTTCTCTTTTCTGCAATCAAAGGAACAGGCAATGGATAAGCTGTTGTCAGTATTCAGGAGTATGATAGCTATGATACTGATGAGTATTCAGTGCCAGCCTCAGACATGGAGACAGGTCATGTGAGCCCACAGACAAGGCTGTCTCATGCTGTCAGCTGAGCAAATATTGAGATGAGATGCTGAGGTAGGACTTGGACAGGGCACAAACTGTGTCATGTTGTGGCCACTCTGAGCAATACGGACACAGGCCAGGTGGGACAGGTCACCTTGGGAAGCCTGAATTTATTAGTGTGATCACACTAATTAAGATATTGCAAATAATGTTGCTAGTACTGCTTGCAATACTGGCCACAGCAGTGTCAAGCCTCCCATGAGCTCTCAAACTCACTGAAGCAGCTGGGTAAATGCCCAGATGGTTTGCCCAGAAGAATACATGTGTCACAGTTCCTTTCAGACTAGCATCTCCAATGGCACTCCAAATCCATATGCACAGTCCCCGGCCACCACTGTTAGTGCAGTTCAATCATGCCAAAATATTCCACTGCTAATATCCTCTCCTAAGGGGTGCAAGTAGCTCTTGAAGAACACACTGTGCACAGCACCTATTTTGCAGGAAAAGAAAGCTTTTTCATCGAAGCATATAATATTTTTTTACAAGTATCTGAAGCCCAGGTTAGAGAGAACTATAAGGAGATGACTATGTATTATGCCCAATTATCCAACGCTTTTTCTATCACGTTGAATGCACTTTCACTGAAATATTTCATACATTCCACTCTCTTCATCCATAAATTCGTCATATCTAAGAGAGATCACAATTAACACGTTTTTTAATAGTATGGCAAATACAGATATTATTTCTCTAAGGTAAAGAGAACAGATTTTTGTCAAGCCACAAACATACTGATATGATCTCCTGCAGCAAACAGTCCCTCTGTGTAGCCCTAGGTTTCTTTCAGAGTCATATCAGCTTCCACTTATTTCATGGTGAATATTGCAATTCTAAGAGGACAGCATCAAGTCCTCGTTGGAGTCAGCTGTCATTCTAAATATAGTACAATTGTGTTTTTTTAAATAATGGTAAGAAAACAGAGAGAAGGGGAGAATAAAGAAGAAAGAAAGAATGAAAAAAAAAACAAACCAGTGACTGCTGGTTTAGAGCGACTCTACACTGGCTTTAGTTTGACTCGTTCAAGAGTTTAGGAAACGCACATCTCCCTCAGCCCCAGCCACTGTGCTTTGGTTCACTTCTCTGAGCAGTCTCAGGATGCACCAACTGGGTTTCTTTCAAGGGCAAATCAACCGGAAGAGATAATCCAAGATAGCACAAATGTGATTCACATGCTCGCTCAGTTCACAATATCAGATTAGACCTGCTCCAAAACAACTCACTGAAACGAATTCAGGAGTTTTGTTGTTTTGTACTCCAGTCCTCTCCTGCTGGGCTATACTGCCTGCTACTAGTCCTGGAGCCTTACTGACCTCTCTTACTCATCTTGTGAACTCAGGCAATTACTCTTTAACTTTCTGATTTTCCTTTTCATGGCTACAAGTCCATTCAGCCCCTGAAAAATCTGTTTCTGAAGCTAAAGACAAAATATGATCTACCAATGGGTTAATAAGCAGAATGCAACAGGAGAACTACAGCAAGTTGGGTCTTCTGCTGCTGCAAATCAGCTTTCCTAGGTTGACTTTAGTGGAGTTATGCTGATTTACATTATCTGAGGATATAATGCAGCATATTTCAGTAATTCAAATGCTGATTTCAGCTGGAAATATGCATATTATAAACACATGCTGGGGCCCTGAGGGCACTTCTGGTAACATTATTGATTCCTTGAGAAAAGCATACTGGGGTCACTACAGTTTGCCCACACATATATTTACATTAGTGGAATTAAGGACAGTTCATCTGCAGCTGAATGACTTTTCATGTCTTGGCAAGTGTCAATCACATGATACACTTCTAAGTAGTATCTAGCAACTTATAACAGCTGATAGCCACGAAAGTAATAAAACACAAAGAAATTAAATTAAAAGAGATTTTACTACTATAGATGTTATTTTTATCACAGCAACAACATCCCCAAAACCTCACCATTACCTTTTGCTTATGCTTTTCTATTCACCTAGAATCAATTTAAGCAATGTAACTGGAAAGGATTTATGTAGAGGCTAAAGTACTAGAGCTTTAATTTTTTAGTCCAAATCCTCTGAAGTATTGAAATTTCTTCTATTTTCTCTTTGAAATTTCTCTTGACTCTGAATGGCTTAGAATATTTTAGTACATCTAAACTGTAGCCAAAATGCTCTAAAACTGGTGAGGAGAGTCTTGCTATTTTAAATATACTGTTATAACATGTTTGTAAAGGGTAGACTTCTACAAATAAAAGGCTATAAATATGGTTGCACTTGAAAGATTATATGAATGTAGTTATTTCTCTCTTATACAAGTGAGGAATTAATACCTTTATGCTGATTGTGCCTGTAACAGCGGTGGACCTTGTGCCTCTGTCACCCAGGCTGGTGATTCAGCTGTGGCACAGTCCCTGCCCCTGGTTCCTGGATACCAGCACACCACAGCACAGAGACATCTGGAAATGAGGGAAACATCCTTAAGGGATTTTTTTTTAGGATGAAGGCTGAAGAGTGTTACAAGAAGATTAATAACTCCTTTGAATCCATAGGTTAAGGAGTGTATTTGAAGTATTTTTGGAGAATCAGTTACTGTGGAAAAAGAACTATTTAAAATAACTTTATTACTATACTACTATCAAAAGGCCAGGAGTGTGATGAAATAACTCATAGTATAATTTAAACCCTGAGTAGGAAATCTGATGTAAAATGAACAGTGTAACTTTGCTAGCAAGCAAAGTTTCTATCGCTTAAGTGACTGATTTCCCAGGGCTTTCTGCTCTTGAAAGTTGGTAGAGACATTATAGTGTTATTCATTTAACTATCCATCAGCAGTTGGCAAATTTCAAAGTGACACTTATTTTGGCTCCTATTAATCACATTTTTTTCACAGCTGTTACTTGAATTTCCTTTACAGAATTTATTAAATTTATATGAACATTGAATCTGTGTCAAACATGACCTGGGAATGACCTTAAGTATAATGAAAATCAAAACCATTTCCCTGTTTTCATTACTAGATTTTAACCAATTACTTCAGAATGAGCTCCCTCCCACTGGTTGAGGTTTTCTTCAGGGTAAAAAAACCAATCTCTTTGTGTCATAAATGATGAAATGGACATACAGTGAGAATGAAAAGGGCACAAAGTTCCAATTGTAAACAGAAAGCAGGTAGCATATTATTTTTTCCCCAATAAATTTTTTCAAGTACGTTTTTTTCAATTAAATATCTGCAAGGGCAATTTCTTACCTTTTGCATATGAAGCTCATTACATAAATGGAATATTTGGATTTTAGATTTATAAAACCTGGTGGAGTGGAGGGGGTCAGGAAAGAACAGGGGCGAGGGAAGGGAGGTTTGCAGAAACTTGAACATTTCCAGAGTCAAACATTTGAAGGACTATTTTTATAGCTCAGCTGGGACAATACTGGTCTGTACACTTCCTTTGGCAGGCCTTTTTTTCTTTTTTTTAATCTTCAAGATTTACACTCTCAAACAAAATATTTATAAATGGAGTCCCACTTGTCTGGTTTGAAAAAGAAATGTGTTATGAGCCCGGTTACCAGAGAAGAGTGTAATGAGTTCAGAAAACATATGTTTGAAATTTACTTTAGGTTTCCAAATTTTAGAGAGATTTTTACCCTCTGGGAGTAATGCAAGTATTTTACCCTTTGAATTAAAGGGAGAAAGAGGCTGCAAATTTAAACTATACCAGGTGAAAAAAAAAAAATTGTGTCCTTATCTGAGCCTGACAGATAATGTCTTGGACCCATGGATACAGGCATAGATATACAAGCAACTGATCAAGACTTGAGACTTTTAATCTATCTATACAGAAAATATGTTTTTTTAAATCATTCACTAATCCATTTTTCTACTTGGATGATGTCCTTAATAATATTTCCTTCCATGTGACTGAACAAGACAACCAAACCTGTTTTCTTTCCTGAGTTCATGTACCACCTCATGCTCAAATCCTTTACTCAACCTGACTAATACTGAAGCAAGGGTGGGTGTCCACCATACTTTTCCTAGGCAGAATTCCTGTAGATGTGCCTGTAGATGGCTCCAAGCTGGCTGGGTTACGCAGTGACCAGCTATGATCAGTCCAGGACTCAGAGTGTGCCACCACCTGGGCTGCCCCAGGCCTCCAGGAACTGAAAACACCTTCTCATCATCAGCCAGAAGGAAGCTCAGCAGAAGTTCCTTCCTGGCAGCTCTCAGGATAAGTATTTTAAACTTCTTCAGGTACTATTTGCAACCAGCAGTGTCCTCAGTGGCTGCATGGTGCAAATATTCAATAAAATTCATCTACCTTGTGCTGAAAATTAAACAGGCATGCAATACTTGCAATTAATTCTTACTGAGTATCCCTAGCCCAATATGGTGTTGGAGGAAGGTCCTAGGACAGTAATTAGAAACAACTGGAAAGCATTCCTAGCTGCAGGTACAGTGACTACAGCCTACTCTTGCATGTTTCTGAGGCTGGAGAACAAATTCCTCATTGAAAGGTTGGGCATTGGTTTTCAATCTATTTTATGTCTTTCATCAGCTGAACAGAGATAACCCAGAGGAGTCAAAGGGAAGAAGAAAATAAAATGAATGTGTGAGAACAAGTAACCTGAGTATAAAATGCAATATTCACAATGCAGTGTCAGCTATCTATTTTTAGGAGCAGACCTCAGGCAAATGCTGGTAAAAATGTGTTTGTAAATGATGGACTTTGAATAAAACAGAGTAGATTAAATATGCAAGTGATAATTTCTAGTGAGATACTCTATAAGAAAAAAAAATAGAAAAAGCAGAATTTTGCACAGCTAGCAAGTGTTGTGTTGGCCCATGGGGAGACCAGCAGTTGAGAGAGAATTACAGTAGTCTAGCTTGAAAAAAAAAATCTAACTAAGCTGCTTGCTGCTCTTGGCATTTTAGGTTCATTGGAAATGTTTCATACCTCATCACCAATAATGACAGCAACAGAAAACAACTTTATATTTTAAGTCTTGCTAATGATTTTGTTCCTGAGGAATAAGAGAAACCTGATTTGTATAAATTGACACAGACAAGGCTGGACAGAACAAAAGAAAAATGAAAAATAAACAAAAAATAAATTATTTTCTAAAATTCTAGGATTTTAGAGCCATACAGATATACCATTTCAATCTATGTTAGGCATATTAGATTTTTAGCAAATATCTGAACGGTATAAAAAGACATCTATGGTTAAATATCAATATTCTTCCAATCATCCTTGTAAGGAAATATTTCCTTTAAATGCTTTAGCTGAATTGAGATACTCCTGAAGCTTTCCAATAAATATTTTGGCCATCAGCTGGATACACATTAATCAGCCATAGTGAAAGCATGGCTTCATTCTCTCACAGAGCCTATTTCTTCTGATATGTGTTAGCTAACCTGTTGTTTAATTAAGGACTTGTCTAAGTTATAAGCTCAGACAGTGACTTTTCATTAATCACTACTTAAAATAATATAAATCTCTAGTCATTCAGTTGAGATTCTTTGTCATCCAAGGACCCCACTCTGTTACGATAATGACTTTTTAAATAACTTGGTGTTCTAAACCCAAGGCTAAGCTGAAGACCACCCAAATGGTCCCAGAACCATCAGATGGCAGGAGCATTGAGTCTCATTAGTAATCAAATTAACATTAACTTTTTTTTTTTTGTGTTTCTATTTTTCTTTCATTCAGAGTAGTGCAATTTATTCAATGGTGTGACAAACGCTTTAAGCCAGTTACACATTTCCCATCCTAGGCTGGAACCAACTCTAATGAGAGCTCTCGTGTGTCCAGGATTTCTGCTCAGTTGTTAAAGAAAAACAAATAAAGAAAGATAAATTTTGTATAAGAGGCTAGCAGAATTATTGCTTGCAAGGCTAATACATCTTTTTGACATAACACCAAAATGCCCTACATCCTTTTATATACAGGCTTGTAATTCACAGAGATTTGTAATAGTTCTTCATAATATTTCTGATATTTCTGTTTTTGTAAACTTACTTCTTACAAGTCTTAAAGAGAATTCAGAATACAAGGCATTTATTGATAGAATAAAAATAAAACATAATCAGAGAAACAGGAGCAAGACATAGAGCTGTCTAGGATGCCAAAAATCAACCATATGTAGTAAAACTTAAATACATCCACAAGCTGTCAAACCTAGCTCCAAGACAAATATTAACATCACAAGAACTTTTACAAAATACAGGCCAAAAAGCCACTGCACTATGTAGTAATGGAAAAATATATCATTTGGATAAGATAATACTGTGTTTGTAGCCTGGAACTGCTATGGTCCTGCAGCCCTGGTTGGTCACTGCAAAGTCATCTTTATACCACTTTTATTTTCCTGAAGGAAAAGAGGTATTTAGATATATTGTACCTGACTCTAGTAGACAATGAATAATTAACTTATTTATTTATTTTCTTAATTCCCAGAATAATGACAGAATATGTTGAGTTGGAAGGGACTGACAAGGATTATTAGCTACTGAGGAGAGGCCTCTGAAAGCTGTAGGACAACTGAAGTCTATACAGTTAATGATAGGAAACCATACACACATTTTTTCACTGTCTTGTGAGACAATACAGGCGAAGTATGAGCATCAAATGTTTCTTAGCACTCCAGACCTTTTATATCAGAGTTGAAGGTGATTTCCTATTTTAATTGCAAAACTCATAATTTAGGAATTTATAATAACCTTGCTTTAATTTGTCTTGAAATGAATGTTGCAGTCAATTTACCCAAGAGGTTGCAGTCTATTTAATTCTTCAGACTACTTTCCTCAAGACATGGAACAATCAGGACATGAGGCTGATCATCTGAAAGTATTGTTTCGAAGGCCTCCAGTGATAGAGTTACATGAAATTGATGTAATTTTTAATCATGGGAACAGCTTGTTCTTTGTTCAAATTTATATTGAAAAAATTAAAAATTATAAAGGGAGTAGAGTTCTGTCTCTCTAAATGAAAGATCTGCCTGTGTCGTGTAGATGCTTTTCAGTACATGTTAATCTAACGGATGAATGATAACAGTGTCCATATAGCCTCATGATTGAATTCACTGAATATTAATAGTCCATAATCATTTGACTTAGGAAAGGACTGCTGGAAGTACTGACCACAGAATCTCTTCTAGTCTTTCTTCTGCGTCGAAGGCAGATAACCATGAAAAAATCCCTCTTCTTGCCTAAGCCATGATGCAAATGTAGGAGCCCATCCTGCAAGCCATGTCCACAGGCTCGCTGTGGGCAGGGTTAACAGGAGGACCACATGAGAACTGCCAAGAGAAGGTTGTTTCAGCAGAACAAGACCTAGGGCTCAAAAGGGCTGTTCTTCCCCTGTCTGACAGCAGAATTCAACACATTCTATTGAATGTAGATAATGTAGTACATTGGCGAACAGCAAACTCACACTCAACACTATTTCGGTGATGATAAAGGAAATTTTTGCCTACCTGCATATGTAATGCTCACATGACATGAAAACAATCAGGCACCTTTGAAAAGTTATAAACAAAATGTAATTTTTCAAAGCTTCAGACAGTTCAGTAGACAGAGGCACAATAGCTACTTTTTGTAATAAGTGGTATTTGATTTCCTTTACTGGACAAGATACTCCATTCCCATGGGAACATGCACATGTACATTTAATAAACTACTTTACCCACTCCTAGAGTTATTGGCATTTACTCTTCCTGCTGTAAAATCAGAATAGAAATGGCAACAAGGCCTTGAACTGAAATTACAAATGCACTTTTTCATGGGGTGTTTTTTGGCTTTGAAGATACTTCTGTACACCCTGATGTTTGGGAAACTTGGTTCATATTATTACAACAGTATTTGTTCCCCTTCAATGAGGTTCAGATAGAGGTTTTGTACTCTCTCAAGTAAAATAAATGTCACGATGCTCTTGTGTGGTTTTCCACAGTATGTGGTCCTGTACACCTCTTGCCAAGTTTTGACTGTACAGTCAAGATTTTTGGATAGGGTTACTGGAAGAAAACTAAATGGATCACTCTCTTCTGCTGTCTGTTCTAAGAAATCTCTTCTAGGTTGATTAGTTCAGGAAGCAGAAGAGTAATTAATCTCTACTACACTTGTAGCTAGAAAACATAGTCTCAGATTATTGAGTATGACAGATTTTCCTCTGTGCAGTTGTTCTTTTAGCTACCTCCCACTCTTTTGATAAAAGACTGTAGATCATGTTTCCAGATGAACTTGTTTTTATTGTTAGCAAGAAGATTGACTTTAAAATATAGAATATATGTACTATTTGCACTTTTTATGTGGGCTTGAAAAATAATTCAGTCATCTGTTCAAATGTGTTGGGTTTTTATCAAAATTAATGGGAGTGCTGGTTGGCAGTTGGACTTGAAGATCTTTAAGGTCTCTTCCAACCTTGATGATTCTATGATTCAGAAAAAATTTAGGAGGAAAATAATTGGTATTGGAGTATAGAAATACTTGCCACTCTTGACTCATGTAGGAAAAGTATCTGTTTTCTTAGCTATGTGTACTTGTATGGACTTGCTGACTACTTCATATTCACATCATAAATTATGATAGCTCTGATTTGCCTTCACTTTAAAATGTAGTCTGTAGTTAAATGATACGATTGTGTGTTACAGATCGTACAAAACATAATTATGTCTACATTCCCACTTTGAGATTCTAATGAAAAAGCATTCATAATCTGTTCTATTTTGTACTAAAATATTTCTCTAATGATTGTAGTATATGCAGAATGTAATGTAGATACACATGTATCCAATTTCTTAACCATGATTGATGTAAATAGATTGGTAGTATTTGCAAAACACAAAGCAGGAAATTTGCTTACTCCAGACTAAACAGAAACAAGGGGTCCCAACTTACTCCCATCAGCATTCAAACATGCACAGATGTAAAATAACTTGAGAGAGTGCACACAAAAAGGGGCTTTTTAACCCGATATATTTAATGTGTTTTTTCGGATTGATTTATAAAACTACGTCTTAATGGTCCCCACCTCATGAAAGCCTACACAAGTTCAGAGTAGATCATATTCACTAAAAAAATGGAGCATAGAAATTTACATTCAAAATATGAAAACAATGGTAACATAATGTAATTATGTGGAAACATCTGAATAGAATTATAACAATAGAAATCAGGACAATGCATGTCATTCCTGCCCCAGTATGTATAGTGGAGAAATTTTGGTTAGTGTTTGAAGACCCACAGAGGTGTATGAGACATTTTGTGCACAATCTACTGCTGAAAGATTTCAGGTAATATTTTGCATAGGTGCATCTTTATTCCTGTCTTACAAAAGTCTGAAATTCATCCAGCATGCCTACCTTAAGTTATGCTATGCATTTATATTTAATTAGGTTTTGTTGATAATATCCATCTCTGAAACACTGTTTACATGTCTTAGGAAAAAGTTCCTCCACTCAGAAATAATCCCATAAAAATCCCATAAATGTGATGGTTTAGCTCACTGAAGGGCTGATGTTCCATCCTATCACAGTGCCCTTTAGTTTTTCTGTGTTCATTTGCCCTTCAGCACCAAACCTCCCAGCTCTGCTTCAGCCCATTGTTTCAGTTCCTGCTGCTTCCTGCAAGCACCCTCCCTGCTCTGGGCATGTTCTTCAAGAACAGGAAAGCCAAACAGCTCACAGGCTCAGTAGCCAAAGACCTTTCTTGCAGTGAACCTTGATGGAAAGGTCTGTACAATTTTATCCTTTATGTATTTTGACTAAGATGTTCTAAGGCACCATGTGGCCACACAATATTAGCAATGAGTGGGAAGATTTATTAGGTACTACACATGATCTCAGTTTCAGGTAATCTGAAAACAGTGTAGTCATAGTTCTCTTGCTATTAAAATCCAGGTCAAAGTAAATAAGTGGTGGAAGGAAGGGCAGGAATTTAGGTGAGGGGCAGTGAAAGAAAATGGCTTACAGCAGAACCAAGAGCCTAAATTGCAGATTCCAGCTGGAAATCTGTTTCAGAAATCCTACACAAACACTGTCGTTTCTTGACAGTCACAAAGTACTTAAAAAAAGAAAAACAAAAATTTAAATTTCTCTCTTTGCTTATCTTCAATAATATTAGCTTTAATTATGATAATATCATTGGTGATTCATTGGTTATATTTTAGAAGTGTTAATTATAAAACATATTATTTAGCATCTATTTTTATATAGTTTTTAAACATACTTCCAAATATTTTTAATTTGAATTAATTTCCCCAAATCACAGTTTTGCTGTTGTCTATAAAAAGAGAGAGTTATGCTTTCACAAGCGTGTCCCCATACAGGGCTTGCATACATAAGGAAACTAAGTTAACATAAAATCGCCACAGTATAAATTTAGAGTGTCATAACAATAATGCTTTATTCAGATCTTATTATTCCAAGACAAAGGTGGTTTTTTTTGCAGATTAGGCAATGCACTTCTAAAATCCACACAAAAATGTAAAGGATAGTCTTTGCTGAATAGCTATTCCACCCTAACCATACTGTACTTTTCCACACATTTGTAAACCCTCAAAGCCTGGTCCATATTTCTGTAATAAGAGATGTGAAAAGTGGTTTTCAACAGCAATGCAGCCTGACAACATCAAAATATTGCATCAAATGCATTCAGAAATTAATTAATTATGAAGAAAATGGGGTTTTACAATGTTTTATAATGATGCCACACAGGTGCTTAAATTACTCTAAAAATATGTGTCTTAAAAACATCTGCTTCTGGCTCCTTTGAAGTAGTCATATTGGTGAAAAAATTACTACTGAATTAGCCTTCAAAGCTAATAGAGATGAATATAGCCCTGGTGGAACACTATCACATGAAAAGGTGTCTACATCTCATAAATATATCCATGTTCTTCACCCTCAATACAATGGTGTCCTTGAGAGTGATATTACTGCTGGGTTGTTAGCAGGTGTTTTGCATGAAAAGTGAGGATAAGAGACATTAAAGTAATTGGATCCCAAGCAATCTCATATTGTGAAGAATACTCTTCCAGGGAAACTTACATGCACATCCACACCTGATGGTGAGTTCTTTTTTAATGTTCTGTTGCATTCACAGCATCCAACTCAAATGGAATACAATGGATCCATGTGATGAACTTCTTGACTTCCATGCTTGAACCTCTCCTCAATATCATCTGGAGAGGAAATTTTCATCTGCAGTCTGAGCTCTAATTCACGCGTCTGTGCACAAACAGAGTGGTGTGTCCCCCCAAGCTGTACCCCTAAATTCCCATTGCTAAAGTTACAGGAGCAGATCTTTAAATATTTCAATTACATTTGAAAAAATCTGGAAAGATCTCTGGGTATGGGACTCAATGTTTACTAGTATTTGCATCTTTTGGAGGCTGATAATGATGTCAAAGAGAGAGCTCACATTTAAGCTTATTGTCCAAAGCAGACTTTACAAGAGATTTCTCTCTATATGCATCTTCTACTACAGCCTTTCCACTCAGGAAAAGCAATACAGACTTCTTTCCCATTTTTTTTTTAATTTACTTTTATAGAAGTTGCAATTATTTAGTTTTGGATTCTCATTTCTTTCCTTAATATGAAATTTTTGATTGAAATTTGCCAGCGATTAAAAAAGCTGGTAAGGGATGCATCAAGTGATTGTGGATATATAGGGGAAATAAAAAAGAATGGAATTTAAAAAAAGCAGGGACAAGGAAGGCATACAATGTACCAGTGGAGAAACACCATCAACTTTTCTACATACAGATTTTAGCCTTCCCTTTTGGAGGAAAGCACAAGCAGTTACTAGGAGACTGCTGATAGTTCTCCAGAAAATAAATGGATCTCCTCTTGCATATGAGGCAGATAAACTTGGCAGAAGAGTAAATGTCTTTCTACTGTCCACACTTGTATTAAATAGTTTCTAGGAATCACAAAAATTATATAACAGTCTCCAAGGACTAGCAAATGGATTAAACTGCAAGAAAAAAAACCTGCTATTAGCAAAGAAGACATTATTAGTAAAACAAGCTCAAAAGGGAAGAGACAAACAAAATGAGGATAGGGAAGGAAGTGGCTGGGAAAACCTCAAGTCGTGTTTCACAGAACCAAGTAAGGACAGAGAAGAAAAAGCTGAGACTTATGGAAAAGTCATGGTGAGGGAGATCAGAGAAAGGAATTAAGCAATACAGGACAGGTAAAACCCTGTCTGCAAAAAGTGCTTCAGGAGGACAAATTTAGGAGCATGGAAAGTTTCTGACTACAAAAACTGTCCCACTGCTGAAGGACATGAATGGAGGGAAGGTATGAGATTTCTGAGTAAGGCTTGCTCAAGACAATTCATGCACATGACAAGATTTTCATCTGCTATAAATCCAGGAAAGTTCAAACATGCATCATAGGTGAAGTTCTAACACATCTTACAAAGAAATCCATTCACACTATGAATCTGCAGTTTTCACCAGGTAGTTAAACACATGAGAATAGCCTTGACCCAGGGAGAATACAAATAACAAGTTCCTAAGTGTAGAGAGTCTTATTCCACAGAGTTTCATGAAGTACTTTTCAGCTGAGAAACTGGGCCATTTTTCTTATTTGCATATAACAGAGAATTTTGTAAACAAACACTTTTTAAAATCCATAGCCCCTGAAGTGTTAAAGAAAAATATGCTTGACTTGCCAAATCATTAAAGAAAGCTTGTGAAAAATTAGTTAGCTTTTATTTATACAGTATCATTGCTGCAGTCTAGCTTCTATTGCACGAAAATATACTGAACATAAAATCCCTGTCCAGAAGAACTTAGGATATAAGAAAATATACAATAACTGGTAAAACACACCAATTTTTCATATTTAGGTATTTCAGAAAAGCAGTCAAAAGTAATTTTATAAACTTTACAAAACAATCCACCTCTGAGATTAAGAACAAGCATGAGGCATTTCAGCTGAAAGAATAATTGTTTTAGAAAGTTAGTGGCAGCTGACAGTAGAAACCAATAATGGAAGTGCCTCGTCAAGCATAACTATTATAATAGTAGCACAATGCTATAATGAGAAAACATCTAATTGTTTCTTTGTTTTCTTTTTTCTTAAGAGTCTCTAAAAAGATGCATGAAAGACAGCAATCCAGCATCTTGCCTTGCATAAACCAACATAGATCCATTTAAAAAGGCTGTTTGAAAAGTATGTTGCAAAACATACATGAATTTTTTTCAAGCACTCTCTTTAGTACACCTAATAAATATTTGCTCTCCTATTTTACATAGCCCAAACTTTCAAATAAATGTGCTGAAATTAACTCAGTTCTTAACTTATTTTATATTTAATGATTTAATCAGATAAACATTTGCTGATGAGGAAAGCCAAAGTGTTGAAATCATATCAACCAGAATCCCAACAAACAAGCTTCTCTTTACTTCCCTGGTCTCCTTAAACTCTGTTTAAAATTAATGACTGAGTTTCTCCATATTTAAAAGTTTCAAGAATTTGGATACAAAAGAGCAATGGTTTACATGGGAGTGAGCCATGCTGCACTGTTAGCACAAGATCACTTGGAGGAAGAATGACGTGGTGGAATCTCTTTTCTGAAGTTGCCAAGGCTCATTCTCCAATGATAAAGTTGCCTAAACAGCTTTGGTTTTGCATAGAAAGCACATTTATTGTCTATTATTAATCTGTGTATGGTCTGTTCTGCAAACACTAAAAACAACATCTTTCAGCTCCATTAAATTTTCTCCTTCCCACTTTCCATCAGCTTATATGTAACATTAACATTAATATGTACAGATATGGAATTTCCATACTAGATAGGCTTTGGTTTCTTTGTGCTTGAAATAAGATTGGGGTTTAAAATGTTGCTCATTTTGAAGGATTTAGCACCATACTCCTGTTGGCCCAGCCTGGAGCCCGTCACTGGCTGCACGTGTTTGAATGTCAGGGCTGGGCTGTGCGGCTGTGATGCAGCTGAGGGATGGGTTGTCCCCGAGCACCAAATCATCTTGGGGCATCAGCTGTCCGGGCACCACGTGGGATCTTGGCACCACCACTCTCTGTGCTTGTTGGTGGTGGCAGACCTTCATGAACAACCTCACCCTTCAGTAACAGAAATGTTGAAACTTGCAAAGCAAATTGCATTCCAGAAGAAATTTTTGATCAGGAACATATCTCCTGGTTTGAACAAAGGTATGGAATACTTTGCCATATTACAAAAAAAAAAAAAATTAACCAGGATGGAAAGACTTTGGATGTAACTTTTTTCTCCTTTTTTACAGGAGCTAAGTAGTTGCTCTAAACTTGTAAAACTATCTATAGTAAATTAAAAGAACACATTCCAGAGATACTGATAACCTGCCATCAAAATGGCAAAAATCAAAAATTTCAAGACTAAGCCCTGAGTAGCTGCAATAATGCAAAATGTCTTAACAAAGAATTGAAATTCCTGAAAGTATATCTACATTTAAAAGTCAACTAGATTTTGTTTTAGTTTTAAATAATGTTCTTTAACCAAACAAAGTCCTGAAATATTCTAGTGAAAATCATTACCAGAGTGGCAAAGAGTGAGGGTTATGTAAGAAATTATTATTCATTTTGTGTTAATGAGATTATAGTGAATTTTATTTACTGTTCCTAAAAATTGAGAGAAAAAATTTAGCTGAAATGAAATGTAAATCCTTTGGCAAAGAAACATAATGCTTCTTAGCAAAAAACCTTTGCCTCCACTATGGTATTTTTAATTCTGTATCCTATCTAGTTTTTAAACGCCATACTGTTCTAAATCACTCTGAGATTCTTCAGACTGTGAGCTCTTGAGACAGATACTTCCATTTGTAACGAATCTAACTCAAAATGTTCATTTGTTGCCTTTAGGGCCTCATAGAATAATAGTAACAGCAAAACCAACAAGAATAATAGTGACATTGACAATCAATCTGAAATCTAGGGTAGGATATATAGAATGATTATAAAGTGGTTTTGACACCCAGCTGCAAATAGCGGTGTTTCTGAGAATATTATTGTACATCAGCTGATGAATATATTTTTATATCTATATCCTATCTCTCTACTACTGTGGGCAGCCACAACCATTTACTCTCATCATCTCCCCAAGTTAAATAAAATTTGATAGAAAACATTTCTTCGGGGATAAAAGCGAGATGCAACATTGTATGTGCAACTGCATAAAGTTCATGGGGAAATTTGTCTGCTAAGAGTTGCTTAAAGAATGAATGGATGCTTTATGTAAATCTAACCTTTTACAGAGTTCAGGCAGGAAATCTCATAATGAATGATGTGTTCCTATAGGTGTGAAGAACTGGCTTGGTGTGCACAAGGTCAAAGAGAGGAGAGGTTCTTAAGTAATAATTAGTAATAGCTGATTCATACTGGCAAATTGCACCTGCCTAGCAACAACAGTGTATTGTAAAAGTAAAATACAGCACATTAATGTGATGAAGTTTATGTTTCCACCATATCAAACATCTTCATTAACACTCTTTTACACTGCACATAGCTGAAGGAAGAAAGCAATTAGAAAGTTTCAGATTTTATGTTAGAGCAGGGAGTATTTGATCAGTGGTTTTACTCACTGAATAATGCAGATTTATCCTAGCCCACACTATTTAAGAAATTTATGCCAAAGTCAGTTAGTAGTTTCAACTAAAACTAGTAATTAGTCAAAAATTTATGTTTTGTTTCAGAGGAGTATTTTATGGGTAGATAAAATTTTTACTAAAAGCCTTAAATTAAAAAAAGATATTACACTCAAACCATTTTCCCTGCTTTTCGTTTCAAAGAGAAATCTAGAAAAATGTTTTGTTCTAAATGCTCACCTCAGCCAACAAAGTGAAAAAATCAGTTATTCACACAATGCTGTTTACTAATACTCTATGTGGAGGAGTAGATTGGATGACTAATCTTGTTTGTTCCCACATTCTGCCTCCACTTGCTTATGTACCTGCTGAGAAGCAGCATCCTTGGGCTCCCAAAGTCTGGTGGGTTTTGCCCTGATGATCCTGCAGTGGCAGTGTGGGCTTTAAAGAGAGTGCGCCTGCACTAAAATGAACATGTACTCTTCTCACATGTTGCAAATACTATTAGAAAGGAGGGTTTCCACGGTAATGAAGAAAAGAATTTGGAAAGACACATCACCATTTCTGAAGAAAAACGCTCAGTCTGGCTTGTATAAGTCCTTTTAAGTTATATAGAAAGCAAATTTTCTCCACAAAGATTTCTCGTAGTGAAATATTGTGAAAGCATATGAAATCTAATGATTCTGGAAGGGATGAAGGCTCATGGTTTTGCAGTTTCTACATGACTTTACACAGGCATGAACAATGTGTGTCAAGAAAAGAAAAAAAGTAAAAGCAAAGAAATCCAGCTATAGCCCAGGAACATGTACACAAAGTTAATGTCTGGGACATAATATAATGCCTGTGCAGAGAAACATCAAAAAGACTAACTAGCAACACAAATATGATGACTATAATTAGTGAATAAATTCTGTAAAATAGAAAACAATTATTAGATATCAAGAAAACATCTGTATGGGTGCCAAATTAGCCTATGACATATTTTCTAACCCATACTTTCCTCTGGCTCTGCTCTTGGCCACTGTTCTCTTCTGGGTGACATAGTACTTGGATCTGATCCTATATTCCTATTTTACACACATCATACAAACCATGTTTCATAAAGAGAAACAATAAAATTTGAATTGGCTACTCAGTAATGTATCATAAAGCCTAGATAGCTGTAAGACCTAACAAAGATCTCAAAATGTCATAACTTTGGTTGTTTACCAAAATATAGTCCCTTTGAGGACACCTTTACTTTTTATCCCTTACTTTTCTTTCCGCTGTCATGAAAAGGCTTTAAAATTACGTAAACCTAGGGAAATAGTGTGAATATCCACACACACCCCAGTCAAAATTAACCACAGAAACTTGCTGAAGTGGCTTTGTAGGATTTTAGAGCAGCAGGATATTTCTTACTAATTTTTTTTATATAAGATTTTGTGTAGCTGTTTGTTATCCACTGTTGCACAGTATAGGAGCATGTGAAACAGTCCAAGAGGAATCACTGAGTATCTAATGTAGGCACCATCACAAGGAAGATATTGAAAATCCACTGGCAGCTAAGAGAGAGGTAACTTTTGAGCCCAATTAAATCCATTACCCTTCTAAACCCCCCGATACAAAATATGGGTAATCACATGAGTGTTTGTAGGCTAAAGACTGCATGTCAATATTATCATTGTTAGAGCTACAGCAAAGGGAATTGTCAGTCTTAATAAGTGCCCTAATTGTATCTCTATCCAGAGAATACAAAAATAATTTTAAAGTACTCTTCTGTTTTTTATTCCTCAGACTATCTGATATATTAGGCTCCAGTGCTTTTTGACCAGATATTATACTGAATAGACAAGTATGATATTCTACTGTCCAGAAAAGTAAAAGTCATTCTTATATATTTACAGACTTAATGAAAAGTCCTTAGTGAAAGAGAGGACACATGGGATCTTACAAATGCAGGTCCCTGCACACGTTCTGCAGTGCCACTCTATTTTTATACATTAATAAAAAATGTATAAAAATATGAAGCAGCACACAAAAAAAAAGCATTCTCTGGAAAATTATATCAGCAGTGAAGACATGAGGAATGGAGACTCAGAGAAGCTAAAGGGTGAAGTGATTTTTCTTATGTTATGTTGTAGGCCTTTGTCCAAGGCAGGACTGATGAGCTCCAACTACTGAAGTACTCCTCACTTTTTCTTTTCCATTTTCAAGCCATTAGTATTAGGGATGTGCCCCACAGTTATCAGACGATAATCTACACATCCTCTTAAGGCCTGTAAGACCTATTCTAATTTCCCAGTCTCAGGAATATTTTGGACAGCTTCTACTATACTAAAAATAAACAAATCTAAAAGATTATAATATATTTTAAAGAAGCTATGATTTTCTCTCCTATCCAAGAATAATATGGTATTTTCTCCTTCAACCTGGATGCACCTGTGGTTTTCAACCATGAGTATCCTAATCAAACAAAGATTTTTTCCACATGGCCTCTAAGCCCATCGTTTCATGATCCACAGACTTTCAAATGACCCCTATACCACTGAGAAAAAAATTAATTGCCAGTACTCACTTTTGGCTCTGGAAAGCCCCAAAATAACAGGCTTTAAAACTGCTTCAAGTTTATGTCCAAAGAGGTAAGGCTTAGCATGTCATTTTTTACATCTCCCTATGAGCCGTACCCTGGTAGGCTCACCATAACCAAGCCACCTGGCCTGCCAAGCAAGGGGAAGTG
Source organism: Emberiza elegans (assembly GCA_024865655.1). NCBI lineage: Eukaryota > Metazoa > Chordata > Aves > Passeriformes > Fringillidae > Emberiza > Emberiza elegans. The sequence continues at coordinate 74,610,696 of JALJVW010000206.1, forward strand.
AAATGAAGCCTCTGCAAAAAAAAAAAATTAAATAATTAATTTAAATTTTTTTTCTCCTATATTTTAAGAGCTGCATCTGAAGTATACAATGGTACATAAAATGTAGGAGGCTTTTGTAAATATAAGTTTGGGACAAGTTACAGTATTGTGCAAGGTTTCCCAACCACAGAGACAACACTCCCCGAATTCTTCCATATTCCTCATTTGCAATGTTTGGTAAATATTTTCTTGAATCTTTTACTATCTAGATATACTTTGGAACATAACATACTTATTCTTAAAATTTAATTCCCACTGAAATATTGAAAGGCACAAAAGAACCTTGAAAAGACATCTCTATTTTCCTAAAGATGCAGGGTACATAAAAATTTTTACTGTTGACACCAAAGACAGACTGCACATGGCACTGGGTGGATATGATGGACAGAGAAGCAAACAGGAAAAGAAGAAAACTCAAAGAGAACTTACAGCAGAACCTAGAAAATTAATGCTAAGTGGAAAAATAGAGAAAAGTGGATAATGGAAGGACAATGATGGTGTTCATTGCCTCTGGAATTTTAGAGATGAGCAATAAAATAATTTTCCAGTAGACTTCATAGTCCTATGCAACAACACAACATTTTCACAACAATACATTGCAGAATGCAGTAGGAATTAAAGTTTATCTCAGCTTAAAAATATAAAAATTGGGTATGGAGATCATGGGGAGAACTGAATGCCACTGGACCCAACTAGCTGTTCCTTTATTGCCTTTGGTATTCAGATGACATTTACTCTTACCCTTTTTTAAAATCCTGAGGGAATCACTAAATTATATATGCACATATATATCCAGTACAGAAAGCTGAAAAGTACAGTTTGCCTTCAGGGCCTGCAATTAGGGATTTGCTAAGTCAGCTATGTGCTGTCAGGGAATCAAGGAAATCTCCATTAGAATGCCATTAGGACCTGCAGAAAAGCTCTGCATTTCTTAGCCCCATTGGTCTACATATATTCTATTATACTCCAGAAAATTTCCATATTTTTGTAGAAACATGTCTTATTAATTAATATTATTGGAAGTTCTAATAGGTTTGTTTAGATCAGCAAAAATGTCCTTCAATCATCCAGCATAAGATGGATTGAACTGGGCAGCCACCTGGCAGCCTTCCTTATTGGCATGTTGAGTCTTTGGCAAGAGTGGGCTGAGCACAGTTCATGCAGAACTGCTGAAGAAACATTTGATAACAGCAATTTTTAAAGATTTGCCCGTGAACAGTCAGATCAATTTTAACACTCATTTGCCTGGTTTGCTCTCTGACCTCCAAAAACAAATGTTTGTTTATAGGCAGCTGGTTCTTTTAATCTCTCCATCATTGTTGTCTGAATATTTATACAAAAGGCAAAAAGGGAGCAATACAGGAGAAAAAGAACAGAGCTTGATCAGTTGAGAATTTTTATGACGATATTCTTGGTAATTGTCATCTGCACTTTTACTTCACATTAAGGTCTAGGAACCAACAGGAAAGGTTGAAATTGCTGACATTTCATTAACTTGTAAATTTGTGAAATGTGTTATGGAATTTTTTACTAGGAAATTTTGGCAGTGCAAATGGGGAGTGTAAAGCCCTTGCATTGTGATATACGTGCAAAACTTGACATGCATATCACTTCCATGTGTGTTACACCCACAGAAATGAAAGCCCATACACGATCTCACTGAAATGGGTGAGAGCACTGACTGACCTGGAACCTCAATATTATTTTTCTTTGATCCAAAAGAGTTTTGAAGAATAAACTGCCAAACTTTTGTAAGATAAACTACAGGAGTTAGGTTTCCCTCCTGCTGGAGGGATGTCCTTTGAGAAGGAAATATCCTGACATACCAAACTTGGTATTCAATCTATGTGAAGTTTCTTTACCATAGTATTGTTTCAATGCGTCTACCTGAAATTGTCACATCTTGTATTTCTAACTTATTTAGTATTATTGCATGCAACGCACCACAACATACAGGAACCTCCAGCTCCGTAGGGAATTTTTGAGCAGCAGTGTAACTTGGATCTAGCTTTTCTGTCTCCTTTAGGAAGCATTCTGCTTCCTAAATCAATACACATGGAAAGAAATTGGCAAAATCTAGCAGGATTCCATGGCACAGTTCATGAATACCATAAGTATCATGGGGTAACTAACTTTGCCTCCAAAGCCTGTCCCTTCAACAGCTCTTAGGAAAGATACAGAACAAAGGGATCTGCATTTTCTAGTCACCTAATGACTGCTTTCCTTTTAGGCTGAATATAACCTTTAGTTATAGAATGCATATTGCACAATCTGCAGTGTTTTTTCTTGATAAATTTGACCATTTCCTTGGCATATCTGCATAACAGGTTCAAACCATTCTCATGAAACATGTAAAGAGAATGAAACTGAGAGCTGTCTCACGTAAGTGAAGGCACAGCAAGGCACTGCATCCTGAAAAAAAATTGGCTGAAAGAATGGAGTGTACCTACAAAGCTAACTTCATTATGAAAAGGTAAGAAGTTGAACATGTCTACATTTCTTTTGCAAGTTTCCCAAATGACTAGCCCACAATTCAGACTAATGGCTTGTAAAGTTTCCCCTTAAAAAAACATAGTGGTTTTGAGCATAAAATAGTGTCTGAAAATAATAAATTCCATTTTTATACTTACATAACTTAGCGACAATTAAACTGACATTTTCCCCATAACCTAATAAAAAAAAATCCAGTCTCAGTTTAAAATCTTAGCCTGCCAAATGCAAATCAGAATTTTTTTCTGAGTTGCTTTATGAATCCATGAAAATAGGATACATAACAAAAAACCCTCACAGAGCTATAACTACAGAAGTGCCAAGAAGGCACTGGTTGGAATACAAAACATCCTCAACTGACTTACCTCTTCATTTATCTCCCTTGCTAAGTGTTCCAGTATTGGAAATGCTTTAGAATTTGTATAATTCATGTAAATTATTAAACACCTGTTTTTGTCCCATAAAAGAAGAATATGGAAAAATCTCTTCAGCTTAATTGATTCTTGGCCTGAGTTGTCATTATTTTCTTGGCAAATACAAAGAAACTGTAGCTCCCTAATGGTCAGATTTTGTTTGCAAAACACAGATGCTCAAAATTTATCATTCTAAAATTGATCTACTTTTGGTGATTTTGCTGAGAAAATACCATTAAAACACAATTAGGAAGTCAGTGATGAAAAACAATGGCACATAGGTTCTCACATTTTACATTTGCCTTTCTTGCAGATGTGGTACTGATGGATAATGTAGTTTGGTTGGATATATCCAAACTATCAGAGTTTTCTGGTCTGAGTTTTCTGATGTATTTACCAGTAAATTGCTTTCATGTGTCTCTCCTGTAAACTTCTATCTGTTCTGTTTCCATTGGGACAGGGCTTTTGGAAAAGTGTTTAGGAGAAGGGAAGCCCCTAGGAGAAGGTACACTGGGTGCCCCTCTGATTGTGGGTCATGCCACTAGTTCAGAAAGAAGATTACATGTTTCACACATAACAATTATTTTTGGCCTCTCTTTGTCAATGAGAGAAATTACTTTTTTTGTTCATATCACCTTGCAAATTAGAGTAGTAGCATGCAGTCCTCTCTGAGCCAATTCTGAGAGCCTGCAGAGCTGCCAGTTGCCACTCAGCACTGGGGGAAGCTGGCACATTGCCCAGTAGTCATGACCTGCTCACTAATGGGACCAATTCAGGAGATCATGACCACTAATAAAATACATCCTGCCTGCTTACTGGGACCCCTTTCTTTCACTGTGTTCAGCTGCACCGCCTCAGCTGAGCCAAACAACTGATCCAAAAGGAGCAACTCACAGCACAACTGCCCCTGCAGCATCAGCAAGCGAGGAGCTGTTGTTGCTCAACACGCTGGATGGTCCTGGCACGGCATTTACAGTGGACTCCTGCAAGATACAAAATATGCAAACAAACAGAACAGACGCAATTTATTGGAGCAATTAGATCCATTCATGGTCTAAAAATTCTGATATTGTAATCATTCTTACAAGCTTTGCATTTGTAGTTTCTCAAGGATGAGCTCAGTTTTGCACTTAATTACTCAGCTTGTTCTGTATTATATTTCCCCATACAGACATTGGTTTGGTTCAATTTTCTGAATTTGCCATTAGACATTATATGTTATAGTTTTACTAATAGAAAAATAATGAATATTCAAATTAAATTATATTTTTATTACATTTTTAAAGCTCTCATTTGGGGGGCTCTAAGTTTGAGGGTTTGAACCAGCTTGTAAACGTCTGACCATTTGTTGAGTCCAGCCTCCTATGCTGTGAAGTTCTCTGTGGGAATACACAATCTGGAATTCAGCTGAGAGAGAGTAATTTTCTTACCCATTCATTGCACTTGTCTAACAAACAGAAATTAGACCGAATGCACTGTGCTCTGTGAGAGGAAAAACAGTGACCCTCCGTGGTAAGAAGGCTGGCACCTGTCAATAGGCTCAGGTATTAGAATCAGCCTGATGCAGAGGAGAACTTGGCCTGTCTTACTAGAGCATCTCCAGACCTTATGTTGAATACAGAGGGCGAGAGACAACTAATTTCAGCTTTATCAAAATTTCATTCTGCTTTAGCTGAAGTGGACAGAACAAGAGAAAGGCAGAGAAGTTTAAATGAAACTAACCCCACTATATTTCTTGAAATAAACCAAAGGTAAATTTTTGAGTGTTGTCACTTGACAAGGTCAATTCCTGATTTCCTGAGTCCTGGTGGAACTAGAAAATTTATTACAATATTGTAAAAATGTTCATTTAATTTATTCAATTGGTAGATTTGCAGACTGGTAGATTTCTTAAATTTTGTATTAAACAAAGAGAGCAGAGTCCTGCTCTCCTAGCAGTGCATGGCATTCATTCTCAGGGACACAAGCTCATCTTCCTGCACCTGTGGTTTTACAGTCCCTCTGTCCTGAGCACAGAGCCTCATACACGTGTTAGGCCTTTTTCCTCTTTACACAGCACACAGAATGCCTTCAGATCTCTCCACATATGTGGACACTCTTTTAAGACATCCCCCCATACCGCTTGATTGTCTTTAGTTTGACAGTAATCCCCTTCCCTGGGACATAATTCCTGTCTTTAATGTGGAATAAACCTGAAAGCTGGAAGACATCCTCTTTACTTCTATAGACAGTTGTGGATGAATGAGTCTTATCCTGTTTGACAGTTTTTAAAAAGGTTCTCTATGGTTTTTATTAGCATTATATGAGTAACAATGGGTCCTCAGTTATACCTAGCTTTAATGATTGCATATTAATGGACTTGAGATAGCATGAATCTATTAAACATATCCCAATGATTATTAAATATAATACATGTAACTATTTTACCACCAGAAAAACTAAATACCAGACTTAACACGTAACATCTGATGCAGAACATAGCATAGAAGACAAAACCACAAGGGTAAATAAACTATTGTAAAAAGTAAGCTAATAAGTAAAATTAAGAGAGATCCATTTTGGTTCAGATTTTCCTTCTAGTCCTTGTTTCCATGACATGACAGCTATTTTTCTGTGTAACTCCATCCTGTGTACTTTTATCCATTACTTCTGCCAGTCTTAGAAGAGGTGAGAGATGAAAAAGGGCTCTTGCTGGTATTTCCAGTATATAAAAACTGCTTCTGTCTAGTGGCCCTTAGCATCAAACTGCACCTGAAAGGACATTGTCTGAGCAACCTCTTTTCTCCTGTCTAGCCATTGAAAATGACCCGAGATATAAAATGTGTGCTAAACAAGCTTGTAATGAAAATTATTAGGGTGTTTTTTGTTTGGTTTTTTTTATATCTGGACAGCCTGGGTGGTGTTGATGGGCAGAAAAGCTTTCTACATTTCTGAATTAGTTTGTTTGGATCTGTGTAGTCATAGCTTAAGACTGCAGAGAACAAGCTCTGGGAAAAGGAATCACTTGTTTTTCTCACTGAGGCTGTCTCAACAGGAGCACAGCAACTGTTTAACAGAGCACAACACTATCCATTCTCTCTGACTGAGAGAATGAATTTTGTATTGGTTTATCTCTGAATACAGATCCCTCACACACAGGCAGCCGTGTGCATTATGTGTGCATGTATACACACTGACAGCTCTGTGAGTGATCTTAACAAGAACCTTTTTAACACACTCAGAGTTTGAACCAGAACCTCTCTGGTTCTCAGCTGCACTAGAAGTACACAAAGAGCTGGCAATTTAGCACAGTACGTCTTGTAATTAGTTTAATCATTGTCAGCATGTAACTATACACCAAATACTAATTAGCCATCTTAGTATATTGATGGGATTTTTCTTAGCTGTTTTTTGAGTTAAGTTTTCTGTGGAAGCAAGCTGAGATCCCCTGTGAGAAGCAAGAAAGCAACTTTCCACATGTGCTAAGATGTGCAAATATGGGAACTACTAGGTTCCTGTTATCAAATACCAGGTTTGGCATCATTTACAAGTCAGCAAAAGTGAAAGGATTAAGACATTAGAAAAGCAGTTCTGCAAATGCTTGACAGCAGTGAATGAGAGATAAGAGTGACTGCAGCACTTGGTGCAGGACCCGTGGTTGGAACTGCTCCAAAGCTCAGGAGGTTTCTGGTCCACAGATCTTGTTCAAATCCTTCTCTGGTTTTCAGTGGTTAAAGGTGATTTTATTATTCTGTTAGATTTTCTTTGTAGAATAGAATATAAAGTGCTTGAAAGGCTGACAGAGAACTTGAGCCATCTTCTTATACCAGCACAAAATATAATTAGAAATACTTACAATTTCCAACCTGTGACTGTTTCCTCAGGCACCCTGAAACATCTTTCTTTTCTCAGGGTAGTACAAGATTACCACAGTCTGCTAAGATAAGCAGTGCAAAGAGGTTTACCAAAAGAGAAATTACCAAAAGAGGTTTACCAAAGGAGAATTTGCCCCAGTGCAGCAGCAGTCTTTGGCACGTCCCAGCCCTTTGGGTGTGAGAGCAGAGCCCGATGTAGCAGCCCAGTGAGCTGCCTCTGGAGGGCTGGGCAGACCCTGACACCTCTGAGAAGATCAGCCAAGCAGTGGAAACTGTGTCAGTGCTTGAAAAACCTCACAGCTATCTTCCAAGGGAGCTAGAGGAAAAGCTGCAAATAGAATAACTATTCAGGGACAGATTGATGGGGAGTGAAGGTCACAGCATGGTTATTAAGAATGGAAGTGGTAACAGCAGCAGCAGAAGCAATTTTACCTGACCAGAACAGATTCAAAAATTGGCCTTTATTTGTACCAGCCCAAGAAATTCTCTTTATCTCTTCATTTGATGGGCAGAAGTTAGGAAAAATAAATAGAAGGGATTTCCCCAGAGACCAAGTGCTCCTTCTCCTCCTACAGCAAAGGAAAAGGAGTTCATTTCATTTTCTTGTGCAATAATGTTTAAAAGGACCAGTTTTAGGAATAAAAAAGTCACCTCCAGTCATTTATGATTTATGCTGAGACCCTACAATGCCAGCATTTCCAGATGTTCAGAAGTCTGCTGGAAAACAAAACATATTTCCAAAAATTCCTGGGGCTGGAAGTGCAAATCTCATTCACACTCCTGAGATCTTACTTAAACAGTGCCTTGCTGCTACCACAGGGCTGCTCATAAGCACTCACCGGAGTGGAGGGAGCTGCAGGTCCTGTAAGGCTCTTCAAGCTTTGTAAATCCACAGACCAGACACGGAGCCTGCAGTTCCCTCTAAATCTGCTTGGCTCCAATTAATCCCCAGTTCAGCTATTCCCCAATTTAGCTGTTGCCATTTACACCCACTAAGGATCTGTCCCTCTTCATCAGGGAGAATTAATTCCTTGGGTTCATCTGTACTGTAAGTTTTATATTTGGCTTTCCATGTGTGTTCCCTTTTCCACCTATAGAGAATTTTGCCCATGTCCTGCTTTATTCCATGAAAACTATACTTTGATACGTAATTTTTGTCATGCAAAAATGAGCTTTCCATGAGAAATTTGAGAGTTGGGATGGTATTTTAGTCCTGAATTGATTTAAAACTTTAGTTTAATTCAGGTTTCTCAGTGGTCATTTTCATGGAGCAGAAATATTTGTTCCACTATATATGTATGTGCCCTCACACAGACACATTCATGCCCACATATGAACATACTTGATGTCAGAATAAGGAACCTAGAGCACCTACTGTTGAAACCAAAAAAGAGAATTTAGTTTAAGGTAGTGCTTGTTACTTCTTGCAGTCAGGCCATTTATTTAGGTCCACATGAACGCCCGAGTCTGGAAATTTGTCACCAATGTTTTTTCTTTAATGCTGTCATCTTTATACTAAAATATTTAGATGCATATTTGAATGTGGCACAGAGAGAAAGGAAATAATGAGTGGTTTGAAGGTTATTAGAAGCTAGAGAATGACAGGACTATTTATAATCATCCCCTTACATGAAGTCATTTGATTTTGTGGTATGAAAACCACAAATAGTGTTTGTGAACAAGACATCCTCAACTTCAGCACAAGAATACATTCATTATTCCTTGTAAGTAAGACCCCATTATGAGTGATGACGTGTCAAAAGTCACAAAAATGTTGAAATTCCAATTCAGATGAAAAAAGTAGTACACGATGAATCTGTGCGTGAAACGTATTAAATCCAGAGTAGAATAGTATTTCTGTCTCCATTAGCAACAAGAACTCAAGAGGATGCAGCAACTGACTTAAAGAAAAGATTGTGATATGAATGACAATTTCCAAGAGAGAAACCAAAGTGGTGGCACAAACAACCAGGCTGAGTCTCGTCCCCAAGTCCCAGTTCAAGTGTTGTTTCACACCAATGAGGGAAGCACTGCCAGCCAATCATCCTTGGCTTATTTATTGCTCTATTTCCCCATATAGAGCCTTTCTGTCAGCTATTAGCAGTGATTCAGTAGCACTGCAGGTTATCAGTGTGTAAGGGAAAGTTTACTCTAGAGACCTCACTTTATCAGCACTTGCTCTACATTTTTTCTGCTCTATAATAGCTGTCCCATCTATGATCCTGCTCACTATATTTGCCTCATTAATGAAATTTTACACAGTTGTCTGACAATTCAGGTTACCCAAGGATTTCTTTTCAATGAACAGTCACTTGAATGACGACTGGTTATCTGAGAAATGACAGTACAGGTCCCTTGGGGAAAGAAAAAAAAAGAAGCATACAGGTGACATTTCCAGATATGAGAATATGATAACTTAAAAGAGAAGCACAAAAACCCACAAGTTTCACCATACATAAAGATCATTGGTTCCCCATGCCTTTACATATGAGTTGCTTTTCAAGATATTGAAGTTTACTAACCCAGATACAGGTCCCTGAATAAGTAAACAGTCTTACTAACTATCTTGAGGGACTAAAATCTCTGCTTTATTTAGGACCAAGCAGTTTTGATGTAATTTTTAAAGTCAGCTTTAAATGTGCTTATCTACATGTATCAGAAGGCAGTCATGTTATTACTAAAGGATGTATACAACACTAGCTTATTTGTTCATTTATGTTCCATGCATACAAGTTATGTAACCTCATTGATTTCCCTTTCTCATTTCTATTTCCTCATTTCAGTTCGTTTTATAGCCATAACAAATTACATTTTCATTTCAAAGTCAGCTTCCTTTCTTTTGCCCCTGCTATTCTTTCCCCTCAGGTTTCAAAAAGTTAGCTCGTGATTTTGCAGATAAGCATTCCCAGCATGTAAGACCCTATTAACAGAAGTTCAAAACCAGAACATAAAACTTTGTGAAAAGGTGTACTATAAAAATGAATAGAAGTTTGACAGTTCCTTTTGCAGGGGAAAAAATCCCAGATTGCAACTAGCTAATATTTTGGATTCATAACTGTGTTAATGACAACATTTGCTTTTTAAAATTTTAGTCAAATGATGGTAATTTCCATTTTCATGTGATCAGTCTTTCAAATATGAAAGTCCACATTGGAAAATTGCTTGAGTGCTTCAGAGGGAGCAAAGTAAATCAGTGGAGGATACTCCAAATTTGGGCTTAAGAAAAGCACTATAGTCACAGAGTAGCACTGAGGGGTGTCCTCTGAGGTACTTAACTTTTGGCATAGATGTGTGCATAGCAAAGGAACAGGGGTTTTGTCTAATCCACAGCATATATTTTACTTGCAGCTGATCCCTTTACTCCCTGTAATAGGAGCTAAATCTTCACACCTGACGGACCCTGACAAAGGCCTGGGGAGGGAGCAGTGTGCAGGCTTATCCCTTCCACCATGGTCTGAACAACCCTGGAAATCCAGTGTTTCACATTAAACCTTCACAAGGGAACCCACCCTGAAAACCATGAGGAGTTTTAAGTCTCCTTCTCCCTTTCCACAGTTAGACCTAAAACTGCTGTTTGCCCCAGGACTGCGTCCTTGGGACTCCTTCACAGTTCCTTTTTATCAAAAGGGGTTGAAATGGGCCCCCTTATAAGCTTACAGCAACTGGGAACCTGAGCCAGAGAGGAAAGGCAGTTAGTTATTAGCAAGTTCTTCCAAGGAAGCCTAAAGGGGATTGTCCACCAGTGTTTGAATATCCAGCTATCAATTCACAGCACTTCTAGCAAGAATGGGAAAAAAAACTGGTAAATGACTAACACATGTGCATAGAGCAGGACCTTAGCTCTAGATCTACTAATAACTGTGACTTTTTGTACAATTTTTTTTTTGGAAGAGGTCAGAGGAATTTAACAAACAAGGTACTACCAGGCTTCCTGTTACTTGTAATTACAAGAATGGGCAATCTTTCATTTTAATAGGTCACATACTTTTTTTTCCCTTGCTAGCATTTTTTATAAGCAGACAACGGTGTTAAGAAGGGAAAAAAAGAGAAAGGAAACCATTGCCATTTAAAACTTTGAGACTAAACATTAACATTGCTGGTATGCTAGCAGAATCTGGGACAAATCCTGCCCTACCTCAAGGAGTGCAAAGGGCCAGCTCACAGCAGCATGATGCATAACAAATGAGCTGTCTGGAAAAGGTAGGAAAAGCATGGCAGGAGAGGAAGAGGCATTACAGAGATGGGAAACAGTATGAAATACAGTTCAAAGACTCATTGTACAGAGGTGTTTGAAAGCCTTGTACGTAAGCAGAGACATTACTGCTTTCCCCTAGCAGATTCAGGGGTAATAGAAATACAGAAAAAATTGCTGTCACTCAGCCAGGGCAGTCAGTCTCTTTTGGGAAGTTCTACTGTGGTCTTAGCAAATCCTACTTTATTTTTCCATGGTCAATATGTCTTTGCTAAGCAATGCAGACGTGAATTGGTGCTTTGTTTGTATGTACCAGCTGTAAACTGAATGTGCAATTTAAGATGTAGATTGAGACACAGAAAAAGATATCACTTTTCCTAGGGGGGGAAAAAAAACAACTAATTTTTTCTTTAAGGGCTCATATATTCCACAGATGAGGGAATACTAAGAGAATAACTGATGATCAGCACAGTCCTCCCTTGGTAATTACCACAGAAACACTGTGTATAGATGTTTCAGATCACACTAAAGATCTAAAGTTCGTTCTGCTTCTATTAAGACACACAGCTTTTTATTATTACTACTATATGCATACAGAGTTTTGCTAAAGTTGTTTTTCACCACAGATCAACACCCCCTCAACAGATTATGCTGAAAAGCAGGGGGGAAATAAAAGCAGGACTAGAACAATTAGTTATATATCAAACCAAATAGGATCTCATTATCATAGGGTTCTGTACTTATGGAACAACTGATAGAGAAAATATTTTGCAAACAATTGTACTTCTAAAAACTATGGTGACTTAGTACTGGTACTAAAACAATTGTGAGAAAATATGGTACTGCTGTAAATAACTTTAGAAAATATCAACAATTTCTTAGTAAGTAAAGACTTACTAGTTAGTAAGTCTTTAGTTCATCTTTAAAGGCATAACATTATACTGCTCATCTCAAGGGGACTATGTGGCTTGGGACCTCGCTAGACAGCTCTATAAGGAGCCCCTCCTTCTCTCACCTCCTTCACCTCCAGACTGCAAGAAGCTGCCACCTGACAGACCTATGGAGAGGTCTTCTCATCAAGCACTAGCACTACCATGAATAATTAGCACCCTTGTTTTGTGCATAAGCCTGTCCTCACCATGAAATCAGGCTCCAAAGCTTGTTGGTGTTCAGCTCCTGGAGGCCAGGTGAGGTGCTAGACCTCCAAAAGTTTGGGAATGGGGAGTGAGGGAGCTGTTGCATGAGCAGAGAAGCAGTAGGGTTTAGGAGTACCATGCTTGAAGGCTATAAACTTTCCTATAACAACAGCTTACTGGGCAATAGATAATTAATTTAGCAGGAGTGACAGAGGAGCTGGTCCCTCAGAACTGACACTGTAAGAACCAAGCAGCTGCAGAAGAGCGTGGGAGGTGTGGGGTCGGGCTGACAGCAGTAACCCCTCCAGACAGGGACTTCTCTGTGTCCCTGCTGTTGGCTGGCTCTCACTCTGCCATGAACAGTTCTGCAGTGGGCAGGATGAGGTGGATGTTGGGGATCCTGCTGGAGATGCTCCACTGCCCTGTGTGTGAGAGGGACTAACAACAGGACTGAGCTGTTATGCTGGAGAGTGCATCCTGAGAGTTTCTCATGGGTGTGCCACCATTGTTCAGTGGGGGAAGACTTTTCCTACCACTTCATCACTGGCACTTCTACACCACTTTCTTTTCAGTGGTAGATTCTTAGAACAAAAATAGCACCCAAACTCCGTGCTCTAAGGAGAACTGGGCTCTCTTCACACAGTCCTGGGATCCCACCCACCCTGTCAAGCGCTTGACAGCGCGGCCCCATGGGATTCTGACTGCAAGGAGCAGCAGTGACAGCTGTTTGGGTGCTCACAGTGCCAGCACCGATTGCTTCCAGCCAGAGAGGATCTCCCTGCCTGCTCTGGGCAGGAGCCGTGCGCTGCCTCTGCCTGCACAGCGCTCGCTGCCCGGGAATCAGGATTTACTGGGGCTCAGGGCCAGATCCTACAGGTGCTGAGCGCCATATGGCATGCACAGAGCAGCCTCTTCCCACACACCTCCTAAGAAGTCAGCAGTTTTGAACTTTTACTTTTCAAAGAAAAATACTGCCGGTATAAGAGACTAAATTTTGTAATAAAAAGTGAAAGGTGGGAGCTAACACAGCACCATTTAAAGCTGCATCTGGAATACAATTGCAGTTTAAAACCAGTGGGGAAAAGCAAGATATGAAGTATCAGAAGAGGGCTTAGAATGGAGCCCTTTAAAAAAGAAGAATGTGTTATAAATAATAAACACATATACAGTTGTACATGATATAAAACTAATTCTATTTCAGTGCCTTGGTGGCATTCATAAACCTCTCAGCTTTATTCTCCTGGTTTATGAGATCACCAGCATCCCTCTATGGAATTACCTGCTTTTGTGCCACAATGTAAAAAATCATTAAGACAGTTTTTCAATATTTTGTTATTGTTTGACCTACAGATTAATATGCCTCTCTAGAATTTGCATCTTCCCTATTGTCTTAGAACAAATTACAGCACAATAAATGCTGTCTGACTGCAGAGTATTGTGTAGCATTTTGCTACTTGCAGTATAGTGATGACTGGCTCCTGCATCAGCAAAAATGATTAGAATAAAAATGTTGGGTTTTAGGAGCTTTGAGATTGCAACAAGGTTATAGATCAGAAGATATTTTCTTGCACTAGTGCCGTTGGATTTGGGAAAACAATCTGGCTGTTAAATGTTAATTGCTAAATTAGTGAAGCTTAAGCCTAATGGAGGCGGCTTCTTCAGGCTGGAATTACTATGCTTATGAAAATAACCAAGGAGACCTGTGTAAAATATCTTTCTGAAAAATATGAAAGAAAACAAAATTACCTGCATTCAGTATCAATTCAGGCAGCACTCACAGAAAGGTTTGTTTCTTTTCATTACTCTCACTTAAGGGAAAATTTTAGGAGTGCTTTCTAGTTCTGCACTGAAATCAGGAAAAATTTGCTGCTTCACATGGGTTTCATGTGAAACCCACTAAACTTTAGTTCCTCTCTTGCTTGTTAGAAAATGTGATTCTTCGTATGTCAAAATCATTTTCAGCCTGAGGATCGTCAAATAATGTTAGGAATTCTAGGAAGGGGAGACAAGTAAGTGAGAGCCTGGGAAGAAGTGATGAATAACTAGGATTGTTTGGGGGAAAGAAGCAGTGCAGGAAGGAAGCCCAGAGTGTTTATGTGAGCAGAGGAACTGCAACAAAAGCCAGTAGAGCTGGGAAAAGTTAGTCAGGGGAGCAGCAGGAGGAAAGAGAAAAATATTAGGAATTCTGTGAAAGGAAGAAAAAGGTGACAGTACCAGAGCCTGTGTGCAAGAAGCAAAGGCAGCTTAAGAATCAGAGACCTGTCAGAGAGTCTGTGTGAGAGTGATGCACCAAGTGTAATAGTGGAACAGGACTGTTGACACTAGGGCTCAGTTGCCTGGGGAAAGTGATGAGAAGTAAGCAACATTACTTGGTTTTGAGCCAAAAATCACTGATAAGTCTATAAAAAAATCCAAAAAGCTTTAGCAATAACAGTGGCAGCAAACAGGATGGCTCTTAGCTATTTGCTATCTGTAGAGTTCCCTTTGTGCTACAGCTGAGATGTAGAAACAATTCAGACAGTAACTGAAAAACGAAACAAAAAGCAAGGAAATGAAACATGTATGGATGCACAGCAGTCCTTAACTACACATGTTTAATGATCATAAGCATTTATGTACACTGCACACAGCTACAGTCATGCTCATGGGATGAATGATTTTCACAAAATAAAAACAGCTGTGGGGAAATTCTCTCAAACTGTAATAGGAACAATAAAAGCAGTAAAATTAAAAGATGTACCTCAGAAATTATTCAAGTTGACAGTCCATATGCAACTATCTTTTTATATCAGATACAGCTCAATTAAAATGCAATTATAGGAGCAATATTTGCTCTATATTTTGTGCATGCTCTGAGAATAACTTCAAATACTCTAATATAAGTTTATCTTTTTAATGAGCTTTGGGTTATTCCATGAACATGTGTATCTTAATAAGGACTGTGTGTTATACCCTCTATGGGACGTAGAATAATGGTTCAATGTAGAGATGACAAAATACCTTGGATGGAATGAAAGGAAGAAAAGTGGAATACGAATTACGGAAATTTACATATAATAAGATTTCCCAGCAATATGGTGGTGGGAAGCAATGTGACTTTCAAGGTGTGAAGGGAGGGGAATTCCATTTCAAAGGTCCTTGGAGACAAACAGGTCTGATTCCTTTCTGCACCAGACTTGGCAAGGAAAATTCTTTTTCTGCTTGCCAGAGGCTCTGAGATTTCTCAAACTCCCCATTCCTCACGGAGATGAACCTGGACCTGTCGGGGTAAAGCAATGTGGAGGAGTAAAAGCACTCTCCCTATAGTAAGGACATGAATGTCACTCTGAGTATACTGACTCTGATGCTTGTCCTAATAATGAGTTGATTGTGAGGAGGTCACTTGCCTTTTTTGATTCTCTCTCTCTTTCTCTCTTCCTCTTACACTGCTTTTCAAAACTGGCAGGTTTAATCTCATTTAACCACTGTATTTCTACCAAAAATATTTTTTCTTAGAAATAACCATCTAAAAAAATAATGATAATTTTGGAAAATGTCATTAGTAACAATTGCAGGAAATATCACCATCCTATAAAACAATTACTTGTCTTTCCTTTTTTTTTTTTTTTTTGTAAAATACATAGGGAACAACAATTCACACACACCTTTCTTACAGCAATTGTCAGTAAAGGTTAACCTTTTAAGGACAATCATTGCCTGTACATCATGAATTTTTTAATATCCTTTCTTTTTGTTGTAGTTCTGATCCTTTCTTTGTCTTTGTTTCCATCATTATGCCATTATTATAATCCCACTGAGGCCTTCTCAAGTAGAATTAGAACAGCACTTAATTACTGGAATTAGAAATGACAAATATCACAGTTTTTATCCGGTTGATCTTATCTAAGCTCTTCTGTTTATGAACTTGAATAATCTTGAATCAATGACTTCTAACATTTCCCAAAGACTTAGAGGGAGCTGATTTTTTTTCCCTCTTCTGTGTTTACTTTCTACTTCTTTGTTCAAGGTGAGATTTTTTGACACTATGTGCACTGACAACTTTGTCTAATTCTTTATTACTTGCTATCTACATTTTCCAGCCCTCCACAACTAACTCCTCATTTTCAACTTGCAGCTAACAGTGGGATAATCCATCTACAATAAAATCACACCAAGTCTATACTCAGAGTCTCTCATAATTCGACCCATTTTAATTCATGACTACCTGAAACTTTTTCCTTAACTCTGAAGTTGTCTTTCCTGGTCTGAATAGTTGCAAATTTGTTTAAACAAATACAGGAATGTTAATTTTCATTAATGCTGTGTTTGATGTTCACTTGGACAAACATGATTCAAACAGGGAGATAACTGAATTCTTATCTAAATTCTGTACATAATTTTTTGATACTGGAAGTGTGTGGGAGAAAAAAAAAAAAGACACCATTGCCCTAAACAGTTTTGGTTTGGTTTTATTTTGCTAGGGGTTTCAGTGGGGCATTTTTTTTATTAGATGTTTCTCACTTTGCTGCTTTCCATTCCTAAATTGTCCAGTCAGCATCTCTGTCATTAGCATGCAGTGATGCTATTATATGTAATTTTGTAATGAAAATAAAAGCAAAGTATTCTCTCTCTTCAAACAAAATAAATAAAATTAAAACAAAATAATATGAAAAAATATGAAACCAAACAAAAAAAACCCCAAAAAACCCCAAAACCTCTCTATGGTGAGGCTGAGTAGGCTGAGTACAATATTGAGCTATACCCAAAATCTCTAAGGCTGAAACAGACTTCCTGCTTTTAGATACCATGGGGCCTGTTCAAACGATTCCAAGCACAATAGTTGGCCATAATTTAGAGCATCTGAATTGCTTTAAGAAGCCAAAAACCAGAGATGTCCAAGCAGATGTGTTGCATCTGAATAGTGTATTATTTCTTGATTTTAAAACAGATGCATTACAAACAGAACTATTAAAATAGTCTGATTCTTTTCCCTAAATGCCTCCAGTCACACATGTGCTTATTTCTTCTTAAAGGACTCTCCAAAGAATAGTGTAATTAGCTCTGTACTGAAACAACTTATCTGTGTAAACCATTATTTAGGAATATAGAATAATTTGCAGATTCTTCTATACAAAAGTTTCAATTTCTTTTCCTTTTGGTCAGTATGCATATCTCTAGAGTTTGTTTCACCTCTCATTTAGCCTGACATAAACTTCACAAAGTGTTAATTTAACAACTTACTAAAATTAAATTATTGCTAGAGAGAGGAACTATACAGACTACCGTGAATTATACTCCAGAGTTCTTTGAAGCAGTTTCTCTTCCATTGAATTTTGTAAACATCTATATGATTTCCATTCCCAGTTTCAGGGACCATTGCCTCCTTGCTTTTGACTTTAAAAAATCTCTTGCCTGCAGACTAATTAAAAGTAGCAGTTGCTTTTTGATGGACTCTAGAACTTCCATAGCTGCTTTCCCATTGTTTTAGCTTAGTTTATCACCTCATGGATCCCAAATTCTATTACAGCAGAGAAAATATTGAAAAGGACTAACTATACTCACAATTATATAAGATACATCAATATAAGTAGGTGAGAAATACATCATTTTCTATGAGTGATGGGCAAATATAAAAGGGGGCAAAAAGTATCTTGTTTTAAGAATTAATGATATAAGAAAGGATTTTCTAATGAGCAGATCATTAGCTGAATGTCTTGTTCCAGCTCTCCCTCCATCACAGTCCCTGTTAGGTGTCTGACTCTCACCAACTTCAAAGAGAATTGGCTGCCTAAATACCATGGCAGATATGGGTGTGAGCCTTTCTTTTTTTCAATTATTCAGCTATAAAATGGAGATAATTGTACTTGCCTTGCTTCTCATGCAGTTACACTTCGGTACTGTAAGGATGAGTAGAGAGGAGAATATGAACAGCTCAGATACTACAGTAATGGGAGCTGTAAAAAAAGCCTAAAATAGGAAAAAAACTAAAAATCATCAAAGTCTGGTAAAATGGAAAATGGCAGTGAGGGACTGTCATGGATCTAGGAAGAAGGTCTGGATTGGCTAATGGATATAAATTACAGAAGCTCCTGTGATACTGAAAAATCAGAACACTTGGGAATGCATCTGAACTTCTGGTTTTGTATCCAAAATGAGTCCCAAACTGCTACCATAATACAGAAGCTTTTCTATGCCTAATGCTATTTTTACTGAATAGATGCTTGCATCTGTAATATTGCTTTTTATGCTACATCAGCATATTCAAGTAGAGAATCATATTACAACAATAAATTCCTATTAAAGGATCACATTCTAAACTGAAAAAGTTATTATTGTCATTTCTTTCTATCTCAAAATCTTTTGCATGTGGAAGTATTCTAATAAATGTGTATATCTGTGCATGAAAGAGACATTTGAGAGAGAGAACGTTTCCTCTGCATTATGTGCAAAGAGGGGAATTCATCCTTCAGCTGTAATATATTTCCATTCTTACACATAATCAGCATTTTGTGCACATATTTGAAATTAATTTTTCAGCATATGTCAGCTTGTAGAGTAAAGTTGAAGGAACAGAGTCTGTACTTCTATATCAAAATTAAAATGTGTTTAAATATTTTCATCAAGTTTAGATGAATGAACATTTCTATGTCTATTCACACTAAGTGGCTAACATATTTGTAGCACACACACAAAAAATGAGTTTTAGGTCATGTGTTTCATTGATATCATACACAATTTAAGAGTGAGGGTTCTTTTTGGACAAATAAGTGTGAGATGGCTTGCAAGTACTTTCCTTTGGGCAGACGTTCAAAATCCTTGGAAATGTTTTCAAGCAGGCTTACCAAAGCAGAGCAAATTTTCTGCTACGCTTGGCTTTAGAGGAAGGCTTTTGGCTGTAAGTTTTGCAATTCTGAAGGAAGAAACCTAGAGAAAAAAGTGTTTCTGTGAGACACATGGTGAATTTCGAAACAAATTCAGGTCCCAAGAAAGGAGCTAAATTTTGGGTTGATATATGAGCCTGACAAGGCAGTATAGTCATCTGTGATGATACAACATCTACAAAAGGCTACTGAGATATCTCAGTTCTAGAGAGGGTGCAGCACATCTTCCAGTCATGGCTTATTTCTGATGTAAGTGAGAAGAGAAGGCAAAGTGATTTACTTACACTTTGCTTGTTCCTCTAGTTCACTCTTGAGTGGGATGGGGGACATTAGGACGTGATCTGAGCTCCCCCCATTTATAGTCCATTTCCCTTTATAAAGTTGAAAATGCAGGACATTAAATACCTTGGCCTTAATATGTTTGTCTTTACTTTGTTTAATTTCCAGCACATACACAACATTTTTGGTCTTCTGCTACCAGCAAAAGATAATGCAAAATAAGTCCAAAATTGTGTTATACACTCCCTTTCTAATTCAGTCATTTATGGGTTGTCAGCAATATGGCAATCTGTTTTTAAAGGGCTCCATAAGGTGTTGCGGATTTTACAACAGGTTCACATCTAAAGAACAGAGAAGCATTAAGTAATATCTCCAAGATGGTCTGTGGATTTCATGAGATCATGCATGGCAATTTGTCATTGATGCATGTCAGCCATCAAGCATTACTATTGTATTGTTTTGAGTATTAAAATAACAGTTTCCAGTGCCAATTTACAATCTAAAACAATTCACAAAGCAACAGGGCTTTGTACCATAAAAATAGATGCCAGAGATTATTGGGCAAGGTGGTGTCATGTCACATGTGTGCAATTCATTAATTAACTGCTTGAAACTGCTATAAAATAATAGCCATGTCATCAAGATGAAACTACAAAAGTGCAAATAAAATAAAAGTGCACTAGGAAAGAAAACAGAACAGCTGTTATTAAAATATCCTCAAGTTACTGTTCATTTTACTACCCACTTGTCTGGTCTTTCTGGTGCCAAACCTGAACCTAAACTGGTACCCCAAAGACCTTTACTTTATATTACTTCTGGCAAGGCCTGGCTCCCCTGTGCACAGTGCAGAATCAATTTGAATTTACACTATCATATTTAAACACACAGTGATCCTGACCTGCAACTGTGTCAAGTTTACACTTGCAGATAATGAAAGATGTGCCAGAATGTGGCACATCTTGTTGGCAGCGTGGACAGACAGCATTCACCAAGTATGACAAAGTCTGGGAGCTTACTCTTTTGAGGTTCTTTCCCTGCAGACAGTTTTATGCTTTGCAGAGCAGCTGAAAAGTTTTCTTGCCTGTAGGTTCTTTTTGTGTCACATTCTTCTACCTTTTAAATGCCCCATGGAAGAAAATCCAAGGTCTCTACAGCCTGGTTTTGCACTCCTGATGCTAAATGGTGAAACCTCTGAACCTACAGCAGCCTAAAGGCTGCTCTAAATTGCAGAGGCTGCAAAGCCCCACTTGGGTCCGTGTCTCACATCTCAGTACCACAGTCACAGATCCTGACCTCATTCAGGCTTTTTGTTAGCAAGGTTAATTGTTGATTGAACTTTGGAACGGTGACTTCCACCTCAAGAGTCTGTGTTTGCCAGGTTTAATCTTTGGTGGACCATTTGCAAAAGTTTACCAGCTACTTTAAAGAGAACAGCTGGAGTCAGAATCTATTAAGAAGGTCTATTTTTTTAATAAGCTTTTCTTACATAATATAGACTTTTAAAAACATTATAAACAGACATAAAAGACAGAATACAGTCAAATCTCAAGAGCTACATCTTCATAAATTCCAAACTAACATAGAGATTGTTTCTGATCTTGTAGCATAACTGATGGTGTTTAGGAGCAGGACAACTCGTCCAAGACATTCTAAATATTTTGGATACAGGCACTGATTTTGGTGCATTCTGCTCTGACCAGGACTGCTCTGAAGAAGGGGCAGTCTGATACTTCTCATTACCAGAACTTTTTGCAGTTGGTAATAAAGAGTAAGTGCAGTGACATTGTTAGACTTTGTCAGGGTAAAACACTACAAAGTAACACAACAAAAGAGGAATCAGTACCCCCAGCCTACACAGTGGTTTCTGATCTCGGCTCCATATCATATTTCTCCTTGCCAGAAAATTCTTACAAAATACCATGTCTGTCTAATCAAAGACTTGTAGCATGTATGAGGCTTTAAGTACAAAGAACTCAATTTAAAAAAAAAATCACTATTAACTTGAATTATTTGGATTAACAGAAGGGAAACCAATCTACAGTGACACATGATGATCTGAGAGTGATTATGCAGTACATGTAAAAGAAAAGTAGATAAGTGGGTTGTTAGACTTATTAAATGTATTAAATGAGACCTGGCACTCTGTGATGAAAATGAGACTATCTGGGTAAGCAACAATGATGAATTTCTCAGACTTGCACCATACTTTAAGCCTGTTTGATCTCTTTTTAGCTTTAAATTTAGCTTTGTAAAGTAATGCTTCATGAGGCAACCCATCATACTGTTATTGAATATTTGGAAGGAAAAAAGTACTCTTAATAGGAGCCAAGATTTTTCAATGATTGTTCATGAGCTTAAAGAGATGAAATATTTCCTTGTCAGTGCTTATTCCACACCTGACATTTCTCATATTTGATCAGTTAATGGTTATTGCCCACTATGCTACTTTAAAAGGTCAGGTAAAAAAGGGTTGTTAAGTCTCCTTCAATGAGACACATACTGGGAAAACCTGCTTGCCTCTATATATCTCTCTTTTGAGAGGCATAGATATCAATATTAGCACTTATCAAGAACATACTTAAGATAATAGTAGCAACATGTCTGGATGCTCTTCAAACAAAGATCTATGAAGCAAGATACCTCATGTAATGTTTTGCTCTAAGTCACTTGAGTTAGATTAAGGTACTGAATTCAACTAAATATATTTCTTTTGAACTCATTCACTGTGTAGCAGCTGTTATACCCAGGCTATTTCTAATAAAAAGAGAGAAGAAAAGGCTTTTCCAAAATTACAGAATTTTTCCCAAGAAGCAGTTGTTAAATGTGTTTGGTGGTTTTCCAGGAGTAAAGGAAAAAAATCATAAAGATTTGAATATTCAAAAATATTAATGAAAAACATGTATTTTTTTTCTGGAAAATGCTCTGACCCGTTTTTAAAAAAGGAATATGCAGATGATTTCTCATACAACTTTTAGGGATTTTATTCATTCTTGTTGGCCCTGTTGCAGTCTTTTGTTCTAAAAAGAACTCAATGCATATATTTCAAATTATTACTTTGGCATACATGAGAAAGATTCTAAGTTCTTCAGACTTCTGAAATCTAAACAAGTGGTGGAGCCATTCTGTCCCAGTAGTTTCTTACCAGAACCTCAAGGACAGAAGATGCACAAAACTTGTGGAACCAGGTGATAAGCAAATTAACTCTCACAGTTCAATTGCTTCCCATGCAAGTCATCTCTCACGATCATTTATAATCTAGCTATTTCCATTCACAAATACATTCCTATTTATTGGTTAAAGAACTTTTTACTGGTGTCAGAGATATGTCAGAAAAGCATTTTGGTCTCACTTCCAGCTGCTTCACAGTTTTCTAAGTAGCCCTAATTGACCAGATATCCTTGTGGTTTTGGCAGAACAGCTGTCCTAGACTGGGCCTAGAAGACCCAGTACTGAGTTTAACTCTTCATTCTCACCAGAATAGACTTCAGTCAGCTGTGAAATGAAGACTGGAGCAATTGTTAAAATACCCCAACAGCAACATTGAATATTGCTATAAGTGTTGCTATAATATATTGAATACACTGTCTAACCAAGAAATTCATCACCTGTTGGTCAGGCAGGTGAAACAGCAGAACCTTTTGTGCAACACAGGGCAGGAGAACCCATGTCATTCTCTGAATACAATGATGAGGTTTTCAGCAAGTCATCATCTTTACAGATCCTATCAGATCCCTCCTGTGCACAGGTCTCTCTCTGAAGCCCTTTCCAGAAGGAAGCTTGATTTGGAGTTCATTTCATCCACAGGGTCCACTGTGAAATGTTGTTGTTGTTATTCCCATGGGGATGTGAAGTACATTGACTTAAATGATTCTTAAGTGTGACTGCACTACATGTTAAACTGGTAGATTATAACTCTTTTCAGATTTGTGAAGGTTAGACCCAGATAGGATTTTAATCTAACCTCTATCCAAAAATAATGCACAGGAAGTGTAAAAACTTGCAAACATTCAGAGAACATGGAATTATTACAGAGTATTTTGCAAGCTCTCCATTCAGCATAATATTCATGTACATTATGGGGTTTGTGTTATAGGTTCCCAACTGAGACATAAATTCCTTTAAACTGCAGACATATCTTTATTTATAAGTATAAATAGTATGTTAACTTCTTATCTTACATTAGAAATTTCCTACATACATATTTAGATGACATGCACTGCTAACCTCTGGGTGCTTCTGGATACAGCAAATGGCTATCATTTCGCATTGATAGTATCAAGAAAACTGATTTTCAGAAGCAAAATTGAAGAAAAAGGGTCCAAGAAGTCAATTTGTAGTATTAGAATGAATTTATTATACATTATTATTTCACATCTCTTCATAATGTCTCCTCTCATCTACCTCCTTTCTCAACTAAATAGGTGCAATTGTTCTAATCTCTTCTCATAAGAAACCATTTCTTTTAGCTCTCCTTCTCTGGTAGTTTTCTTTCTATATCCATTTAAAAAATATGGTAACCAAAGGCAAACATAACAGTGAAGGTAAGCACCTTCATTTTATACACCGGCATGTGTAATGGTTTAAGGGTTCATACAGGATGTAAGTCACACTTTTCCCTCGTTCATTTTTCAAAATTCAGTCACTTTGGGACTTCAAATGTTCAGAAAAGTATAGAGGTAATGGATTACCCTCAGCTCTACCAAAGGGTTTACTGAAAAATAGATAAATCATGATCAACAGAAACAGATTTGGTCTATCTGGCTTTCTTTTTGTTTTACCTGGTGAATTTGAATAAAGCATGTAGCACCTTATAATATATGTCTGAAGGCTAAAAAAACCAAAACCAAAGTCATGTGAGGTAACAAATATCAGATATCTTCTAATTGCTGGTTTATTTTAAATATATAATCTGAAAGGCAAACTTTGCTTTTATTAACCCTGTCAGTTTCTTTTGCTGATGTAGATCTTGCCTCATGTGCACAGTGAAACATAGTACAAAGGGCACATGAACCAACACCAATCTGCTACATTCCACATTAACAACTCACTGTTGTGCAGCTTACTACAACTTTGAGAAAGCAATCACAGTTCAGCAATAGCTTTATTTTCTGGCCAGGTCTTACTTATCATGCAGGACATACTGACAAAGTAAAATTTTCTAATTCTGCCACTCAGACATTCAGCACACACTTCTCACTTAAATAGGCACCATTGCAAGGAGTTCTGACTCAGGGCCACAGGTCAGGTACTGACCATGTTTCACTTTACTGCAACACCTCAGTGTTGAAAATAAAAGTACTTCCAGCTTTTTCCACCCTCCTCTTAATCCTTCTCCAAAACTTCATACTCCAGCATGCTCTGACATCTCCCAAGAGGCTGTGTTTGAGCTGAGAAGCCCTGGAAGCCCAGCTGTACTGCACTGCACTTCCATGTTTCACTAGCAGAACCTGCTTTCTAATCAGGGAATGAAGCAAGTATAAGGGGCACCAGTTTCATTTAGCCCTTATTTTGTATCTGGTTCTACAAGGGCAGGCATGATGATAGACCCATGTCTTACTGAAACCAAAGGCAAGTTTTTTATCCCTAAATGTTAGTAGTGGCTCACTGAAAGGCTGAATACAATGCATATGGCACAAAGCTCCCATAAAATGCTACTGATAATCAGCATCACATGAAATATGCTGCAGTTAAAGAGATTTCACAGGAAAGTAACCAAATCCAACCATACACAGAGATAGCAGGCAAATAGGGCATTGTGATGTGTGCTGAAATCCTGGATCTAGAGTCATTTATGAAATGATTCTGTGCAGCAAAAATGTCTCACCTGTTTCTCTGTACCTCTTAACCATGCAGCCCACAGCCTAATTCCAAATCAAAGGGTCCTCTTGATCTGATGTGTCACTTTGTTTTCATAAATCTCTCAGCATACACAACATTCCTTAAGCAATTAGTAGCCATCTAAAGCTTCACCTCAGCCTCTGTGGGTGATTGGATTTGTTCACATTAATCTGTTCTTCTGTCCAGATTCTGTCTCAAATTCCCTGTGCTTGTTCTGTCAACTTCTGTTTACAATTTGAGCCCATACATCACACTGGTGCTATTCATCTCGGTTCACAATGAATGATGAACTCAGCATCACATTCTTCTTGCTCAGCTCCTGTTCTCCAATGCAAAGAAAAACAAGACAAAAATCCCTTTTCTTCTCTTGCAATTGTGAAAAAATAAGCAATACAGCTGTTGGTGCTATATTTTACATTTTTTGGAAAACGTGTTTTATGGGAAACATGAAGAAAGTCGGTGCTTGTCAAAGCTTTTGAGTGGCAGGCTATCTTGCACATTCAAAAATAATCCTTATTTCCAGAAATAACGCAATACTATTTATTTTTAAGTGAATTGTATTAAAAAATCCACTGGGTAAGTGGTCAGCACAAACCAAATGGGGTAGAATAGTTGGCTGAGACCTCAGAGAACATAAAGAGGAATGTAAAAAGGTGGCATCAGTAGTTTGTGATCTACTTTAGAACTTGACTTCTGCCTTGTTCAAATGAAAGAAATACACTCTCATCCATATCTCATCCCTACTCATAGCTGAGCACATCATCAGGAAAGGATGCCACAGGTAAGTGTATCACAATCTAGTTTACAGGAACAGAGTACACAGGGCTGTTTGACATTAATTGGATCTACCCAATCCTCACATGGAGGCCAATTTGGCACAAATAAAGTTTGTGCACTTTTCACATGCAAGGCTGGAATTCTACATCAAGTTGATAAAAACAACATTCACTAATTAACAGCTTCTGCATTGTCACCTCCAAGATAAAAGTTGCCCGGTGCCCACCCTCCTGCCTCAAATTGCTCTAAGTCAGGCTGTGTTACAGGCAACATAAAAACAAAACCCCCTCCAAATTGCTCTGAGGTGACTTGTACCTAGAGCTCAGCAAAACTGCCAGTTTAGACTACAGGGAATCTCCGTCTATGACACTCTCATCACTTTTTCCTTGCAGAATATACTTTAAATTAAAACAGAAAGTGAAAAAGACATGCATATGAACTAAAGCTTAACTAGCCAATTTTAGGTGCAGAGTAATGGCACTGTAAAGGACAGAACTGCTGTAAAAAGAAAGTCGGTGCTTGTCAAAGCTTTTGAGTGGCAGGCTATCTTGCACATTCAAAAATAATCCTTATTTCCAGAAA
This sequence comes from Emberiza elegans, assembly GCA_024865655.1. Classification (NCBI taxonomy): domain Eukaryota; kingdom Metazoa; phylum Chordata; class Aves; order Passeriformes; family Fringillidae; genus Emberiza; species Emberiza elegans. The sequence continues at coordinate 74,637,156 of JALJVW010000206.1, forward strand.
TAACGCAATACTATTTATTTTTAAGTGAATTGTATTAAAAAATCCACTGGGTAAGTGGTCAGCACAAACCAAATGGGGTAGAATAGTTGGCTGAGACCTCAGAGAACATAAAGAGGAATGTAAAAAGGTGGCATCAGTAGTTTGTGATCTACTTTAGAACTTGACTTCTGCCTTGTTCAAATGAAAGAAATACACTCTCATCCATATCTCATCCCTACTCATAGCTGAACACATCATCAGGAAAGGATGCCGCAGGTAAGTGTATCACAATCCAGTTTACAGGAACAGAGTACACAGGGCTGTTTGACATTAATTGGATCTACCCAATCCTCACATGGAGGCCAATTTGGCACAAATAAAGTTTGTGCACTTTTCACATGCAAGGCTGGAATTCTACATCAAGTTGATAAAAACAACATTCACTAATTAACAGCTTCTGCATTGTCACCTCCAAGATAAAAGTTGCCCGGTGCCCACCCTCCTGCCTCAAATTGCTCTAAGTCAGGCTGTGTTACAGGCAACATAAAAACAAAACCCCCCTCCAAATTGCTCTGAGGTGACTTGTACCTAGAGCTCAGCAAAACTGCCAGTTTAGACTACAGGGAATCTCCGTCTATGACACCCTCATCACTTTTCCCTTGCAGAATATACTTTAAATTAAAACAGAAAATGAAAAAGACGTGCATATGAACTAAAGCTTAACTAGCCAGTTTTATTTTAGGTGCAGAGTAATGGCACTGTAAAGGACAGAACTGCTGTAAAACAGTTTCAGATTATTACATTTTACATAAAAGAAAACAAACCAGAAAGAACAAAGTTAATTAGTTTGCAAAGAAAAATACATGTTAGTTGCTCAACAAACATTCCATGAAATAAAATTCACTCAGACCTTTTGACATACCATATCAAACAAAATGCAGGAGCTACAATAATTATTATGAGATTCTAAATATAGTGATATCATGTGTGCTATTAACCCATCATGTCATACCCCTTCACTCAATAGATTTTTTTTCCTTTAATGGTCACATTTAGTCCTGAAAATCTCCCTGGGAAAAAGGCATGTACAAAATATTGCAGAGAAAAGATAAAAATGGGAGTAACATAAAGTTAATTTTATTTTTCTCCATTTTAATCTCATGTACCTGCAGGAGCACAGAGATGCTACTTTTTATGATAACCCCGTAGCAGCTGCACAATGGTGGTGTGTCACTGGCATTTTTCACATGTGGTGGCCATCACCAGTGAGTCACACAGAGATGCTGTGACAAACCCAGACAGGGCAGAAACAAACAGAAAGCTGCGTTTCCTCACAGTCACTGCTCTTGTACACCAGCATCAACCACATTCCTTTCCCAATAAAACAAAGCAAAAGGCTTCTAAGCAATATACTCATCTGGCAGAGACTGCAGGCACAAGTAAAGGCATAAAAAGTTCAAACAAATGCAGATACTCCAAAGGAAAATTCTATTTCATGATTCAATATCTTATGCAGACATCTTTATCAGGCATCTTTTTAATAGATTAGCTATTCTGACAAAGCTGAGGAAATTCTGTACGTCTTCCTAACATGTTATCAAAACATAACTGTGTTTCATCATACAGAGCAATTTCACTATTCTTTGGAAAAGGAGAAAAAGCCAAACCAAGTAAATTGTCATTGTGGAAAAGAGCTTATTATGGGTATACAAAAAATGTTGATTTCTCTCAACCCAGAGATATTTCTAATAAACTAGAAATAAATATCAAGGTAAATGGGTTTATGCAAAATAGAAGAAGAGTCCACCTTCACAGAGGATATTCCACTCTTCACTGAAGTGTCTCTTCCTGGACATGCTAATCCTTATGGAATACACCAACATATTGCATGTTAAGTCTTTTGCAAGAAGTAGAAATAATTGTCATTTTTCTAGTTAATTACATGATTACATTGTTTTGATTTCTCAAGATTCTAAGTGTATTAAAACTTATAATTTTCAAAAATCACCTTTAATAAAATTATTGACATTATGATGAAGTTTTAAAATATCAGTCGCTCCACAAAAAAAATCTTTAAAAGTCTTAATATTTAAAACAGTTTAAATACTTCCTATTCCAAAAGTATTATTTGTAGTAGTAATTTATCTCAATCAAAAGTAAAGAATAGTACATCAGTATGTTGGCAGTTTCTTTTCATAAGAAGCTACCAGGTAAGCCTAGGCTGAAATTATTTTACCAAAAATTGTTTCTTAAAATGCCTCAGAAAAAAAATCCATAGAGAAAACAGTTTGTCTTTTTCAACAGGCTTTTACTTCAAGGGCAATTCTGAGGCTTATACATTTTAGATAGTTCCCTTACAGACCTGCTTTATCCTAATGAAGTTAAAATTTGCTATATTCAAAGTTTCAACTGAAAAGGATGTTCTTTGTAACCTTACACAAAGTTAGGGATGTGCAGCTCTAACAAGGCAAGCAAATGAGGACTTGGGCTCATGGTTACTAGGGAAAGAGGATATTTTCCCAGGGGATTTCTGTGGTCTTGCCCTGACAACCAGACGATGAATGTGCTGTTAGCTGTGACTCACATGTGTCTGTGACACACACTCTGAAAACTGATAAATGTCTGGATATAGACATCTACCCTGCTCCCTAGCAATTCTCTAAATGTGTTTTAAAATGTGCATAGTTGCATGTGTGTATATATATTGCAAAGGTGCATACATACTAATGACTCTGTATCACTCACTCAGCTATTCAGAGATGGAAAACAATTGATCAAATAATTTATATGCATTTATATGAATATAAGTATGAATTATAGAGGAATGGATGGATAGGTTGGCAGGTGGATTAATGCATAGATGGACAAAGTGTACATTTCTGTGTGAAAAAAATAATATGAAATAGAGTTCTTAAGGAAAAAATATAAGAAATTAATTGCATGTTGCCTATCTTCAAGCAATAATAATAACATTAAATGAAGTAATTTCTACAAATGAAATGCTAATAATAATAATAGTAATAATAATAATAATAATAAAACTCCAATAATGACATATTTAATATTAAAACTTCTGATCTCAGGTGATTAGAAGCTGAGCAGACCTCAATTAATCCAGAATCACAGCTGCACTTTGCTCCACTGCACTTTCATTCCCTGCTGTTGCATGAAGGAACTTGGGTTTGATTTTCAGCACTTGACCCAACAAACTTTCCAGAGAGAAAGCCATTCCATCAATATGGAAGAAATACAATAACCAAGAAAGAAGATGGATGATCTGTCAAACAATGAGAGTCTTTTCTCCTCTGGGAGAGTGTACCACTTCCACAGTAGTCTCCATCCCTCCCTGATCAGGATGCTGGTGCCTGGGTAACTTGAATCCAGTATTATTTAATATAAAGAATAATAATGGGTATTAATCTCATGTGATTAATGCATATGAAATCTCACATCATATTTATTAAGAGTGCAAATCATGAATTTCTAGCTTAATAAGAATGATTAATTGAGTCAAGTGTTTAATTTCCTCTCTTCAAATCATATCTTGATGATTCATGAATTCCATAGCAAAGTCATTTACATTATCATATCATCAGGAAACATAGTTAGTTGTTAGGAAGATCAGATTAGGAGGTTCAGTACTTAAATTTCAAAAGTCCTTATTTTGTTCAAATGCAGGGAACATGTAATGGGCACAGTGAGCTGACCAAGACAAAACATTTGATCATATCAGAAAAACAGTATCTCTTGTATTTTCTGCAATGTGAAAGTATGTCTTTTTCAAACCACTCTGATGCTGCATTGAAGTCTCCTTGGTCTTGTGCTGAGCATACCAGGAAGTTTAAAATGCTAAATAATATCTGAAACTACCCTAGAAACTCAAGTTGCTTATTAAAGGTTTTTGTTGGGTTTTTTTCCCCCATGTTTGAAAAAATTCTTTGTTTCACTAAGGGTAAATCTCTTGTGTTTTGTAATGCTGTTATTGAACAAGTTTAATGATTTGCTGAGGACCTCATCTAGCAGCATTACCAAGCAACATGAGATTAGAAATGTATGGTGATGTAGGCTCTTCTAGAATAAATGAAAATATTTTATTCAGCTACCAAGAAGGGTCTCCTGAGATCAAATTAGAAGATAGCTGTGAAGGGAGATGTTTAGGCATGCTCTGGAATTATTTATCAGCATTTTCTGCTTGTGTGAGAATAAGCAGACATTAAGTTTAGATTAAACAAAGGAGAAAGAAAACAAGGTTTTTTGAAGTAATTTGACTGCTAATGATATTTCTGAATTATTCTCAGTTTAATAGTTTAAGTAATTTGCAATGATAATAATTGTTAACACTAAAGCTCCAATAGTGTCAATTCTATCCTTGATGAAATGAACTTTCTCTAAGACCTTCATATGGACAAGCAATTGCAAATTTATGGTGGGCTTTGTTAATTGTAAATTTGTTTTCTTCTTGACATTTTTTGTAATTTAATTTAGTTTAATTGCATTCATCAACAATGAGAGAAACTGACTTGAAAGTCCATTAAAAAGAATAAATGTTTCAGGGTTCTGTATTATACTTGTTTATCTTTATTTATAATGGGTCTGTATTTCCAGATAGGACAGAGGATGCTTAATTATTACTTTTTAACAATAATGTGTGCTTTCCTCATACTTGTTCAAGATAAATGTGGTTTAAATTCTTCTCTTGTTATTGTGATTTTTTTATTCAGATGCTATAATCTGGTTTGCAAAATATTTGGAAAATTATGAATATGTTTAAACAGAATACTCAGGTGACTAAACTTATGCATTGTTAAACCTGTAAGACAAACCAGAAGAGAGGACAATTTGTCCCTCAAGGAAAATAATATTGTAATATATGTCACAGATACTTATTGTGAGTGAAACGCGGCTCCATGAAAAATCTTGTACCTACTCACAATGAAAATCTCACACCATATGTGGCCACAGCATACTCAGAGATCTCAGAGCTGGAGTTTGTTGGTATTGTCAGGCACAGTTAAAGTTATCTTTATCTGAGCTTCTCAGGGAGTTCCTCTTGTCAGGATTTGCTGATTTGTCCAGCCAAGATCTAGGTTAGGATTGTGTTAATTTCTGTGTGCCTGAAGCAGCCTGGCCACATCTGGCTGGCAACAGCAAGCCCTGTTGAGGGTCCCTGGAGGCAGGTACAATTCTTCCCTCTGCAGGAGTGTGAGATGATTCACCACTGCTCCTTTTGTCCTCTCCAGACATTGATTAACACATGTTCATGGTTATGTACCTTTTTTTGGATGTAACAGCCATCCAAATCACATAGAGATGCAAGATTTGGTTAAGTGTTTGCAAGCAACAGTAGAGGGAAGAAGCTGTCTCTGATGTATGTAAATATTGCATGGTATGACAAGGGGTTTGTCACAGAGATTCTAACTTTACTGTTACATTGCTACACCTTCCTTTTGGTTCTGGCCATGGATTAGAATGGGCCACGTGCTCCAACAGAATGTAAAGACTGTTCTTGTTCCTAAGAACTTGCAGTCTGACACTGGTCGAGATATCAGAAAGATGCAAGCTTGCTCCATAAGGCAATGCCCTATCAGAAGCTGTATCACATCTTCAGCGCCCTTTTCTTAGGTATTTCAATCTTTATGGAATGTCCACTGTAACTTTCATCTGAAAATGGAAGCGTACTGGAAAAACTAACAGTCCTACACACCCTAATATAACACAGTGAACAGACTCTCATTTGTTCTTGAGCTCTCCATTTTATGAGGGAGAAAAAGAGAAACATTTCTTGGCTCAGCATGTCTTCCTCTGCATTTCTGCCAAACTAAATGCTTGACAAGTGCAATTTTACAGCACATGCTTGATGTGAACATAATGTCACCATGTTTAGCATTACAAAAAAAAGTTACAGTGGAAAAAAAAGGTCACAAAAATGTTTTGGTTACTTGGATGTCCTTTCAGTATTGTTCCTGCTTTCATTTGCTTCTCAGAATTTTGTGGAATAAGTGCTGAATATCTCAGGAAAGTAAGGATGCTTTGTGGCTTCTGCCAGGAGTGCAGCAAGCTGGTAAAATTTGTGGGCTGCAGCAAAGGCAGAACAAGGTCCAGTGCAGCAGTGCCTGGCGTTGCCACTCTTACAGCCCCAGCAGGGAGGCCAGGGATGCACCTCAAAATTTCCCTTTGACCTCTAGAAGTTATCCTTGGAGCCATTGAATTAGATCTGCCTTCTACTGGAACATACTGGCAGGCCATGAAAAGCTTTTATGCTGCTTCCCAGGTCGTTCTTGCTGCACAGGACTGACCTACTTTTGCCCTGTAGAACTGCCATTCTGGTCCTTCTCACAAGCACCAGACACAGGCCTCTGCATTACACACGTGTACATTTTCAACAAGAAAAAGGAAAGTCAAAATGACCTCAAAATTAGAGGTGAAGCAATAACTTTTAAAACTACCAGCCCTGCACATGTGCAGGCTGCTCTGCACTGTGGTTATGACTCATAAGACCTAGCTCAACCTTTTTATTTCAAATATTTCACTGTGATTATGAAAGAAAATATGCTTTATAAAATAATGTGGTATGAAGTTCTCTCTTCACTGAACCCATGACCATTAAATCCAGCCTCCTTGTAAGCATAAGTAGCTCCCATGAATACAAAGGTCAGAAAGGACTTGGCTCAAAACCTGACTCAAGCAAGTATACATTTATTTTCTTTCCTACTCCCTGTGGGGAGAAGAGGTGAAGGAAACAACAACAAAACAAAAAGAAATACCCTCTGTGACCATAGACAGAAAATAAGAAAACCTGGAAGATTAAGCCTGCTATACAAGATTTGCCTTAGTGTTATTTACTAAATCCTCCCTTCTCAAGGGAAGGAATGATCTGATGTACATTCCTACAAAGACTTTCTAGAAAGCACACCATTTTCATTAGCTTTGCAGACATTGGTGAGTGTATTTAATGAACCTTTTTTTCTCAGATGAGACACAGAATAAAGACAAAGCTCTTGTGAAAGCTGCAATAAATTTGGCTGGAATAACTTTGGCATTTTGTCTTGTCCAGCATGAGTGACCCTCACTTCAGAATGTCAACAGATAAAAATTTGGTGGTCTCATCCTGTTTTTTCTCAACTTGACTAATACAACTTAATAAAAACATTCTTCACCAGCCTTCTCTGTTCCCCTGTCTCCCCATTCCTGGAAGTGTCTGTATAAAACACCACTGATTAAATTATCTCCAGCTATTCTGCTTCAATCATATCAAATCACTTCTTGAATCTTTTTTCTCAATTTCCTTTTTATTTTTTTTTAACAGTATCAAATTCAAGATCATATCCTGTTTGAAGTTCCACAAAACTTCATTATAAATCACACAATAAAGCTGTCTTTTCAGTTTCATTTCTGGACTTTTTTTTACCCTTTCTTCATTCCTGTTTGTTACAGCATCCTTTATTACATTCTCTAATGCCCCTTCTTGAGGCTACAGTGAACTAACTCATGTTCTCCCCACACCCACCTTTTATCACCTTCTAATCCCTCCATAAAACTTACTTTCTCACAGCAGTTCCTATCTCATTTTCCCTGAAAAATAATCTTTCCATACATTTCATTATTAGCACCTGTCTCTGTGAGGTTTGTCTTTAGGGCATATGAGGGTTTCTCTATGCTCTATATATTTGCTATCATATGGAAGTGATTGATGATAATAATTTTAGTTTTTACATACCTTACTTAACTGCTTTTTTTATGATGTTCTTAATTTGGTAACAATATAAATAAGACATTTCCTTGTCTACAGATTCACTGTTGCAATACTCATTAAGAGTCTAACTCATTTATTAGACCCAGAGAGCTGTTTACAAGTTCTGTCACTGTACAGAACAAATAGTATGGAATTATGCTCAAAAAGCTCCAGCTCACAGATAGATATGAGACACTAACAGAAACATGGGTAACATATAACCTACAGTTTCTAGTGAGGCATATTCCTAGAAGAGACCAGTGATAGGGGTAAGAGGGGTTTCCAAAAGGTACCAGGTACTCAAGTTATTTGTGTACCACTAGCACTAATTATTCTTAGTACCTGCTGACATCAAGGATCCTGTAAAAACATGGGTTAGGATATTAAATTTTGTCATGATATGCTCAATTTAGGTGAAAGCAACCAGAAGTTCTCAGCTCAGTCTGTAGATAGGCTGGCAGTTTGAAAAAGCGTGAACTTTGTCTTATTGAACTTGGTATTATTTCTAACCCATACTTGTTCTTGTTTCCTTACACAAATCACTGTTTCCTACTAAAAGAAATTGCATTTACCTTCAAAACTATATGAAGCAATCTTATTGAAAAAAAAAAAGAGAGGAAATTATGGGAAAATGTATACTTTAGTGCAAATTTGAAGCAAAGTTATGTTTACTGGTTGATTAGCATTTTTTAGTTCTTTTTCTCTCCCAAATTTACTTTCCCTGCCCATTAACATAAGACAACTTTTTTTCCACTGGGGTTCTTGGTGATCAGACATGAGATTTCTATAATCAGAACAATGGTGGAGGGAATTGCTCTTTTTTAACAACCTACATGCCGCCAAGATGCAGCCTGACAAACTGGTGACCTAAGTTAATTCCCCAGTAGAAGGGCTGCTTCTTTGTCCTCTGCCCATGGGGGACAGGGCAAAGCCTCATAATTGGACAAAGTGGAATCTTCAGGGCTGTGGAAGAGGAACAGGTGAGACTGTAACTGATCATTATCTCCAGCTTGTAACTGGCAACCAGATGCTCCTGAAATACATCAAAAGAGTTTTCAGTAACTCAGGGCTTCCTGCTCAGGGGGAGCAGCATAGCTTGTCTTCCTAGCCAGAAGAAAGTGACATACAACCACATTTAACTCTGTTTTTACTCTGCCAAATTTGCAGCCTTTCACTTGTCTGTCAGGGCAAGACTCAATAAACCAAGTGAACGTTTTACTTTTAGTCTTGCATAGATATGGTTTTTAAAAGCTGAGTTAACTAGGCTCAGTCTGCACCTAAATAGTTGGATCTCAACTGTTGCACATTATCTTTCCTAATCTGGTTCTGTACAGCAACACAAAAGGAAGGTCTTAGACTCTACATTATGCAAATATACATGCCTGGTTCCATTTAAGGAACTTCAGATCTAATCTCTTCATTTTCCCACTCAATTACTTGTTTTTCGTCTCTGTCCTCCCTAAGTTCCAAGCCAGAACTGAAATCCTTTGAAAAAAAATTAGCATTTGTATCAATTTAGTGCTTCAGAGTAGAAACACAGTTGGTCTATACAGTTGCTGAACAACACATACTGACAGAAAAATCCTGATGAAAGATGATAGCAATTAACATGAACTATCAATGTTGAATTCCTTTGTCACAGAGAAAGAATAGATTTCTGTCTGATAACCTGAAAAGAACAATATCCAATTTGTGGGCATTATCCACTCTTTTGAGAGCTCTGAAACTGTAGGATTTTTCCATGAGTTAATTTTAAAGGAATGCCTGACATTTTAATAAAAACGTCATCGTAAATTTTCATTTGGGCTTTAAAAAATTTTAAAAACCCAAAAAAAAACAAAGTAAAAAAAAAAAACCCCAAAGGAACAAACAAAAAACCCCCAGATTTGTCCTTATAAGCTGTCACTGTGTTGACCAAAAGTGGGCAGGTTTCCTAGGACCACACCTGGAACCTGCTGGTTTGCTCTGTGTTGGCAGTGGGATGAGGAGTGTAATAAAAAGGGGAAAACTTAGCAAGATGACTTAGCACAGATGCCTGTGACCAGTTTTTACTGAACCAGGCCCCAGCTTTAATAGAGATGTTGTCACCATTGTTTGAAAGGCTGATCTAACACACCAGTTGGAGTAAAAACTGGACAAGCTAAGTAGATAATTGCTATTCTTGGCTTGCTCTCCCATACACTGAGTCCACAATGAAAAACAACATTGCAGGACTGTAAAACGTCTCAAAAAGAAAACTGTGTTCAGTGGTTCTGAGTCATACCAACAAAAGCAAGAAAATGTAGAGAGCCAAAGGACTCTCCTTAGTCTATTTTTTCCATGTTGTGTCTGGGCATTGCAGGGTTTTCTAGTACAACAAAATGTTCGCCAAAGAGCCATGATGCATCTTTGCCTCCTGGGGGGTGAGCTAAAGGAAACTCATATATTAAATTTCCAGTTCTAACAGTGCCAGAATTTAAGTACAGATGAACCTGTCACTATACTGTGAAGGACAAGTACAAGTTTAAGCCAAATATATTCAGTTTCTTTGGCTGGGTTTCAACAAATACTTAGGCAAATTTGCTACATGGGGTTTCCCAGCTCCAAGTCCACACAAAGATTTAACTCTGAAAAATCAGATCCACCAAACTTGGGGTAATTACTTTAGTTATGAGCCTGTGCCTCTGTCTTCCAACTCCTCTGGTAACTTTTGGTACAGAAAACCTGAAATGGGCATGCCTGCCTTTCTGGAACTTTTTTATGATGTCTCAGGTACATTCATCTTTTATTAGTTTTTGAAAAAATTTTAAAAAAAATAGTGCTGTCTCCCAGATTATGAGTTGCAACTAATTATTCATAAACACTCTTGAAAGCTACATTAGCTGCCCACTGTCACTATCCTCCAAGAAATTTTAATACACCATCAAGAAATATTCTTGTATAGCTCAATGAAAACCACAGCTTTGACTGCACAAGTGAGATTTTCACCCAGAGACATATGGAAACATTGAATTTTGGGGAAAGGGAAGCAGACAAACTCCTCACAGTTTTAGCAGGGATTTATTTTGAGCATTGTTCTGTTTTCATCTACCTGATTAGAGCATGGAATACTCAGGAGCCAGCAGTGCTTTCAAGAATCAGAAAGAGCAATTAAATTAATGGTTTTGTCAGAGCAGTAATAATTATATTATTACAATGTAGCATGGCAGTATCTAAAAGCCTCAACCAAGAACATGGCCTTATTTTGCTAAGCCTTGGAGAAAAACACAATGATGTTCCCCCCCTTCCTGCCCCAAAATGCAAATGGGTAAAGCAAATAGTAATGCAGAGGGGAGACTCTCGTTTCTATTTTATAAATAAAAGAATGAACCATTGACAGACAGGATGAGTTACCCAAAGTCACAGGAAATCTGTAGAAAAGTGACTGAATATGCTTCCCCCAAGCCATGTGCCCTAAATAAAAAGCTATCCCTCTTTCAGGCAGCAAGAATTTCAAGTCATGCCACTCCTCATAAAATATGCAGACTTTCTGAAAAAGAGGGAATTTTCCATTTACTGATAGGTTAGTAAACACGGCACCTCTGGGCAATTTGTACGATATTCTTAGAAATAAGTAACATTAATCAATTTTTCACTATGGACACAATGTATACAGTATTTGAATATGCATTTATAATTCAGAATGATGTAATTAATGAAAGTAAAATATATTTCAACAATATCTAATGCATATGTAATTTATAGAGCTTTAAATGCAGATTTATAGCCAGTTTGTCATGTGCTAGTGAAATGTCTGCATAAAAATGTGTGAACATTTGTGCTGTAACAACTCTGTCAAAAGAACATCATGGTGATCATTTGGCAACATGTATATGTTGTCTGATGAACTTCACTACAATTAATTATCACTGCTAATGAACATTTGATTAAATTAATTTTCTAAAATATACAAATGATTAAGTGAGAGTATGAAGAGATTCATTGCACATACTGATAACAGAAAATTCTATGTGACATTTTCCTGTGTCTAAAATAATGAAACAGTGAAATTATAATTCTTTATAAAGAATTTCAAAAGAACCTTTTGGAAAGCTCTGTTCTAATATACATATACCCAGGAGTCATTTGAATGAGCTCAAGATAACCACAGTGCTGACCCCTGCAATACATTCCTGTCACCATAAAATGCTGCAGAAGAATATTAGCAGAGCAAAAATAATACCAGAGTGTTGCATAGTAACAAGAGTTGCTGCCTTCAGTTTAAATTCAGGGCTCAGCTTAAGAGAGCTTCATCCCTTTCAAAACTGGCTGAAAGACAGACCACTTGTCACATGTCCTATTTTTTAGTTTGTTTAAGTTGACCCTGTTCATTGTACATTGCACTGAAGGTTTTGTATCAACAATGAATGGTAGTAGAATGTATTTTCACTGAAATTGGAATACATAGAAATAAACAACTTAAAACAACTCTGTTATTCGTCTCTTATATTACAACCATTAAAATACTGAACTAGTGCCGGAAATCAATTTGCTATTGTTTTAAAATATCGATCCTAAGTTTTCTACTAAGTAGGTTTTTTTGGGTTATAGTTCTACATACAAAATTAATTTGCTTATATTGTGTTTTGCAACACATAACGCACAAGTGTTGCTTTGCCCTTTGAGACTGCCAGAGGAAAGAAATTTCCTTCATGCCAGTCACTGGGCCAATGATAATGGTGGCTGTTGAATGTGGTGGCAAAACATGAACCCTAGAAGCCATCATCTGTCTCTTCAACACATGACTTTATTTCAGACAGGATCCCCAAAAGTTCCTTCAGCTGGGGCAGTAATAAAGACACCTTCAGAAGCTGTCCCTTACTTTTTCACAGTCACCTGATAATGAACACCTTCTTCCAAGTGCGTCAAAAACTGCTGGGTGGAAAGCAGAAAAATATAGGCACAAAGAACACATAAACCAATGTAAATAAAGGTAAAGTGATTTTTTTTCCCTGTGGTATCTGGACTGCACGTCAGATTTAATATATGAATATTTCTCCCTGTGAAGGACTCATTGTAGCTTAGCTTGCATGGCTGCTCAAGATAATAAACAGGCATAATCCTACATTTGCCTTTCAGCAATGCCAATAGCATCCTGTTATCTTGTTTGATGTTAGCAGTAATGTGAAATAAACTGAATTTCAGAAGTAAATCAATACTCATTTTGACAATAAATGAAAATTATTAATAAATACATTTTAAATGTATGTACAAATGCAACACTCAAGAATGTGGAAAAGCAATGACAGTAACATCACATATAAAGCAACACTTTCAACAGTCAATCATGTGATTGAATTTAATTTTATACTTCTGTAAGAATGTTGAACTTTCTTCAATGAAACATTCCAATGAATGAAAACATCCCAATTTATGTAAAATGCAAAGTTTGCAAATATATTTTTTTATAATAAATGCAATTTATTCTTCTAATGAGTCTAAATCCCACAGAGAAAGAAATAAATCAGCATTTTATCATCAACAATTTTGCCACTTCACTGGGAATCTGACCTTCTCCTTAATTTATCACACAGACGCCAATACTTTATACTTCTCTAAGGGCTTCTTGCTGAAGTTTCCCAATTTTTACAGGTATCAGCAATTTATTTTACCCTACTTTCGTGCACCTAGTACTTTACAATATTTGTGTTAGAGGCTACAGAAAAGAGACACTAATTGATAAACTTTTTGCTTCAAGTTGCACAGGAAGATTGATGACAGAAAGAAGCAGAATTCAGATTTTGTGACATACTTTAGCTGCTAGTCTGTTCTAAATTTTTGATTCAGGAACTATTAAAAGAAACAAAGCCTTTGGATCCAAACTTAACGTGTGTATGAAAACTTTATAAAGATCCAGCTGTACTTTCTAACTGACCCTCTCTGTGTTTGTGCTGACTTTCTCCTAGATTTAAGCTGATTTTATATGGCTGTTAGTGTCTAAATACTCATTCTGAAAAATCATTTCCTTTCCACACCTATGCATCCTAATTATTTTGTAGTGGCATCTGCATAAGACCATAGTACTTTACTGTCAGTCTGGAGAATCCTTCTACTCAGAAAAACGTTTTTGTGTGTGTATCACAAACATTAAAGATTTCCCATCTGTCACATCTTTAACAATTTATAGAAACTCCATTGTTGGGAAAAGAACCCAGAAATTACTGAAATACTTTCCACCACTCATTTAGCTAAAGGATGCAACAGCTATTGACATACTAACTGTGGATCAAGAGGGTTCTTGTAGTTATACCTCTAATTCTGTCCTCTTAAACCTAGCAGGAGATTTGAATTAATTATACTGGCATCAATGATATAAACAGACAATTCATCTTGAATCATTCAATAATCTTCAGTAAATGATTAATACACTTTTAATCACAGAATACCTGGTATCTTGCCAGTCAATACTTCTCAGGAGCTTAAAAAGATGCATTACTGCAAGTTACAGATCAGTTTCTGTTTTGTTAGATCCAGCTAGAAATGTCTTGGGTTTATTTGGGAAAGCAAATTTAATGACTGAATTTTTCAAATCCAGGGGGATATGATTGTGTAATATTTTGTTGATTTTCTTCCAGCTAGATCTAATTGAATATAGAAAATGCATTGGTACTTTTATTACTAGAACCTTTATTAGGTCTGTCATATCCAAACTAAGTGAACTGTCTCTGAATTCGGGTTGAGCGTGTTATTGTTCTTTCTTTAGGGCATAACAACATTCTTTCATGGAAGTTTGGCAGTCATCCATCATCAATGCTCTCCTTGGAGGTTATCATGCATCATGGAAAAAGGGCCTGCCCTCTCCCTACCAACAATATTTCCCCTGAAGGAGAAAATGCATCCTCCCCACAGCTCTAATGTTCTTTCTCTGACAAATATATAGTCCAGCAGGAAGTGGCAGGGATAACATAAAAATTCAGAAAGATAGAGAGACACAATCGTAATTTTCAGGAATTACTTCTCACACTTAATAATCAATGTGTTCAGTCTATATAGGTTCAAAAGAACAAGGATAATATTACCCTTTTTTTTTCTTTTTTCTCCCCCCCCCACCCCGTGGACAGCACCCACAATGACACTGAATCATTAAGCAATCTCTGTGATTGTGATTTTTTTGTCATGCAAAACCAGTTTAAGCACTCAGCATTATTCTCACATGACTCATTCTCTTAGGCAATAGAAATAGTTATTTAAAAATTCTTCTGTTTGAGTAAAAGTGCTTCTTAAGAGCTCCACCAAATGTATTTGGGTGGGGAAGGGAGCTGTATCATATATTTATTTACCAATGGTCACAGCTGTGCTAATATAGCAGAATATTAATCTGTATTCTTACACTCAGAAACGATTTTGGAACAGCAAGTTGCTTCTGAAAAGGGCACATGCAACAAATATTAGCTGTAAATAAATAAAAAGTGGAGGAGCCTTCTAGGAAATGTTTGTGTATGTAAATGCACTCACTCATGAAGAGTAGGAAGCCAGTCATGCTGTATTTATCTGGAGAAATCTATGCCATGCTAACCAAGTTCTTATTGAAAGATTTCATGAGTTTATTTCTCTGTGCTCTAATACAAGAGCATAGAGGCCATGGAAAATACATTAGAATTTGTCAATTCCAGCAGGTTTTATTAAATTAGGAAGTTTCAGAAAGCTGTTGGGGGCTTGGTTGCTTGTTTTGTTCTCAGTGTGGTGTAACAGAGGGCCCTTTCTCAGGTTCAGTTGAGATATTGCTCTCTTAAATGAACAAATGGAAATCCAATATATAAAACCATGTCATTTTATTTGTAAAGTTATATTTGCAACTCTCATGCTCATCTGACACCTGAGAGAACTTGCTTTTCTGGAGTCATCAACACAAGGAAATGTGGTGGTATTCCTTCAACTAAGAAGTCAGGTATGTATTGCCTGTGAAATAAGACCAAATAGTTTCAGAATTAGATTGTAGAGACTTGTAACAAATATTGTTCTGTTTTATATACTTCTTAACCAAGCTATTTTATCTAATAATTGTTTTTATTTACCAAATGCAATATTCAGAAAATATTTTGTAACTTCTGGGAATAGCTTTTACACAAAAAAACTGAGCTTGTTTTCTAAATGATGTGTAAAAATTAGCCACATTGTGTTGGGTTTTTTTGCTTCCCAGAGGAAAATCAATCCAATTCTTCCTGTGCTTGAAAGGATTATTTACTTAAATGTTTGTTCAGTTTCAGCACTGTGCAATACTATGCATCTAAGAAAAAGGTCAGATTCAGATTTGGATCACAGATTCCAGTGAAACTCAATCTATTAACAACACATTGTGATGACATTTATGCTGTGAGGGTGTTGTATAATGACTCTAAGTCCAACAAAATTAATTTGCAAATGTAAGTGCAGAGTTTGACAGGCTGGAATACCCCTGTTTCAAACAGCGTGGCACTTTGATGTGACATATTCCTTGTGGATAGTCTGATGGGAAGAACAAAGATGCTAGAGAAACCTGATAGAAATTTTTCTGAATTTATTTTATCATACCTAAGAATCCATTGATATAACTTGAACTGTAATTTGCCTTTTTTCAACTAATTCAATGAAACCTTCTTTACCAGGGTCATTTCTAATTGTAGGACCTGTGCTTGTAGAAGAAAATAAATGCTTTGGAGCACAGCTGGGGCTTTATTAATATCTGCAATGTGATGGAAAGGGTGGAAAATAGGGCAAATGATGGCCCTATCACCACTTTTTCCGACAGGACTTGTACAACAGGATGATTATTTGAGACAAGTAAAATTATACTGGTCTAAACATAGGATCTTTGCTCTACTTTTTGACAGACATAGCAACAAACTTTCTTTGAACTGTAGAGGAAGTGCCAAGATATAACCCTGTTAATTCTCTAGTTGATGGGAAGATGTATCAATGAAAAAGAGAGAGTAGTTTGGATAATGGGATATAATTCATTTGATTGTTTAACAGTAGTAGAAAAAAAATCTGATTAAGTGATATCAGTATTATAGTTTCTTATTTACAGATTTTTTCTAGTTCTTAATATCTTTAGTTTCTCCTTCATATTGTTTTGTTGAACATGATAATATTTGATTAGATGCTGCTGTATTTTATTTGGTACTTGTGTGGCCATCCTTTTTACATTTCATTTTATTTACTGAATTATACAAGCCCAATATAATGTGTTTAAAAGGATACTCCATCAACTATATGAATCATCTTTTAGCTGTAGCATTCCTATGTTAAAGCTGAATTGGTATATCTATCTATTATATGTCCTGATTTGGGAGGTTTAAGTATTTTTAGTTTTCTCTCTAGGCATAGCCAGCACTTTTTTTATTTTACTGTGTCTCCAACTACCTTATTCTCCAGCCAAGGTACTGTAGCTCAGAAGCAACAAGCTATCAACCCACCCTTGTCATTTCAATTTTTCACACATTTTCTTAGGCTATATGTTCTGTATCTCAGTGAACTCTTATCTCCCTGGTCCACTGCCACAGGTTTGTGGTATATAACAAAGCTTCATCTCTGAAATGTCAAAAAATAATGAAAATAGGAAAATCACAAAAGAAAAATTGGCCACAGCCAATTCTGCGAATCCAAAGCTCTTAGGCTTGTGTTCATCAGCAAACCTTAAGTGAGGCAGTTTTTTCTGCCACCTGCCCTGCAGCTCTGCTGTCACTTGGCAGTCAGGTGCCACCAAGCAATGAGCACTTCCAGAGGAATTTTTCTCTGCCAGTATTCTCCTATCAGCTGGAAGAAAGACTGGACATCAACAAGGGATCTCTCTTCTTTTTCAGCTTTTACACAATTTTTTGAGAGTGTGGACAAAGTTACAGGAGAAGGTGACATAAGAACATGTAGTACTTATAAAAGAGGGACTGTAGATGGGATTAGGAGATTTATATGGAGCTTGAAAATTTCTCAGGAAGGTCATTGTGGGTGTAATCCTCACTTTGATTACTACATTTCATCAAAATTTCAATCATCAATTCCTTTTTAAAAGGTGATATGTTCCTTCCACTTGGAGATGTGATTCTTCCCCTGGGATGAACTGATGACTAGCCATTTCATCAGTAATAAACAAAAAATCTTCAGTATCTCTTGATGTTAAAACAAATCAGCGTTAAGGGGAAAAAAATGCAAGAAGGTAGAACAATGGATGATGTTGTTCCCATTTAGTAGATGGATTGAAACTGAAAACTGCAGAAAGGAAGGAAGGACTCAAATATATTTCCCACCCTAAAGGCTGAAAAGAGTGAAGAAATATAGGCCCATTCCAGCAGAATGAGGGAAAGTAATAATTTTCTTCATAAAAATAAACCAGCATTTATCTGCAGAGTGATGTGAGACATTTGACCATTATCTTATCAGAGCAGCGAAGGCAGTTATCAGTATGGCAAAAGATCTAATTGTGAGAATTCTTCTGAAACTAAAAAAAGAAAAATATCTAGAATAAAAAAACTACTGCTAAAAGGCATCAGTACCCCCCACCCTGCATATGCATCTATGCAGGTCTTTCCATGCAGTTCTAAACATCAAGACATATACTTTGTGAAAAAAGCCCAAACAAACCACATTAAATTTTGAATAAAATTATGGATGATGCAATGAAACCACATTAAGTTCACTGTCAAATCCTTACAGCTTTGTGGATATGACACTGGCTGTTCTGTGCCTTTCTCTCTCTGGTGCCACATGTCATCATGATCAATTAATAATTTCAGGTGGACCACACACACACACACACACACACACACACACACACACACACACACGTGCATTTTGGGCAACCTGAACTTGCAGCTACTGTGCCATGTAGATTGTGGCTTACTCCCAAATCTCTGACCTGTGATGTTGCAATTTCAGTGAATGCTGCCAGAATTATTGGATGGACAGTGTGAAGGGCATGTTCTCAATGCACAAATGTCTGCCAAAATAAGAGCAGTAAAATGCAATTTATTCCATCCTTTCAAGTGTAATAGAAGCCAATAAAACCTGAAAAATTTAGTTAGTTAATGCAGCACCAGAAATAACAATTTTAGTGAATCAGAGAGAAAAAAATCCCCCCCACATACAAAAAAAAAGAAAAATTATTGAACTGACAGAGCTACAGAATAGAAAATCTTGACAGCCAACATTTTCATATTTTGAGTATGTTAATTCATAAATACTAATTGAAGGACCAACTTTTATTTGTGGAAAATAAAATTAATGATGCCAAATCAAAGTGCCAGCAACTACACGTAAATGACCCTACCTCACCACTGCATGATGAAAAGATTAAAATTACACCAGCACAGTGGTTTGATGGCCAGCCTTTGAAGCTGAAAGCTCAAAACATTTAAGTAGAGATTACCACTGATGTTTTGTGGTTGGAGTATCAGAGAGATTTACTTTCTTTAGCAGCCTTATCTAGAATCATCTCCTTCCTGAAGTGGAAAGCAATGAAATGCTGGGTAAACACATAGAGGCTTTGGGGTTTTTTTCAGTTAAACATTTACCTTGCCCTTTTTGTGAGGGTTTCAATAGATTCAATATGATATTGAAAAGTATGAGTCTGGGTCTTGTGTGCATATATAGGGAAATTTGAATCCTGAGTCATACCTTACTTGAAAATGCTCTTTGGAAGCTTCATATATATTCATTTAATCTTCTCTTCCTGTCTGCTTTAGTCCTCTCTCTCCTGGGTCTCTGCATCTGATTACAAATCCATTTTCTCCCCAAAACACCAAATCCTATTTAGAACATATTCAGGACACAGCTCCTGAGTTTGAAGCAATCTGTCATTTTTATGAGGAGTTTTGACTGATTTTTATGGGAAGCCTAAGGGACAAATGGCATGCAGCATGCCAGAGTGGAGTGATTAGCCTGCCAAATTTGGAATCTCTAGCAAACACCCATTGCTGTTCTAATTAACTTACTACGTTCACCATTTGCATAAATAAATTGCTTAATTGATGCTTCCTGAATGCCATGACTTTGCACAAATTTTGCGAGACCAGAAATATCCACGAAGGCCTTGCAAATTGTACAGCTTTTATAAACAACTTCTTCCTTTTATGGGATCCTCATTCATAAAGCATTTACTGGTGTTATTTTATTTTTATATAAGATCTTTTTGTTGTTGTTGTTGAATTAGGAGTTTTATAAATAAGATTGAAATGCCACGCCTTTCAAAATTTATTTTTATAATGAACAGGTCAGTGGTTCTTTAAGCAGTCAGCCAAGGTATGGCATTCATTCCTCATTAGTGAGTATCTTTCTAAGACTTCACATGAACCTCTTAAAGAATTTAATGGACACTATAAAGAGATGCAGCTGATTTTCTGCATTTTTCATGAGAAACAGAAAGACAAGGGAATTGTCAAGTGTACAAAAACAACATTAGAAGTTAAATTTTAGTGGAACAACCATAAATAGAGTGCAACATAATTGGGAAAGGAAAATCTCATTTGTGAAAATCGCACTGCATCCACCCTGCTAAGACTAATACCATAAAAAATCGTGCAGCATGAAAAAAATTAAAAAAAGATTAAAATAGTGAAGGTAGAGTTTTGAAAATATCCTGGGCACACCCTGTCTTACTCAATATTTCTTTTGCTCTGGGAATAGTTTATACTACAAAAGTAACACATCCTGAAGTAATTGCTCACTTACAATTAAGAACAAAGCAGCTGGGGAAAGAATCCTTTAGTCACAGGAGAAATCAAGATGAGTAAATGTAATAAAATAAAATATCCCCATGCCTGAAAATAGGTTTCATAAAAGCTAGACAAATGGGGAGATTAGGCTCAGCTTCCACGCTTAACCATCTGCAAGCAATTTCATATATGTGGGTGACTTCACCATTCAGTACCTAACCTGGCAAGATCAGGCCAGAATGAGTTCTCTTCCAAAACCCAGATAAACAGATCATAATATTTCAGAGTGTTTCATCAATTCAAAAAGATGACTTAAATTACAATGACTATAGCTAAAGTAAATTGTACAAGATACCTCCAAACCCAGTGCATGAAGAAATGCAACTCACACTGTTTATTTATTCCTACAGGATAACACTGGTGGAGGGAGAGAAATTCAGGGTTAAAGTGTTTTGTGTAAGCCATTTCCCACTGAACAGAAGTGTCTGTGTCAGTCATCTGTTTGGTGGAAAAGCTGTGCCATGATATTCACAGCTCTTGACCAAACAGAGAAACCTTAAATTATGGACTTTTTGGACTGTGATGAAGCAATCGCAGCAGTCCAGGAAACCTTGTTCGTCGATCTTCCATATCTGTAACTTCTCTCCCCATGCTTTGCTGTCCTCTAGAAGCCTTTGAAATAAGTTTGGAGCCAAACCTTGATAGTTGATGCTATCTCAAGGCACTCTTCAAGTATGACAAAGACAAAATAAATCTGTTGTACCAAATTTCACACAGGACAGCACTCAGTTTGGGATCAGAACATGGTTTGGTACCAGCCCTGTGTCATTTTCTATGCAGACACAGATGATAATTCAAAAACAACACGCATGAATTAAACTGGAGAGGACTCCTTGATTAATCAAAACTTGATTAATCAAAATAAAACATAAGCACACGAGATTTTTATTTGTTAGGAAAACTGCTGTAATTCTGACATCCTGTTTAATAGAAAGTCACAACACAAAAGGTATTAGTTATTTTTAAATCATCTTTGGTAGTCATTGAAGCTGATCTGGTTGACTTGGCCCAGCAGGTGTGTGGAAACTCCTATACAAACTATTTATGGTGAAGGAATGCCAGCTGAAGGAGTAATTTCTTAAACTTCCATATCAAGTGGATGAGCTGTGCACACTATTCATGAGTCATCAGGGCCTGGCAATCAGCAAGGCTGAGTGAAGCTCATCAGTTCTCTCAAAAGCTCTAGGTTGGGTATTATGCATAAAAGTCCCTCCTTACTTTCATTGCCTTGTACTTCAATAATGATGCCTGATAATGTCAGGATGTTTCTAAAAAAATGCTGCTCCCTTTATACCTTTAAACCTCTCTCCTATCATGTTACTATTCACTGTCTTTGCATTAGATCATTTGCAAATGAGTTTGTGCAAGAGAAAGCTTCAGGTCTACAACTTTACATAAGAGAAAAAAATAATTTTTAAAAATTAAACTATAATGTATTATAAGATTTTCTGCCACTAATGAAAAGCAAAATAGGAATCTTGAGAGGGAAGTGTCTGTGTTTTTAATATCAAATGCTGATTTTATCGGCCCATAAAATGTGTTGAGCACAAAGTTTAGTTAAAAAATCCTCCTAAGAAACAAAAGCTAGAACTAATTAACATGATTGTCTACTTTATAAGGATAGAAATTCCCACAGGCTACAATAGCAGTTACAAACTTATTTAATTCTGAAATGAAACAAAAAATAAATCTCAACATTTTCTGCAGCTTTTTCTACTGTATGCCAGAGCTGCAGTGTATCTCTTCAGAGTTTTGAAATGCCACTGGCATTCCCCTCATTGTCTGTTATTCTGTATTTGTATTGACACCACCAAGTACCAGGGACTGTCAGGCCCTCACCAGAGGCAAGTGTCCCCTGTAGAGTGACAGTGTGGGTGACACTGTGTGCTGCCACCACGTGCTGTGGGCACTGCAGAGCCCTGCCTTGCTTGGCCCCCTCCAGCTCAGACATTGTTCCAGGACAGATCCCAAGCAGACACACACCTGCCTGCATCCCATATCTGTCCCCAAAGCCAGCCCAGGAACCCCACCCGAATGATGGCCCCTGTGGGAGGCAATGTCACCCAGGGACAGGCCTTAGTCACTGGAACAGGCCCAGTGGATAGCCATGGATGGACTCCTGCTCCTCTGATGATGGCTGCACCAAGCACAAAGGGAGTATTTCAGTGATGGAACCACCAAGAATAAAGTGAGATTTTCAGTAATGAAATCACCAAGCACTAGGTGAGAATGTCAGTGATGGAATCGCCCATCACTAGGTGAGAATTTCAGTGATGGAATCACCAAGCACAAAGCTAGTATTTCAGTGATGGAATCACCAAGCACTAGGTGAGAATTTCAGTGATGGAATCACCCAGCACAAAGGGAGTATTTCAGTGATGGAATCACCCAGCACTAGGTGAGAATGTCAGTGGTGGAATCGCCCATCACTAGGTGACAGTCTCAGAGATGAGTTTCCCCGGTGGATGTCGCGGCGCAGTCACCAGGCCCGCACAGCCCCGCTGGGGCAGCACATGGCTGGGGCAGCAGGAAGGTCCCGGGCTGCTCTGGGCTCACACCTCCCTCTGCCTCCACCTGCAGACACTTGACGACTCTCCAGTCTCTCTTTTGGTTCTTATAATGGATTTAATAAAGGAAGTGCTGACACAATCTTCGCTACGGCAGCATAAGTCCTCCCCTCCAATAAGGGGGAAAAGTACGAATATAAAAATGGCTTTCTTTGTTCAAAACAGAACAAACCAGATGGTTTCCCAGACTATAGTGGCTAAAAACTCTTTCATGGATTCCAGTGTGTACAGTATAATAAAAGTGTTCAGGGGCCTCTAACTTTGTACAAGGTATTTTATTGTCTTTGTTCACTGGTCTGGATATTTGCCATGACAGTAATTGAACCTTGAAAAATATATATTCCTTTAAAACATATTATACTGCAGTTTTTAGTGCAGTGTAATGTAAAGGGATTTTCATTATTTAATGCTTTGGAACAATTAGTACAGTTGAATAAATAAAACTATTGAATATATAAAATGTGTATGGTATTCAGCACTATCATTTCTCAGAGCAACATTAAACATGACCAATATTTTCTGAACTAGGAAAAGTTTGTATGTAAGGAATGGATTTCTATGTATTGGAATTTCTTTACTAATTCTTGTACATTATATACTAGCATATTAGCAGGAAAAAAAATATGCTTTCTACTAATTATATTCCTGAAGGTTAGATACCACATCAGGATTAAGCTGATAAAGAATTATCAGTATCAAAAAAACTGTAAAGGAAACCCTGTTCAAGAGAAAGTTCAAAGGCATTCTTGTAAACTTTTACCCAGAGGAACCACACCACTGAAGCTGTTTAACTAGGGAGAGCTGTGAGTAATCACCATACTGGCCCCAGATATACATTTTCTTCCCCAAAACAGTAATAAGGAAGAAAAGATAAACACCTCAGTGGAGCAAGGGGAAGCTTTTAGCAATCCCAGGTGTGCAGAGTTTATAAGTAAGAACAAAAAAAAAAGGGGAAAATGTGAGTAACTATCACTTTACTCTTTTAAAATTAAATTAGGCGATGTATCAGTGGAGTTTAGGGAATAAGAACAACTTTTAAGGAATGTACAAAACCACAAGATTTCTTCAATCTGTAATTTTTATGGAACAGTAAAATGTGTGTTAAAAAAATCTATTTTTCTGCATTACGTGTTTCCTCATTTACCCTGTCACCCATCAGCACTGTTTCCCAACATTCAGGTGCTCAGGCACAGGCAGGACCGTGGCACGAACTAATGTGAGTCAGGAAGTGCCATCTTGACAATGTCATGCTTTTATTTCTCCAGAGAAAACAAATTGAAATTCAGCCTTAAAGCTTATATGACAAGACAGACCACCATGGAACTGTGTTTGAAGATCCAAATGGCAAAATTAACATATATTTCATACTGGACAGGATATCTCAGGCAGGCAGCAGCTTTACAGTATTTGTGTTACAGTCTGAGTTAAGCAAACTTTTGGTGAACCAGCTGCCCCCTCCACTGCAGCTTTTCTCACTGTATTTATCTGAACGTCTTCCACCACTACAATTACACCCACTGTGGAGACTGGTCCTTTTGGATGTGTCACCATAGCATGCATGGGGCCACCAGGCTGAAAGGGTGAACCAAAATTGTAGGAAATTGCCTCAGAAGAATGACTAAGGCATGCTGATAGCTTCTCACCTCCTCCCAGTGCTCAGTGTGCTCATGAACAGGACAGACAAAGAATTTTACAGGCTGCTATGGATGGTTATTTACAGGTGAGGCTTAGATAGTAACCACTTTCAAACCACTGCTTCTAATTTACCATAACCTGCTGGTCTGTTTGGTTTCTACTGCTGGTGGAAGGAGGAAGAGAGCAACAGAGGTTTAGTTGCTTTTGGCAGACATTTAAAGCATAGACCTTGCAATTACCTTACTAATGAGTCAAAACATCTGTAACTAACATGTTTGAGAAATCGTTGTCTTATTTCTGAAAACCTGTAGGACCAGTTTTAGAGAGGTCTGCACTACTCTTTTGAGAGGGTATACTGAGCCTTTGGGGTATTTTATTACAGTGATACAGATAAATATTTGGGAAAAAGAGAATTTTGTCTATCCACATTAAAGAGAGTAAAATTCAGTTATCTTTAGGTTCAAAAGTTTAAGGAACAGTCAAAAGCTTGTTGAAGAAATGGATTAACCTGCTGGCCTTCTATCAGGACCTACAGATTTCAGAAAATAATTTTTCTGTGCAGGTATGTCTTTCAATTTTGTTTGTATATTCTACAAAATTCATGCTGATTAATTATACATTTAAGTTTACTGGTAATAATGAATACTTTGTCTATCACACGAATAAAGAAGAGAGATGGAAGCTGCTACATCTGAACAGCGTTCTGAGCTTTGCCATTTTTCTGTGTATGTGAAATCAAGAAAACATTTCTCAAAGTTAAAATGCTGGCCATGATTAGTGCATCTCAATGTTCTTTATAACTGCTGTCAGATTCTATGGGACACCCCTATAAAATATAAGAAAAAAAACTTATTTCAGCCAGGATTTCAGCCACCCAAGAGATTTAAGTAAAGAAAAATGTACTGTATCGCTATAGCTTATTTCATCAGTTTAACAAATATGAAAAAGGCACAGTTTTCTTTGAAATTCTAAGAATTAGGAGTAAATTCTATTGAATCCTAATATTTTCCATAAGACCTTTTGGTTTCATTCATCACTTTCTACAAATTTTTTTTTCTGCAGAGAAATTCTCACCTGAGGCATCTTAGGTATTAATATATTCTGCACTGTCCAATGTTTTCCCTTTGCTCAAACACTCCAAATTACTAGTTTTCCACTGTGAGTTAGGATATATCTGTCTCAACCAGGATGAGAAGGAAATGTTATACATATTTAGGTGCAGTCAAATGATTAATTCCAGCTGAATCTTTCAGAAATGATTTCCCAGGTTGAACAACTTAGATCTTGGTAGCCAAAACCACCACCTTCCACACTGATGACCTATCTAAAGAAAATCAATTTTGTTTTGTTTACAGTCATTGATCGAGACATACCGAGGTTCTGGCCTTCATAGTTAGATGAGAAACCTTGGGATATCATAGGAAAAGTGGCCAAGTGTGATTAATGGGCAATTTCTGCCTCCATAAAATCTTTCCATGCTTGCAGATCTTCCACACTTTATGTCTCTGCCAGATGTGAGCATCATAATCTCGAAATGATAAGCCTAATTTTAGGGTCTGACTAAAAGGTGTAGATTGGAGGTGTAGATGTGTGGCCTCAGTGCTCCCAGGCAGTTCCTGGTGGAGAGGAAGCCAAGGAGCCCACTGGCCCCTCACGGGCCATTTGTGTCACTTCATTCCCCGTTTTGTCAGAAACTCTGCCAGATGAGAGGCAGGACATCATTACCTTGTGCCCAACCTGGCTGGCTGAGGGGCAGCTCCTCATTACCAGCAGCAGCTCCAACACCAGCACACTTTTTGAGGGTGGGCGTTAAATTCTTTGGAGATCTATCTCAAATTATAAAATTATCTAATCAAAACATCTGCATTTTTATGTTCTTGTATGATAACTCCACAGGTGATAAATTTATACTTTTTAGAAAATAAACTTCTGGAAATAAAGCAATTGTTATTGCAGATTAAATAGAATTTTTATCTCCCACCATTTAAAAGAAAGTTTTTGCTGTTAATTTTCTTCTTAGTTACAAAAGATTATTCTCTGAATGAAGGGTGAGACACAGTTGTTTAGACAGTGCAAATGGGAGCTCTGGCAGAAGGTTAATATTTGACAGTTTGCAGGAGACATTGATCAGTGTATTTTCAAATCTTTAATTCTGTAAGACTGGACAATTAATGTTGTGAGGCTTAGTCTGCAGCATAAAACTTTTGGTTTTGTTTGCAACATTTTAGATTGCATTTAAACTCTTGTGTAAGAGGGATGAATCCTCTTATATACTTGTATATTTTACATAATTAACAAAAAACCTTTCTAATGCCATTTGAGATATCATCTTTAAAAAAAAAAATGAAGCAAACCTGATTGACACGAGGCTGTATCCATAGGACCCGATTTTCACCTGAAGCACTAGAATGAAATAACTGCAGAAGGGAAGCCTGAAGCAATATCTACACAGGCTTTCCTTACAAATGCATTCATGCTGCCTTGAGGGGCAGGGCTTGAACTTGTACCAGTCTGTCTTGTACTTCAGTTTCTTAGACAGCAGCTATCTGACCCAAGTTGGGACTAGGAGGTAAAGATGAGCAGAACAACTGCTCTGGGAATTCATTCCCGTGTGGCATGTACTCACCCTGCTCTTCCTGCAGAGGAGCTGGACCCCAGGCACATCCCAAGACACTTAACACCTGGCTGGACTAGGAGCCAGAATTCAACTGCATTTAGGAAGAAAAGTAGATGTTTCCTAAACCTCGCTTGACACATAACTACACTGGTAGCACCTGCATTCACAAGGTCACTGCCTGGATGTTTAGTAAATGCTGCCAAACCCTCATCCCTATAGGTACTTTGTATCTGTTTGCAGTTTTCTTTTATTATTTTTATATATATAATTTAGGATTAAAAATTAAGTCCCTTATGAGCATTGACATTATGATTGAAACACTTTATATCAGCAGTCCTTTTAGTCTAAAAATTCTGGCTTTTCTAAGCAAGCTCCTCTGTCTCTGGAACAAGATGGAAAAAAACCCTCTTTCAATAATTGTCAAAGAGAAAAATAAATTTAGCTTTTTTTTTTCACAAACACCCTAATTTTAGTACTCTGTGTCAGAATAAAAGCTACTTCAACAATTGCATATTTTTACTTAAAACCAGGGGTTTTGGCTATAAGCATTTACCTAGAAGTTCTGAAACCCCATGGAATTATATCAAGAAGGTTACTAGTCATCCTACTGTCAATTTCAGCTGACATATTAATCCATCTCTCCCTTGGCTGCACTATGGTACAGCAACTGCACTGTATTAATCAGGTGGATAGAAAGGAACCTTTTTTTTTTTTTTTTTTTTTAAGAAAAGAGTGTGGGAAAATGTACTTTTTAAAATTTAGCTGCAAATAGTCTAATTCAATCTGAATGGGCATCAAATTGTGCTTTCTGGAAAATATTAATTTATTTTAAATTACCCATTTTACAGTTTGTTTTACAATAAATAGAAAATTGAAAGAAAGTATTTACAATATTTTTCTGAATAATATTCTCAAGATATGACCTACTTCTTATGATGGTTTATTAGGAAGATGACAGCTTAGTAACTCTTCTAACTGAC
The DNA here is from genome assembly GCA_024865655.1 of Emberiza elegans. Lineage (NCBI taxonomy): Eukaryota > Metazoa > Chordata > Aves > Passeriformes > Fringillidae > Emberiza > Emberiza elegans. The sequence continues at coordinate 74,665,370 of JALJVW010000206.1, forward strand.
TTTACATATTTACAGATTTCCTTCTGTTATGTATAATTTGAATACCCCACCCTGAGACATGTGGGTTTGATATTTATATTCTGAATTATCATAGTCAGTGAAGCTAAAAAGTGAAGCCTGAAATCTGGCAGATAGCACAACAGCAGAAGGATAAACAAGCTAAAATTAGGTACAAGCTGAACTCACCTTTAGTTTTGTCCCTTCCTCCTGAAGACATCCTCCTCATTATTCCTAAAGAATTTCTATAATGAAGCTGTCTGCGGGAATGGTGGGATTCTCTAACAGGATGGATGCACTCTGTGGGGCTGATGGACACCACAGCACAGAGTGCATGCTGTACCCTCTTGGCAGCTGTGCCAAAGAAATGCCTCAGAGCTTAAATATTTCTGAGGTGTTTTCCAATGGAAAAGATCTTCATTTCAGCAAGAACACACTGAGCAACTCAATTCTTTACCTTTTATTTTTGCCCTTCATGTTTTATGATAATTTAACTTTTATTTTTGCCCTTCATGTTTTCTGCTAATTTTCACCATTCCTGAAGAAACTCTACTTTCTGAATAGCTTGAAACCTGTTGGTTTTGATTTTTTTTTCCTGGTGGCTCAAACCTCATATCCTGTACTACTAGAAGCAGTGCAAGATTTGATTTCTCTTTCTCGTCGCTTGGAATTCAAAGTTTAAAAATCTCAAATCTTGTCATGAGAAAATGGAAAGGAAGTAATTATCCAAAATTCAATTCAAAAATACAAAAACAATTTGGAAACTGTGACACAGAGACTTTGACTGTAAGCTGTCATTTGAGATGGTTCATTTCGGTTCTCTAGTCTGATCTACTGAAAATTAACTTGATTTTTGAAAACTAAGATATGTTTTTGTACCAAAAAAAGAGACAAAAAAATGAGGAAAATAAAATGAAGGCAAAAAGAGAGGGAACACAAGAGGAAAAAAGTGGCGACGAAAAAAAATGAGGAAAATAAAATGAAGGCAAAAAGAGAGGGAACACAAGAGGAAGGAAGGAAGGAAGGAAGGAAGGAAGGAAGGAAGGAAGGAAGGAAGGAAGTGGTGGAAGTGGAAGGAAGGAAGGAAGGAAGGAAGGAAGGAAGGAAGGAAGGAAGGAAGGAAGGAAGGAAGGAAGGAAGGAAGGAAGGAAGGAAGTGGCAGAAGGAAGGGCAAAATGCAAAGAAAAAGCTATTTTTATATAGAGAGGAATTTCCATCTACAGCCAAAGTATTACTATTCAGTTTAACTCAAATAAATTCAATGTGTTTTGCAAAGTCTTTGAAACAAACAAAAGAAACTCCACAATTTTTCATGTTTGCAAATGACTAACATTATGTTTACCAAATATGATTTACTTCTGCTGGTATAAACAGATATTAGAATATTCTATTTCCCCTGAGACCTGTGAGGCCCTTTTTGTAACAAATAATTTGTTTACCTCTGCATTTTCAGTTTCCAAATTTTATATGTTCTTAATAATATCATGGTAAGATTTTAGGAAATGTCTAAATGAAAGTTCTAATAAAGACATTTAAAATCCATATATTCAGTGAAGCATAGTTTCTTTGAAATTCTCAGCCTACCAGAGTAAATCTTACCCTATTCCCTTGTTCATCTAGTCTGTAGCTCCAAAATAAATACCACAGTAATGGATTTTTAGCACCCAAGGCACTTTGGGCAACCTGGGGCTAATAACTTACAGTGCCAATAGCAATCTTAGTATGCAGTAAAGAGAAAGGCAGTAAAAAAAAAACCCCAAATTACATATATATATATATATATATATATATATAATATTGAGAATGCTGTTTGCTCTACAGAAGCCTCTCTACCTGTGAAAGCTTTCAGGAGCTCTTCCAAGGCAGGCTCCCCAACACTGCAGAGAGAGTGGAGAGGAGGGCTGCTCCCCTAAATGATCAGTTGTTTTTTGTGCTATATCTAGCTGTAGATGGTTTCTGTGCTGTTAAAGCTGACATTAAGACTCCCTTCAACAAACCGGGGTAATGTGAGTCACATTTCTTCATTCCAATCACTTCTTTGGGGGTTTACCAATGTAATTTAAAGTAGTGCTCCTTATTAATATATCACAGCCTGTCAAAGAACTGGCCTAGAGAGAAAAGCTGTGCTGCTCTAAGAATTTTTCTCCATAGTTATAGCAGAGGAAGGAACAGTGACACTGAGGGCCAGATGTCAAGCATGAGAGTCTGCATTATTCTTGACTTTCTTGCAAGTGTCTAAGTATGTTAAGAGAGCTGAGCAGAAATGCTAAATATGCCTGCTCAGATAGTGCCAAACATGCTGGGGAAAAGCAAAGCAAGCATGTGTGGTACCTGCCTGCTCTGGAGTTCAGTGGAATTTCCAGACTGAAGGGCAGAGCTGGCAGGCTTTGAGCTGCAGAGCCTTATCAGTGTGTGGTGCACACGTGGGCTCCTGCAGTCCCCCTGTCCTCAGCCTTTCATGGGCAGACTGCCACAACAGCCCTGGAGAGGAAGGTCGTGCAATTAAATTTGTTTTGCCAACAGAAGCCAAGCCACAAGCAAATAACTGAACTCTTTCAGGTTTCAGGCTCTTAGGATTTTGCCCAGTGTCCTGGAGGATAGCTGAGCCTGATATTGGAATTAAACTCTGCTCTTTCTTGCCATCAGTCGTTGCCCACACTAGTAAGTCTTGTATCTCATTCAGCACTCAGAAATAGAAAGACTTTAGAAAATACAAATGCAGTCAAATAACTCTTTACATTTAATAATGATTATGATTGTTACTCATTTTTGATAAATATTGATGTCAATATGCTTATGTTCTCATAAGTTACTAACCTCCCCAAAATATCTGCATTTAGAGTGAGAGAGGCTATTGGTACACAAAGAGGAGTTTAGATTTCTGATCAGTATTTATTTCTTATTCTTTTCTTTCAAAATATTTTTCACAGCACTATATGGGAAAAGATGTTTAGGCAATTCTACCTGCATCTCTAGTCTGTTAAACCCATGTTCTGTTTCTGTAATAAACATTCTTAAAACCCTTTGAAGCTTGATTTCAAAACCAAATTCAATTGCTGAATTATTTTTTCTGTGCATACTGCATGAACATAAATGTTTTTTGAAAACAGTTTTCAATGCCATGTTCGTTCTTCTAAATGTGTCAGGGCATGTTAGGTGTACCTAAAGCATTATAATTGCAATTTTGCTAGGATGCAAAATGTCAAGACACGCTAGATGCTCTAAACTGCACTGCAAGTATACTTGCTGTATTTTTTCTTCAGCTAGTGGTTAAACAAAATTAAGCAAATTATATTTCAGCAAGGAATATGAGGGTCAAAAGGTTAAGGACTACTGTGAACTGAACTCTTCCTGATGAATAAAACACATTTTACTGCTAGAAATAATTTCTCCAGTCTTTCAGTGAGGACCTTGGCAAAAACAGGGCTCCAAAGGAGCATCTTGCTGGAAAGAACGGAACAAGCCAAACCAGTAAAACAATGATTTATCTTTGCTGCAGTCTATTTCCCTATTTTATTATCTCCTAATTCTGGTGTCTGTTGAGACTTTCTTTACAAGTTTTTCCATTGTGCGTCTCAGGACATTTCTGCTCAACAGAAAACTTGATTTATAACTGAAATCAGTAAAAACTAAATCACTATGAAATAAAGGATTTTAATGATTACTTATAAGATTCATCCAAGCCCCAATTCACAGTTTACAAAACCTTAATATGAATACAATTTATTTTAGTGCACAAAGGACATTTTAATGGAGCTTGGTTTTCAGTATCTTACAATGAATGTTGAAATACCTAATCTCATTGAAGAAAAAGGAAATTATTTTTTAAAAAAGCTTAAATGTTATATTTATATTTTAAAATTTCTTCCATTACTTTGTTAAAATGAAAACAGCTACTGTTAATTTACTTTTTTGCATTTTCACTGGGAACACAGTCAAATCTAGGCTTACTTTATTATTCCATTAATTATTGAAATATATATATTAACACAGTAGCCTTTCTTCAAAAAGCAATTCAAGGATGACGTATTTTGTAAATTGACAATGGAAGGGAGTAAGTTTGACTACTATAATATAATGTAGCACAAACAAAGCACTTAACAGTTGCATTAAGCAGTACTTAAGCAAAAAATATTCGTTTCATCTGTAATGCTTTGGGGAGTATAATTGAGATTTTCCCTCAGTGAATAAATACTGTCCTAGGAGTTGGTAACATTCATTTTTTACAGCTTTTTAGAATGCAATGGTAGTAGTATTCTCAAGAATTAAAAATGGATGGAACAGTATATTTAAAACAAATAAACCCCATCAAGTCCAGTAAGTTATGTGGCCTGTAATATCTTTAGAAATAAGCTAATATTAAATATCCCTTATAGATCCAAAAGGTCATGAAAACAGTCATGTAAGTTAACAACCAGAACTTTCAAAACTATGCTTTGTAGAAGCACTTTCCTATTTTTATTAGAGCTATCTGAAAGTTTTATTTTACACTTCTGTACTTAATGAGAAAGAATTTAAAATTGTATAGAACTGCCTTTGCCAGTGGAGTGCTGAAATCATGTCAGCTTCACAATATGTATTCCCTTCATGCAAAAGCCAATGTTTTTCAAAAGGTGAGGAGACAGAGAACTGGGAGTTTGAAGCCAGGAAGGTTTCAACTGACTGATTGAATGAATTCCTTGATATCAAAATTCTCAAAAACTGCAGGAGGAACCCTGTTGTAACTCGAAGCCACTAACCAAGAGAATTTCTCAGCTTCCTTATTTGTGAATCCCACTATTCTTTGAGGCCAGAGAGGTTCAGATAAGTTTGTGTAAGTGTGAGATAAATATAAAATAATAAGGTGTGAAGCAAGAAACCAATGTGGGGACTCTGACTTTAATAGAACAATCATCCAGCACAGTGATTAGAAAGGGAAAAATCATTGAAACCATCAGTCCAGAGCACAACAGCAGTACAAAAGGCAAACAGGGCAGAAGATTGTTAGGTGGCACACAGAATATAAAGCAGCAGAGGTTTTTACAGCATACGTTTACTTTGTCATAATTGGAAGCAGTATTAAACTGCACAGGTGGCAGATTACTCTGAACAGTCTAAAACATTTTGTCAGAGAAAGCAGAGAAGAATAACATTACTTTGGGCAAGACACACCTTTTTCCCATTGCACAGTACCTAATACAATAAAAGCCCAGAATGCTACGCTCTACTCTATCACAGATCATTAAGAGTATTAAAGAGATTACTGAAAAATAATTAAAAATTTAAGAACACAATTACAGAAAATGTAAGAAATTGGTTTTCAGGTTGTTTTTCAAAAATATTTTGTATAATAATAATCTGTTCAAAGACTGTAGCATCCCACAAACTGCATAGCAAAATCCCCGTTCTGGGAAAATCAGTGAGCATTTTGCCAATGAGTCAGATCAAGATCTTGGTGTAGTGAGGCCAGCACTGTACTGGGAGAATCCTCTGAACAACCAGTGCTAATTAAATTGCATTAGAATGGATGTTGTTCCAGCTATTTCTGACCTTCACTGGGGTTGTTTCGAATTCATAACAGTAAGGTCAGTTTTTCCTATCCAGAAGCAGGAATGAAGCAGAGATTCAGAAGTAGTACTGGAGTATGAGAAGGTGCTTGATTTGCTATCAATTTAACCAAGAAAATGAGATAATTAGGTTTCATGGGTCAGAGAGTGTGAAACAATTTTTATCTTCATTGTTAAGGTAGAGTTGCCAGAAAATCCAAGCCACTGCAGCATTTTCTTTTCCATTTGCAGGGTGCTCCTTGCAGAAGGCAGACACAAGTGAGATGGACCTGCTGGGTCTGGCTTGTGCAGCTTTCCAGCAGAGCCTCTAAAATGTCACTTTGCTTCACCTGCTTTTGGGTTTTCCTCTGAGACTTTTCACACTATCTAGTCACAGCTCATCACTGAACTACTCTGGGTACTTATGCTTGGATATCTGAATAATAGCAATGCTCCATCAGATGTCTTTTTAAGCTTCATGCTAATATAACCTCTCTTTTGCAGACCAAGTCAATTATTTTTTATCATGTCTAAGAAGCAAAATAGGCTTTTGGAAACAATGAAGCAAATAATGATGGATTAATAAACTACAGATATATGTGCCAATTTAAAATTCTTATTTACAGTTTCTCATGACCTTACATAAATTGAATGAGTCTCATTCAGAGTCTTGTATACCATGATGATTTTTGATATTGCTACTTTAATTAGGTTGGAATAAAATTAAAACATAGTGTCAGTTTTGGAAAAGTAGGAAATACTGAAGTGGACATTTAAAAAGGAACACATATACTGCAGGTGCTACAGACCTAAAATTTTGATCCATCTTATTTTTTTTTCTGTAAACTCTTTGAAGGAAAAGAAGTGTGCTATTTTGCCTCTGAAATAGAGCAACATCTCTCATTTACTCTTAACCCCACAAATAAAATAAAAGAAGTACAAATAGTGTACTTTATTTTAAAAAATGATCTGTTGTAAATATTCAGTAGAATATTTAACTTTAAACAGTGTTCATGTTTAATCCTTAAATAGAAGGCTGAACTAATACTAATGTAGTAATGAATCAATCCATAATTCACACACTTAAAAAAAATTCCACGTGGTCAAGCTCTGAAACTTATGTGTCAGATAGACACATTTCTAATTAACAAAATTGATAAAAAGAGCCCTAAATTTTCTAAGCATTATCACAGAGAGTGTAAGAGCATTTAAAAACTTAAAATGTTATCTTGTTCAACTACCCAAAGAAGAGACTAGGTCAGTTAAATTATCAGTCGTAAAGATAACTATTAACAAAAGGAGGTTGTTAGAATATCTGCCTCATTTATTTGTGATTTTTATTTTGAAACTTTGGATGTATCTATAAAGAATATTATTGCTTTTGGAAAGCATTTTCTTTTTATTTCACCAAATATTTTTGTACTTATGGTCTATGAAATCTCCATAAAAGTATAGAATAAGTAAAGAAATTTGTTTGAAGTTTGTATTTTTGGAAAATTTCGAAGAAAGCTCTAAGGCTATTAAACATGACAAATGTTGTTGTTCTTATTCTAAGAAATAACACTAGGAATTCAAAGAGTATACTTTTGGAAAATGGGTTGTGCTGGATATATTTTACTCATATTTTATATCAGAAGGAAAAAACCTAAATATCCAACTCACTTGATTAACCTTTCATAAGATCCAAACCCAAATCATACCACCCTTGAGAAAAAAAAAAGGGGGGGGGGGGATGGGAATAATCCTTTGGAGGAAAACATTTACTGAAATAGTACCAGTGCTCAGGGTTTTCTTCTGTGTAAATTTAAATAGGTACAACCCAGAATTTAATTCAAGTTTGTTTATTTTTTTTAGAGGAGATGTACATTGAAGGATGAATAATGTTTCTGACCTAGAAAGGGAAAGTCAACTGCAGTTCACTATGAATAAAGAACACTCTGAAAAGTATTCAAATGCAAAACAGAGCAAACAATCTGAATATAACCTAGGCAAAATTATCCTCAATTAAATTTGTATTTTTTTGTTAGTGAGCTGTTTCTGTTGTTTTATTTGTTGGCTGGTTTTTGTAGCCCACTCTCCGGTTGATGTCCTTGCTCTGTGTAGTTACTGTGAGGGACAGAGAGTGACATAGCTCAAGCAGAAGGCAAAATATTTTCTCCAAAGAGCAGATCTAGCAGATTTGCTTTTTCTTCCTTATAACTCCAGGATTCCTATGACCTTCAAGATCATAAAGTAGTTGAAATAAGAAAATTGTCAATAGCTATGTAATCCATACCAGAGAAAGCAGAGCTACAGACATTTCATGGCAATCAGTTGCTGTATGCTATCAAAGGCAGGTGTTTCATTTTCTCTGCTCTGCTGCAACTTTTGATTGTTCTATCAGGTATTTATTTTTTTTTTTTTTCCTGCTTTGTTCCTTTGAGGGGTTCTAGCAAGAACGGTGGGACTCAGAATGGAAGGAGAACAGATGCTTTCAACCTTCACTGCTCTGAGCAGCTTCTGAGCATTGGGTGGACTGGTTGTTCAAGCAGAATGAATAGAGCTCAATTTAATATTCCATATTCTGTGTGGAAGTTGGAAAAAATTGGACTCCCTCTCCCTATACATCTTTCAAGTCACTTGATTCACACTTCAATATTTTGTTCTTCTAAGTCCTAAAATTTCCTATCTAGGAATTTGAGGATAGCAAGAAATGAGATCCTGCCAGTCAGTGTAGGTGGTTCAGTAAATCAGTTTAGCAGAGTGACCAACAGAGTTAAATTCCACCCATAGTTATATGATGTTTAATTTGACTCCTATGGACAAGGAATCCATCTTTAGACATGTATATACGGAAAGACCTCCCTTCTTTCCCCTCCTTAAAACCCCAAACCAACAAACATCTCCACACTACCACATCATTCTGTAGATTTATTCTGTGCAAATTATTGACTGAAAAAACGGTTTTGTAAACCAATATATGAATTAATTGCTTGCAAAAATTCTGAACAATAAAAATAAAAACATCTAAAGAGATTTTTAAAGTCATTATCTTGAAAAATATTCATCTGACAGAATTAATAAAATTCTTACATGCAATATTAGATGACAAACAAGAAAGTAATATATCTATGGCAAAGATCAGATGACATATTTAATCAAAGAAATTGGTGAAATTCATACAATTCAGAACAATAAAATTCTTAGTTCTATGGACTGTGTCTGACATTAAGATTTTAAAAAGATCTAAGTATTTGACCTTTTTTTAATAAGTAGACTATTTCAAATGAGCACATCTGGTTTATGTTCCTAAACCTCCAGCCTTTAAAAGTTCTGTTCCCAATTCGCACAAAATACCATTCAGCATTGCTTGACATGGTGACCTTCCCCGTAGGTGGCTGGCTGAATAAACCGATTAAATAGATTCAGGAATTTAGCATATATACAGCAAGTTAGCACTTGTATCCTGGAACCATTAGTAAACATACTTACTGCTTCTCCATGCTTTCTTGTTAGAAATATGGAATTGAACTGGGAATTTTAAAAATCCACTTTATATAAATAAAGAAAGCATTTCTTAATTGTCATGTCAAAGAAGTTTTCATTATGTTGTCACATTTTCTTAGATATAAAGCAACACAAATCAGAAAAAGTCAAGTAATTACAACATTAAATGTTATTATGATTTCATGCAGATTGAGGCAGCGAAGGGTGGACAGAATATGTGCAAAAATTCAAATGGTCAGTAAATATTTAACAGACTCTTTTGTTAGTTAAAAATTAAATAGTGTATGGACTGGGAAGGTTTCATTTTTTTCTCCATAACATTAATAGCAGGTTCATTGTTATTTGTGTAGAGTGTAATTCTTTCTGACTTTGCCTTCCATTTGCCTTGAGGACAAGCCAGTTTAAAACTGTTCAGCACACTGCACCATGCATAACAGGTAATCTGTCTAATTAAGGCCTGTAAGGATGTTCAAAGTAAAATATTGAAGAGCTTCCATAACCTCACTTTCACCCTCCCTGTGTACCACAGCTTCTGAGACTCAGAGATACCCTAGCCATTAACTCAAGTGTTTACACTCTAAACTCAAATTCTTCTTTGCCAGAATGGTTCATTTCACATTTTACAAGTCTGTTTTCTCATTTACAGGCAGAGAGCAATTTATCAAATTTTTATATTACATTTCTCAGCTTGTTTCAATATTGGATGATATAATATATGCCTGGAAATTCAAAATGCAAAGGCATACTGTGACTTTATCCAGGGACCTAATAAGATTTATATCCACCTTTTTTTTGGTGTGTGTGTTCATTTGATGCATTTCAATGAATTATTAATTATGACCAACAATAAAATATTATCTTGGTCTGATGCACAGCAAAAGGAAAGATACCCAAGAGAAAACCATCTGACAGCTCCAAGTAGACATGGCCAAAGGATGCTCACAAGTTTCTCATCAAGAATTGCATGACATGCATCTGCCCATCAAATGAACCAGACTGACTGAGCCTTTCTGAACATACAGATGTAATCTTTGGGGAGGTAAAGTCAAGATTTATTACATATTGGGAGGCATTGATTTGATTTTTTTTTTTATAAACAGCCAAAGCTATGATAGTGAACATCAAAAGATTTCATTCTGTTTTCCAAACCTATTTTTAAAGGTTGACATATGGGATGGAAATATATGTAAGGCTGTATGCTCTGAAGCTGACAGAAGGTAGACTCAAAGCTACATGTAATAACTTAAGATTTTTAAATCATACTTAAACATGGTATTATGTAACTGCTATAAATATGTTATAATCTGCTGAGAAATTTGCTTTCATTTTGCTTTTATTACATTTTATTAACTGTTCTTTGCTCTGCTAAAAGCTTTCAGAATATTCTCAGTACGTGTTACACCTTATTGTCATTTAAGCTACACATCTTGATTTAACATAATGAAAAAAACCAGTTCTTTACATATTTCAGCAACATCCTATTAGCATTCTTTCTGCATTACTTACTAATGAATGTCATATAGCAAAAAACCTTCACAACTTCCTTTACTTTCAAGGTCATTATAAGAAGTGTTTTTGAAAGAGCAATGAACAAATGTGAAAAGCAAATGAAGTTTTTCTCCCTTACAGCTATCTAGAGAGTCAAAGAACATATAAAATATTCAGAGAAAATGTCAAGTTAAAACACTTTGGGTCTGAAAGCAATAAAGTAGGACTAAAATTATTTCTGATTTCCTTTTAAATAGAGTATTCAGATTTGTTTTGGTCTTTGTTATGCTATAAACAAGAAACTTACACAAGATAACACTGTGCCCCACACTTTAAGCTGCACTTTCAAGATGACTACTTTTTCTTTGTAGACTCTTCAATTTAATTTTAAGCCTATCAGAAATATATTCAACATGTTAAATAGACCTAATTGAAGAATATAGCATGCTTTTCACAAATTCCTGAAAAATCACTCTTTAGCATATAAGCAATGAAATGTTGCATGCTTATAAAGGATTACTAAGAATGATAAGAAATCTACATTGAAAAAATCATACCAAAAGCTGCCTTAATGCTTATTTGGAGGAAAAGTGAGTGCTAATGGATTTTGACAGGCTGATCCTGCCTATAATAGCATCAAGCATACCAAATTCTTTTTCACACCACACTGTCCCCAAGGGATCATCAACCTATAGATTAAAAGCCCTGACCTTTGACCTTTCTATAGTTAACTATCTGTCAGCTGATTGTTAGCAAAGCTACCAGCCAGCATTGCTTCTCTGTTTATATTAATTACAAATACCAGTTTTAGGTAAGACCAATTCACAACAAGCACCCTCTACATTTTGGAGCTTCTCTTGCAATTTTTTTTCAGCTGCTACTGTCTATTAAAAAATAAGGATCTGATCTGAGATGCTATTTACTCTTTCTGCTGTTATATGTTTCCACTTTCTTCATTAATGGCTAAATTTTAATAAAGTTGAGTTTCACAGCTCTTTTTCCTGCTGAACTTGAGCAGTTCACAGGGATTCTTTATGAAAAACAAATCCATTTTTTATTTTAGTTTAGTTTAGTTTCATTTAAGGGAGTATTGCCAAGTTGATACTCTCAAGTGGTAACTGGAGGTAAGCGTTCATCTATATCCTCCTTGTTCTTTGAACAACTTGAATTAGAAAATTAATCATGAACAGCTCAGCTACATCTCTTGCTTACATGTTTTATAGGCACTCACAGATTTAATATAAAATATTTCTTCTGGAGAGCAAGGAGTAAAGTCTTACCACGTAACCTGAGTACCTCACAGTTGTCTGCTGCCTTCAGAGCTCAAGGCCAGGTGGCTTTGCAGAGTCCTGGCACCCTTTTGGGTCAGGGAGTTGTTACGGGCTTCCTGTGCGGCAGGAGAGCAACCCTCTACACGAGTGTCATGGAGCCCTTCTCTTCCCCCGAGCCCAGACCCGCAGGCTCGGAGCCCTGTGCTCTCTGTGCTGCCCCTCTGCAGCCCCAGGGACCGAGGGGAGCTGTGGCCCCTCCACCAGCCCCTGCCAAAGTTACTTGGTGAAGTTACAGAAAGAGGCACACCTGCGCCCCTGCTCTGTCCTTCATGGAAGCAACAGGAAAGGAATAACTATAGCAGCAGGGATGTTGCACAGGTGAGGTTTCTCACTGTCTCTCATATATACGCTTGGGTTGAGTCAGGCACGAACTTGGAAAAACAAGACTAACACAGTCAATACATGCAGAACCTGCCTCATAGTAAAACAGTAAGCTCAAAAAGAAATAGACCTTTTATCCCTATCATCTATTCAGAAGTCATGACCAAGTCTTCCATATCCCAATTTTCAATATGTTAAGAGATTCCTGCATTTCCTCTTCCTTTCCAGGGAGAAAATGTTCCAAAGAAATGACCTTCTATTATGGTAAATTGAGATCTAGTGACTAATGGCTAATTGTTATTGCCATTCTTGACCTGATCTGTACTGCTGGAAACCAAATCTCAGTCTCCAGAGTGTAAACAGATATACCAGACAGCCCCAGAGTTTATACAGCCAGTGTATTAACAACTGAGCAAGTTCAAAATTGTTGCCTTAATGAACAACCTCAGATCTAATAAATTCCAGTTCTGAAACTAGCTGAACACACAATTGTTTTCATTTGAACTGACAGAATTGAAAATAAGACATTTCTCTTCTATTAGTTTATTCAGGGTGAAGAATAGCATTGGAAAATTAGAGGAAAATTTCTCATTGGCTATTTTTTCAACAGCTTCAAGCTGTTAACAGTTACATTGTCCCCAGGTATGGGGTGGTGCATGTTATGGCTAAATGATTAGTTTAGAGGCTCTTGACATACAGACTTTTTCTGTTCCCCAGTATCAGCTGTGAAAATGTATTTCCAAGCAATTAAACCTCATCTCCTGCTGGCTTGGGAGCCAGGAACCTTCAAATTTCAATTCAAATTCTTCAACACCTACTACTGCTGAAAAAAAATATAACTCAGTTAGTTAGAGTCACAAAGAAATCTATTGATATATGTTCGAGTGTCTTTTAAAGAGGAAAATGGAAGCCCTGGGAAGAAAAGTTGCTAACATTGTAAGTAAAGAAAATGACAAATCATACTCACTTTAATTTGTGCAATTTTGGACCTTGCAACACACATGCACATCAGCATTCACAACCAGCAGAAAGGGGTTGCAGTACTAAATGGTAGGAAGGAAGAATTAACTCTGACTCTCCCCTCCTCACCTCCAGTCTTACAGAAGAATCTCTGACTATATATTTTTTTTTAAAGTACCACTGTATGCAAATTTTGGTTAGCAACTCAGATGAAAAATGCAGAATTAACCACAGGATTATTGTGTGGCATGGATCACCTAACAATGACCAAAATGACAGCTTGGTTTGTCTGTGGAGTGTCAGACAGCTCAAAGGGAGGAGGAAAGCATTGCATTCACCAAACATTGCCAGCTCCTCTATGTGGATGCTGAAGAACCAAATTCTGAAGTTAATTTTAAACTAAATGTAAAGCATACTCATGGCCCATTGGGAAGGCCAGATTGTAGGAACACAACTGAGAATAAGGATATGCCAGCAATATCTCTCTATATTACTTTGCTTGCTACTGGATTTACGGAATGATACTTTGCAATGTGTTTTAATTCTAGCATGTTTCTTCTGTATTCCCATGTCTTTTATACTACATACAAACAAATGGAAGAAAGAGGAAAAAACTCCCTTGCTTGTGTTGGCTATACATAGGACAGAAAAAAAATGGCAAGAGCTTTCCATCAGATGTTGTCACAGCAAGGATGAAGTGTTTGCTTTAGGCAGATGCAGCTGCTGCCTCCAATATTCTCTTTATTGTTGCTTGTAACATGTAGTTACAGTTTTCAGCTTGCATAAAACATTATCAATCATGTTGACCAATATTTAGCTCAAGAGTGATATAATTCAGGGCAGTTTGGTGTGGAGAGGTTTAATAATTTATTTTGTAAGGTACAAGCTACTTGAATAAATAAAATACAATAAAAACAAGCTAATGCAGTTCATGCGTGTTTTAAAGAACTCAGCTCAAGCCAGATGAGTTGTGAATTCTGGGTTGGAAGTTTTGGTTAAAATGATGGTCCTTGTTTTTTCCCTTTCATTGAGAAGGGAGGAGGCAACTTTGTGATTCTACCACAATACCAGCAAAATTTACTGGATATTTATTGCTTCCCAGAATTTGTATTTTTGGCTCTGATAGAAGTACCAAAACCCACTAATTATATAATTAGCTAATATTGCAATGTCTCATTGATGCAATGAGGGAGCAATGAAAAGTATTGTTAAAGCAGCAGCCCTAATGGCTGGGGCACAGAAGTGCCAGCCCAACGGGGTGGTCACTGCATTTCTGCCGGGGCTCTGAGCTCAGGGCAGGAAGGGGGATACTGGCTGGATGTGTTTTTGTCAGCAGCACTCACCTCACTTGCTAGATTCATCAGCAAGACTTAGTAATATGAAGTAAAAGCCTTTTAATTAACATTTCTGCTTGCGTTAAAATCACTGAAAACTTGGACTTCCTACATGGAACTGATATCAGGCTTTAATTGCAATTAACATATTAGTACCCCCCTATGTGTTCTTAAACTGCAATAATTTCCATAATTTTATCATACTAATAAGCTGGCCAATGACTTCCTGCAATATAATTGAATTGAATATTTGTAGTTAAAGTTTTATATAGTTTCTGAAGGGTGTAACTTGATAGCATGTTCATTTCATACTTGTTCTTCAGACTCTATTTTAATAGTTTATCTGATTTTCACAGATGTCAAAAGTAAGTAATAATTAAAATTGGATGAATACAGCAAACATATTTATATGAATATTCTTTTGATTTTAAGTGAATTAATTTAAATTGTGCACACACCGCTTTTGTGATTACTTTCACAAATACTATAGTTAATGAATTTGTGGAAAAGAATATACAGAAAATTAGGTACTTAAATATGCCTATTGTACAAATATTTTTTCATTTAAAGGGTAAGTATTTGGCTCTAAAGTTTCATAGATAATGTTATCTGACCAGGGAATAAGAACATGCTTTGACCTTCATGACAAATCTCATTGTGGTAGATGTATGGTGACTGTTCCCAATCAACCTTTTCTGATTTTTGCATAGAAGATAGGAGTAGAGTTTCTCCATTATTTTTCTAGGTACAAATGTGCAAGAAAGATAGGCAAAACAAAAATCTTTTTGTGAGGAAAAAGAATATTAAATAGAGTTATGAAAGCAGATTACTGTCTTCCATAACTTTTTAATTTTTTTCTTCTTCTTCTGCAGTGGCTTAGAGGCACAAAACTCCTCAGGATGTCCTGTGGGTCTTCAGGAGAAGAGTTTTCCTGCTCAGTGATTCCTGGCTGTCATTCACACACTTTCCAGAAGCTTCTCCCATTTAAACAAACTGGGCATCTCTCAGGTGAGGTAGAGTTTCTGCCTCCAGCAGCGTATTTGGAGTGCAGCTGCCAGAATGACACAAGCAGATGACCTTTCTCATCAGTGCTCAATTCTTTTTGTTTTTAATAAGGCTGATGACATGCAGTAATCAGGCAGCAAAGTGAAAGCAAATGATTTAGATTTCTCTACCATCCGTCACCATAACACATCAACAGGAGTTCAATTCTTCTGGCAAGCATGTTGATTATTTCCTCCAGGTATGCTCCTTTACCCTATTTGGAAGGGAAGAGCTTCTCACTTCTTGGTGGCCCATCTTTCGCAACCTTTGCCATTTTTTTGTTTTAATTCCATGTTGTTTTGACAACTCTTTAGACAGCCTCTGCTGCCAGTCTTTATAATGTCTTATGTTTGTTATGAACCCATGGCCTTGAGGACACCAGCCTGATGTCTCTCACATTCCTTGCTATTTTTTTTTTTTTTTTTTTTTCCAGACACCTTTTCTTCTTTCTTTTAGTTTTCCTGTCTTCATTCCTGTCTTCCTCCTTACAGACTCTTCTAAAATGAAATTATTTTTCCTCTGTGAAAAGCTAATTATTTTCTGCAGATGGGTGCTTACATAAATTTTCTGTTTAATCAAGGGAGTTTAGATACCATACAGAAAAACTTCAGATAAGTGGTAAATATAGATAATTTAGCTTTGTAAAAAAGGTATTTGTGAAAAATACAAACATGATTTGGTTGAACATTACAAAATCATGCCTGGCTTTCAGTTTTCTGGCTTGCAGGTGACTCTTGTTTTGCTAATGATGCTGCCAAAATGCATAAAGTATCAAACATTTTTAACATCTATTCCAAACTCTGGATCTGAAATGATTGATGATATACAATCAAGGGGCTAGAATTTTCTAAAATTGACTATCTCATATATCTCTGAGACAGTCATAGTGACAATTTAACAACACAAACTAGAAAAGTTTCAAAAGAGAAATAATGCATTCAGGCTTCATTAAAGAAAGGCCAATACTGACTAAGAGTTTATAGTTTGACTACAGTCTGCTGTATTCCTTCTTCTGGATGAAAAAGAAACAAGGAAGGAAAGGGATAGGGAATAAGAAACAGTCACAAGGACAATCCTGAGAAATAATTATTTTCATTACATTTAATTACAACTGCAGAAATACATTTAACAACGAAAATTTTTAAATATAAGATGAGATGAAACACATTAACCTAGTGTTGAAGAAGACTGACAGTCTGGAAATATGTTCCTACTGAGAGAGAATGAAATTGGGTCAAATCTTCTCTAACCAATTAGGTCCATGATTTTCATTGAAGCTGCTCTGTAGGAAAAAAACCCACAGCTAATTTTTGTGCGTAGTGTTAATGCCTACATCGTGCATATATATCATGGTGTATGCAGTGACCCAGGAGCTAAAAGGTAGCACAAAAGTAGGTGCTCAGGTTTACACTGTCAGCAGGAATTGAAATAGTTACTCTACCTTGGATTTGCCTATGCTCTCATTTATGGTTCACTCAAAACCCAACTCAAGTGCAGCCCATTGTAGCTTTTCCACTCGATGAAAATGAAGGATGCACTTGGAATGTAGCTGCTTGAATTCCTGATCTACATTCAGCCCTCACTCCAGTGATGTAGTCTGCATAAAATAAAATGTGAATTTCCATAATAAGTCCTCAGTATGCTTTCAGTTGTGAGGGAAGAAGACAAGTAGATTAACAATTATTTCAAAGCTGCATTATAGTGAATTATAACAATGTAAGTTTGTGGTTTGTGACCCATACTGAATTCTTCCTATTCTTTCAAAAGTCATGTAAAGGAAAAGGTTTTTATCAGCAGATAGTACTCACCCTGAGCAGTGCATTTCTCTTTGACTCGCCGGAGGATACAGCACTGAGACTGTCTTCATGTGCAGTAACTTATTATAACTCAAAAATAGAACAAGCAACCTTAACTTCAGCTATACTCTGTGCATTTGTGAGCTACTGCTGATTATCAAGTGTGCTATAAATTCACATTTCCCTTAACCAGCTGCACTCTACTATTGTGTACAGACAAACCTTGAGATTTTACCATGTATGATGTAAAGACATGGCAAGTCTTCATAACTTTTTTAGATCTTTTTTGCCATTTTATCATGTAACATTTAACAATAATTGCTTAATCATTCCTAACTCCTTGATATTTATTACAGGAATATGAATCTTATGGACTTCTTTGATATTACTATGACTGCAATAGAACTTTAGTAGATTTTCCACTGAAATTCAGAATTATTTAACTGGTCCAGAACTTTGAAGCAACTACTCTGTTATATAGAACATGTTCTTATAGCTTTTATCTGAACACAACTTAATGAACTTCCATAGAGTAAATAAGTCACATTCATATTGGCCCCAGGTAGGCTGAAAGTGGCAGAAAGTGACCCAAAGAGTGGGGAAAAGGCAACTTCTGTGGCAATTATAAATGATTCCAGTTTCTGGAGTCAGCTCCCCAAAGAATGTGCTACTTTTCAGGTGCTGTAGTCATTTGTAACTATGCTCAAGAGGAAGGAGAGAAGTACAGACAAAGTGGAGTCATTTATCTAATAGAGGAGGGATTATTACTTGAGGTTGTATCCTTTCTTCACATAAAAAATTATTTATTGCACTTTAAATTCAACTACAGCCAAATGATGCAAAGTTATTAAATAAAAGGTTACCAATCAGTGCTTCAAATCCCCATGGAACAAACAAAAATATCTAAAGACCACAGCAAGTGGTCTACTTATTCAGACACTGTCTGCTGACCTTCTTAACAGACTAGAAACTCACAGATATTGATTACTGCTTTAGGAAAAGTGTCTTAAAAATCCTTTTGTATTTTAAAACATTTATTGTCCTGAGCTGCATTCAAAATATTATGAATGGACAGCGGCTAGTTTTGGAATATTCTTTTTATTGTATTATTCTGACAATGCATTTTAGATTCTTAATAATGTTATTTAATCTGCATTTAGAGTGACAGAGTCTGTCCATTATTTAATAAAATAGGCAGGGATTATAAGTGATTTACCTTATCATATTACCAGGAACAGAACCAATTTCATAGGTCTTTATAAGGTGTGAACTGGTACATTACTTGGGGGTCTCTGTACAATGGAGTGTCAATTCTTTTTCCTCCCATGAACCTTTTGCATGCAGTAACTCATCCTCTGTCAGCACGCTGAATGAAGAAAACCTCTTTTTTCATAAATGAGGACCAATAATATGGTCCCTATTTTACTGGACAGACAAACATATTTTAGATACAGCAAACAGGGCTGGATTAAAGGAAAATGGAGAGGGTTATTTGAAGTATATTCTGGAACAGCTGATGAGTGTTCCTATGTCCTGCAAAGCAAGTAGACTATTCTTGTGATTTCTAACAAGACAATTTGAGTTTGTAGATGTGAATAAGTCTTCAGAGTAAGAGAAAGATCTCATCTTGGAGCTGCTTCAGAAGAAAATTTTCAGCTTTGAAAAAGTCAATATTGTTCTCAGTAAAGAAGACTAAAAATCGTCTGGAAATTGAACAATAGAACAAAATTTAGCAAAACACAGGCAAAGCACCATGATTCTATATAGTTGGAGGTTAAATATGTCATAAGCATGATTTTTTTCCAAAACCGAAATGACTTATGTCGTCAAAATCTAGTTTTCATTTTAAAAAGTCCGAATTCAAATTCCTTCAGCAGACTAAAAATTTGTACCTATGCATCCATAGAGTGAAAACTTAGATAGGAATCCTTGAAGAGCAGGAGGAAGATTTTTGTTTTGCCACAAATCACAAAGGTTTTCACATAGATAAGACTATATCTCTTTCTTGAAATTAATCTTGTCTTGAAAAATTTGTCTCATGAACAGCAAAAGTACTCTGTGTTTTCTCACTCTGGTATGATACAGATGTAATTTTATCAATAATTAGTCAAAACCTTTAAGGAAAGCAGCTGTTTGCTACCAAGATGATTGCTGGGATGGTTTGTAAATAAGGAGTGCGAGGCAATTGATTCTCTCTAGGATAACTCAGACATCCAGACAAGATTTCTTTACAAAGGCTACATTAATCAAGATCTACCACAACAGTAAAAGCATCATGGCACATTACCGTACTTCTCCCACAGTGTGAGGACTATGGACTAAAATTTTCAAAGAATTTTAGAATTGCTGAATGAGTGTGTACCTCAATGTATGTGAAGCTTTTTAGGGCTATTTACATATCTCCCTGACAAGAGATGGTGAAGGATTGTTAAACTCTGAGGATGACCATGACTCAGGCAGGTGCATTCAAAGGAGAGTGTGTTCACAGGATGTTGAAAAGCAAAATATTTGTAAAAAGGAGAGCAAAAAAAAAACCCAAAAAACAAATGAAATATGGTCAAAGTGGAACAAAAAAGTTTCAGAGTAACTGCCAGAGGCATAGATGACATCAAGTGGGGCAGTGGTTCTACTTGAACAGAGAGACCCTGCCAGACCACGTGAGGGGCTGGAGAGATTTTAGATTTGGTGCCAAGAGCAGTGAAGGTCACAAGAAGACAAGTTTCTACAATTTCTAGAGTAATTTTGTCAATACCTAAAAGTGCCAAGAAAATGCAAATGAATATTTAAGCAGGCTATTTAAATTGCAAAAAAACCCCAAAACCACTTATGAAGTGTTTGGGGGCAACGTGTTACAGGTTGTAGCAAGCTGGTCTGGGAAAATTTTCAGTGAAGGTGGAAGAATGCAGACTATCATTGCTTCACTGAGTAATAAAAAAGGAGGTGTAACTCACTTGGTGACTCTCCCTGTCACAAGACAGATTCTAATAATTTCAGCCATCTTAGTGAAATACTTTGAAATTTATGAACAAAGATAGCTATCAAAGAGCTAGGTATCATTAAGAATCATGACCTCAGCTAAAAATAATTTTTTAGTTTAATAATTTATTTCAAACTTATTGAAATAAATGCTTTGCATTTCATCAATAGACAAAACATGTCATACTGTGCTCATAAATCAAGTACTGTGTTTAGGTTTTCTAAAAGCTCTAGTTAAGTGAGGACAGAGTTTGTGTGCTCTGCAGATGTATGTGATCATAATATTTACTGGTGATATAAGCTTGGCTTTGATTCTCTGCATTAACTTTATCAATGCAAGATAACAAATGACTGAATGTAGCTGAAAGCCCAGCTAGGAAAGGCAGAGCTGGGTGTGTGCCTTCTGACTGACCTCATAAACAACCAGCATTTCTCCCTGGTCGAAGCATTCTCTGAGGCTGCTAATCATCACAAAAGAATTACTAGACTTTCATTTCCAACTCAGACAACCCATAAATTAAGGCAGAACTGATTCTCACACCATCGATGGATATAAAAGCAGTTTAAAGAATGTATGTTCATTACCTGACTGCCCCATCGTCTTGTGTGGCAATTTAGTCCACCCACCTGCACCAGTGGGAATGCGCTCATTAGTTAATATAGATTAGATCTCCTATTTTCTGAGGAAAGATATAAAACTCTTTCCTCCTCCTTTTTAGTAGTCCCAGAGGCATCTGTGCAGGAGTTGCTCATCAGCTCGGGCATGGCTGGGGCAGTGCTGACAGATAGCTGGGAGCAGCCAGGAGCTTTGGAAGCAGAAGAGAGCCTGGAGCTCCTGAGGCCACAGGGGCCAGATATGTGGCAGCTGGAGAGTGAATTTATTGTGCTCTGGGTGACCACAGTCTCCCCTCTGTGCCATCAGCAGAGTGACATGGAATAAAGTCCATCAAGAAAACCCCTTGGGTTTCCCTCTGCTCCTGAGGTGTTTTTAGCCCGTGCTAAAGGACTCTGAGCATCAGGCAGTCTCCCCAGTCTGGTCACATGTGCTGTATGGTTTGGTCTTTATGGAAGTTACACAGACAGAAAGTAGCTGTCCTTGAGAGCTCTTGGATTTTAAGTACACCCATTCCTTTCAATAATCAATTAGGATAAATTTTATCAAGACATAGCAGGAAGGAGTTAAGCAAATTAGAAGTATTCCCAAGATTTTACTTCTGTTCAACTATAATTAAAATCAAACAATAGTGAAAAAATAGTTTGGGAATATCATACAATGTAGCTCTAAAAAAATCCCAGGAGGAAGTTATAAATGCTTCCTGCAAACAAAATAAAAAGAAACATTAGTCAGTTGCAAGCCTCATTTCCTCAACGATGGGAAGTAACAATGCCATAAATCATGAGTTACCTGAAGTCAGAGGAACTTTTCTGCCGTGGGCCTTTTGATAATCTTTACATTTACCATCATGGGAGTATTTGTTGAATAAATATTTGCTAGACCAAACATGCTATTTCTGTACAACAGACATTTTTTGTAAACAGTACTGAAAAATGACACATGCTAGGGACTTTCAGCTAACTTTATTATAAGACTTACTGAATAATCCCTTCATAAAGGATGTGTGAGGAAATGTACCTCCTAATAAGAAAAGAAGGTCGTTACAATGACTCAAAATTCAGTTCATCGCTTTGAATTGGAAATACACGTCATGTTTGTATAACTTCTTGTGTTCTGTTCTGAAGCTGACAAAGAAAGGGAAGGAGGACACTGAATGTCAGTCTCAGCCAGCCCAGGCTTCACCTTGCACAGACAGCACTGGAGTGCTTTGGTCAGAAAATGTGACAAGGACAGGACTGCAGTGTTGGATACACTTTTCAAGCATTGGGATCAATTTATTTCTTTCTGACACTAATATACTTAATACTGTTTCAGCCTAAGCATAAATATTCACAATGGTTTTTGCCTTCTTAAATCTCACACAACTTGCTCGATGTGGGTGAGTTTTTCTAAGCACTGTTTTGAGGGAAAATCAGCTACAACAGCAGTGTCAGGTTTATGTGAGTAAGGAGTTCTGGACTGGAGTAATGGTAATAATTATGAGCAATTTTTATAGATTTCTTTTATGCCAAACAATTCACTTTATATTTTATGCCCACTTGCCAATACAAACAGAAGCAGAATAATTCCTATGGTGAAAAAATTGCTATTCTATGGAAAACAGCTTTCATTGCTATGTGAAAAACTGAAAGGTAAAGACTAGAATGAGAAAATATTTGGCTCTCTGCAAGTCTGGTGCTTAAAATGTGACTATCCATTACTTCTGAAGGTAATGGGAATTTCTCTGATCTTGGCTCCAGGGTTAGTATGTTAACTCTGAGTGTGGGGAAGCAGAAGAGGCAGGGACATGGGCTCGGGGGTCTGCTCCACAGCAGCCCACAACACCAAGCAGCAGCAGCCTAAACCCAGCGCAAGGGGAGAACCTGCTGGGGGTAAAGCACTGACCTCAACGTGTCTGAGGTGCTCAGGGACCAGCCCTGCCAGGCTAGCTCTGCTCACCCTCTCATGGATTATTGGAACAATATCCGAGTCTTAAGCCTGTTTTAAAAGTCAGGAGATATTAATCAGAAGGTGGCATTGATAAATAAATTTTTTTCACAGACGCTGCTAATGAATAAAAAAAATAAAATAGTAGGTTAAAATCAGCTCAGAAAATCCACAGTAAAATGCCTTTGGGGAGGTGATTGATTTTATTTCTGCATTTTCCACCTGGAGCTGTGTGATTCATAGACCAGAAAAAAAGTAGGAGTAAAATATTAGGTGTTTTTCATTTGGATGATATTGCAGAGTATGTTTCGGGGCAATCCTTTAGTATTTCTAAATTGCAATCTTTAAAATGTCATCCTTCAGCATGTCCTATAGATGGAGAATTATTAGATATTTTGGGGTTCTATTGGATCCAGAATTGTACCATATTTATGCATACATAAACACTGTTCATTCAATGTTTCACTCTAATCTGCCCAAGGTATCAATTAACAAAAATCTCAGTTACCCCACCTTTGGGGTGGGACAAAGTGAGCTAATATTATGAGACGAGCCATAATTATTAAGCAGATATTTCTCATACCTTGAAACTGCATAGGCAGAACTGCAGAACTGTCTAAATTGTGACTAGCTCAGATATTTGCAAAATTTCAGTGAAATAAAGAAAGTGTTTTTTTAACTTTTCTAGATAAGAGTGAAGAGCATGTGATTTTTTAAATAAATGCACCCTTTTTGAAGGATTCAGATTACAGAGACACCTCAAAACCAAACAGAACTAAAGTAAAGCATTAATGAACATGAAAAAACTACTTCGTAATGTGAGTGTTCAGGATTTGACAGAAAGTGGATAAAATCTATCAGAGATTTAAACAGACACAGAGTTGAAATACCACATTGCCTGTGGCAAACTCTGGAAGCAGGCTTGTTCACATGGAATGGGAATATAACATGAAGGTATGACAGGCCATGTTTTACTGGTCCATTAATACATGCCTCAGGTATGTTTTCAGGCAGGAGGCCACAGGCTATTAATTGATATACTTTGCAGTTTAAGGCCTGAAACACCAGAAGTTATTCTGTAATCAATTAGAGAAAATCAATCACAAGGTTTCCATTTTAGGAAAATGTGATATATTCTAAAATATAAAATAAATAACAAGAAACACAGAGAGAAGACCATGTGATTTCTTTTGCATGAGGAGTTATTAAAGACTCTCATAAAGCTGGAGCTCCTGAATCACAATAAGACATGCAGGAAATAAAATAAAATAAAGATATATAAATCAAACTTTTCCTCACCTACATTTTATTAAGTTCAGGTAATATGCAAAGATCCAGACTGAGTTCAGGTAATTTCATTGTATTCTTTATTTCACTTGAAAATGTTACAAATATTGCCTGTATATTGATGTCTGAAATGGAAAATTGCAAAGCTACTATATCCACACAATTCTAAGGTTTTGTACTTATAGTGAGAACAGTGTCTTGTAATTTATAGAAGCAATCCATCACAATACAGTTGAAAACTAATTGTGAAGGCTGAGTCGTGTTATGCAGGAAAATTGGCTGCAGTTTTCAGAAAAAGGAACAACTTCCCTTTCCCAGCAATCCCTCTTGGCAGAGTCAGGGTTGGCTGAGGAATTTTTTTCCTGTTGACCCCCTGCATCAATGAATGAATGCCTTGGTAGCACATCTTCTTTTTCCTGTTTTATTCTTCTTCTGAGAATTTTGTCTTTAATTTTAACATTTAATTTTGCATATTTTTCCTTCATTATAGTTCAGAGGTTTTGTTTTCCTTCCACACAAATGAGAAATTGCTTTCTTCTCTTTGCCCTAGTGTCTTTTCCCTATGAAATTCAAATGAAATGATTGTTCTGCTTGCAACATTTGTGGCTTACAGGACCATCCTAAAGTTCAAAGGCTTTACATAAGAAGCATCTCTAAAGAGTAAAATCCTTTCAAGGGATTGAAAAATGTTATTCTGAGGATATAAGAATAAGGGGAAAGACTCAGAGGTTCAGGGTGAAAAAAGTGGAAAAGTAAAAGACATGAAACTACCATGGACAGCATTAGATAAGAAACTTTACAAAAGATGTAGCAAACATGAGCAATAAATAGGAAAGATCTGGTTAGCAGGAGTTGCCCAAGGAGAAGAGTGTAAATAGAGCAGATTCTCTGGAGGGAATAAAAGGAGGAAAACATAATTCTACAGATTAAGGGGGTAAAAGAACCCTTAATAAAATGCAAAACTTGAAAGATGGTCTCCGATCCTGCGACCAGCCACACTGCTCTTGGTTAGCTCATAGTCTGTGAACGTAAAAGCTGGAACAACAAAAAGTTCTTTGAAAATCCTCTGGAGACCTAAACTCTTATGAGTATGTCTGTCCATAGCAGTTGTCACTTGCACTGGACAGAACCATTGTTCAAGTGCATCCTTTGTTTGCATTTCCATATAGCTGGGTGCTTGGCTCTACACGCTTTCTAAGGTTTTTCTTTTTCCCCTTTAAATCACTATTTCAATCATGTTTCCTCTTCCAAATGTATTGTGACATGTATTCTTCTCAGGTTAATGATTTTCAATAGACTTCTTTCCCATATATTTAATGTTTCATGATTTACTTTTCTATTTTCCCCTCTGTCCTTATGCATGATTGTATTTTAATGTCTTTTAGCATAAAGAGCAAAAGCCATTTATATGCCACATATTTATTCTTTCAGACCATTGAAGAAGTTAGTTAAGGCAGGAGTCACCACCTATTTTCAGTGTTCCAAACTAAACATTTCCTTTTAATTCACCATCTTACATTCGTTCAATTATAGCTCTTTGTTTAGTTCTTCAGTCCATTTAAAATTAATGCAAATCTTTCAACTGAGATAGTTTAGATTAATTTTGAATGTAGAAATTTGTAAAATACTGCATTCCATTATTTACATTATGTTTGCAATGTTTCCCTCATTCTCTAATCTGGAAATCTTATCTATTCCAGCAATCAGATTTCTCAGGCGAGTACCTTCTATACTCACAATTAGCACAAGCTCATTTTCCCTTTTTCCTGCCCTTTTCACCAACCTTTATTTCAATTTCTTTGTCTTCCTTTGGCTAAGGTATATAATTTCTGGTGCACACATTTTCTATATAATTTAGGAATTATATCTGGAACACAATGTTTTTGGGTTTCATTTTTTTGCAGTCTCAAACTGATGGTTTTTTTTGTTGTTATTTCCTTTGATTTTCAGTTCTTGAAACCTAACCTAATATAATACTTCATTGAATAGAAGCTCTCTGGCACTGTAAATAGTTCTGGTTTATAAAAACTCAACAACATTAAAATTGTATGTATTTACTTATTTATTTCCTGTAGAAAATATCAAACTATATTTTCTTTTGTTGTTTGGAGAAATTAAAAGCCAAAATTAAATGTTTCCTTTTTTTTTGGTTAGCTTTTTAAAAGAAAAAGTATTTAATCAAACTTTCACTGAATGTTTTTCATGCTTTTAAATCCTTAAACAGTTGCTAATCTTACTGCCCCAAAACTAATAATTTAGTAGTGCACACTCAATTTGTTTCTTAATTTTATGTTTTAGCATGTAAATTTTCTTATTTTATATGACAGAAATATTCAAAGCTTAACTACTGTGAAAGTTTGACACATTATTTCAGTTAAAATATCTGAAAATATTTGAGACAAATATTAATTCAATAAATGAAAGTCTTATCAGTACCTTTGCCAATATATATGAGATGCATGCAAAGATTAGATGAGAAAAGACAATATGAGTCTGCATTAAGGGCTATGAGACAAACCAGAGTGAGAAATTCACTATTAAAAAAGAAATACCTCTTTTTCTAAGTCATGCTTTTTCACTGCATGATACAAATTATTTTCTTGATTGATGTATTGTACTTTTTTTCCCTTGCTTTCCTGTTACTGCATTCTGTTTTAAGCTGTGAAATTATTTCCCAGTGCAGCCTAGCAATGTTTCTTCTTCAGAATATGCCATTCCCTTATGGTTGCATTGGTAAATAGATTTCTAATCACTTTTAAATAGCAAAAGATCATTTAGGAAAGATAAGATAATGTATGTCATACAAAGGAGTTATCCTTGAAATAATTACAGAAAAAGTAATTATTAGTAATCTGATGCCTTAGTTGCTGCATATAGTTTATTGTGATCTTAAAACAAGAGCAATTAAATCAACAGAAGCCCCCTACTGATTTTGCCAACTATTTTACTGAGTTCTATATGATGAGTGAAAATTGAATGTCTATTCTCCCCTGGCAAGACAGCACTTAAAACTTCAAAGGATAAGCGTAATACACTCATGGTTATCACAAAACTGTAGATTTTATACAGCTCAAACAGGCAACACCTCAACAAGTCTGTATTAGTGAGGTGCATCACAAAGGCATTAAACAAGACAGCTTTATGGGTTTGAGAGAAACTTTTCCTCCAAAGTCATTAATTATACTGAAGGCTTATGCAAGTATCATTTCAACTTGAAATATCTTCGAGCTTTCCAGTATATTCCATTACCACCTTGATTGTAGGCTACTTTGTTTATCATTTTAACATGTATTGGGAGTAGGTTGGTGGGAAAACTGTCAGCACAGATATACTTTCCAAAAGTAAGAGCTGCAACAGATTACTGAAGCACATTTTAAGCCCTTGATCTAGCCAAAGTGACATTCAACAGCTGTTAGGTTGCAGATGTTCCACTTACATTTCCTGGTCAGCAGATAAAAAGATTGTTCTCCATTCCAGGGAAGAAGCACCACCTTCCTAACACCTGTTACAGTAAAGCTTATTATGTCTCAATATCTCTCAGAGTAGCTCAAGGACATACATTGCAGCAAACTGTGTGATCCAGATAATTAAGGATAACTTGGCAGCAGTTCATCTCCTGGAGGGTGGACGGAGAAATATCCATGTTGTGAGGCCTCCTAGCAATTAAGGGGTTTAGGATTTAAAGTCTTGCATAGATAAACCTCATTCTTTTCACTTTATTCCTCCCTGCATGGATACTTCAGATCTTGAGTCCTTATTTGCTGTTGGTCTGTCCATTTAATCAATAAAGGACAGAATTTGGTGTCAAAAACGGGCAAATAAGAAAAGTACCCTTGCTCTTCTGGCTGGTGTGTTTTTCCTCTATCTCTTATTATAAGTGGTAGCTCTATTTTTCTGGCTGTAGCCTGACCACCCAGGGAAGCTTTGATGAATAGTGTTTCTGTATATAGTTGCATCTGGAAAATTAAATAGACTTCTTTTAAACCACCCAAATGTCCAACCAGCTACACACCATGAACAAAGCAGGTTTTTAAAGAGAGCTGTTTTTCTTTAGTGAGAAATTTGAGATCTCTCTGCTAACCTACAAATTTTAAGGTGTATAATAAAAATGACAGCTCATTTGGTACAATATCAACCAGGAATCCCAAACAAATTTTCCCTTTGTTGTGACTGTTACTAAATTAAACAGACTACTTAAAGGAATGGTACTATCTTAAGTTCAAGTACTTGTTTGGAAGTGATGTTGTGTGAATAATTAAGTAGAAATTAGAAATAAGTAGTATGGAAACTATTTTTCAGAACTAGATTGAAGTGATAATTTATTAAAAAACTCTGGATCACCCCCAAAAAACACAGCTGATGCATGAGACAGAGATTAGGTGAGGCTCTTGTGTACAGAGTTGCAGAGAGGATGCGGCAGCTGAACAGACTTCTTATCAGTCCCTGATGTTGATGGCAGAATCCTTCAGAGTAGGAATGATCTGATGTAAAAAGGGGATGACACAGGATTTTGAATGGAGATACACTAATTTCTGATAGATGTTGACCAGTGAGTTTCACTGAGGTGAAATATATCAATGCACCAGAAACTTATTAACATAGTTATAAAACAGCACTTAAGCTTTCTACTGTTAGCCCATCTTCTGCTTGTAACTCTTATGTGGTGCATCTATTTATTTTGATTATCAAAACACAAATACTTGAGAAGCTCAGAGCAGCTGCAGAGAACCTTTTATTAAACTTAAACTTACGACAAAACAAATTACATTAAACTCCTTAAATCCAATGCCATATGCTCACACAATCAAATCCTAATCCAACCCCAATTTAATTATATTCTATTAACTATTTCCATCCAACTTTTATTTTGTCCAAGATGTCACAGGTACCCTCAATAATAGCTGCAGTAACTCAAAACAGATATGAAGATATCTGACCATCAGAGAAAAAAGGATGTCGAGATAAAAGCTGCTCTCAGTAAGAAGTGCAGGAAATTGATATCATATTTCCACCCTTGGACATCAGGCTAATTTCACTACTCACAGTTTCCCACTAAAAATTTTTGCTTCCAAAAGTCATGCTGCTTTAATGTGATATAAATCATTCACTGGCTATTCTCTGTTCTCCAGACCTTGCTATTACTATCAGAACATCTTTTGGCCGATGCTAATGCTGCAAATAGTTAATAAATGTATATAAACATATGCACTGAAAAAAACCAAACTTTTTGGAGGTATAATTTCACAGAATCACAGAATGGGTCAGGCTGGAAGGGGTAACAATGGGTATTATGGCCCTACCTTTTGCTCAGGCAGGGTCATCCCAGAGCACATGGCACAGGATTGCATCCAGATGGTCCTGGGATCTCTCCAGTGAGGCAGATTCCCAACCTCTCTGGGAAACCTGTTCCAGGGCTCAGTCCAGCACAAGCTCTGTGCACAGTGTTCTGCTTTGCCAGCAGTGGAGTGATGTGGTGCAGCACAAACGAGTAGTGGATACAGGTAATCAGTCAGTGAATTAACACAGCAGCTCAGTTCTCCTGACCTTAATCCACTCTCCCCTTAAAAAAAAAAAAAAGCCCCCCAAAACCCCAAACCAGAACAAACCAGGAAAGCAAACCCTGCCCAAGTGCCAAACTATTTTTTTCCCCATCAGTACAGTCTGCTGGTTTTAACTCTTCTAGTTGCAATGTGTCACTTCAATTACATTCAACACTGGAGTTATCTAAACAACAGGCTACAACACAGCAAAGTATCAATAATTTCAGCAATATTAATTATTTTGAAGAGAAGATTAAATATTTCTCTAGATTCCTGGTTATTTTAAAGAAACTGTGACTATGCAAGTGACAGAAGCTTTGCTAATAATCTCTTTGGAATGGAGTCCAATGACTATTTGCATACAAACATAGTAATTCAGAAAGCACTATATAACCACATTAAACAACTCATCCAATTTGGATGGGCAAAGTTAATTTAAGCTAAGGAACATAAAGCACTTGTAAGTACCTAAAAGAGAGAATTGATCAGCAGACCTGAACACATTTCACATTTATCAATAGCACATTGCTTCCCAAGGTTGAATGTTTGGGAAATGGAGTAGTCATTTTATTAATTAGATCCAGTTCCTCTTCATAGCCATTGATTATCCTTTACTTAGAAAGAGAAAACACTAGGTTGTTACAAAATAAATTCAACAAGCAAATATCTCCATTACATATATATATATATAATCAATTACTGTGTACTTTTTCGCTTGGAACTTCCACTTAATCTTATTTATACTCTTGTGGTGTTGTGCCTTGCTCTCAAACCTTTCTTAATCAAATTTGTCATGTGCACACGTCCTCAGAAGATATTACCAGTAATAAATGCTGTGCTTCCAGTTGGATTAGTTTTGTAGAGTATGTAATAAACTGGTTTTATTGAGACTAGAAAAGTAGCTTTACCAGAGTTTTCAGTTTCGATGTCTTATCTTGTTCATCAAGCTCTTACTGACAAAAGAAGAGGGGAAAAAGTAATCAGGAAAACTTGAGGCATTTTCATTGTCACATGTTTCTGTCAATCAAGGTTATCCTGTAGATAAGCAGGACAATAAGAATAGACACAATTTCTTTGTTCACGACTAATATCCACATTTTAGATGGACCTCAGCACAGGTGGTACCATGTCAATTTTTGATTCTAGTCTCCACATGGACAACATAATAGTGATAGCTTTTCTACTTCCATTTTTTCATAGTTTTGTCATTCTTACATGGGCAGTCAACACAAATACATGGACCGGGGGTGTGGGAACCTAGTATGGTTTCTATGGTTTTTCTTGTTAAGAGCTTATCTTTCCTTGTTAATTCCAAATGCAGTCACTATTGAAAATATTTATGTGCCTTCAGGTACCCACCTATGCTAGAAAATAGGTAATATCTTTGTTTTAAAAACGGTTGTCTCTATTTCATTGAAGCAGTTTCTACAGTTAACGCTAGTAAAACCAATGTAGATTCAGACTTAACACAAACTTCTTTTCAATAAACAGAAAGGTCTTTTTCTATCACTTGCTAACACTAGCCTTTGTAAGGACTGGGAATTCAAGTAGTGAATTTGATTACTACTTTGAAAACCACTGCCAGTTTCAAACATGTTAAAATTTTAATAGATAGAAAAAACTAGAGAAACTATGAGGATTGAATGAAAGCAAACAGAAGATATATCTTGCTTAGATGCTTTTATTCTGCTATACAACTTATAGATTTGCTCAAGACTAAAAACTGATACCAACTTCCCTGAACAGAGAGATGTCTATATAAAAATCCCTTCCTGTAACATCTATTCAAGAATTTTGAACAGGAGATCTTCATCTTTTAACAGATGTTTTACTGAAAATATATAACATCTATTATATTTACAGAAAACCAAATATTTTAAAATCAATATTTATGACACTTTTAATATTTATGGTACTGAGATTTTGTGAGCTGAAAGTCAAACAACTTAAATTATATTCAGTCTTGAAATATTAAATATATAAGAAGATTTGTAGTGAGGTTTCAGTTCCTTATGCATAGTTCAAGTATGAAATTGATGTAAAATCAGTGTGATGATTGACATTTGCTGTAGATTTGTTCCACAGCATTTAGCTATCTTTCATCTTATTTTGGTGCTAAACCTGAACATAAGGCTGAAAAGCATGCAGAGGATATTAAATGATGACTACCACTCCCATCAGTGGAGAAATATTAAATGAAAAAAAAAGAAAAATAAAGTAAATAAAATAATTTCGCTACCCATTAAAATTAAAAAATTATAATTTTCTCTCTTTGGTGTTTTTTGAATACAATGTAATTCAAAAATCATAGGTCATGAAATTTCATAAAATGCTTTGATTTTATGCCATGTGGCTGTTGGTTAGAATCTGTAAACCCAAATCAAGAAGCACCATCCTCTTTGCTTCCAGTCTCAGCAAAGACAATTTCAAAGTAATCTCATAAATCAGATTGAGACATTGCAAAGTATTTTTCTTCTTCCTGTCCTGCATTTTTTTTGTAGATAAACAAAGATCTTCTTTCTCTTCTGATATCAATATAGCATCTTTCAGGGTGATTAAATTTTATTAAAAAGTAATTAAAATAAAAACCAGTAAACTGCATGTTTAGTGAAGTAGGGAATAAATGTTTTAATGATGATTTACATTTTTCATGTACATTTTAGCTAGAATAATCCCTAAGTAGTTTAAACTATGCTTTTTAACATACTGGGATTTGCACACTAATGCATTGATTATGATTCCATAACTGAAGGCTAGAATTTATCCTCTTCCTTATGTATTAATTATATTGTATGTCATCTCTAATCTTGCAGAATTTATTCTTAGACTAGAGAATGAGACAATGTATTTGAAATGGATTTCTCTGAATATTTTTTTGAACCTCAGCCTTTTCCATTATTTTCAGTAACAGATTTATTTTTTTTAATCAATTAACCTAAGCTATTAAAGTGATTATTGGTTTCTTGTCTATGGTTGTGTTTAGGACAGGGCAGTTCTTCAAGGCATTTTTAGGAGGCTGACCTTGTGATGTCAGAAGATGCTTTTTCACTCTAATTTCATACTACAGTATTAGAGTAGAATTGAGTCAATGTTGGGAAAATTTCTTACTGTTTGAGTACAACAATTAAACGAACACCTACCATTTGGAAGTTCTTCCTAACATCTAACTTAAATGTACATTGATGCAGTTCAAGTCCATTACTTTCTATTTTATTGTCTAAACAGTTGAACAGTTTATTCAATTTTTTTTGCACAAGGGCTTTTCCATGCCTGAGGGCCATTGTGTACATCCTTTAATAAAGTTTTCAGCTGTTCATAACGACTCTGGCTTTTTTGTTTCTCTCTTCTTCAGTTTCATGAACTGGTCATAGTACTCCAGCTGAGATGATCCTGTTTCCAAGTACAGCTGGTGCACTACCTTGAGCATCCTACAGGTGAAGTCCCAGTTAACAACTCTGCTGAAAACTTCATTGATTGGTTTGGTTTGGTTTGGTTTGGTTTGGTTTGGTTTGGTTTGGTTTGGTTTGGTTTGGTTTGGTTTGGTTTGGTTTTGTTCCACAGAACTATTTGTCAAAATCTGTGCCTTGTTCCACCGGGCTGTAGGGATAAGAGCCATGAGGAATAGAAAATGGACAATGGGAAGAGCAGTCACCATGTGAAAAATAAAAAGTCAAACTTGATTTAGAATAGTGCATGCAACCTGCACACCTCTTTGGAAAAAAAAAAAAAACCTTTTATTGATTTGGCATCTGCTGCTATTTTTAAATCCCAAGTATGAGATATCATCTTTGATACAGCATCAAATTTTGTCTGATATTCAACAGTGATAAATGATAAACCTTACTGGGTTTTTTTCTGCATGTATTTTTCATAATTCATTGTTCTCCATTCTTGCCCAAGTTTACAGTGCTGTGCCTGTCCCCATTGCTCTTCTGTTTCATTCCTTTCAGACAAGTTTTTTCAACTTGTCTACGTAGCTTTGAATTATAAACCTTACATAGTTTAATTTCCTTCAATGCCACTAGGTAGCTGCAACCTCCTGCATCCAAAATGAAAATATTGAAAAAAACTGCACATCCAATTTGTAAGAAAACCACTGATAACTGGACCTTAGTACATTTTTTCAGTCTTACAACAGAAAATGAAAACATACGAAAAAGTGCTTCATTTAGATACACTAGGCCTATTTAGTTAAAAAGTTTACATTATATACCTGATTACCAGTTTCCAAGGTATTTAGACAAATCTTTGGCAGACCTAAGCATGGCAGTTACACAATGGGCTATGGTTTTATTTCAGGATAAAGGAATAGGATTCAATCATAACATAACCAGGGCTGCGTTTCCTGCCTAGGGATAGGGTTAGGGTTACGCCTAGGGTTAGGTTTTTTTAAACCAGAAACCCCTGAGCTCCAGGCACACTGCAGTGGCAAAATGCACCCCAAGGGGAGCACAAAACTGTCACAACATGGCTGCCTCCACGGCTTTTTCCTTGGGACCATCCCTAACCCTAGGCTGATTTACCTGCCTTGGGTTAGGGTTACGCCTAGGGTTAGGGTTTTTAAAATGAGAAACCCCTGAGCTCCAGGCACACTGCAGCTGCAAAGGCATCCCAAGGGGAGCACAAAACTGCCACAACATGGCTGCCTCCACAGCTTTTTCCTTGCGGGCAGCCCTAGGCAATAGTGCAATAGCTTCTCTTGCAAGACAAGATGGGTTTTCTCCAACAGTGAGTCAGCACTATGTAGACATTTAGAGATGGGAGAAGAAATAGAGAACATTTAAACATGTAATCTTGATATATTTTTTGAAAAGTGGGTGTGAGAACATTCTCCATACTGTTGTGAACAATTCAAGTATCCAGTGTTTCAATCCTTGAACTTGATGCTTTCTGGTTCTTGTTCTTTAGTCTGCCTCAGTTTCTCTCGTACGACCTCACACACTCTTACACACTCACACACACTCTTGCACATGCTCTGACACTCTGGTACCCACTCGTACTCTGACACCCTCATACTCTTACACACAGACACTCAGACACAGATGCACACAGAGTTACATGTATGTGTGTGTGTGTGTGTGTTGCTTTTCATTACCAACATTCCTTTTGACCCTCCTTTATGTTGAATAATTCATTGCATATGACACTCCAATTAGTAAACAATAAATTCAGTCCAAGAGAGAAAAGTAAATTACATTTTCTGTGCCATTCACATCTCTTTGCAAAGCAGCAATAAGTCATCACTTGAGACACAGCCCTGGAAAAGATGCTGTAGGATGATGGATCACGTTGCTAATCTGAGAGAGCAAATGGTGCTCATTTCTTTAACACGTGGAACCCAGCTTTGTACAAAACACACACTTTTGAATTAGTCACTGACAGTATGAATGCAAATGCATAGAATACCTCACAAAGAGGTGTTTTTCTAAATTCGATTGAATTATGCAGAAAATTACAGCTGAGAAGCTGGCTTGGTAAACAGATCACAAATCCGAGTCAGAATGTTTCAATTATTAAAGCAGTTTGCAACTTTCCCAGGTCATTCTAGACCTTTTAAAAAACTTTCTAGGTACAATAAAAAGTTATTTCACGTCCTAAATCAGGCTTGGTTCCATCACTGGTTTAATTTGAAAATGTATTTTTTTTCAATATATTACATTTTAGACTATCTCTGTGTACTAAAATAAGTCTCTTTAGACTATCTCTATGTACTTCATGTAAGCTCTTAGCCATTGCAGTTGTAAATAGCATAATTTTCTGCCACATTTCAGTGTGTTTGTGATGATAAGACTGATCCAAATGGGAAAAAATGCACTACCTGGATGTCTTTCCAGAGAAGGAGCAAGAGAAAAATAGAATGGACCATGAATAAGGAAGAGATCCCACTATCCTCACACATGAATGACATTTCTGCCTTTAAGTTCTCTTTCCTACTGCTTCTCGTTCCTCTAGACCAACCAGTCTGTAGTTCCATTTTATTTCATCATTTCCCTGCCAGGTAAGGCCTTAGGGGAAATAATTGCTGCCTTTTTTTGTGTTCTGTCTTTGCAGTGAGCTCACTGCCTTTGAATATAAGGAGGGACAGCACTGAAAACATAGGATAAGACAAACTCCCTTAATTTACCTTGAAAAAACTTGCCTTCAGCCATCAGATCCAGACTGCAGTGGATGACATTGTTCTGACAACTTGAAACATTGACCTGTGTTTCTATAGTCAAAACAATTTGGAAAACCAAAATCAAATTTTCCTTAGTTCAGTGCAATAAAGATATCTCCTCATTTCAGCCTGATTACTACAATTTTACAATTTTCTTTGTATAGGTGCAGCTACATATCTTTGGACATTTTCAAATAAAGTTTTCAAATGAAGTTCTTTTAATTTTGGCTGAAAAACTGAATATCTGGATTTGGACTGTACTCAAAGCCACTACAAAGTCTTAAAGAGCTGTATCTCATACCATGGGTCAGCATGGCTCTGCTGCTCCTCAGTCATACCAGGCTCTGCAACTTGAATTACCTCCTTGATAGCACCCTTTTAAGGGGCTGGACACGTATGATTTTAAGACCACTGATATTTTGTTCTCTTCATTCATTTCCCCTTCATCTAACATAAGATGGATTTTTTTCCCAGTCTTTTTTACAGCAAATGTACAGGAAATGTGTGGAAAATGGCAATTCCAGACCTGCGCTGCACTGGAGTCAGAGGCACTGGACATTAAGAAATAGCCTATGTGGAAGACAATGCTTTCCTCCATAGTGCCACTGCTTCTGAGCAGGCTAGCACCTACTGAAGAGATGATTTCTTAACACTACCAAGACACTAGGAAGTGCCACTTTCCATTAAGCAACTCATTTTACTTAGCCTGAATTGAAACATCAGTTTTCCACTAAGTTCCGGGTTGTTAGAGGCATTGAAAGATTTAATTTTCCCAAGCAGAAAGAAAAGGGACTCTAGTGAACTGTTTTCAATGCTAATTTGGAATTAAAAGGTAGAAGTTATCCCCTACACAGTCACAGCTCTGCCCTGAGTGTATTCCCTGTTCTTTGTCTTGTTATTCCCTATTGAACTGGATACAATACTGCAGTTGAGAAGTTGGTAAAATAAAAGATAAGAAATGTGTAAAAAATTAATAGCCACCTTAGTCAAACTTTATATGAACTAATTTTATTTAAAAGTTACCTTTTCATTTATTTTTTCACATAATTTAATTTGGCATTATAGAAAACTTCTTTTGAATGCAAATTAGGTGAAAAATGCTTTTTGCTTAACTTGTAATCCCTTGACTCTGCTCATCTTCATCATGACTTTATCCTGTTAAAAAAAGCTCTGCACACTACATTATTGCTTAATTATCCCACATTGCATTTTCATTGACAATCAAAAACCCAAAAGTGCTGACATTAACTTACTAATAAACACAGAACCTCTTCTGTCCATTACATATGGAACAAAATTCAAGTCAAATGGGCAGTATTTCTTGGATATTGTGGTGATATTTTAACACTGGAAAAACAACCCAAAAAATTAAAACACAAACTTTAAAATTTAGTCATAACCTGTTCTTGCACTTTCCAGAAAAAAAAATAGGATGCATTTAAATATTGGAATCGAAAGTATCTGTGGGTCTAGCTAAAGCCACAGAACTATTAAGAAAAGAACACCTAAAATTAATCCTCTCAACAAACACACTAATCATAAACAAGGAGTATTTTTAAAGGATTAGAGGACAGAACTGCAATACAAATATTTGTACTTCCTCCCAAATTATATGTGTATGTGAATTTACATATATAGGTATTTCTGACTATAAAAAAATAATACTTTAAGTGTCTCTATTAGAAATTGTCTAGAAACATCCTGTGTTTTAGTTTTTAAAAATATTAATTTATTATATCATCAAGCATAAATTTGAGCTATGCTCTTGGTTTATGTAAAAGTAAGTCAGTTTGGTCACAGTTTTTCAATTCTGACACAAATTAAAAAGCACAGCATTCAAACCTAATCTTGGTTAAAATTTGGTGTCCTAAACCAGTCCATTTACAGGTCTAAAGTAGGCATTGTATTTCTTATGGGCAATAAAGACTTTCTTATGAATCACCAGGCTGAAAATAGGGCTCATAACACCTTAAAAATGTTTCATATAAATTTGAATGTTGCTGTATCCTACTATTTGTCCCTTTCATAACTTAAATTTAACAATAAAAAAAGTTTGATTTTTTCCATTATTAAATGTGTTACTAAATGAACTATAATAAAAAGGAGAAGCCATTATTTCCCTCCCCTTCAAATTAACACTAATAATAATTTGCTTAATGGGAAAATATGTTAAATTTGTGTCAGTCTAATAGAATTGCTGCAGGATGACCACAAGCATTAATCATCTGCTTTATTCAGTTAAATTTTAGAGACACTGTTTGGAGATCAGAAATGCATGCACATTGTGTAGAGTGTTGAACAGTCTGTACGAATTAATCCCTTACTTTTTAATTTTCTTTTGTTAATTGAGCACTTGCCGACAGTTTTCTATCTTTTGCTTTAACTGAGCACTTGCAAGTGCTGCTGATACAGTCACAGTAAAACGAGAATTTTGAAATTATAGATTTTGTCATTGAGGTATTTTTGCTATTTGCACCTAATTAATTAGTAATAGATGTGGAAGTAGCACTCTGACCTAGTTATAAATCTCCGTAGGTACAGGTATATTTATAGAATTCCTTGTTGGACTAGATCATTAGACAGTGAGCAATAAATGAACTTTAAATGATTTAGTGGTGTTAGTTTCTTGTCAACTTTCACAAATACCTCTGCTGAGCAGAAACACTCGTAACACAAGAACAAAAAGTTAAGTAGAACTATCCTACAACATGTCCTGGTTTTAAATTTTGCACATCTTACTGACATTTTGAACTTGCAGCTCAATATGCAATCTAGTGAACTTTTACCTGTGATGAGACCACTATTGATCCACACAACATCTAAAGCTGTTGTGATCTTTAAAAAGTCTTCTTTTTTTTGTATTTACTTTTCCTTCTTTGAGACATATTAAATCCTTTTGTATTGTCTGATGCACTAAACTCACCTCACTGTAATACCAGTCTTAGGGCGGAGAATGCTTTTCAGATATCCTAACTGTTTAAATTTATGAGCACAGCTGGTGTTCCTCCCTTATTGCCTTACAGTGCTTTCTTGTGGATTTTTCCCTGATAATATCTCATCCTTACATATCAGAAAGAAACCTGAACGTTAATCACAAGACTACAGAGAAAGGTGCCTCCGTGCTAGAAGCTTATGACTTTTTACAAAGGTAAATCCCTTCAGCTGAATTGCATATGTACATGCATATCTGTACATTTTTCTCTTGTAAACACCTGCAAACAGTTGAGTTTAATTAAACTGCAGCTGTTGCTGACTGAGAACAGACATTTACCAACAAACATGCTAACCTTACATTGTCTTTCTCTGTGCATATTTTTTTACTCCCAATTATCTGTTAACATTTTTCTTTAATGGTAGAAACATTTTGAAATATATGCTGTGTAATTAAAGTCTAAAAATCAAAGTGCTGTGTAAAGTGGTGGGCATGTGATGCAAGTAATGGTGTTCCCTAGATGAGGAGCTTAGAGACTAATGTATATGCAAATAATATCAGTTTACTGAGCACCTTAAAAGCCAAATTGCTCATCAGAAGACGTTTGGGGAAATGAAGAATATTCATAGATAATGTAATTCAAGCCCCTGAGTTATATGCCATCTTGGAATAGGATAAACTAGTAATTAGGCCATTTCCTAATAAGAGGAAGGATAAAAAAAAAGAAGAAATAGGACTAGGAACAGAAATAGACAGTACTGATGCTGGAGACAAATTGTGGCAGAAATTTATTCACTTTTATATTGTGCCAAAAAAGTTAAAGCCAGCTTGTCTGTACTGAGAGTCAAGGACCATCAAAAACCAAGGAAATGTAAAGCTGCTTCCAACCATTTGTGATCTGTTGTTACCTCTCTGGGAAGCCTTATTGCTGATAAACTAAGGAAAATTCCCCATCAGCTATTACATTTAATTGGCAGTAATAAAAAGCTATTTTATACCCCACATTTCCAAATGATCTCACATGGAAATCACTGCATTGTTGCACTTGCAGCCCAGATGCATTCTTTCATCAGTTTTGATAAATCATGGTTCATGAAACCAAATAGTAACATATATAATGGAGATATATAACATCCAAAGCAATCAGGAACTGCTAATACATGAAGTCTATTAGTGAAGTGATACACAGAACCTGAGAAGCAATGCAACTTACTATCTCAAAATTAATTTTTTTTATAGGAAACTCCATTTAAGTTTCTGCTACCTTTCAATAGATATGGATATTTAACAAATTGTTATATGAAAATATATAACTACCTTAGGAGATTAATAAAATCCTCACAATTAAAAAAAAAATATGATTTATTGCAAGGCAGAACTTTTCTCACTATATTTTAAACAGACTTATTTTTCAGTAGATCAGATGAGAAATGCTCAGTTATTTCTGTAGCAGTCTTTCTCTTCCCATTTTATAAAGATGTACTACTGCTTCACTGACATATCAATAAAAGGAGACTGTATAATTAGTACCTTCCAATGATACCTCCATATCAACTCATACCATCTACCATGGGGTGCATTTTCATAAAGCTATGTGTGTATGTCTCTGGTACTGAGAGAAAAGAACCCGTTTGTAATTTGCATCAGATAAAAGGAGCTTATTCTAGAAAGTAATGGTAGATCAGCATAATCTGTTATATCTAAAACAATATTTATGGCTGCCGCAAGAGCTCCTGGTTAACATAAATTAATGCTTTCTGTTTCTTCCAGCAATCTGTCAGATGCAGAAGTCAGATACGGAGGCTGCCTGAGGAAGAGCATGGGAACTCAAATCCCACAGCACGGTGTCCTAATCCCCGTAGCACCACTGTCACTCCCTTCACTGAAATGTAGCAGGAGAAGTTATTTCAGCCAGTGCGATGGAACAAAAGATTGTTTCCAGGGAGTATTCCTAAACTTGTAACATTGCATAAGCCCAAATGGGGATCCTGCAAAAACAACCTACTTCTAGGCCAGAGGTTGAGCTCCTTATGGACATTCAGACATGGTTGGTATTTCCAGGAGGTGCAGGAACCCTGCAAAGTGCATTTGAAGTTCTTTTCTACTAAAACATTAGTTTGAGCTAGTGTTCTTCACATAAAAACCACCCTATTTTTATGCTGATTTTTCCCTGAAGTCTTTCAAGATCATGGGGTTTTTTGTCTCTCTGGGGAGTGTCATAACCACTGGACTCCAGGCAGGTGGAGAGGCATATTTAGTTGGCATCTGCCTACACCACTCTGCTTAAGGGATGCTGAGATTTGCTATGTCACAGTCAGGGTGAGATGGTCTATTTAGAAGCTGCATCACTGTCTGGAGGAGTTCTGGTCCCAGAGCTGTAATGTGAAATATAAAATCAGCCCAGTTAAGGCACAGTCCCCAAGAAAGGGCAGAGGAAAATTTAACCTTCAGAACGAGAAAGGAACAAAACAAAATTCTTCTCCATAGTCAAAGCCAGACTGCAGGACAAGACTACTGCATACTAAGGAGTGTTCAGCACAAGGTATGAGCTGCAGGATGAACATTGCATCTGAGTATATGATGACATCACTAAAAACCCTTGAAAAGAAAAAATTTGTGTTTTGAAATTTGAATAATTACTTCCGATAGAACAAATAGAAGCATGTGGAGGACACAAATATTTATAAGATAACATTGATAAGTTACAACTTCCCAGTGCCTTCCTTTTCATTCTGAGTGTCTATGATGGACTGAAATCCCATTTTAATGCATCAAAGTCTCTCTTTGGTGGTGGTCCTAACCATACTTTAAAAGAACCTAACAGTATCTTGCTCATTTGTACAGTTTCCATTTCATGACATAATTTACAACTAACTAAAACATGAATATTATAATTAATTTAGCATAGAAATTTAAAAATATCTAGAACTTTCAACATTTACACACAACATTTACAGCTGCCTTTCTATAACTTTGCTTTCTGAATTAGAATCATAGAATCTCCTGAGTTGGAAGGGACCCATAAGGATCACCAAAGTCTGATTCCTGACCCTGAAAGGACAGCCCCAAGAGTCGCACCATTTTCCTGAGAACACTGTCCAAATTCACCTTGAACTCATGCAGGCTGGTGCTGTTCCACTGCCCTGGGGAGCTGTTCCAGTGCCCAAACACCCTCTGATATCCAACCTAAACCTGCCCTGACTCAGCTTCAGGCCATTCCCTCGGGTCCTGTCACTGTCACTGAGCAGAGATCAGTGCCTGCTGCTCCTCTTCCCCTCCCGAGGAAGTTGTGACTGCAGTGAGGTGTCCCCTCAGTCTCCTCCAGGCTGAACAGACCCAGTGCCCTCTGCTGCTCCTCATATGTCTTCCTCTCCAGATTGTTCACCTTGACAGCCCTCCTTTGTACACTTTCTAATAGCTTTATATGTTTCTTACATTGTGGTGTCCCAAAGTGTCCCTTGGACCTGAGGTGAAGCCACACCAAACCATTTCAGCACCCGACTGTCTTTAAGCACCAGCTTTCCTTTGAGGCCATACAGCCACCTGCTTAATTTTCACAGAGTCAAGTAGAAGGTCTGCACATGCCTGGATAACTCTGCAGAACAGTTTTGAGACGATATAATTCCATTAGTGCTTTGAAAAATTAGGGACTCAAAACCAGTATTACCTTAGTGTTGGAGTAGCAGTGCTTGCTATGCCCGAGGGGGTGAGACATCGCTGCTCCTACAAGAGCTTTGTCCTCTGGGGTTTTCTCCTGCACTAGTCAGTGATTCAGCTCTCTAGTGCAGTGTGCTGGAGCACGTTCCGTGGTTCCTATTAGAATCCCATTTCTCTAATCTCAGGGATGAACTCTCAAAGGAAAGAGTTTTTTTTTTTTTCTAGTCTAAAAACTCCACATCAGGACTCTTCACTTAGCTTAAGCTTGATATGGACCAAAAAAAAATATTTAATTGGTTCCTACATAATGAGACTGGTCTTTGGCACATTGAGGCATCATACTGAGGTTTTTATGTATGTTAATACAACACACATTTTAGATGAAGTATTGCTCAATTTTCAAATTGTATTAACCAAACACTTTAATAAGAGTAGACCATGAAATAACATTAGAAAATAGATTTGTTGGTCATTCTCAGCTTTTGACACCTAGTCTCACCTTTTCCTTCTTTGATCTATTATAATTTACCTAATAAACCAGATTCATGGAGTATTTTTTTTCAGAAACACTAGACGTTTCAAGTTTTACATATTTTACATCTAGCTTTTGCTAGCTAGAGAGCTCATTAGCAGTTACTTCTTGTGGTGAATAAAATGCCACCTGAGAGTATAAGACCTCCTTAATTCACAAGTTCACATTCTTTTAAGAGGTTGCTTAACCTTTAAGTCAACTGCAGCATATTAAAATTAAGCTGTTTTCAGCAGATAACAGATTATTCAGTTGTATTGGAATTTCCAGGTTATGCAGTTTCATTGGAATGCAATTGTTTAAAATATTACCAGACATGAAATTCCAAATAGTTAAAAATCTGTGCAAATGCTTCAAAACATAAGAGTTAAATGTGTTTTGAATGAGATGCAATCTTTGAAGGGAAATACCTCATCATTGTTTTGACTACTGTAATGCAAATAATCAGCATAATATCTGGAATTAATAATAGTATTCCAGACAGCAAAAGAAATGAGCAGGAATTGCTTTTGTTTTTAATTCACAAATGTAATTTGTGAAAGGTGGCAGACTGACAAGTCTGGGAACCTAACAGCAGAACAGCTAATGGAAATGCAAGTTCTCTAAATCACTGAATATATCTTTGTGAAAAATTTCTTTGGCAAGGCAAAAATCCCAAGGCTTGAAGTTTTCCTGCAACTTAGAAATGATTGATAATACTGGGTTTGAATTTTTCACAGAAACATTTGGCAAAGTTTTTCTCTTAATGTGTAAATTTATGTCTCTGAAAAAGTTGTGTATACCAGTTACTTGAATTATTTTGTTTTCTGGGAAGCTCTAAACAATGGAAAAACTTCTATTTCCTTGACTGGTCTTCTGACACTAATAGAAGCATTTTCTACTTTATTTGTTAAAAATATTGCCACTGAAGTTTAACTAAGCTTTCACTCTCGCTAAGTATTTTGTCTCATCTTTATGTCAGTGGAAAGAATCCTACTATTCTCACATATTAGAAGATTAGTAACATGATTGTATGAATTTTTTTGTAGTTGATTTTCCAAAATTATATTACTTGTAGTTACTTAGCTATTTTCCAAAATGAATCTGTGTATTCACTTTGTTTGTCTTGCAAGTGAAGAGAAACTTCTGTGCTTGAAAAGAGAATTCAATAACTGATGTAAACTCATACAGAGATTTAAACCATCACATA
Organism: Emberiza elegans; assembly: GCA_024865655.1. Taxonomy (NCBI): domain Eukaryota; kingdom Metazoa; phylum Chordata; class Aves; order Passeriformes; family Fringillidae; genus Emberiza; species Emberiza elegans. Next base: position 74,709,461 of record JALJVW010000206.1, read on the forward strand.
CACATTTCATTTCTCTTTTCACTTCAAAATTTTACTACTGGTAAATATTTAAAGTTATTGCTCTCCAAAACTATTGTATGATGGCCATTTCCACGATGGTTTCAAACCTGTTTAGTTTGCACTTTTATCACATTCATGCTGATGACAGTGGTGAGTTGTAATGTCAAAAACCTGTCTTCTGAGAAGCTGTGCAGGCAGCACTTAGAGCAGATATCACAAGATTTTGATACAAAAGGGTATAAATATATATGTCCTTTGTGAACACCATATTTCCTGTGAAAATTTGGGATGGAATCCAGAAATAGATGGAATTAATAAACTTAGACTGTGATGTAATTTTTAAAAAAAGTATGAAATAATCTTAATACTTTTTTTCCTTTCAATACTTTCATTGCATCAGACAGCTAAAACAGCAATTAATGATGGTGATCAACTCTTTTGTCCTGCATTTCCCTTTAGAAAAATGGTAAAGCACAGCAAAAGAAGTGAACTTTCTTCCTAAGCCCTTAGACTGATTTTGCTCATGTCACCTGAAAGTTTCTGGTTTTTAACTGAAATAAAAACTAAACTATTGGCAATTGCACTAAAAGCCTTATTTCTGAATAATTTTTCATTCATTAAACTTCAACAATAAATGTAAATATCTGTCACTGCGAAAGTCTTGTGAGAAAAAATTGACTCAGATTTAGCCCCCATAAATTTGATGTCATTGCTCTCTTCAGACCAAAGTCAGGATTTTGCTAATGAAAAACATTAAACTAATAAAACATCATTTAGTGAACCTTTTAACCTTTTTTACAAAAAATTACAAATTTACTTTAAAAATAAATGCATGGGTTTTTTCACTTAAATATTTTTAATACAAAGACACAGCTTTAGATTATTATGCACTTGAAAACGGAACAAAGTGGAAGCTTTGGTGTTATTTCAGGGGAAGAAAATAAATTCAGTAAAATTGTTAATAAATGACAGCCTAGGTATAAATAAAATTTTTGTTCACCAGTAAATACATACATTTAGGACAAAATTGCAGAGATTATGAGCTTAATTCTGTGTTAAGAGACTCTTTTTGTTCAGGTGAGCAAAGAACAGTTCTGATGGCTTGGTGAGAACTGAAATAGAATAAGTGAGAGAGGCAAGCTGTGGGCCTCCTGGATACAAATCTCTCTGCCTCATCATTTGATGATTTTGCAAAGCAACTGGGGAACTAGAAATCAACAAATTGGCAGCCGTAGGTGTATGTTTCCTTAAGCATACTGCTTCCCAATGGACTTAGAAAACAACTAATGTAGAAATTATTCACTAGAAAAAGTAGTTAAAGAGTTTTAGACAGAAGGCAAGTGAGGATGCTGTGTCCTCATAGGTGTAAAAAGAGAGTGAGAGAGGTGGGAGATTTGGGGTTCCCCATCAAGCTGGTCCTTACTGAACTGAGCAGAGAGAGTGCAGTTAAGATCACTCAGATCTCATGTCAAAATCAGCATTTCATTTCAGAATCTCAAAACACATTTACCTGCTGTCTCGACTTTATTAAATTAAATGATCTGGAGGCAAACACTAGGCAATATTTTTGCTCTGAAAATGTATCCAGTGTCATGTGTCCCTGCCTTGAAAGAGATTTTAATCCAGGCGCATAACTTGCATAATTTTTGTTATCTGCTCTGAAAATACTCCCATGGATAAGCTGTGTGTAGTGTTTTCTGCTCCTGCAGCTCTCTCACCTATTGCAGACATAATGGAGATGGACTGAGAGAGCTGAAGTTTCTATCCCATAGAAAGATATGCGTATAGAGAAGTCAGGACCTTATTGCCTGCCTTAGCATAAACTCAGCTGAAAGGATTGAAACATTTGCCAAGTAGCAGTAGCTGTTCAAAATGAAGAAAAAACCCAAAACATTTTCCTTTTTGGAATGAGAACCTTGGTTCAGCCTGTTTTGCATACCAGACTATATTTTACTAGCTAGAGCCATAAGCACAGCACTATATAATGTTAGAATGTATTATTAACAATAATTAGATTGCTTACATATATCTTAATAACCTTGAAAAAAAATCTTTACTTCTAAAACAACTTAATTGATTTTTTACTTTTCTGTAGATAAATGTTTCACCAGTCTCCATACATCTCCTATTACAATTCACTGCATCTGCATCATATATTTTGTTGCTTTCCTTTATTTCAAAATACATTAATTACTACCAACACATGAACAGGGCTGTTTGCAAAAAGCTCATTTTACTGTCATTATCACACATTACAGTTATGTGGATCTAGAAAGATTGCAGAATACCAAACCACTTCCAGTTGCCCAGAGTGTAATCCTGCAAAACTGCAGCTATGATCTTTGGAAAAGGCTCATGTTTTCCCCAGTAGGAAAAAGCTATCCAATATTAAATTGGGAATCTTGCTATAAAGCTTAGCTGGACTTGCAGGCACGTCTAGGAATGCAGATATCTGGAAATCTGAGGATGCTTTAGGTGAGTCTGACACCCCTTTCCCTGGCTTATGCAATGCCAGACTGTAATTATACTTAACCATAATGATCTTAAATCTATTTACCCTTCAGAGTGTCAATGGGAATGTGCAGCATGGACAGTATCTAGGAAATTGCCATTCAAGATTCTCTGTTTGTTGGTTTCTCTGCCACTTATTTTAAGTGGATTTTGGGCAGACAGATAAACTTAACATGACTGATCTCAGTTTACACACTCCAGTCTTTTCTTCAACCATTAAAGCTTATAAAACATTCTGTAATCCTGGATAGGAAAATGCTGTAGAAGTACAAGGTTTAGTTCAGGTGGGATTTGTGAGCCTGTGCACTTATAGTCCTAATGTCAGCAGTTCATTTCTTCCCTGTGAAGACAACGTTCTAAGGACTTTTGATATGCAGGTGTTTGACATGCAATATGCATTTCTGCTTTGGTCAAAGAAAAACGTCTCTTCAGTTCCCTCCTTTAGCCTTTACTTTTAAATCTTAGGTTAATACAGTATCTCCATTATCCTTCTAAAGAAAATAATTTATCTGCCTCCATGGTAGCCTAATAATCATCTAAAAGATCAATTCACCTTTTTTTAACTTTCACTCGTCAAAGAAACTTTTATTGTCAGTTTTCAATTCAAACATACAATATACTTTACCAGTAATGCCAGTAAATCCAGAATAATAAAATGCCTAAGTGTTTTTGATCTAGTCTAATTTGAGGATTAGGTTAGGTTTTTGTAATGAGGTAGAAGCTACTAGAAGCCATTGCAAGCACAGGTTTCCAGAGTTTTTTGATTTACAAGAAGGCACAGATAGCATGTCCATTTGTTTCATATTAAAATATACTGGTCAAGCTATTGGAAATCCTTGTTTTATGACAAGGACTCCCAACAACCATTCCTGAATCTGCTGCAGTTGGAATATGTCTCTCAAGGATATCACATCAGCCATTGTGACCTCCTTTTACCCATATCATTCCCTAGTCCAGGTGTGTCTGCCCCATTCAAAATCCTTGGCAAAAGAGGAATTTGTAGTCTTTTCTCTCCAATCTTACAGCAAAACATCTTCATTTACTTTTTCATAACACAATTTTACATGGTTGGTTTGAGTTTGGCTTTTTCCTTATTTTGGTAATGGGTTTTTGTTGTTTATTTTTGGGTTTTGGTTTTGTTTGGTTTTTTAGCAGGAAATTAACCCATTAAAAATCTAGATCCTGTAAACTAAGATTGGCCTATTTTGTTGTTCATTTCCAAGAATTTCTGCCCTGGCATAAAATCTGGATACATTTGTTTTGCTACAAACAGGTGGGAAGTCCAAGTATGGTAGCTGAGAGGCAATAGAAAATGATCTTAAAATGCCACCAAAGTGGATATGCTGGGATATTTAGCCATATTGTAATACTATTGGCTATGGTAATAGTTCTCCTTATGATTTCAATCTTCAGAATGAGACACCACCATTAAAGCTGAAAATTGTTTACAGAGGGGGTCCAAGAAGCATCATCAATTTTGTGTGCATGGAGCAGGGCTAACAGCCTTCCTTCATTTTTTTAAGTCTAATTGCCCATTGATTACCTTAAAGGTTGTGGGGATTACATGAATTACATGAAATATTGCAAGTGGAATTATAGATAGTGAAGGAAGCTGCTTGAAGAGGTTTGGGGAAATCAGAGGAGTAGCTGGCCATCTCAAGGACACACATTTTCTGAAGGATATAAGTGCCAGAATAGCTTACAGTTATTTTTCTCAGAATACTTGATGCATAAAAATTCTCATGTCAGTTTTCATAAAATACAAACAAATAGCTAAATAGATAAATAGGGCTATTGTAATCTGAGTAACAGTCCCAAATACTTGGGGTCATGCATTGCTATAACAATGCCCGGTGACCCAATGATACAGTCTTGTGTGCTGAGAAATGAAAAAAAGTAGTGGTTGGTAAAAATGAGTGAACTCAGGATCTTTGTGGGGAGGAGAAAGACCTCTGGAAGTCAAAAGTCAGCACAGCTTAAAGTCATATAGCATTTCTGTCTTAGACAAATTAAAATGAAGACTATTTCCCAAGGACCATTTATAGTTTTCTCAGTAGGATCTAAAATGCAGTAACTTTTTTAGAAAGAAACATAATGTTAGAAGTGATTTTGTGAAAGAAAATTTTTATACACAAATACTACCAGAAGGACCTTGGCCAGCATTATTTTCAGTTGGTACTTTTTCAAATCTGTCTGGTGCTGCATAGTTCAGGCTTGTGACACAGCTACCTACAATTCTTTTTAACATGAAAAGGAAGTTAAAATCTTCTCAGATTCTATATTCACAAAGGGTTTAATGTAATACTATAATTTTAGTGACCAAGCCCAAATAGATCTTTACAGGCCTTTTTTGTTTCTTCCTCATCTGGAAGCATTTAACTTCCCAAAGTGCAAAATTTTCTAAGTCACATTTGCTAGAGTTCATACTTGTGTTAAAACATATAAAATCAACCAACAATGGGTGGAAAGCATTGCTCTGCAAACTTCCTGCTGGCCAGACTGTCATTAGCTAACCTCAAACATGTTTACTCTTTTCTCTGCACTTAGATGGTTCCTGAATTAAAATGTACTGGTCAAACTACTGCATAATCAGTAAAGTCCTGATGGTGAGGAGCCCTCCCAGACCATTAAAAGCAAACAAACATCACATGCATCAAAATCAAAGCATTCCTCTGGTTATCTTAGCCGTAAGAATATCTGCCAAAGTAAACCAATAACAACCTGAAAGCATCAGGCACTACTAACACAAAAAAAATGTACAACTCCCACTCCACCCCTGCCAACAGCTTAATAGTTGGAAGTTAGAGTAAGTGGCTTCTGTGGACCCAAGTTCATTTCCCTGCCCATTTCAGTCTGACAAAGGGATTTAAGTCCAGTTTGTCACCCTCCTGAGAGCCCGTTGTAACCATTAGACAGTAGCACAGTCCAAGGTAAATCTTTCACTCCCTCCAGCTGACATTATTCCATTTAGTATAAATAATTAAATGAAGGAGGACTTGAATTTGACTTTCTCACATGATTGCTCTAACCACCAGGCTATAGAGTCAATCTCTCTTCCCTTTTTTTTTCACCCAGCTTAATTAAAATTTAATTGTTTACACAAAGTGAAACAGTTTTAATAGGAGAGAAATTCTGAGAGACAGAATTCCCAGTAAGGCAATACCTGGGAGACTTTGCTGAGAAACTGGAGGTCTACCACCACATCCTAGTTTCAAATCAAGGAATAAAACCTGCCTTGTGGGGTAGGCAAAAGCCCCTTTTCATTTTGAAAAATGAAGCATTACCCCACAATATTCATTATGTTTTTGTGAGAAATGAGTAGTGTGGCTTAGACACCAAAATTCAGGGAATGGCCATCAGTTTCAAATCCTAACCAGAGTAAAGAGGATTGAGGACTCATGGTGGGGCATCATGTCTATTTTCAGAACTTCCTATCACTTATTTTTGTTTGACTCTTGGCCTCTGTATATAATGCAGGGCATCTCATGAAGCATGCAGACACCTAAACCAGAGTGCCTGACTCTGCGAGGTGGGGAGATGCTTGTGAGGCACAGAGGCAGGGCAGACACAACCATTTCTCATTTATAAATACATCTTCAATACATTTGCACTTAAACCCCTTTGAATTATCATTCCTCAAAGTGTTCCTCAAATTAAGTTTGAATCCTGGGGCAGAGGGCAATACCAGCGAGAGTAAAGCTGTTTTATGTGATATTTTCCAATTTAGATTGATTGTTCTGTGGGACACTTTAGCAGAGTTGCTGCTGTCAGCTGTTCAGGATGTTTTTGAGATATGGAAAACAAACCCCTGAAAGCTTGCAAACACTTTGTTGTTTGCCCCTTAGGCACATCTGGCAGAGAGACTGCTGCTGCTGACATGAACTCTCAGGTCTGATCTCACTGCTCCCAGGATGAAGCAGTTAGGTAAATCTGATGTGAGGGATCAGGAGTCAGCTGGAAGCACAAGGAGAAACTGTCTTTTTTTTTGGTGAAACATTTCTATGAAGTGAGACCAGAAAAGTAACCTCACAGGGATTGGATAGTATTTTTTACAGTAGGGACCAGTGAGCTGTCTTTCCTCCTCCCACCACTTTTATCCTTTTTTTTTTTTTCTTTGACAAGGTCTGTAAAAATGTCAACTAATCTCAGAAAGCAGCACACAGAAGACTCATTCAAAAAGGTCAGAAGGTTCACACAATGCTTCTGTGCTATTATTCACATGCTTCATTCTCTCAAGCTATTTCCTAAATCCTCCTTTGAATGTACTCTTTTCTCATTCTTTCTCTAAGCCAAAAGGTACACGATAACTTGGGTATTTAAAATGGAAGAAAAAAGTGCATGGTATCATTTACATGATTTGGAAAGTTTGTTGGTCTAAGTATAATGAAGTGAGTGCTGGAAAAAACAAAACAAAACAACACAACCCAAAACACCACACCCAAAAAAAAAACCCAAACCACAAAAGGACATATATTGTGACAATTAATCTAATTGATGCTCTTACTTTAGTTCAAGTCTGGCCACCAATTATTTCACAGGAGGGTCTGTACAAAGCCCTAATCCAATCATTTTGGGAAGCCTTAGCTTCATCCCCACTTGTGACCTTAGTCCAGTTTCACAAGTTTTTCCTCAAATTTTCAGATATTTTTGAGCCTACCAAAGAAAAATCTCAAACCACACCAAGAATCCAACATAAGAGAATGTAATATCTGTATGAACCTTTCTTGCTCAGTTCTTTCAGGCTTACTGTACTGAAAGAGACCGATCTACTTTTCACATAATTCCTTTATGGCAATTGACTGCTATTATATTCTTGTGAGAGCTTCCTCTAAACTCAGCACTCTAGTCTTGTCCAATAAATCATTCCTCATTTCAGGTGTTTTGAGGTCAAATCCTCAAAATCAGCCTCAATCTATTCTGTCATTTTTCCCAGAAATCCTGACCAGAACTGCCTTACTCAAGTTTTTGACTCTCACAGACAAGATATTCAAGAATCATTTTGAGCTATTCCAAGTCTATGGAAGCTGTGTATGACTAATTTGCTGACAGGTCATCACTTTGCAGAGCCTCCCACCTGATAAAAACCAGCCCATTCATTCCAGTTAAAGAAGCTTTCTGGCAATTTAGGCAGCAGAGGGCCACATTTTCTTCCCTACCAAGTGCCCAATGTCTCACAGTATTTTGCTTTTGCTGTCTGAAAACTCATTCTTAAGAAGAGAATTGGGCCTCCAGTGAAGCAGAAAGATGCATTGCTTGACATGTGTATTGACCCAAAAACTGGAAGAAGGTGCCTGCATATCTTACAGATTTGCCAGATTTAGCTGTAGGTTTTTTGTACAAGTCTGTTTCACCTCACCTGCTTTGTTTTCCCTACAAAACCGAGGGCTTTAGGAACAACATATCAAAATCTGTAAGATATGCTTGTGTCACTTGTCCTAAATGCCACTTTATTTTTGCCTCCCTTTTCTATCTGTAGGTTAGATGGCATATCTCAGAGATGCCCCAGCACATTTTCAGCACTTTTCCTGAATATCTCTGTGCTTCTGGCATAACAATACAGGGCTGCTGGTGGTAACCTTGAAATACAGCCATTGCTAGCTTAGATAATTAGAATGCTTGGAGGAAGACTCTCCCTGTCCCTTTTCCAAGCTCCATCTCTCCCTAGGAATGATTGATTGGGATCCCAAGTCCTTGGTTTAATTGCTGACCTAACCTTTTGAAAGAATACAATGTCTGCCTTGTCCTCCTTAGCAGTACCAACTAGCTGGACAATACTTTCTGCATTTACCTCAGTGGCATGAACTGTTTCAACCATCACAAGTAAGGCTAATTATTCCTGCACAGCCTATCTTACATCACCTATAGGATCTTTCCTTGTGGGTTTCATACATACAGTAACTCCTGCATACAACTACAGAAATGTTGGATGGAAATATTTATTAAATCTAAGAAACCTCATCAAACAGAGAAAAGGGAAAGCAGAAACCATAGGGGTCCTGATTCAAAATAAATATGAAGTTTTGATTGGTAGAAAGAGGAACAACATTGAGTTGGTTTGAAAAAAAAGTCAATAACTCTGGCAATCCTCCACCAGCACAGAGGAAACAAAAAGTAATTCATTTCACAGTGCTTTTTCCCTCTCACACTTTTCTGTATCTTCCTCTTCTCACCTCAGCCCTCAAATCAATCTCTTGCCTTTCAGCACGCTACACACACACACACATACACTATACATTCCTTCAGGGCAGTGCACAATTCCCTTACCTGTTTTGACAAGAAATGCACATTGAGTCACATGCCAGAGGCCATGGTTACACAAAAGTCACAGGTCAATAAAGATCACTTACGTTTCCTATGAGCTTTTTCATCCTCCTTTTTTCCCCTCTGGGAGCCAGGGCCTCAGAAAGGAAAGAAAGAAATGTCAAGGGCCCCTTTGCCAAGTGCTTTAAAAAAACCACAACCAAGCCCACCACTGGATGCCCCCCGGCCCCCCCAGCCTCTTGTTACCTTGCCTTAAGGAAAGTGACCTTTTTCTCTTGGCCTCCTTCACCTTGAAGGAGTTCTTCATCCCTTCAAGAAGTTGGTCACTGACTTATCTCTCTCCCTTGGTAATGTACAAGAAAGAAGAAGAGATTAGTCAGTATTCTTTTAAAACCATCTTTTACAAGGAAGCCAATAAAATGATCTACATTGTATCACAGTTCAACATATCTGACATCTGTTCTGTAATAAAATTCACTTCATACATATGCTTCTTCAAGCTCATACATATGCTCCCCACAAGCATCCCCCAGCTGCTCTTCTGAGACATTTTGTAATATATCTATAGCATTATGCTAGGTATTCTCTTTTCTGTGTAATATAGTGGATATGTTAAGCAATTCCTCTTGGTAAAGGGAGTGCTGCAAACTACTCTCGGGCTGCTTGGATATCATCATAAGTTGCTCATTTTCTCCTGGACTGAATCTCAGGAACTGTGTTCATTGTTCTCTTTTAGACTTGGTTTCCACAAACGTGGAAGCAATCATGTTCCATTCACAGAAATTCTTGTGATAAATGGAATTATTGCTCAACAAAATGAGTCTATGATTCACAAAATCTTTAATAGAATAAACGCCCAAAACAGGAATGGGTCAAAAAAGTATGATTTTGCTGAACCTTTAACTGTGAGGGTTATACATTCTGAATATCAGTAATGCAAATCATCATAAAGTGCAAGTAACATAGTATCTAACCTAATATTCATTCTGTGAACACAAAAGTTTCATCTTCATTATCGCGTTGAACTGGATCAGCAAAATTTCTGAAGCACTCTGTCCAGGTTTTCCAGCCGTGACATAATTTCCTCTTCAGAAGGCATATCAGAGCACATGACCTTGATTTATTCAAGAAGAAACTGCAACAGAAAATCCACTGCAGGGATCTCCCCAGTGCGCTCCAGCTGCAGATGAGCATAGAGGTAGCACCAGATGTAAAGATACTCACATGGATACAGTGGAAAGTCCCATCTATTAAATGGTAGTTTTATATCATTTTGGAAGGTGTATCAGAAGTCCAACAGAAAAAAAATAAACACCAGAAAGGTACCTAATTATCACACATACAATTTTTTGTTGAATAAAGATAGCTAGGACAAGCACAGACTCCTTATTTCTCCTCACATTGAGCTCTCTCTGTGACATAAACCAGCTAAAAGTTAACTTGAACACTTCACAACCTACCACAACATAAAATGTTTAACATGGATGCTACATCAAAGGATTTTCTGGGAGTTCTACAGTGATGTCTTAGATCAGTGATGTCTTAGACTTTCCATCTTCATGAGAACAGGAAGATGTGGTACAATCATGCCACATTTTTTAGCATGCATCTCTTTATTAGCTGCTAAGTTTTCAAGACAATTCATAAGAATTTAATTTTTCTAGCACTGAAATGGAGACGTGTTTGATATCAAACAATTGTCTGAGCCAAGAACAGGAGTCTTCTCCTGTTGGGGATCTGAACAAGGTGAAGACAGAGAAATCTATGATACTTCCCAATAGCTCTTGACAGGTTCAGTAGAGCTAGCAGGTGACAGCAGCCTGAGGAGACACCACTGGGAAGCCTGCTGAAGCATTCATCCAGGAAAAATAACTTCTTTCAGGAGAAAAAAACTCTCTTATTTTGAGAATGTGTATTTTTTTTTTGTCATTCCAGTATGTGATCTGATAATGCAACTAAATTTATGGACAATATAGAAATTTTTACAAAGAAGTATACAAAATTAAAGAGGACATGCAACTATTATCCAGCAACCTTGTACTCCAGCATTCAGAAGTAAGTTTCAGCAAGTCAAAACATGTGTTTAAATGGTAGTTTTATATCATTTTGGAAGGTGTATCAGAAGTCCAACAGAAAAAAATAAACACCAGAAAGGTACCTAATTATCACACATAAAATTTTTTGTTGAATAAAGATAGCTAGGACAAGCACAGACTCCTTATTTCTCCTCACATTGAGCTCTCTCTGTGACATAAACCAGCTAAAAGTTAACTTGAACACTTCACAACCTACCACAACATAAAATGTTTAACATGGATGCTACATCAAAGGATTTTCTGGGAGTTCTACAGTGATGTCTTAGATCAGTGATGTCTTAGACTTTCCATCTTCATGAGAACAGGAAGATGTGGTACAATCATGCCACATTTTTTAGCATGCATCTCTTTATTAGCTGCTAAGTTTTCAAGACAATTCATAAGAATTTAATTTTTCTAGCACTGAAATGGAGACGTGTTTGATATCAAACAATTGTCTGAGCCAAGAACAGGAGTCTTCTCCTGTTGGGGATCTGAACAAGGTGAAGACAGAGAAATCTATGATACTTCCCAATAGCTCTTGACAGGTTCAGTAGAGCTAGCAGGTGACAGCAGCCTGAGGAGACACCACTGGGAAGCCTGCTGAAGCATTCATCCAGGAAAAATAACTTCTTTCAGGAGAAAAAAACTCTCTTATTTTGAGAATGTGTATTTTTTTTGTCATTCCAGTATGTGATCTGATAATGCAACTAAATTTATGGACAATATAGAAATTTTTACAAAGAAGTATACAAAATTAAAGAGGACATGCAACTATTATCCAGCAACCTTGTACTCCAGCATTCAGAAGTAAGTTTCAGCAAGTCAAAACATGTGTTTTGAGCACACTGGGGTTTTTTTTCCCTATTTTCCCAGAATGATTTCTTAAGAGGGAAAGACCCTTTTTTAGCTAAAAGTCGTAATTACATTTTGGAACGGTGTCTTGGCTTGTGGGTCTTATGATGGTATTGCATTTAGTAAACTATTTCCTAAATACTGAAATGATTTGTTACCCTGTGCTTATTAACTGCATGTCAAATTTCCTGAGATAACTGAAATCTTGATTATACAGAAGACAGACTATCTCAGGCATATGACTGACACCAAGACTTGGGAAAAAAAACCCAAAAAACCCAACAACATTGTGCTTCAAGAATCATAGAATCATCAAGGTGAAGACATCTTTAAGACCACCAAGTCCAGGTGTCATCCCAGCATACCACTGTAACCCCTAAACCACTAAAACTTATCAACCAGCGCCGTAGCCAAATTACTTTCAAACACCTCTAGGGATAGTGATTCCACAACCTCCCTGGGCAACCTATTCCAATGCCTGCCTGCCTGCCCTAAAAGTGAAAAAAATTCCCATATCTAGTCTGGATTTCCCCTATTTCCTCTGGTTCTTTCACTGGAGGCACAGTGGAAGAGAACAGCCCCCACCTCACTGTGACCTCCTGTCAGGGAGCTGTGGAGAGCAATGAGCTTCCTCCTTCTCTTCTCAAGATTAAACAAACCCAACTGCCTCAGCCCTACCTCACAACAAAAGTTTTCTACACCTTTCATGAGCCTTGCTGCCCATTGCTGGACACACTCCAACACCTCAATGTCCTTTTCAAAGCAAGGGGCCCAGAACTGGACGCAGGACTCAAGGTGCAGCCTCCCCAGTGCAGGGGACAGTCACGGCCCTGCTCCTGCCGGTCACAGGATGACTGGTCCAGGCCAGGATGCCATTGGCTTTCTTGGCCACCAGGCCACATGCCAAGCTGGCTGTCACCCAGCACGCCCAAGCTCTTTTCTGCTGAACAGCTCTCAAGTCTCTCCTCCCTAAGCCTGTAGCACAGCATGGGGTTGCTGCCACATAAGTGCAGGACCTGACACTTCATCTTGTTGAAGCACCTGCGGTTCACTGATGGAGTGTCCCTGCAGAGCATTCCCAGCCTCATGCAGATCAATACTCTATCCAATTTGGTGCTGCCTGCAAATTCACCCACGTTCAGGTCATCCGTAAGCAGGTTAAACAGGACTGGCCCCAAAACTGAGTGGCTAGCAACCAGCTGCCAGCTGGACTTAGCTCCATCCACCACAACTCTCTGGGCCCAGCCATCCAGGCAGTTTTTTACTCATCGTAGACTTCACCCATCCAAGTGGAGAGCAGACAGTTTTTCTAGGAGGAAAGGTTCAAGTCAAATTTTCTCTTAATTAGCAGTTCTTGTTAAGATCAAGCTCAATGAAGAAGCACATTCAAAACTGCATCACATCCAGCTCTGCAAACCAGTGTCTTGGATTTTACTCTTAGATACAGCATAAAACAAGAACTTGAGAGTGTCCAAAAAGTCTACAGGCTCAAAAATTATGGAAATATTAATGCAGTTTACTTCCAGTAGCCTTGTAGTTTGACTTAAAACAGTTTTAATACTCACCCATTTGAGATATTTGTTTACTTATTTTGAAGAAAAAGGAAAGAGAAACAGGAAAGAAAAGGTCTTGAGACAGCAAAGGTGTTTTCTTCAGGGCTCTAGGAGCAGGCAGTTAAAAGCTAGGCTCTGTCTTCCAGAACCTAGGCAACCCTGCCTATTATTGTTAAATATACTCCCTGTTGTACTACCATAAATCCAGAGTAACTCAATCGATCGCAGCTGTGAGCTAATGCAAGTGAGGTCAGATGTGTGACCAATAGGTCTCTAAACCATCCTTTATTTGAAAGGTAAGAAAATAATTTCTTAAATTGTTCCCATTTGGTTCTGGATCAATTGAACAAAGCCACTTAGTATTGTTTGTGCATTTTTTGACCAGGGAAAACAAAACTGAAATCAGGTAATATATTTGGAGGTTGTTATTCCTAAAAAACCTTAAAATAATAATTTTTGTAGGCACCATCAGTGGTAACCACTACACAATAAAAATCTCTAGTGTAGCGCTTCACACAAACTCAGTTTTGATTTATAGCACCTTATAGTTACACCTTGTTAGAAGGATTTTTACAAGAAAAATAATATATTTTTAAGGCCTCCCTACATTAGCCCATAAGTTACACTACCTCACAAATTCATGACTAGTCTTTTTCAGGAGTTGCATGGAAAGTGGTCAGAGAGTGTTGCAAGTGACACAGCCTATCAAGACAGTTCTATTTTCATTATTTAAGAGCTGCCAGTGATGCCCTAGAATATGGAATATATTTGTTAAATTTACATATTTAATTATATAAGCACTAGTTGCAAAGTCTGTAATTCACATAGCATAATCTTTAACAGAAATATTTAATCACAATATATCCTTTGCAGGATCCAGATATAGAACTGAACTACTCAGGTCAAATTGATCAATCTAATTGCTCCCTGAGAGGTACACCTGGGAAGTTGTCCTTACTCACCATTTTTAACTTTGTCTTCAAGGATTTTTGATTTAAAACTGATTGGAATAGACAAAAGTGTATTTAAGAACCCAAAGGGTTATACATTGTTTTAAGTGAGAAATGTGTCAAACACTTGCAATCCCTTGATCCTATCATTTTATATTTCATAAGGAAGGGATCCCTTTTGAGAAGGATTTATGTGTCCCAACATATTTGGAAATGTTCTTTGACAGAACAAATTCTTTGAGGACATAAATCAAAACTACAGCTGCTCCCCTAAAAGCTGTCAGTGATAATAGCATCAGAAATTGGATTAAATAAGTCCTGTCAAGAGACAGTATGTCCATTTCCACATTCAAAACACATACAAATTGTCAGTAAAAACCTTTATTCCAAGAGTGGGAAAGAGACAATGAGGAAGTACAGCAATGATTTTCAGCATATAGAAGCCCAGCTGTGGAGCTTTCTAAAAGCAGAACTCCCCTTGGTTTGTGTAAACCTGACTGAGCTTCTTTGAATACATAACCATAAAACCCTAACATATTCTAAAGTGGCATGAATAAAACCTAACTGTGATTTCCATCCAAGAATGGATAGGACAAACACAATAATTTGCTCCAAACCCAGTAATGTGTTGGTATGGGAATGGAGAAAGGATTTGACACAAGTGATAAATATGTAACTGGGGATTTCCAGGTGACAATTTGGGTTGGCTCCCTCCTGGTGTAATTTTGCTTCACTTTTCAGGAATGGGTCACAGGAATCTAGCAGTGATTTGTACTTACTTACTTCAAAAGAGAAAAATGTTGAAACTTAAGCAGACAATGCTAGATTAAAGTTAATTTTATTCTCTTTAGTTTCACAGTAGAGCTCACATCTACATCAGTTGCACTGTGAATCAACTTTACAGATATTTCATGGCTGACACATGTGTGGCCATTACCCATCAGTTTCATATTTCTTCTTGAGTCATCCTATTTACACGAGAAGCAAAAATTTTGGGGAAAACTTGCGCTCTGATTTACAGCAATGTGAGACATAGGTTTATTTATATGATATATTGCCAAATTTCCTTATATTTCTAGTTACTTTGTCAAAGTATTATGGGCATAATAGTAGAACAGATTTGCATTATAATATATTTAAAACACCAAAATCCAAACACGCACAGCTAAGGAATCAGTTCCTGTGGTCTGCCTTCTGGGTTGAGCCCATGTCAGACAGGTTTGTAGGACATGTTTGGCTCTCTGCTCAGCCAGCTAGCCAGGCAGGGTTGGACACGCTGCTCCTGGAGCTGATTTCACTGCGCTGTAGGGACTGGGCTCCACAGCCCACACCGCTGCTGTTACTGAGCCCCACTGTGGAACACCAGCTCAGCCCTTTGGTCCCCTCTCAGTTAGCAAAACGCCCATGCCATGCACCAAAGTGGCTGCTCCCACCCCTTCTCCCGTCCTCTCCTCTCTCAGAAGACAGCTGTTTACATCTGGGAAGAATTCTTGCCTAGGGCTGAGTGCCTCTGCACTAGAAGTTATTTTGCCTGTGTTAAGGAACCTGCTCTGCTCTTCCAAGATAAAAGAAACAAGCATCAAACACACTTGCAGAAAGTGTTTGTGATCTGTATAAAATTTATAGCACAGACAACTTAGCTCTAAGTTTTGGGATTCAAAAAATATTTAAAAGAGAGAGAATTTTACACCTTTATTTGTTTAGTATTTATCAGAATACATAAAGTCAGGAGGATGAAATAGGTTTTTATCCTTAGCTATGATGTATGCTTCAGGCTCAGAATTAGCCAGTTGATAAAACAGTTATTTCTGCACACATAGACGATCCAAATTCTACCTTGTATCTTCAGGGTCACAAACCAAATGCACATTTGTTACACAAATAGAGATTCATTATTCTGACTGAAACAAACAGGATTACTTGTTTACCAATTCAAAAGTAATCTGTTTTTTTATTTACCAATATATTACATTGCTGAGCAAAGAATTATCTTTCCATTGTTTATACACCTCACTATTTAAGAGGATTATTATTGTAGAATAATCATCTTGCTTTAATTACCAAGAGAAGCGCCACATCATTTTATTAATTTTAGGATTTATGCCAAGTTGGAAACAGAATGTAAAACACAGACTCAGTCAGTAGCTGACGGCAGCTTTGTTAACACTTCTGCAAAATCTTTATTGAGAGAAAAAACACACCCCGCCCACTCAAAAAAAAAAAAAACCAAAAAAAACCCCAAAAAACCTACCCAAACCCCAAAGAAATACCAAGAAAACTCCACCAATAAAAACTAGAAGCAAAAATGAATATATATATATATTTTTTTAAGTAATTCAAGCACTTTCAACAAAGTAAACACATTCTTGCAGATTATATACCTGAGGCACACAAATGCATATCCATCTTTCCATGAGTGCTAAGGAGACCCAGAACATCCCTGGATTAGTGGCAGGGACAGTGTGCGTTGCCCAGAGCAGGCAGAGGAGCACAGCCAGCCCACACACAGCAGCTCAGTCAATCTTCTCCAGCTGCAGAGTCCAGAAGGAGCAGCCCAACCCCAGCAGCCCTCAGGAAACAGCCATGGCTAAGTTCGTGCTGGCTGCCAGCACCTGCCAAAGCGCTTAACAAACACACTTATTTCACTAATCCTTCAGCTTATCTTTTTCAGGTGATGTTTCTTTATCTAGGAAATGTCTGGCTTGGCTCAGGACTTCACCTTCTCCCCAGTGCACTTCCTCCAGCTGGGGCCATGTCCTGTTTGGTACATTTATATCACAGTTATAGAATCAACAGTCACCAAAAGCCAACTCTAAACAATACTGACTACAGTTAATATGCGTATTTATTCAACTGCTATCCAAGTATGTGTCGGTTACTATTGTTTTTAAAAATAATAGATATTACCTCCTATAAGCAGAAATCAAGCTATTAACTCAAATTACAGCATCCTATTATATTCATTTAAATATATAAAAACTAATGGGCATGAAGACTCAAAACCTTGAAAAAAACCTATTTTTTTCATGTTATTCTTTCTTTTACAGCTTGTTTTATCTGTCTTCCTCAGCCATTAGATGTTTAGAAGGGCCTGTAAAATTCAGAATTGATGGCTTGCCCTCTTTCATAAGATATTGTAGACCTGCACCAGACAGCATTTCAGTGGCTTACTAAATCCCAGAAGCTCCATTTCTGCAGGCTGACTCTGAGGAATTGATGTATATGCATCTATCTTCAAAAAGAAAAGCATTAAAAAAGCAGTATTTTTGATCCCTATTTAGAGTCACTGTCTAACATCGTCTTCTGTGTGTTATATACACACAGAAAAGCTATTTTAGGACAAACACCAAATTGTTTTGATTTGTTTTGTTTTGTTTTGATTGTGGTTGAGCTCCAACCCTGTCAGCCTTGAAAAGTCCACCAAGCAAGTCTGAACTATCTCAGCTTTAAAGCAAGTTTAAATAAGTTTGGTGCTAGGTGATGCAGATTCTCATTTTATACTCTACCCAGAATTTCAGTTCACTTTTAAAATTCACAACAAATTTATTAAATTGGAATCAAGAAGATTTTTTTTCTAGATGAAGAAATTATCTTTTAAAAAATGAGAAATAGTGGTGTTGTAAAGTCCAATCCCATAATAACTTTCAGAGCCAACTAATATGTACTTTAGATGAAACCTGATTATATTTAGAATTTGAACATGTTAGAAGAAATGCTTAGCTTGTGCTCAGAAAAGTAAGAACTAAAAAGGATTTTTGTTTCAGAACATTGGGAAATTTTTAACCTTAACTGGAAGCTAAAACTGAAGTTGGTTTTTTAGACAATATTTTCCTCAACTATTGCTTGTGCTCATTGATTTTCTGTTTTATCATTTCCAATGATTGCTGACTGCTGGCATTTGTATATGTGATATATTAACAAAGGAAAAAGAACTGAAGCATTTTTTTCCGATTAAATTAAAGTAGCATATGATCTTTGCAAAGAGATAGAGGATTTGGAATTGATAATTCAAAGCATCTTAATTTGGATGGTGTAAGAGAAGGTCACCTTCATAACTCTGATTCAGCCCCTGAAAATATCTTATTCTGGTAAAATCTGTTTAGTAGTAATCAAGCAAAGCGAAGGTATAATGAAGAGAGCTGAACAAATAATTCACACTGAATAATTTTCTCAAACTTTGTTTCAAGTTCTGGAGTGTAAATGAACAGTTTCCTTGAGGTTTATTTATTCAGAAATAACGTATGTTATTTTTATCTGTATGCACTTACTAGACATTTGATCTGTCTGATTTAAACAAGCTAAGCCAAGGAGCTAAACTACAGTTAATTTCATAATTTTTCTCATTCTCCAATAAATCAAGAAAACAGTAAGGCTCTCACATAAAAAAAAAATCCAGGATATTGATTATTTTTTCTTATCAAGTAAGGTACATTGGAAAAAAATGCTATGTATCCTTTTCAGACAATTATGTCCTAGTCAAGAACATAATCCTTGAAGAAACAGAAAACTGTGAGATTCATTTGTGCAAGGTCCTAATTTGGTAGCCACCAGTGACATCTTACATTTGCAGGTACCTGCTTTCTGCAAAAAGTGTGTTTATGTTTTCCCTTTATTTGTATAGAAAAAATAGAGACTAGAATATTTCTGTTGGAAGGGACCAAGTCCAAGTATATTTAAATATTCCTGGGCCAGTGTGCTGTGAGGTGGAACAGGGACCACAGTCATGCTCTCCTGTACAAAACCAGTGAGTGTTCCAGCTCTTTGAAGTAAACACATAATGTTATTAATTTCACTGGTAAGAGGCTTTGATGAGCAGTTTTGTTGCAGTGCAGGTGTGTATTGTGTAATGACCAGCTTCTGATCTGTGCAGCATTTAACAGAGTTTTTAAAAAAAGTCTTATAATCAAATCTAGGAATGTCTTTATAGATGACAGGCATTTCTTTTCTTTGGTGTGCTTAAATTTATCTTAGGTATTCTTACATTTAGGTACATCTAGGCAGTTGTCGATTGCATTGCTTCCCTTTGCATCAATATCTATAAGCTACCTTCAACATATTGGACAAAAAAGTCTTGCCTGTATTCCCAACTTTATTTTGAATGTCTACTCGGCCCTCTGCTTCAATGATAATATTGCTGTTGGTAAATAACCTAAAGATGTATCAAGTGATACAAGTGACTTCTACTCACCCATTTATCTGCCGCACAGACTTGGCTTTCTTGCACCAAGAGGTACAAAACTGAGTACTATAACATTTAAATATTGTTCTAAAATAATAATCATTGAACATCATTACCACTTTCTCCTACAGAAAATTTTATGGGTTGTTTAACTCAAGGGAGAGGCAAGACTTTATTAAAATTGATGGATCTTTTCTATACATGTCAAACTGATATCCTGTGACAAGGCACTGAGCTACAAATCAACATGTAATGTTCATTGTCTGAAATTCTAGAGATAAGGGCCAAGTTTGCTCATGGTTAAACGCAAACCTCCTTCTCCCCACCCCCAATATTACTTAAATTATGTAGAAAATTTTCCTAGAAAAATATGCAGTGAAAATTCCAGGAAATCAGATAGCAACAGAATGAACACTTAAGCACATGAAAGTAGAGAACATTTTTAAATTACTGTAAATTCACCTTTCCCTAGTCATATTGAAATGGAATTCAGCTGAGTTATATTCAATAAAGAACCCCAAAAGGTAAGGCTTCTGTTTTCCTCGCTAAGGCTTTAGAATCCCTATGAGATGCTCCACGTGAGATAGATATAAAATCCACCAACAACCTGGAGTAGAAGTCAGGCTGAGAAAACTTTACAGTCACTCTGGATTGCATTTAGATTTTTGTCTTTACCTTTTTTTTTCCTTTGAAATACTGTAGTTTTGTTATTCAAGCAAAACACATAAGAAAAATAAAATGGTAGAAAACAGTCCATACAGAACATTTCACTCATTAGGGCTTTACATAGTAACTTTTTCTATTTCCTTTATTTCCTTTTCTTCTATATGCTTTTTTAAAAAATTGCACATATTTTATTTGACTTAACACTACTAGACTCATTATCCAAGCAAAAAAAAGCAGATTAATTCCTAAAACTCAGTTTTAAATTTCTCTTTGGAGGTTTGATTGAATTCTATTCTGAAAATTCACCTTATGATATTTTATCTTAGCGGTATTATTCAACTTCAGAATAAATCCTGCAGCAGTTTCAGCTTGGGGCCTCTGTTGGGAGACTAGTCTTATTTAAAAGTACAGGAGTAATAATTGTGTAATCTGGGACCCATTTCCCATTCTGTTGCAGATTTTCTGGGCAATCACTTATATCCTTTCAGGCCCAATCTGATTAAATGAGCTATGGAACACTTCCTGCGGGACTCAATCAGCATATCATTATACTGCACACAGAAATGGGCAAAATAAACACCACCTCTCGGATAAGATGTAAACATTCATTAAATGCTTTAAATTGCTGCAAGACTCTTAACATATAAAATATTACAGGAGCGATTTTAATATTTAATGTTCAATAGAGTTTGGGTTGGTTTTTTTTTCCTCTTTTCCAATCACTTTACATAAGAAGTCCCTTCAGCTATTCATAAAGGGATTGAAAATCCACATGACAAAACACGCAGTTGAATTTGTCATAAAAGTTGAAAACATTGTGGATGCTGCCTTCTCTATAATCCTGTTCTCTAATACAAGAAAAATACATAAACCTTGTTAAGCCTGCAGGGACTGTATATTCCTTGTCCTTGCTAAAGAAACAAGAAGCTGAAGAGCAATTGCTCATGGACTGTTTCTCAGCAAAGTTTCGTTTCAGTTTTTGGCTTTGTTTTTTGGTGTTTGGTTTTCTTTTTCTTAATAATTCAGAGAAAATTATTTCAATTTTATAAAAATCAAAATAATCCTATTTTTTACTAAAATATGTTTTCCTCATGCTGTATGCTTAGCAAATGTTCTCTGAAGAGGCACAATTGCTTTTACTAAAGATATCAGGGGCCTAATAGAGCTATCTTTTCTCCAGGAAAGTTGTTCTCATTTACTTTTCTACTGAGTTACTTTATATCCTTTCCTTAGATAAACAGCAACAGTGAAACATAGGAAAATTTACACAAAACCCACAGATTTCTTCTTCTTTCATATTCTATTTTTAAACCCCTAGTAGCCAGAAATGTAGTTGATAATCAAAAATTTTGAGATAAATCATCTACCATGAAAAAATTAACTATCAAAAAAGGGACACAGAAAGCTATTGTAATGAGATTTTAAAATGCTTTTAATATTAAAATTACAAAGTTGCTTTAAAATGGGTGAAAGTATTATGAAAATTGTTCTCAGTTCTATTTTTGGTTTTGGTTCATATACGTTCAGTGCCAATTTGTTCAATTCTGCATGCTTTTGAAAAATATTTTCACTGACCTAACTTTGGGTTGGGAGAAAAGGCAGTAACTGTGAAGCTAGACATCTCTAACAATACATATATTTTGTTTTATTTTTAAATAAAACTGACAGGTCTCCAGGCAAAGCAGTTCAAGGCTGATTTTTGCAGTACAGTACTGTACTCCTCACTAAGGGTTCCTAAGGCTTACAGTACATTTGTGCATCCATGGAAAGTCTGGTCAAAATGAAATATTGCTTTAAGCTACATAACACCAAAAAAGGCTTCCTGAAATTTTGTCACTGAAACATGCTCCATGGAAGAACACTTAAAAAATACCAAATCTCCCTTGGCTTCTGATGAACACTTGAGGTGTGGGCCACAGTGATTATGCTCTGTATAGGGAAAGACAATCAGAACAAAATCATTGAAAATTAGTTTTGTGATAGAGAACCACCCTCTGCTCTGGTGTGCCACTTTCAAGGCAGTGAAACTGCAGGGCAATCAAAGGAGCCATGTAAAATGGATGGTGTAGAAAATACGGTGCTTTCAAAGACCTTTGCAACTGGATGTCAGCTGCAGTTTCATCATGGCCTGGACCTGCAGCCATCAAAGCCAGCTCAGACGTGTTTGCAGCTCCCAGAAGTGATGGGAACTGAAAACAGAGTCTGACCCAGTACCTAAGAGCTGCTTTTGTTACTTGCCACTATTCACGATGGACATGGTAATGAGGGAAAAGAATAAAGCTTCCCACTGCAAGCAAAACGTTTGGGGTGCTTGTCTAATCAATGACCCAACTGCATCCACTAAAGGGGCCAGAGCCCTCTGAGAGCACTCAGATGTGTGTGATATTATTGTGCTTCAGAAGCCAAGGAGGCATTCTCTGTTTCCTCTGTGGAGCACGAGGAGAGGAATTTGCAGAAGTTCACTAACAATAGTACGGGTGTTGTTTTCTCCATCCTAAACACTTGTTTTTATCATTTTGCTTTCAGATAGCAGAGGCAAGCCCAGCTGGGAGACAGGCAGGGAGTCAAAGAGAGGAAAAGGGATCCCTGGAGGGTTAGTGATGTTCAAGCAGATGGGGGAGGAGGGAAGAGGGAGTGGGAGCAGATGGGAGGGGGGAAGAAACCAGAAGCAGAACAGATGTGGGGGTGGGAGGGGGCTAATTTTGGTTAAAGACAAAGGAGGACAAATATGAATTAAATTTGTATTTACATTAAGAATCTTCTTCTTCCCATAAGCACACATTTTGTGTCTTACACTAGAGGAAAGTTTGTACAGCCTGAAAAACATAACAGGCAGACCAAACATCAATGTCACTTGAGCAAGCACTAGAAAGTGAAGAGGGTCTGTAAGAGTTTCTCAGCCATGAGGTTTTGTCTCTAAAAAGCTGGAAACTGAAGGTTCCCACCTGTACTTTATTCCACTGCAAAAACACACATTTGGAAATATATGCAGCAGCAAAACAATAAAGAGGAGACTTATCGATGTGGATGAAGAACAGATCTTTGAATTTCCTGAATTAAAGAGGAATAATAATAAGATTTGAGCTGTTGAGCCATGAGTGAATTACAAGCAGGTCTACCCTAAATAAATAATAGAAAGGTATAACCTATGTTTGCATGCAGAACATTTTCATTTCCTGTGAAGACACTCTATATTCTGTCCAGTTCTATATTTTGAAGCTGAATTTTGTTGTTGTGCTTCCTGGCAGGGTGTGTAGGTTGTGAGAGAAGGCTGACTGGGAATGCTGCAGCTGAAAGTTAATTAGTGTGTTGGCAAGCTGTCAGCCAGACTTTTGTCTGTTTGCTTTTCATATAGAAATGAATGAGAGTGGATTCCAGAGGTGTCTGAGTACAATTAAGCATCTCACTCTCTAAAATAAATATTTTATATTACTGCATGCTTTTAGGAATCAGCCAGATTGTATCCACTGATGGTATTTTCTGCTGATATCCTTAAATGTAAATATATTTAAGCAGGTAGAGAAGATGTAGTTTAGTTGCATCTGCTTGGTAGAGATTGAAGAGCCAGGTTCTGTGTTCGTTTAAACATAGAATATAATTTTGCGTAATCCAAAAACCTGCTCCAGGCTTGTAGACGAATACTGGGGATCAGTTTCTGGCCCAGATTAATTGAGCCTAATTTAGTTGCTGATAATACAGCAGACAAGTCTACTTAAAATATTAAAAAATTATTTTCCAATTCTATGTTGAAAAACTGCGAGAAATCTTGGAATATGAAGCAATGTGCACCCAGAGATAAATCTTCACCCACAGTAATTACTAAGCATGTGATACTAGATTTCACAGCCCAGAATTAAAGTGAGAAGCCTGCAGTGGGTGCTGAAGGACAAAAGGAAAGCTAAAAGGGTGCTAGAGAATGGCAACCTTGATTCACACTGGATGTCATTCCCATGGGGACCCTGCCTATAAATGACTTTCACCTGGCCAGGGAACAAAGAACAATTTCTCCATTTGCAGCAAAGGAAGTGCATCAACTCCAGAAATCACAAAATTATTTCTGCCTTCCCTTGCCCTTAGGAGAGTATATTCACCTTGGGCGTTCAGGTATGCTTCAGGTATGCCACAAGAGTGCACTTACAACTCCCCAGAACAGGAAATGACTGAAAAGCAAAGATTGTGCTGCAGCCAACAGCCTAGGCCTAGTGCTGTTTGTCTTGCCACCAAGATCCCCAAAAATCTGATGTGTCCAGCCACAAGTGAGGCTCTAGAAACTCCCTACCACTGTCCCCAGGGGAGATGGGGGCCTATAGACCCAGGCTGAGTAACTCTGAGTAGGATTAGATTGTCCTAAACTAGTTTTATGGCTCCCTCAAGAAGCAAGCACAGGTAATATAGGCAAGCAAAATCTGCTGCAGACTGGAATATTATCTGGAGACATCATAGAATACATTTCCCAACAAACCTGACCATCTGTTAAACAGATTTCTAAGGCCTGGGTCCCTGGTGCTGCAGAGCAGCCAATTTACCAGACCCCCAAAAAGGGAACTTCCAATTCCTCAAAATGACCAGTAGTATTCAATTTTTTTTTTTCACCTTTTTAATATTATAAAGTTATTTTCTATAATAGTGTTGCCAAACTTTATGAAATCTCACAACAAACACAGTCACAGAAAGATCTAGGCACAAAGAACTTGTGTTCTCTTGGGTGCAGTTGTCCTCTCTTACTGTTTGCTTAGCTGGTTTGTGACTTAGCACAGAGACTGAGCTCAGGGCTGGTCGCTTTCTGAATTCCATTTCTGCTTTGTTTTGAAGTTCAGTGTGAAAATACTGGCTCAGAACCTTCTTAGGTTGTCACTAGCTTTTACCTGAAGAAGGAAAGCTCCCTTGTGCCCTCATCAGTATACACATGTGTGAAGTTTAGAGTATTAGTTTATATATTTTTAGAAAGGATGTAAACTATTTGGAATAGAAATTGATCCCAAGAGTTCGTATATAACCCACAAGGATTCATATTAATCCCTAACCCACTAATCCTGCAGTTTTGATGGCTTAAAAGCCTACTACTTTAGAATTCTTTGTGTCTGTATACCCAGCTGGTCCTTAATTGTTTCTCTTCTATATTTATGCATACTCAGGTCATGTGTTGGTATACAATGTCATTATCACAAATTGATTTAAATCTGTCCGTCTCCACCTCTCAGAATCCATCAGCATAAAGCAAAACATTTATTTCCTGTTCATCACACGATAGTGCTGAAGCAGTCATGACTTTCAAGCTACAAAACACATCAGCACATAAATTAGTAAGTGTAATTTATGAGAACAGATTTATAACAAGTATTTTTCTAGCAGCATTGTATTAAAGAGCAATGTTTAAGTCAGGGCAGCTTGTCCCTCCAGATTGTCCCTCCAGATTGTCAGTCATTTTCAATCACAATAAGAAGAATCTAAAGCAATTTAAGTAAATATAAGAGTTTCTTTGTTTGAGCTTTTTTTTTTTTTAAATGTTGCCAAGGTCGAAATCATGCCAACTGAGAACTGGTTAGGCTCTGCCAATTTGCCTCAGCTGACCCCAAACCATAAGCTTCTGAGAGCACTGAAATAAAGAGAGACTATTGTTAATGTTGCTGAGTTGTCCAGAGGGTCCTAAAGAGACCTCTGTTATCTTTTATAAACACCAGGAAGATCTAATCCAAGTGCCAAGAGAGAGGCAGGTTATCTTCATTACAGGGATGAAGGAGCAAGCACGTAACAGCCTGTAGGATTAATACCGCTCAAAATAAAAGTTACAGGGTACTTTTTGACATAAGCACCCTGTTAAAATGTGTTTCACCTCAAGTTTAAAGCCCATTAATCTTGTGAAGAGCCGGAAATCTACAGTCTGTGTCACTTAGCTGGCATGAAGCACAAACTGCTCAGCAAAGCTGCTGAAATTCTGATCTACAATAAGCTTGTGAATGAGATATGGACAGCCTTAGCAGCTTGTTACTTTTGGTAGCTGCCATTACCAACTGCTTTCCCCTTTTTTTCTCTCTCAGTTATTGATTTGGCAGTGTGTATTTTTTCTCTAGTCACCTGCAAAGGTAGAGGTGCTGTATGGAGTAGTAGAGCAAAGGTTAAAGACAGTATGTTTGCCCTTTAGGAAAAATATCTTCATTAGAGATTTCTTTAATGATTTATCCTTGTCTGTGCCCCCCAATTTATTAACATCTGGAAGCTACAGCCTGAGATTTCTTGTGGGCAGCTCCACAGCCTTGGCAAGGCTTCCTGGCACCCAGGACTTGGCTCTTGAATATTTTGACCATCATGGGCTGGACACTTCATGTGCAAAAATAAGGAGGATCAGAGAGCATCTGATCATGATCCCTCTTGGGGATGTACTGTCCACTTCACCTACCCTTTCCAACTCCCCTTAATATGTCAGTGGTGACTTTTTGCCTGAAGACATCCCCTAACATCCTCACCCAAGGGTGTTAATGGGCTAGCAGAAATGACAGATGACAGACAACATGGGTCTTGCCTAAAATACAGAACATTCAGCAGCCCACTGGACCCAGATTCAAATAAGCACCAGAGACTTGCCAGGAACAGCTAAAAAGGACCAAATACCAGCCTGTGCAGGATTGACTGTCAAATAACTCCTCTAAACAGGAGCACTTCTTTCAGAGACCCCTGGGCTTGACAAGGGCAAGACTGAGCATCCAGTGCCCTCCCCTTTCCACTCACTACATCACCCCATTTCTATTTCAAGCACTTCTCCTCTGTGTTTTCCAGGGAGATCAGCTACATTTTGAGAAGGACATTGAGAACAGGATGCTCAGAAAAATTATATTTTTATTGTATTACCTCTGCATGCAAAACCTAAGAACAATTTATATGGCAGATATCTTACAGCGCCTAGGAAAAGCTGCAGCAATTCCAGTTTTCCCATATTCTCTTGGAAGTCCATTCCTGTCAGAACCTGTTTGCAGGTTGCTGTGGGCGGCAGGGGCTGCCCAGAGCCCAGCTCTGCAGAATGAAACACCTCAGAGTGAGACCTCCCAGGTGCCCTCAGAGAAGCCAACAAAACAATTCAGGTCAAGACAAATCAGAGAAGGGAATCAAGGGAAAAGGAAATAGAAATAGAAAACAGTCATTGATACTAGAGCTCACACAATAAAATTTGTAATAGCTTGACCCAGGTAACCAGGCAGAGTGTTTTAACAACTTTTCTTTTTTCCCTTCACCAGCACCTTTACATGGAAGATGTAAGAAAAGAAAGGACTGTGAGTAGATGATGATAGATGAATTTGTTTGTTAGTGCTGGTGAAGTCTTTGAATCTTATCAACAGAGTTGGTTTGGTTTTGTGGTATTTTCCCCATTTTCTATTTTAATGGCATCAACCTTATTTTTCATATTTAGCTCAATCCTTTCTCTCATTTAGTGTATATGGCACAAGAATTTTACCAGGATAAATATTGAAACTTGAATATTGGAATGGAAAAATATATCCAAATAATAAATTAAGCAGGAATCTTTTTGATCATTTGCTTAAGAGAAATACATCTACATATTCAAATGTAATGATTCATTGAAGTAGCGTGTGTTGAGACATTGCCAAGGAGCTGACTGCTTGCTCAAGTTCAAATTTCATCTTGTGAACTCTCATGAATCAAACTTAGAATTTTGTTTTCATTGCTGCTCAGTACTGTCAATGTTTTAATTCTTCACAAAGTTCTAATTACTGGAAACATGTTTTGATGACTATCCCCAAGGCTTATAGTAAGTGAAAATCAGTATTTGGAAAAGCCAGTGAATGCAATCATCCCATTAAGGCATGACGGAAAAGCAGTGTTTTTCCTGCTTGTCCTTTGCTATCAGTTTGCTTATTGTAAGAGCTCTTTTATCTCTGTCTGTATTTTATACCCACTACACTCTGTAGTGCTTTTGTGCTCAGTGGCATCACATAAATCAATACTTTTTATGTTTGTTCTTGCCTTGATATGTATTTGTAAATCCTATTACCGTGCAGACTGGAGAGGAAAATACACACCAGAATTAGTCAAATTAATATTTTATTTGCTATATTTGCTTCTCATAGTGACTGATTCCATATTTGGTCTTTAGACTTTATGATTGGTTAAATCAGTAGAATTAAAAGCATCCAGGACCCTGAGAGCTCTGTTTGCTGCAAATTAAAATATATAATGTATATGTTTTCCTAGCGTCTGGCCAGCTGTATTGCTGGGAAGATGCTAATGTGACACACTGAAGCATGAACTTCCTTCCCCACGTGCCCCAGAAAAGCAACATATTTTCAATGAAAATTCATTGTGTCTACAGGAAGGCAGGATAATCAAGGTCTCTGCACAGCCTTCTGCAGAGACACGCAGGGAGGCAGCGAGGCCTCTTTTCCCTTCCAGAAGACTCAGCTGGATCCTGCACACAGGAGCCACAGGATACTGCAGGCTGGATCCATCCAAATTCTTATTCTAAATCCTCTCATATGGAACTAGTGGAGAATAAAGAGAATGCAATGAAGATTAAAAACATCAAACACTGCTCTGTTAACATGAGGGAAGGCTGCTGATAGGAATTTATCATTATTGAATGAAATTTCAGACCAAGAAAAGAAAAAAAATGTACAGTGGTTGCTTGCTCAAGGTCTTTTCTCATATAAATACTTTGCATGTATATATGTTCAGTCACCACAGCTTCAGATTGTGTTTGTAAAAATGAATTAACAGACAGTGCCATGACTTACCCTGGAGACTTCTGCAAGTTGAAAGCTTTAGCCTTGTAATTTATGTTTAATAATTTAACACATTAATAATATTTTAGATTTGGATTATTGAACATAAGCATGGAGATTATTTAAATGAATATTTAATTTTTATTCACCTTGCAAGAAGACAGAACATATTTTTAATTGCCAACAGTAAAATGTAGGGAAATTATCAGTAAAGAAAGCATTTAAGAAAATGTTTTTACAAAGAATTTATGGCAGAGGGGAGTATTTTCCTTTTTCAAGATGATAAAACAACCTTGTCAAAAGAATCAGGTTTAAGGATATGACGAGTTTTATTCACACTGTTTCCTGCTAATTTATCTGCAGTAGCACAAAATAACATATGCTGTTTTTCATAGTTTCCATCTCTACAGTCTGAAATTATCTCTTGGGCTTTACATATTCTGGTTCTGCCCAAATGTGTGAGCTTTCTTGAAGACCAGTTGAGCCCAATCTCTGTTTCCAGAGTGGTAAATGTAGTCTGGCGTCTGATTCTTGCAGTAGAACTTTGAAAAGTCTCTAAAAACTTTTTGTATCTGTCATACTTTGGGGTTTTTACTATGTATTTGTTCTTCTGCTATTGGAGAAGCTATTGGTTTGTGAGTATTTTTCTGAAATTTTCTATTATTTATTATTGTCCTTAGGAAGCAATCAAATCAACCTTTGCAGAACAGCATTTTATTTTAGTACTGTTTCTCTGCAGGTATTATTTGACTGAATTTCAACTCACTGACCTACCTTTCTTGAGAATTTAGAGACACTTTAATTTCCACCTTTTGCCTCAAGCTCATACATTTTTAGCTTTACTTGTTTTGGGTTTCCATAATTCTTAGAAATTGAGAAACATTTTTCTTCTTAGTCTTCTAACCTCTGAAACATTCCAAAAGAAACTCCAGGAAAAAACTCATTCTTTAAAGTTTTGCACCAGTGTTTAGAGCTAATTACTGCTAAACTAAATAGCTTGTGATGCAGCGTGCCAGAAATCATGCATATCTTTTGTGGGTATTCAATATGAGCCACATATGGGTAATTTTTATTCAAGTTCCCTTCTGTCTAGACAAATTATCAGATCATTATAGCTCACTTGCCCATTTGGGCTCCCTTCCAATGCATTCCACATTTGTGTCCATTTTTTCCCCTACTGGTCACTTACTACGCTGGAGGCTATTTTTATTATTCTTAACTCTTCCTCTAGTTTAACAATTTTCAAACAGGCAAAACTTTGCTGCACCAAGCAAGGGAATTGTCTCTGCCTCATGTCAATGGTGGACAGGAGAGAAAACAATAAACTTATAGCAATAAAGATTTAAATTAGATAATATAGAAAGAAAGCAAAAGCAGAGAATAAAACAAAAAATTGTTTCATACTAAAAGGAGGGTTAAGCGTTAGGATAGACTGGGGAATATATAAGATCTCTGTCACAGAGTGTTTTAAAAAACAGGTTAGACAAACATCTGTCAGAAATGTTTTAGGTATAACTGATTCTGCCTTGGGGCAGAGGGAATGGATGAGATGACCTCTCAAGGTTCCTTCTAGCTCTATTTTCTGTTTTTTTCTAATTTTTGTTTTTAGCCTGGATTTGGACAGGCGCTTCAGTGCACTTTCTATTTAGAATGGGTGGTCAGATTTCTGTTTATAAAATACAGATGTTGCTGTTAAGAAAGATTGAGTCAAAAGAAGTTGAAGGTAGGAAAATTGTAGTTAAAAATAGAATTTAAATGCAAAACACAGAAAACGTTTTTAGTAAAGTTCATAAAAACTAACAAGAAAAAACAAAGAAAGCTGTACTTGAAATCATTAATTACATAAGGGGCTTCAAACATTGATTAGGCTGTACCACTTTTCCTTATTGTAAGTGGTATTGACCCTTTAGAATGAAGTTGATCCAATGCTTTCTACTATAACTCCTCTTAGGGATTAGGAGATGTCAAGTAATTTCTCTTGTGATATTCAGTTCTTGATAGCTTAGAGCTAGAGTGAATTAATTCTTCCCATACAAAGAAACTATCAAATTCCAAGGAACATAGTTAGGTATAAATAGCACAGACGTAACAATCACGGAGCCAAAAAGTATTTTGTGTGCTTAGCTGGAATCAGCTGGCATCATACTGGAGTCAACATTTTAATTCCTGATGCGTAACTTCAAAGGATTTAATTTTGTTCCTCAAGTACTTCTGCTAGAAAGAGAAAGCCAAGCTTCTCTTGGGGGGAACCTGTTACACCTCCTGGTTCCTGGTGCTGAGTGTGGTGAATGCTCACCAGAATTCTACTGAGAGCCTTGTTGCAGAGCTGTGCAAAACAGTTGTTCAAGCAAAATGTTAGCTAGATCTGTTAACTCTGTTAACTTTATTCTGTTTTCTTTTAATGTACTGTAAGTATACCTCATTGAACTCAGATACAGTTTAAAGATATTTTAAATATAAATTAGATCATATGGAAAGCGGTTTGGATGTTTTATAAATATTTATCATTGTTACGTGTCATACTTCGACATTCAGATTAAAAATTCACAAAGCTCAACATATTTTTCATCTCAATCAGCTAGTGAGTTGTCAGATTGACTTGTTATTTATTTATAAGGGCTTGTAATGGAGGCACATTGTCACACAGGTGATTGGTGAGCCAGGCAGTGACACTGCGATCCTGCGGCGGACAAACGTGCTGGTACCACGTGAAGTTTGCTGGGATGTGCTGTCACTTCTATCAGCAAGCACAGAGCTCTCCTATACACAGATATGCTTCTGCTGACAACTCAGTGACTCTGCCCCTTAATTTAATACAGTCTCAGTGATGAGAAGAATGTACATTTTCCCTCAGTGCTTCCTCTCAGCCCAGATGTTGGGCTTTTGTCTGTGTGTCTAGTTCAGACAGACAATGAAATATTTTGGGGCTTCAAGTTTCTTTGCATTTTTACATTGATCTGAGAGCCCAAAGTAGCACTTACCAGACCCTGAAAGCTGTGTTATCATTCAGTATGAATCCATGAAGAAGGTTGAAATAACTGTTCAGAAGGGTCTGGTTTGATTTTTTTCCTTACAGTTTGGGATCTGCTTTCTATTTCTTTTATTCTATCTTCCTTGAAAGGCAATGTAAAGTTTCACTGCAAGACTTTAAGGTACTGGGAAATGTCATTTATTTGAGTTGTACTAAGGTAACAGGTGTGCTTAGTAAATTTTGTATTAAGCAGAGTACAGACAATTACAATAAAAACAGCTTTATCAGGTTTTAAAAGAGATTAGAAATCTGCTGTAATGCTGACAATCTGACAATATTTTTGTTTCACATAATTTTCCGTACCTAATTATGACTACACTCTGATATATTCCAGCATGGCCTGAGAGCCAATGTTCAAGATATTTACTGTTAATTTATTATTTTGTATTTATTCTGGATTTCAGATATATATGTTACAATGCCCTGTCCCTCTGTATGCAAGCCCTGGGCTCACTGATTC
Source organism: Emberiza elegans (assembly GCA_024865655.1). NCBI lineage: Eukaryota > Metazoa > Chordata > Aves > Passeriformes > Fringillidae > Emberiza > Emberiza elegans. The sequence continues at coordinate 74,741,734 of JALJVW010000206.1, forward strand.
ATGAGCTGTTGTTGGCTGTTATTAAGAAGGGCAAACCTGGCCACGGGCAAACTGGATCTACATAAAAATTCAAAACTAATAACACTCAGATACAATTGAGAAAGTTTGAAAACAATTATTTTTGTTTCTTGGGCTGTGGAACAGCATCCTCCTGAGCTTACCTGTGTCTGTTGTCCTTATTATTAAATATCTGAGTAGCTGGTTGGATCATAGTTACTTTTTGACTATTTTTCTACTTCTGGATGAGACATGTATCCTCTGCACCTCTGTGGTGAGGGATCAGACAGTGAGCCAGCTGTGTTGTGAGAGCACCACCCACCCCTTTTAAGTTAAATACTTATAAAAATTACTATTTTCATGCACAAATGGACAACTTTGAAAAAGTATTATATTGTTCAATATGGCTTTAACCTAAGAATTTTTTTCAGAGAAACTATAAAGTAGTTTCTTTGAAGAGCTATTAAAAAATACACTTATGTTTGCTTTCTCCTCTTCCTCATGCTTTAAACAAGGAAAGGAATACGATTTTCCTCTGAAGGTCAAGAGTCCACGTGTATATTTTTTGTTTATATCAGGAATATGTGTGTCTCCCTCCATAAGTAGGTTATATTTCTGTACCACATCTTCCAGATCTGTTCTGCTAAACTGCAATGGCTGCAAGTGAGCATCTAGGTCAGAGTCATAAGGAGAGACATAACCACTGCAGCTGTTGAGAAATTGCTTTGGTGGTCTTTGCTAAATTTCCACTAACAGGCCAGTGCAGCACACTAGAGATGTAAATACCTCACTTAAACACATCCTTTAGTCTGGATTTATTGTCCACTCTATCTGCTCCTCTTCTGAAATTTTAAAGGCTGCAGGAAAATGATAGGCCCTTGGTGTGGAAGATCATGCTGGAGCAGAATGTTGCTCAGCACAGCCAATGTTACCTGGCAAACGCAGCCCACGGGCTCTTGTTGATAACCCTTCCTGCAGCCCAGGCTTTGTAGGGCACTTTGCCATGCATTTGTGGAGACAAGAAAAAGAAAAGATCAATAGCTTAAAACAGTCTACAGAAATTTTACCCTGAAGCCCAAAAGCACATAATCAAAGACTCCCAAACCTGTTAACAGTACCTAACAGTATTTTGTTATTCTGTCACCCATATTTTAAAAAAATAACCAAACAAACAAAAAACCAAAAACACCCCCAAAAAACGCCTAAAGCTTGGGGAGGAGGGGTGGAATCAGTGTGGTCATAGTCCCCAGCATTACCTCCTGTACACGAGGCATTGGTCTAACCTAGTCCTTCCTTTTTATGCCCTAAGACAAATACACTTCCTGAAATTGCAATGGCTCTCTATTAAGTTTGGATTTTAAAAAAAAAAATTAAAACCCAAAAAATCTTTTTTTTTTTGTTCAGAAAAACAGCCCATGAATTTTGTAAATCACATAGAAAGTAAAACAGATGCCCTTTTATAAGTAATGGCAAAAGATTTTAAACATATTATTTATTTACTTATTTCTATTCAAAACACTGTAATTAGTGGAGTAAGTCAGCATTTTGTAAGAATTTGACTGTTTGCCAAGTTTAGGTGATTGATAGAGGTGTTCTCTCCCTCTTTTACCTCTATGTGAGTCCCTCCAATGAACCTGTAAGATCTCTGGCTTTTAAATCTGTACACATTTAATAATAATTCTACACCTGTGCACTGGATTTACATGATATAATGTTAACAGCAAGTCACAGAATTCTGAGATTTCCCACAGAAATTTCTGTGATTTTTCCTACTTTCTTTTCTAGTTCTGCTTATCCACAGATCATTAGTAAAATGTAAAGTTAGTGAGTTACCCCAAAATGCTTACATCCATCAAATGTAATTTGAAATTCTGTGAATTCTGTGATGTTTATTTCTATACTTCAGAGGCAAATCTTGGAAATGCTATATGCATTTGATACATGATTCAAGCAATTCTCATCTGTTATCTGCCAACAAGACACCCATGAAAAACAGGGGGCAAACTGCTGAAGCTTGTGTGTGTCTCACTAGAATAGTTGAAGATTTCAAGGCTGTTAAAAAGCAGAGGGTGAAGAGCTCCCAAGCTGTTAATTTCTTTCTGAAATTCACTCCACTGCTGAATTTTGAAGAGATTATGCAAAGCATCCTTATATTTAGTTATCAGAATGCATATCAGAAAGAGTCATTTTGACTAAACTCCATAAGGTATATTTGATCATTTCCTGTGTTACCAAGATTTCCATTTGTGCTGTAGCTTGGCTGCAGACAACTTACCATGGTATTACACTAAAAGTATTATAGCCCCTAAATGTACCATTAGGGATTGCAAGTGAGAAAAGAATATTTTGAGAATTATTTTAGTTCCAAAGACTCTGATTAGGCATAGGAAAATATTGCAGAAGCGAATTCATTCATTTGAAGAATGAGATTTTTCTAACACACCATATTTGAAGGACTTTGTCCTTCATTAATAAAAATATATATATTCATTCTTAACAATAGGAAAAAGGTAAACTTTGTTCTGCCTTATAACCTATTCTATTCAGTGCCCATATCAAAGAGGAAGGATAATCATGCACAAGTAAAATCACTGATATGCAGAATTTTCTTGAAAGCCATCATTTCTTGTCCATTACCACATCATTACATCAAGTAGGGTCAAGGCCTACACAGAAGAGATTATATAATTACTTAGGCAGGGTTTGATACATCCATTATAATCCACTCTTAATTGATATTTACCCACTTTTTAATTCTACTGAACAAGTTTATAAGAAGGACTTCAATTAATAGAGGATGATGGCTGGAAAAATAGATACTGTGGAGGTGTTAATATTTTTCTCAACAGTGAACATTAGCAATAGTAGCCATTTTAGGAGTACTATATCTTAAAAAGAGATATCTCTTGAAAGGTCAGAGAATAACTCCACAACCAATTGTGGCCAAGATTCTTCTCAAGCAAAACTGGAAAACAATTTACTTTTGGGAAGTGAAAAAAAAATTTTAGAATCTGAATCATTTAATTCATTATTAAAATATATTAAATTAACAAAAAGAACAATTATTCATTATATTGCAAGACAAGAAGCCTTTTCCTCTTTGGAAGGTAACAGAAAATCTTATTAAGTTGAATTTTACTAACTTTTATAATAATACTCTGCTATCTGTTTAAGGCATCTAAGTAAAAGCTAAGCAAGAAAGGAAATGCATAGAGCATCAGAATCTTGAGCCCACTTATTTCAGCTTATCACTTGTGTATGATGAATCCCAATTAACCTCTTTCTGAGTTACCTATGAAAGCATAAGGACTGACTTATTTTTGTATCACCTACACATTTCATTATTCCAGTTGAGCTGAAAGATGGACAGACAGATATAGTGAAATGGATAAATGCCAGGATCACAAATGATTTTGAAGACCTAAGGGTTTTAGAAGGATGCTTCTTTCTTAGAAGCCCTTCCAAATCTGAAATCCTCATGACCATGGAAGTATATAGAAAAAAACCTGTCAGCAGTCCTTTGTTTTTTATCTTTTCTTCAGAAAAAAAGCTCAAAGCATTGCTAAGGATTTTCTAATTCCTGCTGATTTTGTTTTTCTAAAAATGTATATATATTCCTTCGACCTCAGAGATTCATAAATGTTATTAAAAATGAATGGCAAGACTTATTTAAATTGAAATGTCATATGGTTGTTTTGCTAGCAGTTAAAAAGTATAGACAACTGCATAAGAAGCAAATTAAATTAAAAAAATAAAAGGTCTGAGGTTAATTATGAGTCACAAACTATAAGAATTTAAATATTATGCCTACAAAACATATATTTACACACATGTATGAATTTAATGAGTTAGCCATATGAGTGCATAGGTTGCCTGGTTCTGCAGTCCATTTTGCTCATTAATCACAGCGTACCTCTCGCTTTGTCGCTCCTATTCCAGCCCCACACCACCGAGGGGAGGGTGTCAATTATCCCAGCTCTGCTCTGGCTGCTGCGGTCTCTGGGATGACTGGGATAGTGAGCACCAGCCAGAACTCCCTCAAGACTTTAGTTTGCTTCCCCTTGCTCCTGATAAGGGCAGGAATCAGACATCACAACATCAGACCTCTGGCATGAAGAGTCACTGTGCAGAGACCCCGAGGGCAGAGCAGACTTTATCCATATCCTTCACACTTTGAATATTTGTGCTCAGGGGAACCAAGTTACCTATATCCATCTCTATCTGAATTTTGAATTTTATTAAAGTGATACAGTCTTCTGTACTAATACGTTCTAAGGTGAAATTTATAACAGCTTGAATCTTTAAAATCTTGGGTACAAATTTTTACTTTTAAAATTAATTCTATCTGTCGCTGCTGTAGAGCCTTCTTTTAGAAGCAAAACCACCTCTATATAGAGGTGTATAATTTAAAGCCAAGACCCCTTCACCACCCTCCCTTAACCCAAAGGACCCTGCTATGTTCCCTAAGGGCAGCTCCATGCAAAGATTCTAGGAAAGGGGAAATCTGAACACGGCCTACCCATAGAAAACCCTCCTCCAGTATCTGTAGAGGAATAACAGAGAACAACAGAGTGGGATTCTGCAGAAATTCATACTATAAGTGCTCATCAGGCTTCCAAGTTTAAGAAGGTGTGAGACACCACATGCTCCAGAATCTGATTTTTCCATTGTGAAAGAGAAATTATTCTGGACACTGCAAAGACCTTGGATGCATGGTGGAAAAAAGGTCTTCTACTTATTTCTATTATTCCATGGGTAGACAGTTAATAATTTGCCATGATTTCACACATATCTCACCAGTAATATGTAATTTATGTACATTTTTAAAGCATTTACAAACTGAAAATTAAGTTTCTGTTAGAAATGTTTATGCAAGTATAAAGAATATATCCTAACAATTCATAAAGCATACAGTAAGAACAGCTTCCAATAACACAGGTGCACTGTAGAAAGTTGTTTTATACACATGAAGAAAAAAAAAAAATCTAAGTGATGTTAGCAAATACCTTTATAAACTTACACTTCTATTTCAATTTATTTCTAGAATACAATTAAACAGGATTAAAACACTAGAGTGATAGGTGACAGTTGCTGAGTATTGACTGTTAATACAAACTACATAATATTCTACTAGAGCCTGAGCTACAATTTCTGGTTAAATATTGTGTACCACTACCTTAGAAAAATAACCTCATAAATGAGAATTTTCGATAGAGAAAGACACTAAAATATTCCTTTCTATTTAACATGTAACATTAAGGCTAGAAGAGCAAAACCCTGAATGACCTTCTAACCTCTTTCAAACCAAAAGAACTGTGCCTTACCGAGTTCAGTTTTATGAAGAATTCTGTTGAGACTAATTGAGAATGGATTAATGAAACGGGTCAGGTCAGCTGTGAGATGTATGTGAGACTCGAAAAAAATGAATACCTTTATTTTGAAGGATTTTTTCCTTCATTATTTATGAAAATAATAATGTTTTTGACAATTTTAGGGAATTCTAAGGTTTATTCTCCTATGGAAACTCTACATGCTTCTTGTTGAAGCTGAAGCCTTGTATTGCAGACATCAGTAGAGAACACATAAATTGCTGTCTGTTCATATTCTTTCTGTTCTTCTCCACCATGACTTATAAATGACTAATTCTTCCATTTTCCTCATGAGGTCCACGAGGTGAAAGTTCTCCTCTCTAATGGATCATGTTAGACTTTGACATTTTCTTATGAGTAGTAGAACTATTTTATCAGGTTCAGGTGTCCAAGTCTTTCTCTGATCAAATGTTTTTTTTTCATTTTTAAGGTCTAACTTTAGGGTTTTTGTCATAGGATGAGTTATTTAGGACCAGATTAAACAATATCTTCTATGTAAAATGAGATACTGTAGGATCTGTTAAAACTACTTCAAAGATTTTTTTATCATTCTCTTAAAAATTTCACAATTATGAAAACTAAGATTTATGAGTACCTGATTGTCTGTTCTTCCAGGAAAAAGTTTAGCTGAAAATGAATTTGTGTCTTTGACGTCCAAATGTTTCGGCACTCTTCTCATTATTCTACTGTGTTTTTCATGCTTTCATGGAGGTGGGAAATCAGTTGATACCTAACATGAGATACCTTTGTGGTAAATTGATGGTAAATAATGCTGTAAATCTCCCTCCTCCTAAAATATAGGTCTTGGCTGCATTATGAAGACTGAATAAATTAATATCACACTGTAGACCTCATGAAAACTGCAACTTGCCTCTGCAGGCTGGCACAAAAATGGAAGGGTAACCTGATACCAGCAAAATATTTTAAAATTAACCAGAGCTTTAAATCTGAACTGATAGAGCTGGACTTTGTAATTTGGACTATGAGAACAGAAGAACGGAGTTATTCCTGTATTTGCAAACCAGAGGGAGGAGGGAAAACATTTTGCATTCTACAGCTTCCTACCACTAAACTGTACAGTATACTGCATTGTACCAAAATATTCTGAAAAAACTAAGCAAATAGAGTTGAAATTGCTTATGAATATAATGCAGGTTTGTGGTTCTTCAGGCCTGTTATTTACTGTGCATTTGCTGATGTGTTTTTTCATAGAACTACATATTCAGGTGTATAATAGTGGTGACTCAGATTGCATTCAGGTTATATCAGCATATCTGCTGAAAAAGACTTTTAAGGGAAGAAGTACATTATTTCACAGTAAAGAATATAAATCCACCTCTTGATACATAAGTATTAATTTAGGATTGTGAACTTGCAATGTCTTCATGGCCTGCAGTGGATGGCAGATTCTGTGTAGTGGAACAAATTGTGTAATACCTTCACAAGGCTCCCATCCCTGAGGAGCATTGATAATAGGGATATATATACATTGCTTTTCAATTAATGAAACTGAAACAGGGTCTTCAGAAAGTGGAGAAGAAAAAAATCCCAGGAAGGAGGAGTGAATAGGGAAATCATAACTGACCTAGCTGTGCAGCAGACTCAGCTCTTAATTGCCTTGCTTTATTGCTCCAAACTGTTGGAAATTAGGTTGAATGTATATCTTTATTCAACAGAGCAGTGCATTCATCATATCAATACCCAGAAAACTACAGTATGCACATTACTGATGTCACTGAAGAGACATGAATATCTTTCTATCTGATCAATTCAGACTGACTCATATACTGCATTAGGGAGAGTTTGGGAATGACAAAAGAAGTCAGGTAAACTCAACTGGAAATTATCAACTAGATGATGTCTGTATTACAAAACATCCCAGGCAGTGACAATTTCCAATTTTCCTTTGTAGCTGTTAAAATGTTATACCTGCTTTACCTAATTAACCCCTTCATTGTTAGCGTTAATTTTTATCATAATATAATGCTTGTTTTTTCAACTTAAAAATTTGCTGGAAAGGTAAAAATTTGCTTTCTTTCATTAAAATCTTGGGGTTATTTCTTCTTACTGTTGATACTGTACTTGTTAAGGAAAGATGATCAAACTTACCACAAAGTACTTCAAGAAAATCTGGATAATTAAGGTAGAATCTTGTGAAAAGTGATCACCTTGGGTATTGGTCTGCTCCTGGTAGTGGTCTGCTCTTCCCTTTCTGTATGTGGTCTTAGCCATCCTTCAAACCAGATTTACCCTGGACACTCTTGATTTTCCTCTGTGAAACAAAAAAAAAAAAAAAAAAAAAAAAAATTAACATGACCATCTGCAGAGATTAGACTATTATAACCATGTAAAAGTTTTCTATGGTGTTCTATTACAACAATTTCCTTTTGAATGCTATATTGATTCTTCAGGGTAAAAAATTGCATTGAAGGTAAAGATAAGGTACTGTACAAGTACCTTATCTTACTCTCAGGTAGTGATGGAGTGATGGTACACAAACCAAGCAGACTTTTCGCTGATTTCAAGGAATTATCAGAAAATCCACAATTTCCCATTTTTACACCATGGATATTAGAAACTGTAGAGCCATGAGGAAAGAAAATGTGAAAAATCTTAGAATGTGAACAAAAAGAAGAAAAAAGCTGTGAGAGGCAAAAAATTTTTATGCCTATTCCACAGGTAGAAAACAGGAAAATACAGCTCCTGTGACCCAACACCTGACCCAAAAGATTAAACTTGGTGTTCTCCCTCAGTGGCCTCATTCATTTGCTGTGGAAATTGGACAGAAGACTTCCTGCCTCGGAGTGTCTGTTTTCTGCCAGATTCACCTGTTCCATTAGCTAGCTGGTGTTCGGTAAGGGAATTTTGATCTCCAGGGCCCTTTGAAGAACAAAACAAACTAAAACCATGACTGACGTCCTGTCACCCAGTGGTAATTCTCCTTGATTTGCAAAATAACTTGCTAAAAATTGCCTGTCTCTAGATGTGGGGTTTTTTTATGTAGCAGTGACTCAGTATATGAGTTCTACCTCGTTACCCCAACACCATGTCCTGAAGGGGTAGTTCTGACCTGTTTCACTACGAAACCAAGTCTGAGTGGAACTTTTTTGCTCCATTTGTCTCCTGACTGTTGTTTTACAGAGAATCCCTCTTTTACTGCTATGGGTTTTTTTCCTCCACAGAGGACTTTTTTCTATTACAATATGCTTATTTTATGTCACTTAGCATGCATACTGACTAGTAGTGTTTTCCCTTCTTGATGTTACCTCAGTGATTTTCCAAGTTTTCTTCAGCAATTTTATAATTGTTTCTGGCAGGACGGTTATTCATGCATAAAACTTAAAAACTCAAAACCGTAAGGTACTATGGATAAAAATAAAGATATTGTTTCATAATTCATACATAAATTTTTATTCTATTTTGATGTTTTTTAATGTGCTCTTCTTGGTCTGTATTTATAACTTTTGTCAACAGTGCTCTTTTGAATCATTTTACAAGAAAATGTAGCCACACTGAAAAAAGACTCTTAACAACATTGTCATCAGATTTTCTGCCTTAGTAATTCCCTAACAATAAAAGGAGCTTTACTACTTTTCCTTTTTAAACCTAGTTAGCTTGTAAGTATTTCAGAGTTGTAACCTACAGCCTGTTGTAATTAATCTACTTCAGTTTGAAGTTCTCATTCTCTAGTTTTTTTGGGTTTTGGGTGGGGTTTTTGGTTTTTTTTTTTTTTTTTTTCCAGGAGAGAACATATAATCAGTTCTCACCTTTGTTTGTGTTTGGAACATATAGCAAGAATCCCACTTGAACACTTCTTTTCCTCTTGAGAGGAAGCACTTAACCTCAAAAATATTCCTAAATTCTCCTTTATGCATCAGAGCATCTTTCATATCTCCATGTTCTCAGAAAAAAGTTGGCATCAGCACTGATTGCCCTTGATTTATTTTCAGGGGGCAGACTGTGCTTTTAGCTTTTAATAATTATTTGAAGTCTTATGACTATAAAATGTCCATGTCATAGGATGAAAACGTGAAGTCAGAAGCGTTTGATAATGCAGTGTTGGTCTCCCAAAACTGAAAATGGCCCAAAATAATGACTCTGAGATTTTAGTTCTTCCAGTCAGTTCAGCCAGGTTAGGTCAGAAGCCTGAAGACAGCAAAACTCTTTCCATTATCAAGATTATGGCAAACTAGTCTGTCTTGGTATACATCTGAGTAAATGAGAAATATGTTCAGAATCCCAGGCTGACAGCATCAGCCTTACAGCTGGGTTAGAGGATGCTGTAGTGGAGCCACAGAGACCTTGTCAATGTTCATGTCCTTGTAAGACAACCTGCTACTGTACCATGGGGAAATGTGACTAATTAAATGTTTTCTTGCTAAAGCATCAATAATTGCTTTTGACCTCCCCTTCTCACCACCTTATGCCCTGACTGAAATGGCAGTCTCAACCAGCAGTCTTCTGAATATTTTCAACTTTTTTTTTTCCATTTTTTTTGTGAGAATTAATTTCAGCTTCACAAAGATCAGGTTGGGCATGTGAAACCTGAAAGCCTGACTCATTCACATCAGTTTCATGCTGCCACAAGTTGTGGAGTTTTAGCTTGGTTGTTCAAGATGTTAGAAGGCTAGGATTGTCATTTCAATTTTTCTGCATTTCATTTTAAATTCTTTTTAATGGTGTGGTTACACTGGCCACAGCATAAATAAGAAAACAGGATTTGCATTTAGAATGCTGTAAAATACTGTATTCCTTTGGGTATACTCACAAATATACCCGTTCTTATAAATCAAGATAAGAATATGGAAAGCAATTTGATTAGGTGCTAAATTCAAAATGTTACAAGAATGTGGTCTAACAGTCACCAGGAACTTAAGTCAGGCTACTTATACAGCAATGTCTAGAGTGGAAAATTAAAATGACAGGTTTAAGAGATAAAGAAAATCTTGTTCTTATTCAGCTTCAGGGTTCCTGCCAGTTTCTCTTACGAGGTGTAATGTAATATTACATACACATCTACTATAAACAGTGAGACTTTTATGGATATGTCCAAAGGATACCATTTGATGTGAAATAAAATAAATTACAACCCTGTAAAAGTTCTTTAATTTATTCTTATAGGCATTTTCCTCTGAGAGATATGGAGCAAAAAGTAAAGCCTGTATATTTTACTTAGTGTCTAATCAAGGTAATAAACTATAGTTTTCAATTACGGGAGATAAAAATTCTGCCCTTAGCTAAACTAATAAACAGTGTCATTAAACCTTATGCAATTTTAATTAATGAATATCTAGAGTTTTTAGAGCATTTCATTTCTGGTTAATAGGTCTCAGTGACACACATGAATGTGGGACTCTCTTCTTCCTGATCTTTAGGTTGCTTTCACCTTCTTTTGATCTCAAAGTCGTTGTAAAAAGTTTCTCTTGATTTTTTCATTTCTTTGTCATCTGGCTCAATCATTACTTGATTTTCTTAGAACTATGTAAAAATACCACTTGAGGCTACAATAGATGTTTGCAGACTTCCTCTAAAACAACAGAACCTCCTCCCATCCCCTTCTGATAATGGCATCAAAAAACATTTATGGCTTAGAGATACTTGGCAAGTTACTGCATTCCTTCCCTATCAAGTTTTACGGCTTTTATACAGCCAGCATAACCCATTTAATCTCATACTCATTCTATACATACTTTTTTACTGATATTTTCCTGCATACCCTCTTCTAATTAGGAACTAGGCCCCTGAGGGCCCAATTAGCCAACATATGAATGTAATTATAACCCTTGAAATGTTCTTTTCCATGTGTGTCTATGATATGACTTTGACCATGCATAATGGGAACCTACTCACAAGGAAAGTTAATCCCCTAATCATTTGTAGAGAGAGCTTTTCTCAGATTTATAGGAGGAATACAAATGGTTATAGAATATCATACTCCAGGTAGTGTAGTAAATATGTAATGCTCCTGTGGCAGTATTCAAGAAATAATCCAAGTTTCAGAGTGTTTTAGTACCTCTCTATTTCCATTGAATTGTAAGTTCTGTGACCTTGCTAATGTGTCAATAATATCTGGATTTACTTTACTTCTGGGATTTTAAAACTTTATTTAAATATTTGAGACATTACCTACACATTATTCCAATGCTTTGCTGAGGCGAGCAATTAAAGAAACTCCCATTCTAAGTCGCTAGAAGGTGAGGAAAATAAACTACAAATTTTTGAAACAGTATTTTCTGAAGTCTGTTTTCTTAACATTATTTTTTTACACTCTCTGAATTAATGTTGACAAATCTCTCAAGCATCTGGATATTTTTATTTTACTTCCTGCACCTGGCTAAAAACATTATTGAAAAAAAAGTCACAGATTTTTTTAAGAACTGTTACTGAAATGAATAGCAAACATTAACCTGCATGAACAAGTAAGTATGATTCAGAATTAGATGTCTTCTGGGCCAATACCTACATGTCTGCAATATATAAAACCCCTCAAGAAAATTAATCCATTCAACATTAATATCTAGCCCTGTGTTGGTGACATTCTTATTGGGTTTGACTTGGTTTAGAAAAAAAACCCCTCATGCTCCAACTGAGAAGAGAAATATCAAAGTTTCTTTGGAAAGAGGTTAATTTCTGAATGCAAACCTTGTACAAAATATGTGTGGAAGACAAAATAAATAAAACTCATGAGACTGTATTGAAGCTAACAATCTTACACTGACAGCTTAGTTGTCAAAATGGCCTGTTATTTGGTCTTTTTGAGGTTTTATTTACTTTATCTCTAAAGACAGTTAATCATAAACTTACAAACAAGTCCTGAAAATATGTGTGTGTTTAAATTGACTCCTCTGAGATGCAGCAGGCTGGCATTACGGGAGAGACTTGGCGTATCAAAACTACTCATGGTTGGCACCTTCCATTTCCATTAAAAATGAAGCACTACAGCAGATGGGCCTCAAAGATATTTTTAAGGTTTACGTGCCAGCCCATGGGAGGGCTCCAGTGCAAACAGTTCCCTCACAGGGAGCCAGAACATCCCAGGTCAGGGGAGGGGACCAGGCAGCCTGTTTGTCACACGTTAGGATCCTCTCATGAGTTTGGAGTTGTTAAATTTCATTCTGTCTGTACAAACAAGTCATTTTAACAGGGGAAGCTTAACGTCTCTCCAGTGCTTGTCCTGCAGCAAATGTAGAGGTTTCAAAGACGTAATAAAATAAAATGAACTGAAATAAGAACCCACTACAAAAAAAGGCTTTTAGTCATGTGATATTCTGGCTGCAAATGGCATGCTTGGTCTCGGGATTCATTTCTCAGTTTGGCTCTGTGCTGAAGCCACTGAAGAGGATGGGAATATTGCCACTGACTTCAGTTGGTGTTAGGAAAATTAGTCTCCTCAGTAATGAGAACTTCTTTTCAAGCCAGTCTACCAGTATATGTCATAATATATAAACAAGGGAAGTATGGAGCCGTTTAAGGATACATTTTGTCTAAAACTACACTGAAAACACGCAGTCCTTTATAAATTCTCATTATGTTACTATTTAAAGATGTTGTTTCTTTCCTTGTTTAAATTTATACCAATTGATTTATACCAGCTGCAATACTTCAGTATTCAAATACTAAAGCTATTGGGAATCCTTGAAGGGTTTAAAAATATCAGGAAATTTGACTGTTAATTCTAGTTCTGTTAAGCTTTCACATTGAATACCAGACTGCTGCAACAGGCTGCATCTTCTTGCTGTCTTAAGGGATCTGACAAAAACATTCATGTGGCAAAGAAAATGTTCTCTTTGCTCATCTCTGGTGGTATAAACCTTCTGCTTTAACAGTTAAAGTTTCAAGTTCAATTGGTCTTTACATAGTGTTTCTGAGAAAATCATTGGCTTTCACTGTGTATCTGGATGTAACTCTCGAAAAAAAAGAAAATAAATCACTTATTTTCTGATCATTCAGGATTATTCTTCAGGACCTCATGGAGATAAGTCCTTTTTGTTCACCTTAGGCTGCACTTTTTGAACTTCGCAGTTTTGATTTCTGGCCCTCATGCCGCATCTAAACAATGTCCCTCTGTCCTGCTGTGAAATCAAAATTATAATTTCCCCTCTACTGTCCTAAAAGTCTAAATCCACCCATGAGTCTTTTTCTCACAGTTTTCAGAGTTTTCTTTTTCCTCACCAAAGCTTCAAGAGTCCTTTTCTTTTGTTTTTTGGAAAGTAAGAGTGTGGAAAACAACCTCTTGCAGACAGGCGTGAGAAAATTAACTCTCTTGAGGAGAAAACCTTTAGTCCAAAGATGTTTCCATGTCTTTACTTCTATTAAGCCTCAGTAGCATATCTGTGCTCAGATCTATGAAGGGTCTCAGAGCCTTAACTGTAAAGCCAAATACCTGGTTGCACATACTTACAGAAATACAGTAATGTTCTGTGTCATTAGTTCATTAATTCCATATAAGTTCCCTCGATTGTGAAAATATCAACTGCACTAATGACAGCAGCTTTTGTGCTGCAGGACAAGACTATTAAGAAATTAATAGAAGACAGTATCATGTAGTATCTTGCTAGTCATTAGATCTTTATGATATTAGGCTGCCTGTAAATGAGATACTTTATGTCCTAGATTAAACAGCTGATATCTTTTTAGGCTCCAAAGCTGATTAGAAAGACCATTTGTTGCTTTTTGTAGCACTTGAAGATTTTTAGCTACTGTCTGTAGATCAAAAACATTTGCTTATGCTTGCCATTCTTTTTAAAATATGCTTGTTTCTCCTAGATTTACTCTGTTCTCAGGGTGTTTTAGGGTAGCCCTGTTCATTAAACAGAGCCATACATGTTCAGTGCTATAAAGCATGTGAGGAAAAAAGCTGACTATTTAAAGAGACTTGTAATCTAAGTATGTCTGGGAATCACTTACCAGAGGAGAATACTGACAGTCATGTCCCCAGTTGGCTCTGACAGTGACCATTTGTGCTGCCAGTGTCTGCTACATCTGAGCCAATGATGGCAATAAAGCACAGATACTGCCTCCATTGCTTTGTTGTAAGGTTTTGGGATTTTTTTAATACATGGCTACTCCAGTTAATTTAAAGGAAAAATAAAACAATCCCCCAAAACCTAAAGCCTCAAGTTTCTTTAAAGCATCATGACCCAGAACCAATTCCAGTTCTTGTTTGGGATTATCTCTGTGGCACACCTCCTGTGGTGTTTGGTGATCACTCACAATTTTGTTTCTTCCTGTTGTGAAATTACAGGTTTCTTCACTTGGCTGCTAAAGAGCTTGTTTGTGTCTCTATGGATTCTGCTCACATTATGCAGTTGGACCAGCAGCAATAACTGTAGCAACAATGCTTCTATCAAGAACTGAGGAATCAGCAGAAAAAGCACCAGCAAAAGCCAGTTATTCATCATAATCATCACCATTAGCAGAAACATGAGATCCAGAATGAACTCCTACAGGACACATTTGTTCTAAATAGCCAGTGCTTTGGATGGGCAGTGTGTTGTTTTTGTAAGGCTTCCTCAAGCACTCAGAGGAAGCAAAACCAGTCTGGTTTGGGAAGGAAGGTTGCTGAGATTTTTGTTTCAGTGGTGGGGATGTGTGTTGGGATGGGATGGGTGGGTGGTGGGGATGGATGTTTTTGCTGTTGTTTTAAATCAGAACAGTAATTTTTATCCTTTTTTATTCAAAAAGACTAAGTATAAACTGGTACTTGTATAATAACAGTTTTGTGTCAGAAAATTCTAATTTTAGGTAATGGAACATTAATTTGTTGACACTGAACTTTAAGTGACTTACATAGTGCGTGGTAAAAGAATACTGAGTGCCTTCAGTCACTGTCTGGGGAAGTTACTCTGTCTCCTTTGGCTATGAAGAGATCTTCACTCTGTCAGATGCTACTAATAATAGCAGAAGTGTCCCCCTCTGCATTAATGATGTTCTAGCTGTGAATGCAAGGACAAATTTCATGGGTGGAACTGTACCAACAATGTACACAGATTGTAATGCAAGAATGAGGCTCAGCATACTAAAATCTAGAGTATACTAAGACAAAACGAAAGAAAGGAAGTGTCAATAGAGCTGAAAAACCTACAACATTGACATTAGATGGGGAAAATGACATCTTAATTGAGGTTTCAGTAGCTCAAAAGGTAGAATAGTATGAAAGGAAAAAATCTCTGAAGATTTACCTCTAATCAAGAAACACCTATGTTACTAAGGTTATAGTATAATGAACAAGAAAATAGGTTATTCTATGTGAACCAAATGAAGGATTCCTCTCTAGACTGCTGGATTGCAGCAGCCCTTAAAACACAGATGAAATAAACAGCAGTTAGCAGGGAAGAACCTGACTAGAAAACAGAAACCCATGCTGGGATTCACACTGCTGTTACTGGCTCAGCTCCCTGGGCATGACACTGCAAGTGCTAAAATGAAGCTCTCTGCTCCCTGGAATTTGAATTTGTCTGACATAGTGTTGCTTTTTTCTTATTTTATGTAGGGAATGGTTTTATATTTGGAGCTGACTTGGATTTAGAATAGCACCAATTCTCATTTCTTCTGAAGGGCTGCATTTTTTGCCTATGGGTTTTATTTCCAATCTGAAAATTCATAGATACAGAAAACATAAAAGTATTTGCTGCTACAAATACACTATTCTGTAGTCACAGAAAGTTTTCTTTGGAGTTTATTGTGGACCTCTTGGTGGGTAAAATAAAAAATTGCTGAACTTAATAGCAGACCAAGAGTCTGGTCATCTTCCTTCTACTGCTGAGAAAGGGTTTGTAGTGCATTAATCCCAGGATGTGCAAGCACAATATTAGACGTTGTTAAAGCATTAGCATTAACATTTTAATTGCTAATGAGTACTTAGGACAATAAATATTTATTAATTTAGGTTTACATATCGTCAGTGTTCTGTGTTCTCACTGGGCCACAGATTGACTGAAGGGACCTGGTGAACTAGAGTCTCCCAGGTGTGAAGATTGTTCTTTTGCTCAAAAAGGGCAGAATTTTAAGTGCTGGATGTCACATGCCTATAGAGTCATGCCATCACTCTCTTCGACATAAGTCCATTGAAATAAAAGACAAAATACCTCAAAAAGAATGTTCTGGAGGAGTATTTTAAAATTCAAAAGAAAAAAAACATATCTGATAAATCCTCTCAGCTTCCTTAATATTAACTACTCTAAGAATTTTAAAATGAAATAATTTATCAGCCTTCTAATAGTGTGAATCATTAATTATCTGGTGTGATCTTATTTGCACAGTTTTCAAAGGATGACAGCTAAAAAAACTTCAATCTATTCTAACATATAAACTTAAATATTTATAAATCTTATATATTATATAAACTTAAATCCTATATAAACTTAAATCTTATATAGACATAAATATTTGGAAATATCTGGTTTTATCTTATATAAATTTAAATATTTGGAAAAAAAACCCAACAAACACAAGCAATTGATTGTTCTCAAGCTTTAATATCTAAATACTAGAGAGAATTCTGTGGTTGAAAGTGGTCAGAAAAAGGGACATGGTGACAGAGTGTTCAGAAAGGTGTGGTGAACACTGACAAGTTGTGCTTTATTCTCTGGTCAAGTATTTTACTAGAGTAAGTGGATCTTTCTTGACATAAGTTCATAGCAAAGTTAGAATGGATGTTTTTTTATATGAGTCAAGAGTAGCTGTCAAAAGTCGCCTCTCTTGATTTAATTAGTTTTATAGAATTTAAAAGTGTTTTAATGGCAGCATGAATTCACATAGCATGGACAGCTGTACTGAAGCGGAGAATAACATAAACAAATGTCAGTAAAAAATGAACTACTAGTCACAAGTTATTTAACTGCTAGTTTATAGAGCCATGGATATCATTTAAAGCAACTATATCTTAGTTATATAACATCAAGAAATGTGTTCTTTCACTTTGTTGTAATTTGGCCTAGTCATGATTTCACACAGTAGAGCTCTATATGTAGTTTTTATTATCACGTTTTTAATATATGCTTTTTCATTTCACATGTCTGAATTTTCCATCAGCATTCTCTGTCTTTAGAAATGTTTCAGTAAAAATTGGGGAGCAAAAAATCACTGGCTTTCTAATGTGCATTGCACACTGAAATGTTCTTTTTTACTGTTCCTTAAGTATGTCAAAATAATATTGAAGCTTCGAAGTTTGCTGTGAAATTCATCCTTAGTAAATACAAACTTAAGTAGTACTTGAGAACAGTATTTCTAGTGAAATCCCAAGTATGAGCATATACAAACAGTGATAAGGGGCATCAATCACTTTTAGCATCACAGAAGTTTCTCTTCTGTTTGCTGTCTTTTCATTTAAGAAAATGGCTCAGAAAATAACACCAACTGTTGAAATTGGCACACCATTGAGATCAAATATTCTTTTTTCACATTTGAAGGACAAAAAGATCTGAAACATGCCCCTTAACAAACAGGTATTGTATACATTTAAAGCTCCTGCTTGCCTTAAACAGTTCTTGAATTATACCATAGAGATGTAAGTGGGTTGAGGGAAATGAAATTAATTATTATGATCAATCATGTTTCATATGCTTGTGGCCAAGTAACAGCAATTGCGGTAGATGAGGTACATAGGCAGAGGAGCAAATGCTTTTCCTAAGCTGCTTATAATCTAAATGGTTGAGATGGAAAATATGGGTGAGGGAAAAGATTTAGCACAAACGAACGTACACAGAGATGGTAAGAAGTGGATACAATTTGCTAAATGTTTTTATGTAAAAGGGTGGATTTATCAGGAGGGGATCAACTGAATGGAACATGCAAGAACAGGGAGTAAACTCTGTAAAGCTGAAGTAGGAGAGGGGGAGAATGGAAGATGGAGGCAGCATGGCAGGGATCTAAAACACAGGGACAGAAAGGAGTCTTCTTGCATTTATTTGTATTTGCTTGAGCCCATCCAGCTACATTTTCTCACTGGGGCCTTTGCATGAAACTGTAGGGAGAAAGTGGTAAAAGATGCAGGGGATGAGGGAGGCATCACCTGGACTGTAGTCAAAAGGGGATCTTTGGCATGCACAGGCACAGGCTGTGGGGAAAAAAAGGAGGGTCTTATGGAGCCACTGATATATCTCTAATTTATGCGTTTTCTAAGAACACGTGCTCATTAAGTGGTCTGCACGCACACTTGGTAAATGTGGCTCAGCTGTCTCTCCAGAATAATACAGGCACTTTTCACTGGAGACGCTTAAGTGCTTGCAAAATATATTCCACAGAAATTGTGGGATTTTTTTTAGCTAAAGCCCAATAATGTCTTACTTTCAGGAGCTGAAAAAGAAACATAAATAATAAATAAAACAGTGATCCATCCATGGGTATTTGACTAGAAAGTAGATTAAAATCTTAAAATACTGCTGAAGTTATCAGGGCAAAAAAGAGTCAAATGTAAGGGCTGAAACCAATCAGAGCTTTCAGTGTCAGGTAGCAGTATTTTTGCCTGAGCTAATCTATGCACATTGCATTTATCATCTAAACAGCTCTAGTACTACAACCAGTGATGATATTATATAGCCAAAAGAAAGGAGGAGAAAAAATCTTACAGCTGATCATTTATCTACCTTCTCCCTTCTCCTTTTCTTCTTGGAATGCCATTTACGTTTAGCTCCCATTTTAAAAGAAAGGGAGTGTAAAAAGGGGACAAGTATTCAAATTTGGCTTCAGGTTTTCTATCTCCTCCTTTTTTGTCTTTGTTGTCTGCAACACTGTTTTAATTTTAGAAAGAAATTCTAAATTGACATTTAAATGGTGGCAGGGCAATTCTCATTCTCTGCCTTGTGAAACGGTCTCTGAAATGTACAATTATGCTGTCATCTTTAGCACTCCACATTGGACAGAGTTTAATTATTAATGTGTTTCCCTCAGAGAATGACTCGATCATGTCACAACTCTAGACAAATACAGCTAATGCAAAATCATAAAATATTCACTTGAATACTGCTGAACTGACAGGAAATTAATTCTATGAACACTTTTGATATTACCAGAAAATTAGTTTCAAACGCATAAGACTGAAATAAATGTGTTCATAATTTGCTCAAGGGTAACGCTCATCTTGCAATCAGTTGGTGTCTTTTTATAAATGTTACAAGTATTCAACATGGCTTTATGATAAAGAGGACAGTTAATGTAATGTATTATTTGTAGACAATATTTCCCTTGTAAACAGCAGGGAGTGAAGAATTGCTCTTTCAGAAATATTTAAACTCTAGAAATATTCTGCAATTTATCATTTTGTGGCACCAAAAATACACCTATTTTTGAATAGTCCCAGGAGGGGGCAGGAATTCAGGAATTTTGTAATGATCACACGATAGTCTTTCACATCTAAATTATTGTTCTGAGTTTTATTAGCCAGATTGGGAGTGACTGAAAATCATTATCAGTCTGGAAATTGCAACCAACATAGTCAATGGAAAAGGATCAGGCTCTCCTTACTGGGTAATGTCTTTGTAGCAAATGTCACTACCATAGTGTAATCTCCAGCTGCATGAATAAAAAGTGCAGTTGAATTGTGACAGTTTGAATGACCAGAAACAGCAAGTTCAGTTGTTGTTATTTGTGGCATATTATTTACTGGAATTTAGAAAGCCTGAAATATGAAAAAAACATTTCCAACAAAAATAATTATGGTGTAAAACATTGACATGCGTGTGCATTACATGCTTTAACCAATTCCTATGGATCTTGCCAAAATGCCTGTTCCTAGTCTGGCTTTCTGTCTGGCCACTCTTGCTGGCAGCATGTGTGAAATCCCAGCAATGGGTTACTGTGAGGAGCAGGCAAATGCCTGAGTGGACCTTGTCACTAAACCAGGGACAGAGACTTTATCCCTTAGGCTACTTGGCAGATAATCCTGAACAAATACAAGGCCTGTTTTTCAAACAGGAAAAAGTATTTGGAATAAATATTATTCACAATGAATAATTTAACAGCTCTCATGGGCACCTTTGGAAAGTTTCCTCAGAAAGGCCTAGAATTAAATCACCATGAAGATTAAATTGTTTTTCAGGGGTAATCCTGCATTCATTTTTGCAGTGCTGACCAAAGTTATATAAAATATGAAGGATGAATATAGTGGAGCCACATTAACTGGGAGAGCTGGCATAATAACTATTGACAGCTCAAGGACCAACCAGGTCCAGTCTGCTGTTTTTAAAGTCTAGGAGGGAAGATGGTTACCAAAATATTCAAGGGCAGGTGATCACAAGGGTATCAAAGACGGTTGTCAAGTCAATCGCTTCAGCATTTTGTAGATGGAAGCACAGGGGTTGTTGCTGTGCACTGTTTTGTAGAGCTATGGCAGAGCATGAGACAGGGAACTGACTCCCAGGGAAGCTGAGTTCTGCCAGCAGAGAGCCCGAGTGTCTGTTTATCCACGTTTCTGGAAGATGTTTTAATGTAGAAAAAAAAGAAGCACCTTCAAATTTCCAAAGCATTCATCTGGGAATTTCCAAATGCATCTCTGTACATGAGGAGGTCATTTTACATTTTGCCTGCAACATTTGAAACTGGAAACTAAAAAAATATCCTGAGAACATCTTTTCCACTCTGTCTGTATGGCTGCATAATAAATACACCATTAAAACATGCAGTGTCATTAATGAACAGCAGCGGATTGCACAGTTTAACTGCTTAAACTTTTTATTAAAAATTAGAGGAAATGAGAGTATTCATTATGCTATAATGCTCCTTCCTATCATGACAAATAGCACCAGTTCTTAGAATTAAGATATCTGTATAATAAGGAAAGCACAGTACTGGGAGAATTTGTAATATGTGGAAAGAAAAATCCAGCAGATTACAAGATAATAAAAGAGGCAGGCAAGAGACAATACCTTCGTCCAGTCATAATTTGGTTTATCAGGTGTTTTTAGCCAAAAGTGTCATAAAGTTAAATTTAAAATGCACACTTCATGTATAAACAAGACGTTTGCATGCTTAAATACACTCCAAACAAATAGTAACTTCTATGAGGTTTTTTTCTTTTACAGATAAGTACTTTTTGTGTAATACCTGTACATAGCATTAGACATGAGCAGTACATGCTGGCACTTTCAGTTAGCAGCTCTCAAATAGGGTATAAATAAATTGGAACTCAGCTTCATAGAAGTAGTAAATTATTCAACATCAATCTATGGATCTCAGTGAGGAGTGGCTACTTAAGAATACTGAACTAATCACAGACAATTTGTTCTCTGGAAGTATTATTAAGGAGGAAAAAATAAAATTAAATAAATAAACAAATAACCACAAACAAACCACAGACATGCATACAGGCCCCCTCCCCCAAAACACTAACAACCTGGAAAACCACCAAATAAACCTCTAACTTTTAAAAAGAAAAGAAAGCAAAACCTGGAGTGGCTGATTTGCTCTATGTTTGAAGCAAAGCTGCTGTAAAAGGAGAAAAAGAGATGACATTGGAAGGTGACTATGCAGGGCAACAGGCAATAAAGGAATAAGCTGCTATTCACTGAACTAGAAAAGGAGCCTCTTATTAACTTCAGCCAGCACTGATTCATTGCCCCAACCTCACAGCTGAGTGTGGATTTCTAGGCAAAGGATACAGATAGAAACAATGTCTTAGTCTTCATGTTCTTGAGGCCTGACATTTAATCTCCAAAACATTCCTCAAATGCTTAAATGACTTAGTTTTAAGAACAGGTTTTATTAAGAAGTGAGGAAATTTTTCCAGTTTGGTATTTCATAAAGTTCTGCTTTTCTTTTTACACCAGAGAGTATCTAATTTTCAATGAGTAAACTCAATATTATAAAACATAGGAGTTCAAGAGATTAAATTTGAAAATTATATGCTATATTCAGCAAACACTCTCAGTGATAGAATGATAGAAATACTTGAAGAAACTTTAAGATATTCTTTTGTTCTCTAGTCATCTAAGTTTAGGAAACTAAATGTCTATCGCAATTCTGCTTAAAGAAAATAAATAAGTAATTTTGAAAACTTCCTTCAGATTTGGAACAGTACTGTATTGAAAGCACAGGCTTTTAAAATCATTATGAGGTGAAAGTGGAAAAAAAAAAGAATCATTAGTTAGGATTGTATTTAGCTGTCTTTAGGGAGATGAAATCCTCAAGTGGGATGAATTTTCGTGTTGCTATCTACTTCAAGCTGGCTGCTCTCGGTAGAGACAATGTTCCTAATTTCATTTTCCTACAAATCTGGAAACCTCATTCTGTCTTTCTCAACATTTTCAAATTCATAGCACTACTACTGATGTGAAATTATTTTATATCATAATACAAATGCATTTATTTTTTATAGCATGGATATCTTCCTAACAGAAATAGGGATTGTGTCTTGGCCTGAACAGATAATATGTATGTAACCTATGCCTCCTTCAAATCTGTCTCTAAAGGAAAGTCCCAGGATCTCAATGCTTGCTTTTTACTGTTTTCTTCCCTTCCTTAGCATTGCTGAGCACATCCACACACCGTAACCTGCCCCCTCAGCTCTTTTCAGATCTTGTTTTCTTTTAACCTCTTTGGATTTCACTGAGAATAAACTTACTGGAACAAATGAGAGGAAGCTGTGAATCACTGCCAAGCAGGAAAAAAGGGAAGTTACAGTCTGTGCACTTCAAGTTGCAGTGACATCTCCAGACAGGTATTAGCTGAGGCCAAGGAAGTTTTGACCATGTCTTCAGCAACTCCCTCAAATGCCCTGTTAAATAGGCTTAAAAGCACCAGCTGGAAAACAGTCAGGAAAGTAGAATTTTGGGCAAATCAAATCCAGTGGTTGTGATGTAGGATGACATATACTGAAAATAGGGAACAGCATATCATTAGGCTGCTACCAGAACAAAACATTAAAAATAGCATATTATTAATTGAATTGGGAACTCTAAACAACTCTTTCCAATCATTTAGAGAAATGAGACTTTTTATGAGTTTTTAAACAAGTTCATTTAGCAGAATTTCACTATAGGCATTTGCTAACTTCATTTCTCATTGATAAGATCTGCATAAACATCCTTCCCAATTATGCTTTTAATTACTTTCATTTGTTGAGTCTATAAAATCAGTGCTATAAAATCAGTGCTGGTTGGCTTGCATTAATGTCTCACGACATGCTGAGGATGAGGATGGGCAGCAGAAATGCCTTGGCCCTTCCATGGTTTGGCCAGGGCAAGAGGCTGCAGAGCTCAGGATGAGGGGCTGTGCAGCTGCTCCTTGTCATGCTGCACCACCTCAGAAATGCCAGCCTTTCTACCCTTCTCTCTCCCAATAAATCCAAATCTGAGCTGAAGCCTGAATTGGCCACTAAACTTAGTGTTACACTGAGACTTCTAGAAAAAAAAAAAGGTTTTATTGAGAGAGGTTTTAATTCCTTAGGCAAGTTCTGGTTTTTTATTTCTCTACTGCCTCCTGCCATCTTTTGGCAATTTTCTCTCTTACAGTAGCATGACTTTGTGGTCTATTCATCAATTTCACTACACAGTTGAAAAATCCATGTAGCAAAAATAAAATCTTTACAGATTACTGAGTAGTGATGCCAGTGTCTGCTGGAGTCCTCTGACATAAGAACCAGATGGGACTTCAGTGCAATGGTTTCAGCAGAGGGCCAGGAAGTATATGACATGGGTAGCATTTGTGGAACAGTCATTATAGGATTTATTATCATGTAAGTAAAATGTCATAACTTTTGAATACTGCCAAAATGTGGGATTTTAATATACCAAAAGAAGTTTTTATTCAGAAAAAAAAAAATTGCTCATTTTAACAATATGTTTTCATAGGATTTTCACACCAACATGGCTGAATTTGTAGATTGCTGTGGTCATAAAAGTAATATCTATATGTTTTTATTTTGCAGCCTGGCACATGGTTTAATCTTGTGCATTTTTTTGTGAAGAGTGAAAAAAACTAAGACTTTTTCCAGAAAGGCTCTCCCTGAACAGCTGAATATTTTTCAGCTAATATAGTGGTATGATTTTTTGCCCCATTGTTTCTATAAAGTAACATAAATTGATTACTTGCAAATACAAGAATATTCCCATCCTGATCTTTCATTTTTAACACTGGAGAAAACTATAGCAAAGAGTCATAAAAACAAGGGTCTACATAGAACATTTTCATTATGAATGTACATATTTCTTCTTATAATGGCAGTATCTGAACAAAAAAGACCTGTCTTCAATTGGTGGAAATCTCTACTGCCTCATTATAGGGCCAGCTGGGAATATTTTGACAGAACATTTTATCAGAGATTATAAATGCCAATGCGTCCAAGTAAAATGTTTTACAGAAACCTGACAAATTCGACAATTTTATTTCAGGAAGAAAAGACATTCTGTTAAGGTCAGAAAATTTTGTTTTGACACTTTCAAACTGAAATGTTTGGCAAGCTTTTTTAATGGTTTTCATTTGAAAATTTGTTTTGTATCGGAACTCAGCCTTCAAATCAGAGAAAAAAGAGAACAAAAAATGATTGCATGAAAAGTTTTGAAGGAATCATCATTATGCTCAGTACGGTACGCGATGAAAAACCCTGAACTTTTAGATAGACATTGCTTCTTGGGGAATTCCATATCATCTTCAAAGTATCTGGATTATTGTAGCTGAAGGTTTAATTCTCCTAGGGCTTCCTTTATACCAATGAAAGAGAATTTCCTGTGTCAGTAGGGAGCAGCAAATAGGTAACAGCCAAAAAAAGATGCTAATTAAGATTGCTACAAAAAGAGGATGCTTGAACCCATGTGTGTAAAGGTAAACCTAGAGCAGATCAATATTTTCTGCTGAACTTTAAGAGTAGGAAATTGCCTTTGTATCTCTTATTGTAAGGAAGATTTGAAAGGGTGGGCAGCCTGTTTTGGCTACAATTTAGACCTTCTTCCCCTGTTGGGAAGAAAGATTTGGTTTCCGTATTTTGTTAAATCCTGTTTTATATGAGGCTGGAAGGTTATGCCCGCGTCTCATTGCAATGGGTGGTGAATATTGCCAGCGCTGTCTCGCTCAGACAGCAAACGACAGGAAGGCTCCATCCCATCCGTGCACTGCAGTCAGCTCTGTTCCAGAAAGCTACAGCAAAGGGAGAAGTTATTTGTAAAGGTGGTCTGCAATTTTCAGAGCTGCACTAGACTCTAATGTTGCATGCATTTAAAATATTTTCCTCTCTGCTCTTCCTGTCCAAAAAGCCTGTGCAATGAATGTGTTGAGAGGGAAATGAGCTGAATATCGCAACAAATGCAGGATGGAGCTGATAAAAGCAGAAAGCACGGTTTGTATTAAAGAATGAAACACTATAAATTCCATTCATGTGTGTTATCTGAAAAGACAATTTTGCAAGCAGTAAAAATCCAGCACCATGCATTAAAATATGTCTCTGCTATATGATTCTCCCTTTCCCTAGATGAGTCTGCTGATCCTTCCTTCCTTTCTGCAGTCTGCCCTTTCCTTTGGAACTATTGAGAGGACAAGGATCACTTTATTGTTTATTTCAGAATGAGTAGTTTTGTGCTTCCTTTATATACATTTCCAGGCTCCATGTCCTGATCCTGTCACCTTTTACCTCAAGCCTCTCTTTCTCTTTTTTACCTCAGCCTGCTTCTTTGCTTTGTGGTTTAGGCTTGTGTCTTTTCTTTCACTTTTCACAGATCCTCCTTCTTTTTTCCTCACACCAGTCCTCTGTCTGATAATGTTTTCCCACCTCCTTTAATGCAAACATGCCTTGTTTTGACACATTTGTTCCTATCCTTCACATTGGTGATGTATGTGTAAAAGACTGTTCTTAATCAGCATCATCTATAATAAAAGACCATTTATAACTTATCTGAAACCAGGTTTCAGGCAAAACAATGCAAAATATGTTCCTGAGTAAATGTGGCAGGAGGTACCCTATTCTTTTCATAGCTGGCAGTAAAAATACAAAAGCTCTGCTTTGTTGGGAAGGCAGGTTTATCACAGGGAAACATCCTAAGTGTCATAGAGTCTGGCAAGTAAGTTCTTCAGCAAATTTAATTCTCTGTACAGGAATCTTCAAATATAAAAAAAGAGAAAAGATCCACAATCTGGCTCAGACTTCTACTGTAAACTACTCTTTTCTGTTTTCCCACTCTGAAAGGGCTGCATCATCCATGGAAGTATTTAGGAAGTCTGCATTGCAATTAAAGTAGGTCCACTTCTTTAACATAGTTCATATCCATGAACTATTTTTTTTAGCAGATTTCTGCTGTGAGTTTATGATAACTGGTACTCATTTGAGATTAAAAATCAGATTATTTAATTTGAAGTGCACTGGAGGAAGTCCCCAAAGGTTTCAGCTCTATGATATGTTGAGTCAAATGTCATGTCTTCCATCAGTAGATATTTGTAACCAGAAATTGACATATATTTCAGTAGTAAATATAAGAGTTATAGAAATAAATAATTCTAACACACTTTCTCCAATACATTTTTTTCAGTGATGTACTTAATTTCATTAATTTAGATTTTTTTTTATTGTGATAGCCACAGGAGTTCTAGATAGTGTTCTTAAAATCCATTGAAAGTTGGAATATCAGTTATGACTTTCTGATGTTCTGTAAACTAGTTTTTCTAACAACTATTTTTCTCCAGTAAGGACAGTTAAAGAAGGATAGTGCTGGTTTTTAACCCATGCTGTAAATATAGCATAAATGTCTATTCAAATAATGTCTTACAGCTACAGGGCTTCCTGCTGTGATCCTGTTGTAATATCAGAAGTTAAGAGTCATTTTCACAGTTAAAGTGGATCTACATTTGAGACAGAATTTTACCTTTTCTCCCTCCCTGCACTTGAATCTTAGGATGACTTCAGCCTCCTCCTGGAGGTAGATGCTCAAACCTGTCCTAGACTCAGTCTCTATAAATAGCTAACACTCTCTTCCAAAGGGAGGAAAACCCTGAAGTAATTTAAGAACCCAACCACTTTCCAGCACAAGCACAATTATGAAAGGAAAAGTAGCTTGGGGAAAGGAAACTGATTAATACACTATTTCATGGAGTAAAATCATAATTGCTAGATAAGAAATAACCAGGTTTTCATTGTTCTGTTTTATCCACTAATTTATTATTACTTCAGCCTGTATTAGAGAGAATAACAAATTAAATGAAGAAATGGTGCCTAATGAGTGGAGGAATGTGAGTTACAACACCTCAGAACTCTGCTTTGTCCTGCCATCCCTTACAGAATCACCTTCAGAGAATTGTTCAGTTTGTGTTGCATTACAGAATTGATGGTATCCCTCAGACTTTGTAAAGTGAATATTCTGTTATAAAACTCTATACAGGAAAATATTTTGTTTATTATATAATGATAATGCCACTTCTTGCTTGTTAATCCTTCTGATATCAATGAAACTTATTGTTTTCATGTAAAGAAACTCTAAATGGTGCTGTTAATGAGACAGATATAGAGATTTACTCAGAGAAAAAAAAAAGATGACATAATAACTGTGTTTTGAGCCACGTAAATCCCCTAAAAGAGTTTAATAAGCTGGATTATGGTTCATATTATTTTGACAAAGAACTCTATTCAGGTTATTTTTACACTGAAATAACTGATGATGGGATACAAATAAGAAATAATTGTGCTAAATTATTGCATAAGGAGGTTCTAACTGGAAGACAAATCTTTAAATATTTGGATAAAACAAGCTAAGATAGCAATATTTGCTTTGATTAAAGTGTAAAGGAGAGTGATTAGTGACTCACAATGCATGGCTCTGCAGAGTGGTTCAATGTTCTGAAACCACCATACAGCTTTGTCTGTAATTGGGCAGGTTTACTTGCCATCAGTTTGGCTGTTTCTAACTCCTTTTAGTGCAATAAAATTATGTTATTCTTTGGACAAAGACCTGGAGGCATTCTTGGTAGTGAAATATACAGTATTTTGTTGATGTTACAAGTATTACACAAATGTTGAGAAAATAAAGGTCTATTATAACTCTATGTACTTATTTTCCAAGCAGATTGAACTTTCCCTTGATCAGGAGGTGTTTTCTTTAGGGATTCCCAGCACTGTGATCCCACAGCTGCATCCTGGGCAGGAGGGTGGCATTGCAGGCAGAGCAGGTGCCTCTGACACAGCTCAGGGCAGCAGGTGCTGCTCACACTCACCCAGTCACGGCTGCAGCCACTCAGCCCTGAAGATGGATGTTGTAAAAAACATTCTTTGCCTCTAAACACATTGCAAGATCATACCATGCAAACCCGATCCGTGGGTGAATGAGATCCTTTCACCGTGTTCTAGGTTTAATACAGATTCAGATAATACTGCCTTGTGTGTGTGTGTGTGTGTGTGTGTGTGTGTGTGTGCTGCTCCTTCAGTTCCTGGTGATCTGACAAATTCCTGGAATTTTCCAGAAATTTGCTTATTTCCAATATCATCAGCAATCTTCTAATTCTCTTTCAAGTTTGCTTGGAAGTTGCTCTTTTGCTCTTAGCTGTTTTAACCTTCATCTTCCATTTCAAATGTCACTTCTTGCGATGATTTTCAATGCCTAAAATTTCCATATTTTCTCTTTCTACTGGAAATCAATTGCCATCTTTTAAAATGACAATGCCTTCATGGTCTGTGTGTGCTCCTTCTCGATCCTTTCCTCTGCAGTGTGAGATCATTTCTTGTGGCAGTCTTGGTCCTTCCAAAGGCCCTTTCTTTTGAGACCACTTTGAGATTTCCTTCTGTAATCTCAACTACTGTCACAGTCTCAATAGAACACCCTGTTGAGGGGAGTCCACCTGACCAGAGCCCAAGAACAGCAGATATCTTGCAAATTTATTATCTCTGCTGTCAATAGACAAACAATATTTAGACCTTGGAATGAGAATCAGATTGTGCAAGCTGTTACTGGTTTACTAGGGTGCAACAAATTCATATTTTCCTTGCACTGAGGTGGCAACATCAGGCTGAACTCTCTTCTCTTTTTCGCTGATAACCTAAGCAAGGAGAAAACCTTTAGATCAAAATTGAAAACTGACCCCATTGATTGTCTTCTTCTTTCATGTTAAGCCCAAAACCTTTTAAATAATTGGGATCTGAAACATAAATTTAGATAAGGACATTTATGTTTCAAGTTTGTATTCCTTCTTTTGTCTTCCCTCTTTTTATTACATGACTTTCTATTTCCCCTTGTAGTAAGTCCTGCTGTTGTACATTTAAAGTGACTTTAAACAGAGCATACTCAATTACTGCATAAAATTTTACAACTTACACATTCCCATTTATATCTAAAATTTATTTCCTTCAGGCTGGATGTACTGAACCTCTTGACACGCTTTACAAGGAATATCAACTTTGGCATTAAGTATATCACCTGTGATAGGGTCAAAGATAAATATAAAGAAAACAGGAGAGCATGTCTAAGGCACTCAAGAATCTAAAAGGAAGCATTAATAGATTCCATGTGAGGAAGAGGAAATTTGGAAGAAAAGAATGTCCTCTGTGATAAATGATGCCTACTTTTTGCATGGCATTCTATGTCTTCTAAGCCAGGAAGGTCATTCCCAAGAGAGCAATGTCAAAACAGCCCCAGTCCAAAGATCCAAAACATGATAAAAATTGCTTGCAAAGATAGAGTTTATTAGGGCTTTATATTCCACTATTAGTAAAGGAAGAAGTTAAGTTTCTGGTATGGGTTTCTAATGGTGCACTTCTCACTCTGTACTGTTCTCATGTTATACCAGATGACTGGGATTTTCATTGAGTTGCCCATTAAAAATTCTATTGGCACTGTAGCCTGGAGTTGGAAAAAAGGGAGCTCTTTTGAAGATTGAGTAAGAATTTCATACTAAATGACATATAATATCTTTAGAGGCCTTATTTTATCATATAATGATATTCCATCCAACATCAATCCAGAGTCACCTATAATGTATTTCAAAGAATGAAACTGAAATGACATTGCAGAGGGGAACTATAATTCCCTCTCATAGGCAGGGATCTCGTGTCTGGTCTGTAGTAGCTGCCTCCTGGTATTTTTTATAGACAGGATTGAAAAGAGGGTATGGGCTACATGGAAAAAACAGAAAGATTTGATTTAAAGTCTAACAAGTGATTATTCATAGCATGTACTTGTCTTCTCAGACAGGGCAGAACACAACATGACCTTGGGTAGCCTGTGTTGATTCTACCCATTTCTAGGTCTTTAATTCACTCATCTGGAATTAAAATTTACAAACGAGACATTGATGGATTCTTGCAAATTAGGTTGTGTATATCTGGGTAGAATCAAATATGAATGACATTCTTCTAAATTTGGACTGGAAGACTGAACAGAAATGTTTTAACTTTATATTTTTTGATTGACTTCATTATGTGGACTCAGCAAGATTAACCATGTGTGCAAGGCTTTCTGGGATTGTATTTGCTTACAGTGTGTTTGCAAAACATATTTTGAATCTCAGCCTCATCTATCTTCCACAAATAAAACACTTCTACTATTCTTGTAGTGATGTATCTTTAAAATTCCTATCTAATGGATAATTCCCAAAAAAATTGTCCTTTTGTGTGCCCTCATTTTGCTATGCCTCTGTTATGGGTTAAACCATCCAGGAGTTTACCAGTGCAGTGGGAACACCTGCTAGCAAAACAGTTTAACTGCAAGCTTTTCTACTGCTCAGTTCAACTAACAAGCTGCTTTTAAATGGCCTTCAGACAGCAGTGTAACAGTGGTGGGTTTTTCAGTTTCTTCTCTTGGGACATATAGTGGAGAGCTATTCATCAGTTATTAGGATTTCACCCTGTTTCTGCCTGCTGTGAAAGCCAGGGGAACTGAGAGCAATGCATCTTATGGCTTACCTTTTGAAAAAAAAAAATTCAATGCAATTACCAGAGACATGCATCTGTAGAGAAGTAAATAATGAACCTGCCGTGACATAAATCTCAATTTCAACTCCCAGATTTGTCAGTTTTCAACGTTAGTATCTTGGGGTTTGTTTATAGTGCACATCAGGATATTGCAGTTAACCAATGTTATTTAAAATGCATGTAATTACAAGCTATAAAATTCCTAATTTTTTCCTCTTTTAAAAATCTATTTGTTGAGTATGAAACCTCTCTTAAACTATTCTGTACTTTTTTACAATATTGAATATGCATGTAGAAGACACAAATGTTGAAGCCAGTAACAAACCACTTATTTACAGCAAAATTCTGAAATATAAACTATTTTTGAACTTTAACAATAACTTAGATAACTTAGACATGTATAAGTGTGATTCACGCTTCAAGACTGCTCACCTCACACGGAGTGATGAACTGTCACTATTTCATTCATTCTAAATGCAGTATCCATAAGGGTTTAGAGAGTAGACATCACCATAAATCAATGTTATTGGACTATATTTTCAAACAAAACATTTTACGGACATAGACATCCCACATTCCATACTGATCATGAAACACTTGCATGAAGGTCAGCTAAAGTCAGCAACAACTTATGGATTCATTTTCTGGAGGAATAAAATGTGCCCATGTATTTTTTTTAGTGCATTAAAAGTATCTTAGATCTGTGGAAAGTTTCTGTGTAGAATTTCTCATAAGAGAAGACCTGTAAAAGAAAGAGTATTAAGGAAATGTGTAAGCACTTCAGGTTGTCTCTTCTGATGAAGCTCAGAGGGGACTCAGTCACCATGCAGGATTGCATCACTGCTTTGAAAAGCACATAGATACAGCAGTAAAATTTACTTCACTTTGGTTCATTTAAAAAACTTATAAAGTGTTTTGCTTAGAGACCTAATGAAAATTCAGTTACCTTAGGTATGTGGCATCCTACTTGTTAGTAAAGGATTGGAGCTTTTTTTCTGTGTGGCCTAATGTAGAAATTTGCCTGACAAAAATAGAAGCGGTTTTATGTTTTTATGGTTAGGATTAAAAATCCTTTTTAATATATTCATTCAGATACACCTAAGGACATCCTAGAGTAGTAAGTGTGCATATTTCTTTGGCTTGAACTTAAAGACCTACTCTTATGGGGAGTGAATATATTGATCCTGTCATTTCAGTCTGCACAAGATTATACAATGAACAGAGTTTATAGAACTTTGGGCTTGTATGTGAGAACAAGGAAAACCAAGCTCATGTCTTTAAAAAGGGCAAGGATTCACTTGTGTAAAAACTCCATGCTTCGTGTTTTACAGAGCCATTAATACAGAAAATTTAAAAAAATACACTGACCACTTTTTTTTTGAGTTATACCTCAAAAGAGTTTATGAAATGATTCTCTTTATATCCATTGAAAGCTTTTTAAAGGAACAAACTAGGATAGTATTAAATGACACTGCTAAGGACCAGACCTTGGCAAATCAGTAAATATGCTGTTTTAACAATTTTTACTATGTACTTAATGCATTTTTTAATCTATACTCACAGTCTGGAAACATTGCAGAACACAGAGTCTGCTTTACTTCTACTAAAGAACTTTGATCCATCTCTACAGAGTTGACTGCAGATATTTATGCCAGATCAGCTCTTAAGAGCAACCTTGGGTTGTAAAAGCTGTTTCATTGGGAGAATCCTCAGCTGTCTACTTAATTTGGTCTTCCCAGAGCAGAGGTCAAATCTGTCCTTCATCGTTAGGCAAAAGAGAAAGATCTACTTGTGTGTAGCAGTTAATTGTAAAACTTCTTGAAAAGCTGTCAGGCCAAACAGCCATCTCTGAGCCACAAACATGAAAAGCCTAATAACATCTTCTCTCCTTGCATTTTTAACTGAGTATTACTTGCTAGGTTATCTTTTGACATTAAAAAATACTGCATAATAATAAGAAGAATAAAAAATAATTAATGTAGGATGAAAAAATCTTCTGTATAATGAAATGCATAAACTGTAATTTAATGAAAGTTCTCACAAAAGTAATGCATTATTTCTGTGAAGAATATTGCAGTACACTGGAGGTACAGAAATTTATCATATACTGGAATTTATATGTTACATAGTGATGAAATCCATCTGTTAGGTGCTCACTTATACCACATAAAGTAATGAAAGCAGCCATCATCAATCACACATTACTCTAATCCTACCTCCATATTCTACTACTCCTGGGTCATTGAAGAAAGGCAATGGTAATGATCAGACCTGTAATTATGGAGCAAAAAAAAAAAAAAGCCCTGCATTCCAGTGAGGATAATGATGTTTACTTTTCATCTCAAGATACATTTGGTGCAATCAAAATGCTAATAATGGAGTGCCAGCTACAGAATTTCTACTGTGGACAACATTGCTACACCCAGGTATTGCAATATTCTAAAAAATACCAGTCAACATAATTTTGTCAAGTGCTGCTTTTGAAGGAAGTTAGAGACAGGCATCTAAGAACATAGCATTCCTGACACTTATGCTATTCCTGACACTTATGCTACCTATAAAAGTTATATCAAAAAAGAGCTACATAAAAAAAAAAACACACCATATTTTCTGTGAATTTAACTTATCATTTTGCATGTTTAAGCAAATGTGTTATATCACTGAACATACCCTAGCAATTTATAACAATTGCTTTTAATTTGGTGGACAAATTCAAGAAAAATAAGGCAATTTTAGAACAACATCAAACAAACAAACAAACAAAAAACCCCTCTGATGGATCAACACTAAACCCAAGTGCTGAAGAAAAAAAAATTTCTGAACTAAATTTTAAAAACAAATTTGCAGGATGCAGTGAAGTGGAGGGGAGGAGAGAAAACCCATTTTTCATTTTAAATTGAATTTACGTTTTATCTGAATATATGAGCTTTAGTTTTAACACTTTTTTTTTTTCTTTTTAAATTTGGTCTAGTTAATAACAAAGGTTTTGATTTTAATGAAATCCAGTGAGGTTTTAGGTCTTTTTTAATAGATTAATTTGAACTTTCTTTATGTTTCGGGAGGGGGTAAAAAGTACTAGTTGAATGAAAAGCAATGCCCCTCCTGAAAGTCAATTTGTTAATCAGCAAAAGAATTCCCCAGCAGTTGTCCCCATTGAGAGACACTCGTATCACCCTTAGTGAGCTCTGAAATCAGCTGGCTCCCATGAAGTGTGATCTGCGCAAAGCAGTGATAATGAACACACCCTGGAAATGCCCGCAGGGATAATTGCATTGGCCTGGGCTCATAGCACTGCTCTGGACACGGGGGCAGCAGAGTGGTCAGAAAACAGCCTTGGAAAGAAAATGCAGGCAGGCCAGGCAGCAGACAAATGCAATTATGGAGTAAACATTAATCAAGAAACCAACAGGTCTTATCCAACAGAAACTGCAGGGCCAAAGTTTTTTTAAAATTCCTATCTAATGGATAATTGAATAGCTCTTCACATGTGTGCAGGTTGGCAGAGCAGCAGAGGTGACCCAGACCAGAATTTGGGATTTTGTGGCCATGGTCAGGGCGACACATTCACGACTTCCAAGTGACCTTGGTTGTTTTGACTTTCTGTGCTACCTAGGCTGGCTTCAACAAGCATCTCATTCGTGTTCTCTGAAACTCTGCTTCCACCAACAAAAATGAAAGTCAAAAAACCAAAAACAAACAAACAAAATTAAAACAAATAAGGCACAGTTTTCAAACTGGGAAGGCAGAGAGGGGGAAGAATTAAAAATTCTTGGCACAGAGAAAGAAGACAGTGCAGAAGTCTGAGGACAATTATTTAAAACCCTTGTATCTGGGATTTGGCTGAGACCAGCACACAAGTATATGTTTTTATTTCCTCTAAAGAAGCTGAGATTGAGATCTCAGTGATGTGTGACAGGATGCACGCCAAGCAGAGAATTTCACTGAAGTCATGTCAGATGTGCAGGATGTCTGCAGGGCATTACTCGAGACCAGACCCATGGTCTACACAGCAACAGAGCCACCAGGCAGATCTCTGCCCCACCGGGTACTGCTGGAGAGTCAGCAAATGTGTCAGCAGGTGGGAAAAAGTGCAAAATGGGCTGGACTCCACTGCAGGGTTTTCTGACAGACCCCACAGGTCTGGAAATAGGGCTGGAAGCCATCTGAAAAAAGGCAGCTTGGTGAGATTCCCCTACTTCCTCTCTGATTCAAGTGGGAAACAGCCCTTAAGCTGATTATTTGTGCTTTAAGTCCTTATCTAGGCCAGGAGCCAAAAATGCAGAAGGCCTGGACATAAGTTACCAGAAAGTGTTGTAACCTTGAGAGAGGTTCAGCCCAAGTTCAGTTCTAAAAATACAGGAACGATCAGTGGGGGTTTATTATTCTATACAAACAGCCTTTCCTATCATGTGGACAGAGTCTTCCCTCTTGCATTAGCTTTACATGCATGTAACTCCACTCATTGGAAGGTAATTACTCATGCTTAATATGAGGGTAAATGTGAGCACATTCAGGCTTTTAGCCTCAGCATTATGTGGATTTATTGGCAGAATGCCCAAACCCTGCAGACCTTTTCCAGCCCGAGCCCCCACCCAGCACTGTCAGTAGCTCTGCCTAACACAGGATCATGTGCTGTGGCTGTATCAAGGCTGACAATGTCGTGAAAAGTTTCATCTCACCTTTTCTGAAGTTTGCAGCTTTAGTACAAACTCCTGTAGTGATATATCCTGCAAAATTCTGCCTTTTCTCACAACTGTTCTGTCAGCTATGCTGGGGAATGTCTGGTTTTATTTTGTTGATTCAGAGTGAAAAAGCAGGAGGTAGATTAAAAAGATAAACTAAAATGCTGCTTTAAATCTTCAGGTTGTAGAGATTTTTGTGTTCTTATAATTTCTACAGTGTTGGAGTTTTTATTGCAAAGGTATCACTTAGAGTAGCTAAATCTCTGTTATCCTCTGAAGAGGACAATACTCACTAGATTGACAATATCCTCACTGAAGGTGCATAATCCTAAAACAAAGATACCTAGTTCAAGCTTTATTTTTGTGTTTGGAAGACATACAGTACAATTTTCACTCAGATTTGTGTTTTCTGTGATACTGAAGTAAAAATTTCAAAGTATATGGAAACCCTGAAACATGTTGAGCCTAAACAGCTATTGCAAGAGTATATTATACTGAAGAAAGGATCTGAAAGTTGTACTTGCTTTGTCAGTCAATTCCAGGTAATTAATTTCTATGTCCAAACAAGATGCACAGATGTGCTGACATAATGTTCACAGTTTCCAAACCTGTGCAGATATTGCTCTTCTTATTACTTGTACATGCTTAGTGTTTGCTCACATAAAAGATGAAGACCTCTATGGTGCTTGGGTATAAATTCAAGGTAATGATAGTCAATTCATGGTGGTTGCATTGTGAAGAACTGTTCTGGAAGCAGTAGAGTTTGAGGGCTCACAATTTACATTGTCAGCTTTCTTTATATCACTTTGCAAAACTGAACTGGTTTCAAAACTGTTAGGTGCCTTCTCAATGTGTATTTGTACTAGAAACCACTTGCATACTTTCATAAAAGTGTGAATGTTTTGTGTTAAAATTGGCCTTTTTCTCTGGTCTAAACTCCGTGCAGATGCCAAGAGTTTAGGTTTGGTGAAATTGAAATCTGATCATGTCAGTCTAATGAACCAGCTAGGCATCAGCTTTGACAGCTGCCTGGCATTGTACGAGACAGAAATAAAAGACTTAGGGCAAAACTGTGACCCCAGACAAGTCAATGGCAAAACTCCTCTTGCCTTTAATGGGTCCAGGATTTCATCTGTGTCTCCCTGCCTCATCTTTCATTCTCAGAGACAAACAGCAAACAGAGTATAGAAGTCACTATAGACACTAGACTTTCTCCAGTATATAATGAGGCATAAACTGAGTGAAGTCAGAACTTTTGGATCTCAGCAAAGAAGTGTCTGTTTTCAAAGAGGGGAATGAAGAAAATATAAACACATAACTGGCTGGAAGGAAAAGACACTCCTGTACATACCAGGGGAAAGTGAGAGATTGCTTGGGTTTTCTTTTCATTTTGTTTTTCTCCAGCTTCCTAAAGTCGCTTGACAGCCTGATAGAACTGACTCATCACCATTTGTAGGCAAAACACAAAATAATATCATGACTAAAAAGCACTGCCTTTAATGAAACTCCCATATGCAGAATTCAGATGGTGACATAAAGGAATTCAATGCAGCTCTCTTCTACCCCTGGTGATGATCACTTCATTCCAGGGAAACTCTTTTTAATTACAGGGACTTCAGAGGGTAAAGGTAGGTTAGTATCTTGCTTTGTTTTATGGTATATATCTATCACAGTGTTACAAAATATTTCCTCCTGGTCCATTACTCTGTTGAGGGCTTTGGTGCTAAATAACAATGTGAGCTGCAGATCTGCTTTCACCTCCAGCTCTCTGAAGTGCCTCCTGAACCAGCACCAAGTCCTAGCACAGTGCAATCTGACTGCTAATGAGCTCAAGGCGTTTCAGGGCGTTCTTCATCTGGAGTTGTCTTTGTCCTCACAACTTCCCATTGCCCCTCCGGCCATCTCTTGTGTGTGTGTGTGTGTGTGTGGGGCAGCAGCACAGGGGCAGCAGCACAGGGGGCAGGAGCAAAGGGTGAGGGGGTCCAGCAGCTGTGGGCGCTGCCTGCCCCAGGCTGGGCCCCGCCTGCACCTTCCTGTGGCCACACACAGCATGGCAGAGCGTGGTGAGGCAGCAGCAGAGGACACTGCCAAGAGGGAGATAAAATGTGCATCTCCTGCTAATGAAGCCTTTGCTCATTACTGATTTTTGTATAGAGACTGAACACTTTTACTCATATTTCCTGAGTTAAGGCTCCCTGACTGAGGAAAGACTCACTCCAGGCTTCAGGAGCTGGCTCCATAGAACAGCCTGATAAGTGTCCAGCTCTGTTTACACATCGGATTTTTAAATCAATTTGAATGAAAGAAAATAGATGGGGTAGTACCTTTTGCCTCCGGGTCCCCACTGGGAGGGGACCTTCCACGGCAGGGTTTCCCCACTCCTGCGGGATGGGAAAGGATGAAAGGAAGTGGGGTGGCCTGAAGAGTACCCCACAGTACCCCACAGTACCCCTGCCCCCAGCTTTCTCCTGAAGGGGCATCACAGGGAAAACATCTCCTGGTATGCATGCAGCGGCTGGGCTCAGCCAAACCCTGCAGGTGTGGGGTGCAGAGAGGCAGCTGGTCAAGTATTTGCAGTCTTCCTTCTGCCTGGACACCCTGCCACCCCTCAGCCTCACAAAAACACACACGTGCACACACAGAGTTCTCCACAGAAACCTACCAGCTTTTGTCTCTCCATTCAAGCCCATCCCAGCCCTTAATTAAACAAATATGTGCTATCCCACTGAAAAACTTCTGGAAAATGGAGGTACAAGCAGTGGTACACTGAGCTGGAAGGCTAAATCTTCCTTCTTTCCCCTGATGGAGGAGCAAAGAAATTACAAAAGAACCTAGACAAATCTTCTAGAAGATGAAATATGGAATTTCTTGGCACATTTTTCCTTGCTACTTTTTAGGAAATTCCCCATCAGCTCTAGGTCAATAGGAGTTCAACTCATGAGTAAAACAGAAAATGCAGGATGAGTCTTAGCTTTGCCTAGGCTGAGTAACTTTGATTTCAATTGAGTTATCTTCAGTCTAGACCAGAGTATTCAGAGTCAGAACACAGCCTTGAACAATGAGGCTGTGAAATGGAGAGGGCCAGGCCTTTAGCTGTTATTAATCTGAGATCAACTGGTCTCTGCCCACTCTAAATCTGTTTCATTGTTGGCATCGAAATTGTTGATTCTGAAAAAGAGTTTTCGTTCCCTTTTATCTGGCCCAGAACTAAAAAAGAAATGTTTTAAAACTAAACTATAGAGTTAGTTAAGGCCAGAATTAGGAGGGCAGTTTCTGCCAGTGCCTTTCTAAGACAGCAGTGTGACTTCTGAGGCACCTATGTTTGCGGACTTTTAAAGTATTGCAACATACGGTCTTAGCAGAAGCACAAAAGACTTTTTTATTTAACTTCATGTCATATCTCATCACATTATGGAGGCCTGTGCTGCATAATGTAATGAGATGCACATTTTAACACACAGAGCTTTTCTTGTGATATCAAACAGGAGAGAGTCTTAGGGAGCAAATTAGGTCATTCACTGCCGAACTAACTGGTCAGCAAACCGATGTAATGACTATTTTCAAGTTTGCTCTCAAATTTGCCACTTTCCTGCCTCCCATTAAATCAGGCAGAAAATAGAGCTGTGTCAAAAATTAGGTACTTCCAAAGAAATTGTTCCCCTTTTTGTTCAATTTTCTTTGGCATTCATCATAGGGAAAGGAAAGAAAAAAAAAGTCCTTTTACCTAGGATATTTTCACCACTTTGAGCGTAAGTGAAAAGCAGCTTTTGTCAGCAAAGTGCTTTTTGCTGCCTGATGGGTAATGTAATGTGTGAGTCAGTGTGGAAGACGAGTTGAAGGTCAAAGCTGTAAGAGTACTTGCAGTGTCACTTGGTGTCCTGATCTGAATGTTATGCATGTCATTTCTGTAGCTCACTGTCAAAGAAGGGAAAGCATACCACGGCTAGAAGTTTGCAAAAGTATTGAGGAATAAGTCAAGAAAAATGACTCTTTCAAAATGTGCCAAAAATATGGAAAAGATTAATTACTTGATTCTGTTTCTCATAGGGTGTGTAGAAGTTTGCACATTTTCTTCTCTGAACACCAGCACCCATTTTCTCCATTTGTAAAAGCTCGCCACAGACTTTGAAGGGTGAAATACTGATGAGTTTTGCCACTGACTTGGTGAGGCTGAAACTTATCCAGAAAGAACTCACAGAGAAAAGGAAGGCTTGAAAGAGAGTAACAGAAAGTTTAAAGCACTTGAAAAGTCCTTGTGAGTTCCTTTAGCAGACACAGTCATTATGAAAGCATTTTAGATGAGATTCTCCCTTGGAAAATATTGCTGAAAATACCCTGTTTGTTTTTCAGCAACATTAACCTTTTAAAAATCTTTTAAAAATCCCACTTATGCTCTAAAATGAAGTGTGCCTATGCACAGTGACTTTCCTCTTTTCAGCAGAAAGGCTCTGTTGGTTTTTTTTTTTTAACATCAAAAAGGTAGAATGAAAGGTTCTTTTAAAGGACCTTAGTTTATTTACCATGCACAACTGGACATTAGTAATTTTGCCCAATCTTTTCACTTACTGGTTTTTAGCTTGGCTTAAAAATATTGTTTTTGACATTTAAAGCCTTTAATTGACCAGGTCTCAACAAAGTCCCTCACTGAGCTTCTGGCACTCTGCATACCACTTCCTTCTTTTGGGTCAAAAGGGGCAAAGCTCTTGTATTTGAAGGTTTGCAGAAGTAGAAAGAGCAGTGTTAACATTTCTGCATGTTCAGCTAAAGATCACAGACCAGTCACCTAGCTGACTTTTCCCAGGATTATATATTTCTGTTTAAGAAGGAATTGCAATCCCTTTTATTTCTGAGCACTCTGAAAGGACACTGTTTAACCTAGTATCTCAAAATCTTTTTGTAATTTGTGATAAATTGCAATAATGGGTTTTTTTTGTTTTGTTTGTTTTTTGTTTTTTTTTTTACTTTTCAGAATGTGAAAACCTGTAATCAAAGGAAAACATCATACATTTACCTCGGCTCCCAGTGTGATTTCACTTGATTGATTCCACAACTCCTAAATGCTTTTCCTCAGAAATGGATCCAGCATCATTTTTCAGGCTTCCTGTCTTATTGAGTTTTCCTCATCTGGGATCTGCCCTTGTAACTGTCTCAGCATGTGACTAAATCAACTGGATTTCTTCTGTAGAAGCTCCTCATGCTTCTGAACCCAAATAGACAAACTCACAATGA
This sequence comes from Emberiza elegans, assembly GCA_024865655.1. Classification (NCBI taxonomy): domain Eukaryota; kingdom Metazoa; phylum Chordata; class Aves; order Passeriformes; family Fringillidae; genus Emberiza; species Emberiza elegans. Next base: position 74,782,824 of record JALJVW010000206.1, read on the forward strand.
TTGATGGGGTCAGATTTACAGGTAATTTATGTAAATGATACATTTTAGAGATTTATTTTCGTGTACCTTATTTAGCAGAAATTTGGAGAAAATGTTAAACTCATCAATGCTTTGATTATGCCTTATTGTTTCAGTTTATTTTGTTATTGTCAGGTTATGATTTTGTGTTGCAATGAAGAGTAAGAGCAATAGTAGTAAAGCATCATTTTAAGTTACAATGATAGCAAGTAGTTTTGCAACTGAGATCAGGACTATAAATCATGTCATCCCTCATAGTTTATAGCATCTTTCACAAGTCACTGATGCCAGTGACGAAACATAATTTAAGAACCATGGGAAACAGTGAAGTTAGGTTTATGTGCATCCAATGAAAATGTTCATAAACTGAAGTTAAACCAGGCTCTGTTTCAATAGGTTGCTTAAGCACCTTTTGTAGATACTCTTTTGAGAGGCATTGTTTTTATAAATGTGTTTCCTGGCATCCTATCATTGTGTTATTTTGCCTTAATGTTCTGAGACATAATGATGCATGAATTCTTTCAAAATCACTCTAGATTTTATAATTAAACCAATTACTAATACCAATTACTATGCACCTTGGTCATATGGTAAAGAAGATTCTACTAATTCTGAGCAGTCTTGCCATGGTGAGCCTGTCTGAAATCCATAACACAAGTACAAACTGTGCAGTCCAAGTTAAGAAAACTGATTTCTATTAATGGACTGAATGATTCATAATGGCTCCATCTATGTCAGACATACTCAAGCATGATAGTAGATCTATAGAACAAAACAGATGGTGCAGATGTCTACATTTGGGGAGGGGAGATATTTCATAGCAATTCTTGGCAGTTCCAGTGAACTGTATGCCTGTTAGCAGCCAGAGTGCATTGGGTTTGCTCCTGGAACTTTGCTTCTGGTTTATTTTTCATTTGAAAGGCATCCAGCTCATAAGCTCCAAGACCACTCAGTGACATGACTCAAATCTCAGCAAATGGAAACAAAGTAGGCATTTATATGAAAAATTGTACTCCTGATAGAAATCAGAATTTTAATGTAAATTCACCCATTTACCATATTTTAGAGATTGTGAATTTAATGAGAAATAAACACAAAACTAGTAAAATAGTAGTAAAACCATACGTCATGCTCAGTACATGCTAATATCTCTAGACTGTTTCTTCCTTCCTGCCTAAATTTTTTTTAAATAAGCTGATTACAGATGATATCAAGTGGTTGTCTTTCAGTTTATTGTGTTGTTGGAGGAATGAAAGCCCTTGACTGCAGGTATGTGCAGAGAATACATGAGCAGATGAATTATTTATCAAGAACTTTATCAGGGTACCTCAGTTTCATAGGCTTGAACTGTGTAAAAAATTCCTAAGGACAAATAGTGGAGTACAGATGCAGCAGTGCTGCAGGAAAGCAGGTGAAGCTGTCTCCATCGTTATTGACAGCGAATCACATTATCTCCCACCCAAGCTTGTCACCTGACACTTATTGGTCAGGTACAGGATGGATGTGCAAAACATTTTATAACAGTAGTGAGAGCCACATTTACTAAAGCTTGTGGAAGGTTTGGCACAGAGATGCGTGAGCATGAAGCTGAAGACACAGCCCTCTGTCCCAGATAACTCCTGCCTGCCTTGGAACAGCAGCACTGGCAGGGGCTGTGCCCACAGCAGCAGAACAGACTGGAGGGACCCTGAGTTTGGCAACCACAGTCAGCACACCCAGTGCAGATGGTGGATGTGGGACATACCCTGCATTGGATGCCACCCAGCCACCAGCTGACATTAATTGTGGAAAGCCTCTGGCCTAAAAAGCTACCAGCATGATTGGAATGGTGGCATCCTCAGCTCAGCACTGGCAGCAGCCAAAGCAGCTGACTGAGAGTGATCATTGCAGTGCTGCTCCCCGACCTCAGGAGCAGGGCAGCCAAAGAAAGGCAGTCTAGGGATGCTGCAGTTCAGAGTCTGAGCAAGAATAGGCAGGGCAATGTGGAAATGCAGCTACCCTGCTGTCACAGAAATATCATCTGGGAAAAGTGAAGAAATGTGATCCATATTTTCTAGTTTGGTGGTCCTGAGCTGCTGTGCATCTGTGCTCTCCAGTACTTGTCTCAGGCACCCTGAAAAAACAAACATATCACAAAAGCTTACTAAAACTCTTTCTGCAAAAAGGGACAAGCTACTTTCTTGGGAATCTTGTTTCAGTCACATAACTGGTAATTTCTAAAGGTTATTCAATCTGCATTAAACAGGAAAGTAAATATTTATTGAAGGATTAATGTAATTTTTCAGTACACAGTGATGGTTCTATCCAATGTACTGTAACACATATAGAGCTCCTTTGCTTCAGAAACTATGTTCTTTTTTTGCCTGAAATTCTGTGTATATATTTTTACAAATAGATACTTCCTCATATTTATTTTTACAAATAGATACTTCCTCTATTTTCCTAAAACCAAATTCTTTCTTACCTGAGTCAACCTGTTAGTCCTGATGGAAAAATCTTCAAACACTGTACATTGGTGTAGTGCAGCATGAAACCTGCCCTGTTGTTTTTTCACTCTTCTTTAAGCAGCTGTGACTCTGGTAACAATAATAAAAAGAATCCATTACTTTTCCACCCTAATAGTTCCTTCAGGTTTGATAGATTACAATGAATTAATCATACAGGATTTTGCTAACATATTTTATTATGTTGATTGAAAGGATTCACTTGAGATGACAGCTAACATGGCTCAATAGCCAAAAGCTTTTTAGCACAACTATAAGTCTATTCACTGTAGCTGCCATTCTTGAACAACTTAAAGGAAGTGGCTAAAGTGAATAATATATCACTGGTGATGTGTTTCACTCTATAACTATGTAATATTGCAATTAAGCAAACACAGATTCAGAAAAAAAAAATCTTTAATTTGATACTTAACCTCCCCAAACCTATGTGCCAGATTAAAAATTAGTGTGTGGTATTTAACTTCTTATGGACATACTTTATTTAAATGCTTCATGTGAAGTAACCCTTTGTTCTTCTTGGCTAGAGCAGTACTCTTCAGCTTGTGGTCTGTAGCTAGAATATTAAATTCAGCTTTATGTACCATACTTCATAAAAATGGAGACCAATTATAGCTTGTCAGAGGATTATAACAAGAAGTTTCAGATGTTTATAGAACATGACCTTGGAGAACATAGTTAACAAACTGGATTTCTCAACCTAAGGAGGAAAAGACTGAGTGTGACAAGATAACAGTCTCCAGACACATAGAAAACTGCTGCAAAGAGGCAGGGAACAAGCTGTTGTCCATGTTTGTGATGGATAGAAAAAGAAATAAGAAGTTTAAATTGCATGAAAGATGATTCAAGTTATATATTAGGAAGAATTTTTGAACAGTGAGGATAGTGAAAGAAATGTTAGATTAGATTGCCTGGGGAGGAATGCCCATCACTAAAAGCCTGTAAGAAACTGTTAGACAAATATCTGCCAGAAGTGACATGGATAGAATTGATCCTGCTTTGACATAGAACGATATCTGTGCTATGCTTTAAAAATTTCATGTCATTTTTTATTAGTCATTACAGCTGTATATACTCTGCAGTGTGTTTGCAGCATTTTAGAATATACATTTCAATACATTAAAAACATGTTGGGTTCAAAATCTCATTCCTAAATGATTATGCAGCAGAATTAAGGCCAGCTGTTTAACCCTTATTTATGTCCCCGGTATGTTTGTACTATGATACAGTCTTTAATTACCCTGTCACACACTGGTTTATTTCTTCAGGCCTCTCTTTCATCAGCCTATTGGATAAATGCTTAGGGAAAGCAAATTATTTTTACATACTGTCTACTGTTCAGTGGATATTTTCATATATTATTACTGCACACTGTCCAGACTTGCTCTGAAAACAATATTGCTGTATTTTTAGGAAGATTTATATGGCTGTCTTCAGTGCAGTGTTTGAGTAATACTTTAATTTACCCTCCCAGCATTGCTCTGACAACTGTATAGTTGGGTCCTCAGTTTGACACAGATTTTTCAGTGTAATCACTATTAAGTAGCACCACAGATGTTCAAAACAGAATTATAATACAATTTTTTTTAAGGTTCAGAAATTTAATCTACCAGTTCCTTATCTCTCAATGGAGATACCATTGATTGCTCTTGTGTATATGTACCCTTCTTAATGGTGAGCTACTGAAATCAGGTTATTAATAGCAAACTAACTCCAGCATGCAATATATTTTTTCCAATAAGCAGGATTCCTCAGCAAAGCTAAAACTTCTGTATTTGCAAAATTAGCAAAAAATTAATGCTTTCTAACAATAGAAGATTCATGTTGTTTGTGTGTACCATCATTATTGTGAGATTATCTGAGAGCTGGGCATGAGAATCATGTCTGGTTACTTCGGTTTCACCTGTACCCATTACAGCAGACTATGGGAATCCTAGGCTACAAGCCTGACTTAGCAAGAAAGTGTATTCCAAAGGGTGTAGGCAAGAGACAGCCTGCCAGCCTTGTTCGAAATCCAACATCACCTGCTGTTAGGATCTCTTATGACAGCAGTGGTTCTTTCTAAAAATCAGGAATCAATAAATGGGGCTGAACTCCAGTAGTGGCAGGAAGGAAGCAGAAGGAGTGGCAGGACACAGACACTGATATTTCACTTATAGGACCGCCTGGTCCTCTGCTATGTTCTCCTAAAGCTGCCTAATAAAACTTTAAAAGATAAATATTTGAAGTTTATTTGTTTTAAGAAACAGAGACAGTTTATCTGCAGGCAGAACTGTAAGTCTCACTTGTGCTGTGTACAAAGCTGAGGATATGCGTCATTTTGACACAAGACAACTGCTATTGACTTGTTCATTCATTCCTCCTTAAATACAGACCATATTACTTCTGTAGAGGTAGGTAGAAGGGACTTAATTAACTTCAGTGGGTTCACCTTGTGTATCTGAAGTCATGATCCTGAAAAATGTTATCCATGTAGTATACATGTTAAAAATTCAACTGAGTTGTTCAAAGGTCTTCTGTGATTGCCTGCATGCTCTTTGCTTTTTCAGAGCATATTCTTGTATGATTTTCCTTGCCTAGAATTGTTTTACTTATATAAGGCACTCAGTGCATTTACATTACCTTTTTTTAACACGCGTTAGTTAATTTTATGTGTTCTAGACCTGCACATGCAAGCTTGGTTTTTATATTTGATGATCTTTCATGAAACAAATGTTTAAACCTTTAGCCTAATAGATACACTTGATTTTCAAAATGATGTATGTGCTGACTGCAATATGGAAAAAAATATGTATGCAGTCAAATGCTATGGGTTTACAATACTAAAATTGCAACCAATTTCCTTGTATGTAATTTAAAGAAAATGTAGCAAATAAAAATGAATAATAGGCCAATTTCAGGGTGTTTTATAGCTGTAAAAATATGACGTACAGGTAATCTGATGTGTCATTAATTTAGTATTTATGAATGTGAAAATCATGCTTTTTACTTTATGTGTATATATAGGATATATTTTTGTTTGCTCTGAGTCATATTTGTATTACTTTTTCATGTCCAGACAGCAGGAGGTCTTCTACTTTTTCTGACCCAGCAAAAAATAATTAATTTGAAAATATGTTCCTCAAAAAGACCTCTATTTAGGATTAAACCGTCTTACTTGATGCAATCTTTTCTTCCTCAGAGTTTGGCTCTCCTCTCAGACTGTGGAGGAAATATTAATACAGAAGCTGAGGCAGTTTTCCAGCATTCCCAACAGATGAACATGACCTACCACTAGTTATGAAGTGTTCAAGAGGTCAAGGAATCTGTACCTTGAGGCATAGATGGATGGTTTTCTTTGCCTCTTGCTACCATTTGATATGTTATATATTTCTTCCTTTTCATATAGCACATACTGTAGACATTCCAAAGTAGTATGGTACAGCTTAGCTAGATTATGATGAAATTCAGGAGAACAACTTCCATAAGTATTAGCAGATTAATGAGCTGACTTTTCTGCTGTTTATTCACAACCTCATTTTATAAGTTTGTTTTCTGTTTGAGCAGCTGTGAAGAGGAGAATCATTCTGATGGAAATATTTTTGAGCTCTCAGATGCTAGCAAGTAGCCAATCATTTTCATATCAAGTGCATAAAATCTGTAACCTGTTAGTTACCATAGGAATTTAGTGGTACTGTTTATGGGTAAAATGTTTATTCAGTTGACAACAGAGAGCACAAAAGAAGATTCTAAGCAACAAAACCATAAAAACTGTATTCTGGAAGTGGCTTCTTTTCTGCTGCAGAACCACTTCATTAATTCAAGTGTATATTCATTAGAAATGACATAGGATAGAGAAAGAAGAGAAAATAAAAAGGATAAAATTATCACTATCAGCATTTGGATACCAAATCTTTAAGTGGAAAGTGAAATGAAGGTGCCAGGCTACAAGCTCCTAAGAGAAGGATGTAAGTGATTAGAAACCATTGAATAACACAGCATAAATGTAAGACAGAAAGTATGGGTCATGTGAATCATTAGGAGAAAATCTAAAAAGAGAAAGAGTTCTGCTGATTTCTTGTATTTGTTATTCTAGTCATGTTCTGTTATCTCATAAAATGGTTGAAAAACCTTTCTGTTTTTAGAATGCAAGTGAAGTGTGATGGAGATAGAAAACCAGAAACACGTGATATGCATTAACCATCATAAAACATTATTTTCATCAAAAAGTAACAAATCACAACTCCAAATACACAAATACACATCATATGTACCTCATCCTTCCACTATTTTCTTATTTTTAGATATAGTCAGTGGTAAAAATGTTCAGATGTAATCCCAGACTTCATAGAAACATTTTTAATATTTGACTTGGAGTGTTCTTTAGTTGCAAGAACTGAATCAAAGTAAAATCCTTACAAATATTTTACATTAAATTCTGAAAACTATCTTGCACTCTTCTAAGTCTGGTCCCATGGAAATAATTAACAAAACTTTACAATTTCTCCAAAAAGTTAGTTAAAATGTCATAATGGATGCTAAAAATCCCACTTTTTATTAATGAGAAAAATAGAATTGAATGTATGATCTGTAAAACCATGCAGGTCAACGTGTATTATTAATAATCAGTGAGTAGTGTTTCCACATTTGGAACCAAGACCTATGAATAATCAGGCACCACAATTAAAAATGGATGCAGCTATGTCAACACAAGAAATATCATCTCTGATATCACAGCAGTAGAGGAGGCTTTCATTCTAATAGCACCAAGCCTTTCCACTTCAAATTTTGCTTATGGCCACGTGTCTGAAAAAACCCTTAAGGCAAGAAGGGTAAATCATTGCCATGTTGCAGATTCCAAGGCTGCCATTTTCTAGCTTGCCTTTTATTTTAGGGGCATATGGGTTCTGCTTTTGGCAGGACTTTCTGTAGTGATTTCCATTTCCCTCTGCTTAATATTCTCTCCTTTCTGAAGTTTAATGTCATGTTATTGCACAGTCCCTCCTACCAGCATCTGAATATAATTGTGTTTTGGGCACTCTTATTTAGTGGCTCAGTTACGGTTCTTGAAATAACTCTCTGTTACTTAGGGCCATAACCTCTCCCCTTGTGGGCTCTAGAACAAGCTGTTCCAAGAAACAATTGCTTAAAATGTCAAGAAATTGCTTCCTAAACCTTGTCCCAGTATGACATATTACCAGTTTATATACTGACAGTTGAAGTCCCCCATTACTACTGTTTTATTAGGTTTAGTTCCCTCTGTTTTCTTGGCATGGCACACACAGTGTGATTTTCCTTATATGCAACTGAGTAGCTGCAAGTGCAGGTGCTGTCTCTGCACAGAGAGCAGCACAAAATTATTCATCATTTAATTCTATACATGTCTTTTTTTAAAGGATGAAATGGAACGCGAGCTGTGTCTAGCTTTTTTTACAGACATTCTGAACAAATGTGTACTTTCATTTCTATGGATATACAAACCAAATCATAAAACATACTTGTGTGTCAATGACTAATTTTAGGTGATTTTAATGCATTAATTATAGTTTAAGCCTTTCATTTTCCTGGGGCTAATCTACTCTGTTGAGCCTTGCCAAACTAAGGATAGAGACTAAATCTGATATTACAGATTTATAAATGCCAATATGAGTTCTTTCCAAAGAAAACACACTTCTTTTCCTTCAATTTTCTGCTCCTGCAACTTGAATAAAGAAGAACAGAGCTATTATGTCCATATTAGAGTTATTAAGATTGAAGTTTCACAGTCATAGGGTTACAGTTCCCTTTCACCACATTAAAATTACTGTTTAGGTCCCATCTTAATTGTTTAGCTCATTGAAATGTCTCACTAGGTTAACTAGTCCTAGTACAAGCCAATGGCAGATTTGGGAAGACTACCAAGTTGTTAAATTGCCTCATTGCAAAACTTCTGGCTCCGTAGGAGGCAGATTTCTACTGCGATCGTCTGAGCGTTAGATTTGTGTTCCTTGGAGGAGCTGAACTGATTGGCTGTGACCAGAGCTGCTCCTCAGACTCACTTTCGATTGTCACCACAGCTATTTACATGACTGAGCCTTTCTCTTTACTTCTGACCTCATATCTTAATGCATCTTATCATCCAGGGCAGCTGCCCCCCAGTTTCCTTCAGCACATCCCTGGTTTGGTGCTCCCTTCTCAGTGCCTGAAACCTGACCCAGTGTTATACTTCTATGCCAGACTTAAACCCTCTCTTTAATAACAGCAGTGCTGATTTCTCTGAATCAATAGCACAGCCAGTTACTCTGACATTATCAAAATACTTGTTAAACAAGGGTCTTAAAGGATCTGTGGGAATTTATAACATAGGTTCTTTTAAAGCAAAACCCTCAAACCTTTTTTTTGTGCAAAAGTTCTGCCAAGAATGAGGACATAACTCCCTACAGGAAATATTCCCAGTCTCTACTGATGTTAACTGCTTGAATTAGAATAGTTAATTCTCTGAAAAACAGTGGAATGTATCCATTGTATTCAGTGGATTGTACCTTTGAATATAAGAGGAAAAATAAGTTTTTGTTTGTTTGAAGTAAAAATATGCATTTCATGAATGAAAAAATAGCAGCTGTTAGTTTTTTGAATAATTAAAAGTTATTTATTTCCCTTAGTATAATAAAAAAAATTAAAGTTAGTCCTACTTTTTTATTACTAGAATTCAGAAATCCCATATTTTTCAAGTATAAACCAAGTGTTACATTAATAAGCACAGAAATTATCCAAGGAATCTAATGTCAATCTTTTCAGTGCCTTATAATTCATCAAAAGGAAATACCCGGTTTCTTGAAATATGAAAAATTACTTGTGGTTTTCTCTTATGCTCATTTTCCATATTCTGAGTTGCATACTTCATTTCTTATACATTTATGACATCCTCTCTGTAACCAGTTGTGTTTTCTCTGGCTAGCTCCTGCACTAATGGATTATTTAGTTTGTATTTTACTCGGTGGGCCACAAGTCCTAATTGTCACATGCCATGCAATTGAGTTTCTATTCATAAAACAGGGTGTTTTAAATATATGCCAGTAATTAGCCGACATACTGTGATTTAAGAATTACATTTTAAAGTTCTTTGCTTTAGCTTAAAAAAAAATGTGTGTTCTACGCTGTGCTGGTGTAATTGGACTGATGGGAGCAAGCAATGTTCTCACCCTGCCACAGGAACACAGAAGAACCAGTTCTGCCTGTGCCTGTGCCTGAGTGCCAAAATGCAGGGGTGGCTTTCCAGGCAAGAGGCAGAGTTGAGATGTGGTGTTCTCCACAGATGATAATCCCACAAAAAGAATAAAGTGCCATGCATTTAATTTAGGACTGATTCAATTGAGCTACTCTTTGTTAGAGTTCAGATTAATGAGTCCCAGTAGCCTGGTGTTATTCAGCATAAGAAAAAGGAAATCAGGAACTCTCAAGAGTAGTGAACTAGGGGAAAATTCAGGTTTACAAGCAACTTTTCTGAAGACCTACACTATATGCACCATGGGAAGAATACTCATATGAGATTTATTATGATGTAATCTGGCCATTTCAAGGCCATCGAGGCTAAACCTGCTCCTTTGAGGGATTGTTTTTGTTCCAGAGAATGTCTTCATTAAACTGTAAATGCTGTACTATTTCTCTTCTTTTTCTTGTGTTCAGTACTAGTCAATAATCTCCTAGGGTTTAGAACGAATTTCTCTTTAACATTTGTACTTGGAAATGAAGACTCTTGAGTACTGTTGACCTACAAGGAACAGCAATCACCAGTCTCTGAAGGTTTTCTTGGAGGTTCAGGGCTATATGCAAAGCAAACTATAAGAACCAGAGACGCAACAGTTTCACTAACTTTAAAATTAGAATTAGAATATAAAAACCTTAGATAGGACTGAGTTCATGCAATTTCAATGCAAGGGCATATCTGGATCTCCTGGGAGGTGCTGATGTCTGTGAGCACTATGAACTCAAGCTGCTATGTCCCAAGAACAGGTAACAACATCTCTCATAAATATTGACTCATGTGCCTACAGTTTTATAGCACTACCATGGCAATGGAGCAACATTTTAGGAGGAGGACTTTGAGAAGGTTTTAAGAAAAGTGAAATAATTACTTTGTGATATGCAGAAGCATTTTACATCGCTGCTGAAATGCTAGGGGATGGAAGAAAGTGGGAAACAAAATGCAAGTGCGCCCCTTTCTTTGTGCTCCCAGTAAATCTGCCTCTAAAGTAAGTCAGATTTTTCAATTTTACATCTATGAACATGTATCAGTTTATCCAACCAGCCTATCCTGGTTCAATATCCAACATTAGATTACAGTGTGTAACCAAAATTTATCTGCCTCACTCTCACACTCACAAACACACAGACACAACACTAAACTTTTTCAGAAAAAAGGAGTTCTCAGGTAAACTCATGATTATTGTCAGGCATAAAACATGCAAAGAAGTCAAAATCAATAACCACTTTATCTAACACATTCCCTCTATTGAAATGAAGAAAATAAGTAAAATTGAATGTATTAAATTTGTGCAGAATTTGGTGTCAAAGAAAAAGGAACAGAAGTTCTTCATGGGTTTTTTTTCAGAATTTTTCCATATTTTGGCAAGATAAATTGCAGAAAATGGCCTGGAAGAACACCTCAGAAAAGTTCCATAGATGTTTGTTATATTAATAATTATAATTATAATAGATAAGTTTCTTTGGTTGTTTGATAAGTGCTGACAGTATGCTCCCAGAGAACTGGTGTTGGCTGTGTTTACTCCTTTTGTGTCTACTTTTCCCAAATGTTGTTTTGGATTATTATTGTCATGGGAATGTTTGCTGAAATGTTCATTTTAAAAAGGATATTTGAGGAAATTCTCAAATTGTCAATTCTTAACTCATAAATATTACAACCATTCCAGAAGTTTGATTTACCTGTGAATTTTGTTTAGCCTCTTAAGGAAAAAAAAAAAAAGAAAGATTGTTTTATTCAGTCATAATGTAATCTACCAAGAAAGATATTTTCTTAATACTCCTGTAGTGATTCCTATCAACTAATGGGCAGGTGAGATAGATACTGTAAGAATTTCACTCCTTGTGTATTGGCACCCCTCTGCAGGGCATATGATAATGTTCTAATCTTAACTAGAAAGAAGTTAATTTCATAAATTCCTCAGCATTTGGAGTTTTTTGGTGCTTGTTTTTTGGTTTTGTTTTTTGTTTTTGGGTTTTTTTTAAATTTTTAAATTTTCTTAAGCTGTTCATAAACAGAAATCCTTACTAAGCAAGATTGTCATGGGCATTTCAAAGCTACAGACCTGGACAGGCAGACATAAGCATGGGGAGAAGCTCATAGGCTGCTCTGGAAAATACATAAAATAGTTCCTTTCTCACCCCAAAACCTGGGAGATAAAACCAACCAACTGAAGACCTCAGCAAATGATAACTCAAAGAAAAGAAAAAAAGGAAAAAAGAAAAGAAGATACATAAAATAATTTGCATTTATAGGTTCTGATTATTTTTATGATGTTTATTGAAGTGTGCTTATTAAAAAAAAAAAAAAGCAAAGCTTAAAAGACTAAATAAAATAACCTGCCCAAAAATATGAGCAAGAACATTTATCAGAAAACAGATGGTCTCTTACACACAGAATTAAACATCTCTAAAAACATACCAATCCATTTATCTTGATGAATTCACCCTCTAGCAGATATCTCAAATAGCAGCAACAATTTACCTGCAGGTCTGGAAAACACATTTCCATGAGGATACAGGATGCAGAAAATAGTTCTGAATTTCAGTTTTTACATGTTGAGCAGGAATATTATGCCAAATTTCCCCTTCTCCATCTTCAGTCAGAAAGACTTTCTCTCCTAGTCCTGAGGCCTAAGGGCACCAAATTTAATTCCAGACTACAATTTAAGCAACTGTACAACCCATTTAAGTATTTAAGTATTGCTTTGTTATTTGCATTGTCTTCCACAGAGTCCTCTGGAAAAACAAACTGGGTCCCGCACATGCTTTCTGCTGCAAGAAATCTCTAAGAAATTGAATTATCAGGCTTTCCACCTCCTTTTCTATCACTGAAGAAGTTTAATAACAAAGTTTTAGTATTGATCAGTGATAGCAATTAAAATAAGTTATTTTGAGCACACTGAAAATTAATTGTTTGCCATTTGCGTGTGCAGAAACTCCTGTGCTATCACCAATGAGAAAGGAATGGTCAGGACAGCCTTTTCAGATTTCTCAAAGACAGAGATAACTCCTCTTGACCAGAAAATTTTGAAAAATGGCAGAGCATTATAGAAACTGACAATTTTAATGTGTTCTTCCAAGGAATTCACTGCAGCCCTGTAAACTATAAACATTAGTGCCATGAAACTCCTCTGACTTGGCTTTTGTGGCATTTACAACTGCTTTTACATTAGAATACCTCTAGAGACTTTCTGTAGGAACTTTTATTACCACTGAGCTTACCTGAGAAATTAACAATATTCTTGCACTGAAAGCTCTCTTAAATGGTTACATGTCAACCTATAAATTCATATTTAGTCCTCTCAAATTAGAAGGAATAATCACGGAAACATTACTAGAAAACCTTGATGCAATAAGGCAAAATATTTCCTGAGATGTCACAGAATTGGTATTTGCTGCATACTGGATTTCCAGCATTTCTAGCATACTGGATCCAGTGCTAGTTTCTCAGGATCTCCTGGTCAATACATGCAGTCATTTCCATAGCAAGACCCCACAGCACAATGTAAACAACACAGAGGAAAGGTCCCAACAAGTCAACTTCCTAAGCACTTACACCAGCTAATGAATTAAGTTGGTGAAAACTCAGTCTCACATTTTAAAGATATGATAATTCAGGCTTCTCCCAGGATAATCTGCTTCTGTTGTCAGAATCAGTGGTGTTACTTCCCTGTCATCAGATTACTGATATGGCAAGACTCACTTTTCCCCAGGCACTCAGAAAATGGGAAAGAGCTGTGAAAGCTAGAATGTAGGTGGGAACTCTGGGGATTTGTAATGCATTATTATAAATTGCTTTGCTATTTATGTAGATTTAAATAATAAAATATACCCATAAGCCTTATTATCAGCCACATTAAATATGTTTTCAAAGAAAGGACTAAGCCAACCTGCATTTAAAATTCCTCGCTACCTTTGCATCCCATCAGTGCTGTGGGATTTACACGTCCCCAGACACTCTTTGTAAACCCTGTGTAACAGTGTGTGCACAGGGACCCAAAGAGGCTGTTTTGGGCCAAGGGAGAGTTCTGTTATAGGAACTTGACACATTGCTCTGGACAGGGCAAGACTTGTCAGCTATCTCAGCTTTATTATGAGCAATTAATCTCCAGTGCTTTTCTGACTACCAGTGGACAGGGTGAGGTGGGAGAAGAGGCAGCACAACAGGCAGAGGGCCCAGGATATTAACTATTTTTCAATGTGCTAACACCTGAAATTCTAGTCTAAGAACAGTGAGCAAGTCATATAGATACTTTGAAAATATGGGTGTATGATAAGTTGGGTATGTGAGAGGAGCATATGGAGAAAGGAGAGGCACTTTTGGTACATACTGACTAATTCTTTAATTGCATTTGATAAGGCATTGTATTTAAGCTAATGACTTAATTAACTGTGACTGTGAAATGAAGTGTTTTCTCAGAAGCCCTGTATTTACATGTGTCTTTCGTGTGTGTGAGACACTGTCCAGAGGGTGGATCTTCACTGCTAGCCGATGGCTAGGCAGAATAGTTTAAAAAAATGGTTACTGATAAAGTACACAATGTCTGTGTGAATAAAGTCTATAATAAAGTCCAGAAGATTTCTACTGTCTTCTGCAGTTAAGTTGAAACATCATGTCAGAAAGGAAAAAAAGAACCAAAAAAAAGGACCTTAAAGACAATGACAAAATGCCTGGGGATCTGTATTGAATCAGTTCAATAAAAAATGTCTTTATCCTATTTAAAAAAAAATGTGGCTAGGATGATATAAATACTAAATAACATTGTCTTTTTTCTTGCCAAAGCAAGTTATTTTCTACAAAATTTTGATTTATGCTCCTCTTAACCACTCCTTCCTTTCTGAGCTGTTCCTCACATTTACCTGGGATGTGCCCTGGCAGTTTACTTCACAGCATCTCTCAAACAGAAAAGACGTAAGAAAGAAACCTCTCTATTTCTCATGTGCAAAATTTTGCTTTGGAAAGAAGCCTTTAAGAAGTTTTTAAAAGGTCAATTAATCAATCAGGGAAAAGTAAAAATGTTATTTGACTCGGAAGCCTGGCCACACCACTCAGATAATGAATGATGAATACTGAGCCTTTGAGTGAATCCTTACAATCAACAGCCCATGACTAATCAATAGGCTGACATTTTCACACAGTTGCTGAAGGTGATCAAATTTCATAAATATCAGATTGTTGTTGGAAAAAAACATGAACAGAAAATAAGAAAAAAAAAAAAAAAAGGATGAAAATGTACCAGTGACCTGCTCACTGGTGGCTGTGGGCCCACGGGTGCTGCTCCTGTGTGTGCAGGGCAGAAGCCCTGCCCTGCCCTGCCCATGTCCCAGTCTGGCTGATGAGGGCAGCTGGGATTGTGGAAGGATGGCACTCCCAGCCCTGCCCATGTCCCAGTCTGGCTGATGAAGGCAGCTGGGACTGTGGAAGGATGGCACTCCCAGCCCTGCCCTGCCCTGCCCATGTCCCAGTCTGGCTGATGAGGGCAGCTGGGACTGTGGAAGGATGGCACCTGCAGCCCTGCCCTGCCCTGCCCATGTCCCAGTCTGGCTGATGAAGGCAGCTGGGACTGTGGAAGGATGGCACTCCCAGCCCTGCCCATGTCCCAGTCTGGCTGATGAGGGCAGCTGGGACTGTGGAAGGATGGCACCTGCAGCCCTGCCCTGCCCTGCCCTGCCCATGTCCCAGTCTGGCTGATGAAGGCAGCTGGGACTGTGGAAGGATGGCACTCCCAGCCCTGCCCTGCCCTGCCCTGCCCTGCCCATGTCCCAGTCTGGCTGATGAGGGCAGCTGGGATTGTGGAAGGATGGCACTCCCAGCCCTGCCCTGCCCTGCCCATGTCCCAGTCTGGCTGATGAAGGCAGCTGGGACTGTGGAAGGATGGCACTCCCAGCCCTGCCCATGTCCCAGTCTGGCTGATGAAGGCAGCTGGGATTGTGGAAGGATGGCACTCCCAGCCCTGCTCTGCCCTGCCCTGCCCATGTCCCAGTCCGGCTGATGAGGGCAGCTGGGATTGTGGAAGGATGGCACTCCCAGCCATTGGTGGATTGGTGTCTCAGAGGGCAGGTTATTCATGCTTAATCCGTCTGGAGAGGTCATTTCTGAGTCACTGCTGAGCATAGTTACAAAGGACAGCAGGGTAAATAATTAAGAGAGCAGTTAATAGGGACCAGGGTTGCCTGATGACCTGGGCTATGTAGAGAAACTGTAGTTTAAGGTCATGAAAAAGCAATTCAGCAAGAACAAAGGCCGAAAAACACAGTGTGTGCTGGAAAGCATATGCTTTAAAAAGAATTAACATGAAATTCTAAAGCAGTGCTGTGGCAAAAGCAGTCGGTATTGCCTGTGATTAAACAGGAGCAGGAAAACAGGAAGGTGGTTTTTATCCATGCAGCCTGCCTGACACAGGAAGGCAGGCAAGCTTAACTCCACGACAGGATGTTTAAAATCTGGAAAACATGAAGAACAAAAAAGTCACTGAAATTATTCAAATCTTTGAGTAAATGCCAGGTCTGTTTAGTTTATCAAAAACAAGTATGAAGGCTGATTTGATTGCAGCATACATGTATGTACTTTCCAGAGTGAAATAAGCTCTTTTGAGTTAGAAGAGTAAAGATAGAACTAGTGGTGGAAATCTAATGCCACAATAATTCGGATTAGATATTTCAGATATTTTATTTAAAATCTTTTTTTCTTTTGACTTGTTGGCAATTATCCACTGGAAATGGAAAACAAAGGGAGGGATTTACCCTCCAGTTTCTGTTGTCTTCAAATAAGGATGTTTTTCAGAAGATTTAGCAACGTGGAACTGTTTTTTTAGAAGTCACAGTGTAGGGTACAAATTGTTAACTTGATAATCTTGCTAGTTCTGAGTTCAAGATGTGTTGGTGCAAATACTGAGTTTTAGCCCTGAGGTCTTTTGCCACATTCCTGGTTTTGTCATAATTTGAAAATGCATGTAGCAATTAGTAAGTCAGACGTATCTGTGCCCTTGATAAATGACTTGACTTTGAGAGCTGCTATATCCTGATGTGCTGTTACATCTGCAGATTCCTGTGAACAATTCTGTTTGGTTCACCATCATGGCCAGGCTTTTGCCCAGAGGTGGTTTCACACAGAGCTCTCCCTTCACCTTCTCATTTAATACATGGCACCAGCTTCAATCTTAAAATCAGGTAGCAGTGTTGACATAAGTCTATCTGAGCTATACCACATGTCATTAAATTTGAGGTGTGAAAAAGCTTTTTCACTCTAAAAAATCAATTAAAATTTTAAAGGCAATCTCTGTACAGCCTCTGGAAATCACCAGCCAAAGAGGCTGGTGCAGCCTGTGCGAGCTAAAAAAAGGAAAAAGAATGTGAAGGGGCCTGGGTAACACCTCCTTTGTTTTGTTTTAATATGCTTTTTAACTCAGCCCAAAGATGATCACAGTGAACAAGACTTCAGAAGGTGTTTCTAGTACTGGGAGTATCTGAACAAAAGGTTAGTGGCTCTAGGTGTGGAATGATGCTCTCCCAGGGGAAATGCCAATGAAATCAGGCCATAACAGACCCAGCATGCATTGTTTTCTTTGGTTTGGTTTGGGTGTTTTACAAACCAGAGTTGAAACCTTCTGAAAACATCCTAAGCGAATATAAAGAAAGAAAGAAATTACTGATTAATAGCTACGTAAGTTCTTTTATTTCCCTCCTGATTTAGTTTGGGTACCTTGAAGGTGGTTAATTTGGTCTAAATTAAAGTGATCTTGTTCTGATCAATGACCAAAATATGTTACTTAGAAATTAAATATTTTGGATAAACATTACTGCTGTTATTGTAGAGAAAAAAAAAAAGCTTTTTAAAAGTAAAGTTTATTATTTGAAGAGGAGAGGTGAGCTTTAGGCAAATAGAAATCTGTGCATTTTAATCCAAAACCATAATCTTTTCATTAGCATTTCTCTCACTTTCTAGGCAATCAAAAAGGATTAGATTTGTTTTTCTGGTGAAATATTTTTGAGTATGTAGTAATATTTAACATTGTACTCATTACCCAATTTTTCAACAAGTACATTATTTGTGGGAAATGTGTATATGCAGAGAACAAAAATGTATTTTTGCAGTATGCAGTCATACACTATCGTAACTGTAGGAGAAAGCTGTAGTTTCAATTCCTACTTGCCATTTTTTCACTGTAAAGCTTGTCACTCCAGTGCAGTATCTCTAGTGCTTAACTTGTCTCCAAACACATTAATATCTTTTTCTCTTGTGGTTTTTCTTCAGTCATTCATATCCTCCAGCTGTGGGGTACACGTTCTCAAAAATTCTAGGGCCTGGAATTTTGCTGTTCCTTACATGTAGAAAATAATCAAATATTAGTTTCATGAGGAGCAATCTCCAAATTCAAAACTGTATCTGAATCACTATGATTGAAAAATAAAGAAAAAACCTCTGTTAGTAGCATCATTTCAATGATCAGTGTGGCAATCTCCTGGAAAGAGCTATATATTTTTATATTTTCAGGGCATCTCATCTCATCTCATCTCATCTCATCTCATCTCATCTCATCTCATCTCATCTCATCTCATCTCATCTCATCATCATCTCATCATCATCTCAGTTTTATTGAAATATAATTATTGATTTAATATTTTAACTTTTCTTTTGCATTTTACTGTTGTATACTTTTGTCTTTTTAATCCCTGACTAGCTTTTAGAGACCAATTTCAGTACTAGATTTTGTTTGGAAAATGTGTATGACAAGAAGTTCATTTCAGAAATATTATCTGTAGCTCACCTTACAATATAATTCAGAGAAACACAATAAGGGTTATGGATTAATTATTCTTAGAAATGAAAAAAAAGTTTGGTCTTAAGTGGCTATCCCTAGACAAGAGAGGTGGCTCTTAGAAGGTCAAACTGAAGGTGTGTACAAAAAAAAAGAATCAAACCAAACCAAAAAAAAATCAAACCAAACAAAGAAACCAGAGTCACCTAGAGTTTACAAGAAGAATCATCTTCTAGAAATCCTTCATTATCTGGGGTATGTTTATGAAGTATTGACACACAGCATTAAATGACTGGCTAGAACTGAGGGCTTCTACCAGTAAATAACTGCAACTCTCTGCATTCCCAAAAGCTGCTATTGAGAATACAGCACTTATTTCCCTTTCAACATTTCCTACTCTTTTCAGAATTATTTTTTTTTGTTTTATATACATGCAGGGAATTTCTCCCAAATCAGTAGCATCTCTGTATAAAATGAAAGAAGAAAAAATCCCAGAAGCTTCACCTTTGTCTGCTGCAAGGTCATACTCATTTTTTCCTTTGTAGCAGAAGAAAATGAAATCAACCTGGTAAATATCTATAGGCAGCCATCAGAAAGAAAAGTGGCTCCTCTGTTCTAAGAGGAAAGGGAAGTAAATTTAAGTCTGACAAAATTGTCACTAGCCAGAACCTGCCAGTCCTGCTTATTTTTAAATCAAACAGCCAGTGGTAATGAGGTGATGTGAGCCTCAGGAAATAAAATCAAACAGCAGAGGTTAGCTGTTAGGAAACATTCTCAGTTAGCCTGGTGGTCTATAAGGGTGCAGAAAAGCAGACCTTTGTGTTTTCAAGACCTTGAAAAGTTTATCTCTTACCATGAGTAAAACCCTTTGTCAGCTCCCACTGAAGTGGGTGGAAGGATTCATGCTGTTTACAGTGGGAAGCAGCCTGCCCATGAGAAGAGCAAATATCCTGGATGGGTTTTTCAGAAAGAGCCTCTAGGGACAAACCTGTTATCACATTCAAATTGATGAGTGTCCCAAAATTTTGGGGGGATTTTTTTCCAACCTTTGTACTGAATAAAAAAATGGTTTTAGTGTCTGTAATTTTGTGCCTCCCTATTTAGAAGCTGTGTTTTTCTGGAAATGTGGACACTTGTAGACTTTTTCTATCTGTGGATATACTGTAAATCTCATCGTAACTAGGTGATTTTCTCATATAAAAGTGGCCTTTTATCATAAATATTTATGGAATTTGTTAGTTAACAATGATATAAAATCTCTGTCAAGAAGACATTTCCAGTAAAAATTCTGCATAACTGTTATATTTATGACATTTTCAAAAGAAGTTGTAAAACTAATAATAACATTTAAAAAATTACTTTGAAGTGAAAAAATGTCCAGAGCCAGTCTGCTTCACTGCTGTAAGTGAAAATAACCTGACATTAAATCAGTATCTGCCCAAGCCTATTGCACAAGCATGTTTTACAAATATTGCACACATTTATTAATCAATGGATGTTTCCTTCCTCGTGCTCACCTGCTCCCTTAGTTCACTCTGAAGGGAATGGCCTGTGGGACCTGTCCCGGTGAGCAAAGGCTCACTTGGGTGTGTGTGCAGCAGAGAGGTTATGAGATCTATTTCCATTGCATGTTTGCTGTGATTACTCTCCCGACTTGAACTGAATTGCACTAGACACGGCAGCAAAAGCCTCCAAGGAGTTGTCTAGACACCTGAAGCAGTAACTGGAAGGCAAGGGCACATGAGCTTTTATTTACTGAAAGACACTCTTTAAAGTCTTTTGAGAAAAGCAGTTTTAAAAACCCTAAGACGTAGTTCCAGAAAGCAAGAGAGCTTGGAGGCTTAATACTGCTCCTGCTTGCACACAATGTAACTCTGAATTAAGTAGTGTTATTCTTGTGGAAAAAAAAAGGTTTAAGATCATAAGCAAGGAAAAGTCATATCAGAACAAGAGTACCTTTTCTTTTTAATTTCTAGGTTAATGCTAAATTACAGATGAATAACTTGAGAAGTTCTTTCAAGATTTGAGATTGTTTAAATCCTGTGTTTATATTTTTCTTGTACAATTAATTAGTTTGTAGTTAAATAAAATGTTGTCTCATAAGCATTGAAATGTAGCCTATCTTTTCCTGAAGCACAATCATCTGATATAAAAGAGAAAAGAGCTTTAAAAACTTCAGTAAAATCAGAGTAATTGCTTCAGATTCAGGACTTTTTACTGAATG
This sequence comes from Emberiza elegans, assembly GCA_024865655.1. Lineage (NCBI taxonomy): Eukaryota > Metazoa > Chordata > Aves > Passeriformes > Fringillidae > Emberiza > Emberiza elegans. The sequence goes on from JALJVW010000206.1 coordinate 74,803,547, forward strand.
AATGGTTCTTTTTGAAGCAATTTTGCTTTGGTATTTGTGCTTAAGAAAAAAACAGCTTCTCATCAAAAAGGGTTAAAATCTTAGTGTAAAAATCTCTGTATTAAAATCACAACCATCACAAAATTAATTACAAAGAAGAGCTGAGCATTGTCTTCATACTGAGTGGTGAGTAAAGCAAAACAATAATTTTTTTTTTCACTAAGCCAAAATCTCATCAAAAGGCCTTCAAGTGTTTAAATGCATCCAGAAGAAATCAGTAACACAGGGACAGACCAGGTTGCACTTCTTGCATTCCACAGGATTTCTCTTCCTTGAGAGCACCCCAAGCCATAAAATACCAACCCTCAACCACTCATGCTGCCTCTAAAGCATGGTTTATGTTCAGCCATATAATCAAATACAGCAAATACAAGACAAATGCTACTCCAAGTAAGAATGATTTCTTACCTTGGAAACTTTCATGCTGATCTTACACCAGATCCGTCAAAATGAACAAACAGTTTAATAATTTTGTTAGTTTCTCACTGGAAGTTGGTGGGTTGTTATGATTTAAGTACTTCAGATTTAAACTTAGCTGCTGAAGTGTAATAGGATGCTCAGCCATGATTAGTATGTAATAATGAAAATGCCATTTTTCAGTGAGTTAAAAAGAAAGGATGTGTATTAAAGAACATATCAAGCAGGAGAAAGTGAAAAGGAACAGATAATATCAGACAAAATGAAGGCTGTGCCACCACAGTTTAGTATTCATACCCTGCCAAGATGTCAGTAGCTGGAAGGAGAAAGACTGGTCATATTTCAGAATGTGTGTAAGGTTGTTCAGGCGAATAAGGCTTGATTCAAAATCTTCCAGATGACAAAGATGATTTTTGTACCCCCTGGAAATAACTATAGCTTTTCGGGAAATAGTAAGGTGCTCAAGGAATAGTGGAACTCGAGGAACTGTTCCCAGTTTTATTTATACCATTAATAAAATGCCCAGATTTTTTTACTTGGTGAAATTAGTCGTGTCTGACATCAATGGGGGCCAGCCCAAGACTTGCTATTACCTAAAAGAGAATAAATAAGCCACGCTGTGAAAAGTATGGTAACACAGCAGAGAATTTCAGTAGATCCCTCAAATAATAAAGTCGTAATCAATGTGTGCAGCAAAGGTGGTTTCCTCCGACTGTGCAGACTGAAAATTTTTTTGAGGATTTCAACCCACGTCCTGGCTTGACAATCTTAACGATGAATGAAAAATTTTACTTTTATGCAGAAGAACATAGGAAGTTCAAAGAAAAAACAGAATAAAGGGACACACACTAAGTAACACAGGTTAGAAATAATTTCGGTGTACCCCATCCATTGGACCTAATAAGGCAAGGAAGATCAGATTCAAAGAAAAAAAGTCCTTTGGTTTTTTTTCTTCTAATTGATGATGGGAACTTATAAAGAGATTATCATTACCTTGCAATGATTCCATTTACCAGAGTAAGAAACAACTGAACTGTTCCTACTTGCACACATATACAGACCAAAATTTGTATGGGCATTGATCTCACTCATGGGGATTTTACACCCGAGCTGGGTATCAAATCTCAGTTATAACATGACTGGAGGAAACTGAGTCTTTATAGTGAAATTGAAAAGAGGCACCTAAATGAGTTGTCCAAGCCACTCAGAAAACAGTAAAGTCAGATGAAAGAAAAGTTTGGGTAATGGAATACAAAGTTTAGGCATATAAGTAACTGATGTTATTGCTCCCAGAAGATGAATCAGACCAAGACACCTCCCTTCCTTTGAAATCTGTGTTTGCAAACAGCCTTCCAGAGCTAGATAACCAAATCATGTTAACTGCTTAAGAGATTGAACCCATAACTGTTTTATTTTTTTCCTCTCACAATTCTTCATCATTTACCCCTATGTTTTTCCACTCTCTGTTGCCTACTTCACAGGTTTCAAAAAATATTCTGAGTTGGAAGGGACCCTCAAGGCTCACCAGGTCCAACTTGAACGGCCGCAGAGAGATCAAACTGACAACCTTGGTGATATTGGCACAAGGTTGTAACCAGCTGAGCTCATTGCTGCTCCCCAGTTACGTCCTCACCCTTACTTTGGGGGTAAATAATACATATGGGATGTGCTTTGTTCAGAGCCCTGGTTTGGAGGGGTGCGCTCCCAGTTTTGATCCAACAATCTCAATTCAGAAGATTTACAGGGATTTTCACTTGAACTGGGGGCCAAAGCAGCTTGCTAGTGGGGAGAAACATAAATTCTTTAAAACTATTTGTCTAAATCTTACGTTTTTTATGATTGGTATTATACAAAAGTTGCTTTGAATTTTTGTTTCATGATGGTGTTCAAGACTCAGTGGATTTTTTTGGTTTAAGGTCACGAGGAGAGGTCACCCTCTGGTATTTTCTCCTCTGTGCTACTGAAAAATTTATCTTGTATTTATATAGATCCTTATGCCCTTGATCCAGGGAACTTTTGTGCATAAGGAAGTATTTTATGTTTAACCCACAAAAATGCAAAACCAATTTATGCAATTCAGATTATTCCACTTCTCTGCTTTTAAAGTAATTTATTTTCCTTTACCAATTACACCTTAAAATTACTTTAAAGTTTACATTTTAATGATTTCCCTTATCTATGGTCTATTCTGCAGTGTTCATCAGCTACTTAGAGCCTCATTTTTCCCCACAGCACACTTGTAAGTTGTGGTAGAGTACTTATCATTCTGATTCTTTTTGTTATGAGCATAGTCTCAAATGAGAGTAAGGAGGGAGCAGGTGACCTTCCCAAGGTCATATGAAGAGTTTTATATCCACCAGCAAGCAAAGCATCTGAAATTCCCACTTCAGTGTTTTATCAGAACACTACCGTTTGGTTCCTCAGAAAGTTCTTTTGCAATTTATTAAAACTGCTATCTTGAAGAAGACAATTTGTTTAACTCATAGCTCACTTTTTCACTCCAGGCTTTATTTATGCATAGCATATAGTAACAATAAAGATAATAATAATGTGTGCTGTGTAATGAACAAGAACACTAAGAGATTTGATGCCAAGGCAATGCATGGGTTAAGGCAGTTCTTCAACAGCTCCACATAAAGAATCCAGTATTTTAATGGTCCCAACCAGGATTAGAAGTTAACACATCATTAAGATGAATTGGGGATACAGTTTGCACCTTTACTGTTACTTCTATGGTGTGTGGTTTGCAGGCTCCTTCTACTGTTCCTGGAGGACAGGCTTAAAGAAAGCAAGAGCGCAACATTAATTTATGCACGAGAATCTCTGTCAAAGAAATTACTAGTGACTGCATTTTTAATGAAGCTCTGGTTCTGCAGAAAGCCTTTTGATGGTGTGAAGACCAAAACACCAAGGGATTAATAATATTTTTGTATGCAATCCTTTTCACTGTTAGGTTTCATGTCATAAGAGAAATATTGTTCATAATACCTATTTCATCCATGTGCAGTTCTGTAAATGTGCCCTCAGTGAGACCTTCCTATGTAAGGAGGAAGCCCAGATGTTTCCCTCATGGTGTCATATTTGCATTCACTATTAAAATGAGTAAAGATCTAAAGCCCACCTAGAAGCAGAATCACAGTTGTGTTTTCAATGATAAAACCCAGTGCAAGTGCACTTGATTCTTTTTCCTTTATGTCCAGCATTAAAAAAAAAAAAAAAGCTATATTTTGTACAGATAAATTATTTTTCTTGGATCTAACACATGTTTGTCCAAGGAGATTGGTAACAATTAAGTTGGCTGGTTAATCCAAATTAGGCTGATGCAGGAATGGTTTGGTAATTTGCCAGTAAAAAATGATATAGTTGCAGCCACTCCTGACTGCCAACAAAATGCGTTTGCATGATGTCTCACTGCCTCTGTTATACAGCTTGCTCCAAGCTGTATAGGTTTGAGATGAAGCAGGTACAGAGAACTCCAGGTGAGTCATAATTGTTCTAAAGGCATAAAAAGTTAAGAATAATCTGTAACTGCTTTGGCACCCATATATACAAATCTGCCCACATATATGTAGGCATATTCTGGCCCTTTCAATCACACTAGTTTGGTTTTACATATTGACATTACTGAAGTGAAATAACTCGTGGAAATAGGGAAAATATTTTCTGTATAAATATTTATACTTTCCCTGTTTTGACATCCTCCTAAAATTTTAATTGCCGTTTCAGTGGAGCTATAGATGCTCACTTTAAATGCAAAGGCCTTTTAACTATCAGTGCTCTCATATTTACTGAAACAGAACTGAGTCTGAAGTAATACATTATACCAGAAACCCAGCATTTAGGAGCCCACAGCATCCTTTTTCATTCAAAAGACAAAATTCCCACAGAGGAAATAAAGTCTGTAGCAGACTCAGAGACCAATGGGATACAGTCTGCAGTGATTAATGCTAACTGCTAGACAAGGCTGTGGAAGGAATTAGCAATTTTAGAGATGAGATTGTGAAAGGGATTAACAATTTTAGAGACCCAACTTTCAAAAAATGTCTGCTAAAAGATTGATTTTCAGAAGATGAGAAGTCTCATCTTCCTTGCATGGACCCCTTTAAATAATCTCTTCTTTTTTACCCCATAATGAACAGTCTTTAAATTACCAATTATTTTTGGAAATCTTGTCCAGAATTTAGTAAGGCTTTTATCCATAAAATACATACTTTATTTTCTTTTCTGATTTCTTAGAAATACATTTCTTTTGCTCCCTTTTTGAATATGTCACACTTTGAAACACAAATTTCTCCACAGACGAAATGCATAGGCAATATTTTAATCCAGACACAATTCCCAAGGATCTAAGAAAGACATTTTCATTGTAAAGGGCTTGGTGCCTACCATACACTTACGTGAAAGTTCAGTAAGCACTGTACCAGACCAGTCATTTTTCAAACCAGCTGCAGGGTTGATTTTTTTTCTAAGTAATTCAAGTACACATTTTTTATTTAGGTGATATAGCTGAAACATTTTGTGATTTTTTTTTCAATGAGGAACCACAGAAATGCTGAGCTGGAAGGGACTCACACTTAGCCCAGTGTAGGACACTCCCAGGAGTCACACCGTGTGCCTGAGAGCACTGTCCTGATTGGTTTAGCAGCTACATGAAAGTGACTGGGTTGTTTCTGAATCATCCTCGATGTGTATTTAAGCAAAAAAGTTACATAATATATTCATTCCGTGTCATTAGGAATTTTGGAACAAGTGATTACTGCTGGTATGAAAATGTATTGAAACACAATTAAATAAATTTCAGATATAAGGATAAATCTTGGTAGGGAAGAGCTGTGCTTTATACCAGTTTGCACGCACCATGTGTTTGCTATGAAACCTGTTTGAACAAATAAGTGATAAAAGAGTAAGTGAGTCAATGAAAAAAGGTCCCCTAAGTACCAGGCTGTGAATTGGATGCTATTCCATCTCTCCACGGGTAAACTGTTGCCTGCTCTGCTCTAACGAAGATCACTCTTAAGTAAATACCGCCTCTTTTAAAAGAACAAGTTTAATAATGAACTAGATTTTCTGTATATCAAGGAAATATATTTTAAAGCTGCTTTTATTGTTCCACAGCAAAGCCAAAAGGAATTCAACTGTCTGGTATTTGTTTTTTTTTTTTAATCTGGCAAAATACTGTATGAATGGAATAGGGAAAGCAAAACTGATTATGTCCAAGCTTGTGATTGTAAAATCTCTGCTCCCAAAGATATTTTAACTAGCTAGACTCCATTGATCTAAGCAAAGCTTTGTCAACTAAAGCTTTTTTTCTTAAATTGATTCTCCATCTTGTCTTCTCATTCTTTCGACAGCACACAGCAGGAAGCTCTGTCTACATACAGAAAACAGAATCTTGCTGTAGGCATGGGTATAAAACAAAAAGACAGTGATTAAAGAAAAAAACAGACTGCTGTTAGTATTTGATCTTAAAATTATTGATCTTGTCGATCAGTTACAGACAGAGAGCGTCCATTTAAATCCGTAATAACTATTAATGCTACCACAAAACGCTGACCACTTGGAAAACAGGAGAAATCTATATGATAATGCAATGTGATGTTTATTTGCCTGTATAGCTATTTGTAGTATGTGTACAACATCTCACTTGACAAAGATCTTATCTCTAAAATTTCTTTTAAAGTTAGGATCATACAAGAATATGAAATTCATAGAATAGACTTACATGTTCAAGACTTTTTTGTGAACTAAAACCTTTTATTCTTTGATTGCCAAGAGCAATATTAGTTTTTATCAGGCACATATTAATAATAACATTTTTTCTTTTAACTGACCCAAACTCAAGCACTGCATTAGGACACATTTCAAAACCCACTGAGCTAAACCATCATGCTATCTTTGCCCTTTATGTGAAATTTGTGGTTATTCTGTCTCAGGAGTCTGAATTCCTATTGTAGTTGTACCAATAGTGCCTCTAAACACTTTTATCTGTAAATATAATTGAATGATAGTTTAAAAAAAAAAAAAAATAAGCCAAATCTTATTTTCAAATTAAGTGCACTTCAGTTCCTGGTCATGTTAAAAGAAAAAACAATTTTACCATTTGGAACTAAACAAAAGGCCAAAGATCTTGAGTCAATGTCTATGCATGCTTCAACTTAAAATCTCATGTCAATCACTAAAGCTTGTCACCTTAAAGTAAAATCATTTACTTTATTACATTTTTACATTTTTTTACATTACATTTTTTTTACATTTATCATTTTCAAGGCCAACTATTGTTGCACACTAGGTCCCACAATGAACCAACTTACAAATATTTAGCACAAATATTCATGTAATTTATACTATTATTCTTCTTCTACCTCCATCAAGAGAGGAAAGCATTCACAAACAATCTGATAATGTCTCTGGAACAGGAAAAAGATAAAAATATGGACAGTCACATCTAGTCTGCAATTAGTAAAAATATATAGGATGGTTCATTTACATAACAGGCGAGTAGGAATGATTGTATTTTTGAGCTGCCCAAAGTGCCCTTCAAAAGCCTATACCCATCTCTAATACACCTGTGAATTAAATGTTATGAAATGCATTTAAAATAGACTTCATTGATTTTTTAATTTATCATAAGCCTCAAACTCATATTTTGGTGCCAGTCTAGAGGCTCATGTGGTTTTGAAACCAATAGAGGCTCCTATTGAAGCCTTTTTCTTTGCTTGAATTACTTTATTGGTTGAGTGGGAGGATTATAAACTAAGAAGTCATTATGATGATGTAATAAAACACACATTGGTTGTTGCTACACTTTGAAATCTGTTTTTTAAGCACATTTTTCTATTAGAAGACAATGAAATGTTATTAAGCATCCAGAAATAACTATTTGAAAGATTTGTTTGTGTTTCTTTTAATCTATAGAGCACTGAAATAAAAAACAAAACAAAAACAGAAGTAAAGATTTCATACAGAAATTACTGTGAATTTCTTACATTTCCTTATTATAGATACAATAAAAGTCTCTCAATTTTTTATTGACAGTTGGATAGAAAATGCAATAACTTCCTAACCCTTCTTTTTATCATTACATGTGAGACTTGATTCACATTAAAAAATAAAAACCTCAAGCATGCTTTTTCATGCTTTTATAGTATGTATTAAGTCCTGAGTTTTCAGTGTATGAAAAGACACATGTGACATTCTAGAATAAAAAAAATGCTTAAATAATGTATTAATTTTTTAAAAAAAAAGAATAAAAGACTACACATCATATTATGCCATGGAACCTAAAAAGACTTGTTTTCCTGCAATGGGAAAACTAAATGTGAAACCTTTTCTTCTTGCTCCCAAAGAGAGATATTTTTCACTAATCAGGAACCTTTCAATGCTGGAACCCATTTCATAGCACTACAGACAAATATATGAAAATTTCTTTCACATTCTTGTCAGTTAAATTATTTATCAAGTGCTTTCTTTGTGCTTTTCTTTTAAGGCAGTAGGACTTCACCCTTCATTCCTGCAGTATTCTCCAAGCAATTGAAATAACTCTTCCTTTGAATTACTGGTTATTGGCATAGAAGTATTCCTCTGCTCTCCTCCAGGACTTTGAAGTGTGTCAGGAATTAACGTCAGGGTTTGGCATAAAGGAGCTCTGCTGGGTGGAAGAGAAGGGCTCTGTCCCTCCTAAAAGTAGAAAAGTGTGTGTGGGTAACAAAAGTAGAAAAGAAGGTAAAAAGAAAAGTGCTGGGACTTCTTCCCTGCCACCCTATTCCCAGGAGAAAGTTGCTGGTGCAGATTTGGTGAGATATGAGGTTATTATAAAAGTGCCCAAAGGAAGCTTGTACTTTCCTGCTGGCTGCTCTGGAACACACAGAGGGAAGAAAAGGCTTTCCTCTGGGGCCAGGGCTGCTTCTGGAGGGGAGCCTTGGAACTCAGACTGGGGAGTCAAGGCCTTGATGGAACTTGTACCCTCCTACACAAGGAAAATTGTTCTTGTTTCTAGTGTTGAGACCTTCATGCTTCCACTGCTCTGGAGAATTGTAGAGGGGCCTGAGCGCTGGCTATGGCTCTGTCTCTGGACAGACTACACATCAAGAGCAGGAAATGCAGAATGTGAGCAGGGTGCAAAGTCACCTCTCCCCGCCATTGCCACCCAGGTGAAACGCTGATCAGTTCCTGACTAATCTCACTGAAACTGAGCAGCTTTTTTCATCTTTGTTCATATATCGATGTCAGGAGCATTAAAAACTGAGGATTGTTTTGTACAGATATACTGAAGGAAACGTACAGTTTGAAAATAATTAAGGAGGCCATGAGAGTGCTCTCGTAGTTATGCAGGGTTTTTGTTGGGTCAAACTGCAGGAGCTGAGCACAGTCAGCTTTGGGCAAGAGGAAGGCCTGGGTACTTACTTGGGTGCCAATCAGCTCCCCAGGAGGGGCAAGGTGAGCCTCTGTCCTCATGCCAGATACCAGAGAGGGTGTGAGAGTTTCAGAGCTAAACTTGATCACTTCTCTGCCTCATTCACCAGCTTATACCCACTTACAGTCAGCAAAAGGCACTCAGCAGCACACGCAGCAAACACACCATGGTCTATTTGTCCATTGTGTAGAAGACATAAAATGGGATTGGGCTTCCAGGACTATTCTGACCACATTTGATGCTTGCATTCCATCAACCTGCTCTGAGATTTCCTTCACGCAAAAATGGAGGGGGTTTTGGCTCTATAGCACCATTAATGTCCAAATTTTGTTTCTTCAAGTCATTGGTAAGTCCACACTCACGAGTCTTCATATTCTGCCTTTGAAAGAGCCAGCCAACCATAATTTGATCCCCAGATAAAATCCCGGAATGCTGCTAATTACTTCTATTGAAAATTAGTACAGCTGAGACACAGCCCACTGATCCAGAATCACGTCCTCTGCGACTCCTGTCAGAACTTGATTTCCATGGCGAGCTCTCTTGGCTCTGCAGAAGATGCTGGCTGCCCTCTAGTGACAAAGATTCCTGCTGACGCACTGCTGTGGATGCAAACATGCTAATAAATACTGTCTTGTAGATCAATATGGAACAAGAGGTTTGGATCGAAGAAAGGCAAAGAATCTTAAGATGATTAGCAAGAGCACTGGGCTTGGAGGTATTAGAAAAAGAAGAATTCCAGGTTGACAGACTTGCAACCATCAGTCACAGTAATTTTTGAAGGCAAATTACTGTTTGATCAGCAGTTCCTGAATCTTTAGAATTTCTTACATTTCTGTTATCAGCTGAAGAACCTATGATTATTATAAAAAGACCAGAATAAGGGTTGTGCATTGCAGAAAGGTTCACTCTGCTAAAAATATCTGACTTCCATGCACCCACTGATGTGAAATATATTTTTTGCAGTACTTCTTTGTATATATGTGAGTGCATATGTATGTGTGTATCTGCAAGTGGTAACAGAGATGTTTTCATAATTTACTAAGTGAAATCACAGCTTAAATTTTAGGAACACTTATGGAATTTCTTTTTGGAATAGTGAAGATGATATCAAATGCTAGAAATATTACCTGAAATCAAGAATTAAATCAAATATGTTGAGAATAAATAAAAAACTATATTGAATGTTTATATCAGAGAATTATCTCGTTATATAAGACAGCACATGCAATGATTTAATTCAGAACAAATGCATTATTAAAGAATATTCTATGTAAATACTCTGAAAACTAAAATTTTATCTGCTTGAATCCCAGGAGGAAAAATTACCACATTTCTAGATGATGATACATCTCATAATAAGTGACTTATGGTTAAAAACACAGTTTTTCTCTTCTGTCTGCTGTCTGTGAGATGTCAATGTATATTTCTGAAGTGCTGTGCATCTCATTTCATTGATGATTTCATTTCTAGAATTTCTTTACTTTTTTAAATTTTAATTTCAGTTGTGATCTTCTAGGATCTGAAACCTGTCCTCTTTAACTGATCTCTAAACTCTCTTGTACTGAGACAATATTATATTTGATCCCCAGATAAAATCCCGGAATGCTGCTAATTACTTCTATTGAAAATTAGTACAGCTGAGACACAGCCCACTGATCCAGAATCACGTCCTCTGCGACTCCTGTCAGAAGTTGATTTCCACGGCGAGCTCTCTTGGCTCTGCAGAAGATGCTGGCTGCCCTCTAGTGACAAAGATTCCTGCTGACGCACTGCTGTGGATGCAAACATGCTAATAAATACTGTCTTGTAGATCAATATGGAACAAGAGGTTTGGATCGAAGAAAGGCAAAGAATCTTAAGATGATTAGCAAGAGCACTGGGCTTGGAGGTATTAGAAAAAGAAGAATTCCAGGTTGACAGACATGCAACCATCAGTCACAGTAATTTTTGAAGGCAAATTACTGTTTGATCAGCAGTTCCTGAATCTTTAGAATTTCTTACATTTCTGTTATCAGCTGAAGAACCTATGATTATTATAAAAAGACCAGAATAAGGGTTCTGCATTGCAGAAAGGTTCACTCTACTAAAAATATCTGACTTCCATGCACCCACTGATGTGAAATATATTTTTTGCAGTACTTCTTTGTATATATGTGAGTGCATATGTATGTGTGTATCTGCAAGTGGTAACAGAGATGTTTTCATAATTAACTAAGTGAAATCATAACTTAAATTTTAGGGACACTTATGGAATTTCTTTTTGGAATAGTGAAGATGATATCAAATGCTAGAAATATTACCTGAAATCAAGAATTAAATCAAATATGTTGAGAATAAATAAAAAACTATATTGAATGTTTATATCAGAGAATTATCTCGTTATATAAGACAGCACATGCAATGATTTAATTCAGAACAAATGCATTATTAAAGAATATTCTATGTAAATACTCTGAAAACTAAAATTTTATCTGCTTGAATCCCAGGGGGAAAAATTACCACATTTCTACATGATGATACATCTCATAATAAGCGACTTGTGGTTAAAACACAGAAGTTTTCTCTTCTGTCTGCTCTCTGTGAGAATGTCAATGTATATTTCTGAAGTGCTGTGCATCTCATTTCATTGATGATTTCATTTCTAGAATTTCTTTACTTTTTAAATTTCAATTTCAGTTGTGATCTTCTAGGATCTGAAACCTGTCCTCTTTAACTGATCTCTAAACTCTCTTGTACTGAGACAATATTATCACATCACCTACCTTACTCTCATTTATTCAACCTAAACATTTACCTATTTCCTGCTCAGCAATCTCATTCCCCTGTGCCATGATGTTTGTTGTTAATCTGCTATGAGAATAGACTTCTAAAATCTACAAAGTTTTTCATCCCAAATTTGCTCAAACCTGATACCAAACCTGAAGGCCAAATCTGCAATTCAGGTTGGCATCTCATATCACAAACGGGAAATCATATTGACTCTCACTCAGGAGTAAGTGCTGTTTAGCAAAGCCATTAAGCACATGCTTAATTCACATTGTAATGTCATACTGCCAAAGAGCAAAGCCTTTATAACAAAGAGAGTAATCTTTCCATTTAAATTAAATAACATGACATAGTGACTCTGCCAGATTTGCTGTCCTCAGGAAAATAGAGGAAAAACATTTCCTTGTTCACAAAAGCACTTACTATAGGATGAAGGGTGCCATTGACTTCAATGGGATTTAAATATTGAATTTTTTTTCCCAAATTATAGATGCTTCCTGAAGTAGGACTCAAGAGAAGATGAACAAAAATCTTTTCCCTCTCTCCTGGTGCATGTATATTTTTCCATATTCCCATGGAAGTTAAGTCTCACTTCAGCTATGTTGTTACTGAAAAGTTTAGCTTCTGTACAAAAAAAAAACAAACAAACAACAAACTAAATAAAAAAAAAAAAAACAAAACCACAAAACAAAGAACAAAAAAGAGAAGTATTTACATTTGGAAAAGTCATAATTTTGAATGATTTAATTCTGTACATAGGAAGACTATAGAATCTTAGAGTCATAGAATGTCCTGAGTTGGAAATGACTCATAAGGCTCACAGAACCATAAAATACCTCTCAGGTTGGAGGGACCCATAAGGATCATCGAGTTCAGCTCCTGGCCCTGCACGGGAGAACCACACCACGTGCCTTGAGAGCGCTGCTCAAATCCTCCTTGAACTCTGGCAGGCTTGGTGCCATGACCACTTCCCTGGGCAGCCTGTTCCAGAGCCCAGCCACCCTCTGGGTGAAGAACCTATTTCTAGTGTCCAACCCAAACCTTTCCTGACACAACCTCAGGCCATGCCTCAGGCCCTGTCCCTGGTCACCACAGAGAAGAGATCGGTGGTCTCTGCTGAGAAGAGATCAGTGCCCTTCCTGATCTTCCTAAAGGCTCACTGCCGTGCCTTTAATTTTGTCCTGGTTTCAGCTGGGATAGAATCAATTCTCTGCCTAGCAGCTCATACAGTGCTGTGGTTTGGATTTAGGATGAGAATAGTGTTGACAACACAGGGATGATTTAGTCGTGGCTGAGCAGTGTTTACTGAGTACTTTTCAGCTCTTCTGACCACGCCACCAGCAAGTAGGCTGGGGGTTCTGAGAAGCTGGGGAGGGACACAGCTGGGACTGCTGACCAAAGCTGTTTTCTATACCATATAACATACATAGTTTATAAATCAGAGGCAAAGCTGGCTAGAGGCCTCTGCTCAGGAGCTGTCTTGGCATGGGTTGCTAGGTGTGAAAAATTGCATTGGGCAACACGTTGTTTTGTATATTCTAATTTCTATTAATACTGTTATTATTGTTCTACTACTTTCATTTTCTCTCCTTTTAAACCATCTTTATCTCAACCCATAAATTGTACTTTATTCCGATATGGTTTTTAGCTGCCTGCCATGCTAAATCACAACAAGAAATCATGCGAGATACCTTTATAAAGGGAAACTAAACCTATGCCACATCTTGTTATGATGGGATATACCCTTTCTTTAAAATTGTTCTGAGGGATGAAAGGAAACACATTCATCTGAATTTTATTCCCCTCCAGAAGTTAATGAACCTGTACATTAATTTCTCTAGAAATACTTTCATAAAAAACATTTTGAGATTCAAGCATCTTTGTTTTGTTCATTTTGCTGAACTCGTATATCTTTATTTTATGTGCTCTGGATCAGAAGCAATACTACATTGTGTTACACCAGATGCCTCTCTGGCCTTAGATCTGCCTTGTAGCTTTCCCTGATAATCTTTTCAAGCAACAAACTACGGGTCCAGGTGCTGAGATATTTAAATAGGTAAATTTTACCCTCGGAAGTTCTTACCAAGCCAAGGAAAGCATATGCACCATTAATATAATAGTTCTATGTACAAATGCCTTTCAGAAGAATCTGCTTGTGGAAACCATAGTGACCTCAGACATGGGTCAAGCTGTGTAAGATATCCCTAAACACTCTCTGTTGCTGAAACAGGAGTGTGCTGTCCCCCACAGTGCTCCTCTTCCACAGTCTTCCACAGCATTCCCCTGATCCTTTCCTGCAGTGACTCCATTTGGATACTTGGCATTCCAGGAAAGGACAAACAGGCACATTTCCATCAAGTTAGTGATCTGCATTTCACTGAGATTAGTGACCTCATTCTGAAGGCCCTGGTGAGCACCACAGCCACCACAAACCAGGGCAGCTCCCAGTAGAAGACAGGAAAAGGAAAAAGGCTTTTCTCTTTTAGCGACTATAAGGTGTCTACCATCTCATGCAACTTAATTCCAAAGGTATTTCATGGTAAGCCATTTCCATATGTTAGATTATTTTGCTGTAGTTTTGTGTTGGGATTTGTTTTTGGGGTGTTTTTTGCTTTTTTTTTAATTTACCACTCTAATAAACTCAGATGCAATGCTTAAATTTTATACAAGCATGCCTTTTCAACAATGTCAGAATGTTTAAATAAGCCAATTTTTGTGAACAGCTGCAGAAAGTGGAAAAGAGGGATGGAACATCATTTTGGCAATACCAGACAGTAGTTGGGGTCAGATGATCATACTGGTGAGGAGTCTGGCAATAACCACCCCATGCAGGCCCCCCACATCCCCTGCTGAAACTCCAGACATGATCAGTGGTCATTTTGTGGTAGCGCCATTCTCTTGATCCCAGTTCCCATGCATAATGAAAGCACACTATAAAATCTCAGAAACTGCTATGAAACAGCTCCTGATTTAGATCTTTGTCAAAGGGACTGTCACTTTGTACCACAACTGCAATTATAACCCAACTGATCTCTAGGTGCTACAGAGATATGGATGTTTAATCATGATGATCAGCATTGAAAGCATAACATTTTGAAATATTAGGTGTTTTGTGTATAGAGTGTCTTTCTAATGGGGTGTGTAAATTTCATTCTTTGCCTTGGACCTTAGTTTTACAGGGTTGTGTGGGATTTTTGTAATAAAGTAAATTTCCAGCAATTTCTTCTGATGTCATCATCATTAGTTAGTATCACCTGGCTGGATGTGTAACATAACATCTCTTCCAACCAAGTAAACCCATCTACAGAACAATTTATCAATGCAGCTGCCTTGACATATGTCCCAGACATTCTATTTTAGACTAATCCTGCACTTTCAGATGTGTTCCATAAAGTTTATGGATGGATCATATCTGCTCCTGCATTGACCTGTTTATTTTAGCACTTCAGAACCAGGGAGACTTCTGCTTACATCACCATGAGCACTTATTTATTGCTGCATCCTGGGAAGACATTTTGAAGAATTAATACTGAAAAACTGCAGACGAGTCTTTGAAGAATGAACTCACAAGAACGGTGTCAGTAGTAGAGAGGAGACAATACTTAAAATTCCTGTGGGAAAAAAAAAAGGATAGAGAAATTACAGCTTGCAGAAAGAAAAAGAAGATCAATGTGTTTATTATCAATTAATCAATTTGCTAATCCAGGTAGCATTCTGCATCTGGAGGATGTTGAGGGTAAAAGGAGGTGAGTGGGTTGATCTTCTTTTTTAATAAGAGGAAATCAATATACTAATCAAATATCAGATGAGAGATGATAAGTAGAGAGTCTACATAATGTATGGTTCTAAATTGGTTTCCTAAAATACCCATGTTAATGATGAAAGAACTCATTCTAAATTAGTGTATATTGGCATCATTTAATATAACTGCCATAACTTAACTTGCACCAGCTGGAAAATCGGCTTAGCATATCCAAAGATAACACTTGGGTAGAATTGCCCATTTTTCTCAGTGATGCTTGTTACATATGGATAACTGCAAATTTATACAGGTTTTAAGTAAAAGCAAACTCATAGTGAGGATAGTTGAGAATGGTGTGGGAGTCTGGTGAAGCGTTCCTTAGCCTGGACTACAAAACGAGGACAACAAAGCTACTGCAGCTGAAGGCCACACTTGAATATGGACTAATGAATTCCCCCTGCAGCACATCCTGGTGCTCCTATTGCTATATCGTCTAAAGCATCTAACCCAGACACATCATAGATATGCTTTTGAATCATTTGAGTTTAATAAAGCTCCTCAGGCAAAACAGTTTGCACCACAGTTCTTGTATTTTACAGAAAACAATTTGGAACATGCCACAACAACAACCACTAAATGCACATCACATTCTTTGTGATCTATACGTAATGCAAACATTCTTATTAGTTCATTAAAACATAATGTTTATCAAAGATTGAAGCTTATGATTAATGTAGAACTTTTTGTAGTGAGTTGAAATACTATGCATAACATTTAAAAAAATTAAAACCTTTAAAGAATCTTTATAGAAAATTCTCAATTTTTTTGTCATGAATATTCCCAGTCTCAGAGTCAAATTTTCTTTGATGACACATGGGGTAAAGTAAGGATGAGAGAAATGAACAGACTCCTTATTGGGTATACAGAGAAATAAATAAAATTATTTCTAGATACAGGAATTAATAAAGGAAAACAGCAGATGTGAAGGACTAAATGCCTCCATTTTTCTGTTATTCTCATATCAACTACTCATTCTTATGAAAACCTTCTGAATATTCTGATATGACTGGAATTTTCCATAGCATATCAGTTAAATTTTCTGTGCACTAGAAAGTTATTTATTTATTGATGCACTGGGCAATTTAATATTGTTTTCCAAAATGTTCAGCTTGATCAACATTAATGTAATTGTGTAAAATAAACTTCTTTGTGACTAACATTTTTGGAGGTTCTCCCTCTTCAGCTGTCATCCTCTAAGTATCCACCACTATAGTATGCTCATGCAAGAATAAATTTTTAACAATGGATAAACCGGAAAATTTTACATTGCAGGAAGAAGCAACAAAATCTCTTGACAGATCCATTTCCTGATATGTACAATCCATAGCATATCTGAAAAATATCCTAGTTATTTTATTGCAATCAAACCTAAAAAGGTTTTTAAAGAAAACAATACCTGTAGTTTAATTACTAAGTTACAATTTTTATTACTTTCCCATTTTGAAATATAGATAATGTGGAGATCATCATGCTGAAAAATCATTCTTATTAAGGTTCAATTTGAAATAGGATCAAGGTGCAAAAAGGAAAACAAAAATAATCAGGTAGCTAATTTCCTTCATCGAGGCTAACCACTAAATAAGTGGAATAGTTTAACTGAATATCTACAATATATATGTGTATTCAGTTGTATGACGTAAATTGAAAGCTGAGTCTAGGAATTTTTTCACTAAATGTGGAGAAATTTCATCAAGGTTCTTGTTTTGCCTTGGATAAATATGGTTGCTTTTAACACATGTAAGCATTGATTGAAATAGTTGAAGGTCTGTTTTACACATCCTATAGTTCAGCTATTTAAAACTTTTCTAAGTACCAGAATTCAATAATTTTATTTTTATTTCAAGGTGAAAGTATTAGTTATTGAAGATTTCAGACAGAAAACTACTACTTCTCACGGTAAATGTATGACAGTCAGAACGTTACACCTCACTATGTATTTTTTTTCACAGTCAGGGTATAAAATACATAACTTGACTTCCCACAATTCCACAAAGCAAAAATGATTCTTTCAGCCTGGATAGTATAGATCAGATCAAGTACTCAAGAATTATCAAAAGTTGTATCTATTTGCTTTTTAGTGTCATCCTGATATTTCGCATCCAGACCTTACAAGTATTGGAAGATAGTAATTTATATTAATTTGGCCTCTTCCATCAGGCTTCTTGTAGTAGCGCTTTTTATTCAATTGTGGGGGAAGAACAGAAGTAGACAATTATCATAAATGCTCTCATTATAGTACAAAATATTTTGGTTTTACATACGCTGGATTTTGACCATAGTGATGGTCTGTAGAGAGACCATCACTATGGTCAAAATAGTGAGAACCTGTAGAACTTTGTTGTAACTGATGAACTGTATAATGTTCAAGCCCTAATGCATGTGAAACATGTTGTTTTCACTTTATTAAGTTTAGTGGGTTTTTATCTGTTCTTGAACTGTAGGTTCATTTGTCTAAACTTGCAATTTAAAAGTGGTGGCCTTGGGCCAAGTTCTCAGATACTAGGAGTTGTTACTGACATCAGCAAAGTTATGACAATTATACTGACTAAGGGTCCATTTTCTTAAAATTACTGGAAAGCAAAATAATTAAAGTTTAGACAAGAAAGAAATAAGTTATCTTTGGAATCATTTGCTGCTAGATGATATGGGCAAAACCAGATAGAGAGTTCTCTCTTGTGTCTAGCCAGAATACAGAGCACCAAAGGAAGTTGCTGATGGCTTGAACAGATGAGTGATATTGCTGCTGATAGGGAACCTGAAGACTTAATTGGTTTGCTGTAAACATTACAAACACGTTTGCATGCTTCCATTCACTTTGTGCGCTGTGTATTAGATAGATGGTATTCACACTGATAGCTGCAATTTAATTACAAGAAGTCTGTTCCTTATTCAATTTTAGTTGTGTCATCCCATAATGTTGGCTGTGAAGCACTGCAAGTCTCAATACAGCATGTATCCTGATGTCAGAGAGATAATGCCACACAATGGCTCAATTTTGGTTATAAGGGTTTTCATCCAGATTGGAATCAATGTTGTAAATGGTTATTAAATTCACACATTCTGGCTAACTGAAACAAAGTGAAAGATCTGAGGAAACACGTTATTTTTTATTGCAGAGAACAATTGCAATGAGTAGTAAAGTTGCTTGCCACTGGTGAATCCATTAATATGAATAAACATATCAAACCTCACAGGACTAAGGACCCTGCCCACAGGCTGTCTTCTGAGGCTTAATGAATTCACAGAATGAACAAATTGATTCAGTCTTTCCAGTTACTCAATTTACTACAGCTGCCAAACAAATGACTGGAGCAATACTCTGGGCTGCAAAGAGCAGGCTTGCTTCCTCCTAATCTGTTGCTAGGAATTGTCCACAGACTTTGCAAATGTCATTGCACTTTCTTTTTGTGCTTTTTTGCAGCACTAAACTTTCCAACCAACAGAGCCCACTTGAATGAGGACCACAATTAATCCACCCTTGTGAGGGTGGATTTGTCAAAAGATATTAAAGAAAAAGCATGATGGGATGATATAAAAGTCCATGAGACAAGTTTAGGTATAAGTCTTATCCAAATATTTAACTGTCTATATGGTTCATTAGACTTTCTACAATAAAGTATTTGGAAACAGAGGAGGATATTTTTAGGCACATTCATATGAAGTTCCTTAAGGGAAACAATGCTCCTGTCTGGAATCTCAGAAGGAACACATGGATTCTAGAATGGGAAACTTAACACAGCAGGTATTGGGGTGAATGTTATGGGCATGAGGTAGATAAGAAACTGCCAACTTAGAGAAAATAAATCTATAATATGACTGAGAGTTACAGGAAGTTGTAACTCTCTGGGACAAGATTATGAGCAGCATCAGCATCCTGGGGTGGGAAGGTACTATAAGTCTTTTGTCAGGTGAAATAAAACAAAGAGGGTCAGAGCACTAAAACCTATTTAGTCTGGCCTTGATTATTCTGGATTAATATTCCTGCTGATTTGTGCTGTTGATTTAATAGCTAAAAATGGATATTTATTGAGTAGCTGATTAGAAGACTGGTTTGCAACAAATGGTTCTTAATCCACCCTTCAGTTTGATAGATAGTCTTCTGCCCCTACAATATTACAGAATGAAAAAGAAAAAGAAATCTTCAACCCTGCATTTTTATAAATGTCCCCTCAAGGTCTCAAGAGTATTTACTACTCTCCATTCACCTTTCCTTAGTGGAATGTATGTAAATGGTGCTTCTGACTTTCAGCATCATATTGAATTTACAAAAGAAATCTCAGTAAAATGCAGATTGATCATGCTGCGAGTTTTAGGCAACCTAATTTCAATGAAATGCTTTACAAAATGTAGATGCTAGATGAGCAAGATAAAACAACTAAGGAATCCTGCTATTTGGGAAATTACTTTTTTTATGTTAAATGGTGGAAAATGGTGAACTTAATAAAGTAAAAAGGAAGGGGACTGTCAATGACTCCCTTCAAGGCAGCCTGCCAGACAGCCTTGGCCAGATTTCCACAGCACTACCTTCAGATTTTATTAAATTAAAATAAAACCTGTCATCTTGGTTTTCACTGGCACAGTCGAGTACACACTTTTTTACTTAGTTCCAACATCAGCCTGGCATTCCCAGCCAGCATTAATATTTCACTATATAAAATACATAGCTCTGTGTCATTTTTTACATATCTGGCAAACTAACTGAAAAATGTTCCACTAAAAGTTAAAAGGGCAGTGCTACTAATTATTTGATCATGTCCACTCCTTTTCACTGTTCTCCC
Source organism: Emberiza elegans (assembly GCA_024865655.1). Classification (NCBI taxonomy): domain Eukaryota; kingdom Metazoa; phylum Chordata; class Aves; order Passeriformes; family Fringillidae; genus Emberiza; species Emberiza elegans. Next base: position 74,823,762 of record JALJVW010000206.1, read on the forward strand.
TCAGAGACCAAAGCATTTGAAAATGTAAATCAAAGAATCAAAGCAATCACAAATGGAAAATTCCCATTAGGTCATCCTGATCCAATCCTCTAGTAGCACATAATTGTTCCCCATTGTATATTTTCCCCCATTTTGTTCAGTTTGGTTCCAGATACTTGGGAACACTGCTTGCCTACATGCTTTATGAAAGCTGGATGGGTAGAGTCAGACAGACCCAACACCTCCTCTGAGGTCACCTCTTGCCTCTCCCAATTTGTCCTGGCAGTCATAGCTGTGTAGGGCCTCATGCAGGGACTGGGAATTGACAAAATGGAAAGCATAAGCTGCAGCTGCATGCTCTCCCTCATCTTCCCACTGGGATTTTCCTTATGTAGAAGGCTGAAATAATGCAAACCAGAGCCACTTCACAAGCTAATGGGAGCAGCTTTATCACCAGGCTCCTCTGCTGCTGTCAGAGGTTTCAGCCATGAGTCTGGCCTGGAGGACTCCTGTCTGGGTGCTGAGGGATGAAAGCTCCTGCTGGATAGATTCCCCCATCCGTCACGGCGCTGTCTGCCACAGGTCTCAGCAGTGAGAGAGCCCAGCAGCTGCCAGTGATTTATGTTATCTCCTGCCTCACTCCCAGGGCCTTGGACAGCCCCTGGCAGGAAGGGCTGCACCAGGGGAACGTGGTTTGCCTGGAGGAGCAGGAGCTCAGAGTGCAGCAGTGAGTTAGGGTTCTTCTCAAGGGAACATATCACACATCCCAATTTTATTCCAGTAATGCTGGACAACATGAATTACTGGGCACAATCAAAGATCACAGAAAGCCCTTCCTCATATTTCAGGACATGCAAAAAGCAGAGATATGCTGCTACCTGAAGGGCAGAGGGATGTATAGCCAAATTCATGAAGAGATAAAGGAAGCACCTTCTTTCTCTTGGATGGATCAGGGAAAAAGAAAGCTGAATAAATACCTTGAAGGCCTGGGCTGCTACAGTTATTGCTGTCTGCTTCTTCTGGGCTTCCGCCTGACCAATTGTTCTTGAGTGTCTGCTCATGAGACTTCCATGAGGTCCTTGAGCCTCTGTGGAAAAGCATAGGTTTTTCTGGTCAGGAATTGCTTGCAGTGTTCCAAAGGTTTCCACCTATTTAACCAATATGTACATGTACCTCCAGCAGCCACAACAGATATCTCTTTCATCCAAGGTGATTTCTTACATTCTTTGAGTACAGCCCAAAGGAGACATAATTGTTCATATACTCAAAGTCAATTGACACTAAACTCTATAGTTTTTTAGGTCATAGAATTCAGGTTCTATAGTATGAAAGTATTTTGAATATATTTAGAGAAACCATTTTAGAGTCATTACCTGACACTGACCTTTTGTGCAGTGTCCAGGAGGCTCATCAAAGGATCAGCTTGAATGTTTCTGGAGGGACACAAGAGCATTCTTGGATATGCTTTTCTAAAAGGTTTTAGAAACTTCTGTCATTCTTCTTCATTTGACATGGACTTGGTCTCACAGGCAAAAGAAAACAATATCTTAGTTCATATTTGCATACTTTCCATTCAAATTGAAGGTTAATCAAGTTCTGAGGATAAGCCCTGACAGAGAGAATAAGCAGACTCACCCTGTGTTTGTCTTTCAGTATCTTTTGAGCACCTTTTTCCCTGCAAATCATGACTCCTAGCAGCACTGTAGATTTTTGATCTTAGTTACTGACCTTGGAAAAAAAGGCCCGTTGTTTGGGCTAGTGACATATAGCTTGGGAACTTCAAAAGACTGGTTCACAGTCCCAAGGACCTTAGCTACTGTCCCTGGAGATACACTGTCGCAGTTGGTTTTTCATTTCTGCCTACAGCCTCTTTTAACACCGCAAACTCAGAATACTACCATACAAATAAACCAAGATATGTATTATTTTCCATCAAAATAGCACAACTATTATCCTTATTCTCTGCCTTTAGATACAGACAGATGTTCAGTGTATAAGTATAATCAGCATGCCACCAGTCAGAAATAAATGCATTTTTGAAGAAACAGTGGCCTTCTTCTAGATGCACCTGTGCTGCACCTGTTACAAAAGAAGTTGACTTACATATGCAGTTGAAAATAGATGCATTTTCATTGTGTGGTAGAGACCTTATTTATTTCATTTCAGATTCACTACAGAAATTTGTCATGCAAGTAAATAACTTAGCATCATCAGGGAGATTTTAAGATTCTCTTCCTGTGGAGAGTTATTCAAACTGTTTATGGAAATGTGGGAAAGAATTTTTTACCACTTAATTCTACATATATATTTTCCTTAAAAATATGTCCCAGACTTTGTTTATTTATGGATACAAAGTGAAATCTCCATATGAAGCCTTAAATTTTGTGAACTTTGTCCTATGAACAAATTTGCACTGACATGTCTTCCAACTATCTGTAACAGCTGACACTTTCAGAATTTCTTAGAAGTGGCTGTGATTTTGGTCAGAGCTTATTTTACTGTTCATGCAGGGAAAACAGAATGAACAAAGTGTAGCCAGCACACATTCTCCCTCATGCAAGGAATTCATCTGGGATGGGAAACCTGGCTGTGAGCATAGTATGGTCCAATTACTCCCCAATTCACTATTTTGTAATTTTGAATTCAGTTACCTTCAGTAATAAATACTGAAGTTAATAAGTACTGATAAGTACAGTAATAAGTACTGATTTCTTTATTTTAGAAACAGGACTTGGAACTGTAAGAATGCAAAATAGAGTTCAGTCCATGTGAAGTTTGTTTTTTAAAAATACTGTTCACATGAAAGAATTTTCAAAATACTAAGCTAAATGATGAGTAGTGGTGCCAAAACAGGTTAAAATATCCTTCAATCATCTTGTATCTTTTCCAGCAGTTTTCAAGTCATACTCAAATGTCTTGCCTTTCAGCACAATGCATACACCATGCATTTTTTCTGTGAACAACACAATTAGTGACTTCATCTTAATGAGAAATATTCAGTAAATCTCATTTATGATAGGCATATCCAGAGAAAACTAATTTCCACAGCATTTGAGGCTGCCATGTGAGAGACAAGGCATCCCAATATTTTCTAAGGAAACACAATTTTTTCCCCTTCTGTCAATTGTTTTAAAAATGCTTGTATGAGTCAGTGTATCACATTATTTTTGTGGTTGGTTACTTTGTTTTGTTTTTAAAGAGATGTGGCTTGAATTTTTGGTCCTTCCACACATGGCTTCTCATTCTTATTCAATTTAATATAGCTCAGATGCAGTGCTAGTGTTCTGGGATATAATGTTTGAAGGATATTTGCTCAGATTCATGCTATAGAATGAATTCTAGGGGAAAAAAAAGCTGTTTCTTTGAGGCTGCTGACTTACCAAGTCTAGCAGAAAAAAACTTAAGCACCGTGGTGACAGAAAAGATATCCCCAGACTGAAGGAATTAGTATTTTGCTCTGAATTTGGAGCTAAATCAAATAAAAGTGAAGATAAACACAAACAGGTTAAGATGTTTACTTATTCTGTGTTAATAAATAAGCTTCTCCAGGATTAAGTCTCTTCTGTCTAGATTATATCTGCTTCCTAATGAATTCTCAGTGAAGCCAAATGGAACACAAAGTCTTGTTTATTCAGTTTTTAAAAGGCAAAAGATAGCATAGTCTGTGTAACTTTTTGGCTTTATTTTTAAAACAATGACTTTCTAACAACAAAAAGAATACACAGCTAATATCCCAAAATGTTTTGAGTTTAGATGTTCTTTCATTTAATTTCTTTATTTACCTTGTTCAGAAGAAGGGATTTGGTCTCAACTGTAAAAACACTACTGTAATATACAAGGCCATAAGAAGCTGGAATAACAATGAGAATGTGCTGTTGTTTCATGGCACTTCATGCACCATTTGATCATTTTCATTTAAAATTCCTATAGAAACCAGCATCCTACATGTTGCCTGCATCATCAGAACCAATTACAAAGTTTGGCTGAGGTTTCAGTGTCTGCAAGGATGGAACTCATTTGTCTCATGGTTCCCTGCTAACTTTAGCATATTTACGTAAGGATGTAAAACTCCATCTGTGCAGTGTTATGGTTTATACTGCTTTATACTTCTCATTCTTTTCTGCATTTATAAGTGAACATTAAATTCTAAGGCCTGATCCTACAAAATCCACTCATGTCAATGTGGTGCCTGCACTGATTTGATTCCCTAAGCCAGGATGCTTACTGAATCATACTATTACTTTAGAACATGCCTATTGCCTCTCTTTGGGATGACCTGAAAGGATGGCTGCCAGAGAAGAAGAAGCAATTTTCCAGTTTTCTTCTTGCAAATGAATGTCTTTTTCTGTGGGTAAGAAGAAAATTTAAAATAACATCAAATTTTCTTCTAATTTACTAGTCAATCTTGTTCAGTTTGGGAAACATTCATTTAGTACATACCATTTAAGACAAAGCAAATCTGTTTGTCATGCTCCCTTCACACTGTTACATCTTTATTGATTGCATAGCGATAATTAAATTATTGTGCTTTAAGCCACAGTAGGCACATCTATTTCCCCCTCTCCTCTTTCTCCTGCCTTGCTCTCGCTCTCTCCCCCAACCCCTATTTGTTCCCCCTCCTTTTTCAATACTCTTCTTTGATTACTGCCAGATATAGGCATTAGGCTGTTCTAAAGCCCTGAATTTCCTGGCCTGATTGAATGCTTGGCTGTTCCCTGAAGAAAGACATTTGAAGACACTGCAGTATTTTTCTGAACTTCAAAAATGCCAGTAAACCTTGATCATTTCGCCTGTCCAGGAGTAGAGTTAGAGGGCACAGAATGTCTTTAATTTATACAGAAGTTATCCTCCCAGCCCATAAACAATACCTTAATCAACATGTGAGTGTGTGTGTAGGCACATGTAAGTGCTCAAGGGCATAATGCAAATCTTGGTGAAGTCAATGGGAGCCTTTCAGCTGAATTTCGTGGACTTTGATGTGTCAGATTTACTGACTAAATAGCTGCAGTGGAAAAGTCATCCCTAATGTCTGCAGGTACTGTATTATTTAATGGGTAGCTATACAGTGGCAATGAATTAAACTACTGCCAAGTGAGTGTGTGAATATATAAAGCAAAAGATTTTATTGTTTGAGAGGTATATTTTGAGTGCGATTTTAAGATACAAAATGTGCAGAATAAGTTGAGGGAAAACTTAAGAAAAGCCTTCAAATTTCGATTCCCATTCCCTCTACTGCTTTCTGCCCTTACAGTTTTCCTCACCTCCTCAGCAGAGGCAGTCACAGGGTGACTGTCCCCTTCTCTGAGGCTCTGGTCCCACACAGGCTGACATTGCTGCCCCTGTTTGAGGGACAAAAACAGCATTTCACTCTTCAGGGCTATCAGTCCAGCACCTTTCCAGTGATTATGGGTTCACAGATTAAGATATCTTTCCTTTCTGTAGTCATAAGAAAATGCACAGAATAGTTCTCGAAAGTCAAAGATGTTTTCAAATTCATAATGCTGCAGCTGTTTAAACCGCTTTAAGTCCTGAGTTCAAATTCCTGTTCCAAGCCAAACGTGTTCAAACCTGTCATTGGAATAAACCTTTGACCTGTTAACACCTTTCAGGGAGTGCTAACAGAGTATCATCATTTTATATTCCCAACTCTCTAAAGAAAGGTTGCAAAGATTATACTATGATTTTGGGGTTTCCCCCCAAGAATGAGAATGGAAATGAAAATGTACTATGAAAAATAATCCTCAAAACATTCAAATAATCCATTAAATTCTTACAGAGGTTGCTAGAGGATGGATGTAAATGAATCATCAAAATTCGCAAAAGCTATCAAATATTCCTTTGTTTATTGCCAAGTATAATGTTTAAGAAAAATATGCTACTTCCATTTTGACTTTGAACTAAAAAAAAAAAGGAAAAAAAAGGACATTTTGTTGCACTTCCTGCAAGGTGTCAGGGTTGTCAGTGTTAGCTTCTACCCCTTCAGAAGGAAATGAACTCTTGGAATGAGATGCTGTGACTTCTAGATATTCAATGAACAAAGTACAGCATTTTTTCAAGAAACAATCTTGTCTTTTTCTACTGCATCTTTTCATTCTCCTTGCACAATAAAGGCAAAGACTGCTAACCCTATTTTCTGCTATGAGACAAGATCATTGCTGTAACAAAATGTTAAAATGCACTTGCTGTAACTACACATAAAAGATTTGTCACTGAGCCTGAATGGACCATAAGAACCCTACCATCATGACCTTAAGTTCATTTTCCCTTATGGAAATGAAAGATAATTATACCTAAAGAAAAATCAGTCATGGGAGCTTAATTTCTGTTAGAGTTTGACAGAGGCAGGAACTCGTAACTACATTGGGTTAAGTGCTTTGAGATCCTATAATAGAACTACAAACTTTCAGATCTGCAGAATTATGCTATTATCATATCAGTCACACAATCCAGTGTAAAATGCCTGCAAATAAACAATGCCAATTAAGGAATGGAAGAAAGAGCAAAGTACTGTGCCTTTTCCTTCAGTGAGAAATAAAGTGTGTGATTATTGTCCTTCTAACTGTGGTTTAGAGGCAGTGGAGGACATTTGGGTCCTGCTGGGAAAGAATATAACATGACAGCTACTATTTTTAGCTCTGTTTGAGGATATTAATTGAAATCTAAACTTGCAATAAGATCTCTAGGCTTTTACAAACTAAGACCAATATAAGATGCAGCATCAAACTATAAACACTAGTCCTGGAATAACATGCAAGAAGGGAAAGTGACAATGTGTAATTATTATTCCCAAGAGGAAAAGAAGAAAACAGACTTATAAAATCTGTAGTTGTGCATGAAGACTAAGAACAGGGCTGAAGAAACAAAAATGAAAATGAATCCTTGTTATTGATTATCTGCAGGTATCTCTGGATTCATAGAAATCAGAACAGAGTGCTGTTATCTAGAAATCCCAAGCTGTTTCTAGTTCTAGCACCACTGGTTTGACATGCGAACTTCATTAAACAACCAAGTTAAAAAAACAAACAAAACCAAGCCTAAATCAGAAAATCATTTGGATACTGAGAAAACAGGTACCTGGCTCTGAACTAGAATAAAATCAAATCCTTCCAGACAGGCACATCAGTAATACGCAGTGCAAGAAACATCCATCAGAGGAGGAAAAAAACAAAACCAGGATACCTGAGGATGCAGCTGAGAGCAGCTGACAGAGGGGAGCTGCTGAACAAAGGTCCTGCATACCTGATATTCCCTCTTTTTAGCTCTTAAAAACACACACTAAAATATCATTGAGGTTAGCTGTCATTGTTGAAATTGGTCTGTCTTTAGAAAGACTGTGAAATGAATTGGACCTGAAAGATAGAAGAAAAATAAGTTCTGATAGGCAGCATTTATCTAAGATTTCTTCCTAGTAGTCTGGATTTCCGTTTTTGAGTACATCAATTTATGTACCAAAATATCAATTATCTGGTGCCTTGCAATTTCTGAGCTGGTATTTCATTCAGCACTTAGATTTTGCAGAGCCTCCGCACCATGTGTTTTTTAATGCCAAGAGCCTCTTTTCTGCCTCTGGCAGTTAACACTGACATTCGCCAGGGACAGGCTTGGGACTGGAAGGCTTCTTTCCAAAGGAGGATACAGGAAAACTATTAGCTGCAGACATTTAAGAATCGTGTTGACTTCTGCTGATAGCAGGCTGAGCACAAGGGGACCAAGAAAAATTTTCAACCTAACCTTTGTCTTCAAAATGCTGAACATCACATCTCTCTATTTGTCATCAGCAATTCATCAAATAACAGAGGAACTTAGAAGCATTTTATACTAACTGTTCTAATTCACGTTGTAGGACTTCGTTGTCATTTTTCATTAAAACCAACAGGATTTTTATTTATATTTATATATATATATAGGTAAAAATTTAATTCAAACAATGTAATGCCTAATATTGTAAAAAAGAGCCAGAAACCTTACTTTAAGAGCATCTTTCTCAAAACCAGCTAATTATCTTAAGATATTTAATGCTGAGCTTTCCCAGGAACACTTAGATTCCAGTCACGTGAAATCTGAAGTTAATTTGGGGTTGTAGATAGATTGGTCCACTGAGAAAAATTACTCCGCAAAACTGTCATAAATGAATTCCTAGTTTTTGAACTTCATTGGCACTTTCAGCTTGAGACATTTAAGATTACTAATATTATACTCAATTATCAATGTAGAATGTTTATAAAGCATGTACATAACAGTTTTTAATATTGTCACTTCAGTTTTGGTGTTGCATTGCAAAACTTCTGTGCTATCTGAATTTATAATGTTGCCCAGAAATTTCGTAGTGCAAAACAATCACTGCAAATGGTGGGTATCTTGTTTACAAAGCTTTTTTGTTTTTTTAACAGACAAAATAAAGCTGAATGAGTGAGGATAATGTTTAGTTCTACAGATTTTATCAGACTATTTTATGCTAGTGGGTTTGCTACATAATAATACATAAGATAGGAAATATAAACATGAGTCAAATCTGGCTTATTTCACCACACAGTTTTCTGGTCCTGAAATACAAATCTCTTCTTTTTCTTTTAAATTGAAGTGTACTGCATATTCTCCTGTTTCTGCAAGGAGACAAAGAACAACACATTTGTTGCTTTGTCCTAGTCTCTTTTTTTTAACTCATGATGATGGATGTTATCACTAAATTCAGACATCAGGTTATCTGACTTGGTAAGTATGTAAGTATAAAAATATTTACCCACACGGATGCATCAAATATTTCAAAGTGCATAAAGACAAATACAATAAAAATTCTAATAGTATTATATAGGAGCACATGCTATTTTTATTGCATGTATACCTTTCTGCTATTTCAAAAGTTATATTCTTGAGAAAGACATTGAATTACATAATAAAGTAGTAGAATTTTCTGAATTAATGTATTTTAAAATATTATAATGGGTGAAAGCAGCCATAATAATTGGGACCACTGATATGCTAGTTTCTAGTTATTATTATTTGTATTATCCAGGAGTGGGCATAATTATGCTAGTCAGTATTCATATAAATAATAAGAGACAGTCCCTTTTCCTGAGAAATGCACAGACAGTACATAGGTTAGAAGGAAAAACAGGTAACAGAGGTAGGAAATTGTTTTCCTAAGGGGATTGGAAACAGGAAAGGGAGAAATTCCAAGGTTAACAGGGAGTAGCCTGTCCACAGTATATGATATCCTGCCCTTCAAGCAATAATTTCTCTTTTAATTATTTGGGTTTTCTTCTTATGCTTTTTAGCATGTCTGCCAGTGTAGATAGCATTCATGGGCAGAAGCAAGCATGAAGCCAGAGGTTATGCACATGACAAGCTGGCTAGAGAATAGAAATTTTGATTAATTCAAAATTTTAAGGACTATAAAAAGATATAAAACCTATGTAAAATATTCAAAAAGTACACTGAAATTACCAGAAAACTCTCAGAAAGAGTGCTTAAGAAAATTGTGCATAATTAAAGGATGAGATGTAATAGAAGGTCCAGAGCTGTCTATCCACCTGATTTTCTAGTAGGCTGTGACCTTTTTCTGAGAGTACAAATATTTGTTGTGGGTAAAACAAGTGCTGTAGGAGAGAACAAAAGTGATTTCTCCTGTAAGACTTTGGTACTTGTTCTAAATCAGGCAGAGCAAAATCTGGAACAGAATTGTCTCATGGAAGCAGCATGTGGTTTAACAGATATTCTCTGCTTCTATGCTATTTTAACTATAACTTCTGTTCCTCACCCAAAAAAAAAATCATCATTATGAAGTATGATTATGAAAACAGCAGAATGATCTCTATTTTTCTGTTCAGAAACCCCTGGTTTCAAATCAGCCCCTCTCAATGCATCTCTATGGATGGGTATTTTCAGATATTTGGAGATTTGTCTAGATCTCCCCAACATCAACCCACTGCTGATTTAACCAGCACAAGATTTTTTTCCTTTATTGCTTCTTCTGGGGATGTTCTTGTATTAAGGACAAATAAAATGCAGTATTTCTGATGGATTTATGCTATGAGTCTCCCTTCCCCCAGTTTATGCAACTTAGTTTTAAAATGATATTGGAAAAAAATCTAGTGTGTAATCAGAAAGATGCAGCTTATGATAACAGAGAGCAGAAAAATGAACAGATTCTCAAAGCAGTGGCAGAGACAGAGTAGATCCCACTTCAAACAAGGGTGAAAAGTTCAAGCATTTCCTGAAATGATGCAAAGAAAATGTGCATCAAATGAATGAGAATTTTCTTATCCATTTGCACATTGGTTGGGTAACAGCACTATTGTTGACGTGAAAGAAAGGTCAGACCTGTCCCTCCTCACACTGGGGGTCATGAGAACGATTTTGTAAGTGCCAGTCACCGCTTGCTCTAAAGGCTCACTTCTCTCAGAGCTCTGCTAATATAGCTTCAGAGCAATATGCAGTTAGCTACAGGATTTTACATGCTCAGTGGGCTTTGTGCATGGTTATGAAGAGGAAAACTTTAGACTAGACGCAAAATATGCTAGAAAATATTTTCCGTTCAAAAGCCAACTTTAAATTTTTTGGGTTATTTTTTTTTTGCCCTGACTTTAATGAAGTCCTTATCAAGAATTTTAGTTGTTTTAGGAGGGGAGTATAAAAAAGAACTATAAAGCCTTTATTTACAAAAATCGCAAGTATTAGCAAGACATAGGTAATAAAAGGTAGGTTAATAAATTAGTATTTATTTCAGTTTCACTTACATTCTATTATTCAATCAAGCACAGGAAATAGTTGGTTTTTTTGTTTTAACATCCCTGTTGGCAACATAAAAGAGTGAAATTGGTGAAATATTTTAATGTAAAACAAGTCACAAAGAAGTTCAACAGGGTCAGGAATAAGAGCCCTTTAGAATATCCAGGATACTGTTTATTCTTTCCTTGGGCATAGTGTGATAACCCTGTACTTTGCAGTGCAGCTTCTTATCCAGTGAGGGAGTAAAAATGGATTCAAACACTGCATGAACTGACTTACATCATTAAAAACATTCAAAGAAAGCCAAAACCTGCCTTAAAGGTTAAAATACTTTTATTGGCCAAGGTCAAATGAAGCCTTCATTTTTAAATCATTCTCAGTATCACAACCTCCAAATAATCAGACTTTTGTTGAGTTCAAATGACTGTACAGTTACTTGGAACATATCTAAGCTTATCTGGACAATCAGAAACTCTCACATTTGCAAATGGAAATATCAAATTACAAGGACAGCCACACAGGACACTGCTCACATGAAAACCAGGAAATGCATGAACTTAAAATAAAGGCACAAAGGAGAAACAATCCAACTCTCTTTGCTTTGGTTTTGTTTGTTTGTTTGTTTATTTTTTTCTGTTGTTTGGGTTTTTTTAGTGGGGCTGGTGTGGGCCTAAGACATGCATTCTCATTTGGTTTTCTGTTAATCCAAGTAATTTACCTACTTTACTAAATGATTTTACTAAAATATTAAAGCTTCTATTAAAAAAGTGAAGGGAAACAAAGAAAATATTTTTTTTTTATTATTCCATTGTTTCATTTATAACTTTATCATACTTTCCCAGATTTTTATAATGATTTTGATGGCTATCAGTTTAACTGCTGCCTAACACATGTCTTCTTTGTATCTGTGTTTGTTTCTTCATTTTCTTGCTGCATTTACTGTTCAAGAGGAAAGGTGATGCAATGCAACCTTACACTCTAAGTGAAACACAGTGAACATCAGAGCTGCTGTAGCCATTTTCTGTAACTACATACTTGCTATGATTTAAAAAATGACAACAATTTGATCTGAATTGCTTCCCATTTCTTTGCAAAACAAATATTTTGTAAAGATCGACAGATTTGAAATATCCACAAAACTTTCTGAACATGGATATTGTAATGATTAGGAAAATCCTTTATTCTTCCTTTGCTTTTTATACTAAATAGGTTTTGAGAGCTCTGCAGTACTCAAATACAGTAAACAGGCAGTTAATACAGGCAGAAATCTGAAAAACTGAGACTAGTTGGCTTTTACTGGCTCTGTAGCATTGATAAAGGCAGTGTAAGTCCACAGAAGCTGTATCTGTACACAGACATTGAAAAAAATACATGGAACCAATTCCTTCTTTTTTTTTGGTCGTGAACTTTTAGTCCATATTTTCACTATTAAATGTCTGTTTTAATTGATATCATCACTGAAATTTAAAGAGCACCCAAATAGTCAGGAAGCTACCAGGTATCTCAAAATCAGACTTAAATAGTTTTCATTCTTTTTCAGTAATGAAGTACAAGATTCTGTCATCTTTTTCCTATAGAATTTTAGACGCTGTGTTATTTGACCTTATATGTGTATGTAGGCATCACCATTTTTTATTCCATAATAAAAGTATGAAATTTTCCCATTCTCACGTCTTAGAAACATTTGGAAGTTGATCATTAACTAATACCATCTGCAAAATCCCAAAAGCAATGTGCAAAACTCTACCTAACAACTTTCTTCCTCATCCCTCCCCAGACCTTCTGTCAAGACAATAAAACAAAGATAAGATGGCACAGAATGAGTTTTATCTAGCCACAGACTTTGCCAGTCTCAAGCTTGCCTAATAGGCAAAATGTTTTATTCTAAACCAAGCCCTTTGAGGTTATAATTATTTAGAAGACACTAGATGATATCACAGTTGCTGGGAATAGCACACCATTTTGGGATAAAATCCAGGTTTAAACAAGTATCTACGCTCCACATCTGTCACCATTATGTTGCAAAGGCTCTATCTTGCAGTTTATTTCAGTGGTTGACAGAACTGAGACATACTATAGGAGTTATCTTTTAAAATATTAATACTGGAGAAGACTGTGTGCTTTGCTCTACAAATATTCAAGAGAGAGGGGAGGAATGTTTCTCTACTCTCCAGTCTATTGCAACAGTTAGCAGTAAGCAAAGAGTACAGAGCACTCATTTCTAGAGCATTTAGTGTTTATGCTCTCTCAGTGGCTTGTAATGGGTCAGCATAATTAGATAAATCAATGTGCAATAAAGGACATTAAAAACCACAGCACTTGCCACCCTGGCACACAGGGTCCTTTGGGTAATTTAATTCCTGGGATTTTTCCAGATCAAAAGGTAGAGAATTCATTCTCTGAAAGATAATGTTAATGGGACAGCTTCCTTGTTAGCTCTCCTTCCTAGTAAATCCATACTTATGATACAAGAGTGTTCTTAAAACGGATTATCAGGGGACTTAAAAAGAGATCCACTCAGGTAAATGATGGGGATACTTTTGCTATCATTTTGAAGGGCATATGAAAATCTCTTGTGGGCTTAAGAAGAGCTCAGCTTGTGAAATATGCAAGAGGGTTAAATATTTGGACTGTCTCTGTATGTCCCTCTCCATGCAAAGTGAGCAGTTTTCTGCTTGGACCCATCAATACTAAAACTTTACCAGTTTCTTCAGCAATCTTTGAGCCTAGTCCCAGTGGACAGCTGCAGGGCAAGCCTGTAGAAAACTTTATCTGATGCAGCTTTAGAAAATACATTTTTAAAAAGTGTTTCTGATTTGAGATTTCATTTGTGGTGAACAGGAAAAAATCTCCACCTGTACTAATGTCTATGCCCACAAAGGAAAATATAACTCTCCGAATGTCAGTTTACAGTCTACTTCTTTCCAAGAAAACTTAGGGGTCTTCCTCTCCACCAGGAGCTGTCTAATTATGTAAAGGAAAAGTGATTAACTGATTATGATGAATAAATTAATCTCTGAGGACTTCTATGTATTCAGACATTTCTAATTAGTATGGTTTTCATGAAGAAATTCAAGGCAGTCCTCTGTTCCTATTAGTAATGATTAACAGAACAATAAGTAATTTTTGGCAGCTCCCTGCAAAATTATTAGAATTAACATGGGATTAAGGATTTGTGAAAAATGTGTCACTGATTAATGATGTGAGACTGACAAGTAGCACAGACCGCCCTGGAAAAACACCAATATCAAAGATTTCAGCAAGCAACAATGGAGAAGGGGTTTCCTATCACCTGTGCCAGAAATGTTGATTCCCTTTTCAAGTTCCCTACCCCTCAGTTTTCCTGAGGATCACCAATTAGTGCATGCAAGAACAGTATGATTGTGTTTCTGCATCTCAGGACATTTCACAATGCTTTTTCAACTTTATTTTATAAACGCATTACCTACCAAATATCTTTGCAGTTCCTTGTTTCTTTTTTCTTTGAAATGTACTTTATTAAATTTGCCAAAATTGTGCCTTCATTGACGACTGATCTTTATAAGCAGCCTTTAAAAAGAAAATAATCAGTGTTTAAAAACAGTAATTTGAATTTTGAATACTTGGTCATGGAGACAGGTCTGAGCAGATTAGTTAAAGTGGCTGTGAAACAAACAGGCATAATTCCAGGATGATCAAGAAAGCTATTTCTATCAGACAAGTACATGCTCTGCACAGAGCACTCTTTCATGGTGTTCTGAAAATATTCATAAGATCAGTCAATAAACATGAATTTAAACCAAAACAGGCATAAGGAATAACTGATAGCTTCCTTGGGGAAAAAGAGAATCCATGAGAAAAGACTGAGGGCAGGCCTATCTGCAAAAATGAAGTACAGTGGAAAGAGTCTCTGTTTGCCTGTATCCAGGCTGATATTTTTACACATCATGATGCAGTTCTCTCTAAGGGTAATAATTTGGATCTAAAAGGTAGAACACGAGGTATTCTCTAAAGTAGGTAGCCAGTCTCTGAAAGGGCTTTATTAACCCATATTCTTCCAGCTCGGGGGCAGCTGCAAACCGTGCCTGAGCAGAGGACCCTTCTTGCAGGACCTGTAGCAACACAGTGACCTGGGGCAGCATCCCTGGCTTTGGAAAAGGAATGGGAAATCAACAGTGCTATTGCTCTGAATGGGGGCGCTGGAAAGGCTGAGGGTGGGAAAGGAGGGATTTCTGCTAAACGACATCAGCAACACAGAAATCAGGAAAGCACTTTGGTTCTGTTTTCTGCTAGGAGTAGTACAGGAAAAATATCTGCCTTTCAGAGGGAATTTAGTCAATTTAAAAATGGGATTCAGTCACATTAATACCTGAAATGACAGGCTGTGTAGGATGATCTGGGGCTTTACTGTCCTTTACTGCCCAGTGTGTTAACAGAGGAAATGTTAATAGAAACTATTAACCACTTTGTTAGTAGACGCCAACTATGTACAGAAATGTACAATATGCACCTTGCAAAACCCTCAAAATAGGCCAAAATCTACAGGATATGGTAACCTTTTGCTATCAGCTGCAGTGTCATGTTTTGGGTAATATAAACATGTTATGAACAATGGATATATGTGTCTCCAAACAGAAAAAAATGTTGGTTTATGAGGAAAGGTTTTCACTTTCTTCCACCCATTGTCATGGCATTCAGTGGACAATTCATGGCAAGGACCTATTTACAAAATTTTGCAACCAATCTGAAACTGATGGTCAAAAACTCTAAATTAAGGAGAGAGTTAAAAGCAAAATACTAATCGGGTATTGGTATTGACACACTCAATTGCCATAAAAGTGTTCTTTGTCTCTGCTTTAGAGAATCCTTCATGAATATTTGAATGACATGTAGAATTACAGCAAAATTCATCATTATACTCAATATCTGAACTGTGATCTCATTGTCAGTCTCTTTCTGTGTCATTTTGCCTTAATGACAAATAAGCAAATTGTGTCTATATACTTATTTATTTTAATAAATAATGGGGAGAAAATTGTGAGTATCTGGTTTTCTTTATAGATATCTTTCTGCTCACTTCCCACCTACACAGATAAAAGCTTTTTCAGGAGGCTGAAAGCAATGCATTGGAAAACCTTGTTGTCAAAGCAAAAACCATGCAGAAATGCTAGCAAGTGAAAAAAGTGCATCTACTGAAAGTTAACCCTCCTTCCCCCCCACTCCCAAACTCAGCAGGACTGCAGTTAATGCCTCTGTTTCCTCAAGAATAGCCATTTTCACTGTAATCAACAATGATGTCACAAAGCAGGAATTATGACTTCAAATAAAGAAATAAACTATGGGAGTATCAGGACTCTTCAAAATCAAAGAGTTTTTTTTCATGCAAATGTCTTTACTTATGGAGAAGAAAACATCTTATGCAAATGGATTTGTTTCTAAAGAGATTGTTTTTCAAAGATTTCTGTGGGGAAAGAACTTCTTTACAAATTCTACTGGACTATTACAGCTCTGTAGTAGTGGGTGGCATTGTTTCAATATCTGTTGCTGTAAATCCATAGTCCAGTCAGAAATTTGACTTGCACAAATGATTGCTGCTGAATAAGTGGTCAACACAGAGGGCCTCTCTATTTGGCTGTGAAATGTTTTTGTTCAGAGCCTTTCATTTCAACAATTTATTATTTTCCAGAATAAACTATTCTTTCTGTTGAAATTGCTCATACATATTCTTACACTGAAGGTGATTGTGTGTGCTTGCGTGGGTATGTATATGTAAATGTTGGCAAAATGTGTATTCACTCATTTATAAATTTATTGAAGCAGGATGAAGCAGTGCTCTCATTTGCTGTCATTCTGCAGACACTTAATTTGCACTCAAATGCCTCAAAAATGTCTTCACTTGAAATCTGCAAAGCTGGAATGAATTCAGCTTGGAAACAATGTACTAAAAGAAAAATAAAGATCTGAGCATTTAATCATACAATGACAAAGCATCATTAGTGGGGAAATTTTAGTGTTTCCTCAAATAAGGTTTGCTGTAAGTACATATTTATAAACAGCTTGCTTTTAAATTCTGCTATACGAGAGTGTTGCTCTTATTTAATTAAATTTAGAAATGTATTTACTGTGAACTACACAACAGATTTTCACTGAGGAGATGCTTTTACCTTTCTCTGACCGAGCTGCAATAGTTGTAAAGCACCTTTCCCTTGTTTGGGTAGGGCATGGGGGTCCTGAGCAGAATGTAGCACACCAGTGCTCAAGCTAAAACACTGGTCAATCTCTCTTCTTCCTCACAGATTATTTTAACTAACTGAAACCAAAATCCTGTCAAACAAGCAAATTTCTCTCCCTCCCAGCCTCCACACTTCATTTTAACAAGAACTGGGCCTCAAAAAATGACATCCCCTTTCAGCCATTGGCTCCATTGATTTCTGCAAACGTTGGATAAGACATTAAGAATGAAGAAAGATGCAAATAGACACTGAGGTGATGTCTATAGCAGCACTGACAGTACAAAACAAGACAGCCTGCTCCCTTGTGATGCCTTCAGAAAGCTTACTGAGACAGCAGTGTGGGAATGCTGGAGTTCTCTAGGATTCTGCAGTTGTTTTAACATTCACGTACACACAAGGCCAAAAAATGGAGAGCCCTTTCTGAAAAACAGTGCAACTGAAATCCTGTCCTTTCTGTCACAAGATACCTTTTGTTCCTGGCTTGATTCATTGACTAAATCAGACAAAATAGATATTAATCCATATTTCAGTTTTTTCAAACTGAGAATTTAGCAGAAATCTGAAGTCCATAGATGAAAAGATTCAAATTTTGACTCTGATATATGCAGACTGTATGCAGACTGCAGAGATAAATGTATCCAAGTGAGAAATGTTAAACTGCATCACCAAAGGATCAGCTTCCCATCATTGATTCAGGATTTATTACTCTTTGATTTGACAATATTAAAAAGCATATTTTAAGAATTATAATCAAACTATATGTTCTTTCACTTAGATAAAACAGCTACAGTATTTAAAATTATTAATATTGCCAGGAATAAAATGTTTATTGATGAAAAAAAATGGGAACTTATTAATGTGGTATTGAAACCTGTAATGTTGTGTTCTTTCACAGGGAACCACCATTCCCATATAAAAACTAGCCTGAAAAATAGTGCTCTACACTTAATACCAGACGGGTGTATGTTTGTCAGCATCACTGGGGACAAGAGCAAGCAGAGTGCTGACATTCTACTTCTTATCAAGTTTTGAAAACCGACATTTTAATGGGTATGGCACTCAGCAGACCTCAAGACTTTCTTTTCATAGCTTTGAATTGCCACCCTATAATTCAGTACTATTAGCCTCCACCTCTTTCATTTTATCATCCACAGGTGAATACATTTGTTGAAAACATGATTTCTAGATGCTTTGTGCAAGTTAAAACTGTCAAAAACACAAAAGAAGAGAGAAATATATGACAGTTATGCAAGTGAAAGGACATTTATAAAAGTGATTTATACTTCCACTAAATAAAAAAGAAGTCTTACCTAAAGGGCAAATCTTGCAGTCCTTAGAAAAAGAAATGCATTAAAAATTTTGTCTAACTCCTAAAGCCCTGATTAAGGAAATTGATTAAGCATATGACTAAATTTAAACAAAATAATAGTCTTAATCTTCCTTGGGAGAATATTAAGTGAAACATACCATTAAATCCTGTATTAAAAGAAGAAAAAAAGTGGCTTTTTTTATTGTTGGTGGGGCTTTGTTGCATGTTTATTTTTAGGAATGGTAGGTAACATGAAATCAGTGTTACCAACAGTAAATTGCAGTAGATCAATGGAAGGTTGATAGCAGCAATGTCAGACCCACTAAAAGCTCTGTCTTCTGTAGTCTACTCGTGGGTTGTTATGGGATGGTTTCTACCAAAGATATGGTTTGCTGTTCATTAAAATATTATGAGAACCCTTAAGCTGGTAGCTTATGTAGCAGCTATCCTCAGACGTTGAGTTTGTCTCAAGCAATCAGACACAACTGAGACACACTGAAGAGGCTTAAACAAACTTCTTTGTCATGTCAAATATTATGTGAAATTAGAACATTGTCCCATTGGGCCTCTCAATATCAGTACTGATTTTTCCGAATTATTTGCTCACAGACACTAGAAAATGCACCTCCTGCCTTGATTTCAGTCAAAATGCGAGAAAAAAGCATCAAATGGTGAGCAAGAATATGGGAGGTAATCCATAAATGAGATGAAAGGCTTCCTGAGCAGGGGTTTGTTTGGTTGAACTTCTGGTTTTTAAGCTTACAGGCCTGTTTTGTACACAGAGGTACCCATATATATTAGGCACCCATTTTCCTTTTGTTTAATAAAATACTTATTAAAGTTAACTTTGCATCATGATCCAAGCACTGA
Source organism: Emberiza elegans (assembly GCA_024865655.1). Lineage (NCBI taxonomy): Eukaryota > Metazoa > Chordata > Aves > Passeriformes > Fringillidae > Emberiza > Emberiza elegans. The sequence continues at coordinate 74,842,860 of JALJVW010000206.1, forward strand.
AAATGGTTTCTATAGCTATGTTTTGCTAATGGTTAGAAAAATAACTTTTAAAAAGCATAATAAATGCTCGCAACAGGTAGCACATTATTGAAGTGTTTGTGACTTGATGCTCAACCAGTGAAGGCACAGTACAATGGTTTATTGATGGACACACATGTGGGAACCACAGGAGTGCCAAGAGAACACATTGTTATCAGCACTGAATAATATAATGCTGAATAAATTAACTGTGGTGATTGCTTAAAATGTACCTTTTTGTGTAATAGCCCTAATTATCAGCAACCCTTTACAATGAGTGGGTAATCGTTTTTAATTCCTTCAGTATCTATTGTAGTAACATTAATCATGATGAGCTCATTCGGTTTTAATGTGAATATAATATGTGATACCACAGGAAGTCAGCTGAAATTCAGCAGTATATAAAGCCCACTTACTGCACAGGGTTATCTCAAATTGCCTTCAAACACAATGCATGCTGGCTGGTATATGCGGCCCAGGGCGCTGCTCAGTTCATCTCATTGGGACACATCTACCCAACAAAGTGCCAGTCAAGCCCAAGCTGAAACATGGGGTTTCCTGGAGCTCCTTTTTTCAGTGGCTAAGGCTGGGGCATTGATGCCCTCAGGCAGATGGTGTGGGGGGAAACAGCAAGCCAGGGCAGGTGGGGCTCCATTAACCAAGTCAGCCCTGTTTGCAAACAGCCTGTGCACCTCTGCATCTGCTTCCAGCTGCAATGCCTCGAGACAAAACTCTTCCCTGGCAGCTGAACTAAGTCAGCAATTTCTGGGTGAGCCTTTTCTGACTGCCAATGCACTGGATACCCACGGATACACAAAATGCTCTGGATAACCAGCGCGCATAACAGTATAAGCCAGCATATCCATGAGGAAATTGCAACTTCCTAAATGGAATTCTTTACTTGCAGTTGCTTTGATACTGTTTCTATAAATTCCTTAGTTCTCTGGATTAATAGAAACTGCTAATGAATGATTAATTGTTTTACCTGTTATCTCTTGTAAGTGGTGCTTGGATTGGCAAGTGTCTTTAAAGACAGAATATGTGCTTCTCCATAGAATTAAAAATAAACCGAGCAACAAAAAAAGTAGTGTCAAATGTTAAAAAACTTGTTTTCCCCATGGGGTATATTTTTCTGTGGCATAATTGACTTCTGATTTTGTATTTTCTGGGACTGGGGAAGAAGTAGTCATTCATTGTTGACCTGAGCTACTCATATTGCACACTGGGGAAGATTCAAGTTTCCATTCGTACTCTTAAGGTATTGCATGCTCATATCTTACGGCTCTTGGAGACATAAAGTTCCCATCACAATTTATCTGTGCATAAGCATGCAAACAGGCACAAATATAGACCTTGTGTGATTATAGAAGGAGTTTGATATGATTATTTCTATGCATGGATTAAAAATAAGCCTGCATGTGCATTCAAGAAATTCAACTCGATTTTAGTCAGTCCTAAGAGAACAGAAATTTAAAGCTTCATTTATGAAAGTCATAAGTTAGACTCTGCAAAATTTTCTAAAGTCACAGTGCTGGCTCAGATTTTTCTGAACTGTGACAGTGTAAACCGCTGACATCTTTTTTTCTTTTAATTGTTTATTTTTCAAGCTGTTTCTGGTGAGTGGGCATCAAACCTGCAGTGCTGTGAAAATTTATTCTAAGAGTGGATGTGGTTCCTTATAGGTTTAGAAGCTCTATAAAAATCTATACAGCCATACTATTTACCCATTAATAAATGGCTTGTGTTAGCAGTAATGAATTTAAAGGTTTCTGCAACAGCTTTTTCATCATTAGACTATTCTGCAAAGTTTCTGAGTACATTGACACAAAAATTCAGGAAGTAATTATCTGTCTAAGCTTCCTTATCTTTTCTATTTTCTCTTTTAAAGAACTTAGGACTGGATTAACTTCATATTATACTTTGTAGAAAGCTGAAAACTTTCTTGACGTTAGAAATGAAACTATCAAGGAGAAAGAAAGCTGTTTAAGGATTTTGCTTTTCTCTTTGCTTCTAGTTGTGAGAGTGCAAGAAAGTTCATGCTCTTTTAGTGCCTTTTTAAGGAGCCGTGTTATGTCAAGGTATGCAGCACTGCCATAATGGAATTTCAAAAGGACAGTGGAGCACTATGCATTTGCTTAGATCTGCCAGATATTCAGGATTGACCTGGAGGGTACAAGATACAGGGCATGGGTCTGTTTTAGACTGCTGCTCAGACCATTAAAAGTCCAAACCAGCTTGTGAATAACACATGTATGATTGACTCTCCATGTGAGAAACTGTAAGAAAATTTCAGGCAGAAGACTATTTGATTACAATAAAATATTCACCTATAATTTTACAGTTATCTTTAAAATTGAGTGCTGGATATAGATCAGCCCTTAAACTTCTCCTATAGTTAAGCATCTTTTTGCTGACAGTATTATGAAACAAGAAGATGCTGTTAAAAGTGAGCATTTTTCCATGTAACTTTGAAAATAATGTTAATAAAACACAGTATATTGTCGTATCTTTCAAAATAAACTATACATTCAATTTATTTGGTAAGGTCATTCTATCAGATTTTCAAAAGTGTTACAAAGTCACCCTTGAATTAATTTTCCTCCTGGAAAATATACCGACATTTAGGTAAAACCATTAGTGCTATCCCCATCCCCACACGCCTGCACAGTAACACTGGTATAAAAATAAGCACTGTCAGAGAACCGAAGTATGGAAGGGAAGTATAACCCATACACTCATTTTAGCCCCAGATAAAGTAACTTTTTTTTTATTATGGAAAAATCTAGTGCTGTATCAAACTGTAAAATGCAAAATCTTGCTGAAAATAGCATCTGGGAATAGGAAAAAATATTAGAGGTGGCATATTTTTATCAGCCATCAGGTCTTCTCCAGGCTGTAAGAAAGAAAGAAACATCTATTCAGTGTTAACCATAATATCAGACCTCTATTTTTTATGAAATTCAAAAATAATTGTCACCTTAGGGCTGCATACAGCAGAATGAATTATACGTGGGTAGCTATGAACTTTGTTTTTTTGGGCGACTTACAGCTTGTACAGCTTGTTGCCTAAAAGGAAGCTTATGGTCAAACAATTCACATTAAACATTCCTGCTTTTAAGCTCAGTAAAAGATATCTTTACAAAGATTTTTAAGAAACCTGGTGCAACTGCCACCCCTGGTAAATGAGCCATGCTAGCATTCAATTATTTGAATTAGAACTCCTGCTTAACTTCACGCACGTTAAAAGCTAACCTTTTTCTTTTTCCAGTTTTTGTCACCAGCTGTAATCAAATCAGGACTGCAGCTTTCAATTATGCTTGTCCAAGATTGGAGCTCTTGAGTCTTTTGTGAAGACTTACTGCTGAGTGCAAAATGTGAGATAAGTTGCAAATGTTTAGACATGATGACAACCCAGAGGTCTGATTGATTACTAAAAAAGAGTAAATAGAAGGTGTTATTAAAGGGGCTTTTTTGGATGGCAGCCCAAAGGACCTTTTAAGAATGTTTTGAGCCATTTCTTAGTGAAGAAATTAACAAGATTCTTTCAGTGCTTGAAGCAGAGATGGAAAAGTCTATTTAAACAAGCCAGTTAATGTTTCATGTTTTTTCTTATTCATGATTTATACTGAAATGGCCAAGTTTAGCTCCACTGTAACTGACAGCAGTGTGAGTACCACAAAGTTCTTTACTCCAAATAAAAATGATTCACTGAGGTTAAGAGGGACCAAACACTGTTTTATCCTTTGATCATGTCTAGTTTCAAAAAGTTTCATTATTAATTCTCTGTATTTGGATGACATTTTATTCACTTTTCAAGAAATCTAAACTGCTTTATAAAAAACAAGTTACAATTGGTATCTCATTGAAATGACCATCAAATTTTAATTTACACTTAAATGACCAGGATCAAGTCCTCCATTTCTGATCTTTTACTCACTGAAATCAATGATAAAATTGCTGAGGACATAAAGAGAGCAAAATCACCTATTAATAATTTGTGAGTTTTCTGCCTTTAAAAGAGAAGCTAACAGCGCTGTAAGAATTTAAGAAGATCAGATGATGATTATCCAAGGGACTACTATGACTTTGGTGCTACAGAAAATCTTTGTAAGGTACAGTAAAGATGCACAGGTACCCTTAACCATCAAAGCAGCAGATCAGGGTAATTTCATGTCTGGGGGGAAAAAGCAGCACCAAGAAACCATCAGAAATTAATGTCAGGTAGGCGCCTGATAAAATCACTCTTGTAGAAGTTCATCAGTCTAGGAGTCTAAATCTAGGAATAATTAGTCTTACATTCAGATCTGGTGCAGAAAAAATCCCAAACCAAACAATCGAAAATCAAAATTGTTGAGAAAGTTAAACATGCCTTCATCGCAAAGCTGCCATGAACCACAGAATATGTTATCAACACCTATGGTTCTTGAAACAGGTACTGATCTTCTCCCTCCTAAGCTAAAATAGTCGGATTTGCACAGCTTCAGCTCAAACCATGTATCTGCATTCACAGTAAATTACTACATTTTCATCATCCTACATCTGAGTCATTAAACACAGATTTTCAAAAATGGTGCACCTGCTTGTAACTCCACTAGAATAGATCACCCATTACTTTGCTAATATTTTTTGAATTATTCCAGTGGTTCTGTTCCTATTTTATCAGACAAAATCTGCCCTTTTTGATTTTCAGTTTCGTCCTTAGCTCCACTTCAGGCAGGCCTTGAGCAGATACCTACAATGGCCATCAGTGGGGTTTTATTGTCTTTTCACTAGGAAATGCAGTTCTAGGCCTGTAGCTGTGTTGTGTTCTCACTCTGGCTCATGACTGTGTCAGTCCCTCAGGTACAAACCACGATTGGAATGACTGGCTGTTAGACCGGAATCTTCTTTCTCCTGTTGGACAGTAACATAAACATTTCAGAAAACAAAAAAAAAAAAGGAAAAAGACCATAGTTTTGTCATGCTGCTGCTCATGCTTAGATTAGTTGGATCTGTGTAAACAAAGGTATCATTTCCATATTATATAAGAATGGTAAACTCTTTTTAAAACTCTGACCATATGCAGAAGCAAGAGAAGGGTGGAGTTTGGGACTAAAAAAGTTGTTTATAGAAAGGGGGGAAAGAAAGAACATTTGTTAGCTGAAATAATTCTTTAAACCTCACAACAAAATTGTTATTTTTTCTTTCAATTTCTCAAAGTATTTTCAGCGGTATCTATTTTTAAACAAAGAAATTATAGTACAAAGAAGGGTTGAAAAGCTCTCCTTATAAATGGAAAACTGAACTCTTTTCTTATTTCTTACCCTCATGAATATTTTATTTGACAGAAATAAACTATTCAATTCAACACAGAAATTCTGTTTTCTAGTCAATATCATAGTCAGTAAAAAAAAGTCACCTGGCTACAAAATGTTTGACTAAAATTCAGTTGCTGTTTTGCAGGAAACACAGCCCATAACTATGATGAAAATTAGATTTCCTTTCCCCCTTCTGTCTGTTATCAACACTTTGTCTCTTATAAGCAAAATCTATTTTTTTATTTTTCCATTACCTTATATCATAGTGAAGTCTGAAGTCAGTACTGAGACTCCTAAATGTTATTGTAACGTAAACCATAAGAAGTAACAAAAGATGATTTTTTCTAGTTTTGAAGTTGGAAGAAATGTCTTTTGTAACTGTAGATATGAGTTGCATGGTCATGATGAGAGACATTATTAAACACTCATTTTAGAAAATTTTATGAGGGCCTATGCCTAAACCAATATAAAAGAGGAAATCTCTTTCTCTCTGCACTGCTTTTCTATAACAGTGGAAATGAAATTATCTTCCAAACTATGATTTGGACAATGGACTGTAAGAAACAGTTGGCAATTTATAAATCAAAAAAATGTTGTTGGGTGATTAAATTTTGCCACTTCAATAGTATTTTTATAAATATACATTTACATTTACATAGGGTTGGTGGTGGATTTGTTTTCTTTGGGTTTTTAGGTTTGTTTAAGTGTGGTTTTTAAGTTAACAGTGAAGTTTATGGATTTCAGAGAAATAATTTTGAATGGGAAAATCTTCACGCACTGTTCTTGTCTTTGCACAGAGCAAAGGAAATTTAAACTGCCTGAAGAACACCAGAAGCTCTTTCTTAGCATGGATTAACCTTAACTGCAATGGCTGGAGCAAAGATCTTGAAGTAAAAACTATGCTGGTATCACAAAAGAGGTCTCAAAAGTTATCAAGCAATTCTCCAAGCTCAGGTAAATTAGAAACAAAAATTTCTGAAAATTTTTTGCAAGTACTTTAAAGTATATTTTTGAAATAAACTGCAAAAGAAAAAGAATCAGACAAAACCTAAAGACAAGTGATCTGAAATACTATGCAAATATCTGACACATATTTAGTTCATGATACTTATTTTTTCAGGTATTTTTTCAGATTTCAAGAATATCTGGAACTCACTTTGTGAGTTAAAATGGAGTCATAGTCTGATAACTTTGTTAAAGCGTTGACATTCACTTATCTTTTTATAAATCTACAGTATAAAATGCACTCATCTTAAAATTTTAGACATACCTGACACTGACAGCATCCACTATATAAACTCCACAATTACTTATTTTTCTCATCACTGAATTTATTATCTGACTATCATACGTGACTTCACATGTATCTGAAATATACTTGAAAGAGTAACCAATTTATTGTCACTTTCATTTGGGTACGGAAGAATAATTTCTGTAATTTCTTTGGGGAATGGTTTCTTTTTAAAAAAAGTGTATTGAGGCACAATGAGTGTCAAATGCTTCAAAAAGTAAAAGACAGTGTTTAGTGAGAAACTTTCAGCCTTTCAGTTTCCAAGTGCAGCAGTCAAAGGGAGACTTTTCTTCCACACTCTATCATTACCCCTTCAGCCCCTCTGACATTTTGACATATCATCATTTCCATGATCTCAAGCATGTATACATTGATTTTTCAATCATTCTCTATTAAACCCAACAAAAGAAATTTAATGATCCAATTGAATCAATCCAGGGGAAATAACTGCTGGTTTCAATGCTATCAAAAGACTCACGCTATTCTTAAAGTTTTCTTTTTTGTTGTTTTCTCAAGTGAAATAAACAAAATGCTCCTTGTTCGCTCCAAAATGGGAAATTGTATTTGAGATAGGGGGTCATGCAGGCAGTGCAATCATCTGTAGCCTTGCTGGCAGAGGATCCCTGCCAGGGCCAGGATGGAGCGCACAGCTGAGAGACAAGTGTTGCCTCCTGAAAGGCCATTTGGGATTTCCTCATGTCTGCTCAGCTCTGCTGAGGTCCAGTGCAACTCCTTTGATGAGGGCAAAGTGAAGGATGGAGGCAAGACCAGGCTGACCTTCCTTTGGAGAAGCTACTTCAACACAAAGGACAAAATTCTCCATGCATTTGAGGAGCTCGGGTGATCTTTGCACTAGATAAAGTTGTTTATCCAATAAAATAAATAAATTTACCAATAAAGTTGTTCTCGAGAGCTACCACAGGAAAAGTAACTTTGTAACACAGATATCTGCTAATAACATTTCATAGGAACACCTACCGCTAGACCAGGTTTCTCAGGATCTCATCCAGCCTGGCCTTGAGCACTTCCAGGGATGGACCATCCACAGGCTCTCTGGGCAAACTGTTCCAGCGTCTCACCAATCTCCCAGTAAGGAATTCCTCATATCTAATCTGAACCTTCCGCCAGTTTAAAGCCATTCCCCCTCATCCTGTAACTCCAGGCCCTTGTAAAAAGTTCCTCTCTAGGTCTCCTCTAGGCTCCCTTCAGGAGTGGAAGCCCACAACTGGGTCATCCCAAAGCCTTCTCCTCTCCAGGCTGAACAATCTCAATTCCCTCAGCCCTTCCTCATAGGAGAGGTGCTCCATCCCTCTATATTCCTGGTGATTTCCTCTGGGCTTGCCCAGGAGATCCTTGTTCTTCCTGTGCTGGGGACCCCAGAGCTGGATGCAGCACTCAAGGTGGAGTTTCACAAGGGTGGAGCAAAGGCCCAGAATCTCCCTCTGGCACAACTCCAAGGTATGATCTAAATCCAGCCAACCTGATTTTGTATAGAGTAAGAGAATTGGTTTAGAAGTCAAGACTGTATCCAAATAAAATGAAGGGTTTGCAGATTTTTGTAAATTTCAAGGAACTGGAAGACTGCAGCTTCATAGTCACATCCATCCTGAAGAAATATTTGGTTATCTTGGGGAGATGATGGTGCATTTCCATGCTTTCAGGATGTAGGGCAACACATCTGCACCAGGAAGCATCAAACTCTGCCCCATCTCAGCACAACTCCAACAATGAAAGCAGAAAGGAAGAGGAATTTCAAAACCCATAAGAGAGGATGATGTCTGGGGGGCTTTGTAACTGAGGAAAATATAGTTGGGCATAAAGGACTAGAAAAAAAATAATAAAACAATAATCTGTATTTGCAAAACCTACAGGAAAAAATTGAGTCTCTCAAGCTCTCACTTTTTTCTTAGGTATTTTCCAAGCACTGAGTCAAAATCTTGCAAAGCTGTTTGCTCTCATTCACAGATGTCTATGAAGGCTGTCATGCAAATAAAAGGTCCATTTCAATGTTAATATTTCAAATAAGTTGATACAACTATTTGCTAGTTTACGAGAACTTTCCTAATCTTATTTTGCATATTTTTGCAATATATTGAGTTGCTTCAGAAGCTAACTGGATACTATTTCCTTCATGGAAGCAGAAGCAGCCTTTTATTATATCAATCAATTTATTATATCAATCATAGCTCTCAATATATTCAGAATTCCTCTATGTTTCATACAAATCAGTATAAAATAATCAGCAACCTGCAGTGCAATGATTGCAATTAGAGTTGTGAAAATCTTGTCCATTTCAGTTACAGGGCTTCACAAGAATACTTTCTTTCAGAAGTATTATTCTTTTTAACTAGTTCACTGTTTGAGCCCGTGGGACAATGTAAAAATAAAATTGCTAAATGACCTTTGGTAATGTAATTTAAAACTAAACTAATTTGTTAGACAAATTCATCAGTGCTCGCCGAAACATACATGAGGCACAGCTGATATTCACCATTTTTAAAATTTTATTCTTTGTATTTGCAGCAGCTTTTCCTACATTCAGAAGGTAATTTTTATATCATCTCAGTGATCTAAGAAACAAGTTGGTCTTTTTAGCTCAGGACTTATAGTTTCCTTGATCACATTTCATAGCACATTTAAATTTTTAAATGAAATTAATTTATATGCTATTTCTTCACTGTTACTTTAATCTTGTCCAGAATGTCCTTAGCACATAAACCATGATAATTTGTAAAACAATTTTTGAAAATCATTAAAAGCATAAGGCTACAAAACTTGGTCACATCACACGCTAGCTTTAAGAAATATCTGAATTAAACATAATGGCACCTCTGAGATGCTCATGCTGCAGCTGACAGATGCCAAGGTCTGTACATGATAATGTGTTTATATCACAGAGAAAACCAAAGCTGTATCATACAGAGATTAAGCAGCTCCACAGCTGGACGAGCCATGCCTGTCTGAAAGCAGAACAATAGACACCTCCAATCTGCCATGACATTAAGTTGACAGTCTTTATCTGCCATTGTTACTTAAAACATGAGAAAAGTGTTTCTTTGGAAGTTCCAAAAGGTACCGGATGTGCTGTAATTCCCAGACTCCCATTTGTTTGTAAGGCAGGCCTGAAGCAAACTATAGATCTGAATTACTTAGTTATACACCAGTGACCAAAGAACTGCAGACATGTCTCCCAGCCCACTGTGTTCCCTGAAGCATGTCCTTTAGACTATTATGTAGCATTTGGACAATGAATCTTTACCACCCCTAAAATAAAGGGAAATTCTGAATAGACAATGTTTCAATCTAATATTGTTCCATTCTTCACTGGCTAAAGAATGCTTTTATTTGGGTTTTTTTTTTTGTTGTTGTTTTTTTCTTTTTTGAAAGTACAGCAACAATGGGGTCATTCAACATGTTAAGGAATAATGTGAAGGTTTTCCAGTCTTAAAGAAAATAGCAGTATCTTCTTTTCTGGGATGAAAATAAAACTGTTACTTCTCAGGATCTGTAATCTCTGAAAAAACAATTTTCTGTTCTGTGGGAATGAAAGTTTAATGCTGCAGACAGTATAGGTGTATTATTCTATATCACAATATGTTCCAGAATACTGCAGTTCTTTGTAGCATGGTTGTGTTTTAATAAGGAAGGATGGAATGAAAATGGGCTTTTTTATGGACTCCAGCTCCTTGTAGTAAGAAAAGAAGGTTTATTATTGAGACAATTCAAATTTTAAATGGGAATTCTTGGACACTGATGTTACCTACTGGATTTTGGAAATGTGTACACACCTGTATCAGTCACATGCATTGAACACCTCAGGTATTAATTTTACAGCATGTCCATAATTCAAAATTAACTGGTTTTGGACTGTAGTGGACTAAAAATTAAAGAAATAAGAAGACTTCAAAGAGAATTTCAAATGACAAAACATATTCTAAAATGCTTGATCACCACACAGTGAAAGAAAAAATATAGGGAGGAACTTCACAGTCTCTTGTCATTAATTTGTTTCTTTTAAAATACCAGCTGTATTTTTTCTCTTTTATTTTGCATAACAATACAAAGGTGAGAGCAATCACAGTATTGGGGATGCAATTAATCTTGAGGACAAAGGGGGCTGGAGTCACAAAACACAATGGAGATGCTGAAGCAGTGTTGTAGACTTCAGATTAAAGGATAATTGAGTGGACCCAGGACCACTCAAAGTTGTAAGCAAGTATTTTAGTGGGCCTGTCTTTAGAACTACTGTGCAGAGTGCTTTTAAGGAAAGTGGATGCATTTTGGAAATATCTTGAGACTGTGGTGGCAGAGATGTGTTACATTTTCCACAACCTCCTTACTTATGCATATCCCAGAATATATTAATTTATGAAAAATGTGGTTGCAGTTCAGAGAACCAAGCTTTGCACTTAATACAATTTACTTTAAGGAATAGACACAAAATAGCCATACTAAAATATTTTCTAAATAATTAATCAGTTAACAGAATAAATTAAACCTAGTTAGAACAATTCTTAACAATTTATGAACAAACACCTACTTATTTAGGAGTAAAAATGCCAGAGAAAAGTAAAATCATTACTGGAAGTAGATGTCCAAATGACAACTAAGACTCAAGTTCATATCCTGTAACACAGCACTTTGCTCTAAAAACCTTGAGAACTGTCATTAACTGTACTGAAAGATTTATAGGCTTTTTACAGAAACAGTATTGTTACCAGTGGTTAATGGTCATGAGTGGGTTTGGACCCCATGAAAGAGTCTTTGTTACACCACCACTCCTTAATCAGTGAATTTAAGCACAATTTTTCATTATTGAGAGAAACAATTTTCCCAAGGTGTCAGTCTCTATGACCAAATTTAGTACATAAAGACTCTCACTTACAGGAAATGTTGGACTGGGAGCAACAAAGAATATCCATCCATGAGTTTATTTCTCATCTGACTATATGGAAACAGGACATTTTCCCATTCTGCTGAAAAACAATACTTCCTACTCATGTGATGTTGTCAGAGGTCCGTGTACGACATCATTCAATCTACAGCAAGGAGTGCTCAGTCATGAATTTGGAATATGGTTCTTTTAAGGAAATGAGTTATATGTTCTACTCTCAAGAAAGCATTTAAGCTTAGATTTTAAGCACATGGTTTTACGTTTGTCCCATTTATTTAACATTAATCACCGAGTTAGTGCTTTGCTGAATGAGGATGGTATTGCACATATGCTTAAAGTTAAGCATTTGATTAAGTGTTTTGTTACAGCACTTCGCACTGTGCCCTGTTGCACATCTAAAAGACATTTTAGCAGATTCAGAAAGCTCTGGAGAGAACCTAGTGCTGCACTGTGGCTGTCATTTTACACTGAACAGAATTTTTTTAATTTAACACACTGCAATTGAAAGCAATATTGGACCTCAATGTGAAACAGAGGAAAAAAAGGCTGCTCTGAATCATCGCCATCATCATCATGATCACCACCAATTCATTGTGTGAATAATTGAGGCTGGTCACAAACCTGTTCTAGCTCCTAAATGATTCATATCTATTGCCAGTAACTTTCAGTATTGTTACATCACAGCAGCATTGCCAGCAGCTCCTATGAGATAATTGTAAAAATTGTCATGAGGAATGAAATTTTTTTATATCTCAGCCCAAAGGTGTTGAAAAAATAGACTTACCATGAATACTGGTAGATATCCCTTTTTTGATCTCTGCCTTTTTTGAGATGTATAATTTAAAATGACTTGAATTTTTGTTGTTGCTATTTGTTATCAAATGAACACATGAAGTTTCAGTTCTTTAAAATTCATATTAATAATGTATCTTACCATAGCCAAATTAGTCATGGTAGGTTTGAACTCAGTGTGCTTCTTTTCCTGTCTGACAAGCACTGCCTTCCTTCCTCCTTGATAAATTTATTCTTTTTAAATTTACTTTATTTTTCGACTGATTCAATTGTGCATTCATTATGGTTTTAATATAAAATTTGAAGACTTTTTCGGGGAAGGGAGGGGGGAATAACTCTTTCTACCACATCTCTTTGGTTGTCTTATTATCTTTCCCTAATAATCTATAGCACACATTCATTGGGATCAAATTTACTTTTCCACATATTGGAAGATAATTTCCCAGACTGACAGGAAAGCCATATGCCTCATTACCTTTTCTCACTTTTCCTTTTTGCTATCCCCAGAAGATCACTGATGTATTTCACCCTTACCGAAATGCAATCTATCCTGGAATAAACCCGCTAAAGTCTTCGGTTTTGTTCCAAAATGTCTCAGCCCAAACTACTTGCCACCAATCTAGAAAGCCTTTTTTAGCAGCCCTGTAACTCCAGGTCAGGATCTCCATCATGTTCCTTACTTGCCTCCTCTGTTTCAGCTGCCTCTTATCTTACACTTTTTAATAATGTTATTGTTTTTAAGAGAGGGGCAAAAAATATTTTTTAGTAGTGTAAACTTCACCAAAATTATTTAAAACCATACATCTTTTATTTTCTTTATATTTCTCCCAATTTTCATTCACACAGACCAGGATTTACTTCCCTGTGTAATCACTGCAGCGAGCACAGGAGAGAAAGGCAGACCCTCGACTTAGCTGCAGAACCTGGGAGGAGAATGGGTTTGGGTTTGTGCCTCCAGCAGCTGCTCTGTTCTGGAAGGGTTTTATTTTTCTTGAGTGTGTGCTTATTTCCAACTTTGACTTCAGAGATCATTGAACTCTTGTTGCAGAAGTGTCTCAGGAAAAAGAGAAAACTGTAAGTCCCTTGGGCAGCAAGGCTTCATCTGTAGTGTGAATCACCGTGCTTGTGCTAATGTCAGGATGTCTTCTGGGCTCAACATGACATTGAGAGAATTTTGTTTCTCCCTAGTTAGCACAGCACCTTACTATGAAGATACAGAAAGGGGGAGAAACAGAACACTGAATAACAGTTCTCCATTCAAAATATTTTTTCCATTTATTTAATCCAAACACATATTAAAAATAACAAACCAAACAAATAAAAAACTCCACAACCAAAACTAGGAGAGGCATCAATACAAGTCACCCTTTCTGCCTTCAATGTGAAATTATACACATCAGAAATTCATGTATGTCATTAATGGCCAGCTTAAAAGCAGCATCTGCTTCTCAATTGGTTTTTGCTTTTTATGCACTATTCCAGCTGGGCTGGCTGAAGCACAAGCAGGTGAAAATGACTTTTTCAAGGTCATTCTGCATGAACTGTGCTCATACTAACACTTAGGGCTTGCTTATTCTCAGTCATTCCCATAAGCCAGTGCATCATGTATGCACTCCTATGCGGTTAAACTTTTGAAATCATTATTATCTTCTGATGATATATTCCTTAAGAAATCCAGTTTTTATGAACGAAATTATATTTACTGTAAAGGCAAAGATCTCATGACTTTATTTGATATGCAGGTGGTTGTTCACATTTCCATAGGAATTTCGTTGTAATTCAGGATCACTTAAATACTAATTAAGTTGTCTCTTCAAGGTTATTTTGTTGTAATAACCATTACTCACACAGTTCATGGTGGGTGGGGTTTTTTCTTTCCCTCCAAAGTAAAATTTTAGCTGATCTGTCAAACTCAAATTAAGGTCCTAAACCTTGGACTCTGAGGACTATATTAAAAAAAACAATGCAAGCAACTTTATCTGCTTCAGAAATGAAAAAGTTTGTACTTAGGCCTGAAAATGTTTTGAATTAGACAAGAATCTACTGAAAAGGAGAATCCAAAATAAACCACGCCCCCAAAGAACCCAGTGCTTCATGGTCTGCTCAGAAAAATCACAGGACACAAGTTTAAGTCCAGAAGTAAGAAAAAATTTACAGAGAGAATAAGTCTCCTAAAATTCGCATAACATCCTAAAATGAGTAATGATGGGCATATTAAAATAAATAGATTCAGGACAGAAGGAACAGCAGAGAGTGAAGGCTATGTTCCTTTACAGAAGTATTGCAAAGTACTGAAACTCACTTCAGGGAAGCCAGGAGGAACTCCAGAATGCCAGAAATCTTCCGTGCCTTTCCCACAGCTTTTGACTTGCTATACAATGGGTTTTGATGCCATTATTTAAACATTTGATTACAATTTTAATTAGCTGATTTATATTTACTATAGGAAGACATAACAGGATATGATGAATATTCTCCTAAATACTAGCTGGGCATTTATGAAAGTACTTCATACCAGGAGCTTCTTACTCTAACCAACCTAGACTCCATCTATGTGTAATCCTTGTAATAGAATTATCTTCCTTGAAACATTCCACCTTGTTTTATTCTTTAGAGCTAGGTGGACTAAATAAAATTGAAAATTTGAATTCATTTTTATCTAAATACTTTTTTTTTTCCTTCTCATAAGCAAAACATGGCAGATAGATCAAAGGAGGGAAAAACACAACCCTGCAAGCAACTTCCTTCCATTTCATTATCCACAGAATGCTTTGGTTTGTGATCAGACCTTTCAGGGGTCCTAGGTTCCTCCTGTGGGCCTCTCTGTTCAGCCTTCAGGCCCAGGTTTTCCCTCTGATATAAACCTGTGCAAGTACTCAATTTGCCTATTGATCATGCTTGCTCTGCTTGGAGAAAAGTTCTTAAAATCTATTGTTTCATCTTCTCTGCTGATGATTTTACACTGATCAAACTTTTTACCCTGCAGACAAATGGCTTTTTGTGATCATTAGGACTATATTCTTCCAAGGGTAGGAATTTGCTGGATAAGAGATCAAACCCCATCTTTACGAATATATTTTCCAATTCAGAATTCTGAATGTTGCTTCCTGGGTTTAATTAACTTATAAAACCACAAGAAAACATAGATATTGGCAACACAGGCTCTACACAATTACTAGAAATAATGTCTTTCAAGTGTAGCTGATCTTCAAAAGTAGTACATAGCAAATTAATAGCAGCTCTGTTCTTTCAAATATTTTTGTGTACCTTCTGCAGTCAATATCACCCTTCTTTGAGTAAAAAACCCAAAAAACATGAAGAAACTGACTTAGTTTAAAGGTTTCTTTTTTACCTCATGGGATAAGACTTTTCTACTGGAAGACTATATAACTAAGTGTAGAACATGATATAAGAAAATATTTTTTTCCAAAATAAGGGTGGTCAAGTACTGGAATAGGTTGCCCTGAGAGGTTGTGAAATCTCTGTCCTTGGAGATATTCAAAACTCGACTGAATATGACCTTGAGCAACCTGGTCTAACTTTGAAGCCTGCTCTAACTTCAAAGCTGGCTCTGCTTTGAGAGAGAGGTTGGACCAGATGATCTCCAGAGGTCCCTTACAACTTAAATTATTCTGTTTCTGTGTCAAATGCAGCATTACCTTGTGCAGTCCAAGAAGAGCTTTGTATAACATGAAAGCACAAAATACGTGCTATGTCCACAGCTTCTTAATAGAAAGAACATAGCTTTATAGTGAATCCCTTAGCAGATCCTTTATTCCAATGTTTAAATTTCTCTTTTCCTTATTTTTCTCTGTGAAATGGGAATATCATTCTACTTCTGTGAGTGTTTAAATTAAACAGTAAATGAATGCAGAGAACTGATTTGTTTTTCTTCTACAGAAAAAGAAACATTAGAACTTTTCTTCTTAAATTCTGTTTTATCATACCTACAATTTTAGACACTGGGGTTTTTTAATGAAGATTATTTGTATTATCTATTTGAAGCTTCTAATGGCATGAAGACATAACAAATGTATTTACAAGCATGAAAGTCTTTGCATTCCACTGTTTTATCGCTAACTTTTGTGTTGAGGAATGGTTGGAAAAACTTTGAATTTTATCCAGATGCTATAAAAATATGATCTTCAGACCACAGTTTTTCCTGTAACTATTGTTTCTGACTGCCAGAGAGCTCCATGCTTCTAAGCAGACTAATGAGATTACTAGCAAACATTTTCATAATTAGAAACGGCAATTGGCACTTGATATCTGTTCCTTTACTAATATATTTTCATTTAATTTTGTTTCAAGCACACACCTGTAGTATAATAGTTATGGTTTATTTCCTTTTTATTAACAGAAATTTTATTTTGGAAAGACTTCCTGAATTATTGTTTCAAGTGGTCAACAAGCATTCAATCCATGACTCTTCAAATTACCAGTGTGATTTGACATTAAATTTTTCTGCTTCCAAATTAAAAAGCTAACAGTACATAGTAACAGTAGGCAACATAAAATATCTCTGCCAAACTTGGTCAATAATTGCATAGCATTTACAGCTATAATTAAAATCTTTCACAGTCTATGTTCATATAACATTCTTTGAGGTTAATTTGGTTTAGATCACTGCAAAATCATTTTCATTTGATATATTTCACTTGTTACAAATTGTACATTAGTTCATTGAAAATGTACAGGATGTCTCTTAATTTGAAAGTATTTAGAATTGTAGGTTACAGTAAAAAAAACCTAGCTAATTCCTGGTTTCTAGTAACACTCAAAATAAAAGAAAATAATTCCCATTTTGAAGGCAATAACTTTAATGAATGCTAGCATAAGTCTATGAAGGACAGACTCTCCCAAGTATTGGGACTGCCTCATTTAGCTCGGTATGAAGTTGGGGGAATTGCATGCACTGGAACAAGCCAGAGGTCCTAATTCTATGAGACATAAACATTCAGCATCTATTTTCACACGGACCTTGTTATGAAGGCAGGATCCAGTGGACGGGAGCATAGAGATTAAAAAAAAAGGTGCTAAAAGAAGAAACCACATTTTGTTTGCCCCAAAACCCTGGACTGATGCGTGCTTGAGTTCAGACCTTTCCAGCCCTGAAGATTGGAAGACCCAAGACAGCAAATTGCTGGAGCCTTCTAGAAACACAGCTGACATTCAATCTGTGGCTGATATTATGATTTGGAAATCATAATATTGAAACTCCTGAAAATGTGTTCACAAAATTTGAGTCATAATCGGAGTGAGCCACTCTCTCTGAAGTGCCTAATTTGGAAACTTTTCTCCATATGGTCCCTTCTGAGTCATCTCAGACTCCAGTGGGAGGCTCTGGATTCCCCAGAACCAAGTCTGTGAGCAGCCCATGTCTTTCCACTGGCTGTAGGAGAATTATTATTTCAAGCCCATAATTTCAAGAATGTCAGATCTCATTCCTCTCAACATTCCTTAAGAGTACTGAGGAATAATATGCAAGTGGGACCATGTGACATAAAAAATTAAATTGTATCAGATTTGTCACATTTTTAGTATTTCTTAAAAAAAATTAATTGTTTGAAAAACTTTTGTGGACAAACAGGAGAAAAAATAAAAGAGGCACAAGAATATCATGTGTCAATTCTTTACCCTATACTTCTTGTCTATAATTTTGGTATAATCTGAGAAGCTGCATTAAAAGAAACCCCATAATGTACTTCAGAAGAGACTACACATTCTCACTCATTTTCTTTTTAATAGAAAATTATGAATTAACAATTACTATATAAAAATAATAGTACTTTAAATGCTTGACTAACAGGAGAAAATAACATACGTGGAGAAAAAAGATAATGAGATGCTCAAAAGAGGGCACAAAAAATCTTCTTGGCAAAGGCTAGAGGAAAATTTGGACTGTCCAGAAATAATCTTTGTTGGCAGTTTTCAGACTCAAGATAAATAACACACAACAGTCCTCTCTCTTATTGCACCACCTCACAGTTTCATGTTTTATTTGCTCAATTGCCATACAAATTTTATAATGGAGGACCTCATATTCTAATATAAATTTAAAGTACTCTGGGAATTTGTAAACAATCTTGTCATCTTCTGTGTCTGTGAGCTCACAGGACACTCTTCAGTGAGAAGACAACCTCAGCTCCTGTAGCCTCATCTGACTAAATCTGGGCCCAAAACCTGTCCCTCCTTGTCCACAGTTGTGTGTTCACTGCAGTGTATGTTTGTACCTGTATGCACCTAAGCACATACATGCTTTTATGTATGCACACATTTTCTGAGACTTGAGTAAACCACTTTAGAGTTCAGTTCTGTGAATATTTGCAAAAAATTAGGGTATTACTTAAAATCCTACTAAAGAAACAATTTAATTAAAAATTAGTGTTTAAAGGAAATTGTTTTCCTTCTTTTCCTCCTACATGGTTTACACTTCTTAATGCAGCTATCAAAACTCAGGCAATGTTATATCTTAAGTGTAACTTGTTTTATTTAAGTGTATAAACCAGGCTGAAACAGAATGGTCACTTAGCAAGAAGAGCAATCCTTTCTTTCGGGACTTCATTCCAGTGTCAATAACCAAGTTCCTAGAACCGCTTTTTTTTCAAAAGATATTTTCACCAAAGCATTACAAAAAATTCCCTACTGTCTTGTACTTCTTCTCTATATTATCTGCTTTCACACCGAACCTGGGGTTCTGAGAAAAGACCAGCGTCTTGTCTCACCAGCAATTAATAATTTTTACTTTATGCTGAAAATAATACTTTGAAAACCATACTTAAGAACAGATTTTTATAGATATTATAAACATTTTTTTTACCTTGAAGGCTAATTAATGATAGGATTTGTGATTATTCAATTAAGGAACAGAAAGGCAGTGCCATCTATCAAATTAAATAAGTTGTCATTGATGTGAGTGTATCTAGTAAAACAACAAGAGAGAGGACATTTTTTCATTTGTTAAGTTTATTAGAGTCCTCCAGTTTTCACTAGATAAAAGTATATCACATTAACCAAATTTAAATATTTCTATGGAAACACACATATAACTGCAGATTTTTCACTGAAAAACTCTAACACCAAGTTAATATGAGAAAATTGTAAATTTCTTCACTACTGTATCAATACACGAAGGAAATATATCTCCTACAATTCACCTCTTAGAAGAAATAAACATATTACTATAACAAAAAATTCTGGAGCAGTTCTGTCATAGCCCCTGCTGTTTGCCTGAAATAGGTAAGCTACCTTCCCTGAATAATTCACTGGTGTAAATATAGAGCAATCACTTTTTCTTATTTTTCTATTTTTTTTAAGATTCTCTTCAATTGATTATCGGGTTTTAGTTTCTCATATGCTTATTGCTGTAATGTAAAACAGAAATGACGGAGAAGTAGAATTTATGCGATATAGCTATAACCATAGTGTAAAGCAAAGACCAAAATATATTATCAATACAAGATGTAGACCACTTTTTTCAGCCAGAGTCCCTCGGTGAGCTCCTGCCTACAGAAGAGGAGTTTTCTGTCAGAGCAGACATATTCCCTTCCCGCCCTGGCTCCTGCAGCCTGGCGGAGATAAAACAAGCTGAGCCGAGAAGGGGAAGGCAAGCAACGGAAAGGGGTGTGTGGGGGGATGTGACAATAAAGAATGTTTTCTCCCTCTGTTCTGCCAGTCCTGCAGCACCTGTGGAGTTTCAAATAGGAGGTTTGAGGGGTTATTGCGTGGGATGGTCTTGCAGATCCTGGCAGGCAGAGCGAGCATTGGCTGCCTGCTCTGGGGGACAAAGGGACAGCACCAGACCCTCACAGGAGGCCCTGTGTCCCTGTGTCCCTGTGTCCCTATGTCCCTGTGCTCCCCGAGCTCCCTGGCCCAGGCCCCATGGGACTGAGGCAGCCCAGAAGATGGAGCAGCCACAAAGGTCTGTCAGGTACTTGGCTGTTTGCCTCTGAATGGGCTGGAGCTGCGAGCGTGCCCTGCCTGATGAATGCTCTTTGTCATCTGAGTCGCCCCTCGCAGATTTTCTCGCCTCCTATGCAGCGCAGTTGGACCCATCAGCGTGTGTGGCAGAGGAGATTTTTGTGTTTTCCTTTCCCCATTTCATCAGAATGGTTCCTGTGCCCTGGGAGAGCAGCCAGACTCAAACAGCAGGCAGCTCCTTCGGCTGCTCCGTGCAGCTGTGGTGTGCCATCCTGAGAAGCTTTGGCAGCTGGTAATGAGGGACAACAGGGACTAAGATCCATGATGTACATGGCATCTTTAGAAAAAGGCTCTTCCTAGGGCAGAGGTGCTGAATGGGGGGCTGAAGATGAGGCTGAGGGTTTTATAAATATTCAGAGCCACTGGAAGTGCACAAGTGCACAGGGGATTGTTGTGAGTGCAGAGGATGTCGACACCCTCGGGCTGCAGTTATTGCTGAGCTGTGCTTCTGCATCAGCCAGCCCCTCTGATGCCCTGTGACAAGGTTGGTCTTGGGAAGGGGTGATGGATTTATCCCTGGCTTAATTATATTGATTTAATCACTATTTCACATCAAATTCTTATTATCTCCTTTGTTGTGGCAGCTGGTATGTGTGTGATCTGATTGATTCATCACAAGATTGCTCTACTTAGCAAACTGTTGGTTGATTACTGCTGCTGGCATTAAAGAAAATATTTACATTTAAAAGTATGAACCTATATGCTTTTTAAAACAATGATGTGGGCAACTCTACACAGGTCACATGGTGACAATTCCTTCAGCTTTATTTGCCCATTTTGCAGCATTTGGCCTTGTATGATGTGCTTTTATGTGAAACACAAATTGTTTGAGAGAATATTTTCATAATTCAGCTTGTCAGTGGATCAGGTTCAAATGTTATTTTAAATGCTCGTATTCCATATTCCTTAAATGAACTATGAGCAAGTTGGTAAAGACTTATTTTCTTAAAGATATTCCTATGTAGTACCTGTGAATACGGATGAAGTTGCTTCCTGTCAAGGCAATCTGCCTGAAACAGCTGGATCAGAGGAATAACAGAGTGTATCTGAATGACTGCATGTGTGCTTTCTGAAAAAAAGGATACACAAGTACAATATCTATATATCTATAAGCTGCACAGTGATTTTATTCCATCACTAAAATCACCCAGGCTAGAAAAAAATGGAATTTATACAGAAAGAGGTTAATACCAATTATAAACTCACAGCTCATTATATACTTCTCAAACTAATACAGATACAACATGATTTAAGGTAGGAAACTGTGGCTAAAGGAATTAGTTGTCTCGGCATGAAACTCGGTTTATTTAATCAATGTTGTTTCCACTAGAAAAGTGGATTAGTTTTTCTTTAAGACAGAGTTAAAAGTTTTGCAGCTAATTTATTTTAATAAGCATTCAGTCACTGACTGCTGCAGAAAAAGGCTAAACTGTAATGAAGAGCCAGGAAAGAAAGCATGACTTAATTATTTTTCTGGGGTGGATAATGAATAAATTAGCTACGCTGTAGGCTTGCTGTTTCTATAGAATTTATTACTTTTGCTTTAAGAACCATATCATGACAAAGTCAATTTTTCTCCTGACTGCAAACTGATTGATGGGGTAATGTCTGGTTGTGAAAGACTTCCTCTTCATCATTGTGTTGCCAACGTTGGTATCACAAAGTGAGTTTGAAGTTTTTCCCAAGTGCATGTTCTCCTACGTAATTACAGATGACAATTACTTTAATTCCTTTTTTTAACAAGCTTTTTAATCACGTAAACTGCAGAATGAATAACGTAGATGAGACCAAAGATGCACATAGCTTGAATACTGCTTTCTTGGTCCTTAATTTGTTGCCACAGTGTCTTCTATGTGAAGAACTAAATACTGTATTTAGAATGACAGCAGGTGTTTTCATGGGAAGATGAACATGGGTATAACAAAAAGGCTTTGCCAAGGAACAACTAAAGAATGGTCTTGCAGGTGTTCAAAGGATGATATTTTTAAGGATATATATTATGAATTTGGCATGGCATAGGGAATATAAGTTTGATTCAATTCCCACTACAGTCATTGGGACACTTGGATTTAAGTGGGAGATGGATTTGACCTGGTAGGTGTATGAAAAATGGTGACTTCAAAAGGAATAAAAATGTGGAATAAATGTCAGAAGGAAAAAAAGATATGCTGTGTGATTTACTGCAGTGTGAATCCTCCCAGCCAAATGAAGAAACACAGACAGTTAAGATAATGAAAATAACAGTAAATAAAGCACTAGAAAAAGTATTGCACAGAACTCACTTTGATAAGCAGCCTGACTTTTCTACAAGCCCTGTCCTTTTGGGACCCTTTTTTTTCTGTTGACGCATACAAATGAGATACAAGGTCTTCAGATATATTGCTTAGAATATATTTTATTCACTGCTCCTCCCCAACCCAAGATACTAAAAACCTGTATTGAAGCTCTATTATTTCTCAAGTAAGGAACTTTCCATTACATAATTTCCCTGAGAAAAACCATTTCTTTCAAATATGTTGTTTCTTAGTTTGATAGTCAAGTTAGCAACGCACCAAGTTTTAATTAAAGGAGGGAAAACATTTTATTAAGTAGTCATTGCTTGTTTTGAATAACTTTATCAGAGAGCTGTCAAATGTGGGTTTTTTGAGGGAAACATTTACTTTGAACTTGCAAAGCAGAAATGAATAAAGACCAAAGAAGAAGATTTCACTCTGAAAGACACATTACTAAGCTACGCCCTATTCTGCAGTCAAAGGTCCTTAGTAGTAAAGTGTCAGGAAAAAGAGTTTAAGGAAGAGGCTGAAATAGATAGTTCTGTCTTCTTTTCCAGTCCCCAGAGTACTATGCGCTTTGGGGTCTTTATTCATCAGCTGCAGAGGACATTGAGTTCTTATCTGTTTATTTCCACAGAAAGTAATCATCTTTTACTCCTTTATGAATACAAAGCTAAAATCATTATGACTTATTCCATCAAATGCTATGCTGTCAATGGAAAAAGCTTTGAGAAAGGTCAGTTGCTTGACTCTTAAGCTGCAGCATTTGAAGCAGTGCTTATAATTTGCTAGTGTGCAATATTTTCTATATAACAGGCTAAAGGACACATCTAGGCATTTATGGAATAATTTCTATGTGTTGGAATAGCTAGTTTAATGACCATTAAAGTAATTCTAATGACCATTCTTTTGGTAAAGATACACTTTAAAAGTTCAGTAAGAAAAAGCAAGCCAACAGACTCTGTATGTTACAAGCATGTTAGTTTTCTCTTCATTTAATTTGTGTCTGCTCTCAAGGCCCGCTCCAGCGCATGTATCATTTTTATTAAAATTAATGTAAAATGACTCACAGAGTCTAAATTAATTACAGTGATACATAGTGTTATCCTGTTCTAAGCAAAAATTAAGTCTATTCATGGTTGTTCATGGTTGCAGCATAACAAATCAAAATCAAAAAGCCCCTCCCCAAGCTCTCCAAAGATGGCACTGCTTACTGCTGGTTTGAAGTAATGATAAACAATTGCAGAATTCTGTCCCTGAGCCACTACAATTCAAGAAGCCACTTGTAGGCTTTGCATCTGCATTTAAGAAAATTCAAATGTATCTTGGTGATACATTTAGATTAGGAGGAAAAATCTTTTCTGAATGCAGTATATAGAGACTTATGTTTTTCTAATTTTTCAGCAAGGCAAGACACTATTATTATTTTTCCAGCCTCAAGGGGATAGCCAAAATGATGCTTTTTCATGTGCAGTGGGAAGAATGAAAACAGCACATGTTGCCCAAAATTCTTCAGCTATTTGATTTCTCACTGCTGTATTCATCTACTTTGCTGTTGAAGATGCATAAACTTACAGACACTGTCTTTAACCTGAGTGTCATATGAACTGTGTATGAAGGTATGGACTGCAGACTGGTAAACAGGAAAGTTCACACCCAGACTTTTAGCAAATGTGTGCAGGAAAATCTGTGCTCCCCAGACAACAGGCATTCCATTTCTTTACACATACCAGGTTATCAAATTCTTTTAGATGTCCCTTGTATTTATAAATTGGGGCAACTGATTGGAAATGAAGTAAAAGAACACAAATAGGTGAACATTGAACATAGATTAGTGAACCACAGAAACCTTCAATTGTTTAACAGTAACCTTCATAAATGCAAAGTAACCTTTATCCTTAGCAAATATTCCTTCAAGTATATAATTGAAGAAATGTATTAAGAATAAGAAATTTTTTAACTGCTTTGCAAATAAAAAACTTAAATATGCCAAACCCATTCTTTCCTGCACATTTTTGTCTTGCTCTACACAGCAATGTCATTACTTGCAAGAGCTCAGAGTAGAGATAAAGAAGGCAAATGGACAGTGACAGCCATGTAATCCAGTGTCTGATTGCTTTTCCACATGTCACTGGTGAAACACACAACTCTCCCCTCAGCCTCTGTGAAGGTCTACAGTACTCAGACTCGTTCAGTCTAATGCTGTCCATGCAGACAAACAATGTGTTGAAGGAATCCTTTGCTGAGATTATGCTCTTTGGAAGTGTTTTGACACCACTGTTGCTCATCATTAAAAATTCATCTGCAAGCCTGAACTACAGATATGAGCTAGGAACAGCTGATATTGAAACAAACCTTAAATTTTCACTGTGAGCTGAAAGCATTAGAAATATTTTTGTCAACAGTTTTTCAAAAGTATTTGCTCCAAATACTTGGTTACTTTTGATAACTTCTAGAACCTGATCTCTATAACATTGTAGTAAGGAATTTTCAAGAGAACTGCCACCTTTTCTGTTTGTGCTTTTTTAATTGAGCCTCATGTAATTTTCCCTTTTTTGACAAACTTTGTTTTAAATTCAAGTTAGTCTGCTCTTTAAAAAAAATTAAAAATCACTCAGTATAGTCTTGGTGTTTTGGAACAAACTCTGCTGTTAGCCTTTATCATCACCTTTAAGAATTTAATGACTGGCCAGTCTCTTGCTCTTGCAATTGCTCCTAAGACTCTGCAACTCCGTATCTTCTCAAAGGCAAATACAAGAGGTTAAACAAACTATATGTAAAGTGGTCCTGGTGCTTTTGGTATTGCCAGCAGTAGAAATTAGTAATTTTTGGTGTTTTTTTTTTTAGTATGCTGAGTATGGTAGACCTGGTTCTTCAAAGTATTAGACCATGGCTACTATCTTTGCATCCTTTCAAATCCACTGAAATTTACCTAGTGTGAAAATGGAGGAAAGAAGTGAAAAGTTTGAATATTTCTAGGGATTAATATGTGTACCTCGTTTTGCAATTTAGTAAGTTGCATAAGCTACAGCAAAGATCAATCCTAATAAGACAAAAAAAAAAACCAAGTAGCTTTTTTTATTCTTCATTTGTGGAAGACTATCCATTCTTTTTCCTTTTCTGCCCTTCAACAGATACCATGATTTACAGAGTGAAATAATAAGAGCTGCAGAGAAAACTGTTGTGGCTCTTCAGTAGAATATAGGCTATCTAAAATATATGTTTAAATACAGCATAAACCAGTTACTAATGGAAAGGGTCTATCTTAAAAAAATATTCTTTTTTTTTCCTAATGATAAAAAAGTGTCATACTTAGCATTAGTTTTTCTTTGTTCTCTTTTTTCAATTTTTTATTTTTCCTGCTGTGTAATAGAGGTGCTGATCATTATACCAAAAATGCAATATTAAATGTGAAAAGTGCTTTTGCTGCCACAAAAGCATAAGTCTGTGAATTGGTGATGGGTTTTTTGAAGAAAAACATGCTTTTGTGAGTCATTGCAGAATAAGGACAAACCAGTGCCTGGCAACAGGCTGAATGTTTCTGCTTTGCCTCCATCCCCTGGAAGGATTTTAGCTGAGCCCCCGTCCAGCTCTTTGCTGGGACGAAGCCCTGGCAGATGCCACCAGAGCAGCAGAGCCCTGCCCCATCCTGGCAGGCCCAGGGGGGGCATCTCCCCATCTGGGTCAGGGTCCCATGCTGGGTCAGGCACCAGGGGCTGCTCTGGGCTCACATCTCCCGATCCTGGGTCAGGCACCAGGGGCTGCTCTGGGCTCACATCCCCATCCCGATCCCAGGGGGTCTGGGCTCACATCTCCCAGGCACCAGGGGCTGCTCTGGGCTCACATCTCCCCATCCTGTGTGAGGCACCAGGGGAGGCTCACATCTCCCCATCCAGGGGCTGCTCTGGGCTCACATCCCCATGCTGTGTGAGGCACCAGGGGCAGCTCTGGGCCCATCTCCCCATGCTGTGTGAGGCACATCTCCCCATGCTGGGGAGGCACCAGGGGGCTCTGGGCTCACATCTCCCCATGCTGTGTGAGGCACCAGGGGCAGCTCTGGGCTCACATCTCCCCATCCTGTGTGAGGCACCAGGGGCTGCTCTGGGCTCACATCTCCCCATCCTGGGTCAGGCACCAGGGGCTGCTCTGGGCTCACATCTCCCCATCCTGTGTGAGGCACCAGGGGCTGCTCTGGGCTCACATCTCTCCCCATCCTGTGTGAGGCACCAGGGGCTGCTCTGGGCTCACATCTCTCCCCATCCTGTGTGAGGCACCAGGGGCTGCTCTGGGCTCACATCTCCCCTGAGGTACCAGGGGGCTCTGGGCTCACATCTCCTGGGCTCACATCTCCCTCCCATGCTGGGCTCACATCTCCCCATGTGTGAGGCACCAGGGGCTGCTCTGGGCTCACATCTCCCCATCCTGTGTCAGGCACCAGGGGCAGCTCTGGGCTCACATCTCCCCATCCTGGGTCAGGCTCCAGCCCCACCAACACCTTCTGCAGGCCCGTGGTGGCCCTTGGCAAACACCCCCTGTCCCCAGGCTGGGGCAGGGCCACCCTCCTCCAGCCCAGCCTGGCAGGGCCGCCCTGAGCTGCTCCTGCCCCTGCAGAGCCTCAGAGGAAGCCCAGAGGGAAGAAATGTGCTCTGTGTCTTTTGCAGCCAAGAATCTCCCTTTTATGTCCATCTTTTATCCCTGTCCTGCCCACAGCTGCCCAAGTCTTGGAGCAGCAAGAGCCCTGAGCTCGAGAGGCTTCTTGGGTTCAGGAAAATTCCTACCCTGATATTTTCTTTGATTTAGGTAATAACAGGTTCATTTCTTTGCACGTGAAGTAGTGATTTTGTAACACTTTCAAGCAGAAGTTTTTTCCTTACCTGGAAGAACTTCATCAATATTAGTATAAGTCATTTTTATAAATGTAAAATAAGTCATAGAATGTTGCTCTATCCTATTTCATTTTTAAAAAATTTCTATGAACAAACCATCAGCTGTTATTATAAAGTGTTTTTTTGCAGTATGACCTTTACCTCCTAACCTGGTGACAAGATAAAGAAGCTAAATTTTAGACCTGTATTTGTGTGCATATTGTTTTTCTTTTCTTGGTAGTATAACACTTCTAACAGTAATAGGGTTTGTGATTACATTTTGAGACTCTCCATCTATTATACTGGCTTCCATTTCTATTAAAAATATATATTTTGGATGAGATTTCTAGCTTAGCAATGAAACAGTGTCAAAACAGCTTTTTGTTTTTCTTTTTTTTTTTTACAAAATGCCTTAACTTGAGAATTACACTTTTCTTAACTTTTATATTTAAAATAATATAATAATTAACAGATTTAATGTGGCACAAAAAGACATTTTCTAAGTGCTAGAAATTTGAAACCAGTCTAAACTCAAACAACAAGTTCAATTCTCAAGTAAACAGGGCTATTGAAACATACAGATCTTATTTTTAGTGCTCCTCACATCTGACAGTGTTCAGTGTTGAGTGGTGATATTTTACATCAATGCCCATGGTGCAAAAAATACAGAACAATTTCATATTAGAAGTAATTCTACAAATTCTTGCCACATAACTCTAGCAAAAACATTTCCATTGAGTAAGTTTCCAGTTTCCATTTCCAAAGTTTTCCAACATGAAATTTTTTCCTGTTTATACAGAAGCAGTTCAGACTCTCAGACATCTTTTCAATTAAAAATAACCCTCTCTGAAATATTTGGTTTTCAGTAAGGTCAATTTTAAAGTTTGTGCAATTGACTTGATTTTACATTATGTAAATTGGTTGAATTCAAACAAAAATTAATAGTTTTTGAAAGGATATGGATGACCAGATAATTATGTGTGTGTGTATGTGTATATATATATGTATATATATATATATGTAGATAAATAGACTTAAATATATAAAGAAATATATACCCACACAGGATCTGGTAATTAATAATTGGTCTCCTCATTCCAATTAGTGTGAATATGCATTTTGAATTTGAATATGCATTTTATGCTCTGTGTTTTTCAAGGACGGATGGTTGAAATAGTTCAATTTCATTTACAATTAAGCCAAAACCGCAAAAACATGTAAGAGTAGAAATGTGATGAATAGCTGAGCAAAACTGCCTTTCAGGTGTTTACTGGAGAGAGCTCACAGGGAGGTAGAATGAGGTTTGATCTTGTTTTATGGTATGGTGAGTACGATATTCAGGAAAACAATAATTTGCATTTAGTTAGCATCGGAGGTAAATGCAGTCATTATTGTCTTTTTCTCAGATGAGCAAGTGCAGAATTTAGCTCGCTGCCCGCTCTTGGGGAAGAGATGTCGGGCACAGCCGGCAGCAGCCCCTGTGCCCCGGGCTTAGGGGCAGGACGGGGCTGCCCGTGCCGCAGCTCCCCTGGCAGACAGAGGCTGCTCCGCACAGCCTCCCTCACCTCAGCAGGAGAAGCTGGCTTTTGGTTCACCCACCACACGCTCTGTACAAAGAGCAGCCATACAAGGCTCTCAAGCAGGTTCCATGTGAATTCCTTCCAGGTTTGCAGGTTTACAAATGTGCTCCACCCTCCACGCCACATTTATCAGGTGTTATTCCTGTAGGATCAACCCGGTGTCAGAGAAGAACCCAGGCTAAGATCCATTTTGCTGTGCCCAGCTTTCTCTTACCACTAACTGCTCTCCCTCTCCACAGTCTTTGACACATTATGATCTTCGATCCAGAGCATCCAAGTGCCTCCATAAAATGCAGCAGGAACCTGGGCACCTTGTTCTGGGCACAGAGCAGCTACAGGGAGCAGATGCCTAACTGTTATGTGCTGTCGTTTTCACAGTTGTTGCACATAAGTGCATTGGTGGATCTAGCTGCTCATGATTAATTTAGCTTTACTCCACTGCTTATTTAATACAGATTTTATTATGAACAGAAGAAATCAGATTTAGAAATTAAGCTGCTTCCTACGACAATCTGTGTGTGCACAGAAAAAAATTCAGGAGACAAAACTGGACAAAGAAAAAAAGTAATGTCCTTACAGTTAGCATATGTACACTGTACAGCCCATTTTCCCATTTCTCTTTGACCATTAAGACATTTCAATGAATTATACATAAAGCAGTGAAATCATTTCAGCATTTCCAGTGGAACTAGCCCTCCAGCAAAGAACAGCAATGGAGCTTCTCTGGCTTCATAGCCTTGCATACAAACAATCAAGACAGGAATGCTTAGTAATGTGGAATATACAGAGTGTAGCTCCATACGCATTCAGTTCAGATTTTAAGAACAGAAAAGTGGATGTATGTTTGCAAATAAGCTCTGTTCAACATGAAAATAAACTAATAACATAGATGAACTTTGAATCATTAGTGCCAAATGAGGATACCTTTAATTTGTAAGTTTCAATTCATTTGCATAGATCAAGAACAAAGGAAGTTAATTGTTGATATGAAATAAGCAGAAGCTCCCAACAGCTTTTCTCTTTGAGCTCATTAAGCCCTGAGCAGACTGCACAGCCATTAAGCAGCAGCACCGTGGGCAGGCACAGTTGGCAGTGTGTGTGGCACAGGGGCCTCAGGTGCAGGTGTGGCCCCGTGCTCAGGGGATCTCCTCCATCCCTCCATCCCTGCCCTGCCCTGGCGGCGGCACCGTTCGGGAGGCACAAAGGAGCAGGGTGGTGGGACAGCAGTCCATTCCTCTCCTGTGCTTGCTCAGGAAAGCATTCCTCCTCCAAACGACACTTAAGCACGTGTTTAAGTTCTAGTGGGACATAATAAGGAGCAGGAAATGTGTGCTTAAGTGTTTTCCTGAATAGAGTCCAAAACTGAGAAGGTCATGGGTGAAATCTTTCCCTGCTATGCTGTTCTGCCTGCAGCACTACTTCAGCTGCCTCCCCAAGGCAGGGAAGTGTCCTTCTATGTCTCCAATAAGATGCTATCATTTCCAGGTTTCCTCTGAGACCTGAAGGAAGACTGAATTTCATCCAAGAAAGAGGCTGTGGGAAGTTTCAACCAAAGAAAATAAATTAGTGTTAATTAAGGTTAATCCTTTTTCATCATTTTAGTGGTGTCCACTTGCCTAAGTGGCTATAACTTCAGCAGAAAGAATGATGGAGCCAAGTGTTCACTTGAATTTTACATTGTAAAAATGAAATAAATGGGGTAGGAATTACATCTTATTTAGATAGCTTTTAGTAGCAATATGTAGCACTGAATGTGATTCTCTTAGAAACAGTATTTTGCTAACAAATGTCTACTTTAGTTGAAAAGAAATAAGAGGAACTTACTTCCATTTGTAAAAATTCTTTGGGTTCTTTGGGTTATTAATAGACAAGCCATTTTGAAAGACTTGATTTACAAAATCTCTTAACCTGCCTACATGCAATCCACATAATGCGTTGTGTGGCACGAGACTTGTGTGACATGGATCAGTTAGGGAGCAGCAGGTCACTGCAGAAAACATTGTTCCAGTGTCACAGAGCTGGCTCTTTAAAACCTTTCACTGATTTTTCAAACAAGGAATAAAAGCAAGGAATTTAAAGGGAGGAAATCTTTAAAAAATACCAGCAGACTTCTACACACATACCATTGTATGATGAATTGTTTTAATTAAAGGGGTCATAATTACAGTCTTGTTTGCTCATGCTGTTTTTGGAGAAAGGAATAATGAAGTATGATTTCATCTTCTGATCACCCATCTCCCAAATAATCTTAAACCCTTTCAGAGTATTTTTGGCTGCAGTTGTCATTAAATAAGCAGTACTGAAACATGGCTATTTATCACAGCATGTATCCTTCCATTTACTGCAACATTTGTACTACTTCTCATTCTCCAAAGGGAAACAATAAACACTGACATATATATACCTACTATCAATGACCTAATGTCCAGTTTTCAGTGTCCTCTGTCTGCTGACTGTGCTCTGCAATGTTTCATCACCACAATTTTTCCTGCAGTTAACATACAACACAAAAGTTCAAAATGTAGTGGTGTGTTAGATCACTGTACTATAACTACCATTTGTCTTACATTGTAAGCAAGGGAGAAAATAGAAAGGATTAAACAACTATTTTCTTCAAAGATCCTGCAATGTTTTCTGTAAAAACTGGCAAAATTACCCATGCCTATAACGATCAAATGCTATACTTATTTGATCAAAATAATTATAGGAAAACATGACATTTAAAGTTGAAATTGTTTCAAGAACCACTTTCAAAAAGTATTGCATTAAAGACAAATCAATACTCTTTCTACTGTCTTCAGGCAAGATCTTCAAAACCTGAGATAATTGAGTATTTGAAGAACCACAAATCACATATTGATCTGAAGAATTTAGATACAGCACTGAAGAGAATGTGTTCCTATAACAAACTGCCATGTGTTGACACTACAGCTGCCTATTTTTATTTTTCTCAGCAATTTTAAGGCTCATCTAGTAGCTACTGGATTGTGCAGCCAGTGGCATTGATAACACTGTGAAAGTCAGAACATTCATAAACTTATTTTCCATATAGTGGTGTTGATGTACACACACAGTAAAAATGAAGACTGGCTAATGTGTTATCCATTGAATTAAAGCATAACAGAACAAGACATATCACAGAAATCCGTGGCAGCTTCCCTTAGAACTGTCTAAAGGTGAGAGGAAGAAAACAAAAATAAAAAGAGAATTGCATTGCAGGAACAGCCTTAATTCTGTGGCACAGTAGATTGTTTTTTTAATATGTGAATTTACTTCAATACATAGATTAAAAAAAATATATATATATAGCTAAAATCCTATTACTTCAACTTCACTTATCATTTTACTGCTGCTTTTCATTTTTGTCAAAGCATAAATAATTTTCAAATTATTCATTATATATACTAAACACATGTTCTGGTTAAAGAAGGCTTAACATTATTTTATATTTTAGATAAATAATGTGTCCTATAAAATGGATTTTTAAAAACCTAATTTGAAAAAAATCAAAACAAAACAACATATTCTCTGCATAAAGGCAAGATGGCAAACCAAAAATACCCCAAAACATTAACAGGGCCTTAGGGAAATGCAAGAAAACTTTGAAGAAATGTCAACCAGAAACAGAAAATGTGATGAAAAACCCCAAATGAAGTCTGGCTACCTGTCCAGGTTTCTGTGTCCTGAAGTCCCTTGAGTTTTCTGGACATCCCTGGGATGCCTATTCTCTGTTTCACATCATATTTGGAAAAGTGCAAATGCGCCCCACTTTTCAGTAGTTCACAAGAGGCCATCAGGGCTCAGCTGTCCAAGGTCTTGTCCGAGAGCTGCCTTTCCTGGAGGTCAGTCTCCATGTGATCAGAGCTCTAAGGCTGCACTGGGAGATCTGTTACCTCTCCACCTCCACAAAGCATTTTCCAACAGGAAGATGCTATTTGGTGTAAATAAGGTGGTGACTGGGGGATACAGTTATCTCTAAATTTTCCACTGTGGCCCAAAAAGTCCAGAAGAAAAAGGTTTATGTCTAGAATGCAATACATGTGATTTCCATTGTGGATGTCATGCTGTGTTAAGCTGCCCACATTGCTGTATACCATGTAGAATTCCACTAGCTCTTAATATTTAATAATACTTGTTTTCAAAGGCAGATTTTGATGTGTTGTATGTAGTGTATGGCTCTCTTTTTGATTACAAAATCAGATTGATACTATCATAAATAAAAGGCTGGTGACCACTTCAGTACTTCAGTTTAAGATTAAAAAATTTTTAAAAAACAAATTCCAAATAAACAACACAAATATATACCTAAGTCTTTTATTTCCATAAATGGTGAAAAAATCATAGTATAAAGGAGGTGCTTCCAAGACAGAAAGTGGATGCACTGCTGAAGATACTTTCATCTGTATTCTTTCAAGTGTGCTGCCACAATTTTTCATAATAATTTATATTTTTTTTTCAAATGTATTTAAATCACAATTAAAAAGGCAAACAAGTTTTGGTTCAATGTCATTAGATGCTCATTCCACTGAAAATGCCAATTTCACCCAATCGCTATAAAATATTTCCCTTACATGAAAAATTGGCTAATAAGAACTCAAAGTTATTCAGAGTTAAAGTCAAGAGTTTTGAGGAACTGTCCCTCATTGTAATCTTTTGCCTCAAATGTGTTGTCCAGTCCCATCAGACTGATCTTACTGAAGAAAGACTGGCTAATTGAAAGAGATCACATGAAGGCCATGGAGACGTCATTAGAGGATATGATAATATTCTAGAAGGTTGTCTCTTGGAAATACTTAGCTCATTAATTTTAAGGGCAAAGTCTGATACAACACCAGAAACTTTTACAGGAGAATTCAAATAAGTTTTGTGATTGAACTACCATGGCATAAATACTCTGGAGGACCAAACTAGCTTATATGAGGTGCATTTTTCTGTTGGGTGAAAAGATAAGACAGAGTACTGTGGAAATTCTGTGAATTCAAGGTAGAATAAGTAAAATTTCTAAAATTTAACTGATATTCTGAATGCCTGTAAGGAACTCTATGCTTAGTATAACAGTCAGATTTATTATCAATTTATTATTGTGTTGGGGCGTGGATAATTAAACATGAATTTTAGCAAAAGTGTAACAAAAGTTGTTTAAACAAACTTTGTTTGCAATTCAGTCACTCTGAATTTTTCTCTCTCCTTAAATACTTAATGTTTGTATGACATGTGGTACTAGTTGAAATAATTTTTGGAAATTTAGAGGATGTAAATAGAGGTTTTTCACAGTAAATTGGAAAGAGTATGCTTCAGTCATGATGGATGGGCAGAAAGGAAATGCAAACCTTCTTTTATCTGTAAAAATACTATTTTTTGATTATAGAAGCCATGGGATTCAGTCACCAGGGTGAGGCCTAGGACTTGGATTCTGTTAACTGACAGGATAAAATTCCCACATCTCAGCTGTAGTCTGGCTTCTCCTGGACAGAAACTTCATTCAGCTTCCCCAGATGCTGGGATGCAAAAGGTTTTAATCTCATGAGCTTGAGGGGAGTTCTGTATTTAAGATCTGGACTTCGAGGCTGCTTTAATGTTCTCTGGCTCTCCTTAGAACCACTGTCAGACAATTTTTCGTCTCCCAAAAAGTTTTCTTTGGTTATGTTTTGGAGTTTATTAACACTAGATTTATGCACACCAACATCTCCTAGAACTACATATTGCTGAGCAAAGGAAGGTTTTTGTCTCCAACCAGAATGGGTACGGTGGTTTTAGCCATTGGAGACAGAACTGACACAACCCAGCTGCACTGAGTCCCACATGCAGGCTAGGAACACCAGAATCCTTAAAGTAGGGGACTTTTAAGATATTTTCCCATAGGATGTCAGTTGTTGGCTTTTTGGTTTGTTTTTTTTTGTCACCAGCACTGCT
The DNA here is from genome assembly GCA_024865655.1 of Emberiza elegans. NCBI lineage: Eukaryota > Metazoa > Chordata > Aves > Passeriformes > Fringillidae > Emberiza > Emberiza elegans. Next base: position 74,877,763 of record JALJVW010000206.1, read on the forward strand.
ACCAGGATATTTACAATTTCTCCCCATCCATTCCAATGCTGCAATTTTGGAACGTTTTTCTGTGTAAAATTGAAGAGCAGTGTGAACCCCACCTGCCAACCCTGCAGTGCAGATACACACAGGATCCTGAACCAGGGTAATTTATTCCTGCCCTCCACGGACCACATTAAGCAAGGAAGCTGTCTGATGATTTGGGAACAGTTGTAGCGACTGGATGTATCACGCAGTTCAAAAGGAACCGAAATGCCAACATAATGGATAATTGTAACAATGTCTAACCATCAGGGGAGATGCGTTCTGACAGGAGGCAGATGATATTTGGAATTATATTATTCCATAGGAAGAAAGAGGTCCCTATTCTTAAAGAGAACAGCAAATAAGAATGTATAGGAAATATGTGATTTCACTATAGCATGATTCAAAATGATCTGAAAGAAAAATGAAAACACGAAACTCTATAGCAAAAGGAATTTATATATATTTTTGGCAAAAAAGAGCCATTTCTGTACTATCATGGTTGAATATGAAAATAAATATAAATGTTTTTAGAAGTTAAATATTTGGGGCTTTTTTAATCTAAAAACTATGTTTTCATCAAGCCTACAGAAATATTTTATGATTCTGCTTAAATTAATCTTGACTTTTTAAAATTTCTATTTCTGCCTGACCTAAACTTGATTTTCCCACTATTTTAGTTTAGACTAAGAATGATAAGAACAAGAAAATAAAAAAGATCCAATTGATGAATAGGGTATGATTAATAGAGAGAAGAAAAGTTCTGGAAGTTTAATGGTTATCGTAGTCAAGAAAGGATTTCCCAAGAATATTTTCCCACTTTACCCCATGTACTAATGGCAAGAAGATGGGCAGAGACCAAAACAAAAAGCTATCCTTTGCCAATATTAAAATTCTTTTTTTTCCTATTAAAATGTACTTTTTTTTTTTACTGAAATCTATGTTACATTTAATAATGCAAGTGTATAGAGTTAATGAAAAAGATTCAGTTTTGCAATGCAAATATGAACAAAATTTAACATCTGTTGGTTTGGACCATCAATATCTAAGATATAAAACAACAATAAAAATAAAACCCCTCTAAATGTCTTTTCCCCTAGAATACCTAGGATTAGATGTTTATGCTGCTTTAAGTCAAGTGATAGATCTTCATCTGATGTATATTGATGTCATTCAGCAAATGATTTTCAATTGCAAAGGAAACAGTGGATTGTTGATGCTGCTATTTAAAAGCTACACAAAAATAATATTAAGGACAAAGTAATAAATCCTATGGAATTCTCTTTAAGCTCTTACTGGATTTTATAAGTTTGGAAAGTCAAATGTTGGCTTTCCAGGCAGGTTTTCCAAGTTCTCATTACTCTAATTCTTATTTGCTTTAATATTTTGATGTGTGGTTTACTGTTCTTATTACTGCCAACTCCTTACAACTATTTTCCAAAATGCTTTCTTACGAAGATATGAAAGGTTTCAATTCTAGAATTTCTAGACAAAATATGCTAAAAAGGTATCAGGGTTGATAAACCCAGTTACCCATACAAAACATCAAAATGATTCTGAGGAAAGATATAGAATGATAGAACTCAGAGAATATATCAATAGTTACAGAATAACATGATTGAATTTTAAAATATTCTTCATGATCTTGTCTGTAACTGCAATCTCTCCAGCTCTGACTGTATATCAGAAAATTGCAGCAAGGCTATCCTAAATAAAATCACCTTTTTGAAAGATTCAATGGGTTAAGTTCAAAATTTCTTACAGTCCCTTTCCATTTACAGAAGTCGGGGAAAAAAAATTGCAAAATATTGGGATCAATTAGGCTTTCTGGTTTTCTGTGAGGTATCTGGAAAAAAAGAAACCAATTTAGCAGAAATGGAAGGGGGAACTTAGAAGTGGGTAATTTTTAAAACTTTTTTCTGGAATGACTATAAATATGCTCTTATCCCAAATCACTTCCTAAAGCTGGCTGGTTCCAACAATATAAAAGTTAATGCAGAGATGATTTTGCTTCCTGTCTCCATCTTTTAAGAGTTCCTGTAAAACATTTCCATACATTTCTGTATTTTTGTGCCAGTGCTCTGATGTTAATGTGGTCAGATATCTATCATGTTTAGATCTTGGTTTTCTTCTTCTCTGTCTCAATGCATGTTCTGCTCTATTTGAAATCACTCTTTCAGTCTAGAAAGAAAGTCTATGTAAACCAGAACAGAATCAGAACAAAGCCCAAATTCCCTTTCCCAGCTGATAACCAGCCCTGACTGATGCCACAGAATTTGACTTCATCTCCATTAGTTTTGTACTCAAAGGAAGATCAGATTTGATTTTATAAGAAATTTTAAGTGATCCAGAAAAAAGTTTAAATATCAGCATTCTGAACACATTAGTATAAGCACAGAAAAACAAATTCTTCAAATAGTGATTTTGCAACAAAACTTGCAAAAAATGTAATGTCTTCTGAGGAAAGCAGTTCATACAGGAAATTCTTTTTTCAGGATCTTAGTTTATAATCAAATAAAAAATGAGTTGGAAGAATATACCTCATAAAATTCCTGGAGTGAACAAAATCCTTTATTGTTCTTTAGGAAGGGGGTAAAGGCACACACCTCCAGTATTTTTACAGCTTTTTTTCTCACAGATCTCTTTGTGGGTCAAGCCTAATACTTTCACACAGCACAGGAAAATGCTAGTCAGCATACTCTGTATTGTAAATAACTCAAAATGAGAAGTGAATCAAATGGGATTATTTTTCACTAACTTCTATAAGCATTCAATTGGTCGTGAATGTTAGAAATCAGAGGACCAAGTGTATGTTTTCTGGTTCAGTGACTTCACTTTACAGAATTACTTTCCTATCAAAAGGGGAAATGGTACAGTTGACTCAGAAAATACTGTGGGAAATAAAAAGAAGCAATTCTTTTGTCAGCTGGACTTCTGAACAGCAGTAAAGACAGTAATTCTTATCTTGTGTTTGCGTGCTAATCTTCATGAGACTGACCTTGAGATGAGCTCAGGTGGTGAGACTGAACCCACACCGAGGCTGTGGGTGCCATCTTCTATGGAGCTGGACTTGATGATCCTTGTGGGGTCCTTCCAACTCAGAACATTCAGTGGTTCTGTGATCAACTCAGAAGCAGTAGTGACTTCTTCCTGTGAGATTTTTAATTATTTATGAGGGGTCACATGGGGCTAGACTTGGACTTTCTTCCCACTCATAAAGCAGAGGGACTTGGACCCATTGGAGAGGCAGTCTCAAGAACAGTTTTGGAAATTAATCATGTGACTCTGCATCTCAGTTATCAGAAACAGTGGTTTGTAGCTGGGTTACACAGCCAATAAATTAATTTTTCTCTACCTTTTCCTTGGTGGGACGATGTGGTCAGCGAGCCGTAAGAGTGGAATTACACCTCACTCTGCTCAGTCTTATCTTCCCTCCTCTCCCAACCCATACTTAATGACTGTACACCAAGAAGTTGTCACAAGAGTAGAAAGAAAATTCTTCCATTTTATGAGGCCCTTTAAAAAGATGCTTAATTAAATTCACAGCCCAGCCTCTGTGAGGCCTCTTTCAATTCTAATATTGGCAAGAACGTGAAATAATATCTTTGTTCCACACGTTTTAACCTTTTATAACTTTCTGGTGCCAAAATGCAAAGTTTAAAATGGTGTGCAGTGGCATGCAGCTGTGAAAACAGACTGATTTCTGGACACGATTACATTGAAAGCCAAATTTGTTATCTACTCTCAAAGGTGAATATTCAGTGCATTTTTTTTCCCTTACCCACTTAACCTCTGAAATGTAATACATTTACAGAAAAAAATTCCAATCATTTAGCATCTCCCGCCTCTATTCCTTTGTGTGCTTTTCCACATCCCCAGTGATCAATGCTAAGCATTTTATCAGATTCAAGACTGTAATAAACAGTGGAAATAGAGTGGGTTCATCTTATCTTATCCTAGTCTCATTTACACTGAGTAGGATAAGTTAAGCTGTGCCTAATGTAATGAAGCTATCCTCATCAAAATATTTAGACTTTAATTTTTGATTCATTATAAGGGTATTCTGTGCAGTTCTGAGACAAAAATCAATTTGGCAGGAGTTTTTCATCATGATTTTCTGTCACAGTGTCTGGGTGGGAAATAAAATATACATCTCAGCATTGTAGTCCAGCCCCATTCTGTAATTTTATTGACTATGTTTGTAGATTTATTTTCATCAAAACACCCTGAAGAAGTATATTCATTTTTGTCATTTTTTCATGGTTTAGTAGAATCAGAAAAAATGGGAGCCACACACCTGAGAAAGCTATTTAAATATCCCTAAGATAAACAAGTTCAATTTTAAACTCATAATTCAATGTTCAAAACAGATGATGACTAAACACTTTTACTAATTGCATAACTATGTATCATTTAAATAATCATATAAATACAGTTGATTAAGAATGACTGATCTTTAAGAAAGCAATCAAAGCAACACAACCAAAACAACACTGAAAGAAAGGAGGCAAAATGTTGCATTGCCACAAGGAGTTTCCAAATGTGCTTACATGCATGGATTTAAGGACTGCAAATCTAAATGTAAGAATAAGCACATAAATAATTCCTGCTGATTGCAGCAGAAGTGCCCATCTAGGGAAGGCAAATGGATTCTACCTTACGTCAGCTATTCAAATCAGTGGTGACAAGCTTTGCTTATACCAGCTCCAATAATAAACCACCTTTACACTGAGCTCAGCCCCCAGGAATTTCCTCCAAACCACACAATGGAAAGTTTTATATTTCCTTTATGTCCACGCAAGTCCCCCGATGTCTTGCAGAGGTAAAGATGTAAATGCCCCTAAATAATTGAATTTGTTTTGAATAGAAAGTAAAGTCAGCACACGGAAGAAGGCATACGTGGCTAGGACTGCTCAGTGCATCCCTCAATCTACTGTAGTCTTCCTCTTACTAAGATGCTTACCTAGAGAATGAAAGGGTACAGACCTGAGTCTATAATAAATAATTTCATGAAGGCATTTCAGCCTTTTCAATATGATTTTTTAAGGTTTTTTGAACTGTTATAATAATGATATATATAAAACATCATAACTGTTCCACCAGAGCCATGGATGCATGCTGTCATTAAACAATGGCCTTTGAAAATATTCTATGGTTTGCACCTCACAAGAAACGATAATAAATATATAAGTGGGTGAAGTGAACACCAAACAGAAGCTGCATTAATTTTTAATTTTTTTTGCATCAAACAGAGCTTCAGCACTAATGTTAAAGCAATAGGAGGGAGAAGGGAATGAATTATTTCCATCTTCCAGAATCTCCTTAATTTGTTCTATTTCAGTCTGGGCCCCTTGATATTTTTATATACAAAATATAGAGAACTTGAGCATCTTCTCAAACTTGAGTCAAATTCCGATGCTATTAAAACATTATTACATTATGTGTCATGCCCTTATGCCAAGGTTCAGCAGCAAAACCCTGCTACTAAAATGAGGAATGCTCTCCACATGTCAATGCTGAAAGTCTCTTCCAGGTGTTGCCATATCCTGACAGCCTACAATAGCTCATGAACACTGGGGCAGAGCTTCCTCTCAGCTCCTTTTCAGCAGCTGAGCCTTGGGACTGTGATTTTTCCCAGAAGCGATGTGTGGGGCACTAAGTTCCTGCACAGGTGCCACATTCTCTTTCCCCAGTCTCCCAGAACTTTTACTGCTGTCAGCTGTGGCCCTACAGATTTGGAGAGATGTGCAGAGTGCCTGGACACAGATGTGGCTAAGCGAACAATAGGCCATGGATGGTTCTATCGGTCTCTCACAGGTAGATTTTTTATAAACTATGTATGTATGCATATATATGTTTTGAAAACTTGAGTTTAATATTTTTAGAAGCCTTCTTTCTTAATACATCATCCTTTCAAAAGCAAATGGTACCATTACACTACAGAACAGAATTAAAAATAATACTGGCAGTAATGAGGTAGTAGAAGAGTAAATATAGCAATAACACAAATACTTTCTTTTTGTGTGTACTGTACTCAGATAAATTACTGGTTTTGTCCTCAGAAACACATATCTTCTAAATAATTTCTTTATCTAAATTCTTCATAATTATATTTAATGGCTCTATTATTTTATCACAGTGCAAGATTTAAATAATAAAAGAATACTAATAGACTGTAATTATTGTAATCTATCTGTAGATATTAAAAACATTTTTGAGAGGAAAGCGTGTTTTAGTTACTGGCAATACAGTGTTACTGCTGAGCTCCATTCATATTCCTCCTCCCTAATTAGGATTACAGTGTTCAAGAGTTTCTTCTTAACTTCAGCAGCTAAAGATTTAGGATGAGAGCAACATGCACACAAAGTGCAGTACAAGCTCCAGTGTTGCTGCAATCCCCATGCCTGATCTTGGGCTCTGTTTAGCTAACTTTGAGATTCTGAGGTACAGAACTAAAGAACAAAAGATTTAAAACACTCCAGAAAGCAAATCCTTACTTGGCTTGTCAAACTATACACACTTGTTTTACAATTTATCACAGCTGGTATTCCTGACCTGACTTCAGGCATTAGAAATCAAGAGCAGCCGTCTTCTTACCTTAGCACGCTAGCCCATAGAGGTATTTTGATGTTTCCTTTGAAATCATATCTTATCCAAAAATAATAAGTACCAATGTGTTCTGTCTTTTACCTTAACATTTTAAATGCTGAATGTTTTTTTTGGGTTTTTTTTTTCATCTCAGATAACTTGATTTTATATCCACACTAAATCTATCCCCTAAACTCTAGTGGTTTTAAAAAAATTAAAGACATTGAATCAATGACTTTTCAAACATTTTCAGCTTTGTGAATATTTTCTTCTATAGGTTGAAGGCTTAAAAAAAACACAAGTGATAATTTGAACTGTGTCAGAGCAATCCAGTTAATTTTTTTACTTGAGAATGTCTGTGGGAAAATTAACTACCAGTGTAGCAAAAGGGGCTGCTGGTCATTAGTGGTGGAGGTTTATTTGCATCAGAATCAGTCCTCAAAGGTGGCCACTGACACATGACCTATAAACACTAGACAGGCATTAGAACCTATTCTTGAACAAGAGTCTGAACTAACACCCAGTGAGATTTTTCATTAAAAATTAAGATAACATAAAAATACTGACAGTCTCTCTCCCCAAAGGAACCTCAGTATGAGGCCTGAATCTATAATTCAAATGTTAGAATGTAGTCACAAAAATGCATATTTTATATGTATTATATATGTAGATTATAGTACATATTTGATGTATAAAATATAGAGAGAAGGTAAATAATACATCATAATATGGTACAATCACACCTTTCAGAAATTATAGGCAACTTGGTTTGATATTTGAATCAGTCTCCAGAGCTGATATTTGCTTGCAATTCACTGTTGCTATTTACTGTTCACTCTAATCAGACCATTTATTATTAGGGAAGAAAATGCAAAGTGTTTTTTTCTATTTAATATTTAAACCATATTCCTTAAGATCTGTTAATTACCTATTACAGTATTTCTTTAAGGTCAAGTATTTTAGGACTTGGTTATCTGAGATAAAACATCCTGTTAAAATCTGAGGCATTGTCAAAGAATCACATCCCATAGTTAGGAATGTTTCACTTATAGAAATTCCAAGCACAATGACAACAAAACAGAATTTTGTTTGGTACAGTCTTATTTTAGACTCGGTGGTATTATGAAAATAGAAGTGGCAATAGAAATAATAGCACATGTGTACAATCAGTATTAATTTGTGACCAAAATTTTCACTGTTCCAGACCTGTATAAATGAAGTATTTAAATTTTCTTCAGTGATTTTTTTAAATAACAAGTTAATTCAATTTAATTTGCATAAATAAGGAATAAAAACTTAATCTATGCTATAGAAAATTTCATTCTAATAGACATAATAAGGATTAATGTGATTCAATTAGGTTATACCACTTAAACTAGGTGCCAGTAGGTAGAAACCCTTCGCCATTAGCAACTTAGAAATGGAATCCAATGACTCCGTCCCTTCAATCACTCACTGGTATCTACTGTAAATAGATTTGTAACACAAATGAGAGAGGGTAAAGAAAGCCTTCTTCCTCAGTAAACTTGATTTTTCAAGACCCCCCATCCACAGTTCTGTGGTCTGAAGCTGAGACATCAAACTGATGTTCCGGAATTACTCTATAGACAAAAACATCTTAAATTTTACTAGCTTCCCTTAAAAAAGAAAAAAAAGACATCTTCTAATTGAATTTTTCCCATGATGTGTTTCCTCCTTCATACAAACCCTTCATTCCGTACCCTAAGATTCAGGAGCCTGCTGTTACTCCAGCAATTACTGACCTCAGTGCTGTTCATTTCCAGACAAGAAAGCTGCTGAGAAAAAATTTCCTAAAATGGGTGGCATGGGGATTAAAATAAATTATCATGATGGAATTTCTACTCTGCTGTAGATTATCAGTATTCCTAAATGAGCATTAGCATAAAGAGTTGATGTGAAGCCTTTCCACAAAATAATTTAGGTCTGTAATAAATATTCAACATACTGGGCTTTAAAATGGTTCCATCTCAGGGGAACAGGCTGGCTCTTACTTTAGCATCAATGCACCAGTTGGCAGCCATAAAGTGAAAATGATACTTCACTTCAAAAGTTGCTTTTTTTCCTTAGAGAAACACTGAACTCCTGAAGAGAAAAGAGTTGAGAAGAGAGAAGTTACTATGAATCCTACACAGAAGTAACAAGTTTACTAGGCTCTATTTCCATTCTTGCTGTACTATTTTCCAATTTTCATAATTTCTTTCATCTTAATCCACAACTTTTTTAAAGTTCTCATCTGACTGAGGCCCCATGAATTTGCAGATAAAGCAGCCTCACTTATCTTTCCAGTTATATAAAAAAACAAAGAAAAAATAAATCCTGGTAGTTTAATTCTGCCCTCCCAAATCTTCCAGTGTTTCTTGCAACCAAAATTCCATGCCAATCAACATTTGTATCCACTCCACAGGAAAGAATGGGAATGTGTTCAAGGCAATGTTCATCATTATCTGAAAATTAATTGGGAAGTCAAATGGCAATCAATGTTTTTATCCATTACATGCTTTCCCCTTGGATGGTGTCTGTAAGTGAAACAAGGAAGGCAGCTGTGAAGGGGAAATGATAACCATATCCTTCATACAAAGGAATCCATGATAATTTTGGTCCTCAAAGATCTCCTTTTGTAGAAATCAGTCTTGAAGAACTTTTATAGCGAACAAATTGTTAATCAATAATATACTTGTTAAGAAACAATTGAAAATAAACATTAAAGAGGATTAGATGATGTGCAGCCAGGTCCTCACATAAGTCAGTCTGCTTTAAAGCCCAATGATATTTTTAGATGTGTCTTTTACATGAAATTACAAAGTTCATTATTTTCTCACAAGTGTGGGTATGCCTATACCTATGACTTCCTGTATGAAGAGAATTTCAAAAGCAAACTAAAATTTTCACATTTAATAAAGACCCTCATGAATCATTTCAAAGTAGCTCAAAACCACTTCTTTTAAAAATAAATTGTCACAATTTAGAAAATAACAGATTAAACTCAAAGGGATGATCAGCAGCCTTAGTGCTTGGGGAGAAACTGTTCTTCTACAAGGCAGGAAAAATAAATTAAGAAGTTACAGACAGTCCTCACATTTACAGTTTGGGATTTGGTGAAAAATGGAGCTGAGCAGGAGTTGTTGTTAGCAGCTAGCAATAGACATGGAAAAGACAGGAATGAAGAGTAGGCATCTTTGATTTTGATTTGTAGGGGAAACTCACACTAATTAACACTGCAAACACAAACAAAAAACTGCTATAACATTCCATGGTTTAGGTATAGCAAATAATCATAAATAATCTGAAGGTGCTCCTCAAGACAAATTAGTATCACTGGTCAAACAATTTCATGTGGCAAGTTTGAGTGTTACACTTTTCTGAGCTGTAAGAAGTCAGTGGTGAAATGGAAAGCCTTTTATGACCTTAATTATTATCACTCATCATCTTCTTACTCATTTTCATGAAAAACAAAACTGCTTAATACACTTGATTATGTAAGACAGATAAAAAAACTTGGAGTTACCGTGCTTTGAATATGTTCTGAAATGGTATTGCCTCTTTAGGATAAGTAATATCTCCACCAACCACATTTTCATTCTGTTTCAATCTTATGGTTCAAGGATTTAGGGTTCTTTGCTCTGTAAATAGGGCAATATTCAGTCTGTCATGGTGGCAATGGCAGAGAATTCTTTAATTCCAATGAAATGGAAGTCAAGTCTTAGATTATGACCTATGATTCGTGCAGTTTGGGAAAAGATCTTTATAATGAGGAGTAGAGGAAAATGCAGAAAAAAATATTGACTTTGTAAGAGATCACACACTGGCTTAGATACAATTGGACTTTTTGATATGAAATGCTTTTTTCTTAAAATTAAATGTAAGGTATTCACAAATCTAGAGTTATACTTCTCTACAAAATGTTTTCATAAATGTGTTTCAAGAAAAATGAATTAAATGTATAAGTCTACAGATCCTCATGTATAAACCTAGACTACATTATTTCTATGGAAGACGTGATGTTTCCATACCTTCTTAAACTGCAAAGTTTCAGAATAATTATTTTATTACTATATTCTTCTTAAAATCAGATTTCTATTTATTGTTTCTTTGGTTTAGCAATAGGTGTGTCTTATGGAAAATAAAACATATGCTAAATTTTTTTTACATGACTTCCCCTATTTTGTATTCTTAACATTAATTAATGTTCTATTGTAAATTTTGTTATTGATCATTGCCGTCATGTTTCCTATTTTAGATACCTAATAACTATATATCTAATTCATAAAGCTGATATCAATCCTAGGTGACTGTAGAAAGGGCTTAAAAGTACTATGTAAACATAAAAAGTGAACGTTTAAACTAGAAAATATAAATTATAAATTTAAAATTTACATGGAGCTTTCCGTAAAGTAGAAGTATTTCACTAACATTAAACATAACTCTCCATTTGGCAAAGGAGATGAAGATGTTTATTTCTGGATACAGCAGCTCTGCTGCTATGTATGCAAATCACCACAAATAGATTTTCTTAACTTTAGCTGATTATCGGCATAAATAGCTCTCTTTAAGCTAAAAAAATCCCCAAACATAATGAACAAAATTCACCATTTTGCTGATGACAGAAATGCCATGTTTCCTGTTTCATTGTTTCTTGTCCTCATCAAATGTAATAGAAGAAAAAAGATTTATTGGTAAACTTTTCATATGTTACACATTGGGGTCTCCTAGATGAAACAGAAACATGATAAAAAATTCACACAACTTTAATGGGAAAATAGGTATGCCATGTGTTTTTAATAATCTGATTGTCATTGTCTCCAAATAGAAAATAAATCTTCTAACAAAACCTAATTTTGCTGGATAAATCCCTGTCCAATAATAGTAACAGTAAAAATATTCCCATATTTTAAACTGCTTTCTTTTTTAAAAAGAAAAGTACTTTGTATCTCAGTCCTCATATTTTAATACAATATCTACTGGTTGACAAACTGGGTATGAGAATTTTATTTTAAATTTTACCTTTTCAAAGCTTTCTTAGACTTCTGATTGAAGTGAAATTGATAACACATCGGCCTCATTGATTTTAAGGTTCTAAGAGCCCCTGAAAATTAGAGATTTAAGCATGTGCTAAATAAATCCATGTGGATATGTGTGATACCATTAAAATGCTATGTTCATTATCTAAATGTCATGCTGGACATGGAGACTGTTCAGATAATTGAGTAAGAGATAACTAAGGGATTTTTATTATAATTAATAAGTAGGATATTCTGACCCTGTTATGGAAAAATAAGAATTGTTTAAAGATAACTGAATATGTACTTTTTACTAAGAGTATTGCAAGAATTCAAAAATTACACTGTTGTCCTTTGTCATTGCTGTTTCACCATTATATTAATATTTTTAGATATTATATTATTTACATTATTCTTACATATTATTACATTATATTATATTTTTAGAAAACACATGTTTTCTAAAATTTATTTTTAATCTAGGCAAGAAACTTCTGAAGTAATTCATTGTGAATTCTGTTATTAGGCATTTAGTGCTCCTCTAGTAAAATACTGAGGCATATTAAATTTAAAATTCACCAACTATCTTCTGTAGTCACTTTCCTGAGTGTCAAAGAAATGAACTTCTGCATTGCCATCAGCATATTAATCCTTAAAGGAAAAAAAATGTTCTATGTCGTTGCTACTGTTATAGCAGGCAAGTCCATAGTTCAGATTACTTAAATTATTTACAGATTTTTGGGGTTATGTTTTTTACAGAAAGACAATTATCTTAGTGCATAGACTTACTAAACATATCCCCAGTTGAATATTGCCAAATAGATATAATGATTGGCACTTATTGACTCCAGAGGGGCATCCAGCTCCCATTCAGCAATGTATCTCTAGGTAGTGGATTTGAAAGGAATTTAGAAAATTGAAGATACAAATAGGCAGAAATCAGGAGGTTCTGTCCATACATCCTTTATTCTTACTGCCACCATTGCTGGAAACCCATTAAAATTAAAAATGTAAAGCATCAAAAACAATTTCATACATAAGGGTTCTGTCTGCTGGCTGACACTATACTGACCTCTCCTTTTAAAGCAATAAATTAGCTTTTTATGCACCTAAAGTAATTTAAAGTCAGCTAACTGAAAAGTGTGTGAAGAACAACTCTGGCAGCCCTCATATGCAGCTGCTTGGCTCAAACACAGATTCAGTACTGAATAACAAAAATGACTTTTATAACTGGAAATTTGATGAACACTAAAATTTAAATCTTGAAATTATGCCATATTTGGTTCAATGTAGTGAAATTAAAATAAACATAGTTAGGAATTTGGGTTTGAAAATAGCAGGTTAAAAGTATTTAGATTAAAACTGCATTTAAATATCATAGCAGGGGCTCGTGATCATGGAATTTTTTAAATTCAAAATACTACTTCATCTGAATGAAAAATACTATTTGGGTATGGACCATTCATACTTAAACACACACATTGATTCTTTCAATGGCAGCCAACATCCTCAGTTCTTTGGCTTTTTATGTGTTTTGATGATATGCTTTTATAAAATTTTGTTCTACTAGTTTTGTGTCTCTTTTTCTCTGATATTTATTATTTTAACAACAAATATGTAGGGCAGATATTGTTTATGCTTCTTTATACACTAGTGGGCATTCTCAGACACTGCTCTAAAAATATTACATGCAAAGTAGAGAAGCAAAGAATTAAAGCATTCACCAAGGTTCAAAACAGAATAATTCAGTGGGACAGGAATTCATTTTGAGGATCAAGCTCATAAATTAAGGATATCAATAAGCAGCTTATGAGTACAGAGATACCTCAGGTCGAAACAAGAGAAAACAGAATATCAATTGATTATGTCACTGGTTATTTTTTTTAAATCTATATAAAAATAATATATTTTTATACTATTTTGTACATTTTTTACAGGCCCTCAATTCTGTTAATAAATATATGAATTAAATAGACTCAGTTTCTAGATTATTGAACACACATTTTTTTACTCTTTTAAATGTGCCTTTATTAGGCATGGAAAAATTAAAGCACGGTGTCTTAATGATGCATAATAATTTCAAGAATATTAATTTCTTTTTAAAGAATTTAATTGCTAGTGAAATTTAAAGTTCATACCCAAAATGTAGAATCCTTAATGTTGCAAACTAGTTAGATTCTATCTCAACTAGTCTACTGCTCTAGGGTGGCTATTACTAAATTTTATACTGATGTCATGACACATTAGTTCTGGAGGAAAGCAAGCAATAAATATTTTCCCACTAAAAGCCACAGGGCTTGGGAGTTTGTTTATTTGTTTCTTTCTTTCTTTGACTTTGGGTTTGTTTATAGTTGTTTTTGGTTTTGTTTTTTCTTTCCTAATGGGAAAAGATGGATTTTTCTTTTAATTGAGAAAACTTTGGGAGATATATATTCTTGTATAGGCAGATCTGAATCAGGTTTTTTATTACACACCCAAAATCATATTTTTACTTCAAATTCTCACCGGGCAAAGGGGCTTCAGGCAAGAACTCAGAATCCTAGGTGTTAATAGTGAAGAGCTTTATTCTAAGCACCAGGAGGATCAGGTTATTTTATAGGTTTCATACTGTATCATTTTTGGAAGGAAACAGTTGATTACCTTCTGTTAATATTAAAGCCGTAGGCTAAAGTGATACCCTGAAAAAAACCCAATGATTTCCTTTTTTTTCTTTTTTTTTTTAATTTTGAGGTGGGGTTGTGGGTGTATGAATATATTCTTACCATGTAAAAATGGTATTTTTGCTCATGCAGTTTTTCAAATTCAGATTGCTGGACAAGATATCCCTTGGTGAGACTTTTTTTTTGGACACAAAATGGTGTGGACAAATGAAAGCACTGAGAAACCGTTCCATTAGCCCTCCATACATCCCCACTGAAGGCAGGCAGCATTGTCACAGACACTTAGCAGGCTGTAAACTCAGCATAACCCTTGGCCAAGACCAGAAACGCAACAGAAGTACAGGCAGCCCAACATTGCCTGGGGTGCAGAACTGAGGCACAGGGGCTGTCCTGGCTGTCCCCTGGAGCAGGAGACCCTGTGCAGCAGCCCTGGGTTCCTGCCAGGGCTCTCCAGAAGGGCTGGAGCAAATCTGGCTGATCTGTGTCTGCAGAAAAGCTTCCCAGCTCCAGCACGGAGCTGCAGGCAGAGGGGAAGAAACTGCACAAAGCTATTTAGCTGATTAGCAGTGAGAGCTCAGCAGTTTTTGACAGCTAGCATGTGTCTTATCCAGCTAAAACATGTTGTTCTGTAAATCCTCAAACCTAGTTTCTATTATTGTTTTAAAAGAGCTCTCGCTGCCTATGGTAGCCCTGGTGCTGGTGGTGACATGTTATATGTGACAAATGGTGTAAGGAGGAGTTCAGAAGGCCAGAAACATTTTCTTGTCACAATAACAAAAGGACAATCTTGTGTCTTGAATCAAGAATATCCTCTTTGAGCAGAAACTTGTTTTGTGGTACACACACAGCTCTAAACTATTATGTAATTGGCATCATTTACTCTATATTTATGGCATTATGAGTTTACTGTATTTGGGTTTGTTCAAATAATTTTACATATCTTGGAGAAATTGTATTTTATATGAAGATTTAATCTAACCACAGCTGCAGCAATATAAATTACACTTAAGACTATGCTGATTGATTATAATCAGTTGTAATCACATCTTATAATTACATTGCATACTGGAAGCAAAGGACTTTTAAGCCTACTCAGCACCCTGCTACATAAAGAAGATTAGCTGTTACTTCTGACAATCTCAGCCAACATTGAAATATGCATATAAACACCAAGTTTTATAAATTTATTGTTCAAGAACCAAATGAATTTCTTTTTGTGTCAATAAAAGGCAAAATGGAAATAAAAAATCTAAAATTTATTGAAAGCCACACTTCTATAAAATATCCTCATTAAAATATTTATAGACTATTTAGTTTC
The DNA here is from genome assembly GCA_024865655.1 of Emberiza elegans. Classification (NCBI taxonomy): domain Eukaryota; kingdom Metazoa; phylum Chordata; class Aves; order Passeriformes; family Fringillidae; genus Emberiza; species Emberiza elegans. Next base: position 74,893,362 of record JALJVW010000206.1, read on the forward strand.
AGTATACTAATAAATATAAGGAAAAATCCATTTTCTTGATATCCATCTGATAATTATTTATTGGTATACCACTGTTCAATCATCAACAGAGTAGTGCAGGATGCATTGAAGTTATAACATGCAAAAGTGGCATCCAAGTACTGCGTATAAATCAGTGTTTCACTACAACAGTAAATTCAAAAGACTTTATAGCCGTATGTAGTGTTCCAGTTTCACTCTGGCAGGTTAATAGGTCTCCTTTTCAAAGAAACCAGCTATCTTATTTCACCCAAGCACAAGGCAGCCGAGTACTTGCGCTCATACCCCCAGTGCAGAGTGCAGGCAGGAGCCACCCGCTTGCCAGAGATCCACTTGGAAAATAGCAAGTCCTCTGTGTTTGCCTAATTTTGGGCCTCGTGGTTCTGCTTGTCTGTAAGTTTCCTGCTCCAGTCTCAAAATCTGTGTTGTTCTATAATACTAGTCCTTCTCCCCTGTGTACACTCTGACAGGTAGAGGTAACAAGTTTGTTTCAGCCTTCAGGGTTTGTCTGTTCCTGCCTTCCCAGAAATCCTGGGAGCTATTCCATTTTGTAACTGTTATGTGGCAATGGCCAGGCCATGAGCAAAACCATAAACACCTGAGTAGTATTTCACTAATTTTCCAGAATAGTTTCATTAGATGCTATTTCATTTCCACTTTTCCTTCAGTCATTTAGTCTGTTTCTAAGTCATGCTACAGGTATACAGTCCATAGGAGTACAGTCAGTAATATAATCCCTGCTCCTATTGCCCCTTACAGTAATCTTAGAAGATTAGTAATCTTAGAATCTTTTTAAGAAGGAAAAAAGTGAGGTCATATGATAAGAATGAAAATAATTTCATCATTCTTCCAACTTTTTCTTTCAGCAAATATGAACGTTCATAGCCACCCAGTCTTGGAGATTGCCGCTGCTACAAAGTGATATATTTTTCTCTGTATTCAAGACAATGTTTTGACGATAACTAGATGTTAATTCTATATAAATGAGCAAACACTAGGGCACTGTTACCTCAGATTCTTGAGGTAGGGGATTGTCCCACAAAGTCATATGCTTTCAGCACTAAGCAGACTCTTGATATTTAGTAAAATATTCATGCTAAATAGTTCAGAAAAGGTCAGTAAATACATTTTTGCATAGACATTTTGATAGAATATTTCATAATATCTCGCATGAGGTTTTTTGATGGAAAACATTCATTCCATTTAATTTGCATAGAATAATGTCATAGGAATTGAAAAACATTAACAGAAACAGGAGAATATGGACAAAATTATATTCACTTGGGCAGTATCTGAATTGATAGATGGGTGACCAACAGGTTCTTCCATTGCCTATAATGTTGTCCAAGTGGAAATCCCATTGCAGATGCTTTCTGGCCTGGTGTGCTGTGTCTACACATCATGGTCCCAGTGTAATCTGAACATGAAGGTAGTGGTGATGTATATCTCAAAGGTCTATTTTAATATGAAAATATGGACCTGAATTCTTAGAAATTCCCTTTTCAATCAATTACCCAAAACCTCAGTAAATTGCAGCCTTATCTCCTTTTTTTAATCTTCTCTTATTTCTATCTTCGTCTTACTTATGAATCATATCTTGGCACCCTTTAGGCAACAAAAAAAATGGAGTAAAGACTGTCATTTCTATACAATTTTATTTTACTGATATGTTCATCTTATGTCATTTAGATATAATTTTAATAAAGTCTATTATTTTAAAATGACTATTTGCCTGGATCCACATTGTGTGCAATCTAAGTTAAACAATTCAAGCAGAACTAGCATATCAGCATCTGTAAGTGTCCTATTCGCACACCTATGCAGTACTTAAGTTTCTTTCATTTTTTTGGATACATGTTGTTAATATCACGTACAGTTTTACTTGAGGCATATTTTTATAATTTTCAGTCTAATTGTCCTTAGTAAATGTCTCTGCAAAATTTGCTAATGTATCTCAGTCTATGATGTGAAACTCTCCTTGACATTATAGAGAATGTCTTAATCTTTAATTTTTTGTAAAGAACATTTGAATATGCATTTCATATTTAATCAACTATCTTTGTTATTCAAATTACTTATGCAAATTAGCTGTTTGACAGACTCTGTGATCTAAGTTGCTTAAATTGTACAGCATGTATGTAGTGGGTTAACAGTTTCAGGAGCTGCCAGTGCACTGCTCGACATGCTGAGAGCAGCAGTAATTACAGTCCCTGGTGCTTTGCTTTCCCAAATCATGGCTGTGCAGAATGCTCTTCAGCTGGATCTGATGGGGACAAGTCATGATGATGAAAACAAGAGTCAAGAATTAGAAAACAGTATTTACAGGACACAGCCTAGAAAAGAGAAAACCCTGGAGGAAGAGAGAAAATGTATATGAATGAGAAATAATTTAAGATCATATGAGAGACCTGGGACCAACTAGGTTTCCAGAGCCAAAAAACAGAATTAAACACAGAAGGCCAAATTTTATATTAAGTTTTACCTTTATTTAGGGTTGATATCTGTGCAGCTAAGAGATAGAGGGTTTTTTTTTTTAATTGATAAGGATTGGGAAGAAGGAAAGGCTCAAGCAACATTCTGGTAGAGGAATTTCAGATTAGGCATTAATAAAGGAAAGGACAATTTTACAGAGAATATCCTCTACCTAGGTTCACACAGCTGAATAAAATTTCTAAATACAAAAAGCACACTACTCAGAATATGAATACTGAAAATACAGAGTATGTGAATGTGTGTATGGGTAGGTTCACATTAGTGGTGGTTTTGGTGGTTGTATTTTTAAGATGAATGATGGCACATTCAGAAGCCGCTTCAACATGCTCAATATCATAAATTATTATGTCTAAAGAAGAGGTGGCATTTTTAACTATATGAGCCATAAACTGCTATAAAACTAGTTGAGCAGCATGATACCAGAATGGGCCCAAATCCAGCTGGATGAGACCCAGCATTATGAAAACAAACTGACCAAGCAGTAAGAAGTTCCAAAGGAAATGAAATGAGACTATGCTCCTCATTAAGCTAATAACAACAACAACAAAAAAGTCTGTCTGCCTGGAAGAAATGTGGATTCCAGTTGGAGCAATCCATAAATTAGGTTTTGTAATTCTTTTTGTGACTTCAATCCAAATTGTTCTCTTTAATACAGAAATAAATAGCATCTAATAAGGCCATCTTGCAAACATCAGTACTATCTGGCTCCAAGCTAGAATGATTCACTCAGAGAAGATGATTTAAATTAATGCATTTGTTATAGAGATTTTGTGTCACCAGCAGTCTGAGAGACTGAGAGCTCTGTGCACGCTGTGGGTCAGCAGTGCTGGTGCCAGTGTGGATGCTCGAGTCAAGGCCTGAGTGTGGGAAGGTGAGTGTCCACAATGTGCCCTGGTCCCTGGCTGCCCCAGCAGTGAGCGCACAGCCCAGCATCCTCCCAAGGAGTGTGTGCAGCCTGGTACCAGCCGGATGGGCTGAGGGCCAAGGTGTAGACAAATATCACAATGTGTGGCACGCTGAGCACGGCAGATGGGCTGAGCTGAAAGCTTCACTGGAAAGCAAACACAGCAGCACACATTTCAAACATCTGTATAGATCTCCTGTACTTCTCCTCTGTTTACCATCCCCTGCGTTTCCCCCTTCTCTTGGAAACGTGGCTAACTAACAGCTAGATTTCTATTAGGTCTGATTAACATTTGCATTTTATCTGATGTTTAAAGTTTAGACTCGTTTTTCTGCAAACTTCAGATCTGAAGCTAACAGTGAAAACAGTATTATTAGAAACTTCTACCTTCCACAATCTAATTAAGCACATCAATTGTATGTGTTTGATTCTCCAGAGACCCTAGGTATCCAAATTAGTGAAGCAATGCTTCACTTTTAGAATGACTGGGTTCTTCACTACTTCATTATTCATTTGTTTAGCCAAATGTTACAAAATGAGGTCATTTATACTCCTCACAGTGAAAGGGACATAAAAGGTCATTAGCAGAAGCCCTGCTGTAGGGAGCAGTGGTCCTGTCTGGGAGAGGTGCTCTGATAGGTGGTGATATTGACCTGTACAGATCATTACATCAACATACTATACATTTAGCACTGGGTGGTGATTGTAATAGTTATTGTAAAATCTCTTCTGAATAGGGATAACACTATAGGAGGGAAGAGACGGAGAAGCTTGGAAAACAAGTGAAGGCCTTATCAGAGAGCTCCTCGGTGATAAGTTTTCAATAAGCAATAACAAAAGAATAACAAAAGGAAAGAAAGTCATGCATTAGTACTGCAAATTTTTCAAGTGGCATATCTAAATATAAATAGTTGCATGTTGAAAGGACAAAGATGCTTGTTTATGACAGGTGGTATCTGATCTGATCAGGAGGTTGTTGTATTCCAATACAAGAAATCTCCCCTGAAAATTTGGACTGATGATCACAGAGTTTCCAAATGAGAAAAGATGCAACACAGACAGATATTAACAGCTGGGAAAGTGAACTACTTCATATGTGGGACAAAGGAGAAAAGGATAAGTAAATTCTTGTGTAAATAAAGTAAAGTCTTCTGGTTCATGATGAATTGTCATGGTTGCTTTCATCAACACTTAAAAATACCGAAGCAGTGAAACATTAAACAGTGAAAGACTGGCAGATACTTTTTTTTTTTTTCCCACAGAGCTATGAACCTCCTTTGAACTCATATTATGAAGTGGTTGAGAAATGGATTGTGGTTGGGAAGTGTAGCAAAAAAAACCCGGAAAGCAGACCCACAAACACAGAAAAAAGAAAGAAAAACCCACTCTCCTTCTGCCTTCTGCATCCCACCCCCAGATAATTTTTCAAGTGAGACATCCAAGTCATGAATAGGGTTACAAACCACTGAGCAAAAAACAAACAGTGTTTTATTAACATGTAATGATTGCTTTCTACTCAATGTTCATCTATTCTTCTGCTGATGATTGTGCTAATTCACTGTATACTATGAGGCATAAATTTACATCTTGCTCTATATACTTTATTCAAGGCTTGTATTTTGAATGAGACCAACACCTTTACTTTGGTTTCCATACATGATGTATGACAGTGCTTCCACCATCACTGAAAGTGAGAAATACTTTACTGAAATTGTAATGATACACTAAAAATATTTATACATTTCCAACTCTGACTCCTTCTGTATGTACATTATGTTTCCAAATCTAGATAAAATACTGTTTGAGAAAGTGAATCTCTCAGTTAAAAATTCACAGCTTTATTTTAATATTCTTATATGAACCTTATGTCCTGCTAGCCACATTTATTTTTTGAAAAGTGTAGTCACAATGCCATGTTTTGAAACTGAAAAAAGTCTCAAAAGAGTCTTCTTCAAAATTTTGGAAGTATTCTATTTAAAGATGCTCTTGGGAAACCCTTTCTTGGAATGCAAATACCTTAGAAACCAGCAACATGAAATATTGTAATAAAGTAATACAGCCATTTGGCTTAGATAAGATGGAAATAATGGATTTAAAAAAAAAAAAACTTTCATGCAATTCTCCTCCTCAGTTGTTTTTACACTTGTAAACAAAACTGTTCTTCCCATTCTACTCCTTTCCTAGAGAAAGGAGTAGAAAATTGCATTAAAAAATTCCTCAGAAAGAGAGAAACTCTCCCTAACCTCACACAGTCATCCTGATGTCCTATAGTGTGTGCTATGCTAGAAATCTAGTGCACTATCTGATATATTTATTTATTTATTTGAATTACCAATTAATTCCTTTTTGAATTATTGCAAACTGTCAACTGAATAATACATCATTCACAAGGAATTACAATGAACTTTAAAAAAATTATATATATTGATTATGTAAATTATTATTATATAATAATCACTGGTTGCCTATCATTTAAAACAATAAAGAAGGCAAATATTTTTAATACATCCCGAGATTACAAATTTTGCAGAAAAGCTCATGGTCAGTGTATTTAAAAACCTACAGAAATGAAGTAGACATTTAATCATCAAATTAGGTGCTTCATTTCAACTAATCAAACTTGAAGACATCAGCCTTCACTTCTGCTTCACTTTCAAATTCTGCAAAATAAATTAGTTTTTTACAGTCTCGTAAATGGGAATACTTAAAATTGTTTATGCAACCAAGAGCTTGAAGTGTTCAAAATGATAGTGCTGGATGATTATTGTACCCATAGGATAAAGACATCTTTTTCAAGTATGTTTTTATTGTAATTGCTGAGTAAATTTTTTGAGAAAAAAAATCCAGATTTTATTATTTTGCTTTACAGTGGCTACAGTGTTGCTATGCTTTTCAAAGGGCAACATCAAGGCACCATTAATATTGTTGTATGCTATAAAATAAACCTCTTCCACAATCTTAAATTTGTCTGCTAACAATTTTTCTTTCCTGTTCTTACTTCCATATCTTTGATTTGTACTGAATGTAACAGGTCAAAGTGATTTCTACTGGAGTTACATTCACTGAGGCTTGCTGTATCTCACCTGAATTCAGTGCATTATTTAGGAAGTTTCCATAATGCATGTACGTGCATATATGTACGTGTAATGTATATTACAGACAGATAGATATGTGTGTGTGCATACAGGCACACGCTGGCAGTGGTGAATTTCAGTTCCTGCTGTCCTGCATGAGACACACATGTGTGTAAGGTAACAACCTAGGCAATTAGTACACAGGTAATTATGGAAAGTTCTCTACTTCCTAAAACTCATAAAACATTCTCTTGTGAAGAACACCACAATGCTATGAACCACATTCATAAATAAACTTTTGCACTAAAAGGCCACACCAGTGGCAGAACTGGATGGTGTTAATTGGGTTTTCAGTTCTTGACCAGTGAATCACTTCCTACAAATTTGTATATGAAAAGGTAGAAATGGGGTTTCTAGGTAGGGTGTTGTTAGCAGAAAAGGCTTGTATTTTTTTTCTATAATTTCTTTCAGAAAATCAGCTGGCTGATTTTCTTTTCAATTAAAATTGAATACTTTTACTAGCCAGGATTGCAAATCAGAAAACGATTGACATTTCTGCTAACACAATGTTGAATAGTGTCCATCACCTGTAGAAGGCTGGAATGGTTTATGAACTCAGCTTTTGCAAAGAGATCCCATTCAGGAACTTCATTCAGTGAAAATCTGAAATGTGTGTCTTCCTCCTAGGGCATTATTGTGCTGGAGATGGAACTGCTCCTCTTGGAACATGAATATTAAATTTACATGTTGTGAATCAAGGAGGAGGTCTATACTCGAGGCAGCAGTAGAAGAAAGGTTGTGTAGCCAGAGCTACACAATTAAGAAAAGTTATGGTATATAGAAAGTCAGCTCACAAATTCTCACATTTTAGTACATAAAACTCAAAGCTGTCAAAAAAACCTCTGAATGATTCAATTTCCAGATTTTTCTTAAAACATATTCTACGAAGTCCTGTTTTCCAGTGGTGCAATGCTTCTGTGACAAGATTTTCAAGGGGATATTGTAGTATATATACTATGAGGTTAGTTTTCCTATTCAAATGAATTTCTCTAAATGTGTAGCACAGAAGAGTTCAAACCTTCACAGATAATACAATATTTCAGTAATTAAGTGTTTGAATAGGATTGATTTTCTTCCAGCCATAATCATTGGCAGAAGAGGAATTTTTGTTTCTGTGTCGAGTCTATAGATTTGATACAGGGTCTGGTTATCAGCTGATGGCACATGCAGAACATAACTTGTTGGTAGGCTTCAAAGTCAGCAGTGTGTCACCTTCACACTTCCAGTCCTGCTCCAGACACATGGGACCAGATTCTTGGCATTAGCCAGAGATGTCTGAATGCTTCTCTAAATTACTCTGGCTGCTAATTGTGCCAAACATTCATTATGGTATCCAGCAATCTCAGGGCAGAGTGCAGGTTTGGCCACATTTCCTATGCAAGTCCCAGGCAAGCAGATGGTTGGAGAATTATGCTGGCATTTGCCCCTTTAGTAAGTCTATATGCTCTGGGTGATGCCTCCACTGGTAAATGCAGGCATTAGTGACACTTGGCACAGACAGCACAAGACAAAGCAGCCTGGAAAAGAGACACATTCTGTTCTAACAGGCAAAATGATTAATAGTTATGTTTCATATACCATGCACAGTCTGAAAGTGTTTCTAATCTTTTGGATTATTAAAAGAGTATATTCTAGAAGCATTTTCCATTTCAGCCAACTTATTGAAAAATATAGTTAGGATTAAATGAAAGACTTTTGTGTTTATAATTGTATTTCCTTCATCAAGTTGCCTAGTGAGGTGACAGCATCTGTGACCTTGCAGTGGATGCCTGACAACTTTCACTGGCTACAGAAGGCAAGTTTTTATTTGCTGCAAGAGTCATGTAACCTGTAGTTCATTTTAGGTATGCTCTTTAACTGCATATACACCACTGATCAGTTTCCATTGCTCTGGCATAATAAAATAGTATCCTTGAGAGGAACTCTTACAGGTGTATGAACTTGTGCTGGAAGATAAGGCAGAGTGGTATAAGTGAATGTCAAATAATGCCTTGATTTTGCAAAGACAAAACTGCAATTTTCATGTTAATGAACAAACCCTTGTTGTCATTAAATCCTTCAAAAAGTTATAAAAGAATGTATTCAGTTAGCAGGCAGATCGAATGCATCAAACCAGGCTCAGGTAACCCTAGCCTACAATTAAATGTCATTTCCTCTTGGGAACAATTCTTCAAAAAGAGAGCAGCAATAGTGCCAAGAACGTGTCAGCAGCTGCAACTGCAACTGGAAAACAGCAGGTTATATTTCAGTGACTTAATTTGTTGTCTTAAACACAACCCTGAGAACTTCAGCTCTACAAAGGTGGCAAAGACATGAGATTGGGTATGTTGGTGATCTGAGGCAGACATTAAAGAACTGGAAGCTGTTTTCTGGCAGTGCAGCCACAAAATCTGCTCCTTAACTCACTGCCTCAGCTTTGACAGAAAATAAAACTATTTAAAGTTCAATATCTGTCAAATAGAAATCAGATGTCAGTCTTCCATTCTAAGATGCAAAATTTGGAAGGCAGAAGAAATTGCTCTCTTACAATCCGATTTTAAGAGAAGTCAAGATCAATGTTATTGATTTAACAAGAAACTTAATTATTCATTTTATATCTAGTTTATTACAAAAGTTTGCCACATGTTGAATAATTATTTTGCTAGGAAATTGTGTCTGTCTAAATTAATAATGGAAGAGTGCAGAGTTTACCCTGAGGCTGCAAAGATTGGGAACAAACAGGAAAAAAACCTTGTTTAAGGTAGCTAGGAATGTACATGTGATTACAAGCTTCAACCTTGCACCAAGATAAAGCATAAGGAAAACTGCAGTTATTATTTCCCACTGGGGGATAATTAAATACAAATAATAAAGCCTGCACGATCTGTGAGGTTATAATCTCTCTTTGTCAGGAAGCGTATTCCTGAGTGACAGCTGTCACAGGCCTTGGCTACATGTGACACAGACTATTTGAAGCTCTAATTGTGCAGAGAAATGTGCAATTCTCAGAAGACATGTCATTGCAGGCTGTGAGAGGAGTCCTTTGGCTGTGGCTGGGAGATCATATGAACACAGCACAGCTGACTGCAAATGGGAGGTGGAAAAATAGAGTTAAATAAATATGTCCTTAACATGAAGGTCAAAATCAGAACAAACCCACTTTTCACAAAGAGGAAATCCACTAAAGTGACTTTCAGCACCATTGGGGCAAAATCAGTCCCAAAACAAAACAAATCCTTTGAAAATTAGCTGAGGGGTGGCATGTCATATAATGAAAATCAGTCAAAAAAATTCTGTGACAGGAACCTTCATCAGTTAACTATTCTGTAATATGTCACTGACACTTAAGAACATAAACCTACCTCTAGAGCTATTAGGAAAGGCCTCCTCTTTTCCATTTTGAGTCAAAATTTGAATACAATTTAGAAAATGTACAAAAGCCACAGAAAAGTTATTACTTCTGAAGTATAACCATCATTAAAATTGCCCACCTTTGGTTCCCTTTTTGAAAAACCAGAAGTTATTAGAGCACTTTTCTCTGAGAGAAAACCAAATTGCAATTTTTTCTTTCAAAGAAACTAACTTGAGTACTTTTAGCTTGAAGCTTAGAAATGAAAGGGTAAGCTACACTAAATCTGAAGCACAGGTGCAGTTATTGGAGCCTTCCCATAAGCTTTAGGATTGGGATGCACAGAACAACACTTAAATAAACAACTCCTTACACACGCACACAGAGTAAGTGAAAGACACTTGGAAATCTCTGCTGACCCAAATTCCTGCAAAATATGAAGTGCTTATTTGTGCGAAGAGAATAGTTCTTGAAGACTCTGTAAGAATTAGTTTGGAAATTGGGCAATATGTTTTTTTTTTCATTTTAATAGAGTATATAACAATCTCATGGGGCAAGTGTTCCTATGATGGTTTCGTGGGTTTGTTTAGCAAGGAATACTATAAATACCATCAAAGCAACACTGAGCATGGTGAAGACTCACACAGATAAAGAATCTTCTGAGAAGTGTTAACAGCCTCTTTTTCTCCAATCCTGTAATATTTATGGGTGTTTAGAATGTAGTTAATATAGTGTTCACACTCTGGAATGCTACAGGCATTTTTTTTCTGCTGCATATAAATGAGTAAATATTAATGCTTGTAAAACCTTTGCCAAAGAAAATTTTAGGTCAGACAAGGAAACCTTTGTAATTCCAGAAGTTCTCATAAAGTCAAGGAATATAACTAAAGACTTTTTTCTGTGTTCACCTGTGTGCATTTAAAACATTTTTACTATTGGTCTAATGCAAATACCTTAATTTAAGGACTTGAAGAAAGGATGCTAAAGCTTTTTTAGAAATTCAACTTTCCCCAAGACTGTGCTCACATTATTCATTTATTTTTGTTTTACTAGGTTTTTGTTCATAAGAATAGAAACTTCACAGCTTGATAAATTACATGTCAGAACCTGTTCCTGTTTATTGTTTGGGGGCTTAAGGGATTATCCAAAAGGTTTTGGCTTTCTGTTCTCAGGTTTTTTATAGCCACTTGAATCATAGAAGTAGACACGTAAATGTTCACAAAGTACTTTAGACAGTTGATGGCTGTATTTTTTATTATTATTGCTATTTGTAATACATTTAGCCATTTCTCCATGATTTTCTGAGGATGCTTTAGGCACATCTGTTTATCTTACCTTTTCCAGAAAGCACAATTTTACCTGCAGAAATAATTGTTCCTTTGTATTATAAATCACAGAGATGCAGGCCCCTAAAGCTCTATTGTGTGTGATTTAAAAACTGAAATAAGCTAAAAGGCTCAACAGAGGATGAATAAAAAACCTGAAATTGCTTTGACAGTAAGGATGCAATAATTTATTTCTACTCACTGTTAGAAGTTCATTGAATCTAATTCCATTAAATATTTCTTTAAATGCCTGAAATATTCAAATATGGTTATGTATTAATTGAATCATCTTTTTAAAATATCTTTGGTGACATAATGCCTAGAATATATTTTTTACAGTGTAAGACATTGTTCTAAGTATTTTTAAAAATTATTAAAAATTTAAAAATCCATCCGAGTCTTTTTGGGGAACAGGGTGGCTTTGATTTCAGAATAATTATAAGAGCTGTATCTTTGTGACAGATGCAATAATTCAGATAGGTCATCAAATTAAGTTAATGACTATAAATGAAGAAAATCAGAATATGGCTGCATTATTAAGAAGATCATCTTAGCTAAGCTGGTATGCATTCAATGCCATTTTGATAAATTGATGTTGAATTATATTTCAGTAATAAAAAGTAGAAGTATTCTTGTTAAGGCAATTGATAAACACACAAGACCTCTGACCATAAAAATTTCTCCTACCCTGTGTTAAACCCTACAAGGGTTTCCATTCTCCTGGTGTCTATTAGAACATTCTCATGCAAGAAGATGAACTGCAGCAGCTCACAAGTTCTCAATCCATTAGTGGAGTTTTGCTGCTTTGAGAAATGGCCACAAGTTCAATGGGATGTGTTGAGATGTGTTGACTACTCAGTGTTTCACAAAAGTGAGGCAGAGAGCTCTTCAAGTATTTGTTCCACATAGAGATTCAATCAACAGCCAGTCCAGCTTTACACATTGTACTGCAGACCTCAGCCCAAAATTCTACCCCAACTTCCAACCTGTAATTTCAAATGTTTCAGAGCTTTCTGTTTCAGCTTTCCATTGACCAGTTGTCAGATATGGCTTCAACATTTGGTTTAATTATCCTGTAATTGAAATATGCTGCTGTGTAGTGAAATTATTGTCCTTTGGCTCTCACAGAGCTGCCTTAAGGCCTGTTCCAGAAGTTCTGTGACAAAGAAAACTCTCAATGGCTCTGTTTAAACAGACTAATTGCAGTGAAATCTTTGCCGGGGGTAAGACTGGAGGCCCTTAACGAGAATAGCACTGATTGAGACCAGTGAAACATAATATCTCTGTTAAACAATGAGCTTTACAGAGTTTAGCAGAAAAAACATTTTCCCTGTCATGAAATCATGTTTTTCTTGCAAGAAATGTTATCTCTGGTTTGGCTACTGGTTCCTACCTTTGAGACAGAACCAGGCACTACTGAAAACAGCAGCCCCTTACTTTAGCACACTACTTTGGCACCATCACCCCTTCTAAGATCCATATATCTGATCCATTGTGCTATTTGCCTCCAAGTTATGTCTCTCTATGTCCATGTTTTCAAATGTTTAGAGTAAGACTATAGTAAGCCAGCCGTACTGACACAGGTCTAAAAACAGCCAAACAGGGACAAAGCAGCGTGTCTGCCTAGGAGACGAGTGGGAAACAGGAAGGTGGACAGAATACAGCATTGATTAGTGCTGCAATGAGTAAGGTACTCTGCTATTTAGAAGGTGCCTAAATTATTCTGGAAACCTAGCTATAGTGAAAAAAATATAAAATCAAAACCTGGAATTTTAATTGGCAAAAAGCAAAAGAAAACAAAAGACTCAAGGCTCTGCCAGTTAATATTCTACTATTATAAGCAAAAATTGACTGAACTGTGAAAAAATTCAATCTGAAACTTTTGAATTAAGATTTTGCAAACCCAAGATGATTTCAAAAGCTTTCAGCTTAAGAATGCAAGACCTTAAAAATGCAAGAATCAACAAATTATTTTTATAGCTTTTACATGAGATATTTAATTTTTCAAATTCAAGTATTATTGAAAAAATACTTTCATTGTGCCCAATTTAATGTTTATTTTCCAGTTAAATTTTGTGTTAAAATACTCATCTATTCATACTGGTTTTAAATGTGCTTCACTGAAAATTAAAAGATATTTTCATTTAAAAGAAGCAGCATATTTTACAGAAAAGAAAACCATATTGTTTCTGCAGCATAATACTGAATCACCATGAACGAAAAGTCTGATATTTCATAGGCATACAGGATTATGTCATATGCAATAATTTCAGTGATTGAATGGGTAAATAGAACATCTGTACCTGTTCCTCAGCTCTCTTTCTTTTCTGTTTGACTCTATGGGTAAAGATGAATTCTACATCTGGAATTTTTGAGCAAATTATCTATAACAAAGGATTCAAACAGGTAAAAATACAAAACATCACCTTTCCACAATTCATGACTCCTGAGTATTGTCTTTTTTTTCAAGCTAGAAAGGATAAGACCGAAAAATACACAGCTACTGAAACACAAACAGAAAAAGCTAAAGCTGCAGCCCTGTCTCTGGGCTGCAGGATCTGCATTAGAGCTGGGACACGAGCTGCTGCAGCTGCTGGAGTCACAGTCACAGCCCAGCAGCCTGTGTGGGGCATCCTGCCTGTGCGTGGCCCTGGCCTTCAGATTATTTTTCTGCAATATTAATAAAGGGCAGAGCAAGATCGTGGCCAGGACTGTTTCATCCAGCACTTGTGCTGCTCCCAGCGCAGAGCAGCTGCAGCAGCATCTCCCAGCCACGCCTGTGTTGGTGCTCTGCCCCCGGCAGCACCGAGAGCCTGGGGCTGGGAGCTCCGCATCCCTGCAGGAGCAAAGAGCTGGGGACGAGCCCCATGGCCGTGGGAGCTGCAGCAGCAGCAGGGCTGGCACAGCTGCAGAAAACGCAGCAGTGCGGGCGTGACATTGCAGATTGGCTGAGGGCTGTGTGGAAAAAATGATCCTGTCGTGTTTGCCAGGCCATCCTCGCAGGCCAGCCCCGCTCCGCTGCCTGCCCTAGGCACTGGGGAGGGTCCATGTTCACACACAAACCAGCAGTGCACTCTTCCACTTTTACCTGAAAAGATTATGCTCATTTCAAATTATTGCATGCAGTGCCAGTCAATCAACATTTTTCATTCTTCAGATCACACTGCGTTGGTTTCAAAGGGGGCTCGGGTCGTCTTTTATTGCAGTGGGAAGAAAGGGATAAAAGAGCTTAGTTGATTTCAGTTAATGAAAGGAAAACCTTGTCTTTGTTTTTGATTTTGAGACTAGTTTTGCTGGTGCATAGTTTTTATTTTTGGCTTTCTAAATATTAAAATATAGGCATTTTATGATTAAATACTGCAATTAATAATGGCATCTTTCTCTACATTTAAAAGATAATTATGAGGTAACGATGAAGACAAGTGGGCATTTTTGCCTGATAAAAGTGGAGGTACTGCTGACCAGATATATGCCAACGGGCTTTAGCTTTCTTGGTAGCTAACCTCCAGGTAGTGCATTAATCTGCAGCTATTATTACAATTGCTATATATATTTCAGTGCAGATGTCATTGTTATAGATGGTATTATAAATTCTTTATCTTTGTGAGAAATGCAAAGTCTTAGAAGAGACTCATAATCCAGTCATTTGGGGAGTAGCCACAGTAAATTGCACCAATTTAAGTTTGTTTTAATCAATGCATTGTCAGTTCTTAATGGAGAATTGTACTGCTAATAGCAGGCACAGGTGTTCTGGTCGAGGCTTCTAAAAGAAAGGAGTGCATTTATATCTGTGTCTGTTCAGTGACACTGAGCAGAGTGCAGATAAACACGGTGCACTAAAAGAATACTTGGCTCCACAGCAGTGGAAAACTACAGACACAGGGATAGATTTTTTCCCCGAACCATGCAATAGTGATGCTGGTTTCAGATACCCACCACCCAGTTGCTTCTTCATACATGTACCAGAGTAACCATACTTTTGAATCGTCCTTGTAACCTCAGTTGACATAAGTATTGCTACTTATTTGCATGTCCGCATTATTTTCAGGATCAGACACTTATTTCTAGTATTCATTGTTATAGATGGTATTATAAATTCTTTATCTTTGTGAGAAATGCAAAGTCTTAGAAGAGACTCATAATCCAGTCATCTGGGGAGTAGCCACAGTAAATTGCACCAATTTAAGTTTGTTTTAATCAATGCATTGTCAGTTCTTAATGGAGAATTGTACTGCTAATAGCAGGCACAGGTGTTCTGGTCGAGGCTTCTAAAAGAAAGGAGTGCATTTATATCTGTGTCTGTTCAGTGACACTGAGCAGAGTGCAGATAAACACGGTGCACTAAAAGAACACTTGGCTCCACAGCAGTGGAAAACTACAGACACAGTGATAGATTTTTTCCCCAAACCATGCAATAGTGATGCTGGTTTCAGATACCCGCCACCCAGCTGCTTCTTCATACATGTACCAGAGTAACCATACTTTTGAATGGTCCTTGTAACCTCAGTTGACATAAGTATTGCTACTTATTTGCATGTCCGCATTATTTTCAGGATCAGACACTTATTTCTAGTATTGCTTGGGATACATTCATGTGTAATGGTTTGGTGCTTAGAAGAATATGCAAAGAAAATAATTGATCGCTTTTAAAACACTGTTAAGTCTGAGTAATTTATTACTGTGAGGTGAATTCTATTTTAAACACTTTATTCTATGTTTATTAATCACTCATCTTCAAAGGTAGGTAAAACAGCAATTAAGAACAGTATTAATTAAAAATAATTAGCCTTTCTACTACCATTATTCTTCCAAAAGAATCTATTGTAATATTTTCGAAATTTACGTGAGAAAATACCGAGAAATCTGCCTATTTAATTTCCACTTCTTTTGCTGAAGGCAATCTATTCTGGTGAGCTGCAAATCTTTTTTTAACATGCGAAATCCATTTTAAGTGTCCAAAATGGAATATCTTTCAGAAATCCTTTAAATGGCACGTAGCTTTTAGAGGGTTTTCTTTGGCCAGTTATTGATGAACCTGTGAAAACTCTTTCCTGAATTCACATGGGCCATTCAGGACTTGCAGCCTTTGACTGCAGCCCATTGTCACTTGTCCGGCACATTGTGGCTGGTGGGCAGGTGCCTTGCTGCCTGTCCTTCACCTCGTGCTTTGAATCACAAAGAAGCTGTTTAGCAAAATCTGTTAGATGTCAGAGTCCCACATCTTCTGGTCATGGGCATCTGCATGATTCACTGAAAGATAACTGGAGAAGGGAAATACAATCTGCAACTGAAGGACCCCTCACAAAAGAGTTCTTCGTGGCTTTGTCAGATCTGAAAGAATTCCTTAGCTCTTCCCTCATCCTGACCTGCCCCTGTTATTCAGTAATGTGCAACTTGAAGACTCACAATAAACAGTAACATTGTGTTTGGCAGCCAAGTAAAAATAAAAAGAGGTTTAAAAAGGACAAAAATTATGCAAAACAATGTTGAATATAGATATGTAATGGATTCTGTACTTCTAAGTAGGCTGAAACACTGGGAGCAGCGAGGAGACAAGGAAGAGCTACAGTGCAGGAAATAAAGCTGGATGCATGACATGAGGTAGACAGAAAATGATAGATAGAAAATGATCAATAAATTTCAGGCCGTAGGAGAATTTATAAAAACAAATTTCAGGAATAACAATAATAGTAATTTCAGTCTATGGCATCACTGAATTCATCTCGGGCTTAGGGGGCAAAGCCTCAGATGTTGGAAGTTATCACTGTAGTGCTGATATCAAAAGAGCCATGACAATTTATGCAAGCTGAAGATCTACCCCTCAGCAGCTCAGATGTAGCTTCTGTGCACTGCTGAGCCAGTACACTAGCAAGCTGTTCCTGGCTCTCATTGCCACAGTATCTGTGCTCACCAGCCTCGTTTACCAAGCAAATAAACAAACAAACAGGGTTCTTCAAAAGATATTCTGCAATTGAAGAGCTTTAAAAAAAAC
Organism: Emberiza elegans; assembly: GCA_024865655.1. Lineage (NCBI taxonomy): Eukaryota > Metazoa > Chordata > Aves > Passeriformes > Fringillidae > Emberiza > Emberiza elegans. The sequence continues at coordinate 74,910,556 of JALJVW010000206.1, forward strand.
CCAGACCAAACATGAAGATCAATGAAATTAATAAAAGGAGTCTGCTTAGGACAAAAACATGCTGAAATTGGAGATTTTTTTTTTTAAAGGAGCAAAGAGATAATATCCACAAAAAATGGTGGGTGTGTTATCATCATGAAAAAAATATTGATTTGTGTGCCAACCAGCTAAGCTAAACAGTTGGTGGGTTACAAAAAGTATGCAAAAAAAAAAAAAACCAACAGATCCCTCTTCTCATTTGATGGAAGGCATAAGCTGAGAAAGTTCAGAGCTCAACTGCCTCTTCTGTGATTATGAAATGTGTCAAATAATGCTTGAAATGGATCAAGAGTAGTCCCTTCAGCTCTGTGCAGAAAAATGTCCTGGTCTCAGCTGCAGCGGTGGATGCCCTGCACTGACACAGGCTTGGCCTGACACACAGATCACGGGACAGAGTGCTGGTGTACCCCAGCATTCGTATTGGAGCCGAACTGCAGTTTCAGGTAAAAGACATTTTTAATACTGCAGTGATCCAAGAGCTGCAAAATGCCCTTCTTAGCTATTAGCATAAAATGGGATCCAGTATCAAAATGTAACTTGTATATGTTTACCTACCAAGCCTTGTGCTGTACATTACATGCCTCTAAAAATACTTACCTGCTAAAGGTATATATATTTTATCAGATACTAGATCACTGTATATAGGCCTAATCTACACTATTATGGAGTTTATCTTTAACAAAAATAATTTTTTTTCTGAAAAAGTAAATCAGTTGAAAGGGCTGTCACAATTTTTTGTCCCTTCTTTTTCATTCACACTTGGATTTTCCTTTCAAATATACAGGTTGAACATTTCTTTCACTAAAATAAAATACTACGGTTTTTCTGAGATTAAAGCTGAATTTTTGTACTTACAAAATTATAATTCTTAGACTACAGTCTCAAGACCAACAATAATTAAGTTCCACAGGGATGGGAAAACCCAAAATATAGCATATAAACCCTGCTATCTACTTTGATGCGTAATATTTTGGACTGTTTCTTCAAATTATAAAATAAAATCATAAGCCTCACTCGAGTTTGACAAGAAACAATGTTGAATTATCCCTACTGATACTTATTGTATGTAAATCTAGTGATAAAACATCTTTTTAAAGCTATAAATATATTCAATTTTTTCTTTCTCTACCCTCTGTAATATCTCCTCTGATAGTATTACATCAACAAGCTTCAGGAAATTCTAATTTGTGGAGCTCAATATTTCCACAGCAGCCATTGAATTAGAACCTGGGGAGACATAATCTGAACACTGGGCTCTGCAGCGGTACTGAGGTCCAAGAAAAGTCATCTTTAATGTGAAAAAGTACAGAGCAAGGCTTCAAGAATGATCAGTGCACTGGGGAGCCTGTTTTGCAAGATTTTTGCAGTCAGAACAGTTTAACTGAGCAAAACAACTGAAGTCTGCAAGCACATATGATTGCTGTCTAAAAAAACACATTGTAGGAGTAAATATTGAGCAGTGATATTGCAAGCTAAAGGACAGTGCTGTCACTAGGGAAAAAATGGTGGTGACTGTTAATGCATTTAACTGGAAAAGAGAGAGTTCTAAACTATCAGAATAACATTCTGGAACTACCTTCCAAAAGCAGGAGCACAGAAGCTAGAACTCAGGAATGAGTTACCATAATAGTTATGGACTTAATTAATTATCCTTTCAGTATTTCCAAATGTCAATATCACTACTTGCACTTAGGTGTGTGTTTTAAATGGAGAATTTACAATCATCAATGAAAGTGACACACAAGTTTCATTTTTCAGGCAGTTATTTCTCTTGTCAAGGAACCCTGGAACAGGGAACAGGCCTCTCAAAACTCAAAACTGCAGTATGGGCTGTATCAAGATGTACTCGGCATCTTCTTGCCTGCTGTATTACAGCATTTCAGCAACCTGGTCTAGTGAGACATTACCCTGTCCATGGCAGAGGATGGGGACTGGAGGACCTTTAAGGTCCCTTTGAACCAAAACCATTCTATGATTTTTGACAGCTTGTTTTCACATTTATAACTGGTTGAAGATTGTTTGACAATGTTGGACCTTACAGCATTTTAGCCTCCAGAGGACAACACTTTGCTTTTTTTTCATCCTTTCTTATCTTTTGACAAAATTATATGCAAGTTCTAAGCTAGCATTACCTATTTTAAGAGGAGGTTCAATAAAACAGCTCAGAATGAGGACTGTGATAAAAATGTATTACTATGATTAGCAGTATTAACTTACTATATCTGCTTTTTAATAGTATTTTATTTCCATCATTATTTCTAAACAGCCTTCCGAAACTATCAACAAAAAACATATATTCTTACATCAACTCTTCAGAACAGAAATGTGTCTGAACCTGGGCCTTTCTTCTATTGACTCTTTATTAATAAAATACAAACATTTGGGACATGATTATCAGCTGCAGCTGGCTGAGAAAACTCCCTAGAAATCAGTATTTAGAACTTTCTTTTTATAATTTGTTGTTGAAAGTAGTCAACCATCACCCATGTGCTTTTGCATTCCTTAGTGCTCAGTCTATATGTAAATACACTCCATTTCCCCTCCTAAAGAAAGCTTCACTTTAAAGGAGTTAGAACTTTACAGATTTCTTTTATCTTTTCCAATTGATTAGAGAAGACTAAGTTCCTTCAGGAATACAAGGGTGCATTTTAATTTTATGCACACCTTTAGGCATCAGTCATCGGCATCTTTCTCTGAGACTCTCAGATTTATAAAGAATCAGAAAAGAGTTGCAGGTGAGCTGTACATTTCAAAGTGCAATTCCAATAGAGTCTGTCCTTTGGGCAGGCAGCTATATGCTAGATATTGCCTTTTAAATCCTGACTAGACAGAGAACTTAAATCATTATACTTATTTAATCCTTTCCTTATTTAGCAAAGATTTTAAGCACATCCTTTGCTCAAGAAAGGCTCAGGCTTTGATAGAATTTCAGCAGAAAACAGATCATAAATGAAAATACATTAAAATATATTAACTTGAAAGAATTAGAGCATTGCATTTGAGAGACATCCATTCAGATAGGATTAATGCAAGAAATACAAACTTTAAGAATTTTGCAGAGGTTTTCAAAGATATCATCTCTAGAGTTTTAAAAAGTTCTATAATTCTGGGCCTATATTCTCTTATCCCCAGCTGTAAATAAACTTTAATAAAAAGTAAGTGTCAATAATCTGAAACCCATTTTTTAACCTGTCTCCTACACTACCCTGACATCTGCAGTAATGATCTTCCTCAGATGGAGCACAGCTGATCAGGGTCATTCACTGATAAACGTATTTCAGAGGATTTTTCCCCCTCTATCTCAGTTTGAAATTCTTATCCTATAATGGTGTGTCCTTGCAGAAAATGCTTCTGAGTCCCAACTTTTTATTTCTTTGTGTCTGGTTGTACAGTTAATAGAAACTTTATATTTCAGGCATATATGACTAACTTTCATTTACACATCTACAGCTGTACATGGAATTGTGTAAAAATTAGGACTTATTCAGGATAGAAAAACTTTAAAGATCACTTCATAAAGAATTTTGGATTATTTTGAAACAGATTTTGCCTCAAAGTTGTTTTTGTCCAGTTTCATTTTAGTGTCAGAAGAAATGTTCTACTGCCATATTTTCCCAAGGAAATGAGACATCTGTGATTATGCTGTTAATACATCTTCCTCTCCTTCCCTCTGTAAGGGAATTTTGTGTTTAACTGGTTGTTTCTTCTTTAATTAAGACTTGATAAAGATGAAAAAAAAAAAAGACTGACATTGCTGCTTTAAGTTGATTTTGAAGACTAACAATCTGTACCAAAGGGACAAGAGAATGATGTCACACTGTCAAAGTTCCGAGTGGAATCTGGATGATCTCAGAAGGTGATCCATTTAGAAACAGTGAAAGTTTCTTACTTCTTACAGTTTTCAAGTGTTTTAATAATTACTCAGAAATCCCAAGAAGCTTTTGAATCCAAAACTTGCGAGATTCCCTTTCCTTTATTTATTGCAAATTATGTGTAAGATAGAAACTGAGAATAAAAATGCATGATCTGGCAATACTTGGCCAGCTCTGTCCAGAAACCAGGCACAGCTGTAAGGTCTGGAAGGCTTTTTCTGCATCCATGCCCACTTCTAGTCCCTGCTTGCTCAGGCACCAGCCTGTTGTGCAGTCCCTGTGCTCAGCTCTTCACCCAGTTCTGGGCACAGCCACTGCATTCATTGGGGCCATTGTTAGTGTGCCACAAGCTGAAACACATTTCTTCCTGTTTTCACTTGCTTTATATGTTCAACATTACTGGTTGGGTTTTTTTGCTTTTTTCTTTTGCCTTCAAAAACTCTGGTGATCCAGTTGGAATACACTTCTCTCAAGTACAGTTTGGATTTTTTGTTTCCATGGCAAGGACTTTGATTTGTCAAAGTTGCAGGGATGCTCCAGAAAGGCATGGTCCACCTTTCCAAAGCGTTGTGGTGTAACAAGAGCAGCTCTGAATGTTGCTGTTTCCCTTAGACTATCAGTAAGACGGGAGTTGTCACGGACAACATCTTGGATCTCCTGCAACTGCATTTTAAAGCTTTTAGAGTTTCATTTTCTCTTTAAAATGCTTCTTTGAACATTATCTATACCCAGAGGAACAGTTTAAAAATGAAAAACGGGGTTTTAGAGCTTCAATTGCAGCCACAGGGGATTGTACATTCTTCCATTGTTGCTTTGCTCTAGTATTATGCTTCTATTGGTTCAAAATATAAAGACCTGATAATGTAGGCCCCTTTGGAATACCTAAGATTAACAGTGAGAGTTTCATCTAGCAGGACCTGCAGTATTATTTATTTGACATCATAATACATTGGTTGCACAAAATTTCTCTTTTGCTACAAAAAGATAATCCTAATCAAGACTATTAATGTAATTTTTATTTAATTTAGAAGATAAAAAAAGATTCAAAAAATAAAAATAAAAAAAGATTTAAAAGTTTTTAACTCTTTCCTTCTAATCAGGGATGCATGATATTAACCATCCTTTTCTCAGTTGAATCTTATCCAGTTTTCACTTCTGTCTCTTGTGAGTTTTACAGGAGATGAAAGAGGCCCCCAGCAACTATTTCCAGATCAGTCCCTTGTCAAATAATTCAGGTTACATGGACTTAATCACGGCATATGCAGTCTACTAGAAAAAAAAAAGAAATCCAGTGTGTTTAATAACTTTTCTCCATATGTCAAACACACTGAGGTACATTATAACAATACTACTCACGTTAGAGCTGGATAATGCTCTACCATAACAGGTTAATGGCTTAGTGCTTAGAACACACTGCTCTGCCTGTGCAATGGATGTTGAAAGCATGCCAGCCTACATGAAAGGTGTATATGAGATGAATTCATACCCCTTATTACAGACAGATAATGGTCAGTAAAAAGACAGTTAGTACATCAAAGAGAATTCTAACATACCAATCTATATATTGAATTCCACATTTTCTGAGAAAATTCATAAACTTATTTCAAGAGCTGGAGAATGCCTATCAAGCATAGAGATTATTCTGGTCCTACAGTACAAATATCAATGCTCAAATACTCAACAGAATTCCGTGCAGAATTTTATTCAGATTTTCAAAATAGTCCTGTCAAACTCTGTTTTCCAACAGAAATATGTTCACTGCTTCTGTTACATACATTTTTCTGCACTGGATAGTTCATTCATCGTCCAAAGTATTCTCTGTTTCTCAAGGTCTCAAGGGAAAAAAAAAAAGCTAATTTAGGATACCCCTAAAGCTGAAGCATTTGTTGGTAGAAATACAGGCTTGTCATTGTTGATGCATAATAACCTTGCTGGTAATTACAGCTGACTGTGCCAGTGGCTCAGAGTTAGGGAGAATATCTGTAACAGTAGCTTCTAGAAAGTCTCTGACCTCAGATCTACCCATTTGATATGTTATTTTCCTTTAGATTAAAAGATAGAAAAGACAGCTCCAATTCAGACCTGTTCAAAAGCTTTCTTTGTCTTTATCTTTTTCCTGGACAATCCATAGGGGATCACTTTGAAGAAACAAGTGCTCAGTTGGAACATGTGTGTCATATACATTATGATGTTAAAGAAGGACTTGGGGATCACAGATTCATTTTCTCTAAAGCCAGAAGAACCCCTCTGATCACATAATCTGACCCCTTGTTTAAGAAAAACTTAGTATTTCCCATTTGAACCACAGGTTATCTTTAGGAAAAAAATCTAATATCTATTTAAAAATTTATATTAATGATTTTCTCCACACCAAAGTGCTTTTCTAGTTGTTAATTATCTGTGCTATTAGAAAAGTGTATGCTGAATGTAGACTGAATATCTAGCTCAAGCTTCCAAAAATGGATCTTTCCTCAGATCCAGTGCCTTCAATTGCTGCCATTTTTTTCTTCTGTATTATTTATAAATTGTGGCCATTCTGAGATACACAGCTTAATAGAAAAATCTTTGAAAATCTATAATGTCTGTTTCCCAGTGCTGGAATAATTCCATAGTGTAACTTAAGGTGCAAATGAATTCTGGATGTCTTTTGGCCTGATCTCACACCTCAGAGATAATCTGTATCAGGGTGCCCCAGATAAGCTGTGAAGATCTCAAGGGACAGAGATTCCACAATCACTGAACTCCTACTTCAGATTTTGGCAGCTCCCTTCTGAATTCTTTTTCCTAGTAATTTCTCAGCATTTCTTATGCTGCAGTGTGTGCCCATCCTTCTCATCCCAGCATTGTGCACTTCTGAGAAGAATCAGGCTTCATCACATCCACGGCCTTCTCCATGCCTGAAGACAATAAAATCCTCCTTTAACCATCTCAGTTAGGGAATGGTCTCCCAAACTTCCACCGCACAATATGTGCTCCATCTTTGTGCCACCCTGCTGCAGCTGGACACAATGCTTCAGATAAGTTTTACAAGTGCTGAGAAGAGTTTGTTTCCCTTCACCTGCTGGCAGCTGAATTTTGCTAATGTGGTGGGATTTCTTTGCCACAAAGACAAATTACTGATTCATGTACATCTTCTTGGCTACTGGGATCTTCCATGTCCTTCGGTCCAATGCTGCTTTCCAGTTGTTATCCAGCATGTATTATTGCATGAGTCATGCTATTCCTTAGGATGCAGGACTTTGCGTTTGCCTCTGAGAGGCTTTTGTCAGGCCATTTCTTCAGTCTGTTGAGCCTTTTCCTCCAAGATACTGCCAGCTCTTCACACTTTGAGCTTACTGAGGGCACATTTTGTCTCATCTTTAATAAAGGCATTAAACAGTATCTCTCTCTTCTATTTATCACAGTAAAACAGCATTTACATGTGTTTTCCCTGCACTATTTGCAAACTATATCATCCTTCTTCAATGGAGGACGCTGACAATAAAATGAAAAGTGTTATCAAAGAGGTAAGACCATAAGACCAGTACAAAATAACTGGCTATGCTGACCAACATATCTCATTTACATATGTACTGCATTTGCCTTTTGTTATGTGAAATCAAGTAAATCTGCTTATCTCTCATAATGCCACTCCTTTTTAATAGTTACTACTGCTTGGATAGCTACTCTTTCTATAAAATATCCTTTTTTGTTAGCATGTGCCATTATTAAAAGGTGCATTATCTCTTTACACTCCATTTCAAAACCAAAGAGAATCATGCAGCTAGAGCAACCACTCTATTTCATTATTTAAAATCTCTCTTTGCCTTTGGATTATTTGTAAAAGTTTTTATATCTTTTTTCTATTTCATTGATCAAGTGCTTTAATAGCAGAGCTAAGGTTACTACTAGAAATATTTGATGATGCTTGTAGTCTTACAGACACATTTAAATATGTTTGTTCTGCACCTCTTAATCAAAGTGACAGATAGAACCAAGGCTTATAAATGACCCCATGCATTACCTCATCACTACTTTATTTCAAACATTTCTCACTTCATCAGAGACTTCTGCCTTTCTTCACTCTCAAGAGTGTATCTTAGATGATACTTTTCAACTGTATTATTAATTGGCCTCCCAAGAAAAGGAAGTTATCAATTAGGTTAGGAAAATAAAATTAGCCATTTAACAGACACATCCAGTCAGTAACTTTCCTAACATGGAGAGAACACACAGTCACTAGGTTTTTGTGACATGGGAAGTACCATCCCTTTCCTTCTGATTCTCTTACTGAACACATTTTACACCTTCATTGTATTATGATGAGTAAACTGTCAAGTGATGACAATGTGGGGAAAAGCTCAGCATAGTTTCTGATGAACCATCAGAGTTTTGTGAGAATATAATGGTGGTTACCAGTGTGCGTTCTCCCACAGTTTGGATGCTCTTTTGAAAGTGAGGACTTGATGCCTGTGAAGGACTTTGTATGAATGCAGCAAAATATTAGGGCAGGTTCACGCTGAAATAAAAAATCCCTTTTTGTGACCAGGATGTTACAAAAGGTTATTCCAAGTCTTTGGTCACTTTGAATTAGCAACAGACATGAAATGCAGCTCATAATGCAGGGCACATTTCCCATGATAGGAATGTCGTCCTTTACAGGAAATTTCTGAATGCAAGTCCATGATTTTTTAATTAAGGGTCACTCTTTAAATACCCAGAGTCATATGCAGTGTCCAGGAATTGTCAAGCTAGCGAGCAGCATGTGGCTATTTACCAGCTACTGCTTACGCTGATTTCCTATGTGCTACACATCATGCTATTATGCTTTAGCAGAAAGTGTGCTAGGTGCCATCACCAATGATTTCTTTAATTCATCATAAAAAATACCTGTTAACCATATAAATTTTTTCCTCCTGGAGGTAAAACATCCTGTTCATATGAAAAAAAAAAAGTCCTAAATTTTAAAAGTATGAATCATAGAATGAGTCTAAAAGTTTTCCACATACTGGCCATTTCAGCAGCATACAGCATACATATGTAACATCAAGAATAATCTAAGAACAGTAAAAGTAGGAATCAGGAGAAAAGTATTATGTAGCTCTTTTTTTATTAATATTTTGTCTGCAGTAGCTGCATCTACTGTGGCTTTCTCCAACAACAATGCAATTTGTTCACTGAGGCATGTTTAATTCCATGAGGAGCACTCTGAGCAACTACAAATATGGGTATTTGTGTAATGTTTTGATGATTAAAAAGCCCCTCTTTTTCTTGCCATGCAAAATCATATAAAATTATTTTGTATGCGATATGTTCTAAAATAGTTTTAATTGGACAATTATTTTACAGATTCAGAGTGTATTGCCATATTTCTATTTCATAATTAAGTTGGATACGGGAGTCCATATGGCAGATGAGCAATATTAAATAAAAATAGCTGGTTTGACAGAGAGAAAAGTGATGTTATTGTGAAGAGATTTGTGGATTACATAATTCATGATTT